>CM060449.1:72110101-73493010 GCA_030545235.1 Helianthus tuberosus | reverse complement strand
CCCATCTCACGAGGAAGTTCATATATTCCAAGATCTTTAATAGATATTTCCAATTTGATGAATCGTACGCTCGTTTAAAGTCGATTTTTAAAATCATCATCTTGATTTTACTCTTTTTTGCCCACGACACCAGCTCGCTAACAATGAGGGGGCAATCCAAAATTTTATGGCCACCAACGAAAGCGGATTAGGTAGTACCCTTAATTATCCTCGAGAGAGCCTTGGAAATAATTTTGTACAAGGAACCGACAAGCAAGATTGGCCTATAGTCGTTGGCATCTTGAGGATCATGTTTTTTTCGGGATCATTGCAATAAAGGATGCGTTGCACCCAAAACTTATTTCTCCAGTGGAGTGAAAATCTTGAAACATCTTCATGATGGCCAGTTTTAGAGAGTCCCAATATTTTTTGAAGATCCTTAGAGTAAACCCATCAGGCCTAGGGCCTTACCCCCGTTACAATCACCTATAGCGGCTTGAACTTCATCATAGGAAAAAGGAGAACTTAACTCTCTTGTAGCATCAGCCGTAATCTTGGGAAGTGTTAGGCCCTAAACGTTTATGGATTAGTAATTAATTACTATGGGGACATGCTTCTAGAAGGTTTTGTATTAGAGTGGGCTTAGGAGGTAATGGGCCTAGGGTTTAGGGGGAGTGCTCCCTGAACTTTACTATAAATAGTAAATGATGTATTAGGGGCTAATGTTGGTTTTCTTGGTTTGGCAACTTGTATTAGACAAATCATTATATGCAAGTTGAAGTTTTTGAATCAACAATCTTTCTTCTTCTTCGTCTTCTATCTTTCTTGTGCTTGAATCATTGCTTGTTTGTGTGATTCCGCCACCAAAAAAACTTGTGTGATATCATTGCGATCTCATTTCGGGACTTACAATTGGTATCAGAGTCTATTGAACCTATTTCTAGGCTCGAATCTGATATCACACGGATTCTGTTGCTCAGATCATTGCTGTTTTTGCTGGTTTGTTTCTGTTCGTATTTCTGATCGTAGTCTGATGTTGAAGATAGCTTCTCGCATAAAATTCTGCTATTTCGGATCGTGTTTCTTTGAAGATTCTCTGCATATCGGATAAACTTCATAGTGTCTCGGATCATCTCCTTTGAGGATTGTCTACATCTCGGATAAACTTCAAAGTGTCTCGGATAATCTTCAAGCATCTCAGATAAAGGGGTGTTGAAGATTGCCTGCATTTCGGATAATCATCAAAGTACCTCAGATAATCATCAAAGTATCTCTGATAAACATCAAGCATCTCGGATCAAATCTGTTGAAGATTTCCTTCACTGTTCTGGATTATTTACTGTTCCGGATAAGTTTTGCCATTTTGAATTGAACCATCTCGAATACTGTTCCATCTCGGATACTGTTCGATCTCGGATACTGTTCTATCGCGGACACTGTTTAGAGTTTGACTATTGTTCCGAGTTTGACCCTTGCATTTCGGATTCGACTGTTCATTTTCCTTTAAAATTATCCTAATTTCTATTTGGTAATTTTAAAAATGATGAACCCAAACGGTGTTATGAATGGTGTTATGACTGCTGCATACCTTGCTAATGAAACTTTGGCTGCCATCTAGACTCAAACTCTGGCGTTTCATCAGGAACTTGATCAGGTGATTGGCACGTCTACCAAAATTCCAAGGTTTTTGTACGGAGTTGACTACAACGAGTGGAAATTTAGGTTTGAGCAGTATTGTAAGTAAGGAACCTGGAGTTTGGAGGAGTATTAGAAATAGACCTCGTACCATCATGTATGCTACTGAAGATGACCCTCTAACTCAGATTCCAAAACCAAAAGATATATGGACTGAGGATGACAGAAAGATCAAGGAAGATGATGATAGTGCTACAGCAACTCTCTCCATAGCACTGGGTCCAGAGATTTCAATCGTCGTTAGGAACTACACAAACGTGAAAGAAGTTTGGGATGAGCGAAAAAGCTTGTTTGAGGGTAATGCTGACATGAAGGCAAGCAGAGTAAACATGTTGAATCAGCAGTTCAATTCATTCAATCACATTTATGGTGAAACTGTGGAAAACCATGCTTAACAGTCTAAATGCTTTCTTAACAGGTGATCTCTTGCCTCTATTTGTTCTAGCTACTTAGATCAATCAGGTAGTTGAAGAAGACATAGAAGAGCTGGATGTGTCCTGGAACTTGGCAATGGCAACATTCAGAGTAGAAAATTTTCAGAAAAAGTACGGGCGTCGTCCTATGTTAAACATTCGTACTGGGTCTTTGAGAGACAAGCTAAGATGCTACAGATGCTATGGGCCGGGACACTTCACAATGGAATGCAAAAAGGCACCAGTGGGATATGAAGCTACTCAGACAGTTGCTGCTCGGAACTCAGAGAGGTCAATGGTCCCTGTCACACCTGCTCAAACCTCGATAAGCCAAGGGAACACTGAAGCAGGAAAGGCCTTGATTGCACAAGAACAATGTGGTTTCAACTGGGCATATGCAGTGGCACACGTGGAATCACTTGATGGCTCAGATTGAAGAACTGAAATCGCTTTCTGAAACGATAAACTCTCTTTTATGTTCTGGACATTGTAGAAATAAGATTGCACTGATGAGAGCGCATAATTCTGCTTTAATCACTGATTACAACAGCGCCATGGCAAAGTGCATCAGCCTTCAAGAGAACAATAAAATTCTCTATGAAAATATTGACGAACTTAAGAAGGACATAGCTCAGCTCCACTTGGACGTAAATCAACAGAAATATTGGGTTTACGATTATAAACAAAGACTTAACGTAAAAACTTTGGAGTGCAACTATGTGAGAGCTGAGCTGGAACTTCTTACTAGCAAGTACAAACAAAAGGAGTTGAACATAAAGAAGTTTGAGACTTCCAGTGAAACTGTTTGTAACCTCTGCAATGTGAAATTAGCATTTAAAGAAAACAAGGGTAAGGGTTTGGGCTACAACAAGGTTCCACCACCATATAATCATAATTAATAAAGAATGCCTACTACTGAGCAAGAACTAGAAAACTATGATAAAATGATTTATGGTAAACCAAGCGATTATGTTCCATGGGAGACTTTCAAACCAAAGAATGCCAGACCCACTAACTTTCAAAACCCCATGAGTTTTGTTAAAAACATGGATAAAAATTTTCAAATGAATCTGTTGGTGAATCAGAACAAGAAAATGAAAAAGAACTAGTGAAAAATTCAACTGAGGAGCCCCAAGAAAATTTGTCAAGTTCTGATTCTGTAGACAATATTAACTGTTCTAGTTCATGTATAGAATCAGTGATTGTTGAAGAGCACTCTGAAGTGGATGATGAACCACATTCAAGTGTTGCTGATGATTTGGATGTTTCTTTATGTGTTGAACATGATTTTTACGTTTGGAACTATGTTCAGTCTATGCTTGCTGAGACTAAGGGTTTTCCTGACAATGTTTCTGATGATGTTGCTAAAACTGATAATTTGGATGTTGTGTTTTAAATTCTGATTGTGATGATAATGATTTGCCAGAGGAATTTGATGGATCGCCTGATGAATTTGAAACATCTATTTCAAGTGATTCGGATAACTGTTCTTGTGATTCAGAAAACTGTTCTAGTGTGCTTGAAACATCAACTGATGCATCAGAGACCTCTGAACATAATGAAGTTGAAAATATTGATGTGTTTGATTGTGTGAATGAAATAATTGATGAACAGGGATTGTCTAATGAACCTGACAATCAAACTGCTGATTGGGGTACAATAGATAATGAGCATAGTGTTTCTGAAGATTCTGAACTTGCTATAAAATCTGAATCAAATGGTGTAAATACAGATGGTAGCTAAACTATTTTAAATGAAGACTGCTCATTGATATTCGTTAATTTACAAATATTTTAGTTCCCCGTTTTACCCCTATTTTATGCGTTTTTGGCCGTAAAACCGTCATTCGGATACTTATTTATCTACATTTATGTTTACAGGCCTAAAACAGCATACCAGACAAGATGATAGCAAAAACGAGGACTTTCCGGACAAAACGACGAAGCTGCGGACATTCTGTTAAGGATTCTGAACTGGGCCTGTGGAACGACCGTTCCACCTGATGCACGGTCGTGCATCTCCGACAAAGGTGATCAACCCGGAAATGAACGAGAGGTGCGACTGGTCGTTCCAAGAAAACAAGGCGGCTCGGTGAAGAACGGACGTTCCATCTGAGGAACGACCGTGCATATCCGATGAACCAACAGAGTCCCGGAACTGAACGACCGGTGCGACTCGGCGTGCAACATGTAACCCGGAACTGAACGACCGTTCCACACGAAGAACGGTCGTGCCATTTCGAATCTGGTCAACGATCTGATGACGTATGCAGTATGGTGACCCATCCCTAATAATTGAATAAAGTACACGGTCGTGCCATATGGAGAACGACCGTGCGACAGCAAAAAGTATAAAAACAGAACAGAAACCTTCTGCTGGAGATTCTGGATTTTTGGAGAGCTTCACAGGCGATTTTCAGGCTCCGGAGGCATTAGCTTTCACCCGGATTCAAGCCACATTGTCTCGTTTAGCTCGATTACTACCCGGATCCTTAGTCTAGTACTTGTTTATGGTTTGATTTTCTAATCTTTCCATGTTTTTGTTAATCTTTCAAGTTCTTAGATTAATGTTTATGTATTATTGTAGCCTTTGGGCAAAAACACAAACAATCCCTTGCTAGATTATTGCCATTAGTATGTTAAGCTTTGTTTGTAATCACATTTGAAGTATTTTCTATGTTAATCTTTGATGATTAGTTTGCAACCTTGTTATTGATATTGAATTCTTGATTATAAGTAATTATGTTGGATGATTGATGCTTGGTTAGTTAAGATAGTTGAAAAATGAAGCTTAATTAATCTTGTATTAGTAAACTTTGAATTTGGTTAACTAGTTTAACTTGGTTTAAATGTATGCATCATGATACTAAAAATGGTTAGTGATTTAATAAAATGTAATTATTGTTAATCAAGAGAACTTGCCGTCACGTAAGGACCTAAACGGGTTAGATGGTGTCGTTATAAATTCTTGCCATGATTTGTTAGCTTAGTTAGTAGTTTAGGCAAAAATTGCTATCTTAGTGAATTATTGTGCAAGATTTGTAAAATGAACTCGGTTGTGATTTAATCTAGTTTATGCTTGTCTCGGTGGTTGCATTGTGTTTACCGGTGTCGCTTTCCTTGTTTAAGTGAGGTTAGAACAATCCTAACGGCTGACTAACTTATTTTTAAGAGATTTTCATAGACATTTATCAATTGCACGTTAAAGAACAATTTTAGGTGGTTAAAGTGTGTTTATCGTTTTAGCTTTCCGAATGATTGTCATGTTAGGATTCCCGAAAGGGATACTAATTGTCTTAAATTGGAAAATTGACCGAATGCTTCTAGTGCCAAAACTGACTTAGTTGACATGCTGTGGTTGTGTATTTAGCAAGGCTTTTTATCTACTATCTATTTTGTTTTTATTTTGTATTTGGTTACGCTTACTTTAGTTTAGTTTAAATCAACCAAACTTATGTTTTTACCGGTAGTTTAGTGACAAAGGTCTAGTATTATTTCTCCGCCCATTTCCTTGGATCGATACTTGGTTCTTACCAATACTTTATTACATATCTGTCTGTCAGTAATGCGTTAGCAGATCTAGGAGCGAGTATAAACCTTATGCCCTATAAGGTTTTTACAAAGTTGGATCTAGGTGAGCCGTCACCTACAAGGATGAGTATTCGACTTGCGGATCGTTCTGTCAAGTATCCACGCGGGTTTGTAGAGAATATGCTTGTTAAGATTGACAAGTTTGTATTTCCCGTGGATTTTGTTATCCTGGATATGGATAAGGACTCGAGAGTGCCTCTGATACTCGGACGCCCGTTTTTTAATACCGCCCGGACGATTGTGGACGTGGCGGCGGGCCAGATCACACTCCGAGTAGATGATGAGCATGTGACGTTTGACATTAAACGTTCTATGCAGCACCCTCAGAGTCAGGACGACGCGCTCTATTATGTTGACATCGTCGACACTTATGTGAGCACGCATTTCCAGGGTACGATCGAGGAGATAGATTCGGACACACATCTGTTGTGTGGGGACTTAGATGGCATTACACAGGAGGGCCACTATTTAGAGCAGCCAGTCTATCAGATTGGTGATGATGGTCCCCAGAGTCCGGATCGTTTCACAGAAATTGTTCGCGAGAGTGAAGTGAAGTCGAAGCCTTCAGTGGAAGATCCTCCTACCTTGGAGCTTAAAGAGCTCCCACCGCACCTAGATTACGCATTTCTTGATGAGGAGCGTCATTTTCCTGTCATTATTTCAACTGGATTGGCGGGAGAAGAGAAGAGCAGACTGCTTAATGTGTTGAAACTTCATAAGAAAGCAATCGCTTGGAAAATCATGGACATAAAAGGAATAAATCCCTCCTTCTGTACACATAAAATTCTTATGGAGGATCAGTTCAAGCCGTGTGCGTAGCACCAGAGGCGGCTGAACCCGAACATGCAAGAGGTCGTTAAAAAGGAAGTGATTAAGTTGTTAGATGCTGGTATGATCTATCCCATTTCCGACTCTGTTTGGGTCAGTCCTGTGCAGGTAGTGCCCAAAAAGGGGGGCATGACTGTGGTCACAAACGATAGGAATGAGCTCATTCCAACAGGACGGTCACTGGATGGCGGGTTTGCATTGATTATCGCAAACTCAACGACGCCACCCGCAAGGACCACTTCCCGCTTCCATTCATTGATCAAATGTTGGAGCGTCTGTCAGGGAAGTTATATTATTGTTTTCTGGATGGGTTCTCGGGTTACTTTCAAATTCCTATCGCTCCTGAGGACCAGGAGAAGACCACATTTACCTGTCCCTTCGGTACATTCGCCTACCGGCGTATGCTGTTTGGGTTGTGTAATGCGCCGGCTACTTTCCAGCGATTTATGGTCGCAATTTTCCACGACATGATTGAGGATTCCATGGAGGTGTTCATGGACGATTTTTCGGTATTTGGGGATTCCTTTGATCAATGTCTGGAAAATTTGAAAAGAATGTTGAAGAGGTGTGAGGAGACCAATCTGGTCCTGAACTGGGAGAAATGCCACTTCATGGTGAAGGAGGGCATAGTTTTGGGACACAAAATTTCTCACGCGGGCATGGAAGTCGACCCAGCTAAAGTCGACGTTATATCACGACTTCCGCCCCCCACCTCGGTTCGAGCTATACGGAGCTTTCTCGGTCATGCCGGGTTCTATCGGCGATTCATCAAAGATTTTTCTAAAATCGCCAGACCCATGACTCGTTTGTTGGAGAAAGATGCTCCGTTCGTGTTTGGAGATGATTGCTTGAGGGTTTTTGACCTCCTCAAGCAGAAGTTGATTGAGGCCCCTATTTTAGTCGCACCGGACTGGAGTCTGCCATTTGAAATCATGTGCGACGCGAGTGATTACGCTATAGGGGCCGTTCTAGGTCAAAAGAAGGAAAAGCACTTCCATCCGATCTATTATGCGAGCAAAACTCTTCACGACGCTCAGGAGCATTATACCACGACTGAAAAAGAGCTCTTGGCGGTCGTTTTCGCATTTGATAAGTTTAGATCGTATCTAGTGCTTTCGAAAACCGTTGTATATACTGATCATGCAGCCATTAGATACCTCTTCAGCAAACAGGACGCTAAACCGCGTCTAATCAGATGGATCCTGTTGCTGCAAGAGTTGATATTGAGATACAAGACAAAAAGGGTGCTTTGAATGTAGCTGCCGACCATCTGTCTCGGTTAGAGCACGGAGACATCGAGGATTCGCGTTGGGATTCAATCAATGACAAGTTCCCACACGAATCTTTAATGGGTGTTGAGATATGTGATGAGTCGCCATGGTTCGCTGACTTTGCGAACTATCTTGCTTGTAGAATTCTGATTAAAGGATTGACTCACCAGCAAAAGAGGAAATTCTTTTCGGATCTCAAGCACTACATATGGGACGACCCTTTCTTGTTTAAGGTGGGTGCTGATCAGGTGATTAGGAGATGTGTATCAGGGGCTGAGGCGACCGACATTCTGCGCCAGTGTCATGAGGGACCTACCGGAGGCCACCACGGAGCCAACTTCACCGCGAAGAAGGTGTTGGATTCCGGGTTTTACTGGCCGACCATTTTCCGTGACGCGCAGAGTTGGGTGAGAGCGTGCGATGCTTGTCAGAGGGCGACGAACATATCTGCACGCGACGAAATGCCTCAGAACTGGATACAGGTTTGTGAAGTCTTTGATGTTTGGGGGATAGACTTCATGGGACCATTCCCCCCCTCACGTGGAAACAAATACATACTCGTGGCTGTTGACTATGTATCAAAGTGGGCGGAGGCGCAAGCCTTGCCCACTAACGACGCCAGAGTAGTTGTGAGGTTTCTTAAGAGTTTGTTCGCCCGATTTGGCGCTCCGAAAGCGCTCATTAGTGACCGAGGGACTCATTTTTGTAATACACAGCTTGAAAAAGCTTTGTCCCGATACGGTGTGCATCACCGTTTGTCCACGCCCTATCATCCGCAGACAAGCGGGCAGGTGGAGGTCACGAACCGTGGGCTTAAGCGCATCCTTGAGCGGTCTGTTGGAGCGAACCGCAAGGAGTGGTCGGACAAGCTTGATGAGGCATTATGGGCATTCCGTACAGCTTATAAGACCCCTATAGGGACCACCCCCTTTAGGTTGGTATACGGAAAGGCATGCCATTTACCGGTTGAGTTGGAGCACAAGGCTATGTGGGCTTTGAAAACCGCGAATTTGGACCTTAAAACCGGAGGTGAAGCCCGGTTTCTCCAAATTCATGAATTGGAAGAATTGCGGCACCAAGCCTATGAGAGCTCCGTACTCTACAAAGAGCGCACGAAGAAACTTCACGACAAACGCTTGAAGGACCACAAACAATTCCAAGCGGGTGATCTTGTTCTTCTGTATAATTCACGGCTGCGCTTATTTCCTGGGAAGCTTCATTCACGCTGGACAGGACCATACACGGTTAAGGAAGTATTTCCGTATGGTACTGTTGCAGTAGAGAACGCGGATGGCGTTACATTCAAGGTAAATGGTCACCGGTTGAAGTTGTACGTTGCCGGGCCGATAGAGTCGGCGGTGGAGGTGATTGAACTCCAAACCCCGCACACATCATAAGTGTGGGGAGGAGAGAGTCTACGCTACTGACTCGCGGATCAAAAATGTAGCAAGAGCGTATTTTGCGCTTTAGGGGTAGTTTAGTCTTTTTAGTAGTTTTTCTAGTTTTTTAGCTTTGAGTCTTGCTATCGACTCGTCGACAAAAATTTAGCATGAGTCTACGCTGCTGACTCGTCGACAAAAATGCAACAGGAGCGTCTTTGGCGCTGTAAGGGTAAAATAGTCTTTTTTTGTATTTTTGTAGTTTTAGCGTAATTTAGGTTAGTTAGGTAGTTTACGTTAGTTTGTTTAGTTTCCGTACGTACCGGGCGAAGGTTCTGTATTGCAATATTGTTAGAACAGTTGGTGTGTCGAAAAAACGGCGAAAAATGGCCGAAACGGTTGCTGGAAATAGCTTCTGCAGAAAATTCTGTATCTGCAGCTGATGCACGCCCGTTCCTCGGGTCGCACGACCGTGCGATGCCGAGCAAGCCGGCACGATGGATCGCACCCTCGGTGCATTTCCGAGAAGAAGCTACTGGGTTTGTACGATGTCGGTGACGCACGCCCGTTCCATACCAGGAACGACCGTGCCACAGGCTGAGGGCAATTTTGTCATTTTGCACACTTTATATACCATCATCTGCTGCAAAATCCCTCATTCGCGAACCCTAGCCGCTGTAGACCGTTCCAGGGCGATTCTTCACCATATCGCACGGTTTTTCGCACGATCTCACACCCTTCTTCGCACGGTACGTTCCTAGTTGTAGATTTCTTGTTTTCTTGCTTTCTAGGTTAGATTTCTTCCGATTTTTCAAGGAATTTTTTGGGTTCTCTTCATAAACAAATCGAAACCCTAACCCTTGTTAAATCGAAGTATCGTGAAACACCCGGTTGACTTTCAGACCCCTGTTGGACCATTACTTGTTGAAATTTTTGCAGAAATCAGATTGTTCTAAGTGTAGGGGTCGAAAAACTGCAGACACGGAAGTGCACGGTCGTTCCTCGTGTGGAACGGTCGTGCCTCACCGGCTTGTTCACGACATCTCTGGGCTTGGTATGTTAGTTCTCGGAGACGCACGACCGTGCGTCTCGAAGAACGACCGTGCCATTCGCCCAGTACAGTTGGACAGTTTCTTCCTAATTTGCTGCTCGGCTGTTTTCAATTCATTTCTCTCCTGTTTCTGTCTTTCTAACAATTTTCCCCTTTACAGATGAACCATCCCTTCCTAGAGTTTGACCCCAACATTGAGAAAGAAGCTCTATGCATCCCGAAGCGCAACGCCTTGTGGGCGAGGCGGGAACAGTTTGGAGTACCCCGATGGTTGGACTGGGAGGTCATACGGGAACTCAATCAATATGACCGACTTGATGAAATGATGACTCGCACGCTTGTAAACTTGGTCGGTTGCAACCGACCCGTTTACCAGGAGTTGACAATCGAATTCTTCGCATCGTATGCCTATGAAAGGCCTGTTGCACATACACAACACGATTTCCGCTACAGGGAGCGGGTAACCTTCAGGTTATGTAGGCGATGGCATACGTGCTCGGTGGGTCGTTTGGGACGGAGGCTTGGGATTTATACGCGGGAGGACATGGATGATCCCGACGTCTTCAACGATCAGTTCAACTTCCCTAATGATGCAGCGCGGGATGCATTTTGGGCACGTAACGCTATTGGGGAGCCCTACAACCCGAGGATGTCAAAGGCCTCGCGACTCCGAGACCCTCTGGTGCGAGTGATGCACCATGTATTCAGCCACTCGATATGCGGACGCATGGACAGTCTCGGAAACTGTCCCACACCTGACTTGCTTTTTCTATATGCGTTGGTTGACAAAGCACCAATCAACCTAGCTGCTCGAATGGCTGAGTACTTCGTCAAGAGCTCGGGGCAAACCTCGAATAGTGAGATCCATGGCGGTCAGTACGTGACCGAAATAGCGTACAATGAGCGCTATATGACGCCAGGGGTGCTCAGGGGTCTCACTTTGATTACTGAGGGGGTTCATGTTGATATCCGGTCTCTGAAGTTCATGGGGGTTATTGCTGAGCTTGATAGGGGAGATAGGTTGAGGGGATTGAATAACGAGGTCTGGGACCCGTTACCTCCAGCAGAGGAGGAACATGAAGAGGAAGAGGAGGATGTTGAGATGGGTGAGCAACACCAGCCACAGACACCACCACACTCGCCGCAGCACCATGCATTTCATCAGCATGAGGACTGGCCCACGTTCTACCAGCAGTTCCAGGATATGCGTGTGACGCAGGAGCAGCATGGTACCTACTTTGACCAGATCAGATCTAGCCAGGACGAGATTCGGGCCAGTCAGGCAGAGATTCGGGCCACACATGACCAGCTTCAGCATCGCCAGGATACTTTATACCAGGGGGTGTCTGCGGGGTTTTCTTATCTTTTCGGGGAGATGCATCACGCATACCCCGACTATTTTCAGCACCCGCCGGAGTTCCCACCGTGGAACCCCCCAGGCTATGGCGATCAGGGCCCATCTGGCACGAGACATGATGATGATGATGAGTAGTTGGCGGTGGTGATAGCATTTGGTGGTGTTTTATCTTTCAGTACTTTGCTTTTTATTTGGGTGTTTATTTTGACTATTATTTAAAACACCCCGGATATGTATTTTCAGACAATTTCCTTTGTGTTTTGTTTGGATGTTAGTATTTATGTACATTATGGTTGTTGTTTGATTTTTCTTTTTCTGTTATATTTTGGGTGTACACGACATACTCGCAGGTTTTATCTATCGGATCTTGGACCGGAGCACGTACCAGATTCAGCTTCGGAAGTCTCGTGGCACCAACATCATCTTGAGTGGAGTATTTTTATCCCTTTCTCTATATTTCGGGTCTCGCATTGGGGACAATGCGAAGTTCAAGTGTGGGGAGGGGGTTAACTTTGTTAACTTAGCTTTGTTTGTCCTCTAATAAAAAAAAATCAGAAAATCAGAAAAATCATTCAAAAATACTTGTATTTTGTATATATGTTGGTAAATAAACCGGTTAGTTGTGTTTTAGAAAACTTCGGACTAGATAAAAACTCGACAAGCAAAATATTTTTGAAAAAGGAAACCGGAAAGCGTGACAAACAAAGAAAGACTTGCATGATAGTTTTCACACTTTTACCCATTCCTTCCGTTACGTGAGCATATTTGAGCTTAGATTGTTATATATTTGTTCATTTCGGATATAGGAGTGAGCCGAATGTTATGTGCAATTTAGAACTTGTCACTAGTATGCTTGTTAAGACCATGAACTTGTGAATTTGTGTAAAAGTGATAGAGGCACTTAGATTACCCCTTTGTTGTGTACCTTGTTCTTTGTGTTGTGCTTCCCGTTCACCTTATATTACCCTTTAGGATTAACCTTGTCGAGCCTTCCCGTTCACCTTTGTTTACCCACATTATCGCCCACTTAACCAAATTTAGCCTTTTTATGTTTTTAAACCTTTTTAGTGTTGAAACTCGGTTAAAATAATAGTTTAACTAGCTTGTTATTGTTTATATTTTTTGAATGCTTAAATGTTAAAAATTTCGTTGATAAGCTCGATTGCGCTTTAGTCGCCTTTTTAAGGCGTTTGTATGTAAAGTTGTATTGTTTATTGCTAGTTAAACGCTACTACCGAGTTTTAACCATTTTCGCCATTTTAAATGTCCACTTCCATACCCTTCGCCCAAGCCTAACGTTACAACCCGTAAAGACCTCTTGATTTACACTTATTTGCATGTTAGTTGGTGGAGACGAGATCTTATGACAAGCTTATGTTATTGCACATTTCATTGACTAGGCGTTGAGTGTTTACGCATGCACATTTTATGTATGGTTCATAAATAAAACCGAGTGTGTGTGAACATTGTGAGTTGTGTGAAGATTAACATGTGAGTCAATTAAATGTTTTGTCACGGCTTTTTGGTTGTCGCTTTTTAATTGCATATGCTTGTTGGGTTCGAGTCTTTTGATGTTGTCTTTCGACAAACCGGCTAACCGTTTATATTAGTTTTCAATAAAATAGTGTGTAAATTATCGTTCTTGTTTGTTTATGTCTTTTATTGCTTTTTAGTTTAGCTTGCTTGACGACAAGCAAGGTTCAAGTGTGGGGAGATTTGATATTCGTTAATTTACACATATTTTAGTTCCCCGTTTTACCCCTATTTTATGCGTTTTTGGCCGTAAAACCTTCATTCGGATACTTATTTATCTACATTTATGTTTACAGGCCTAAAACAGCATACCAGACAAGATGATAGCAAAAACGAGGACTTTCCGGACAAAACGACGAAGCTGCGGACATTCTGTTAAGGATTCTGAACTGGGCCTGTGGAACGACCGTTCCACCTGATGCACGGTCGTGCATCTCCGACAAAGGTGATCAACCCGAAAATGAACGAGAGGTGCGACTGGTCGTTCCAGGAAAACAAGGCGGCTCGGTGAAGAACGGACGTTCCATCTGAGGATCGACCGTGCATATCCGATGAACCAACAGAGTCCCGGAACTGAACGACCGGTGCAACTCGGCGTGCAACATGTAACCCGGAACTGAACGACCGTTCCACACGAAGAACGGTCGTGCCATTTCGAATCTGGTCAACGATCTGATGACGTATGCAGTATGGTGACCCATCCCTAATAATTGAATAAAGTGCACGGTCGTGCCATATGGAGAACGACCGTGCGACAGCAAAAAGTATAAAAACAGAACAGAAACCTTCTGCTGGAGATTCTGGATTTTTGGAGAGCTTCACAGGCGATTTTCAGGCTCCGGAGGCATTAGCTTTCACCCGGATTCAAGCCACATTGTCTCGTTTAGCTCGATTACTACCCGGATCCTTAGTCTAGTACTTGTTTATGGTTTGATTTTCTAATCTTTCCATGTTTTTGTTAATCTTTCAAGTACTTAGATTAATGTTTATGTATTATTGTAGCCTTTGGGCAAAAACACAAACAATCCCTTACTAGATTATTGCCATTAGTATGTTAAGCTTTGTTTGTAATGACATTTGAAGTATTTTCTATGTTAATCTTTGATGATTAGTTTGCAACCTTGTTATTGATATTGAATTCTTGATTATAAGTAATTATGTTGGATGATTGATGCTTGGTTAGTTAAGATAGTTGAAAAATGAAGCTTAATTAATCTTGTATTAGTAAACTTTGAATATGGTTAACTAGTTTAACTTGGTTTAAATGTATGCATCATGATACTAGAAATGGTTAGTGATTTAATAAAATGTAATTATTGTTAATCAAGAGAACTTGCCGTCACGTAAGGACCTAAACGGGTTAGATGGTGTCGTTATAAATTCTTGCCATGATTTGTTAGCTTAGTTAGTAGTTTAGGCCAAAATTGCTATCTTAGTGAATTATTGTGCAAGATTTGTAAAATGAACTCGGTTGTGATTTAATCTAGTTTATGCTTGTATCGGTGGTTGCATTGTGTTTATCGGTGTCGCTTTCCTTGTTTAAGTGAGGTTAGAACAATCCTAACGGCTGACTAACTTATTTTTAAGAGATTTTCATAGACATTTATCAATTGCACGTTAAAGAACAATTTTAGGTGGTTAAAGTGTGTTTATCGTTTTAGCTTTCCGAATGATTGTCATGTTAGGATTCCCGAAAGGGATACTAATTGTTTTAAATTGGAAAATTGACCGAATGCTTCTAGTGCCAAAACTGACTTAGTTGACATGCTGTGGTTGTGTATTTAGCAAGGCTTTTTATCTACTATCTATTATGTTTTTATTTTGTATTTGGTTACGCTTACTTTAGTTTAGTTTAAATCAACCAAACTTATGTTTTTACCGGTAGTTTAGTGACAAAGGTCTAGTATTATTTCTCCGCCCATTTCCTTGGATCGATACTTGGTTCTTACCGATACTTTATTACATATATGACGGGGTACACTTGCCTCTTTCGTGTGTGTTTTGATGTAAAAGTAATAATCACTTTTATAAATTTAAAACCAAATCGTGTGTAAATTCATTGCAAAATTATGTATATATACGCACACGTTACTCATCATCTGACAAACCAGAACCAGTTGATGTCAATGACTCAGAAACTGAAGAAAAGATCTCTGTGGAAACCCATTCAGATAATGAAACTAAAGGGATTATCTGATGAACCTGAAATCAATTCAACAGTCGTTCCAAAGGGACCAGGTTCCGAAGAAAGGGTTTCTAATGAAACTAAATCTATAGAATCTGCTCCTTTAAAGAAGAATCGATCACGTAAAAACAGAAAACAACAAAAAAAGGAAATTCAAAAAGGGGATTCTTCAGATACTGTTAAGGAAAAACAAGAGGAAAACCCACCTCTCAAGCAAACTGAACCTAAGTTGAAGGGTAAAATTATCGATACTCACTCTTGTGCTGATGACTGTGAGCAGGTTTCATCCAAGATTAAACATGCACACAAGTAGTCAGCACCAAGTAGAAAGAAGAGACCCAATCAGTTCCCTAGAATAACACAAGTTGAACTGAATGTCTTTTTCTCAAAAAGACAAACTTGTTTTAATTGTGGAATTCCAGGGCACATAGCTAGAAATTGTGTTCATCGCCTTTTCATGCCCTACTACTCTAGAAACATACATCATCAAATGGCTATGCATTATCGACCCAATGGAAATCGATTGTCTCAAGCCAAGCCCTCGGATGGAGACTGGAATCTAGCAAAGAAAAACAATCAAAGGCTTTCAAACACAAATGGGTTCCAAAGTCAGCAAATGGAGTCAAAAGTGACACCTGTAAAGAAAAATATTTCAAACAACACTGACTCTAAAATTTGGAAACTCAAGGTTCTTGCTAGATCCTAGTCTCAGTGTTCACAACCGTCAGCATCGACATCTTCACCTCAAACCTCAAATTCTACCAAAAGTCATATGATCTTTCGTGAGGTTTCATACACATATAGCGATGGTCAACTCAAGTCAACAATGTCCTGGGTTCTAGTTTCTAATTAATCTCGTTGAATGTGCATGAAAGGCTATGGAAGGCTATCGTTAGACTTTGGTTTATCGATAGTGGTTGTTCCAAACACATGACAGGAGACATTTCCTGGTTGAATGACATAAAAATATTCGATGGTGGATTTGTACACTTCGCAAGAGGGGAAACTGGAAGAATAACAATGAAGGGTACTGTCAAAAACGGGGTTCTCACCTTCTCATACGTCAATTATGTCCCTGAACTGAAACATAACCTTCTGAGCGTATCTCAGATGTGTGACAAAGGGATGGAGGTTCTCTTCACCAAGAGTGGCTGCATATGTCACACCCCCAAAATACCACCTAGGGAATGTCCCTGCTAGGCGTGTGACATACCAATAACGATCCACTAATTACATTGAACCCATACAAGTTTCAAAATGAAATCATCACTTATTAAATAAAAGTTTCAACAATAAGTTTAATTAAAACCCAACATGTTCAGCGGAAGCAAATAGTAACCCAAAGTTAAACCGTTTCAAAACCAATGTAAGCTATCCATAATTCAATCACATGAATCCATCCAATACGACCCATGACCACTCCAGCTACTTCAGACAGCAAGTTCCAAATCCAAGACACCTAACGACCTGCGAGCATGCAACAAGTGTATCAGACACCGCTGGTGAGTTCATAGTTTTTTACGAAAAACGTTGGTTACCAAATGTTTAGTTAATCCATTGAATTTAAATCCGAAAATAATGTTGATAATACCCCGAATACAAGAAGGCTTCTGATTTACATTGCCTAGGGTTTAGGGGGAGTGCTCCCTGAACTTTACTATAAATAGTAAATGATGTATTAGGGGCTAATGTTGGTTTTCTTGGTTTGGCAACTTATATTAGACAAATCATTATATGCAAGTTGAAGTTTTTGAATCAACAATCTTTCTTCTTCTTCGTCTTCTATCTTTCTTGTGCTTGAATCATTGCTTGTTTGTGTGATTCCGCCACCAAAAAAACTTGTGTGATATCATTGCGATCTCATTTCGGGACTTATAATTGGTATCAGAGTCTATTGAACCTATTTCTAGGCTCGAATCTGATATCACACGGATTCTGTTGCTCGGATCATTGCTGTTTTTGCTGGTTTGTTTCTGTTTGTATTTCTGATCGTAGTCTGATGTTGAAGATAGCTTCTCGCATAAAATTCTGCTATTTCGGATCGTGTTTCTTTGAAGATTCTCTGCATATCGGATAAACTTCATAGTGTCTCGGATCATCTCCTTTGAGGATTGTCTACATCTCGGATAAACTTCAAAGTGTCTCGGATAATCTTCAAGCATCTCAGATAAAAGGGTGTTGAAGATTGCCTGCATTTCGGATAATCATCAAAGTACCTCAGATAATCATCAAAGTATCTCTGATAAACATCAAGCATCTCGGATCAAATCTGTTGAAGATTTCCTTCACTGTTCTGGATTATTTACTGTTCCGGATAAGTTTTGCCATTTTGAATTGAACCATCTCGAATACTGTTCCATCTCGGATACTGTTCGATCTCGGATACTGTTCTATCGCGGACACTGTTTAGAGTTTGACTATTGTTCCGAGTTTGACCCTTGCATTTCGGATTGGACTGTTCATTTTCCTTTAAAATTATCCTAATTTCTATTTGGTAATTTTAAAAATGATGAACCCAAACGGTGTTATGAATGGTGTTATGACTGCTGCATACCTTGCTAATGCAACTTTGGCTGCCATCTAGACTCAAACTCTGGCGTTTCATCAGGAACTTGATCAGGTGATTGGCACGTCTACCAAAATTCCAAGGTTTTTGTACGGAGTTGACTACTACGAGTGGAAATTTAGGTTTGAGCAGTATTGTAAGGCTAAGGAACCTGGAGTTTGGAGGAGTATTAGAAATAGACCTCGTACCATCATGTATGCTACTGAAGATGACCCTCTAACTCAGATTCCAAAACCAAAAGATATACGGACTGAGGATGACAGAAAGATCAAGGAAGATGATGATAGTGCTACAGCAACTCTCTCCATAGCACTGGGTCCAGAGATTTCAATCGTCGTTAGGAACTACACAAACGCGAAAGAAGTTTGGGATGAGCGAAAAAGCTTGTTTGAGGGTAATGCTGACATGAAGGCAAGCAGAGTAAACATGTTGAATCAGCAGTTCAATTCATTCAATCACATTTATGGTGAAACTGTGGAAAACCATGCTTAACAGTCTAAATGCTTTCTTAACAGGTGATCTCTTGCCTCTATTTGTTCTAGCTACTTAGATTAATCAGGTAGTTGAAGAAGACATAGAAGAGCTGGATGTGTCCTGGAACTTGGCAATGGCAACATTCAGAGTAGAAAATTTTCAGAAAAAGTACGGGCGTCGTCCTATGTTAAACATTCGTACTGGGTCTTTGAGAGACAAGCTAAGATGCTACAGATGCTATGGGCCGGGACACTTCACAAGGGAATGCAAAAAGGCACCAGTGGGATATGAAGCTACTCAGGCAGTTGCTGCTCGGAATTCAGAGAGGTCAATGGTCCCTGTCACACCTGCTCAAACCTCGATAAGACAAGGGAACACTGAAGCAGGAAAGGCCTTGATTGCACAAGAACAATGTGGTTTCAACTGGGCATATGCGGTGGCACACGTGGAATCGCTGAAGATATCTAAAGTTGCAGAAGCAAATCATCAATGCTTGATGGCTCAGATTGAAGAACTGAAATCGCTTTCTGAAACGATAAACTCTCTTTTATGTTCTGAACATTGTAGAAATAAGATTGTACTGATGAGAGCGCATAATTCTGCTTTAATCACTTATTACAACAGCGCCATGGCAAAGTGCATCAGCCTTCAAGAGAACAATAAAATTCTCTATGAAAATATTGACGCACTTAAGAAGAACATAGCTCAGCTCCACTTGGACGTAAATCAACAGAAATATTGGGTTTACGATTATCAACAAAGACTTAACGTAAAAACTTTGGAGTGCAACTCTGTGAGAGCTGAGCTGGAACTTCTTACTAGCAAGTACAAACAAAAGGAGTTGAACATAAAGAAGTTTGAGACTTCCAGTGAAACTGTTTGTAACCTCTGCAATGTGAAATTAGCATTTAAAGAAAACAAGGGTAAGGGTTTGGGCTACAACAAGGTTCCACCACCATATAATCATAATTAATAAAGAATGCCTACTACTGAGCAAGAACTAGAAAACTATGATAAAATGATTTATGGTAAACCAAGCGATTATGTTCCATGGGAGACTTTCAAACCAAAGAATGCCAGACCCACTGACTTTCAAAACCCCATGAGTTTTGTTAAAAACATGGATAAAAATTTTCAAATGAATCTGTTGGTGAATCAGAACAAGAAAATGAAAAAGAACTAGTGAAAAAGTCAACTGAGGAGCCCCAAGAAAATTTGTCAAGTTCTGATTCTGTAGACAATATTAACTGTTCTAGTTCATGTATAGAATCAGTGATTGTTGAAGAGCAGTCTGAAGTGAATGATGAACCACATTTAAGTGTTGCTGATGATTTGGATGTTTCTTTATGTGTTGAACATGATTTTTACGTTTGGAACTATGTTCAGTCTATGCTTGCTGAGACTAAGGGTTTTCCTGACAATGTTTCTGATGATGTTGCTAAAACTGATAATTTGGATGTTGTGTTTTAAATTCTGATTGTGATGATAATGATTTTCCAGAGGAATTTGATGCATCGCCTGATGAATTTGAAACATCTATTTCAAGTGATTCGGATAACTGTTCTTGTGATTCAGAAAACTGTTCTAGTGTGCTTGAAACATCAACTGATGCATCAGAGACCTCTGAACATAATGAAGTTGAAAATATCGATGTGTTTGATTGTGTGAATGAAATAATTGATGAACAGGGATTGTCTAATGAACCTGACAATCAAACTGCTGATTGGGGTACATTAGATAATGAGCATAGTGTTTCTGAAGATTCTGAACTTGCTGTAAAATCTGAATCAAATGGTGTAAATACTGATGGTAGCTAAACTATTTTAAATGAAGACTGCTCATCATCTGACAAACCAGAACCAGGTGATGTCAATGACTCAGAAACTGAAGAAAAGATCTCTGTGGAAACCCATTCAGATAATGAAACTAAAGGGATTATCTGATGAACCTGAAATCAATTCAACAGTCGTTCCAAAGGGACCAGGTTCTGAAGAAAGGGTTTCTAATGAAACTAAATCTATAGAATCTGCTCCTTTAAAGAAGAAGCGATCACGTAAAAACAGAAAACAACAAAAAAAGGAAATTAAAAAAGGTGATTCTTCAGATACTGTTAAGGAAAAACAAGAGGAAAACCCACCTCTCAAGCAAACTGAACCTAAGTTGAAGGGTAAAATTATCGATACTCACTCTTGTGCTGATGACTGTGAGCAGGTTTCATCCAAGATTAAACATGCACACAAGTAGTCAGCACCAAGTAGAAAGAAGAGACCCAATCAGTTCCCTAGAATAACACAAGTTGAACTGAATGTCTTTTTCTCAAAAAGACAAACTTGTTTTAATTGTGGAATTCCAGGGCACATAGCTAGAAATTGTGTTCATCGCCTTTTCATGCCCTACTACTCTAGAAACATACATCATCAAATGGCTATGCATTATCGACCCAATGGAAATCGATTGTCTCAAGCCAAGCCCTCTGATGGAGACTGGAATCTAGCAAAGAAAAACAATCAAAGGCTTTCAAACACAAATGGGTTCCAAAGTCAGCAAATGGAGTCAAAAGTGACATCTGTAAAGAAAAATATTTCAAACAACACTGACTCTAAAATTTGGAAACTTAAGGTTCTTGCTAGATCCTAGTCTCAGTGTTCACAACCGTCAACATCGACATCTTCACCTCAAACCTCAAATTCTACCAAAAGTCATACGATCTTTCATGAGGTTTCATACACATATAGCGATGGTCAACTCAAGTCAACAATGTCCTGGGTTCTAGTTTCTAATTAATCTCGTTGAATGTGCATGAAAGGCTATGGAGGGCTATCGTTAGACTTTGGTTTATCGATAGTGGTTGTTCCAAACACATTACAGGAGACATTTCCTGGTTGAATGACATAAAAATATTCGATGGTGGATTTGTACACTTCGCAAGAGGGGAAACTGGAAGAATAACAATGAAGGGTACTGTCAAAAACGGGGTTCTCACCTTCTCAGACGTCAATTATGTCCCTGAACTGAAACATAACCTTTTGAGCGTATCTCAGATGTGTGACAAAGGGATGGAGGTTCTCTTCACCAAGAGTGGCTGCATATGTCACACCCCCAAAATACCACCTAGGGAATGTCCCTGCTAGGCGTGTGACATACCAATAACGAGCCACTAATTACATTGAACCCATACAAGTTTCAAAATGAAATCATCACTTATTAAATAAAAGTTTCAACAGTAAGTTTAATTAAAACCCAACATGTTCAGCGGAAGCAAATAGTAACCCAAAGTTAAACCGTTTCAAAACCAATGTAAGCTATCCATAATTCAATCACATGAATCCATCTAATACGACCCATGACCACTCCAGCTACTTCAGACAGCAAGTTCCAAATCCAAGACACCTAACGACATGCGAGCATGCAACAAGTGTATCAGACAACGCTGGTGAGTTCATAGTTTTTTACGAAAACGTTGGTTACCAAATGTTTAGTTAATCCATTGAATTTAAATCCGAAAATAATGTTGATAATACCCCGAATACAAGAAGGCTTCTGATTTACATTGCCTAGGGTTTAGGGGGAGTGCTCCCTGAACTTTACTATAAATAGTAAATGATGTATTAGGGGCTAATGTTGGTTTTCTTGGTTTGGCAACTTGTATTAGACAAATCATTATATGCAAGTTGAAGTTTTTGAATCAACAATCTTTCTTCTTCTTCGTCTTCTATCTTTCTTGTGCTTGAATCATTGCTTGTTTGTGTGATTCCGCCACCAAAAAAACTTGTGTGATATCATTGCGATCTCATTTCGGGACTTACAATTGGTATCAGAGTCTATTGAACCTATTTCTAGGCTCGAATCTGATATCACACGGATTCTGTTGCTCGGATCATTGTTGTTTTTGTTGGTTTGTTTCTGTTCGTATTTCTGATCGAAGTCTGATGTTGAAGATAGTTTCTCGCATAAAATTTTGCTATTTCGGATCGTGTTTCTTTGAAGATTCTCTGCATATCGGATAAACTTCATAGTGTCTCGGATCATCTCCTTTGAGGATTGTCTACATCTCGGATAAACTTCAAAGTGTCTCGGATAATCTTCAAGCATCTCAGATAAAAGGGTGTTGAAGATTGCCTGCATTTCGGATAATCATCAAAGTACCTCAGATAATCATCAAAGTTCTGATAAACATCAAGCATCTCGGATCAAATCTGTTGAAGATTTCCTTCACTGTTCTGGATTATTTACTGTTCCGGATAAGTTTAGCCATTTTTAATTGAACCATCTCGAATACTGTTCCATCTCGGATACTGTTCGATCTCGGATACTGTTCTATCGCGGACACTGTTTAGAGTTTGACTATTGTTCCGAGTTTGAACCTTGCATTTCGGATTGGACTGTTCATTTTCCTTTAAAATTATCCTAATTTCTATTTGGTAATTTTAAAAATGATGAACCCAAACGGTGTTATGAATGGTGTTATGACTGCTGCATACCTTGCTAATGCAACTTTGGCTGCCATCTAGACTCAAACTCTGGCGTTTCATCAGGAACTTGATCAGGTGATTGGCACGTCTACCAAAATTCCAAGGTTTTTGTACGGAGTTGACTACTACGAGTGGAAATTTAGGTTTGAGCAGTATTGTGAGGCTAAGGAACCTGGAGTTTGGAGTTGACTACTACGTGAACGGTATCCTATGATCGAACGTCAACATAAGTTCACGTGAAGAAAACGGGTTCAATGAGCATACAAATAAGGATTGACACACCTTGTACATAAGCTTGACGTATAAGTCACTTAACGAACCATCTTTTAGAATCATTAAATATCTAACGTAACACGTTCTCAGTAAGTATATGGTGAGACCTAAAGGTAATCGTGCAATCTAGAAGTCAGGAAATCACAAAATACTAACCTTGAAAGCTTGAAAGTTTGGGTTGTTACATCATCCCCAACTTGAAAGGAATTTTGTCCCGAAATTTGACAAGTAACCACAGAGGAGTGAAGTGAGAAATCAGGATTGTTGCAGGTTTTCCTCAGGTGCCACATCATCCCCAAGTTGAAGAGGAATTTCGTCCCGAAATTCACCGATAGTAGCAGATTTAGATTGATCATTAGGAAAGAGTTGAGGATACTCAAGCTTCATTTGATCTTCGCGTTCCCCCGTGAACTTCGATCCACGTCTTGAGTTCCAACGAACACTAACAATCGGGGTAAGACTATGTTTACGCACCTTAACTCTCTGGTCCATGTGTTCGATACATTCCTCCAGTAAAGGTATCGCACGTGTTTCATCAGACTACCACTGCCTTAGACCCGAAACATAAATGACATCGTGTATGTTACCCGATTCGTCAGGTAACTCGAGTTTGTAGGTTACGCTACCGATTCTTCCCAGGCTGTGGAATGGTCCATCGTGACGTCAGTTAAGTTCGCCATGCTTCCCAAGCATTCCACACCCTCCCAGGGTGAGACTTTCAACACGATATGATCACCTACAGTGATTCTTCCAGCGTTTCCTAAGTTTATCAGCTTTCCTGACGGTCACGCGTTGCCGCCAATCGACTCTCGACCCAAGCAACCTCCCCAAGAGTTTCGAGTACTAGTTCTGGACCAGTAATTAAGTTGTCTATGTAATGCCTCAACAGAGATGTCTGGTTACCAAGATGATAACTGCCGCAGTAATACTCAACCATAGGTAAGAGTCCTTCCAATTTGCACCAAAGCCAGTCAAACACATGCTCGCAGCATGTCTTCGAGTGCCAAGAGAGTTCATTTCCTCTTATCGTTTGCCCAACGGTGATAAGCAATGCTCTGGTCCTATCGTGAACCAAGGGTGTTGTATTGCCTAACATAAATCATGTATAGATCAAATTCAGAGGTAGCAGGAGTTAGCACCTCGTACCTAAAAGCCGCCTCTCTCAGGGGAACATTCACAACTGTGAAGACTCGTCAGTTTTCTTGATTGCAGGAAAGAGTGCTGGTAACTTGAGTCCAACAACGATCACCCAGGTGATAATGTTACCATTTCGAGTTGTAAGTAGACTAGTGACGAAATCCATGGCAGTCTATTCTCATTTCCATATATGTGTTTCTGATTGCTGATACTTCACTTTGACTTTCCCACGAGTCAAACAACATTCGCATACATAGCTGGGGGGGGGGGCTTCATGCCCGATCACCAGTGCAATACTTATGGATCCTAGTATTTCTCGTCAAAACTCAGATGACTAGAATATCGAGGCCCGTGTGCTTCGCCTGCACCGATTCCCTAAGGTTGCTGTATAGTGAAGTCCATATTCGTCCCATGAATTAGCAAATATCGTCCGTCCTGCCAAAGGTTGCTTCCCCGTGCCCCGCATGGGTCAATCTTGAGAACTCTCTTCCCTCAGTCCTTTGATTTGAACAAGGCGAGTCTGATCAGGTATGTTAGGGTCGATAGCAAGCCGCAAAGCTCGTGCACGTCCAGGTTTCACGATCGTAATCATTAAAGAGTTCCATCTAGTGATGTTATTGCGTGCTTTAGGTCCTTTCGAACAACGATACACGGGAGGCCCTTGTGATCGGTCTAAGTAATGTATTTGGTACCGTCCAAGTAATGCCTCCAGCTCAAATCCGAGATCGTGGCTTCCACCCCAGGGTATGAGTCGCGCAATTCTTCCTGTCAATCCTCCACGTAAGCCATAGCCCTTTCATGTTGCATCGATGTGCAATTGAGACCCAGATTCGAACCATCATGGTATACCGCCAAATCATCAGCTCCCTCGGATAGAAGTGGTGCTCAGTGCATTGCAGGGTTGGGTTTCAAAAGCCGAAAAGATGTTATCCTGTTTTATTTCCCATGAATTCACAGCTCCCCGCTGTGCTAAAGAGGTTGAGGTTGCGCAATCTTTGAAAATCCCATGATGAATCTGCGATAGTGTCCAGCGAACCCAAGGGATTGCTGTATCCTAGAAGGAATCTGAAATTGCATAAGATCAATCTGAAATTCCACCTGACGCTGTGGAGGTAAACCAGGTAACTCTTTAGAAAACATGTCAAAAAATTCACGAACAACTGGAAGATCCTCGATCTTCCATTCTTCAGGTTGCCAATCGGTGACGAGAGCTAGAATAGCAGGGTAGCCCTTTCGTAGACACTTATGGGCTTTCATGGCTGAGATGATGCCAACCATGGCACCACTACGATGAACTTGAGCTGATAAGGATTCCCCACTAGGGAGAGGGATACGCACGATTTTCTCTTTACAGAGAATTTCCGCTTGATGCATAGATAACCAACTACATGTCAACGACCACGTCAGAACTTACAAGAGTATCGGAAAGTAGGTCAATGTCAAACACTTGACCCATGAGATCAATTTTACAACCAATAAGAACATAAGAAGCTTCTATCGATTTACTATCAGTTAATTCTACTACATGCTTATTTACAAGAGGGGTGGGAGTCAGTCCTAACTGACGACTGAACCCCAAAGACATATAACTCCTAATCGGTACCAAATGGACGATACGGGGTAGATTGTCTAGGTTTGTAGCAATAACGTACCCCTTAACAACTGGTGCTAAGCCCTTAAGATACAACTCAATTCGCCGATGTGGGGGCCGAGACAGGTTACGGCACAAAGTTGCTAAATCATTCGACCTCCTAGTGAATGCTTCAATCTTAGATCCCTCCATTTTCAGATTGTAGTACTCGTTCGCTAGTTTCTGAACCTCATAACGAGGACAATACTCCTCTCGCATCAACTCCTTGAAATCATCCCAAGTAGTGGCATTCGCCATTTCGATACCCAACATCTGAACCTGGGCATTCCACCATGTCAGGGCACCATCCTCGACTGAGCCCGTAGCATACTTCACTCTGTCCCCAGCAGGACAGTTACACATTGCAAATACCGATTCTACTTTCTCGAACCATCGCAAGAGTCCTACAGCCCCTTCAGTCCCACTGAAGGTCTGTGGCTTACAATCCATGAACATCTTGTACGTACAAGCAGGTGGAGCAGGTGGATAGTTTTGATTCCCAGGTTGACCAGCCTGGTAAGTCGCTAGGACTTCAGCTACACGAGTGTTGATCAAGTTGGTTAGTTCGGCCTGCGTCATAGCAATGCGGCCGCGTCCATGGCCTCGTCCGCTCATGTTTCTATACAAGAAGAGGAAGGATTTAAATGCAAGTTCGAGTAGAAGTAAAGTATTACTATGACCTCTATAGACTACTGAGTTCTAACATAACGCCAATAGCCGAGCGGAACCCTTTTCACACTCGTTAAGCCTCATTGGGAATCACATGCACCTCACGTTATTATTATGTGTGCACCCATAATAATAAGGCGATTTGCATGCTTATCTCAGTGTGTGACAACTGTACTCTGTAATCGATGTACGATGTAAAACAATGATGATTATTAATAAAACAAAGTGCTTTGGTGTTACTATATGTTTTTTGATGTTATTATGTGTGTATTTGTGTTTGGTGAATTTTCAATTAGATTCGACTCCGATTTCAAGCTTTAAATCGCTTTCTGGAAGGTTATACACGCACCGAAGCGTAAATATAACCAGTTTAGTGCAATGAACACTCCGGAATAATGAAATAGGCTTAACATACCTTAAATAACCTCCACATAACTTAGAAATAAGTTTGGATTGTTTGGTGTGTTGAAATCAAGATTGTTCGATCGCAGGGACTAGTTGTGTCAAACTGCGAAACTATACCGACTTGTATAGAAACGAATATCCCAGAACTTGATCATAAGTTAAACATACCCTAAATATCCTTTACATAGCTTAGAAATAGGCTTTGAGGGGTTCGGTATGCTAAAATAAACTTTGTTGATCAATAGGGACTAAAAGCGTCAAAAAGTGCACAAGTTTGCATTTTCGCGCATATCTTACGTTCTGAATATATCCGGACATCCAAAAATTTATGTAAGCATTAAAATATTTTATTTTAGTGTTTGGCATAAGAAAATTCCATTCGTCGCTTAATTTGGATCGTTTTTGCGTTCGTTACGACTTCCGTCGTAATTAACCGAACAACGCAACCGTACGGCCAAACGAACCGACACCCGAGATGTTTTCAAGTGTGTTTCATGTTCCCTATGTTTTAACATCATTGTGGAGCATGAAATTGGGTTTGACGGGTGTTAGAAGTGCCGTTACGCAACGAAACAAGGTGCAGGGACTAAACTGTAATTTAATGAAACTGGCTGGTCTTCAGGTCCCTTAGGGACCATATGGACCATAGCTTACGGTCCGTAAGCCTTCCCCATAACCACAGAATTGCAGAAACATTGAATCTAGCCTATTCCACCTGCTCAAATGGTTTTTACCCCTTGAATTACACACTATGGGCTGGTATTTGATGTCCCCATGGTATTCAAAACCTTATGCCCAAGTGTAAGGCCAAGATTATTTCCTTTTCTCCAAGAAATAATCCTAATGGTTGTGAAATTACTATAAATAGCAAGGCCCTCTTGCTCATTTTTCACACCTTGATTCAATCTCTGCTCTAAGTTGAGGTTTTAACACCTCATACCTGAGTAATTTTGAATCAAACATCCTTCTTGGACCCTTTGTAAGTCCTCTTCTTGCTTGTTCTTGTATTTCAAGCATGAAAGTCAAACAAGTTTGACTTTCAGCTTTGACCAGTCAATGGTCAACACAAAGTTCCATTGAACTTTGCAACGTGAGCGTAATCACGATGGTTATAGTCCCTTGTTACTATACCTACTGATTACCACGTTGACTAGGCGCAGTGACGAGTCGTAGTTTCGGCCAAAATGCGTGTTTATGCGTATTTTGTAACCAAACTACTCTAGGGTATCAAAACCATTTGTTTTGATATCAAAACCTGTTTTCTAACTTAACTAAACATGTTCTAGCATGTTTAGCTCGACACTTTTAGTTTGGTGCTTGTGTAGAGTCGTAAGTCAAGCGGACTAAACACCCGCTTAGACTTTCGAACTCGACCCGTTTGGTCGATTATTAGGATCCGACCAAACATGTTTAGTGACCATAGTAGCATAGGGAATAACCTTTCGAGGTTACACCTTATGGTCACTTAGGTTTAATTAGTTGTCTGATAGGTAGTTATATGCCTTAGGTAAATGACCAAAATGCCCTTTTCATGCATAATTGGTAATTAAGCATATGTAACATAAATTTTTATCACGTAACTGATTATGCAACATATTTAAACATGTTTAGGCATATAACACTTGTCATAGGACTAGTTAGACATCTCGAATGCGCTTTTGCGCGCACGACGCGTTAAAGTAGCGTAAGCTACCTTAATGGGTCACGATGGGTCGAAAGCACTTAGGTTAGGTTCCGATTTAGGATGTAGGCTTTATTAAACCATATCACATGAGTTCCAACACTTATTTGGTTTACAAGACCTCATTCTATCCGATCTTACGATTTAGGCGTCTATTGTTTGACTAGTGATTCGATTACTAGGTGCTGTTTGATTTCTCTGGTTTGCTCGAGTTTGTTGAAGTTCTATTGATTGAGGATACTTTGCACTCCAAGTGAGTACATAGTTCCCCTATTTTACTCTTTTCAATTGTTTTGGGGTGATTCATATGTGCTAAATGTTTTCAAGGTTTTAACGATGGTTTTCAAAACGATTTCCGGTATTATAACGATGATTTCAAAAACGATTAAGATGGTTTATACTAAACTAATAACGATTTCAATAAAGTGAATAAACTAGTTGGTTGTATTTACATAACGAATGGCATTCATTAGCATTGATCAAGCCGACCAGTATTAGGTTATGGTACCATAAGATCTGACAAATCCCATTATCATACTGCACCCATGGTTATGTATGGGTTAGGTGGGTAATGACTGAATCTGAATGTTAATTTACCCTTTGGTGGTTTATTAATGCGAGAGCGAGATAGTCGAGTCACGAAGGTTTGAATGTTATTAGCGAGGCGACCACAAATAGTTTTCACACTTAAAACGAGGATGATTTAAAAGATTTAAACGAATTAACGATTTGGAAATGATTCATACGAGATTAAACGAGTTGGATAAACGATTGGTTTTTGGTTAAGTGTTTAGATAACGGGACGGGTGTAATGTGGTGAAAACATGGTAGATACGCCGCTGGTACTTCTTATATATAAGTGTTTTCAACATATTACATACCGTGGCGTTATTTAGTTCACTTGGTTAAACAATTTTGGAACGATGTCACACAAACGAGGTTTTCGAAATGATATAAACCATACGAGTTTTATTAACGAGATTTATTAACGAGTTTTATTAACGATTTAATATGAGATGTTTTACAATTTGCTTTACTAAAACAAATGTTTTTGGGTTAAGAATCATGGCTACGAGGTTTTATAAACTATAACCTGCTTGATTTGAGTTGGTTAATTAAGTTGCAATATTATACTCTTTTCAAAACAAGGTTTTTAACAAAGTTTTGCAACATTTAAACTAGCCATGAATCCGGCACTCCTATAAAACCTATGTACTCTCCAGCATTTCTTTGATGACTTTGTTTTCACATATGTTTCAGGTGTTGATGCTTGATGATGATTACTAGGATGCATGAGTCACATAGGATCTGGACGAGGCCTTAGTGACATAATAACAATATTAGTCGATATGTAATTTGTTTGTTTGTGTTAAGACAATGTTAATGTTTAATATTATCAATAAAACAAAACACTTTTTGTATCCATGGTTATGAAACGATAATTCTGCCACGACACTCCCCGACGTTTCCGCCGCGGTTTTGTTGTTTTAACGCGGTCGGGGTGTGACAGAAGAGTTGGTATCAGAGCCAATGGTTATAGGGAATTGGGTTATTAGTAATGCTTTGACCTAGACTATAACTCTTAGGACCCTAACGCAAAGAAATTTTGCGTTTAGATTTTTAAAACAAAACTGTCACCTACCCTTAGGTGATAACCACAACGAGAACACAATTTTCGAATCCGCTTTGAAAACTAATCATCTATTCTAGGATGATTGATTACTAGGTTTTGAACCCTTTGTTGTAAGGTTTTGAACCCTTTAAGTTTTTAAAATCTCGTCAAAGTTTGGGTCTAAATAATGTGAACACGTGCAAACTGGAAGAGTGAATGCCTGTACCCTGAGTTTTCTGTCTATGGCTAGAGTGTTCATACAAATCCACATAATCAGACCAGTCACTCTTACCTTGGAACTCTTGGGGTGAGTGTTCACTTATAGGCGAGCATGTCTTCGGCGATACATTATTTTTGACCTATTTACTTTGATTAGTCAACTGCGTGTCGTTTGTTTGTTCGAGGTAACGAACAAATGATCGCCTTCCTTGTGTTTTGTCGATACCTCTTTTGCTTTTCCTAATTATCAACCTCACTCGTTTCTCATATCTCCTTGTTAGACCATGCCTCCTCGACGTGAAGCACAATCTTTTACTATTGAAGAAATCGCAGCCCTGGTCTCTCAGCAAGTGGCTGCTGTGCTTCCCGGTGTTGTGACCCAAGTTCACGAGATATACAACAACAACAACAACAATAACAACAACAATAATGCACAGTGTAATTTAAAGAATTTCAATTCTGCTAAGCCGCTTAAGTTTTCTGGGTCGCAAGGAGCAACTGCGCTCCTGCAGTGGTTTGAGAGTATCGAGAGCACATTCAGGCATGTGCAGTGTCCGAATGCGCGTAAGGTTGAATTTGCTTCGAGCGTGTTTGAGAAGCGAGCGCTTACCTGGTGGAATGGTATTATGCACGATAGGGGTGCCGAAGTGGCATTGGCACAAACATGGGAAGAGCTTCGAGCTCTCATGATGAAAGAGTTTTGTCCCCGTCACGAGGTTCGAGCTTTGGAACGAGAGTTTGACGACTTAAAGCAAGATGGGGCTGAGCACCGTGTGTACACGGATCGTTTTGAGGAACACAGTCTACTGTGTCCCACCATGGTTACCCCACCAAAGAAAGCAATCGAGAGATATATCGATGGCCTACCCGATTCTATGCTGGATATTGTGACCGGTGTTAATCCTACTACCCTTCGTCAAGCGATCGAGTTGTCTGCTACCCTGACTGAGACTCAAGTCTGGAAGGGTAAACTCACCCGCAAGGGTGATAAAAAGAAGGCGACTGATTCTGGGAAGGACAAGAAAAAGGGTAAGGGTAAAGAAGGTGAGTCGTCGAGGAAATCGAGGAAGCGAAAGGGTGCCCAGAATTTTGCTGTTACGGCACAGACTGATTAGAACCCACCGGCTCAACCTCCTGCGAAGAAGGCGTATGCTGGTACCGCACCTCATTGTGCTCACTGCAACGGTCATCATGTTGCACAGCAAGCTTGTAAGCAATGCATGACGTGTGGTAAACTTTGGCATTTGGCCAATGTTTGTCGTTTAGGACAAAATCAGGTTGCCCAGGTTCAAGCTCCGGTACAAGGGAATGGTGCTAGATTCCCACCAGGTTCATGTTTCAATTGTGGAAAGTTTGGTCACTTCCGTAACAACTGTCCAAGGCTGGTGAATGCAAATGCGAATGCTAATGCGAACCCGAATGCGAACGTCAATGCCAATGTGAATCCTACTCGAGGGCGAGCCTAAAATTTGAATGCAAACGAAGCGAGGGGTGACAACGAGGTTGTCAAAGGTGCGTTTCTTGTTAACAATCGACCTGCGTCTATTCTTTTTGATTCTGCTGCCGATAGAAGTTTTGTTTCGTTATCTTTTGAACCTTTTCTTGCGATACCTAGAACTAAATTGAGAAAACCCTTATCTGTCGAAGTTGCTACTGGTAAACCTCTTGTTCTCGATTCTGTTATTCGTGGTTGTCAGTTGAACCCTGATAACCACCTTTTTCCGATTGACCTCACACCGATGCAACTTGGGAGCTTCGACGTTATCATTGGAATGGATTGGTTAACCAAACACCATGCTGAGGTGGTTTGTTTCGATAAGATTGTTCGTATCCCTTTGTCTTCTGGTGATGTTCTGGAAGTTCGTGGCGAGAAACCATCCGGTGGATTGAAGCTTATGTCGTGTACAAAGGCCGAAAGTTATTTGCGAAAAGGATATGTTGCTTTTCTGGCACATGTCACCGAGGAGAAAGGCAAGAACAAGAGTATTCAGGATATTCCGATTGTTCGGGATTATCCAGAGGTGTTTCCTGATGAACTGCCTGGTTTGCCTCTAGTTCGTCAAGTCGAATTTCATATTGACCTTGTACCCAATGCCAACCCGATTGCGAAAGCACCTTATCGTCTTGCACCGTCGGAGATGCAAGAGTTATCGAAACAGCTTCAAGAGTTATCTGATAAAGGATTCATCCGTCCGAGTTATTCACCTTGGGGAGCTCCTGTCCTCTTCGTGAAAAAGAAAGATGGGTATTTTCGAATGTGTATCGATTATCGTGAGCTTAATAAACTTACCATCAAGAATCGATATCCCCTACCTCGAATTGATGATCTCTTTGACCAGCTGTAAGGTGCTTCGTGTTTTTCTAAGATCGATCTACGTTCTGGGTATCATCAACTTCGTGTTCTCGAAGAAGATATTCCCAAAACTGCTTTCCGCACAAGATATGGGCATTACGAGTTCACTGTCATGCCTTTTGGTTTGACGAATGCTCCAGCTATCTTTATGGACTTAATGAATAGGGTCTGTAAAGCTTATTTAGACAAGTTCATTATTGTGTTCATCGACGATATTCTCATTTATTCAAAGTCTCAAGCCGAGCACGAGCAACACCTTCGCTTAACATTGGAACTCCTTAAGAAGGAACAACTTTTTGCTAAATTCTCCAAGTGTGAATTTTAGCTTAAAGAAGTTCAGTTCTTGGGTCATATAGTCAACGAGCAGGGTATTCATGTGGATCCATCCAAGATTGTTGCTATTAAGGATTGGAGTACACCGACGACGCCTACAGAGATTCGATCTTTTCTTGGTCTTGCTGGTTATTATCGTCGATTCATTTCTAATTTCTCAAAGATTGCGGTTCCACTCACTGCTTTGACTCAGAAGAATAAGCCTTTTGAGTGGGGACACAAGCAAGAAGAAGCGTTCCAAACGCTGAAGCAGAAGTTATGTAATGCTCCTGTTCTATCTCTGCCCGAGGGAAACGATGATTTCGTTGTCTATTGCGATGCGTCCAACTTAGGCCTTGGTTGCGTCCTCATGCAACGAGGTAAGGTTATAGCATATGCATCTAGACAATTGAAAGTTCACGAGAAGAACTATACGACTCATGATCTTGAGTTAGGAGCTGTGGTTTTCGCGCTTAAAATCTGGAGACACTACCTCTATGGAACGAAGTGTGTGGTTTTCACCGACCACAAAAGTCTCCAGCATATTCTTAATCAGAAGGAGCTGAACATGAGGCAACGACGTTGGGTTGAACTCTTGAATGATTACGATTGCGAGATTCGCTACCATCCTGGTAAGGCGAATGTCGTAGCTGATGCGCTTAGTCGAAAGGAGCGAGTCAAGCTTCATTCTGTTCGAACTCTATCTGATCTTCAAACTCGTGTTCTTCAAGCTCAGCAATTTTGTAGTTCACAAAATTTGATGGGTAAGGAATTACCACAGCAGCTTGAGCTTAAACTCGAAGCGAAAGACGATGGTTTACTCTACTTCAAGGATCGTTTATGGGTTCCGAAACAAGACGATCTTCACACCCTAGTGATGGACGAATCTCACAAGTCTCGATATTCTATCCATCCTGGTGCTGATAAAATGTACATGGATCTTCGTGCTCAGTACTAGTGGCCTGGTATGAAGAAGGATGTTGCCTTGTATGTATCAAAATGCCTAACTTGTCTCAAAGTCAAGGCTGAACATCAACGACCTTCTGGTTTTCTTGTACAACTAGAGATACCGGTTTGGAAGTGGGAGAACATTGCGATGGATCTCATCACTAAGTTATCGCGTACATCTAAAGGTCATGATGCTATTTGGGTTGTTATCGATCGATTAACGAAATCAGCTCATTTTATTCCGATTCACGAGGATCTATCTGCTGATAAACTTGCAAAGATTTATGTTGATGAGATAGTATCTCGACATGGTGTTCCTTTGGATATCATTTCTAATCGTGATGCTCGATTTTCATCTCATTTCTGGAAGACCATGCAATCTGCTTTGGGAACCCAACTGAATCTAAGCACTGCTTATCATCCCCAAACAGATGGTCAATCTGAAAGGACGATTCAAACTTTGGAGGATATGGTTAGAGCATGCGTGATAGACTTTGGTGGTAATTGGGATTCTCATCTGCCATTGATCGAGTTCTCTTACAACAATAGTTATCATGCTAGCATTAAAATGGCACCATTCGAAGCTCTCTACGGTCGAAAATGTCGTTCACCTGTCTGTTGGAACGAGACCGGTGAAGCTCAGCTTATTGGACCTGAGCTCATTCTGGAAACAACAGACAAAATCAAGAAAATTCGCGATAATCTTATGACAGCTAGATGCCGTCAAAAGAGTTATGCGGATTTACGACGCAAGCCCTTAGAATTTCAAGTCGGAGACCGTGTCCTACTCAAGGTGTCACCTTGGAAGGGAGTGGTGAGATTTGGAAGGAAAGGAAAACTTGTACCTCGATATGTGGGACCATTTAAGATTGTGGAAAGAATTGGGAAGGTTGCCTATCGACTAGAGCTACCTCCAGAGCTTGGAAATATTCACCCGACTTTTCACGTGTCCAATTTGCGAAAGTGTTTAGCTGTCGCTGATCTTCACATTCCTCTTGACGAGATCCGAATCGATGAAACGATGCACTTTGTCAAGAAACCAGTGGAGATCGTGGACCGTACTTTCAAACAGTTGAAGAACAAACGGATTCATTTGGTTAAAGTTGGTTGGGAGTCCAAACGTGGCCCAGAGTTTACTTGGGAACGTGAGGACCAAATGAAGGCAAAATATTCGTATTTGTTTTCACAAGCTTCCTCTAAATAAAATTTCGGGACGAAATTTCCTGAAGTAGGGGAGACTGTGACAACTGTACTCTGTAATCGATGTATGACGTAAAACAATGATGATTATTAATAAAACAATGTGCTTTGGTGTTACTATATGTGTTTTGATGTTATTATGTGTGTATTTGTGTTTGGTGAATTTTCAATTAGATTCGACTCCGATTTCAAGCTTTAAATCGCTTTCTGGAAGGTTGTACACGCACCGAAGCGTAAATATAACCAGTTTAGTGCAATGAACACTCCGGAATAATGAAATAGGCTTAAAATACCTTAAATAACCTCAACATAACTTATAAATAAGCTTTGGATGGTTTGGTGTGTTGAAATCAAGATTGTTCGATCACAGGGACTAGTTGTGTCAAATTGCGAAACTATACCGATTTGTATAGAAACGAATATCCCAGAACTTGATCATAAGTTAAACATACCCTAAATATCCTTTACATAGCTTAGAAATAGGCTTTGAGGGGTTCGGTACGCTAAAATAAACTTTATTGATCAATAGGGACTAAAAGCGTCAAAAAGTGCACAAGTTTGCATTTTCGCGCATATCTTACATTCTGAATATATCCGGACATCCAAAAATTTATGTAATCATTAAAATATTTTATTTTAGTGTTTGTCAAAAGAAAATTCCATTCGTCGCTTAATTTGGATCGTTTTTGCGTTCGTTACGACTTCCGTCGTAATTAACCGAACAACGCAACCGTACGGCCAAACGAACCGACACCCGAGATGTTTTCAAGCATATTTTATGTTCCCTATGTTTTAACATCATTGTGGAGCTTGAAATTGGGTATGACGGGTGTTAGAAGTGCCGTTACGCAACGAAACAAGGTGCAGGGACTAAACTGTAATTTAGTGAAACTGGCTGGTCTGCAGGTCCCTTACGGACCGTATGGACCATAGCTTACGGTCCGTAAGCCTTCCCCAGAACCACAGAATTGCAGAAACATTGAATCTGGCCTGTTCCACCTGCTCAAATGGTTTTTACCCCTTGAATTACACACTATGGGCTGGTATTTGATGTCCCCATGGTATTCAAAACCTTGTGCCCAAGTGTAAGGCCAAGATTGTTTCCTTTTCTCCAAGAAATAATCCTAATGGTTGTGAAATTACTATAAATAGCAAGGCCCTCTTGCTCATTTTCCACACCTTGATTCAATCTCTGCTCTAAGTTGAGGTTTTAACACCTCAGACCTGAGTAATTTTGAATCAAACATCCTTCTTGGACCCTTTGTAAGTCCTCTTCTTGCTTATTCTTGTATTTCAAGCATGAAAGTCAAACAAGTTTGACTTTCAGCTTTGACCAGTCAATGGTCAACACAAAGTTCCGATGAACTTTGCAACGTGAGCGTAATCACGATGGTTATAGTCCCTTGTGACTATACCTACTGATTACCCCGTTGACTAGGCGTAGTGACGAGTCGTAGTTTCGGCCAAAATGCATGTTTATGCGTATTTTGTAACCAAACTACTCTAGGGTATCAAAACCGTTTGTTTGATATGAAAACCTGTTTTCTAACTTAACTAAACATGTTCTAGCATGTTTAGCTCGTTTCTTTTAGTTTGGTGCTTGTGTAGAGTCGTAAGTCAAGCGGACTAAACACCCGCTTAGACTTTCGAACTCGAACCGTTTGGTCGATCATTAGGATCCGACCAAACATGTTTGACTAGTGATTCGATTACTAGGTGCTGTTTGATTTCTCTGGTTTGCTCGAGTTTGTTGAAGTTCTATTGATTGAGGATACTTTTCACTCCAAGTGAGTACATAGTTCCCCTATTTTACTGTTTTCAATTGTTTTGGGGTGATTCATATGTGCTAAATGTTTTCAAGGTTTTAACGATGGTTTTCAAAATGATTTTCGATATTATAACGATGATTTCAAAAACGATTAAGATGGTTTATACTAAACTAATAACGATTTCTATAAAGTGAATAAACTAGTTGGTTGTATTTACATAACGAATGACATTCATTAGCATTGATCAAGCCGACCAGTATTAGCTTATGGTACCATAGGATCTGACAAATCCCATTATCATACTGCACCCATGGTTATGTATGGGTTAGGTGGGTAATGACTGAATCTGAATGTTAATTTACCCTTTGGTGGTTTATTAATGCGAGAGCGAGATAGTCGAGTCACGAAGGTTTGAATGTTATTAGCGAGGCGACTACAAATAGTTTTCACACTTAAAACAAGGATGATTTAAATGATTTAAACGAATTAACGATTTGGGAACGATTCATACGATAAACAATTGGTTTTTGGTTAAGTGTTTAGATAACGGGACGGGTGTAATGTGGTGAAAACATGGTAGATACGCCGCTGGTACTTCTTATATATAAGTGTTTTCAACATATTACATACCGTGGCGTTATTTAGTTCACTTGGGTAAACGATTTTGGAACGATGTCACACAAACGAGGTTTTCGAAAAGATATAAACCATACGAGTTTTATTAACGAGATTTATTAACGAGTTTTATTAACGATTTAATACGAGATGTTTTACAATTTGCTTTACTAAAACAAATGTTTTTGGGTTAAGAATCATGGCTGCGAGGTTTTATAAACTATAACCTGCTTGATTTGAGTTGGTTAATTAAGTTGCAATATTATACTCTTTTCAAAACAAGGTTTTTAACAAAGTATTGCAACATTTAAACTAGCCATGAATCCGACACTCCTATAAAACCTATGTACTCGCCAGCATTTCTTTGATGACTTTGTTTTCACATATGTTTCAGGTGTTAATGCTTGATGATGATTACTAGGATGCTTGAGTCACATAGGATCTGGACGAGGCCTTAGTGACATAATAACAATATTAGTCGATATGTAATTTGTTTGTTTGTGTTAAGACAATGTTAATGTTTAATTTTATCAATAAAACGAAACACTTTTTGTATCCATGGTTATGAAACGATAATTCTGCCACGACACTCCCCGACGTTTCCACCTCGGTTTTGTTGTTTTAACGCGGTCGGGGTGTGACACAGTGCCTCTTAACTTGCGCTAAAAGGTTCCCCACATTCAAATAGCAAACGAAAGGTTTTGCAGGATCAAGAATCACAATAGTCGAAGGGTAGTGTCACACTAATAGTTCACATAACAGGGGTTGGTAACATAAGGGCTCATACTGCTGTGCCAAGTGTGCATTCGCGTGTAACGTTATTCATAAGCAAACACTAGATATACTATGCAATAGTAAACAAGAAACAAACCTTGCAATCTGGAGCTGAGTGTCGTGGTCGATTTCGGAACTGTTCAGTTATAGTCTGGTTTTATAAAAACATTTTAAAACCAAGTTCACTATAACCAGTGGCTCTGATACCAAACTGTCACACCCCCAAAATACCACCTAGGGAATGTCCCTGCTAGGCGTGTGACATACCAATAACGAGCCACTAATTTCATTAAACCCATACAAGTTTCCAAATGAAATCATCACTTATTAAATAAAAGTTTCAACAATAAGTTTAATTAAAACCCAACATGTTCAGCGGAAGCAAATAGTAACCCAAAGTTAAACCGTTTCAAAACCAATGTAAGCTATCCATAATTCAATCACATGAATCCATCCAATACGACCCATGACCACTCCAGCTACTTCAGACAGCAAGTTCCAAATCCAAGACACCTAACGACCTGCGAGCATGCAACAAGTGTATCAGACAACGCTGGTGAGTTCATAGTTTTACGAAAACGTTGGTTGCCAAGTGTTTAGTTAATCCATTGAATTTAAATCCGAAAGTAATGTTGATGATACCCCGAATACAAGACGGCTTCTGATTTACATTGCCCTTTCTCCAATGCTCCTATCAAAGCATTGGTCATGACTAGGTCATTAGTTCAACACCCGTCCTCCCAGGTACGGGGTGAGGTTGCTAAACCTAAGTAGCGCTACTAACTAATACCTTGTTACCTCTCAGGTAACCAAACAACACGGAGGGACTTTAAAGGTGATAGGATGAGTATATTATCCAACATTCCCATTTTTACCCAAAAGACTTATCCCTCCCTGGGATACCCACTGACGGTCCCAACCACCGGGACGCATGCTCAATAGATGAACTCACCTTGGTTTGCTTGGTAGGATTAGTTATGTGTTCACGATTGATCAATCAAATCCTAATATGAGTTCCAGTGATAGTCAGTTTTATAGCACTTAATAATACGTTCCTTATACACATTTTACATGAAACTCACACATAATGTCATACAAATCTTCCTAGGAAATCATGCATCACACTAGTTACAGCATTCATTGTACAATCAATTTAACCTTCACTTATTAGCTTTCATCACATATACATGTATCATATCAACACTAATCAGAACCATTCATACATTCGACAAATTGTAACACATGCATTCACTACCTAGTATACTGAATCATTCAACCCTCATACATTAACATATTATAGCATTCCACACGGGCCATTTCTTAACAGCCCACTACACCACTCGTCATGCTATGCGGCCCACCTGATTTCAGGCCCAACCAAAAGATGTACACAACCGTGCGACCCAGATTTAGTTTACTAGTCCATATGTAGTACGTGGCTCCAATTTATTATGTGACTAAACGTTAATTATGCGGCCCAAAGATGTGGTTTAGTCCAACACCTATGCAACCGCCACAAGTGTATGAAGTGCAATTCTAATGTATCAGGCCCAATCCCAATTATGTATTCCTAATTTAACCCTTGTAGCCCAATTACAACCATAATTATCAATACCTACTTTTTATGAATACATTATCATCACGGCAGCCAAGGAAGGTCAACAGCCATCTTATCAACATACATTATCACATTATTTAAGTTTCATAACATTAATAACAGATTCATTAATCTGAAAACGCACATGGCCGCCCATTTACTTGTTCAAGGTTATCCCCTTTGACTAATCAAACCATACCAATTTACACATCACTACCTCATGTTAACTCAGATTACGATTTAATTGATGCAAAGAAATCCTAAGTCATTCCTACATCTTGATCGTTCTTAGTGTCAAGGAACTAATAAAACATAAATCATATTCATCTAATCGAGATATTACCAATCACATATTGCACATGCATGACACAGACTTCAAGTACTTTCACCTACATCAATGTTCGTCGCGAAAGATCAAGGTTCATTGAGATTTTCAATAACCATGCTATACACAAAATCACATAAAATCGACTAATTTAATCATCCACTGTCACTCGTTCATTATATAATTGCATTGGGATTTGTCATACTAACAACAGCATTCAAATTATCATTAAAATTCATTAAACCAGATCCTACCCATTCATGCGTTTAAACTATGATCACTATCTTAATATTCACAACCACATCATGAAATCAAGCAATCAATCAGACCTGAATCATGGACGTAATACTAACCGTGTTTAGAGTAGACCCGAGGTATCAAGATTTGAGGACTCCGAGTGACTGGACGAAACCCCAAAGGTTAAGAGAGGAGATGCCGTCTATCGCGTATGAGGGTAAAAGGGAATTAAGAGTTTGTTATCGTATACAAAATATGAGGATCCAACCTATATAAGGATATGTACGCATAAGGGAGTGTATCGGGCCCCCTTAATGGGCTTGTTGTGGCTGCGTAATGGAGTGTAACCAATTAGAGGAGTCTTTGGGCCAATTTCTTGGTGTGCGGCCCAATTACTCATCGTGAACGGTATCCTATGATCGAACGTCAACATAAGTTCACGTGAAGAAAACGGGTTTAATGAGCATACAAATAAGGATTCACACACCTTGTACATAAGCTTGACGTATAACTCACTTAACGAACCATCTTTTAGAATCATTAAATATCTAACGTAACACGTGCTCAGTAAGTATATGGTGAGACCTAAAGGTAATCGTGCAAGCTAGAAGTCAGGAAATCACAAAATACTAACCTTGAAAGCTTGAAAGTTTGGGTTGTCAAAGCATAATTCTAAAATCGGGGATTGTTGTAACGGAAGACTGGTTCTTGATTGAGGCAGAATGTCGGGGAAATGCTCACGTGATCGATATGAACAAAGCCCCTACAGATTAAGTTACATGTTTGTTCTCAAAAATTGCCGAAAACGATGCTATGTTGTGGCATCGTCGACTGGTTCATCTGAACATGAAGAATCTCAATCGACTAGTAATGGGAGGATTAGTCGGGAACTTACCAATCAAGGATTTCATGCAAATCAAGAAATGTGAAGCATGTGCTCGTGGGAAACAGCATCGTAGGCCTCACAAGTCTAAGCTTGTGCACACGACCTCCAAGGTTCTGGAATTGCTACATATGGATCTTTTTGGTCCCGTTAATGCGCTTTGTATTTGAGGCAAGGCTTACTGCTTGGTCATCACTGATGACTTCTCCCGTTTCACTTGGGTGCTTTTCTTGGAACAAAAGAGTGAGACAACTTGCTTGATCAAGAAATTTGTGGCACTCATAGAAAATCAAGCAAATGAACAAGTGAATATTATTTGATGCGACAATGGGACATAGTTTAAGAATGCTGAACTGAATGATTTATGTGCCTTAAAGGGAATTGATCATCAGTATAGTGTAGCTCGAACTCCTCAGCAAAATGGGGTAGCTGAAAGACGTAATCGAACTCTCATTGAAGCCGCTTGAATGATGCTGATAGATTTTGGCCTTCCACTGATATTTTGGGTGGAAGTAGTGAACACAGCCTGCTATGTTCAGAATCATGCCTTGATCAACAAACTTCACTTGAAAACGCCAATGAAATAGTTAAAGGACATAAACCCTCGGTACAGCATTTCCAACACTTTTGGTTGTCCATGTGTTCTTCTTCTTATGGATGCCAAAAGAAAACTTGAAGCAAGAGGGTATCCATGCTATTTCATTGGTTATCCTAAAAATACCTCATTTCATGTGTACAACAAGGTCAAGAAGTAGATTGTGGAGACATATAATGTGGATTGGCTGGAAGAAAATCCCAAATACGCATAAGTTGGACCTGATGGGTTATATGATTATTCCTCTTTGTTTAATTCGTTTCATATTCTGTCTGATGTGATTGCTGATGCAGGTGTCTCTAGTACAGTGATACATATTCCTGTTGCAGTTGAAGATGAAGTCATGCCCTTACGAAACGCATTCAAGAAACTTACTGTGGATCCACCGGGATTTCACGAGGATACTAGAGCACCGCTTCACACTTCATCAATTCAGGAACCGATTCCTGAAGCTGCTGCAACAACTACTCCTAATAGTGCAGTTCACAACATTGAAGCTTCCATAAGACAGACAAATGCGGGACCCTCGAACTCAAATGTCCATGGAGCTTCTCTGTTTCAGGAACCGATTCCATCATATTGCACTGTAGATCCATCGGCGATTAACACTACTAATGCATCAAATGAGGGGGAGCAATCTGGGTTAGTGTCAAGAAATTTCTCCAACTTGTGGACAAACTTGCAGGCTCCTGCTATAGCAATTCCACAACGTGTTCAGAGAAGTCACCCAATTGAGAACGTTATTAGCCTTGTGACTTCTTGTGTTCAAACTCGCAGCAAATCAAGAGACATTAACACATGTTTATATTCATGCTTCATTTCACATATTGAGCCTAAAAACATTAATGTTGCTTTGCAGAAACCTGGATGGGTTGATGCAATGCATGAAGAGGTCAATCAGTTTGAAAGATTGGGCGTTTGGAAGTTAGAGAAGCTACCTGAAGGAAAACATGCTCTTGGAATGCGATGGGTGTTTAGAAACAAATAAGATAACACTGGCGTGATTGTAAGGAACAAAGCACGATTGGTGGTCCAAGGTTTCACGCAAGTTGAAGGTCTGGATTATGATGAGGTGTACACACCGGTGGCACGTCTAGAGGTTATTCGTATTTTCTTGGCATATGCATCTTATATGGGATTTACGGTTTACTAGATGGATTTCAAGACGTCATTTCTATACGGGAAGGTCAAGGAAGAGATTTATGTCGCTCAACCACCTGGCTTCGTTGATTCAGAGAAACCAGGCTATGCCTACAAGCTAGACAAGGCTTTGTATGGGTTACACCAAGCACCTCGTGCATGGTATGCAACCTTAATAGAGCATCTGCTTGCCCATGGATATACTCGGGGGACAATGGATCAAAGGTTGTTCATCAAGCGCATTGACAAGGACCTTATCCTTTTTCGAATCTACGTTGAAGACATCATTTTCGGGTCAACCAATGAAGTTCTATGTAAGGAGTTCAAAGAGGTGATGAAAAAGAAGTTTGAAATGAGCTCGTTAGGAGAGATGACTATGTTACTGGGCTTGCAAGTTCGTCAGAATAGTCAAGATTCATCAAAGCAAATATGTTCACGACGTTCTTGCAAAGTTTGACATGACAGATTCAAAGCCTACGGACTCCCTCATTGCAGAACGACCCTGCTGAATGAGGATGCTGAAGGAAGCCCGGTAATCAGATTGTATCAATCTATGATCGGTTCATTGATGTACTTGACTAAAGCAAATATGTTCACGACGTTCTTGCAAAGTTTGACATGACAGATTCAAAGCCTACGGACTCCCTCATTGCAGAACGACCCTGCTGAATGAGGATGCTGAAGGAAGCCCGGTAATCAGATTGTATCAATCTATGATCGGTTCATTGATGTACTTGACTACAAGTTGGCCAAACATTATGTTTACCGTCTGTCAATGTGCTCGTTATCAGGCTAATCCTAAATTCTCTCATCTCACTGTTGTTAAAAGAATTTGTAGATATCTAAAGGGAGCAACTAAACTTGGACTCTGGTATCCCAGATATTCAAACTTTGATCTGTTTGCTTTTTCAGACAGAAACTTTGGAGGGATGGATAGGGATAGGAAATCTACATCAGCTGGATGTTAATTCTTGGGAGACAGACTCATCTCGTGGTAGTGCAAGAAGCAACAGACTGTGTCTCTTTCCACAGCGGAAGCAGAGTATGTTGCATCATCTCCTTGCTGCTCCCAGGTTCTTGGGATGCAACACCAGCTCGAGGATTACGGTTTGACTTATCTAAACACTACTATTTATTGTGATAATGATGCCGCTATCCAGATTATCAAAAACCCCTTCTTTCACTCTAAAACCAAACAAAATGATATCATGGTGCACTTTGTTCAAGATTGTTATGACAGAGGCTTGATTAAATTTGAACAAATCCACACTGATGCTAATACATTGGATCTTTTTACAAAACCTGTTAGCATCTCGAGATTCAATGTGCTTGTGGATCTTTTGAAAATGATGCGTTTCACCGACTGAGCGATGCAAAAAAACGGGGTTTATATAATAAGGAAAATAAATAAGTAAATTTGAGCATAAAGTATTTTACTTTTGCACAAATTTATGGGGAGAAATATTCTCCGAGAAGTGAAATAAATTTTCATGCTAAAGAATTTGATTAAAACATGTAAGGTATCTAAGCTGAAAAGACGAGGATCTACTGTGATGTGTTGATAGGTCTAACGCTCAAAAAGCAAAGAGATACCAAGTAATATAAATATAATGGACTATACGTCATGCGGGTAACATACCATCGGCGTATGATTTGATGGTATTAAATCATGCGTTGATAGATAGCCAACATCTGAGGTTTTGGGTCTTTATACTGATAACTCATTCAGGATATCAGGACTATCCTTCTGTTGCATCCAGATTATATGCAGATCCAGGCACAGTCATGATATCTTAAAAGAGCCACAAAAAGGGCCAAAACCTTAAGCGGAAGAAAATCTCACAAAAAGAGAATTTCATGTGCTTCTAAAGGCAAATTCGTACCGTAAAAGGTATTTTCCTATCCCTCGTCAGACTTTACTAGTCAAACTGCTGTACAAAAGTACTGACCTGTTCACCAGAAAGTTTGACGTTGTGCTTACCTTGATCGCGGGGGGATGTCCTGGTATGGGACACACGGATGTCATAGTATAATTCTACCTTAAGCGTATCACGAGGTTGAAAGTTGAGCGGTAGATTTAAGAGGACAAATATATCAACATTCGTGTGGACCAGTCCAAGTAAACACGAGCTGAAAAGTGTTCCTTAATCAGTTCGAGAAAGATTTGATCCTGTGGAATTTCCTCCTAATATTATCTTTTTGTTTTTATTTTATTATTTTGTATTTATTTTATGATTAAAAAGGTTGCTCGGTTGGTTTGATCGTCGTCTTTGAGAAAGATATTTTCTGTCTTGAAAAAGTAAATAAAATAATAAAATATAGTCTTGTCTGGCCCGCTGTTTCAGATTGGGGCCCATTATTCAGAATCTGTGCTCAGCATCTCAGATAAAGGAATCTAGACTTGATCCAGCCCATGATCTTGGATATGTCTCGGATCACTGTTCCGAGATGGGCCTTGCCCATGAACCACAAGCCCAATCCGAAATGCCAATAAATAGTGTTATTTTTTTATTCGAGACACACATCTCCGACTAATTTCAAAAGCGTTAGCGTCTCGGAATCTCTCGGACTACCATCTCAGATAAAAGGTTTGCAGGATACCTGTGCATCTCGGATGGATCTCGGATGAACTTTGATGATCAACATGCATCTCGGATGTGTCTCGGATCAACCTATATGCATTTCAGATAATCCACAAGATTATCCGAAAAAACTGACATTTCCATCCGAAATGTCAGAACTGTTTCAAATGATTAACAAGGTTTATTCGAAATTGTGCAAAAGGATCATTCAAAACAGTGCAAAGGTTCATCCAAATGCAGCTGAACCCCTAAATTTGACCCTTGGCCATTTTGAGTTGTATTTGACCCTTTTGACCTTGACCTTTCAATTTTGACCCCTTGACCTTACGATTGACCCGTTGACCTGTTAACTATGTTGAATTGTTGACTCGTTGACTTTTTTTGACTCGTTGACTTTTGTTGACTCGTCAACTTGTCAACTAAAGTTAACTTTCGTTAAATATACTTAACATAGTAAATTTTATGTAGAAAATGACGCAAGCAATAGCAAATCAACGTCTGCTGGAAGTTGAGCTTTTTCACAATCAAGCCGGATATCTTTCAGACCCACCTGTAGAATACTTTGATCTGTTCAATTTTTTGATCGTCGGTCTCAACGACTACAGAATAACTCATGCCTTGAAGACGAATCCAATTATTTGCCATGACTACATCAAGGACTTTTGGCTATCAGTGAAACTTAACATAAGAGGTGTGGAAGGTGCAGGATCTATTGAAGATAAGGTGCAGAAAAAGGAAATCATCATTACAGAAGCAATAGTTCGTGAAGTTTTAAAGTTCGGAGATCAGCCAAATCATCCCGGTTCATTTGAATGTGATAGAGTTGTGAAAGCATTACGTAAAATGAGCTACAAGGGAGATTATCCTACGTTACTCAAGAAGCTATTCCCACCGTACTGGAGACTACTTGTAGACATCTTCCTACAGTGCATTGCGGAAAACAAGGGTGGCTCAATGAGTTAAATCGATGACAAACGGCACAAATCCGGTAGCTTCTATACCATTAGATAATTAATTATTGTCTGCAATTATGTGTTTTAAACGTCAACATTTTATGATTTCATGTCATACATTTAAATCACGCATGTTGTACATTTCATTCATCGCATTGTGAAACAATTTAAGCGTTGCGTCAAAACAATTAGTAAACTCACCGGTTAGATAGACTGTGTTAGCACAAACGAGGGAAAATGACAATTGCCAAGGGAACGTTAAAACTACACCCCATGCACGAAAACAGAGCCATCCGACAACTTTTCCAGCATTTCAGCAAATTCAGTACGGGGTCGTGCTCAGCCCAACACGCCCTGTGCCCAGGCTCTGCAGAAAAAAGTCCCAGTTCAGGTAACTGGCCACGGGCCGTGCTCGCTGAACACGCCCCGTGGCTAGCCTTCTATTACATTTTGATACTGGCGATCTGACCACGGGGCCGTGCCCGGGCTACACGGGGCCGTGGCCAGACGCCCAGTAACCGAAAATTTTGTTTTTCAACACCTTTTACACATTCGAATCAACCTAAAAACTTATTTTTGGGATACATTGAGGACAATGTGTAATTTAAGTGTGGGTGGGATGCTAAAGCCTTGAATCTTGCAAGTCCTAATAACAAGCCTTACACAAAACTCTATTAGAACAGCTAATCACCCCAATTTTTTTCCAAAATTTTTAATTTTTTTACTTGTCTTGGTTTAATTCAGGAATAACAAGTTCTAAAAAGGTTATATTTTTACAAATTTACAACCGATAGCGTCGTGATAAAAGAGCCAAATAAGAAAATTATGAAAATGCATGACAAATCTAATTAAAATTTGATTATATATACTTGATCACATTATAAACTCATTCCCACAACAAGTGAGTTTTGAGCGTTTACTGAGCATACATGCATATATCTTTAAACTAAATGCTCATTTTTCGTTTCTTGTGTGAATAGCCGCTTGGTTCTTACAACTCTAGAACTTGTCACGACGATACATTCCCGGTCCTTACCAACTTGAACTCAAGTAAGTAAATGATGGAGGCATTAGGATTAACCCATTTTCCTTTCAACGCCATTATTTTTCATTTTTTTAGCACCTACCCAAAATCCCCCCTAGTTAACCCCTTTGAGCCTAAATCTTTTCATTTCAAAACCCACAAAACAAACACCCTTTACCCACCAAAACCCTTTCTTTTCAAATCCCTTTGTTTTAATAAAAAGCTCGGTTATCTTGTGACATTAAAAAATGGAAGTCTTGCAATAAACAAACAATTTCCTCAAAGAAATTTTGTTTGAATATGCTTAGTTTGAATAAAAGTCACAAAAAAGCTTTACGACGACCGACGCTTTTTATGCTTTTCGCCATTTTTACTAACCACTAACCAAAACCACCTACCCTTAGCCCAAGCCTAACCCTTCCCCAAGTCCTCTTGATATTTATAAAGGTTTATAGTTAAAAGGAGGATGATTGATCGCTTGGAAAGCATATCGTAGAAGTAAGTTCCATTCCGGTCTCGAGTGTTTCACAAAAATACACAAATCGGCCGAGTGTTGAGTGATCTCCCGTGAGGTATGTGAGCTTGTATATAAATGGAATTTTAAAAAGGCATGTTATGCCCAAATAAGTAATTTTTCTTATAAAATGTTCTAAATAAATCATGACGAATATGATTATAAATTAAATAAAAATAGAACTCAATAAAGATCCTGGATTCCCGACACTCAAGATGAGCCCAAAACTTCTCCTCTACCTCTTCCATTTGGGTGTGTAAAGCCACATATTAAAGAGTTTTGCTTGAGGACAAGCAAAGATTCAAGTGTGGGGTATTTGATGTGTGTGATGCGTGTGAAGTGTTATATATATTAGGTGTATATTTTAAGCCCCTTTAACACTTATTTTTAGCCAAGTTTTAAATTTATAAAACACGATATTTTACTAACACTAAACACACATATGGGCAAGTGCACCCATCGTGAGCGTAGTATAGTGTTGGCAAGATACCGAGGTCGTCCAAGAACACAAGAGCTTTTAGTACCGGTTTATCCTCAACGTCTAATCAAATCAAAAAGTTTAGAAAAAAAAATGTTTTAAACTAAGAAAAATAAAAACTAACTAAAATGCTGAAAATAAAAATAAAAAGAAAAACAGATAGACAAGATGAATCACTTGGTTCCGACTCGTATCTAGTGTAACCTTTGATTATTTCCGCACTTTTGCACTATTTTAAGAGATTATCTTAGTTATTGTAGTATGCCCCTCTTTTGAAGGTGACGTTACCCTCACCCCAGTAGTTTGAGTCAGCAAGGATACAATCCTAAAAGGGTGGATTATTGGAAGATAATTAATTAAGTTATTAATGCAAATTATGGTAGGCCCCTCTTTTGGAGGTGACGTTACCCTCGACTAAGTAGTCTGAGTCAGCAGGGATACAGTCCTAAATAGCCGGGTTATAGTATTAATAGTAGTTAACTTATGAGCGGATCAAAGAGTTTGGACCCCCGCCATCCAATACTGTTAAGTATTGAAGGAGGTCCTACTAAATTTGACCCAGGTCCATTGCAGGACCTCTAAACACTGAACAATGGCAAGACCTATACCAAACCGTTCCCTTAACCCCCGACCAGGTATCCAACATACCTCCATATAGACCGTGGAGATATGAATGGTGAAAATCTTTTATTTTATATAGACAGTAAAATAATGCCAAGACACCACGGACAAACGATAAGGAAAGATCACCTTCAACATAAGCAACTAGTTATTAAAGTCATTAATACAAAACCAAGTAAAAAGTGCAAAAAGATTAGAAATAAAAAGTATTACACTAGACACTTTGTCTTCACCAAGTGATGTAAGAGACTTAGGCAAACATGGCCTTGATTGTCAAGAACTCTTACGATCAATCTTGGATCCTGAGACGACTCACACACTCTACGATGGACAATGGATGATGGTGGTGGATGATGGTGTTATGGTGGTGGTGGGTGGTGGGTGAAGTGTGAGAGAGGTGGTGTGCCAAGGGATGGTTTGAGCTTGAGCCAAGCACTCCTATTTATAGGCTGAACAGAAGCTCGGGCACGGCCCCGTGTCCACATCCTTCTCTTTCTTCATTTAATGCAGCTTTGTCTTATTAGTTGACCACGCCCCCGTGTCTGCTGAGCACGACCCTGTGTGCAGAAGAATCTTTGTACTATGAAGATTTGCCTGGATTGTGCGAATCTTATAGTTGACCACGGCCCCGTGTCCGCTGAGCACGGCCCCGTGGTGGGCAATAGAAGCTTCTACCACTTTGTCTTTTCTGCTGACACTTGGGCACGCCCCTGTGCTGGCTGAGCACGGGGCGTGTTCAGTCTTCTGTTTTCTTGTTTTGCTTGGGAAGATGCTGTCGTGGGGTCGGGCATGTCACGTCCTGTTCCTTTTCTTGTATTTATGTTAGATTTTGATGTCTTTTTGCTTCTTTTGTTAATTTGAGCTCATTTAATCCTGAAAATACAAAAGGAAGACAAAAGCACACTTTTTCCAACATTAGTACTAAAAAAGGGTTAGTTTTATGCCACAATTGATGAAATTTATATGTTGCATTTTGAACACATCAAATACCCCCACACTTGAATCTTTGCTTGTCCTCAAGCAAAACTCTTTAATATCTGGCTATTACACACCCAAATGGAATGGGTAGAGAAGAAGGTTTTTGGGCTTGTCATAGTGTCGGGATTTCCAAGATTCTTTATTTAGTTTTATTTTTATATATTTACAATCCTATTCGTCATGATTTATTTAAAACTTTTCATAAGATAAATTACTTATTAGGGCATAACATGCCTCTTTAAAATTCTATCTATATACAAGTTCACATACCTCACGGGGATCACTCAACACTCGGCCGAAGATGTATTTTTGTGGATCACTCGAGAGCGGCATGGAATTTACTCCTACCATAGGCTTGCCAAGCAATCAATCCTCCTCCTTTTTAACTTATATACCTTTGTAAATATCAAGAGGACTTTTGTGGGTGAAGGGTTAGGCTTGGGTTAAAGGTAGGTGGTTGGGTTAGTGGTTAGTAGAAAAAAAAGGGCGAAAAGCTTAACAAGCGTCGGTTTTCGTAAGACTTTTTATTTTTGTAACTTTTATTTTGATGAAGCTATTATTCAAACAAAGTTATTTTTAATGAACTTGTTTGTTTATTTTCTTTTGCTTCATCATCATCACAAAATTTATTTATTTATTTATTTTTATTTTTTTTGAAAAGTCATACGAAAAACTGAACTCGTTACTAAAACAAAGGGTTAAAAAATAAAAAAGGTTTTGGTGGGTAAAAGGGTGTTTGGTTTGGGTTATGAAATGAAAAGGTTTAGGCTCAAAGGGGCTAACTAGGGGGATTTTGGGTAGGTGGTAAAAAAAATGGTGTAGAAATAAAAAGGGGTTAGTCCTAATGCCTCCATCATTTACTTACTCGGGTTTAAGTTGGTAAGGACCGGGAATGTATCGTCATGGCAAGTTCTAGAGTCGTAAGAACCAAGCGGCTATTCACACAAGAAACGAAAAATGAGCATTTAGTCTAATGATATGTAATTGTATGCTCAATAAAGGCTCAAAACTCACTTTTGGTTGTAAATTCGTAAAAAATAAGTTTGTCAAATTTTAACTAAGTTTGTCATGCCTTTTCATAATTTTCTTATGTTGGTTCTTTTTATCACGACGCTATTGGTTGTAAATTCGTAAAAATATAACCTTTTTGAGAACTTGAATTTCCCGAGTTAAACCTAGACAAGTAAAAAAATGAAGATTTTTGAAAAAATTTGGGGTGATTAGCGGTTCCAATAGAGTTTTGTGTAAGGCTTGCATTTAGGACTTGCAAGATTCAAGGTTTTTAGCATCCCCCCACACTTAAATTACACATTGTCCTCAATGTGTCCCAAAAATAAGTTTTTAGGTTGATTGAATGTGTAAAAAGGTGTAAAAAGCAAAAAATTTGTGTTACTGGGCGCTGAACATGGCCCCGTGTTGTCCGGGCACGGCCCCGTGTTCAAGTGCCAGTAACAAAATTAAATCAAGAGAAACAGAAGCCTGGACACGGGGGCGTGTTAGGTGAACACGACCCGTGTCCAGTTACCTGAACTGGGTCTTTTTCTGCAGACTGTGCAGCACGGGGCCGTGTTGGGCGGACACGGCCCGTGCCGAACTTACTGTAAACGAAAAATTTCGTCGGACGGTTCTGTTTTCCTGCATGGGGTGCTGGCTCAAGTTTCCTTTGTATCCTTTGCCATCTCAAGTGTGTTTTATTCCTGAAAATTAAAACTAACTAGAAAACATAAAAATTAATCTAAACTAAACTAATGATAGTTCCGCGGAATGCCTCCGTGGTGCGCCACGTTTATAAGGGTCCTTGGCTAGACCCAAAGCCTGGTCATATGTTACCCAAGTGGGATGTATCGCATCCCATGTTACACCGTCGGAGAGCGTTATCCAAGCTTGAGTCTATGTCCTTCATGTAGTTGACCGGGTCTTCGTCCTCTACTCTTTTTCCACATTCAAACTTTACTTCCTTGTCCCCGAACTTCAATGTTAACGTTCCGTCATTCATATCCACCACCGCGTCATTCATATCCACCACCGCTTAGGCGGTGGCTAGAAATGGCCTCCCAAGGATGAGAGGGACATCGGTGCCTTCTTCCATGTCTAGGATGACAAAGTCGGTTGGGAAGACGAAGTTGTCAACTTTCACCAATAGATTTTCAGCGACACCTTGTGGGAATTTGATGGATCTGTCGGCGAGTTGTATGCTAATCTTTGTAGGGCTTGTTGTTCCTAGGCCGAGTCGTTTGAACATTGATGTGGGCATGAGGTTAATGCTAGCCCCAAGATCGGCTAATGCATTACGAATGGGGGATTCCCCAATCGAGCAAGGAATTGTGAAGCTTCCGAGGTCGATTTTCTTTTGTGGAAGTTTGTTGAGTACTAAGGCGGAGCATTCTTCGCCTAAGTTAACTAATTGCAATGATTCAATTTTCCTTTTGTTAGCGAGGAAATCCCTCATGAATTTTGCATATTTGGGCATTTGGATTAGGACCTCAATAAAAGGAATATTAACATGCAATTGTTTTAGTAAATTTTCGAACTTTGCGAATTGCTCATCGGTCTTTTGACGATTTAACCTACCGGGATACGGAATTGGCGGAGTCTTGGCGGGCTCTTGATTTGGTAAAGAAGCTTTTTCTTGTGCGGGTGGAGTTGTGGTTTGGCTAGACTGGCTTCTTTCATCTGGCGGTAATGGAGCCTCCCCGGGACCCACGGTTCGGTTTCTCAATGTGATGAGGTGTACTTGCGCCTTTGGGTTGGGTTCGGTATTACTTGGTAACGCGCCTTGTGGTCTCTCGGAGAAATTTTGAGCTAGTTGATTTAATTGTTTTTCAATGTTTTGGATGCTAGTTTGTTGATTTCTAAAATTCGATTCCAATTGTTGAAATCGATCCGAGTTTTTCTTTTCGGTGTCGGAGACGAGGCGAGATACAGTATCTTCAAGCCTTTCTCTTCCACCTTGTTGTTGAGAGAAATTTTGTGGTTGTTGAAAGTTAGTTCGTTGGTTTTGTTAGTTACTACTATTGCCGGGATCTCTCCAACCAAGATTTGGGTGGTTACGCCATCCTTGGTTGTAGGTACCCGTTGGAGGACCCGACGGCCTAGGTATGTTATCAATGTAGTTTACCGTTTCTGTTTGTTCATCTAATTCTTTCATACAACTCCAATTTTCATGTGGCCCACCACACCCTTCACAAGCCATAACCGAGGCCGTTTTTGTCATTTCTAGCTTTTTGATTTTTGAAGAGAGGGCCTCGATTTGGGCTTGCAAAGAGGTGCTTTCATCAACCTTATGGGCGCCCGGGGCAATAGATTTATTACCTCGGGGAGTGTGCCATTGAAAATTGGTTTGAGCAATTTCCTCAATTTGATTATATATTTCATTTGGGCGACGATAACCTAAAAGTACCCCGGAGCTAGAATCAAGTGTTTGTCTTGTGTGTGGCAACAACCCATTGTAGAAAGTGGATACTTGTTGCCACACCGCTAGACCGTGAAGAGGACACTTTCTTAGTAGCTCCTTGAACCGTTCCCAAGTTTCATACAAGGATTCCCCATCCTCTTGTGAGTATGTATTAATTTCAGTCATTAATTTAGCCGTTTTAGCAGGAGGGAAATACTTATATAGAAACTTTTGGGCTAGTTCATCCTAGGTGTTTACCGAGCCAACTGGGAGGGTGTTAAGCCAAGCCTTAGCTCGGTCTTTTAGTGAAAATGGAAACATCCTAAGGCGAATGGCGTCGTTTGATGCTCCATTGATCCGAAAGGTATCACATATTTCTAAGAAATTAGTAATATGTAGATGGGGATCCTCGTCCGCAAGCCCATGGAAGGTTGCTGAGTTTTGAAGCATTTGTATCAAATGTGGCCGAAGTTCGAAGTTGTTGGCTTCGACATTCGGTGCATTGATAGCGGCGCCGAGATTACCTACGGTGGGCCGTAGGTAATCCATGAGGGTACGTTGGTCCGCCATTGGAAGTGGGTCCCCCGAAACTTTCTCTTGATTTTTAGCTTTAAGTCTTTTTCTGAGAAAGCGTTCGGGTTCTTCTAGAGGTTCTTTTATGTCTCTACTAGAACTGGAGCTCATGCACTACGTAGGAGGTTCAAATGTGGCGCCTGGGTTCCAAGTCCTGCAATAAAAACATAAAAGAACGTTGGTCAGAATGTTCACCACGGCCCCGTGCTCAGTGAACACGGCCCGTGGTCAGAGGTACAGTAATTGTTTTCCGGATCCCTATTACTGGGAGTTCGACACGGCCCCGTGTTGCACCGACACGGCCCCGTGCTCAGCTCTCTGTAACTCAGAAAATAAAAACTGCCAGTGAGGATGCTGGGCACGGCCCGTGTCCGACCAGGCACGGCCCGTGCTGAGCTCTGCAGAAACAGAAAAACTAAAAAAAAATCCTAAAAAATGAAAAATAAGAAAAACGATTAGGCCGTTGATTCCTAACTTTCTTAAAATCCTTGTGTCCCCGGCAACGGCGCCAAAAACTTGATGCGTGTGAAGTGTTATATATATTAGGTGTATATTTTAAGCCCCTTTAACACTTATTTTTAGCCAAGTTTTAAATTTATAAAACACGATATTTTACTAACACTAAACACACATATGGGCAAGTGCACCCATCGTGAGCGTAGTATAGTGTTGGCAGAACACAAGAGCTTTTAGTACCGGTTTATCCTCAACGTCTAATCAAATCAAAAAGTTTAGAAAAAAAATGTTTTAAACTAAGAAAAATAAAAACTAACTAAAATGCTGAAAATAAAAATAAAAAGAAAAACAGATAGACAAGATGAATCACTTGGTTCCGAATCGTATCTAGTGTAACCTTTGATTATTTCCGCACTTTTGCACTCTTTTAAGAGATTATCTTAGTTATTGTAGTATGCCCCTCTTTTGAAGGTGACGTTACCCTCACCCCAGTAGTTTGAGTCAGCTAGGATACAATCCTAAAAGGGTGGATTATTGGAAGATAATTAATTAAGTTATTAATGCAAATTATGGTAGGCCCCTCTTTTGGAGGTGACGTTACCCTCGACTAAGTAGTCTGAGTCAGCAGGGATACAGTCCTAAATAGCCGGGTTATAGTATTAATAGTAGTTAACTTATGAGGGGATCAAAGAGTTTGGACCCCCGCCATCCAATACCGTTAAGTATTGAAGGAGGTCCTACTAAATTTGACCCAGGTCCATTGCAGGACCTCTAAACGCTGAACAATGGCAAGACCTTTACCAAACCGTTCCCTTAACCCCCGACCAGGTAGCCAACATACCTCCATATAGACTGTGGAGATATGAATGGTGAAAATCTTTTATTTTATATAGACAGTAAAATAATGCCAAGACACCACGGACAAACGATAAGGAAAGATCACCTTCAACATAAGCAACTAGTTATTAAAGTCATTAATACAAAACCAAGTAAAAAGTGCGAAAAGATTAGAAATAAAAAGTATTACACTAGACACTTTGTCTTCACCAAGTGATGTAAGAGACTTAGGCAAACATGGCCTTGATTGTCAAGAACTCTTACGATCAATCTTGGATCCCGAGACGACTCACACACTCTACGATGGACAATGGATGATGGTGGTGGATGATGGTGTTATGGTGGTGGTGGGTGGTGGGTGAAGTGTGAGAGAGGTGGTGTGCCAAGGGATGGTTTGAGCTTGAGCCAAGCACTCCTATTTATAGGCTGAACAGAAGCTCGGGCACGGCCCCGTGTCCAGTGGGCACGGCCCCGTGTCCACATCCTTCTCTTTCTTCATTTAATGCAGCTTTGTCTTATTAGTTGACCACGCCCCCGTGTCTGCTGAGCACGACCCTGTGTGCAGAAGAATCTTTGTACTATGAAGATTTGCCTGGATTGTGCGAATCTTATAGTTGACCACGGCCCCGTGTCCGCTGAGCACGGCCCCGTGGTGGGCAATAGAAGCTTCTACCACTTTGTCTTTTCTGCTGACACTTGGGTACGCCCCCGTGCTGGCTGAGCACGGGGCGTGTTCAGTCTTCTGTTGTCTTGTTTTGCTTGGGAAGATGCTGTCGTGGGTCGGGCATGTCACGTCTTGTTCCTTTTCTTGTATTTATGTTAGATTTTGATGTCTTTTTGCTTCTTTTGTTAATTTGAGCTCATTTAATCCTGAAAATACAAAAGGAAGACAAAAGCACACTGTTTCCAACATTAGTACTAAAAAAGGGTTAGTTTTATGCCACAATTGATGAAATTTATATGTTGCATTTTGAACACATCAGTGTGCAAAATGCAACATATAAATTACATCAAATGAGGCATAAAACTAACCCTTTTTAGTACTAATGTTGGAAAAAGCGTGTTTTATTTCTTCCTTTTGAATTTACAGGACCAAATGAGCTTAAACGAACAAAAGGAGCAAATAAGCAGCCAAAACCAACATAAATACAAAAAGAAGGAATAAACGTGACATGCCCGACCCCTCGGCAACATCCCCAAAGCAAAACCAGGCAACAGAAGCCTGACCACGGGGCCGTGGCCAGCTGGGCATGGGGCGTGGTCGTACATAAGATAAACCTGTAGAAGCTTCCACGCCCACCACGGGGGCGTGCCCAGCTCAGCACGGGGCGTGGTCAACGCAAAGATACGCTGAATCTTGATAAATTTTGATAGTACAGATACGAGCCTGACCACGGGGCCGTGCCCAGGAGACACGGGGCTGTGTGGGGCCCTCTGCAGACACTTGCAATTAATGAAGGAAGAGAATAGACTGGCCACGGGGCGTGCCCCACTGACAGAGGGCCGTGGCCTGAGCTCTGTGCAGGCTATAAATAGGGGTGCTTGGCTCACTTCAGAGGCATCCCTTGGCAAACCACTACTCTCCCACTTTGCCACCACTCTACTACCACTACCACTACAACACCAACACCCACCACCATCATCCATCATCCATCTTTAGAGTGTGTAGTAGTCTCGGGATCCAACATTGATTGTAAGGGTTCTTGTCAATCAAAGGCCATGTTTGGTTAAGCCTCTTACATCACTTGGTGAAGACAAGTATTTATTGTATTACTTTTGATTTTTAATCTTTTGGCACTTTTTATTTGGGTTTGTATTAATGACTTTAATAACTAGTTTCTTATGTTGAAGGTGAATTTTCTTTATCATTTTTTCGTGGTGTCTTGAGGTTACTATATTGTCTATGTAAAGTAAAAGATTGCATCATTCATGTCTTTACGGTCTATATAAAGGCATGTTGACTACCTGGTCGGGGGTTAGGGGAATGGTTTGGTAAGGTTCCTGCCTTGTTCAGTGTATAGATCCTGCAAGGACCTAGTTCAAGCTTACTAGGACCTCCTTCAATACCCACTGGTATTGGATGGCGGGGGTGCAAATAGCTTGAACCCCTCATATGTAAACTACTATTAATAGTTTAAACCGGCTTCTTGGGATTGTATCCTTGCTGACTCAAACCAGTTAGCCGAGGGTAACATCACCTTCAAAAGAGGGGGCCTACCACTTTTCGCATTAATAACTTACTTAATTATCTTTGAATATTCCGACCCTTTGGGATTGTATCCCTGCTAACTCAAACCACTAGGTTGAGGGTAACGTCACCTTTAAAAGAGGGGCCTACTACTATAACTAAGATAATCTTTTAAAAAGTCCGAAAGTGCAAAAATCATCAAAGGATACATTAAAGGCGAGTCGGATCCAAGTGATTCTATCTTGTCTATCTGTTTTTATTTTATTTATCTTTGCATTTTTAGTTTTTATTTTTATGTTTCAAAACTTTTCTCAAAAATATAGATTGATTAGACATTGAGGATAAACCGGTACTAAAAGCTCTTATGTCCTTGGACGACCTCGGTATCTTACCAACGCTATACTACGCTCACGATGGGTGCACTTGCCCAAGTATGTGTTTAGTGTTAGTAGAATATCGTGTTTTATAAATTTAAAACTTGACTAATGCGTAAAATGGGCTCAAAATATTAATAAAATGACATCGCACTCGACATGCACCAGTTGGTCATACATATGCTTGGAAAAAACAATTCTTTTTCATTTCCGACGTTTACTTCCTCTTACTATTGTTCCTCGTAAGTTTTCTGAGGGTTTGAATGAAAAGGAACCGGAAGTCCATGAACTTGAACAGGTGTTGCTCCACAGGCTTCATTCTTACAGTGCAAAGTTAAGGGCTTATCCGGAGGCACTTCTTGTGGTTTTGGGTATTAACCAAAATTGGGTTGATTCTGATTTTGAACCAATCTTTTGTGTTGATCGAAAGGGTATGTATTCTTGTGTTTATCATGTCCTTATGTGTTTGCTCAAAATTTTTTATTGTTCTCGCATTTGTTTGTTTTGTAGATCTGAGTGCTTTGGACTTCATTGTTTTGGGTGATTCGTTTGGTGTAGAATTGAGCAGAGAGAGATTGCTGAGGGTAGTCCCTCCATAGTTTGTCGTACTAAGCATGCTAGAACTGCTGGGGATTTCCAAAGTGTTCCTTTACAGCCTATCATGGATGGCTCCTCCTCCAAGAAGTTATCTGTTCTGGTTTGAAGGTCTACCAAGGGAACTGCTTCTCCTAGTGTTGTTCCTCAATCTTCAGACCCTATCTCTAGTGATAGTGGTGATGAGGATGATGCTAGTGTGTTTGCTTATGTTATCGGGGTGAAATTTGTGAAGAAAGAAGTTTTCCCGGAAGCCTTTAGTGGGGTAGGTGATGCTTCTGGTCTGAAGATAGCTGCTGTGTTGAAGAAGTTGAATGAAACTAAGAGGAATGTTCCTGATAGATCTGCTCAAGCTGTGGGTTCAAGCGATGTGAAAGCATCGAAGCCTGTTGTGAAGAAGAAGGTTAAAGGGGGATCTTCTAAGCCTGCTTCCTCTGGTGAAGGGGCTTCTGGCGAGGTTGAGAAGGAAGTTGTGAAAAGTGACGTTTCTGTTGTGGTTGTTAAGGAAAAAGAGAAGGAGAAGGCGGAAGAAAAGTTGGAGTAGGTTGTGAGAGAGAAGGTTGTAGCTGACAAGGGGAAGGGGCCTATTAAGGTTGATTTTCCTGTTTTGTGCCTCAATGGAAGGTTCGCTCTTCTGACGCTACCAAGAGTAGTGTTGTTTGTCATGAGATGTTGAAGAACATGGCAACTCCTGCTGAGAAGGAGGCATTGTCGAATTTGTCTGATGAAGATGCTGCCTACCAGGTTATTACCCATGCTACCCGCCTGATTGCCTCCCTTCAAGATAGCATTGAGCGTTGGGATGCCTCTGTTAGCAAGAATGATGAGTTTGCTGCCTCCTTGTACAATAAGGATGCAGAGCTTAAGGCTTCTCAAGAAGACTTAGCAGCTTTTCAAGTTAAAGTAAAAGAACTTGAAGGCCAATTTCTATCTTCCCAAGCCAAAATGAATAAAGAAATGAAGAGGGTTGAGGTTTATGCTGGGTAACTATCTATAACAACCCTCCTAAAATATTTCCGGCACCCCTAAAATATTTAGAACGCCCCAATACACCTTAAAATACACCCCGTATACGTAAAATGGCCCTAAACACCTTTAATTTTATAAAAATTAAATAACAATCGATTTTTATGGTCTCTCGCTGGCCGCGAAGACCTAGTGTTCATCTTACGCGGGCCACGAGCGAGAGAACAAGCGGCAAGCCCCGGAGCTGCCACGTGTCACACGTGTCAAGGCTATACCAGTGACCAGGCCAAGCTAGGGCCTACCCGGCCTACGCCGCAGGGCGCGAAGGCCGCTTATAAATCCTTCGCGGGACGCGAGGAAGTGGCTGAACAGCCCTATAAATTGGAACGATTGGCTTCGGTCGAAATCGCTCAAAATTTTTAATTCTCTTTCTCTTTGATAGCAATTATAATTCCCAGGTGTTATACCCACTAAAATAGTGAAGCCCTGCCTCTTTGTAAGTATTTTAACCCCCGGTTACGTATTAGATACGCTGCCCGATTGATCTAGTGCTCCGTAACGGCTGTTGAGGCTCTGCCCAACGTAGTTGTTGGAGTTTTGTCTCAGGGAGGGTATAACTAATGTAAAATTTGGGTTATTATACTAACGAATGTGCATTATTTGAAATTTATAGATTATAACCAGGAAGCCACAGGAAATTACCTAAGATAGCAATGTGAGTAATCCTCTTTTTGTGAAACCTTTTTGTAAACTGTTTTTACAAAACCTCAATTGTTTTTACATTATAATTAACAGTGATTGAGTATTTATAATTCTACAATTATCGTCGGTATGTTGGGGTTTTGTATATAAAATTTGTTACTACACTGTGAGTAGTAACATGACCACAAGTCGGTTGACAGTACCATGGGTGATAATTAAAGTAGAAAAATAAACAAATGTAATTGCGAGATCGCCCTCAATACTGTAAATTGATAAAACCTATCTTGATTAAATTGGGATTCACTCACCAGTATTTCCCACTAACAAAATGTTTTCAAACGCGTTTCAGGTAACAAAATGTGAAAGCCAAATAGAAGCCAGCTGGACAGCACTGAAGGCTTGGAAAAGTGGCTGTAAAAGTTACCTAAATAAAGAAGATATTTTATTTCAATAAAATAGGATTTATTCCTATAAACCTGTTTGTCACGAAAACTTGGTTTTTATCCCAATATATTTATTATTATAAAATGTGGTGTTTTACTCTGATAAAATATTCCTAACTACGGTCCTGATGAAATTTCCGTTGCCAAATAATGATAAACACCGATACCACCACCGCTAAGTAGGTCGCGGTCGCCCGCCTCCTGAGGCAGGGGTCGGGGGTTGCGACAGAAGGTGGTATCAGAGCTACAGCCACTGATTTCAGCCACAGAAGTGTTCTGCTGACATCAAAATTTTATCTATTATGTTAGGAAATTATCTACGGGATTACGTGCATATTTTATTGTTTTATGTTATTTGATAATTTGTTAGTTTATAGTATGAGTGATCAAGGACCATCAGACGCTTATCGTCAATTGTCCAGCTCTCCTAGGGACGAAGGAACTTCTTCCCAGCCTACCCCCTCGGGGTATTCGGCTGACACCGAAGATGGGAATTTCGTATTCAAAGCACAATCTGAAGAGCCATTCCCTCCCAAGAAGTGAGGATGGTTCAGCATAGGAGCGCACGAGTGTAGAAAAAGGATGAGAAAGTTGCAGCAACAGCGGGCCTTAGCAGCGGCCAATAGAGAAATGAATGCTCAAACCCAGGATATACTCAATAGGAGACTAGCTAATTTTCACATATTAGCTACTACAGCTGCAGACCCAAATCTAGAACAACTCATTGCACCCCAGCCGTTACCACTATTTCCCAGACAACCTATGGAAATTGAGCCAAACCCAGTAGACCAATTCCAATGCCTGCTTTTGACCCAGCTGAAATCCCTAGGGTCACAGCACCTCATCCCCCAGACTATGACCCATGGTTTGACGACCACAAGGATTATCAAGAACTGTACCCAATAGAGGAACCCATGTAAAACCCAGTAGCACCCTATCCCAACCTGGACCCTCTAGATCCATATTGGGATAATGATCAGTATATCAGGGAACTCTTAGAAAATCCATACCCACACGAAGAACCGATGCCCCAGTTTCCTGACCCGATACTAGCACCAGCCCCACCCATGAGTACTGAGAATGTGCAGGAACTCCGAACGTTTGGTGAGGAGTTATTAGATGAAAGTGAAAGGATAAGACAGATAGGTGAAAGGCTCGTTTGGAAGTATGACGAGCGTAACATGCAATTTTGGATGAACCCTTATCAGTAATTGTAGTAATATATATATATATATATATGTGTGTGTGTGTGTGTGTGTGTGTATGTGTGTGTGTGTGTGTAAGTTGAAAAAACCATAAATATATATATATATATATATATATATATATATATATATATATATATATATATATATCCCCTAAAATAGATAATAGCTACTGATGCATACTAGTATTGTACTTTAGATTTTAGTTACTGTTTGTAATAGACGCATATATATAAAGTAGAGTAAAGGTCGCAATGTACGACGATTTTGGATCAATATGCTTGTTGTGTGATTGTTTGCATTAGATATTATCCTGTGATATTAATACATGGTAAATGTTTATAATCCAGATGGACAACGGAGTGAATCAAGAAAACCCGAATAATGATAATAACGGAAACCAAGTAGATAACAGTGCCATCCAACACATAGTGGCACAAGGGATTATAGACGCAATACCATATATTATCAAAACCGTTAAGGAAGCGGAAAATAATAAAAGTAATAATGGAAGTATACGACCACCTACTGAACCTGATCACAGCGTAAACAATGGACCTTTACTTCAAGTGCCAATTCCAAAAAGAAAAAGAACCATGTCTTATGGTTGTTCTTACAAAGAATTCTGGTCCTGTAAACCAATAGAATTCTCTGGCAATGAAGGAGCCATTGCAGCTCTACGCTGGATAGAAAAGACTAAGGCAGTCTTAAAAATAAGCAAGTGCGCAGAAGAAGATAAAATCATGTTTGCTTCCAATTTATATATGAATGCAGCTCTAGAATGGTGGAACACTATTCTCTAGTCTAGAGGAAGTGACAGGGTCTATAATATGGAATGGAATGAGTTGAAGAATATGGTTGAAAGGAAATTATGTCCTCCCAATGAAAAGGAACAGATAGCTAATAAATTCTTAAACCTTAGAATGACTGGAGTAGACAGCAAGGGTTACACTGCTACATTCTTTGAATATGCTAGAATAGTGCCAACCCTAGCATCACCAGAACCATTATTAATCTCCCGTTACATCTGGGGATTAATCAGTGAGATTAGACATGTAGTCAAGGCAGCTAGACCACAAACTATAGAAGAAGCTGTAGAACTAGCAAATACCTTGACTGATGAACTGGTACGTACACAAGAAGAAAACCAAAGGAAGAACCTAGTTCAGAAACTTACCCAGGGATTTCGCTACAGTAATTCCAACCGTGGGAAAAACATAGGCTCTACCTCTACACCTTATTGTAAAGCCTATAAGAAGAAGCATTCAGGAAGATGCTCCAACTACTGCAATTTCCGCAAGATACTCGGACACAAGGATGAAGACTGTAGGAAGAAACCCGGTAATGAAGTATGCTTCAATTGTGGAGAAAAAGGTCACATCAAGCCAAGTTTTCCGAAACTAGCTCCAGCCATGAACAACAAGACTACTGAGAATGCTAGAGCATTTGTTCTGACTACAGAAGAAGCCAAAATGATTCCGGACGCGATTGCCGGTACGTTTTTAGTTAATGATGTTTTTGCCAAAGTATTATTTGACTCTGGTGCGAACCAAAGTTTTATTAATACTTCATTTTGCAAACTTCTCAATCAACCATTAACTAAACTTCCACAAGAATGTCTAGTGGAAACGGAAAATGGAGAATCCATTAAGATTACTGAAATCTTGCAGGAAGCAAGAATAGAAATTTTAAATCAAAAGTTTATTGCAAATCTTTACCCAATGAATCTGGTAGGATTTGATATTGTATTAGGAATGGATTGTTTAATAGCCAATAAAGCCAGTATTCTATGTGATCAAAAGTCAATCCAAGTAAATTGACCAAAGGGTGAAAAGATCACAATTAAAGGAGATAAGCCATCTAGATCCACAAAATTCATCTCTGTAATGAAAACAGCCAGTTATGTAAGAAAAGGATCACTAGTGTATTTGATTTCCATAATCATTAATACTAAAGGAAAAGAACTGAAAGATATTCCCGTAGTATCTCAGTTTCCAGATGTGTTTCCAGAAGAATTACCAGGACTACCGCCAGACAGGGAAATTGAATTCAGAATTCACCTACTACCAAGGACAACGCCAATTGCCAAAGCACCCTACCATTTGGCACCAGCAGAAATGAAAGAGTTAAAGAAACAACTGGACGAACTTTTAGAAAAAGGATTCATACAGCCAAGTTCATCGCCATGGGGAGCACCGATCTTATTCGTCAAAAAGAAGGACGGGTAAATGTGTATGTGCATTGATTACCGAGAATTGAACAAAGACACGATTAAAAATCGGTACCCATTACCGAGAATCGATGATTTGTTTAATCAATTACAAGGAGCTCAATTCTTTTCTAAAATCGATTTACGCTCAGGATATCATCAATTAAAGGTACAGGAAGAGGACATTCCTAAGACCGCTTTTAGAACAAGGTATGGCCATTATGAAGTTAGTGTCATGCCATTTGGTTTAACCAATGCCCCGGCTGCATTTATGGACATGATGAACCGAATATGTAAACCATATTTGGATAAATTCATAATTTTCTTTATAGATGATATTCTCATTTACTCTAAAAGTAAAGAGGAACATGCAGCGCACCTACATGCATTCCTAAGTTTATTGAGAAAAGAAAAGTTTTATGCTAAATTCTCAAAGTGTGAGTTTCGGTTAGAAGATGTATAGTTTCTTGGAAATTTAGTCAATCATGAAGGAATTCATGTGGATCCCACAAAGATCGAGGCAATTACTAAATGGAAAACCCCTGAGTCACCAACAGAAGTTAGAAGTTTTCTAGGATTGGCCGGTTATTATAAACGATTTATCCGAGATTTTTCTAAGATAGCCATTCCTTTAACAAAGTTGACCTGTAAGTCTGTTAAGTTTGAATGGGGACCAAAACAAGAGGAAGCCTTTAGAATTCTTAAGCAAAGATTAGCCAACGCACCCATACTAGCGTTACCAGAAGGAACAGAAGACATTGTAGTCTATTGTGACGCTTCTAAGTTAGGTTATGGATGTGTGTTGATGCAGCGTCAAAAAGTTATAGCCTATGCCTCTAGACAACTTAAGAATCATGAAGAGAATTATACAACCCATGATCTAGAATTAGGAGCCATAATTTTTGCCTTGAAAATTTGGAGACATTACCTTTATGGTAGTATGTTTACCATTTTTACCGATCATAAGAGTTTAAGGTATGTTTTCGGGCAAAGGGAGTTAAATATGAGACAAAGACGCTGGATGAAGATACTTAGTGATTATGATTGTAATATCCAGTATCATGCAGGAAAGGCTAATGTAGTAGCCGATGCTTTAAGTCGAAAGTATCACGAAAAGCCAAAAAGAGTATGTTCTCTTAAATTAAACCTGCAGATAGATTTAAATGAACAGATTAGAGAAGCACAGGAATCAGTAATTAAGGATGATACTAAAAAATTGAAAGGAATGATTAAGTAATTAGAACAAGGAACAGATGGAATTTGGAGATGACATTCGGAAAGGATTTGGATACCTAAACAAGGAAACTTGCGCCACCGAATTTTAGAAGAAGCCCATAAGTCTAAATATACAGTACATCCTGGAAGTGATAAAATGTACCAAGACTTAAGAAAGAATTTCTGGTGGATAGGAATGAAAAAGGATATAGCAGCTTATGTTGCCAAGTGTCTAACTTGTTCACAAGTTAAAGCTGAACATCAGAAACCTTCAGGATTATTACAGCAATTAGAAATGCCGGTATGGAAATAGGAATTGATAACAATGGATTTTGTTACCAAATTGCCCAAGACAAGAAAAGGTAATGATACAATCTGGGTAATTGTAGACAGGCTAACCAAGTCAGCTCATTTCTTACCAATGAAGGAAACTTTCAGTATGGAACAATTAGCCAAGTTGTATGTAAATGAAATAGTTTCATTACATGGAATTCCTTTATCAATTGTTTCTAATAGAGATAGCCATTTTACCTCTTATTTTTGGACTAGTTTCCAAAAAGCAATGGGAACCAAGCTAAATCTAAGCACCACTTATCATCCTCAAACGGACGGATAAAGCGAAAAGACAATTCAGACAATGGAAGATATGCTTAGAGCTTGTGTAATTGATTTCGGAGGAAGTTGGGATGATCATCTACCATTAATAGAATTTTCTTACAATAACAGCTATCATACCAATATCAATGCTGCACCATTCGAAGCACTTTATTGGCGAAAGTGCCGAACTCCAGTCTGTTGGGCAGAAATTGGAGAAAAACAACTATCTGGACCTGGGATAGTACAAGAAACAACAGACAAGATTATTCAAGTCAAGAAACGACTAAAAGCAGCACGAGATCGACAGAAGAGTTATGCTGACAACAGACGAAAGCCGTTGGAATTTCAAGTAGGAGACAAGGTATTATTAAAGGTTTCTCCTTGGAAAGGAGTGGTAAGATTCATCAAAAGAGGAAAGCTAAGCCCCATGTATGTTGGACCCTTTGAGATTATCAAAAGGATAGGACCAGGAGCTTATCCGCTGCAACTGCCAGAAGAAATGGTAGGAATACATGATGTATTTCATGTATGTAATCTCAAAAAGTGTTTAGCTGATGAATCATTAATAGTACCTCTTAAGGACATAGAGGTAAATGAAAAGCTTAAGTTTGTAGAGAAGCCCCTACAGATTGAAGACTGAAAAGTCAAGAATCTCAAACACAAGAGACTAGTTCTAGTCAAAGTGAAATGGGATTCCAGGAGAGGACCCGAATACACATGGGAGCTTGAATCTGAGATGCAGAGAAAATATCCACACCTATTCCAGTAGACCTCGGGGACGAGTTCAAAAACAAGGTGGGGGGGTATAACAACCCTCCTAAAATATTTCCGACACCCCTAAAATATTTAGAACACGCCAATACACCTTAAATTACACCCCGTCTACGTAAAATGGTCCTAAACACCTTTATTTTTATAAAAATTAAATAAAAATCGATTTTTATGGTCTCTCGCGGGCCGCGAAGACCAAGTCTTCATCTTACGTGGGCCGCGAGCGAGAGAATAAGCGGCAAGCCCCGGAGCCGCCACGTGTCACACGTGTCAAGGCTATACCGGTGACCGGGTCAAGCTAGGGCCTACCGGCCTACGTCGCGGGGCGCGAAGGCCCCTTAAGAATCCTTCGCGGGCCGTGAGGAAGTGGCTGAACAGCCCTATAAATAGGAACGATCGGCTTCGGTCGAAATGGTTCAAAAATTTTAATTCTCTCTCTCTCTCTCTTTGATAGAAATTATAATTCCCGGGTGTTATACCCACTAAAATAGTGAAGCCCTGCCTCATTGTAAGTATTTTAACCCACGGTTACGTTTTAGATATGCTGCCCGATTTTTCTAGTGCTCCGTAACGGCTGTTGAGGCTCTGCCCGACGTAGTCGTTGGAGTTCTGTCTCGGGGAGGGTATAACTAATGTAAAATTTGGGTTATTATACTAACGTGTGTGCATTATTTAAAATTTATAGATTATAACCAGGAAGCTACAGGAAATTACCTAAGATAGCAATGTGAGTAATCCTCTTTTTGTGAAACCTTTTTGTAAACTGTTTTTACAAAACCTCAATTGTTTTTACCTTATAATTAACAGTGATTGAGTATTTGTAATTCTACAATTATCGTCGGTATGTTGGGGTTTTGTATACAAAATTTGTTACTACACTGTGAGTAGTGACATGACCACAAGTCGGGTTGACAGTACCGTGGGTGATAATTAAAGTAGAAAAATAAACAAATGTAATTGCGAGATCGCCCTCAATACTATAAACTTATAAAACCTGTCTTGATTAAATTAGGATTCACTCACCAGTATTTCCCACTGGCAAAATGTTTTTTAACACGTTTCAGGTAACAAAATGTGAAAGCCAAATAGAAGCCAGCTGGACAGCACTGAAGGCTTGGAAAAGTTGCTATAAAAGTTACCTAAATAAAGAAGATGTTTTATTTCAATAAAATAGGATTTATTCCTATAAACCTGTTTGTAACGAAAACTTAGGTTTTATCCCAATATATTTATTATTATAAAATGTGGTGTTTTACTCTGATAAAATATTTCCTAACTACGGTCCTGATGAAATTTCTGTTGCCAAATAATGATAAACACCGATACCACCACCGCTGAGTAGGCCGCGGCCGCCCGCCTCCTGAGGGAGAGGGTCGGGGTTTGCGACAATATCTGACTTCAACAATTAGCTTGCCAGGGAGAGGGCCGAATTGGGATTGAGAGGACAAAGTTTAGGCAGGAGCGTGTTGCCAATGAAGCAGTTACGGAAGAGCTGAGGCAGCAAGTAAAACAGTTGAAGGATGAGAAGAGGTGGTAGGTTGGGACCGGCATTCGCCAGTTTATGACATACCTCCTCCACAGTCAAGAGTTTAATCTTCATCTTGCAGGTATATATTCTAAGGCGATGGCTCACAGCCGTCATATAGGTCTTATTTCAAGAGTTGATGCTGCTTCTCGGGGGGAAGCCATAGAGAAACTTGTTGCTTTCAAGCCTGAATCACTTCCTAACTTTCTAAGTGCCGTGAAGAAGATGGAGATTTTGTCTTACCCATATGTGGAGCTTATGGCTTCTTGTCCTTTGAATAAAGACAAACATATTTAAGGAGCTGTTAGCATGTATAACCGTGAGCATAGGGCTCGAGGTTTTGTAAAGTGAGTGAGATATGTATAGTCTTTGAACCTGCCAACATGTAGACTGTGATGGTTTCTTCTTTCATGGGTGCTACCATGGTTGGCAGGGAAGCTATGAGCTCCTTGAGTGCTATGAAAGCCGCTTCTGCCTCCTCCCTCCACTTTAAGTCTTTCTTACCAGCACAGTTCTTCAATGTTTTGAAGAATGGCAACGATCGTTCTACTGACTTGGGGAGGAAGTGTTTAAGAGCTGCTATCTTTCCATTGAGGCTTCAACTTCCTTCTTGGTTTTCAGGGTTTTCATTTCTATAACGTCTCGAACCTTGTCTTGATTTGCCTTAATACTTTATCTCCCCACTATATGGCCGATGAACTTGCCTTCCTCGAACCCAAAGGAGAACTTGTTTGGGTTTAACATCATGTTGATTGCTTTGAGATTGTAGAATGTTTCTTTGATGTCTTGGAGCATGTCTTCTTCCGTGTGACTTTTTATTACAAGATCGTCAACATATGCTTCCATGTTTCTTCCTATTTGTTTGGAGAAGGCCTTGTCTACGAGACGATGGTACGTTGCTCCTGCGTTCTTTAACCCAAAAGGCATCTTTTTGTAACAGAATATCCCTTTATCGGTGTGGAACGTTGTTTTCTCCTCGTCTTCCTTCATCATTTTGATTTGGTGATACCCTTTGTAGTCATCGAGGAAGCATTTGTACTCAAAGCTCGTGAGTAAGTCTACCATCCAATCAATTTCTTGCAACGGGTAACAATATTTAGGACATTCCTTGTTAAGATCTTTAAAGTCCACACACATCCTCCAAGAACCATCGGGATTCCTTACTATTACAGGGTTTTCCAACCAAGAGTTATATTTTAACCTCCCGTAGAATGTCCGCACCCACTAGCTTTTCCACCTCATGACAGGCAGCTAGGCTACGATTAGGGGGTAAGCTTTTTTTCCTTTGTGTAACGGGCTTGTATGTCAGAGCTATATTAAGTGCATGTTCAACTATTTCTCTTGGTACCCCTACCATATCTACTGAGCACCAGGCAAACACGCCTGTGTTCCTCTGAAGGAGGTCCTTTAGCCTGTGCTTGGTTGCTTCAGGGAGGTAGTTGATGATTTTTATCTTCTGATCCGGGTAGGAGTGGTGAATGCTTATTTCTTCAACTGGGTTTTCTCTTGCCTTACTACTCCCCCTTCTTCTGTTTCCATGGATGCAATCAAAAGGGCCTCTTGTGTAGGTGCTAATGAGGCAATCTTCATCATTTCGTGTGCTGGGGATACTACAATGTCGAATGCTGCAATACCTGGCCTTCTTATAAACAGGTTGTAGTTTGAAGGGGAGCTTATGACAATGAAAGTAAGCTCATTTGTTCTTGCCAAGTCACCATCCCTGAAACATAAGTTAAGTGTTAGCTTCCCTAGGGTTTGTACCTTTTCCCATGTGAAGCTTCTTAGGGACGTGTCGGTAGCTTGTACGCGAGCCTTTGTTTTGCTTCTGAGTTGGTAAAAACATCTTTGATACATGACATTGGAAGAAGCTCCTGGATCTATGTATACCCTGTCTAGGAGGGAACCTTCTAGCTCAGCTTCCATGATGATGGGAAGCTCCAACTTGTCGTCTGGATCCGTTGGAGGGAAACAAATGAACTGGTGGTTCCATGGTGTGGTCCTTCTTCTTTTTCCCTCTTGTTTTTCTTCTAACCATACCATTTTGATACTGACTTCTTTCTTCCCCTCCTTCTTGTCTTTTATCTCCTTCACCGGGTGAGCTAGCTCCCCCGATTTAATAGCCTCCTCTATCATCTTCTTTAGCTGGAAACAATCATTGGTGTGATGTCCTATATCGTTATGGAAAGCACAGAACTTGCTTATATCTCTTTTGCTAGAAGGTTTTGAGAGGGGCCTAGGAGGTCGAAATGTTTACTTGACTTCCTCCGTCGATAAGATTTCTTGGGGTGTCTTGGTGAGGAGAGTGAAGATGTGTTTATCTTTGTCATGATTCTTGCTTGAACGGGGAGATCTTTCTCTGTCCTTAAATCTTCTTCCTTCTTAGAACCTAAATGGTTTCCGATCCACGAAGGGCTGGAATCTTGACCTCTTAGACGAGGGAGGTGGCTCCCTCCAGCTTCCTTGTTCTCTCTTTTTGGAGGCTTGCTTTTTCAAAGCCTCTTCACCCTTTAAGAAGGGTTCTGCCCTTTCGAAAGCTTCTTCCATCGTTTAAGGGTTGTTTTCGTGGAACCTCCTCAGAAAATTCTTGGTCCTTATGGCGTTCATGAAGGTTGATACCCTCATATTTTCAGTTGCCCCATTGTACATCAATCCTTCCCTCTTGAACCTTTCTATGAAGGTTTGAAGATCCTCATGGTCTTTCTGTTGGATCTGATACATGACAGTTGCATTCGTGGTGCATCTCTTTTGAGGGGTGAAGTTAGCTAGGAAGCTTTTGTGTAGGTCATCGAAAGATGTTATGCTTCTGGTGGGGAGCCCACAGAGCCAGAACCTGGCTGGCCCAATGAGAGTTTGCATAAACATGTGACAACATTCAGCATTATTCCACCGTTCAACTGTAGCAGCCCCCGTGAAGACCTGGAGATGGTCATCACAATCTTCCAAACCATCATATATTTTACATTCGACGGCATCTTTATCTTTGTCTGGAAGACATAGTTAGCTATTTCCTCGGAGTAGCACGATAATGAGCTTGACTTGTAAGGCTTGGAGGGTGTATCAGGATTTGCCCTGCTCAACTCATGCTAGTGCCTGCTTGGGTACTTGGTTGGACCTGAGCCTGTGGTCCAACCTGAGCAGCTTGCCAGATTTGATTTCCTACTAGATGTTGACTTAAATGTGAAAGCTTTGCTGAAAGCTTGAAAGCTACTTGGGGATACAGAGTACCCTAAATGTGAAAGCTTTGCTGAAAGCTTGAAGATGGTGACAACCTTGCACCTACAGCTCTGCTGGTTAAAGGCAACGACCTGAGTGCTTCTTCAAAGGTGTCTGTGGATGTGGGGGAACGGCTTGAGCTTGTGAGAGAAGCTGCTCGACGGTATACTCTGGGCTTCTTGGGAGGAAAATGGGGGAACTAGTGTGATAGCTTGCGGTCAAGAGTGATCCATCAGGCATGAGATATTGTGGGTTTAGATCAGGACTAGGTTCTGCTCGGCTAACACTTGGAGATGTGGTGGTGCACAACGAATGATGCATAGGGGAGAGTGTAACCTATGGTTCATCATAAGATAAGCGTACCCTAACACCTTTTGTCCGTTCCTCTCGAACATATCCGTTCAAGAGCTCCCTTAACTGTATAAAGTTATTCCTCACTCCCTATGGGGTTATTTCGATGGTTTCAACCGGGAAAAGTACTTCACTCGGTGAAGATGGCATAGTCCATGTAGAGGGAGGTGCTTGGAACTGTTATACATCTTGTGTCACTGGTGCGACAAGAAGTCTGTCCGTGTTTGTCGAGCAACTTCCAACTCCGGGAGTGACCGGAGGGCTAGATGAAGGTAAGGAACTGCTTGAAACCTCCTTTGGATGATGATCCTTTCCGGCCATAAAAGAAGGTAACTTAGGAACAGGGACCGGAAAAATTGTTCTAAGTAGCGAAGCCCCACGGTGGGCGCCACTTGTTAAACTAACAAGAGTATGTCAGGAGGGAAGGTCCAGGATCAACTCCAAGAGGTAGTTCCTTGGTCAGAATATGCAATCAAAGAACACCGTTAGTCATAACGCGAGAGCTGGCCTCCCACGTTTGGACTCTGACGTGAGAATCAGCAAATGGTTATTAAGAGTCTAAGCGAAATGAAAGGATAAGAGTTTTGAGTGAGAATGAGAGAAGTGAACTTAGTTTGGGCTGAACAATACTCTCATTTTATAGGTTGATTGCTCTACCCAAGGGAGCCTTGTGCGAGCTGGTATCTTCTAGTCCTAGTAAGCTTATCCTCCCTTGATGTTGCTTGTAGAGTTAGCCTTGCCTCTTTAGGTAAGTTTCAGGTTTGTGTGTCTCAAGGACACCTTTATATGCTTTAGGGAGAAGTTCAATCAGTTTGATTTGTTGTGTTCAAGTTCCAAGGTTGTACAGTAACTTTAGCTCCCTGTCACAAGCCGTTGGTGTATTAGCTTCCCGTCGGGAGCCTTCCGCTTCCGACTTCCAGCTCCTTACTTTCAGTTTATGTTTGTCATTCTTTGTTGTTTTCTTGCGATTGTTATTGATCTTGATTTTGCTGACTGGGAACTCCGAGTACCCACGTCATCATATACACTACCCTGAGGTCTACCAATCCTGCATGCACTACCATGTTATTTATGCCATGAACTACTATAAAACATCTCATCGCGGGCAATACTTCTATTAAACACCCTAAAACCATTTTTCTTTTTTAGAAATAAATAATTTATAAACCTAGCTCTAGATTGGGTAGGTTAAGATTGAGGGTCCCACCATCTCCATATCTCTCGTCTACCATAACGGTGACTAGTACCCTAAATAACTACCCCATTTTGGGTACTCTAATAGGAGGGGGCGATGGTGGTGTACCCTCTTAGGAGATAGGGGTGGTAATCACTCATCACTAACAATATCCAATCAAGTTCCGCCATGTAATCGACCATTATTCCATCACTCACAACCTTTTTTTAGTGGAAATGGTTATCACTCACAACCTTTTTAGTGGAAATGGTCATCACTCACCACCACACCCAACAATTTCCCCCACAACCAACAATTTTGATCTGTCACCACCCAATGCCCATCATGCGTGAAAAATAACACGCGTTATTAAATTCAGTGGCGGTGGTGTGAAATCATGTATAACGCGTGAAAAAGCCCATCACGGTGGAAAACACCTCCACCCCGCCTGTGCTTAGGGTACCTTACCCTCAAACACTACAACCCTAAACACTACCCTCATTACATCCCGCCCACCCTAATACTTAGGTAGCGTTTGGTATGAAGGAATGGAAGGTGGAATGGAATGGATCATTCTGGTGGAATGAAAAGAAACATGTTTGGTTATAATGTGGTAATGGAATGGAGCATTCCAAAGGAATGTAACTCCTTCCAAATATAATAATTTCCATTCCTTGGTATGTAGGTGTTTTTTTTCCATTCCTTCAAGGAATGGAAAGAAATATGATCTTATTATTATTATTATATTTATACTTATACATTTATTTTTTTTATATTTATATTTATTAATATTCATACTAATATTAATATATATCAAAAATCTATTATTAATTTATTATTATTATTATTATTATTATTATTATTATTATTATTATTATTATTATTATTGAGGCAATTATATTTATGTCGTTTTTAATACAGTTGTGTTTCGTTACTTCATCTTTTTTTGTTTATCAAATTGTATAAAATAATGATTCATTCTATTTACATATGAGTAACCAAACATCACAATGGAATGAAATGATCCATTTCATTTCCTTGTCCATTCCATTACCTCGTCCATTCCATTCTTTCATCTATTCCATTACCCCATACCAAACAGACCCTTAGTCTTTCTGACTTAGACACAGTTTCAACCATAGATGGTCATATTGCTTTTTGCTAAAGAATGAACCAGACTATTTGGAGTTGGTCATGAGTAGGGATTATCCATTACTAGTTAGTTTTATTGAAAGCTAACTACCGCATTATGACTCAAAACTTTCTCAGCAAAATCAAGATCCTACAATTTCGCTAATTAATCCAAAGCAAGATATAACTTGTACTACATAATCTACAAGTCACTAAGCTTCACATTGTTTTGTGAATTATTGCCATTGGAAAAGTAGCTAGCTAATTATAACTCAAAATCTTTTTGTCTGATAACAAGTTCAAGATCCTAGCAAGTGGCAAATGAATCCAATACGATGTACAAATCGAAGCTTTATTTTTGCCGATATCCACAAACAATGTACTACGTTTACTACATGATGTGCACATGACTTAAGCTTAACGGTTTTGTTAGTGCTAATTATTTCTTTGGAAAGATAATGACATCTTTATGATTAATTCCTTCTATCAAAGGACAAGATCAAGATAAAGATCTTTCGTGTTTCAAAAAAGTGGATTGCAAGATCTACAACTTTCAATGCATGTTTAAGTCATTGAAGCTTCATTTCTTTTGTATGTTAAGAATTATCCATGTACATACAATGATACAACACACAAGTTACATAATGAATCAAGTGCAAACCTCATGCAAATGAGAGCATGTTATTAGCAGTTAAAAAAGTCACATATAATTAGAAGAAAACATCGAGTGTGATATAGAGTGGTCCCTGTACTATAGCAAGTTACAGTCACCTGCATAGCCTATTCATGGGCACACCCATCTTAGTTCGATGGTGACACCGATTGTAAATGCACATGAACCCATGTTACTCTTGTCCCTCTCTCTTTCTTTCTCTCTCTCTCTGTCTCTACATATATATATTTAAATATGTAATGTAATGTTAATGTAACCACTTGTTATTCGATAATCATATTCCGTCATCATATCCGTTTGATAAAGATCTTTTAATAAGGTCACATTTTCATAATCTATATCATAACATCCGGTATTTACCACTGAACACACTAGTGAATAAAAGTAACGCCATATGTTAGCGAGTTAATGCGTGTATACATCAAATATATACCACAAATAGGTTTGGATCCACTAAAAGATAATATTAATAGAGGGGTTGAGTTATAATACAAAGTTTTTAAAAATAAGAAGGGTAAGAAGCCACCAGAGAGTGACAAGTGTCATAGGAGGAATTAAATAGAAAGGGTAATTTTGTCTACAAGAGGAAAGAGAATATGCACATGCAAGTCACATGTTATTTCCCCCCCAATTTTTAAACGTCCGTAACTTTTTTATACATCATTTGTTTTTAAAAAAAATTATACCATAAAATCGAGCGTTTTTTTATCTTTAATATGAGTACCATATTGTTATATTTTTCAAAAAAAATTCAAAAACCCAGTTGCATATTACACAATGGACATGATGTAAAACACAATGTAAAGTAGATCAAAAACACAATCAATAACAACAGATAAAGACACAATGTACAACATACTAAAACACAATGAGCATAACGTATAACACAATGGCGATAACATATAACACAATAAGTATCAGACTAAATAAAAACACAATTGATGACAACAGATAAAAGACACAATTAATGACAGCAGATAAAAGACACAATGGAGAGTAGATGAAGACACAATGAAAAACAAACTAAAAACACAATACACAACAAACTAAAACACAATGAACAAAGATAATGAAAAAAATTGAACAAATTATTAAAACACAATGGACAACATATTAAAACACAATGAATAACATATTAAACACAATGACCTGAACTAATAACACAATTTATAGAAAACCCAGATATAACACCATCTTTATTGTGTCATATATTGTGTTATAAGTTCTTATAAAAACACAATGGATAGAACCCAAATTAACATTGTGTTATAGGTTTTGATAATAACACAATGTAAAGTAGATCAAAAACACAATCAATGACAACAGATAAAGACACAATAGAAAACATACTAAAACACAATGAGCATAACGTATAACACAATGGCGATAACATATAACACAATAAGTATCAGACTAAATAAAAACACAATTGATGACAACAGATAAAAGACACAATTAATGACAGCAGATAAAAGACACAATAGACAGCAGATGAAGACACAATGAAAAACAAACTAAAAACACAATACACAACAAACTAAAACACAATGAACAAAGATAATGAAAAAAATTGAACAAATTATTAAAACACAATGGACAACATATTAAAACACAATGAATAACATATTAAACACAATGACCTGAACTAATAACACAATTTATAGAAAACCCAGATATAACACCATCTTCATTGTGTCATATATTGTGTTATAGGTTCTTATAAAAACACAATGGATAGAACCCAAATTAACATTGTGTTATAGGTTTTGATAATAACACAATGTATAGAAACTCTACTGACCAAAACCCAGTTGAAAGACACAATGACCTGAACCTTTAACACAATGCAATAAAAAAAACCCAGTAAAAATGAAATTTTTTATTTTATTTTTATATGATAATATGGTACTCATATTAAAGATAAAAAAACACTCGTTATTATGGTGAAATTTTTTTTTAAAAAAAATGTCGTATGAAAAAGTTATGGACGTTTTAAATCGATGGGGGAATTGGCATGTGCCTTACATGTGGAGAGAGAAAATCCATAAATATAGGATTCCCTTTATGCCCTTCAATTATCTTCTTTTCCCTACAATTAATCTCAACCCTTCAAATCTAAGATCAATGGACTAGAATCCTTCTTACCCTTCTTATTTATTTTATCCTTTGTATTTGATCCTAACCCATTAATAGAGAATTGTACAAAGTGATCTATCCCATTAATCTCGCTAATATAATAGTTATAAGTTTGATGAGGACAACATCATCAATAATAACAGGTTAGAATTGGGTAAAGAAACAAAAACATATCACATGCAACAACTAGTTTTTTTTTTTTTTTTTTTTTAATATATGTAACACCAGTTTTTTAACACTCAAATAGTCCTCATATACTTCATTATTTTATATGTAAAAAAAGTTTATAGCATAAAATCAATATTTTTATTAACTTCAGTTTTATTACAATGTGTTTTAACGATAGATCTAAACAAATTACAAACGTGACTCTAAATTGTCCAATTAAAACAATAGATTTAAACTAGTTACAATAGTGCCCAAAAATCAATTACAACGATCTATCTAATATCATTCGTCGAAGTTGTTGAGGTATAGTGTGTGAGAAATAAAGATGTGTTCAAATAATTACAATATTTCAAAGAAAAATTGCTTTGTAACATACAGTGTAAGATCAAATGAAAAGTTCATTTTGCGTAATTAGAATGGGAAATTAATTTTGATCATTCATTTTTCAAATCAATGGTTAAGATAAAAGTATAGGAAAAAGATGAATGTAAAGGTATTTTGGGAAAATTGTATTTACTGACTTTCTCTCTCCACATGCAAGGCAAATGCATATTCCACTCTCATTTTATTTATTGACTTTCTCTCTCCACATGCAAGGCAAATGCATATTCCACTCTCATTTTTTAAACGTCCATAATTTTTTATACGACATTTTTTTCATAAAAATTTCACCATAAAATCGAGCGTTTTTTATCTTTAATTTGAGTACCATATTGCTGTATAAAATATGACGATTAAAAAAACCGACAAAAATGTGTTTATTTCTATGTTGTATAATATTTTTTGTGTTGAATTTTTGTATTATATTTTTGTGCTTAATTTTTTTGTCTTAAATTTTTTTCTCAATTTTTTGTGCTGGATTTTTTGTGCTGTATTTTTTTCTGATTTTTTTGTGCTATATTTATTTGTACTAGATTTTTTTGTGCTATATTTTTGTACTGTATTTTTTGTGCTATATTTTTTTGTACTAGATTTTTTGTTCTAGATTTTTTGTACTTGATTTTTTTATTTTATCTTTTAGAAAACAAAAGGGTGACCACATGTTATTTTCACACTCCTATTTATAAGAAACAAAATGTCCTTCCTTCTTACTTATAAAGAGTGTGACATGACAGTATCACAATACTTGTTAGATTATTTAGAGACAATCTAATTTTTAGTGGATTTTTCCGTGTATATATATACATAGAGAGAGAGAGAAGTGACACGCGAAATCAATTCAACTACTTGCAACAAGTCTGCTTCACATAAACTTCTCAAAAAACAAACTAATAAAGTATCATATTATTTGCGACCCCATATAATGTAATATATGTGTGGGCGCTCGGGGGGCAAAAGCAAAAGTGCACTAATTTTTAACGTTATTTTACTAATTTCGTGAAAATAACGTTAAAAAGAGGGGATCGTTAATCAGGCATCATGTGGTGGCGTTGATAGCCGAAAGACAAGGGGGTACACGCACCAATTGGCGTTTGTCTCAATTGCTGAGTGTTATGTGCCTTATGTCCAAGGCTTGATGCAAAACCACAATCGAGCCGGGGGTCTCATTGGAAGCAGCCTCTCTATTCCTACGGGGTAGAGGTAAGGCTGTCTACATCCCACCCTCCTCAGACCCTACCTTAGCTTTGCTATAGGTGGGATATACTGAGTACGATGATGATGATGATTATTTGCGACCCCATCAACTCTATTTGTACCTTTCTTTGGCTTAACTTTTTGTCCTTGCATTGTACGAATCATTATCCGCATTAATAATACTTGTAATGTTGAACCAAATTTTGCATGGGTACACTTCATTAGGGTGAAGGGAGTGGTTAAACAGGTGAAAGTGGCAAACTTCAAAATGGACCAATCAGAGTGTGCCATGTCAGCAAGTGTGAAGAGTTTAAACTTTGGTGAAAAATGTTGGCAGTGGTTTAGACACTTGAAAGTGGCAAACTTTTTTTTTTTTTCCTACCCTTCAATCATCATCAGCATCATCACTTTTTTGTCCTCTTCTCCTTTGTCGATCGGTGAGGCCATACCGATAGTTTTGTTTGGCGCGCGGTAAAGAAGGGGGGGCGGCGGTGTTACCGCTCGGCTTTCTCCTTTGCCGAGTGGTTTCCCGCACCACTCCCTTCACCCTTATGCACGTAATTGTACAAATGAAGATTGCATACATTACACGAATAAGGTATGGGTACAATACTGAAAAAAAAATAATAATAATAACCCCATTTGTTTAGCGATTAAGTGTTGTTACAAATTGCAAAAGTGTGGACTATTTGTGTAATTTCTCATACTTAGGGACGATTTCTAAAATTTTGGAAAAACACAGGAACTATTCGTGTACTTTATTCATAAAATTCTTTAGCCGTACTTGGACCTTTGCAGCTGTGTGAGGAGAAGATCATTTTCGTTCGAAGTGGTCTTTGTGGTGTTAACATGTCGCTCTTTGTACTTATGAGCCAGAAGAGCAACCTCTTAGAAATCCACGGGGCTGAAGTCCTGTAGACGCTTTGATGGTCAAGTTAGCGTACAAGCAGAGGCGAAGGATAGTGGGTGCCCGGGGGTGCACCCGCCCTCCCCAATATTTCGGTTAGAACACACAAGTTTCGATTTTTCGTCCGAAAATTTTAAAATTATATAGGATCGCCCCTCCCCCGATTATTTTTCCTATATTGTATATCCTAAATATTTATAAACTTTGTATATAAATGATGGTTAGTTTGGTAAATATATACTTTGTTTTATTTGAAACTATTATTATTTGACCCGATTTGAATCAAATAGCCAACCCGACCCTACCCGAAACATAACGATATGAATTTTTTTTTTTGGGTATTATTTGACCCGATTTGAATCAAATAGCTAACCCGACCCTACCCGAAACATAACGATATGAATTTTTTTTTGGGTCCCATCACTTTACGCCCCCTCGAAACTTTTGGTCAAGCTCCGCCACTGCGTACAAGTATGGCTGCAAACGAACCAAACGTTCTACGAACAGTTCGTGAACCGTTTGGCGGGAAATTCGTTTGTGTTCGTTCGTTTATTAAACAAACGAACACAAACAAGAAATTGTGTTTGTTTAGTTAAATGAATAAACATGAACATAAGACACGTTTGTTCATTTATGTTCGTGAACGTTCGGTAACGTGTTCGTTTGTGTTTTTAGCTTTTATTTTTATTTAAATACTTCAAAATTCTAACAAATAAAACATTTAATAAGTGTCAATGTATTATATATTTTGTTCATGAACGTTAATTTGTGTTCGTTTGTTACCATTTGTGTTCATGAACATTAGGTTGTGCTCATTTGTGTTCATCATCGTTCGTTTTCATTCGTTGCCTAAAATTAACAAACAAATACAAACGAACACGAACAAGTTCATTTCCTTAACAAACAAACACAAACATAAAATCTCGTTTGGTAAGCGTTCATGAACAGTTCGTGAACACATGTATTTCGTAATAAACAAACCCGAACAAGGGCTTGTTCGTATTCGTTCGGTTCGTTTGCAGCCTTACCTACAAGTTTTATATATAGTGGTAACTGAAGAGACCCTAATGGCCCGGATAACATAGGCCAAATCCCCTGGACAGTGTGGAAACAAATGGTGCCATTTACAATAGTTTTTATGAAAGCTGAACCAAGCCCATTTCTAAGCACTTTGCGGAGATATAGTAACCTTGGTTTGAGTCACTGCTAGCCAAGACTAGAGGTTGAGCTAGCAAGGGACGGAAGTTGGAGCGTTGGCTTGGTTCATACAGAGGCTAATATAAAACTGAACTAAACTGATTTTCAAACAAGCCCATCTTGAAGTTATGATTTGAGACCAATTAGAGTAACCATTTAAAAAGTTTAACGGGTGAAACGAATTTAAAAAATAGCTAAAAAATACACTAAAATGGGTTGGTGAATTTTTAATAACTAAACCCATTTAAATCAATTTAGTAAACATGTTAGTGACGCATTAACCTTGTACACACTTTTGTAACAACTTAGAAAAGTTGGGACAAAGATACAAATAGTAAATGATCAAAACTTGACTAGAAGTGGAGTTACGACTTACTAGACCCGTAATCAGTGGTCGGAAAGTTCTCGACAAGCTTGATTATATGACAAATGCCATAGGTAGTTTGGCCCAACAGTCAGACCCGAATTCTTTCATTTAGAGATCCAAATTCACAACCAAAGGTTTTCCCTAATTTTTAACTAATTTTACTTATTTCATTGTGTCCAAAAAGGCATAAATCCTCAATCGCATTAATTTACGATGTTAGTTTCAATAAGGCTTGGCATCTTGGGATGAGATAAGGTTTAGGAACTATTAGATCTTGGGTTCGATTCAGCGGCGGACCTAGAGTGATAGAAGGGGTAACCTGCGTTGCCCCTTGACGTTCCGGTGACGCTCCGACGCTGGTGTAAATTTTGGAAAAATCTGACGTTTTTTCGATTTCGTTACCCTTTTTTATTGAAACATTACCCCTATGCGGATTTTCTAGAACCGCCACTAGTTCGATTCCCAAAAAGGGTTTTTCCCAGATTTATTGGGTTTTACTTATGAATTGGTGTATAGATATTATTGCCTAGTGGAGATGAATATGATCGGGTGGTTCCGCTGGTGGCAGGATCATATACTCCAGTGGTCTATCAGCGATCCAAATTTGACGTTAAAAAAAAGTTCGCAAATTCGAAAATTTGAAACACTTGCCAAATTTAAAATTCGGTATCATGTAATGTTTTATTTATTCATTTTAACATCAAATTTCTAAAGGATTTCTCACTATCTTTTGTCCTTCTGCTCTGCGGCCGCCAACCCATCCATTTTAAATTCGGTAATTACTTGAAAACCGTTTTGACCCATCACCCAAGTCAATTTTATAACCTCTATTAGAATACATTGTAGTAGGCAGCAATAAAAGCTACCTTATAAAAGCCATTTCTTTTAAGACAAGACTACTTACACGAACTTGGTACATCGTACATCATCATCATACTCAGTAAATCTCATCAATAGCAAAGCTAAGATAGGGTCTGATCGGAGGGTAAGATGTAGACAGCCTTACTTCTACCCCGTAGAAATAGAGAGGTTGCTTCCAGTGAGACCCCGGCTCGAAGATGTTAACCAATTAACATCATGATTTATCATGATAAAGCCATTTATTTTTGAGAGCATATGCATGATATAGACACATCAAATAACTGAAATATCCATCAGTACCTGCAAAATAGATAAAAAAAAATAAAATAACATAGAGCATCAAAAGTGATAACACAGAAGTCACATGAGACTTACTTGTCCTTTAGGAAGCATTCAACCGAAAAAAACTGTACCTCTGGGATAAGTTCAATCACAACAACTATATCATAAAGAAATAAAGCAGTATATAACATGAAAATAATAGTATTTTTATACAAATACTATTATTTTCATTTTTCACTAAACTTTCATAATTGGGCATGAAACTTTGGACGAAATATTTGTAGTCGATTTGTCACACTCTTTGACAAAAGAATCAGTAACTAACATTGTCGGTTATCACATACTGATCACAAATGGGTAGGTCAAATTCCAATTAAAGGTATAAAATTGGTTTTTCTGTTAACATTTGGTAATTACCAACGGATCTTCGAGGAGCAATACTAGAAAATAAGACTAATACGAACTTTAAAAGCAACCTTTTTAGCAAGAGTTGCATTTGATTATAAAGTAATTTTGTTCAATCTAAATGTTGTATTACAAGATTCAATGTAATTTTTTTCTTAAAAAGTTATGATTTTTTGAGTAAATTGCCATTTTAGTCTTTGAGGTTTTGTCTAAATTGTCATTTTAGTCCAAATAGTTTTTTTTTTCTCCTCAGGGTCCCCTAACTTTTCATTTTTCTTGCCATTTTGATCACATTGCCTAACTTAGTCTAAAAATCAGGTTATAATCAGGGGTATTTTTGGCATTAAATTATTATGAGGTTTATAAACTATGTTGTAAACTACCCCTGGTTATCACTACAGAACACTTATGCCAAAAATACCCCTGGTTATAACCAGATTTTTAGACTGAGTTAGGCAATGTGATCAAAATTGCAAGAAAATGGAAAAGTTAGGGACCCGGGGAAGTAAAAAAAAACTATTTGGACTAAAATGGCAATTTGGACTAAACCTCAGGGACTAAAATGGCAATTTACTCTATGATTTTTTCTGGAGGTGAACGTTGTAGACTCATATGAACGTTGCAGACCTATTCAGTCGCTCCCAACGATTGAGATTTGGGCCTTATTTCTAGCAGAAACTTTGAGGGGCTGTTTGGTAACTTTTGAATGAGTAAGTGCTGAACCAGTAAGAGGTCTGAATCATTAAGTGCTGAACCAGTAAAATGTCTGAACCATTGAGTGTTGAAGGTCTGAACCATTAAGAGCGTCATTAAAAGCTAAACAAACAACCCCCGACTTTCCATCTTATTCTTGAACCCTTTGACTGACCCACGTTTTTTTTATTAAACCCCGGGTACAACTGAACCCGGTTCAGAATTAAACGAACAACTCTATTGTTGGTCAATGACTAATTAGTAACTAAGTTGTATATTTAAGTTTTTAACAATTAGAAGTAGGGCTGACAATTTTACACGAATACACGACTCGAACCTACACGAAGTTAACATGTATCGTGTATGGCCTTAACATGTATCGTGTACCAAACAGGTAGACACGAGATTACCTGTTAATTTTCGTGTATAAACAGGTTAAATACATGTTTACCTGTTAATACCTGTTAGTACACGATAAGAAATTAAATTAAATAAAACTCACCAGCCATGTGCGTGTGGGTTCCTTAATTCCTTTCTATTTTCATTCCTCATTCAATTCAAAAAAGATAAAACCCTAAACTCCCTCTGTAACTCTCAGATAGCATGTCGTGTTCGTGTTTTTGTTCGTGTTAACAGGTATTAACAGGTAATTTTCGTGTATAACAGTCGAACAGTCGTGTTAACAGGTATTAACAGGTAATTTTCGTGTATATCGTGTCGTGTTCGTGTTTGAAAAAAAGGACACGATAAGTTATCGTGTCGTGTTCGTGTATGGGATTTCGTGTATCGTGTCTTATCGTGTCGTGTCTTATCGTGTACGGGTATACACGATATGCCAGCCCTAATTAGAACACGTTAAATTTCAAAAATTGTTGTATGCAGTATGTATTAACTTTAACTTGTTGCAAGCGAAAAATTGAAAATGATTTTAATTTTCATTCAATACTCTTAATTTTTTTCCATACTCATTGAGTCATTGGTGCATTTTATATTAATCTTATATTATCTTAACTAGTTGATATAGGGACCAATTTCATTAGGTAATATATTAGTTTCATTTGATATATTATCTTAATTTCATATGTTTTATCTATTTTGTAGGATATATAAAAAACATAGATATAAAGGTTATATGTCAACTTGAGGTAAGAGCTTGGGATATCGAGAGAGAAATAAAATTAGGGTCTACATATTCACACACCTAACTCCCTATTTCCACACCCTTCAAGACGCCTCGTATAGACCTATACGAGGCGTATTACCTTTTTCAATTTCCAAGAGAATCTCTGATTATGTCATATTTTGTCTTATTTGCCTCGTATATGCCTCGTATAGGCCTATACTGGGCGTCTAGGCGAAAAAAGACCATTTAACCCCTGATTTAGGCCTATACTGGGGGTAAATTGGTCTTTTTTGTCTCTCTTATATGCCTAGTATAGGCCTATATGAGGCGTATGTATATAATTCAAATTACCATTTTACCCCTAAGTTAGGCCTATATTAGGGGCAAAACAGGGCTATAATGGTCTTTTGGACACCAGTATACGCCCAGTATAGCCTTATACTGGGCCTATACGAGGGGTCCAAAAGACCATTATAACCCTGTTTTGACCCCAGTATAGGCCTAATTCAGGGGTATAATGGTCTTTTGGTCCACATAGACGCCCAGTATAGCCCTATACTGGGCGTCTATTTTTTTTTTTTTTTTTTTTCTCTTTTTAAATATCATTAACACTAATATTAACTATAAAAAACTCATATTAATATCAATAACACTAATATTAATTATAAAAAACTCATATTAATTATAATAACACTAATATTAATTATACAATGCCTATACGAGACTTATACTACACTATACGATACGATACAACACGATAGACCTATACAAGACCTATACGAGACTTATACTACACTATACGATACGATGCGATACAACACGATACTATAGGATACGATACTACATCCATAGGCCCATACAATGCGATACGATACTATACGAGACTTATACTATACTATACGATACGATACAACACGATAGGCTTATACAAGACCTATACGAGACTTATACTACACTATACTATACGATACGATGCGATACAACACGATACTATAGGATACGATACTACATCCATAGGCCCATACAATGCGATACAACACGATACAATACGATACGATACTATAGGATATGATACAACGCCCGTATACGTCGATAGGCCTATACAAGACCTATAAGGGACCTATACGAGACCTATACTACACTATATGTTAAAAACAATGTAATATTTCTACGATCGAATATTTTTAAAGGCCGATCTTGAAAACGGTAAAATATTTTTATAAAAAAATAAAACTTTTCTTAAAAAACAACTCAAATTACCCCACCAAAACACCCATTTTTTTACTCAAAAAAACATCACTCTCCAAAAACAATTAAATTACCCTACCAAAACATCCATTTTTCAACTCAAAAAAACACCAACGAGGGGTCCTAATATTAATTATTTAAAATTAAAAACTTGTTTTTGTATAAAAGTTTGCTAAAACGATTAATATTGTATAAAATGTTTGTTAAAAAAAACCCTTATACACGCCCAGTATAGGCCTATACGAGGCATATAAGGGGCAAAGGGTCATATATGAGATCTATACGAGGGGCCCTATACGCCCAGTATAGGCCTATACGAGGCATATTGAAGCAGTCAAACCAGAAGTAACATGAGTCAGACACTGACTTTGATGTAACCCTATACGCATCGTATAGGCCTATACGAGGCATATTGAAGCAAAGGGTGTCTAAATAGGCAGATAGGGTGTGTGAATAGGTTGAGCCTAAAATTATTCACCGCTTTGAGGCATAGTTTATTTCACTTTTGGTGAATTCCACGACACATGGATACTGACAAATTTACCTATATATTAAAAAAAACGAAGTGAATGAACAGTAGTCAATAATTAAATATTAAAAATTTACCTACATATTAAAAAATGAAATGAATGAACAGTACTCAATAATTAAATATTAAAAAGAGAAATGAATTTACCTATATATTAAAAAATAAAGTGAATGAACAGTAGTCAATAATTAAATTTACCTATATATTAAAAAATGAAATGAATGAACAGTAGTCAATAATTAAATATTAAAAAGAGAAATGAATTAACAATAATAAAAACAGAAATGAATGAAGTATCGGGTACCAGTACCGGTATCAAATTTACCAAACTGAGTGTATTTTCGGTATCCTTTCGGGAACGGTATTCATCAGGTTTTACCCTCAAATACCGGTGCCGTACCGGTACCGACCGTATCAAGGCGTATTGTACCAGGTGTATTCGGTACCGTTACCCACTTTTGGGGATTTCGGTAACGGTATTTTCGGTACCGGTTGGTACCGAGCTCATCAAATCTTGTAGCAACGTAGCAATGCAAGTAAATGCACAGTTTAGATTACTTTTCATACACACAGTAAGTAAACTGTATTTTGTTTGAATGGGGTTTTATATACACAACAACTTATTTTGCTTTATTTTTTGTCTTTTTACGTAATGAATGAATTGTAGCATGTAAAATTAACTTGGATATTTAGATTATTGATGAGCAAATCGTATCAAATCCTGTAATCAAACCGGTATCGTATCGGTACCAAATTACTATACCAAATCATTTTTGGTACCAATTTGGTACCCACCTTTTGGCATTTTCAGAATCGTTACTTTCGATTCGACACCGGTCTAGCACCATACCTATATTTATTGACTTTTACCTTCAAATACCATACCATACCGTATTGTACCGAGCATTTTCGGTGCCGGTACCTAATTTCGATGATTTTCCAGATCGGTACTTTCGGTGCCGTTACCGGTACCGTGCTCATCCATATTTTAACGTGTTAGGACTGTAATAACTGAACTGAAAACAACCGAATTTCCAACATGTAGGACGTGTGGGTCCTATTATTATATATTAGGTTATTTAAAATCACTTCTTTTAGGACGGATTGACTATCCTTTTCACGACATTTTTATTTATGTTTTGAGATTCGGTATTCGGTATCTGCTTGCCGTTACTGACACGCGTTTTGCAGTCATTGGGTCCCCGCCGCAACCCGCGGGTGGAATTTAACTAGTTACAATTAAATAAAAAATGGAAGACTTCAAGAAAAAGGTGGAATAAATTAAGAAAAAATTATTCTAGAATCTTGAAAATGGCCCATGTAAACAAATCACATATAATAACTTGTTGGGCTAACACTCCAGAGTCCAGCCCTCATAGAACAGGACCGACCCAACAAGGATGTAAAAATAAGCTATGGGTTTGGCCATTTGGGCCCTTAAACAATTGAGCTCCATTTTGTTGATTTTTTTTAACATGTTTCTTATTTGGTCCGGCTCTTGTTTTAATTACACACCAGTGTAAATTAAAGACGTCATCTGTATCGAGAGAAATAAGGATTTTGTTGTAATATGGGTAACAACTTGTCATTAATGGGTCAAATTAATAATTTTGGTAAGTATCCGTAAGAAAAGAATGTGCGAAAATGGCTCTAGTTTTTAGAATACGATTTAGACCTACATTATGGTTGAGCCAGGGGCGGAACCACAGGGGGTCAGGAGGGTCTATTGACCCCTTGACCGGTCAAAGATTAAGGTAGCGTTTGGTATGCAGTAATGAGAGGTGGAATGGAATGTACCATTGTGATGGAATGAAAAAAAGAGTGTTTGGTTGGTCGATAGAATGAAATCATCAATTCCAAAATACATTCCATTCCCTCAAAATCATTCCATCCTTCTCCCCTGTTTTTTTTTCCATTTCATTCCCTCTTCACGCTTCATTAACAACACCACAGCCCACCACCGTTGCTACCACCCACCACCACCACCACCACCACCACCACTGTCAACCGCCGCCGTTACCCACCTCCGCTGCCACCCGCCACCGCCGCTGCCACCACCTACCGCCGCCACCACCTACCGCCGCCACCCACCTCCGTCCCCGCCACCTACTGTCGCCACTTCCACCTCCGATCATCGCCACCACCCACCTTCGATCATCGCCGCTACTCACCGCCGCCACCGTTATCAACCGCCAACACCCACCACCACCACCACCACCGCTACCACCTCCGACCACCGTCGTCGCTGCTACCACCTCTGACCACCCCCTCCACCACCATCGTCATCGCCGCCACCTACCACCACCGTCATCCACCACCACCACTACCGTTGTCACCATCCGTTGTCATCTCCACCCACCACCACTGCCAACCACCGTCGCCGCTACAATTGACACCTAACACCACACACCATCATCGCTCATCACTGACCACTACCATCTAATTTTATTCCTTCGTCATTTTTCGCGTACCAAACAACAAAAAGTAATTGTTCATTCCATTCACACATGGTAACCAAACAAGACATGGAATGGTAATGATCATTTCCATTAGCACATCCATTCCATTACCTCGTCTATTCCATTCCCCCGTCTATTCCATTACCCCATAACAAACAGACCCTAAGTTACCGGAGATGTCTCTCGGGAAAGTTTTTTAATAGTTGGACCCTCACAAATGTCTGGTATAGTAGCTTAGTAGTTTAATGAGTGAAAATATAAAAAAAAAAAAAGAGAAGAAGAAGAAGGCCATTGATGTTTTCCCGACGGCTCCGATAGACGAACTCAAAGAGAAAATTAAGGTCTGCTTGAAGAAAGAAGAAGAAGAAAGAGTTAATTACTGTTTTTCTCCGTGTGGTTTGTCAAAAATCACTATTTCAGTCCATTAGTTTAAAAATTGCGATTTCAGTCCCTGTGGTTTCACTTTCGTAACCATTTCAGTCCGTCTCGTAACCATTTCAGTCATTGTACTAACAGAATAAATGGATTGAAATGTTTACGAAAGTAAAACCACAGGGACTTGAGTTTTAAAATATTAAAATATAATATTTTATAATAAGTTGTGATTGTGGTGCTCCTTTGTCCTATCTGACCCAACCTAATGACACTTTGAGTTTACTTCATGTATATTATTATTGTTTATTTTTTTCATTACGTTAAATGATTTTATTTATATATGTATTAATTTGAAACATTCGGATGAATAGTGCTACAGTAATTTTTTTTTCTTTTTTTTTGGTCTTTGACTTTGTTTTTTTTTTTTACTTTTAACCTTTAACTTTTAGTATGAACTCTTACGACCCCTTAACTTTTTAACCGAGTTTTACGTCTTTATTATTATTTACGTGTCGATATAAACTTACGTTGATTTACGTTTCTACATAATTTTTTTTTGTGTTTTCTCAACTTTTAGTATTCACACTGACAACCCTTTAACTTTCTAAATAGTTTTGTAGTCGGTGATTTTTTTTTTCTTTTTTTGTCTTTTTTTTACTTTTAACCTTTAATTTTCAGCATTGACTCTTACAACCTCTTAACATTCTAAATAGTTTTTAATCGACTTTTACGTCTTTATTTTTATTTACGTGTCGATATAAACTTAAGTTGACTTATATTTCGACATAATTTTTTTTTTGTATTTTCTCAACTTTTAGCATTGACACTGACAACCCTTTAACTTTCTAAGTACTTTTGTAATCGAGTTTTCCGGTCGATGTAAAACACGTGTCGACATACTTTTGTACTTACCACGACTTTATTTTGTAAGTTTTCTCTTTCGACTGCTATATCGGATCAAAAATCGGGTCGCTCCGCCGCGAAGCGCGGCTGTAACCCACTAGTTTTATATAAATCATTTGATTAAATTATTAGATTACTTTGTATACTTACTGATTTATTTGATGTGGGGCTTATTTTGCTTTTTATGTTTTTTTTAATGGCAAATTTCTTTTATTCAATGTCGCCTATTAGAGTTGTACCCAAGACTTTCATCTCTCAAAGTATTTAAAGGTTTTGTGTTTACCAACAGACCACCACCCCATTGGTACTCTGCTTTTTATGTAGTATTACTTTTTTTTTCAGTCTATAAGAATATGAATAACTAGAAAATATAGCAAAAAAACTTAAACTAGACATTGAGACATGTTCAAATTCGTGTGAAGTATAGAAGAAAGGTCCTTATCAATGAAAGGTTATATTTTCCTAAAATAAAAGAACATTGTGAAGTGTTTTTGTCACTTTTTTTGGTTAGAATATAGTATACCAGATATACTTATGGATGTAGAAAAATTCTATTACGACCCTTCAGTTAGAAATTTTTGATTCCGTCACTGATGCTACATGTAAATAGTTGAATACGTTGATAAGATGTAAATTAAAAAATTATCCTATAATGTAATTAGTTGAATAAAATTAAAACATGTAAATTAAAAATCTATATATACTTTCTATAAAAGGAGAAATCCAAGTGACATAAGAAAAGTTGATGTGTCAGCTTGAGAGTATGTCCAACAAGGCTTTTCTTATGTCATTATTACATCATAATGCCTAATATATAAATCACTTTAATTTGATTTCAGACCACTGTCTTGTGTATTCAAATGGTCTGGCCCACATTCCAAAGGGCAAACCACTGCCCTTCTATAAGAAAGTAGCAGATGCTTCCTTTGGCAAATGTATACCTAGCAGCAGATGTTTTGAAATTGCGGGTAATTTGAAATTCAAAATGCATAACTCACTCCTGTCAATTATCTTCTTATATAAACGTGTTCGCTACTTTTGTATTTTCAAACCACATTTCTAATGTATCTCTCCCTCAAATCCCTTCTTCTCAATACTCGGCATTTGTTCATAAAGGACAACAGAAAACTGAAGCTCTCTCTGTTCCAGTTTCAGAAAAATTTTTGGGGATATGTGGTTTGCCTTGATCATGGTAATGTGATATATATGATTATGTTTGTTTTTCTTTTTGATTTTTACTAAAGTTTTGTTATCTGAGTTATGACTAAATGATGATTGTGAATGATCTGTTGCAGATGATGATGATGATGATGATTGTTCTACGGTTGTTTGCGGTGTCATTATTTCAACATCGTTTAAAGTATGTGTTTTTTGCTACTCCAGTTTTGAAATTTTGAATTCTTAATTTTAAAGTGATATACTCTAATTCTCGCTTTATATTTCACTCTAATCACAGTTGTTTGAAATTCATACAATCTGTTGCGGGTTATTATAGGTTTGTATTAAAAGAAGCATAAAATTAAATTAAACACAAAGAAAGATTATTAATAATGTACATTTAAATTATGATTATATATATGATTTTGGGCAGATGATGATGATGTAGAACCCGCAGTAGTTCCTACTAAATGCAAGAAAGGATCTGCTACTGTTGTAAGATAAGATTTTATCTTACTAGAGTAATGGTCTTTCCTGCCTTTTTGTATTAAAAGAAGCATAAAGTTTGGTTTAAAGCAGCTCTTTATGAACAAAGTTAAGGATTACATATATGAGGACAGGGCTACTCTTCAACAGCTGAAGAAGTGTTTTCATGTACTGCATCTTGATCTGTTCACGAGAGATCAGGTTTCTAGAAACCTGATGTTGATGCATTGAGTACTTCCGTGGAGTTCATGGCGATTGTCGAAGATATACATTGATGGAGCTTAAAGCTAAAAGCACTAAATTTTTGCTGTTAGGTTTGTAAATTTCTTGGTGTTGTTGTTAGATTTTAAAGTTTCGTTGTAATTTTAAGCTGAATAAGTATTATTATGTAATTTTTAATATCATCTGATTATTGCAGATTGGTAATTTTGATGTAGAAGTGAAATTGTTTCTGAGTTTAATTAGATTATGTTGATATTGTATCAATTTCTGTTAGTGTATAGAGAACATCTCTCTAAATCATCATCTGCTGATCTAACGGCTGTTTCACTTGCTACTGTTGTCAATTGCCAACATCTGTTGTTGCCAACATCTGTTTGACTTGCTACTGTTGGAAATGCATGACTGGCTTTAACAAATGTTCGCAATATCTTTGTATTCCAAATGAATAGATTTTTTATCTGAGTTATGACTAAATGATGATTGCTGATGTGTCAATTTTTTATCTGAGATTTTTTATCTGAGTTAAAATACATTTAATTTCAAACTACTGCTCTATATTTAAATGTGCCCACATTCAACGATGTAAACTACTGCCCATAGCCAAGAAAGTATAATTTAGCAGATGTTTCCTTTGGCAAACATATACCATAGCAGTGGTTTTGAAAGTGCCGATAATTTCAAATTCAAAATGCCTCGGGATATGTACTTTGCAATTAATGCACGTCACTCAATCACTTCTGTCTTATGGTAAAGGCGTCTTATAGGTAAATGAATAGGTTAATTGTAATTATAATAACGTGTTTAATTTTATATTTTTCCTATGTAAATGCATTAAAAGCCTAACGAGTGTCGCATCATATTCTTTAGTCATAACCGCCTTCATTGGGTATATAAAATACATTGGGCAGTGGTTTTGATCATTACCGTTTTCATCCATCTACTCAATCATCTTCAAAAGTTTGTTGACGAGATTTTCACAAGGCTCTCTGCAGAATGGAAAAATTTGGGTTTCAAGTGATTGTTGACGAGATTTTCACAAGGCTCTCTGCAGAAGATATTGGCCGTTTCAATTGTCTTTCCAAGAATTTTTATAGCGAATTGTCAAGTCATGCATTTCAGATGATGCATGCTCTCCTAAGTGGAGATTCAGTACAAAAGAAACTACTATCCTTTAAAGACACGTCAATTGTCATTGACGACGTACTTGCTGGTACTTTGGATGTTGTTAGAAGCAAAACCTTAAGTTTTCCTAACAATGTCCACCCTAGCAACTTACGTATTCTATCGTCATTTAATGGTTTGTTGTTAGTTTGCAATGAAGGGATTTGCTGTCAGTTGATTCTTTGGAATCCAACTACCAGGCGCTATAAGGTTTTGTGTGATGACTACTTCAATTAAAATCATCATCGAAACTCTGATACTGATGGAATTTATTTTGATCAGTTCAATGATCTGAAAGTGCTGAACATCAGATGTTACCGTAATGTAACTGTTGCTCGTGTTTACTCACGATGTCGTGAGTCATGGAGAACATTAAATTTCGGTAGCGTAAACAATTATGGTTCAAGTGGTTATTCATGGTCTACAGGAGTTTATGCTGATAAAACCATATATTTTATGGTTTCAAATTATTGGTATCCACTAGGTGAGAGGAACATCGTTGCTTTTGATGTTCTGAGTGAGACTTTCAGAATGCTTCATTTTCCCGAGAGTATTGTAGTTAATCCTTGCCAAGGGCATTTTTTGACCATTGCAAAGAGGTTGCATTTGATTGTTATTGGAAAGTCTGCTGAGCTAACTGCTGATTTGCTCAGATATGAAGAAGAAGGCTAGATGAAGGTGTTTGTTTTCAATAATCCTCGTGTAGTTGATTATGTAGATAGGCGCCGAAGGACTAATATAATTGAAGACAACAAGTGGCTGATAACAAGCATCTGGGGGGATATGATTGAAGTTGATCTGAGCAACGAACTTCTGAAATACCTCCAACATGTTGACAACTACAATGGTCCGAAAGGAGCTTTACTTATCGAGACTACTGTTTCACCAATTGATTAGGAATTAGGATCCTGTATTTTATTTAATATTTTTTTAATGCTGTTTGCTGTTTTGACAATTGTATTTTTTATATAATTAGTTGTGTTAAAATTATTAATCAAAGCTCTGTTATTTGCTGTGTTAAAATTTTATTGAATGAATATTGATGTTTGAGAGTGTAAAAGCTTGTAATATTGGCAAAGGTCTGTTTAAATGATCAAAGCTCTGTTATTGCGAACAGATGTTTCAAAATAAAACAGTGGTTGATACATCTCTTGACTTGGGTCAACAGATGGATGAACTTTGTATGCTGTTTGACACTTGTAATTTTTATATAATTAGTTGTGTTAAAATTATTAACCATGTTTGTTATTTAAATTAAGTAAATAAATATTTAGGCTTGAGAGTGTAAAAGCTTGTAATATTGGCAAAGGTATGTTTAAATGATCAAAGCTCTGTTATTGGGAACAGATGTTTGAAAATAAAACAGTGGTTGATACATCTGTTGACTTTGGTCAACAGATGGATGAAAACAGATGTTTGGAACTACTGTTGAAAAAACTGTAGTTGAAACCGCTGTTTGGTTAAAATGGTGGTTTAAAACCACTGTTGGGTTAAAATAGTGTTTTGTGGAGGTTGAAGGGGATTGAAATGACTGATGGGTTAAAATATTGTTTTTTTAGAGAAGGAAGATTCTTGAATTACTGTTTATATAATGACTGTTGTTAAAGCTCAATTTTTTAATCCACTGATAGTTATAGTCAGCTACTGTTTTCATTTTAAGCACTATAATATTGGCAAAGGTATGTTTAAATTATCAAAGCTCTGTTATTGGGAACATATGTTTGAAAATAAAACAGTAGTTGGTACATCTGTTGACTTTGGTCAACAGATGGATGAAAATAGATGTTTGGAACTACTGTTGAGAAAACTGTGGTTGAAACCGCTGTTTGGTTAAAATGGTGGTTTAAAACCAGTGTTGAAACGAATGATGGGTTAAAATATTGTTTTTTTTGGAGAAGGAACATGCTTGAACCACTGTTTATATAATGACTGTTGTTAAGGGCCAGTGATGCGTGTAAAGTGTTATATAGTTTTTAATGTATATTTTAAGCCCTTTTACACTTTTTAGCCCAGTTTTAAATTTATAAAACACGATATTTACTAACACTAAACACACATATGGGTAAGTGCACCCATCGTGAGTGTAGTATAGTGTTGGTAAGATACCGAGGTCGTCCAAGGACACAAGAGCTTTTAATACCGGTTTATCCTCAACGTCTAATCAAATCAAAAGTTAGAAAAAAGTTTTTAAACTAGAAAAATAAAACTAACTAAAATGGTGAAAAATAAAATAAAAGTAAAAACAGATAGACAAGATGAATCACTTGGATCCGACTCGTGTGTAGTGTAACCTTTCATTATTTCCGCACTTTTGCACTTTTTAAGAGATTATCTTAGTTATTGTAGTAGGCCCCTCTTTTGAAGGTGACGTTACCCTCAACCCAGTAGTTTGAGTCAGCAAGGATACAATCCTAAATGGTCGGATTATTGAAAGATAATTAATTAACTTATTAATTCATAATGTGGTAGGCCCCTCTTTTGAAGGTGACGTTACCCTCGGCTAAGTAGTCTGAGTCAGCAGGGATACAGTCCTAAGTAGCCGGGTTAAAGTTTTAATAGTAGCTTACATATGAGGGGATCAAAGAGTTTTGACCCCCGCCATCCAATACCGGTGGGTATTGACGGAGGTCCTACTAAATATGACCCAGGTCCTTGCAGGATCTATACACTAAACAAGGCAAGACTCTTACGAAACCGTTCCCTTAACCCCGGACCAGGTAGCCAACATATCTCCATATAGACCATGGAGATATGAATGGTGAAAATCTTTTATTTTATATAGACAGTAAAATAATGCCAAGACACCACGGACAAACGATAAGGAAGAATCACCTTCAACATAAGAAACTAGTTATTAAAGTCATTAATACATAACCAAATAAAAAGTGCGAAAAGATTAAAAATAAAAAGTATTTCACTAGACACTTGTCTTCACTAAGTGATGTAAGAGACTTAGGCGAATATGGCCTTTGATTGTCAAGAACTCTTACGATCAATCTTGGATCCCGAGACTACTCACACACTCTATGATGGATGATGGATGATGGTGGTGGATGATGGTGTTGTGATGGTGGTGGTGGGTGGATGAAGTGTGAGAGATGTGGTGTGCTAAGGGATGGTTTGCAAATGAGCAAAGCACCCCTATTTATAGCCTGAACAGCAGCTGGGGCACGGCCCCGTGTCCATTGGGCACGACCCCGTGTCCATCCTTCTTCTCTTTCTTCATTAATTGCAGTTTGTCTGCATTAGTTGACCACGCCCCCGTGTCCGCTGGGCACGACCCCGTGTGCAGAAGCGTATCTGTACTATCAAGATTTCCCTAGATTATGCGAATCCTAGAGTTGACCACGGCCCTGTGTCCGCTGGGCACGCCCCCGTGGTGGGTGATAGAAGCTTCTACAACTTTGTCTTTTCTGCAGACACTTGGGCACGCCCCTGTGCTCACTGAGCACGGGGCTTGTTCAGCCTTCTGATCTCTTTGTTTTGCTTGGGAAGATGCTGTCGGGGGGGGGGGGGGGTCGGACATGTCACGTTTATTCCTTTTCTTGTATTTATGTTAGATTTAGCTGCCTTTTTGCTTCTTTTGTTCTTTTGAGCTCATTTAATCCTGAAAATACAAAAGGAAGACAAAAACACACTTTTTCCAACATTAGTACTAAAAAAAGATTAGTTTTATGCCACAATTGATGTAATTTATATGTTGCATTTTGTGCACATCAAATACCCCCCACACTTGAATCTTTGTTTGTCCTCAAGCAAAACTCTTTATAATGTGGCTTTACACTCCCAAATGGAACGGATAGAAGAGAATGTTTTTGGGCTTGTCATAGAGTGTCGGGATTTCCAAGATTCTTTATTAAGTTTTATTTTTATTTATTTACAATTCTATTCGTCATGATTTATTTCAAACATTACATAAGATAAGTTACTTATTAGGGCATAACATGTCTTTTTTTTTTTAAATTCCATTTATATACAAGTTCACATACCTCACGGGGGATCACTCAACACTCGGCCGAAGATGTATTTTAGTGAATCACTTGAGAGCGGCATGGAAGTTACTCCTACCATAAGCTTGCCAAGCAATCAATCCTCCTCCTTTTTAACTATATACCTTTGTAAACATCAAGAGGACTTTTGGGGTGAAGGGTTAGGCTTGGGTTAAAGGTAGGTGGTTGGTAGGGCTGTAAACGAACCGAACGTTCAGCGAACAGTTCGTGAACCGTTCGGCGGGAAGTTCGTTTATGTTCGTTCGTTTAATAAACGAACGAACATGAACAAGAAATTCCGTTCGATTAGTTAAATGAACGAACATGAACAAAGGTCTCGTTCGTTCAATTGTGTTCGTGAACGTTCGGTAAGGTGTTCGTGAACATTCGTTCATTTGCGTTCGTTTATGTTCGTATGTTCGTGTTTTAATTAAATATTTTTATACTTTCATATATTTTATCTATACTTTTTATACTATTAAACTTTTATTTATATCATTACCCTAACAATTAAACTAGGAAACCCTTTTTCACCTTGTTTATGCACCATTTCCCTTTCTTTTCTCATTATTTATATCGACGAATATGATCTACCATTCAAGTTCTAGTGCTACTCCCTGGCCATCCACCTTTATCCTTCATTGCGTTCGCCAAATTTATTTGTGTTCGCTTGTGTTCGTGAACCGTTCGTGAACACGCTCATTTCCTTAATGAACGAACACGAACATAAAATCTCGTTCGGTAAGTGTTCATGAACCGTTCGTGAACACATTTATGTCCTTAACGAACGAACATGAACAAGGCCTCGTTCGTGTTCGTTCGGTTCGTTTACAGCCCTAGTGGTTGGGTTAGTGGTTAGTAGAAAAAGGGCGAAAGGCGTAAAAAGCGTCGGTTTTCGTAAGACTTTTTTTTTATTTTGTAACTTTTTATTTTTGATGAAGCACTTTTTTATTTTTCAAACAAAGTTCTTTTTGATAAACTTGTTTGTTTATTTCTTTTGGCTTCATCATCATCATTTTTTTTATAAGGAAGTCTTAAGAAAAACCGAGCTTTGTTACTAAAATAAAGGGTTTAAAAATAAAAAAAAGGTTTTGGTGGGTAAAGGGGTGTTTGTTTTGGGTTAAGAAATGAAAAGTTTTAGGCTCAAAGGGGGTAACTAGGGGGATTTTGGGTAGGTGGTAAAAAAAGAAAAATAATGGTGTAGAAATAAAAAGGGTTAGTCCTAATGCCTCCATCATTTACTTACTCGGGTTTAAGTTGGTAAGGACCGGGAATGTATTGTCATGGCAAGTTCTAGAGTCGTAAGAACCAAGCGGCTATTCACACAAGAAACGAAAAATGAGCATTTAGTTTAAATATATGTATTTGTATGCTCAATAAAGGCTCAAAACTCACTTTTTGTGGTAATGGGTTTTTATGTGATCAACTATATATAATCAAATTTTAACTAAACTTGTCATGTCGTTTCATAATTTTCTTATGTTGGTTCTTTTTATCACGACGCTATCGGTTGTAAATTTGTAAAAATATAACTTTTTAAGAACTTGAAATTCCCAAATTAAACCTAGACAAGTAAAAAAATGAATTTTTTTTTTGAAAAAAATGAATTTTTTGGGTGATTAGCGGTTCCAATAGAGTTTTGTGTAAGGCTTGTAATTAGGACTTGCAAGATTCAAGGTTTTAGCATCCCCCCACACTTAAATTACACATTTTCCTCAATGTGTCCCAAAAATAAGTTTTTAGGTTGATTGAATGTGTAAAAAGGTGTGAAAAAACAAAAATTTGTGTTACTGGCCGTCTGGACACGACCCCATGTCGGATGAACACGACCCCGTGGTCAGCGTGCCAGTAACGAAAACTTACAGAAGGCGGACACAGGGGCGTGTTGGCTGGGCACAACCCCGTGTCTGGAAAAAATATGCAGAATTAAACAAACAACATCTCTGGGGAAGTGGGCACGGGGGCGTGTCGGCTGGACACGACCCCGTGTAGACAATCTGCAAATGCGAAAAACAGGATTCTAGCTTCGGTTTTCCTGTCCCGGCTTTAGTAGCACTAATGTTTAGTGCTCTAAGCCTCGTATGTACCTGTTTTTATCAATAAACACTACACCAAACCATAGCAAGCATCCTAAATTACCATAGTTCAACATCCACATCACAAAGTTAAAAAGAAAAACAAATGCAGAAAGTAAAAAAAGTTAAAGGAAAGTAAATTGTTCAACACACGGCACGCAGGCCGGAAATTGTTCAAATGAAAAGAGGGTTAACCTGTGGGACCTCCTACCAGCTGCTCCTGCCTCTACTCCTCCCGCCTAGTCCATCTCCTCGTCTTCATCATCACCTCCTCCTCCGTGCCCCGCCATGTACTCCTAGATGTTCTCGATGTCATCCTGAATGTCGGAGATGTTTCTCTCAATTGCTCCGACCCTGGTGTACGTGTTGCTGGCTAAGTTATAGGTGTTCCTAGTGCACATGAGGTTTTCCTGCAATAAATCATGTAAACTTTGGAAGTTAGGAAAACCGCCTCCTTGTGAGGAGGACTGGCCCGGATCACCGTGGGGCTGGTATTGGTATTGAGGAGGTGGTTGGAACTGTGGAGCATGAAGGACGAGTGCCTCTTACGGATTCCATGCATGCCCCTGGACTCTTTGGAAGCTAACCGACCCGTCTTCGGCTTCATAAATCAAGTTCATGGAGCGGCAGATGTGTGTGTCCACTCTTCCCGACCATGGGCTCTTTTGGAAAGACCTGGGCATGTTCACGAAATGCTTGAAGAGACGGTATATCCACCCCCTGAAGAAGATAGGGGTTGGAGGAGTAGCAAGCCGGTTCCAATGCATGTTTCGGAGCAGGAGGTACGGAACATCTAGGTGTCTGCGGTTGTGAATGCAATGAAGGACCACCAGATCTCTTAACCCTACGACGCCACTGCTATCATGCCTTTGACTAAGAGAGTAAGTGAGGACCCTATGGATGTAGCGGTAAAGAGGGTCCCCCAACTTAGTGCTCTTAGTGCCACTTGGGTTGTAGATTCCTTCTCCTATTTGAGCCCAAGCGGCTTGGCGTTCGTTTTCTGATAGTTCACGTAACCCTCCGGTGTTTTCTTCATTACCCGCATCTTCATCCGCATACAACCCCACTATTGACCCAAACTGTGCCATCGAAATCGAGTACTTGGTCCCCCCATATCAGAATTCTACCCCGTCACTATCAAATTGGTCGCATCTTGAATTGAACACGAATGTGCTATAGAATTCCAGATTATATTCGTCGACCGAGCGAAGGCGAGTAGTTAGGGCGACTCTCAGCGGTCCGGTGACTAGGTTGTTGAAACGGTCCCATTGGTTCACTGCTCCTAAAAGTTCCATGCACACTTGTCATTGGTATTCCTCCGGCCTTGTTCGAAGCACATCGTATCTTGCCTTAGCATCCAACTCATTTGCATTGAACCTTGTGAATTTCTTGGACATCTGAAAGAATACACCAAACAATTAGCACGAAACAGTGAAATTTTCGGAAAAAACTGAAAACAGTCGGCTGAACACGACCCCGTGTTCAGCGGACACGCCCCGAGTTGGTCAGAAATTGGCTGGACACGCCCCCGTGCTCAGCGAGCACGATCCCGTGTCCAGACGTCTGTTTCCCAAAAATCTCATTTTTCGACCCGGTCCCGAAAACTTGAAAAGTTTTGGTCCATTAGGGGCGGTTTTCCCCGAAAATGAAACCCAAGTGCCGTTTTTCTCAAAACAAACCGTTTACCCCTTCAATTTTATCTTTTTCGGTTCAAAAACAAGGGTTTGGGGTTTTTGTGAGAAATCGGGCGAATCTATGAACAATACAAGTGGATTTACTTACTATAACATGAATCTAAACTAATGCTAACATATTTATGCAAAAATTTGAGGTTCGATCCGGATGAAGTTCAAGAACCCTAGATTTTCCCCAAATTTTTGATGTTTTAACTACATGCAAGTGCTTAATCTAACTACTAATGATGATAGAATCATACCTTGATGTTGTCAGAAGTAGAGGAGACGTCGAAATCTTACAGAAAAATCGCCTGAAGCAGAGAGTTTTCGGGGAAACGAGGCGTGTGGAAATGAAGAAACTGTGTTGAAAAGGGGGTTTATCCCGACAGTTGCGCGGACACGTCCCCGTGTTCAACGGACACGGCCTCGTGCCGAGCGATTTTTAAAAATTATTATTATTATTTTTTTTAGTGCTCGTGTGAGTGCCCTTGTTTCCCAAAAACATGGTTAGAAGACTTACCAATTCAGATGTTAACACGTTTGTTCATAACTTACCAGGTATGATGTTGTTGCTTTTACTCTTCGACCGTTTGAAGCGAGATTTCTTCCTCTTCATCCTCAATGAATCCTTGATAGAGCTTCGGCTGTTGGCCATTGACTTTAAATGGAATTCCATTCCGAGATTTAATTTCTACTGCACCGTGTGGGAAAATGTGGGTGATGGAAAAAGGTCCTGACCACCTAGACTTTAGTTTATCCGGAAACAGTCGAAGTCGTGAATTAAACAATAGAACCTGATCTCCTACTCGAAATTCATTAGGTTTAATGTGTTTATCATGCAAAATTTTCATTCTTTCCTTATAAATTTCAGAGTTAGAGTATGCATAATTCCTTAATTCGTCTAATTCATTTAATTGACAAAATCAATTTTTACCGGCAAATTCTAAATCTAAGTTTACATTTTTAATTGCCCAGTAGGCCTTGTGAGCTATTTCTACTGGCAAATGATAACTTTTTCCATAGACGAACTTATATGGGGTTGCACCTATTGTTGTTTTATAAGCAGTTCGAAAAGCCCATAAAGCATCATCTAATTTATCGGCCCATTCCTTTTTATTTAACCCTACGGTCTTTTCCAGTATTCGTTTTAAACCTCTATTAGTCACTTCGGCTTGTCCGTTTGTTTGAGGGTGATATGCTGTTGAGACCCTGTGATAGACCCCATATCTTGTTAAAATTTTTTCAAGTTGATGATTACAAAAATGGGTACCTCTATCACTTATTAATGCTTTAGGTGTGCCAAAACGAGAGAATACTTTTTTTCAGAAATCGTACCACGACTCTTCCATAGTTTGTTGGAAGTGCTTCGGCCTCGGCCCATTTAGACAAGTAATCTACCGCCACAAGTATATATTTGTTTCCTTTTGATGGTGGGAAAGGTCCCATAAAGTCGAGTCCCCACACATCAAAAATTTCACAAACAAGAATGCCATTTTGTGGCATTTCGTTTTTGGAAGAAATATTACCTGATCGTTGGCAAGCGTCACATGTCTTGACAAGACTTTGGGCGTCTTTGTAAATGGTAGGCCAATAAAATCCTGAATCAAATACCTTTCGTGCGGTACTAGCGGCACCATGATGTCCTCCGTATGGACCTTCATGACAATGGCGGAGAATTCTTCTTGCCTCGCTACCATGTACGCATCGTCGGATGAGTTGGTCGGTACACATTTTGAAAAGATAAGGATCTTCCCAAAAGTAATGCTTTACATCAGCAAAAAATTTCTTTCTTTGGTGATGTGGCCATCCTTTGGCGACTATACAGCTAGCTAGGTAGTTAGCTTAGTCGGCATACCATGGTTCTTCTCTGTATTCCACCATTTCTAGGGACTCTGTTGGAAATTTTTCGTTGATTTGCTCGTCCCTGGTTGCCTCCAAAGCTGGGTCTTCTAAGCACGAAAGATGATCTGCTGCAGTGTTTTCTGCTCCTCTTTTATCTTTGATCTCAATATCAAATTCTTGGAGGAGAAGAATCCACCGAATCAAACGGGGTTTAGCATCCTGTTTCTTGAAAAGGTATCGAATGGCTGCATGATCTGTATAGACTATTGTTTTAGAAAGAACAAGATAAGAACGAAATTTATCAAAAGCAAATACCACAACTAGTAACTTTTTTTCAGTTGTTGTGTAATTTTCTTGTGCATCATTAAGTGTTTTACTAGCATAATAAATTGGGTGAAAATGCTTTTCTTTTCTTTGTCCCAAGACTGCTCCAACTGCAGAGTCACTTGCATCACACATGATTTCGAAAGGTAATTTCCAATCAGGCGCTATTATGATAGGTGCATTGACTAGCATTTCCTTGAGTGTTAGAAATGCTTGATTGCAATCCTTGTCAAAGATGAAAGGGGCATCTTTTTCAAGTAATTTTGTTAGAGGCCTTGAAATTTTAGAAAAGTCTTTGATAAACCGCCTATAAAATCCGGCATGCCCTAAGAAACTTCTGATTGCTCTAACGGAGGATGGTGGTGGTAATCGAGAAATAGTGTCTATTTTTGCTCGATCAACCTCCATTCCTTCGCTTGAGATTTTGTGACCAAGTACTATTCCCTCCGTTACCATGAAATGACATTTTTCCCAACTAAGGGCGAGGTTAGTTTCCTCACATCGGGATTGCATTCGTTCAAGGTTATCGAGGCATTGGTCGTATGAATCTCCAAAGATAGAAAAGTCGTCCATGAAGACTTCCAACGTCTTTTCTATCATGTCATGGAAGATGGCCACCATGCAACGTTGGAAGGTTGCAGGGGCATTGCATAGACCAAATGGCATGCGTCGATAAGCAAAAGTTCCATAGGGACATGTGAATGTTGTCTTTTCTTGGTCTTCGGGTGCTATCGGGATTTGAAAGTAACCTGAAAAACCATCCAAGAAACAATAAAATTTATGCCCGGATAATCTTTCTAACATTTGGTCAATAAAGGGCAAAGGAACGTGTTCTTTCCTTGTTGCTTCATTTAACCGTCTATAATATATACATACCCTCCATCCTGTGACGGTTCTCGTTGGTATTAATTCATTCTTTTCGTTAGTTATTACCGTCATACCTCCTTTCTTTGGAACTACTTGGACGAGACTTACCCAAGGACTATCGGAGATAGGGTAAATAAGTCCGGCGTCAAGTAATTTGATGACTTTGTTTTTAACCACTTCTTGGACATTTGGATTTACTCTTCGTTGTGGTTGTATTACCGATTTGTAGTCATCATTCATTAGAATTTTGTGCGTGCACATGGAAGGACTTATTCCTTTAATATCTACAAGCTTCCAAGTGATCGCATTTTTGTGTTTTTTCAAAAGTTTAATTAATTTTTCTTTTTCTACACTACTTAATTTAGACGAAATAATTACAGGTGATCTACCATCTTTGTCTAGAAAAGCATATTCCAAACCTTTCGGAAGTTCTTTGAGCTCAAGAGGTGGGTCTTTAGGAGACTCCTTATTTGGTTGCTCATTTTGATCAAGAACTTTGAAAGTTTGTTCTATGGCGACCTCTTCTTCAACAAAGTGGTCAATCTTTTCACTTGTATCGGGTGGTTCATCTTCAATTAGGGGGTCATTATTACCGAAAGGATATTTCATTGAACGCTCAAGATCGATGCTCTTTTTGAATGCCCCTAATTAAAGAGATAGATTGTTGTACTTCCGGTTTTTCAAAGCTTCGTGGGTTTTTACAAAAGGTCATCCCAACACTAAAGGAGCGTCATCGAGGATGACAAAGTCAGTTGGGATTACCATTTGATTTGTTTGAACCAAAACATCCTCAACTACACCGATTGATTTTATTACTTTCCGATTGGATAGTAAAATGGGTATTTGAAGTGGAGAAAAATCACTAATACTTAATTTTTCGAAAATGTAATTAGGCATTATGTTAACACAAAGATCTTTATCAATCGTGACATTACTAATAAAGGAATTTTGAAAAAAACATGGAACCGGTGTAATGTTGATTTCAAATGGATCTTCTTTTATTAGCGAAGTTTGATCGTTAGTTAACTTAATACTTACCGTTTCGTCAATTTTTGTGTTAGTGCTTAACTCTTTTAAAAACTTAGCATGAGTGGGTACTAAACAATGATTTTCAAAAAGAAGGTGATAAGATATTAATTTCTTCAAAATTAGACTCTTCTTGGATTTTAACGTTGACGGACTCACCTTTTTCGTTGTTTAACTCATGTGTCGATTTTTCACTTATTTGTTCTTCCATTTTTACCTCTTCAACTATCTCTTCTTTATTACAAGTAGATTCTTCTCTTGCGCGGGACTCCTCTTCCTTTGCGCGAGATTCTTTTATGTATCGCTCTATAGTTTTAAGGTGTTCTAGTATCCCATCGGTTACGTCGGAGATAGAGTAAGGATCGGGATTTTCAAAGCTTGAATCCGGATGTTCGATCCTTGGTTCCTCATAGTACTCATATGAAGTAGATGGTTCATACCATTGTTATTCGTTGTAAGTAAATGATGGATAAGGGTCGTAATTTTGTTCTCCATAATACTCATATGAGGTGGGTTGTTCACGCCATGGTTCCTCATAATAAGCATATGAAGGTGGTGGCTCATATCTTGGTTCCTCAAAGTATGAGTATGAAGGCTCATACCTTGGTTCATCAAAATATGAGTATGAGGGAGAAGGTTCATACCTTTGGTCTTCATAGGATGTGTATGAAGTCGATGGCTCGTACCTGAGCTCCTCATAGTAGGTGTATGAAGTGGATGGTTGAAATAAGTCACAATATTGAACCGAGTGCGGGTCACCACAATTAGTACAATAGTCTTCCCTATAATCATCTTCTTCATAGGTGTAGTTGTAGCCTCCTGAGTATTGATCCATAAGAATCACTCAACAGACCACAACAGAGTCTCAAGACCAGAAAACAAAAATAAAAACGGAAACAGAGGCTGGACACGGCCCGTGTTCAGGTTCTGTATCTGGGTGTTTGAATCAAAAGTTACTGGTTTTGTGCAGCACGGGGGCGTATTCAGTGAGCACGACCCCGTGTTCAGACTCTATAACTGGGTGTTTTTATGAAAAATATGCAGCACGGCCCCGTGTTCAGTGAGCACGGCCCGTGTTCAACCTACTGTAAATGCAAAACTATCTAAAACGCAAAAAAATGTGCGCGCGTTTTAAAAATGTTTTGAAAAACTGATTAGGCCGTCGATTTTAAGCTTTCTTAAAATCCTTGTGTCCCCGACAACGGTGCCAAAAACTTGATGCGTGTGAAGTGTTATATAGTTTTTAATGTATATTTTAAGCCCTTTTACACTTTTTAGCCAAGTTTTAAATTTATAAAACATGATATTTACTAACACTAAACACACATATGGGCAAGTGCACCCATCGTGAGCGTAGTATAGTGTTGGTAAGATACCGAGGTCGTCCAAGGACACAAGAGCTTTTAATACCGGTTTATCCTCAACGTCTAATCAAATCAAAAGTTAGAAAAAGGTTTTTAAACTAGAAAAATAAAACTAACAAAAATGCTGAAAAATAAAATAAAAGTAGAAACAGATAGACAAGATGAATCACTTGGATCCTACTCGTGTGTAGTGTAACCTTTCATTATTTCCGCACTTTTGCACTTTTTAAGAGATTATCTTAGTTATTGTAGTAGGCCCCTCTTTTGAAGGTGATGTTACCCTCAACCCAGTAGTTTGAGTCAGCAAGGATACAATCCTAAAGGGTCAGATTATTGAAAGATAATTAATTAAGTTATTAATGCATAATGTGGTAGGCCCTCTTTTGAAGGTGACGTTACCCTCGGCTAAGTTGTCTGAGTCAGCAGGGATACAGTCCTAAGTAGCCGGGTTAAAGTTTTAATAGTAGCTTACATATGAGGGGATCAAAGAGTTTGGACCCCATCCATCCAATACCGGTGGGTATTGAAGGAGGTCCTACTAAATTTGACCCAGGTCCTTGTAGGATCTATACACTGAACAAGGCAAGACTCTTACCAAACCGTTCCCTTAACCCCCGACCAGGTAGCCAACATATCTCCATATAGACTGTGGAGATATGAATGGTGAAAATCTTTTATTTTATATAGACAGTAAAATAATGCCAAGACACCACGGACAAACGATAAGGAAGAATCACCTTCAACATAAGAAACTAGTTATTAAAGTCATTAATACATAACCAAATAAAAAGTGCGAAAAGATTAAAAATAAAAAGTATTACACTAGACACTTGTCTTCACCAAGTGATGTAAGAAACTTAGGCAAACATGGCCTTTGATTGTCAAGAACTCTTACGATCAATCTTGGATCCCGAGACTACTCACACACTCTATGATGGATGATGGATGATGGTGGTGGATGATGGTGTTGTGATGGTGGTGATGGGTGGATGAAGTGTGAGAGAGGTGGTGTGCCAAAGGATGGTTTGCAAATGAGCCAAGCACCCCTATTTATAGCCTGAACAGCAGCTCGGGCACGGCCCCGTGTCCATCCTTCTTCTCTTTCTTCATTAATTGCAGTTTGTCTGCATTAGTTGACCACGCCCCCGTGTCCGCTGGGCACGACCCCGTGTGCAGAAGCGTATCTGTACTATCAAGATTTCCCTAGATTCTGCGAATCTTAGAGTTGACCACGGCCCCGTGTCCGCTGGGCACGCCCCCATGATGGGTGATAGAAGCTTCTACAACTTTGTCTTTTCTACAAACACTTGGGCACGCCCCCGTGCTCACTGAGCACGGGGCGTGTTCAGCCTTCTGTTCTCTTTGTTTTGCTTGGGAAGATGCTGTCGGGGGGGGGGGTCGGGCATGTTACGTTTATTCCCTTTCTAGTATTTATGTTAGATTTAGCTGCCTTTTTGCTTCTTTTGTTCATTTGAGGTCATTTAATCCTGAAAATACAAAAGGAAGACAAAAACACACTTTTTCCAACATTAGTACTAAAAAATGTTAGTTTTATGCCACAATTGATGTAATTTATATGTTGCATTTTGTGCACAGCAGACAGTGTTTTAATTCACTAATAGTCTATCCACTGATAGTTGTAGTCAGTTACTGTTTTCATTTTCAGCACTGTAAACTACTGATATTGATTCATCAGTGGTTTCCTAACAACTGTCATCCATTATTCATCAGAGGTTCTCACGTGGACAGTAGTTAGCCGTCAGATCTTTTGTAACCGCTGCCACGTCAGCATTCACTTTTTCCACCTATAAACCCCTGATCAAAACCCTAAACAGGGTTTTGACTGTCGAGTCGAATTCAAAATTCCTTTCAAAAGCAGTTTTCATCAAATTCTCTCAAATCACTCATCTTTTTCCTTCGTTGTTAACTACCTTTGATTTATCATGGATCTACCATGGAAAATCCATCATAACTATGTGTGTACACTTGCAAAAACAAGTAAAAACACAGGTTTTCATTCCGTGATTGATGCACTTTCATCTTCAAAGTACAAAACTTTGTTGACCTGCAATGAAACCATCTATGTGGATACCCAACGAGAGTTCTGGAAAATTGCAAAGCTTGAAACTAAGGACAAAAAGACCTTAGCTATTACTTCATCAATAAGGGGAATTCCAGTGCTCATCACACCTCAAACCATTTCAGAGGTTTTTGAAATCAATGATCTTACAGGTAAAAGCTCTTTCCCAAAAACAGAGTACCAAACTGATTTCACTGAGAGAGGGTATGAAGAAGAAATGAAAAAGGATACTTTAGAAAAGGGCCGTTTTCCTCCTGCTTCGAGGTTTTTATTCCATACCCTGCTGATGTGTGTGTCAAATAAAACAACAGCTTTTAATGAAATACCATTGAAAATTCAATACCTAGGCTATGCTATCATGGCTGAACAAAATTTTAATTACTCTCAGGAAATTTTCAATGATATGGTTAAGAATGTTAATAAAAAATCATTTTTATTGTTTCCAAGGTTTTTAAGTTTTTATCTTCAAAAGAAATTTTCAAAGGATAATGCACATGTGCTTATCCAAGGAAATCCTATTCAAATAAACAGTCTAACTTTTGAAACATTCACAAGGCTGTCAGAACCTTCAAAAACCCAAACAGAGGTACCTGAGCAGAATTTAGCAGCAACAACTGCTCCTCAAACCCCTGTTGTTGAGCCCACTGCTCTTGGTGATCACAGAAGCACAACCCCATCTGTGAAACCCACACCAAAAATCACCAAAAAGACCAAAAAGAAAACTATCCAAAAGCCCTCCAAACCCACCAAAAAGGTGACTCTGGAAGACAAGATCCCAGAGGTAACACCTGTGACAAAACAAAAGTCACCTGAAACCACTGCTGCTACTTCCTCACAGCAGATGGAAGAAAGATCTCAACCTGAGCCTAAAAATCCTCCTGCATCCTCTCAAAAGGATCAGGTTGCATCAACAGGGACCCCACAATCAATGATACCTCTGTTGGATGCACTTGATATAGCTTAGATAAAAATCAGTTCTTCTCAATCACCTGTCAATGAGAATATACCACAACAAGTGACTGAGTCTGGTGTCTCTATCTCTGTTAACCCACCAACAGTTGAGGAAGCTACACTGCAGGAATTACAAGTAATTCCTGTCAGTAGTTCAAGTGGAGCAGCTATTACTGGTGTTGAACCCACTGGATTACACCTGGACAGTAGTTTCATTAGTGAGACTCCCTTGAAGGCAATTTCTTCTTTGGGAACCATAGTGTCCACTGGTGTGTTTCCATTATACGCTGGTGACCTTTAAATGGTAAGCTTTGCTGAAGAAAGAAGTTCCCAGTACCGAGAACAAGGGGCATCAGTGGATGATTTTTGGAAACTTTTCCTAAGTCAACTACTGATACAACCACCACTGGTGGGAAATCAGATGATCCCATTAACTTGGGTGATGGTTTAAAGTACAAAGAATTGACGGAGAGGTTTGATAAACTTGACACATCTGTTGCAGAAATCAAAACTATGCTGCAACAGTTGTTACAAGCTCAAAAGGCTACACCCACTGCTGCACCATCCGCAACATTTGATCCATCCGCTGCAGAGCTATAGCATATGTTTCAACCTCTGTTTCACAAACAAAGACAATATGCAGATCAACAGCATGAAGTTCAACTTCAAATGGTCAGAAATGTCATGGAAGCTAGGTACAAAGATACTCAAGCAGATATCAAAGCCATTAAAGCTCATCTGCTTCAAACTACTGGCACTTCTCCTCCTTCAATCATCTATGTTGAAAATCCTAATGATGTAAAAAAGTGGGAGAAAACTAAAGGAAAGGAGGGAAAAGAAGATGGTTTATACATGCCTCCAGATCGAATGTCTAAACTTGTGGTAGAAATCCCAAGGCCAGATGGTTCCAAAAAGGTTGATGGGACTCAAAATGCATTTGCTGAATTAAAGGCAAACATGAAAGGGTCTAAAAGGTTTGAGGAGGAGAAGAAAGTTTTGATGGAAAAAGAAAAGCAGGCTACTTCTAAACCTAAAAGAAGACAACCTACCAGAAAAGTAAGTCAACGCAAAACCACACATTCCAAAACCACCAAACAAACTCCTCAAATTCCCAAAAGTTCCTCTCATCAAACCTTCAAACCAACAGATGTTAGAACTCATGTTGTATCAACAGTTGTTGGTACTTCAGTTGTTTCAACAGATGTTATCTCAGCAACTGCCATCACTACTACATCAACCCACACTCAATCCACTGTCATACCAAAAAGAGTAAATTACAAAAATCGTCCTTTTTGTTGATATTAGATTGCAAAGTGTGTCATTTATCTTCAAAAAATACAAAAAACGTACTTGATGTTTGCAAATCCCTACACATTATGTCCTTTATCCCTAACTTAGTTATTTTTTATTGTTAAGTGGGTGTGAAATGACCTAAATACCCTCACTGTTAAATAAATAATAAAAAATTAAAAGAAATATAATTAGTATTTAAAATTTTATGTGGAACCCACCACCCACTCCATCCATTCATCTTCCTCAATCTTCATTTCTTCACCACCTACATCTTTCACCACCACCACCATCATCGCTAACAGACCCTAACTACCAATCACAACCATTCATAAACGCAACCACTGGAGATTCCGCTGCTCAATAGCCAACGATTCCCCAATTTCACCTCCAATTCCCGGCGAATTTAATTCCCTACCGTTGCTGGATTGTGTGATTGTCGGTGCCGGAATCAACGACCTCTACATTGCGGAAGCCCTAGCGACTAAACACGCTAGTGTGTCTCCTGATGTGGTGGTTACAGAAGCACGAGATAGAGTTGGGGGAAATATATCCACGGTTGAACAAGATGGTTATTTGTGGGAAGAAGGTCCTAATAGCTTTCAACCGTCAGATCCTATGCTCACTATGGTGGTATGTGTAATATGTTATGAAATGTTTTCATTTTCTATTTGAGATTTTGGAATTTGGAATGTTATGTTGTTTCTTTCGTTTTCCAGCGGGGTGAGGTGGTGGTGGTGGTGGTGAAAGGTGGAGGTGGTGAATATTGGGGAAGATGAGAGGGTGGGGTGGGTGGTAGGTTCCACATAAATTTTTAAATATTAATTATATTTCTTTTAAATTTTTAGTTATTTATTTAATAGTAATGGTATTTAGGTCATTTCACACCCACTTAACAATGAAAAATAACTAAGTTAGGGACAAAGGACATAATGTGTAGGGGTTTGCAAACATCGAGTATGTTTTTTGTACTTTTTGAAGATAAATGACACACTTTGCAATCTAGTATCAACATAAAGGACGATTTTTGTAATTTACTCTACCAAAAACAATATCACCACCACAAAAACCAGCTGCCAAAAAAATCAGAAAACAACAGTTGACACATCAACTATTGTAGTGACCACAGTGGTTGAAACACCAGTTGTTTCAAAAGCTGTTAATCAGATACCAACTACTTCAATCTCTGCCACTGAACCCATAAATACACCACCAACTTCTCCAAAGCACAAAAGGAGAAAGATAACAAACATTGTACTGGAAGATGACACTTCCCTAACTCTAACATCTACACAACCACTGTCCCTTGTCACCATTCCAAACCCTGTTCCATTATCTTCAGTTCAACTCTTCAATCAAGTGGAGACAGCCAGAATTCAAAAGATGATTCAAGACAAAGTAAAGCAAACTCCTTCGATTTGGGCCAATTACAAGAAAAATGTACCAGAAAGGACCTTGAAACTAAAAAGAATGAAAGAAGAGCTGATAACTGCTGATTATGGGTCAAGGAACCAGGTTACAAGGTGGAGAGAAGAAAAGGTGTTTGCTACCTACAAAAAGTTGGAAGAGTTAAGGAAGAGAGATCCCACTGCTCATAAAAAGCCTGATTATCCGGAAGCAGTGGTTCCAGTCAAACAACAAAAATTGCCAATCAGGAGACCCACTGCTCCACATGCTAGCATCCTTTATCAAAGAAGGAAAGAAAAGCAGATGGATGAATTAACAAAAGAAGACAAGGCTCAAGAAGATTACATCATCAAAATGTTTTTTCAGACATTTACGGAAGAAAAACAAGACTCAGCACAATCTAAACTTTAAGTTTTTATACTCTAAACTTTAAGTATTTACTGACTGACTTATTTATTTATTTTTTTTGTAAGTCTATATAAATATAACTATAATCATCGTTTATATTTGTTATGCATGGTTTTCTAAGAAACCACCCGTGTTTGCACAATCTAAACTTTAAGTTTGTTAGACATCTTTTAGACATCTTTTATTAACTTTGTTAAATTTCTTTTATATTTACTTATAGTTGTCTTTTAGCTATAATAAATAACACGTTTTGGTACAATATCTATACACATATCTATATGTTCTGTCAATATGTGTTATGCATGGTTTTCTAAGAAACGACCTGTGTTTGCACACGGATCTTACCGCTAGTACTATATAATAAAAGAAACCAAAAAAGGACATTTGTCATTATTCTAGACCATCAACTATTACTTAATTGTAGATAATTATTATTTAATTTAAATTATTAAATTTCATATATGTTTCAAACATTTAAGAAATTACGGATAAAGTTCCATAAATTATCTTATTATTTATTTATATTAATTACTAGGTAATTATTCTAACCCATCTGCTCTTACTTAATTGTAGATAATTATTATTTAATTTAAATTATTAAATTTAATATTTGTTTCAAACATTTAAGAAATTATGGATAAAGTTTCATAAATTATCTTATTATTTATTTATATTAAATACTAGGTTAATTATATTTTAATAATTGAAACAAATATCGAACATTTTCATAACGAAGGTGGAGGGAACGATTTTCTTATTTATATTAATTACTAGGTTAGAAATTATATCTTAATAATTGAAACAAATATCGAGCATTTTCATAATGAGGGTGGAGATTTTCTTGCTTAACAAATAATTTATTTATTTAATATATTTAAAATACAAGAATAATAATAACTACATTTATCATACTAATAAATTTATCAAAAAACAACCATCCTTTTAAGATGCAACTCAAGTCCATATATTTAAATTTTAAAGTTATATAACTTAATAATTACCGATAATTTATACTTATCTAATTAATTTAAATATTATTTTGTAGCTATATGTTTATATAATTGGCTAATTGCTATATGCCTAATCTAAACATTTCAACAATATTTTTAGAACTAATAAATTAAGACCACTGTTATTTAAATAAAACTTGGGTTCACGTCGTGAGAAAGTCGATGATACAGTTTGTCTTCTAATCGATGGTTCAAATCCTTTCATATTTATAAACTTGGCAAACATCACAAGTTTTGATCATACATAAAACAAAATTTTGTTCGGATATCAGAAAAGTGTCTTAAAATATCGTTTTATAATTGTTAAATATTCGTTATTAACTATTTGATATTTTATTTACTTAACCTGTGTAATACACGGGGTTATAACCTAGTTTATCCTATAATGTAAATAGTTTAATATCTTGATAACTGAATAAAATTAAATATTTATACTTGATAACCGAATAAAATAAAAAATGTATCCAATAATATAAATAGTTGAATATCTTGATAACACGTTAATTAAAAAAACATAATGTAAATAGTTGAATAAAATTAAAACATGTAAATTAAAACTTTATCCTATAATGTAAATAGTTGAATAAAATAAAAAATTTATCCTATAATGTAAATAGTTTAATATCTTGATAACTGAATAAAATAAAAAAATTATCATATAATAATGTAAATAGTTTAATATCTTGATAACTGAATAAAATTAAAAATTTATCCTATAATGTAAATAGTTGAGTATCTAGATAACATGTAAATTAAAAAACATGTAAATAAAAAATTTAACCTATAAAAAAGGAATAGTAAAGATCCTATAAGAAAAGGAATTCTAAGAAAACGAATTCTAAGGATCAAGGAATTCTATAAGAAAAGGAATTCTAAGGATCTATATAAAAAACATGTAAATTAAAAATTTATCCTATAAGAAAAGGAATTCTAAGGCGACAACGGTTACAAACAACGACGATCTCAAATTAGACGATTCACGATTTGACAGTGTGATACAGATGAATAGAAACCAAGGGTTTTGAAGGCGAAAAATGGTGCAAAGAAGAACAACACTGTAAAACGTAAATCTGAACCGGAGAAATAGGTTGATGCATCTGAAGACGAACACGAGATGCAGGAAACAAGTACGATTGATAATATGATTTGTGATGAAGTTCGAAACAGCGTGGAGGTTGATTCAAGTGTCAGGAGATCGAATAGAGAGAGTGGGTTCGGTTTATAACCACCACCACCTTCCGATTCCACCTCAGGGCCCTAGGTCATCGAACCCTAAATGTCGCCTTCCAATTCCACCGGAGATTTGAGTTCACGGCCGGAGATCTGGTGGTTGTGGTGGGAGCAGATCTTAGAGAGAGAGAGAGAGAGAGAGAGAAAAGAGAAAGAAGATAGGGGGGGGGGGGCTTTAGAGAGAGAGAAAGAGAGAGAGTTGATCTATTTTTTTTACAAAATAGTCCCTCAATATAAATTATTTACAAAATAGTCCTTGGGATGGTGAAATGAAAAGAATCCCCTCATATGCAAGGCGTATGACATATTTAATCAAAAAAACTAACATGGTTAGGGTCACAAAATTCTCTATAAAGGACAAAACCTGTCAAAATTTGTTGAAAAAAGACACCGCCTGAAGAAAGTATCAAAATAAAGGACAAAAAGTGTAATCTATCCTATAAAAAAAGGAATTCTAATGATCCAAAAGAAATTCTAATATAAAAAAAAGGAATTTTAAGGATTCAAAAGGAATTTTAAGGATCCTATAAAAAAGTAATTATAAAAAGGAATTCTATAAATTCGGTCGTTTCGGTCGGTGGCTTCTATAGGAATTATATAAACCGTATTTGCTTCTATATCTCGGCGGCTTCTATAGGAATTATATAAATAAATCCTCTTTGCTTCTATAGGAATTATATAAAGAGTGAATTGCAAAGATTGTCCTTTATCTTTATACACATTTGCAGGCGGTATCCTTTATGTTTAAAATTGACGAGTTTTGTACTTTATGTTTTAAAATCCTACACGTTATGTCCTTTATGCCTAACGTAGTTAATTTTTTCAGTTAAATTTGATCATGTGCCTTGCACATGAAGGTAACTTTGTCATTTACCTTTTAGGGACTAATTATATAAATAAATAACTTAAATAAGAATTCCATTTTGGGACCTTCCATTTATCTCCTTGTTTACTTCATCTCTGTACTTCAACCAGTCCACAACAATTCAACCAGACCACCACCACAATCTCCTTCACTACCGCCACAACCTGCTTCCACATGTTTCAACCATAACTACCACCACCGCCACAACCTCCTTCCACCACCGCTGACACCCCCACAATCTCCTTCCACCACCGCCACACGTTTCCACCATAACCATCAACCCACCACGGTTGCAACAACACCATCACCATACCTCCACCACCAAAATTTTATCCAAACACAAACCCCCAAATTTTCAGATTCAATTCAAAACAATTTGAGAATTAGATTAAAAAAACCCACCTTGCCACAGCCACGGACACCACCCGCCACCGTTACCACTTACCATTTCCTCTACCCGATCAAACATATTAGGACAAGCTTCTCCTCGCCGAAACCCTAACGACGACGCCGCCGTCATCTCCACCGTCGATCTGACAGAACCCCCACCCCAAAAAGATCGTGTTTTCTTTCTACTCAGATATATGACTTAGAACCGTTCTTAGAAACTAACAGGAAGGTGGAGGGTGCACCGGCGATAGATTTGTGACCCACGAGTGTCTAGAACCGAGTTCGTTGCTTAGTTAACGGAAGGTGGAAGGTGCTCTCGAGATCGTCAGATCTGAAGACCAGTCGTTTTCCGGTTCCCGAACTTCAATTTCGCGGAAACGACTTACCGTGGTGGTGAGGCTGTGTTCGAATGGTTCGCGACAAGGGTGGATGTGTGGTGGTGATAGTTGCGACGGTGTTGCCGATGGTTGTTGTTCCGGTGCACTGTTATGGTGGTAGATGAATTTGGGGTAATTGGATGTGAGTTTAGTGAGAGAATTGAAAGGTGTGAGTTTGTTAAGTTTGCTTTTCATAGTTGTGGTTAAACCTGTGGTGTTCAATCTATGAAATTGAACTTGTAATCATAAAAGATAAATATGTGGCTTCATGATTGAATCTGCAGGTTAGAGAAAGAGTGTAACTTAGAGAGATAGAGAGAGAGAGAGAGAGGGGAGAGAGCATAGAGATTTATTTAGTTTATATATATATATATATATATTTACAATATACTCTCAAGATATTAAATATTTGCACAATAGTCACTGTAACGCTGAAAAGACAAATATACCCTCATATACAAATCACATGACCAGATTTAACAGAAAAATCTAACTAGGTTATGGCTAAAGGACATAACGTGCAAGATTTTAAAACATAAAGTACAAAACTCGTTAATTTTAAACATAAACGACACCGCCTGCAAATGTGTATAAAGATAAAGGACAAGATTTGCAATTCACTCTTATATAAATTCTATAAAAATAAATCGTCTTTGCTTCTATAGGTTGGCGGCTTCTATAGAAATTATATAAATAAATCCTCTTTGCTTCTATAGGAATTATATAAATTCTATAAATTCGGCGGCTTCTATAGAAATTATATAAATCCTCTTTCTATTAAAATAGGAATTATATAAATTCTATAAATTCGGCGGCTTCTATATAAATTATATAAATCCTCTTTCTATTAAACATAAATCCTCTTTGCTCCTATAAATCATCTTTCTATTAAATATAAATCCTCTTTGCTTCTATTGACAAACCTTTATCTAATCCTCTTTGCTTTTGTAGATAAATCGTCTTTCTAATCCTCTTTCTCTATAGATAAATCACCTTTCTATTAAATCTGAATTATTGCTTCTATAGGAATTATATTCTTTCTATTGCTTCTATAGGAATTATATTCTTTCTACTTAATATAGGAATTATAGGAATTATATTCTTTCTATTGCTTCTATAGGAATTATAGGAATTATATTCTTTCTATTAAATATAGGAATTATATTCTTTCTATTAAATCCGTATTATCTCTATAGATCTTTCTCTATTATTGTTCTATAGGAATTATATTTTTCTATTAAATCCGAATTATCTCTATAGATAAATCCTCTTTCTCTATGGATAAATCCTCTTTCTATTAAATCCGAATTATTGCTTCTATAGGAATTATAGAAATTATATTCTTTCTATTGCTTCCATAGGAATTATAGGAATTACATTATTTCTATTAAATCCGAATTATATAAATTAGGAATTATATTCTTTCTATTGCTTCTATAAGAATTATAGGAATTATATTCTTTCTATTAAATCCCAATTATATAAATCCTAATTATATAAATAAATCCTCTTTCTATTAAATTATATTTCTACTATTAAATCATCCTTCTATATAAATCCTCTTTCTATGAATTCGGTTTAGGTGTTTCGATATGAATTTATAGGAATTATATTCTTTCTGTTAAATCCAAATTATATAAATAAATGAGTTAAATTTCATTTCAGTCCATGTGGTTTGCGTCATTTTGTCAGTTTAGTCTAAATGTTTCATTTTTCACCTGTGGGACCAAAAAGGTTTCACTGTTGCCATTTTAGTCCACTGGGTTAACTTCATCCATTTTTTCTGTTAACGAGTAGGACAATTCGATCATTTTATATGGCCGAATTGCCCTTCAAGTTAAAAGAATTACATAGAAAATGACTGAATTGCCCTTCTTGTTAACAGAAAGAATGAATGAAGTTAACTTAGTGAACTAAAATGGCAACAGCAAAACCTTTTTGGACACACAGGCGAAAAATGAAACCTTTGTACCAAACTGGCAAAATAACCCGAACCACAGGAACTAAAATTGCATTTAACTCTAAATAAATCTTAAATCCTCCTATATAAATCCTCTTCTATGAATTCGGTTCAGTGTTTTTCGAAATTGCATCTGCGCTCACCAGATTCTAGGGTTTTTCCAGGCGATCAGTAAGGATTTCTAGGGTTTTTGCGCATTTGTTAGGATTGATTTGGGTGCATGACGTCGTATAGTAGTATCTTTTTTCTGTGATTTTGGTTGATCAACATTTTTAGTACCACCAACCTTAAAAGAAGGATTGACATATAATGATGGATGTTCGGATGTATGGTTGTTTTATAATGTTCTGATTTTTTATTTTATTGAGTTAAATGCAATTTTAGTCCCTGTAGTTTGGGCCATTTTACTAGTTTAGTCCAAAGTTTTTATTTTTCGCTTGTGGGTCAAAAAAGGTTTCACGGTTGCCATTTTAGTCCACTGGGTTAACTTCATCCATTTTTTCTGTTAACGAGAAGGGCAATTCGGTCATTTTATATGTAACTCTGTTAACTAGAAGGGCAATTCGGCCATTTAAAATGACCGAAGTGCCCTTCTCGTTAACGGAAATAATGGATGAAGTTAACCTAGTGGACTAAAATGACAACGGTAAAACCTTATTGGATCCACATGCAAAAAATGAAACCTTTGGACTAAACATGCAAAATTACCCAAACCACAGGGACTAAAATGGCATTTAACTCTATTTTATTTTATGGAGAAAGTGGAATGAAAAAATAGGCTATCATAATCTGAGTTGATCTGCAATTGTTTAGAAAATGTGATAGAAATTAGTGAGCCGTAGTACAAATGAAACACAATTTAGGTTCTTGAGTTGCCTGTCTTATTAAGTGTTTTATGTTCTTGAGTTGCTTTTTCTCAGCTGTGTTTAAAGTACGAGAATATTTGCAATCATATGTTTGTCAAATATGAGCAAAATGTTTATATTTTTGGACAGGAAGAAATGTATCAGGAGATTACAGACTCATTAGTAGATGCTCAATCATCAGCAGAAGAAAGGCCCAGAACCAAAGCAGAAGGCAGGCTTAGCGAGTTGCAAAAGAAAAGGCTTCTTGCATTACACTTGCTTGGACAGGAAGAAATGTTTCAGGAGATTACAGACTCATTAGTAGATGCTCAATCATCAGCAGAAAAATGGCCCGGAACCGAAGCAGAAGGCAGGCTTAGTGATTTGCAAAAGAAAAGGCTTCTTGCATTACACTTGCATGGACAGGAAGAAATGCTCAATCAGGAGATTACAGACTTATTACCTGGAGACGAAGAAGGCGTCGCTCTTCAAGCAATTGAATTCTGGAGTTCTATTTGTCGTAAAGAGATTAGATATAAAGGTTCTATGCCTGGTGATTCAGATACTCATTCTCGTCGTTTGATTCAAAAGGCTTTACCTTCGTTGGTTCCTATGTTGCTTAAAACTTTATTCAAGCAAGACGAAGATCAAGATAAAAAAGACGATATCTTGAATCTTGCAGCGGCTGGAGGAACATGTTTAGGTCTTGTTGCTAAAACTGTAGGTGATGCTGTTATTCCTTTGGTTAAGCCTTTTGTGCTGGAAAACATATCAAAGCCTGATTGGCAATATCTTGAGGCTGCCAAACATGCATATGGGTCATATCTTGAAGGTGTAACTGTCGAAAAGCTATCCGAAATTGATGATTTGGATCTAGAGTACCTGCTTACTGCCATGAGGGATCAAAACAGACATGTGAAAAGTACTGCTGCACGGACACTGAGTCGTATTTTTCAATTAGACCCTCCTCCAGCCACTGTAATTTCACCCAAGCATCACAATATCATCATGGCGGTTCTTCCAGAAATTGTCAAAGATTCTCCCGGTGTTCTTACACCAATGATAGGAGTTCTCAGAATTAGCATGAAAAAACTTTGGGTAACAAATGATGATGAAACTGAGCGCTTTGATAGAGCAAAAGAAGCTTTGATATGTTTGCAAGTAATACTTCAGAAACTTGGCAGTACTGATGAAACTGCCGACTCTACTATTAAGGCTGCAGTAGCTGAAATTATGCCGGTGTTACTCAACATATTTGATATCAAAAGCCCAACAGTTCATGAAAAAGCAAAGCTCTCGACAGTTCGTGAAAAAGCATTTCTTGCTGTTGGTGCTATAGCTTACGCTATTGGACCAGCATTCGAAGAATATACGAAAAGGTTTTTAAGATATTTGGTAGCGGGTTTTAAGGATCAAAGGGTATGTTCCGTTTGTCTTGGGGTGTTTGGTGATATATGTCGTGCTTTGGATTACAAGGTGCTACCTTTTACTCATGACATCATGCCACGGCTAGTCAAACTTCTTTCGAGTGTGGATGTGTCTGTTAAGCCTCCAGTTTTTTCATGTTTTGGTGACCTGGCACTTGCAATTGGCTCAGAGTCTGAAAGACTTGTGCCTTATGTGGTGCCACTAATGGAAGAAGCTGCTAAGATTGTTGATGAGGAAACAGTGGAGTATGGAAATCAGTTGAAGCAAAGTATCTTCGAGGCATATTCGGGTCTTTTACAAGGATGTAGAAGTTCAAAGGCTGAGATCATGGAGCCTCATGTTCCTCATCTTTTGAAGTTCATTGAAGCTGTTGTTAAGGATGCTAAGAGGTATGTATTACCCTTTTCTTTTAATAGATGAATTGTGTTACTATAGTGTTTTTAATTTAATAAATGAATACCTATTCTTTTTGAAGGGATGAGAGTGTGCTAAAAGCAGCGGTAGTAGTGCTGGGAGATCTTGCAGATGCACTTGGTCCAAACGTGAAGAATTTTGAAAAACAGGTGGCATTCTGTAAGGAATTTCTGGGAGAATGCCTTAAATCTGAAGACGAACAACTCAAAGAGACTGCCACATGGACGATAAGAATGATGGGTGCTGTTCGTGTATTCTCCAAATGCGGGTAGTTATTCATATTTGCTATCTTTCTCACTGAAAATGCGCCTTTTTCGTTTATCGTTTGGTACAAGTTTTTAAAATCTGGTGGGCACCGGTCTGGTAAAATGTTGGGTAGCCTTTGTGTTTATAAGGGGGCTCTTGAACTTTCTCTGTGTTTTATTGCATTATTGCCTTCCAAGTACATTCGAACCTGGCTCGATCGATAGTGAGATAAAGAAGATAGCTTAACACAATATTTTTTTTGTCTATTGTTACATTATGCACAATGCCAGTCATACTATATGAATACATTACTCAACCAAACCAAATTTATTATGTATATCACACACCAAATATGGAGATACTTTTATCTAGTTTTCAAAGTCTTTACCATAAGTCTCTTCATGACAAACAGAACTCAAGATCAAAAAGACGATATCGGGAATCATCCAGTGGCTGGAGTCAAGCCTTTTGTGCTGAAAAATATATCAAAGCATTGGCGATCTTGTGAGGCTGTCAAATATGCGTATGGGTCATATCCTGAAGGCTTGAGTGACGAACAGCGATCCCAAAGGGTGGGTTGGTTCTGATCTAGTTTACCTGCTTCAAGAGGCCAGAGGTGAAAATAGTGGTGAGAAAGACCGTGCTGTATGGACACTGAGTCGTCTTTTTGAGTTGTTACACAATCCAGCCACTTATACTTCTGAAATATCACTCAATCTTACAATGCTCATGGAGGTTCTTGAATGTTACATGTACAAAGATGTTTGTCGGTTTCCCCATTTTAGAAAGAAGGTCTGTGTGGCCGTTTATCATCTTGCGAAAGGGTATGGGAAGAAGAAGTCACCTGTTCTTGAACCTGATCATTATCCACATATCATAAGGTGTCTTGCTGCAGCTGGTCAAAGTGCCGATCCAGAGTTAGCATCTGCTGCTTATAAAGCAGTGAATGAGCTTGTTAAGTATTCTAATCCTGACGGATCATCTCAAATGATATTGCCCCTTCTCAAAGTTGTCTGGACTAAACTTACAATAGGCCCGCTTAAGTCATCAGTTGACGCAGAACCTTTTGCTTTGTCATCACTTGACGCAGAACCTTTTACTTTGATAGGCCCGCTTAAGTCATCAGTTGACGCAGAACCTCTTGCTTTGTCATCAGTTGACGCAGAACCTTTTGCTTTGATATGTGGTTGCTTGCAAGATATTATTCAGAAACTTAGCAGTACTTCTAAAACTAAACTCATTGTAGTGGAAAATGAATATAACATTGCGTGGTGCTTACTCAAGGTGTTTGCTTTTGGAATCCCAACAGTTTATGAGAAAGCAATGCTTGCTACTGATGCTTTTGCTTGCGCTATTGGAATAGAATTCCGGAAATATATGAAAAGATTTTATGAATATTTGGAAATGGGTCTTAAGGATCGCGTGCAATGTTCCATTTCTGTTAAGGTGGTTGGCAATATATGTCGTGTTTTGGATTATGAGTTGCTACCTTTTTGTGGTAGCATCATGGAACGGCTAACTTCTTTGTATTACGAGGTGCCTGTTAAGCCTCTAGTTTTTTCATGTTTTGGTGACATGGCATTTGCAATTGGCTTACATTTTGAACGTTATGTTTCTTGCGTGGTGCACATGCTGGAAACCGCTGCTAACGAGTTTGCACATATTAAGAATGTTAATGATAAGGCCATGGTGGAGTACGGAAAGCGGTTGAAGCGAAGTATCTTCAAGGCATATTCGGGTATTTTACAAGGATGTAAAAAGTCAAAGGCGGAGATCATGGTGCCTTATGCTCCTAAGCTTTTGAAGTTCATTAAAGTTGTTGCTAGGGATCCTAACAGGTATGTATCAGCGTCTTTTCAATAAATTAACTGTGTTATAAGATAATGTTTTTATAAACTGGTTGTGTCATGTACTACCTGTTTTAGATAAACGCGGGGTTAAGGTAGTTTTTGACACAATTAATTATACAGGTCGTGTTCGGCTTGAACTATTCAACATACCAACCCGACACGAGAGCCCCCTAAAATATGCTTATCAAAAACTATTATTGTAGGGACCTGAGTTTGCTAAAAGCAGCGGTAGCATTGCTGAGTGATCTTGCAGTTGCACTTGGTCCAAACGCGGAGGTGATAAAAGATTCGGCATTCTGTAGTGAATTTCTGAGAGAATGCCTTAATTCTGGAAACAAACAACTTAAAGAGACCGCCACACGGACCATCAAAATGACTGTTCATGTACTTTCCATATACAGGTAGTTATCTGAAAAATGCGACTTTTTTTGTTTATCGTTTGATACAAGTTTTTAAAATCTGGTGGGCAGGGTCGAGCCCGGTCTGGTAAAATGTCGGGTAGCCTTTGTGTTTATGTACTATGAAATTGCATAAATAAACTTTGGTTTGGGGGTGCGTTAAGGCCACTACAAAGCGGGCTCTTGAACTTTCTCTGTGTTTTATCGCACTACTGCCTTCCAAGTACATTCGAACCTGGCTCGATCCATACTGAGATAAAGAAGATAGATTAACACAAAAATTTAAACTAACGAGTGATGCACAATGCCAGTCATACTATATGAATACATTACTCAACCAAACCAAACTTATTATGTATATCACACACCAAATATGGAGATACTTTATCTAGTTTTCAAAGATTTTACAATCAATCTCTTCATGAATGTATATCACACTGACACATGACACACCAAATATGGAGATGCTTTATCTAGTTTTTAAAGTTTTTACCATCAATCTCTTCATGACATGGAGATACTTTATCTATTTTTCAAAGTTTTTACCATCAATCTCTTCATGACAAACAGAACTCAAGACGAAGATCAAGATCAAAAAGACGATATCTGGAATCTTCCAGTGGCTGGAGCAGATCAAGATCAAAAAGACGATATCTGGAATCTTCCAGTGGCTGGAGCAGATGATGCTGATATTCTTTTTGTCAAGCCTTTTGTGCTGAAACCTATTGTCAAGCCTTTTACGCTGAAAAATATATCAAAGTTTGATAGCGAACAGCAATCCAAAAAGTTTGAATCTGAGCTAGAAGATCTGCGTATTGCCATGTTTTATGATGAACGACGTTTGGTGGAGTATTCTGCACACATACTGATTAGTGGTATTTTGATGTTAGAAACTTCATGCTGTTTTTTTGTAATTGCACCAAAGCTTAAGGAGATCATGGCGGTTTTTCTAGAAATTATCAAAGATTCTCCCGGTGTTGCAGAGGAGGTCTGTGATGTCATTTGTCGGCTTGCTGAATGGTGTGGGTGTTCCGAAACTAAGCACGCTATATTTGAAGTCGAGGATCAGATTGTGAGGCTGTTACTCAAGGTGTTTGATTTTGGAAGCCCAACAGTTTATGTGAAGGTGTTTGATTTTGGAAGCCCAACAGTTTATGTGAAAGCAATGGGTGCTACTGGTACTTTTGCTTGCGCTATTGGACCAGAATTCTGTAAGCATCTGCCACAATTTCATGGATTTTTGCAAAAGGGTCTTGTGTATGTTGAGGATCACAGTGTATGTTCTGCTTCTATCCGGGTGGTCGGCGATCTATGTTGTGCTTTGGATTACAAGATACTACCTTCATCTCCTGTCATCATGACACTGCTAAACGACTATCTTTGCAGTCCGGACCTAGATCGGTCTTTTAAGCCTCTAATTTTTTCATGTTTTGGTAACATGGCACTTGCAATTGGCTCCCATTTTGAACATAGTGTTCCTTACGTGATGCACGTGATGGAAACTGCTGCTAACGAGTTTGCATAGACTAAGGATGTTAATGATAAGGCCACGGTGGAGTATGGAAAGCAGTTGAAGCAAAGTATCTTCAAGGCATATTCAGGTATTTTACAAGGATGTAAAAGGTCAAATGCTGAGATCATGGTGCCTTATGTTCCTGAGATTTTGGACTTCATTGTCGGCAAGGATGATGCTAACAGGTATGTATTGCCCCTTTTTTAATAAATGACTTTTGTTACAATAATGTATGTATTGATAAGCTGCTTGCTTTTACTTAAACGGGATGAAACAGGTTGACCTGCCAACCTCTGTTTATGACCGGTTTCACCAATTTTTACATCCCACCAACACGATTAAAACTTGATTACTACCTGCCAAACTTTCAACCTGTTTAGATTAAAGGATTTGATTTGTGTGCGGGCGGTTGAGAGCATATATGCTTATGAAAAACCACTATTGTAGGGACGAGAGTGTGTTACAAGCGGCGGTAGCAGTGCTGGGAGATCTTGCAGTTGCACTTGGTCCAAAAGTGAAGGAGGAGAAGTTTAAAAAACAGTTGGCATTCTGTATGGAATTTCTGGGAGAATGCCTTAAATCTGAAGACAAACAACTCAAAGAGACTGCCACATGGACCCACGCCGTTCTTGGGTCAAAACAACTCAAAGAGACTGCCACATGGACCTGAGGAATGATTGGTCATGTCTTTTCCTTGTCCGGGTAGTTATTTGTAAGTACTATCTCTCACTGAAAAACTCGCCTTTTTGGTACATGTTTTATGGTGGATTTTCTCACTGAAAAACTCGGCTTTTTGGTACATGTTTCATGGTGGATTCAGTATGGTTTGGTTTGCCTGTCGCCTTTGTGTCTTTTGTACTCTGAATTTCCAAGTACAATGTGCGGGTAGTTATTTATAAGTACCATTGAAAAACTCATGTTTTCACAACACACACACACACTAAATCATTTGAACATTCGTGACTTGGAGAATTCAAAACTTTCTACACAGACAAAATCATTTGATGTTCATGACTTGGAGAATTCAAAACTTTCTGATGTTCTCATGAACATTCATGACTTGGAGGATTCAAAACTTTCTGATATTCTCATTTTCGTCTTTTCAAAATTGTTTTCTCTTGTTTTTAAACATAAATCCCACATTCTTCTTTTCTTTCAAAATTGTTTTCTCTTGTTTTTAAACATAAAATCCCACTTTCTTCTCTTGTTCATCACAAAATTGTTTTCTCTTGTTTTTAAACATAAATCCCACCTTCTCTTGTTCATCAACTTGTTTATCAAAATTGTTTTCTGTTGTTTTTAATTTAAACATAAATCCCACTTTCTTCTCTTGTTTTTAAACATAAATCATTCTCTTGTTTTTAAACATAAATCATCAAAAAAAATTTCTCTTGTTTTTAATTTAAACATTACTTGTTTTTAAACATAAATCATCAAAATTGTTTTCTGTTGTTTTTAATTTAAACATTAAACATAAATCCCACTTTCTTCTGTTGTTTTTAAACATACTTAAACATTAAACATAAATCCCACTTTCTACTCTTGTTTTTAAGTTTTGTGCACATCCAAAACTAGCATTTGTTATTTGTTACGCATATCCAAAACTAGTAGTATTTATTTGTTACGATTTTAAAGATTTTTTTATGATACAAATCTCAACAAAAAATAGTAGTAATGATACAAATCTCAACAAAACAAAATAGTAATAATAGTAATAGTTAATAGTTAATAGTTAACTGGTAACTGTAACCGTAATACTACAAATCTCAATAAAAAAAATAATTAATAAAACTAAAAAAAATATTGGGCGTGGGGATTTAACAATTTGGACGTGGGGACTTAACAATGCATTTCTTATTACCACAAGGCTATCACCTACGAACTTCGCGGCCAGAAAAATTGAATTTTAATTAATAGATTTATTTCATAAAATGACATAAAAATATGTTTTTACAAATTTCTTTTTGAATTATGTTATTTTTTACTTTAATTATATTGACATGTGTAGATGAGATAATTTACAACGAAAGACGGTAATAATGAAACTATCACCCACGACTTCTTATGACATCTCATTTTGGATTAGGTTTTTAATTAGATTTAGTTCACAAACGTTGTGTATATAAAAGTATGTAAGGAGCACCTAGGTTATGACCCGGGAACTTCCCGGGCTGGAAATTTAATTTTCATTAATCATAAGTGTATAAATAAAATTAAATACGAACAAAGTGACAAATTAAATAAATTAGTGTCATAATAGAAACACAATAAAAAATTCATATAAGTATGAGATATAACATTTTGAAAGTTGATTATGTTAATGATTAAAGATATTGACCTTTTCTGAATGTCTTAATCAAAATTTCGAGTTATATTATCCGATAGATGCTTCCTTTATGACCAAAGATCAAAGTTACCTATTTGTAATATAATAGATCTTTCCTTCACAATGAATGTTAATGATTAAAGATATTGACCTTTCGTATATGTATATAGCTGAACAATATAATATTTTCCATGACTGGCTTCGTCGTTCAAATTCTATAAGATACGCGCGGTATTGCGCAGTATGCGATTAAAATCGCAAAACAGTGTTTTTAATCGTTTTACTTAAACTTTTCTCATGATTATGATTAAAAATAACATTTTGATCATAACGGAATATCTTAGGATTTTAACATTCACTACTAGAAAACTGTCTTTTTCCGACCAAGGTTTTTGTCGGAAAATTGTCGGAAAACGGTGTTTCCGACCAATTTCCGACAGAAAAACGTTTGTAGGAAAAAGCCTTGTAGGAAAATGTTTCCGACAAGTTTCCGAGTATATTTTCCGACAAAGTTCCGACAGAACAAGAAGTGACAAAGTTCCGACATTTTTTCCGACCACAATTTTCCTACGGCTTTCCGACCACCATTTTCCTACTATTTTCCGACAACAAAGTTGCTACTGCTTTCCGACCACAATTTTTCTAGCGCTTTCCGACCATCGTGTTCCTACTATTTTCCGACAACAATCTTCCTACTGTTTTCCGACCACAATCTTCCTACTATTTTCCGACAAAAACCTTTTAATTAAAAAAAATAAAATAACTGAAAAAAATGCCACAGTTCAACCACAAAATACAATACGGTTTTCCAACTAAAAGTTCATCGAAACAATTGTCAAATTACAAGGTTCAACCACAAAAAATGCCACGTTGTCAAATTACAAGTTCAACCGTAAAAGACGACAAACAAAAACTAAACTACGGTGGAGAATTGCTAGGATTACCAAACTATTTCATCAACTCGACTATTTGTCGTTGCATATCTTCTCTCATTTGTGTGTTGCATCTCTCCGACTTGGTTTTGCAACACTACCGTGTGGAATTGTTGTGCTCTTCGAATCATTTATTCAACTTTTCCACTTGGGATTGCAAGTTCCGCACCTAAACAATTGTTAACATACATAAAATTAGTAAAAAAAACTATATATATATACACTAGTAGGAAACCCGCACCATGCAACCCGTTTAACATAACACATTACTCCAATAAATATAATAGATAGGTAGATTAACTTTTGGTATCAATACATCCACATGGTCTGGTTTTTTGTCATGACCTTCACTTTTGCAGCCTAAATTTCTAGAGACTTTCCTAGTATTTTCTACAAGAACAAGAAATCATTAAGAATATATATATTTAATGCCTGAAACACAGATTTAAAAATAAGTATATCATATTATACCAGCTTCATGGTTAAAATCTAGTTCTTTGGGTGCTTCCCTGATCCATTCATCTATCATAGGGTTAAAATCATGTTGGGGTTCGGCCCATGCTATCCAGTCAACTATTGACTCCGCGTTCTTCAAGTCATGCAAAAAATGTAAAGTTAGGCTGTTAGCCTGTTACAAATCTGGTGATTAATTTCATATATGAAAAGAAAAATTAAGGCCCTAGAATGAACAACCTCCAAGATTATAGTTTTGATGCCTTCATGTTGAACTTTAACAACTACCTCCTGCCCGTCATGTAGAGTTGCACGGTGAACTTGAGCTATCTGCAAATATGATTTATGCAATACTAATGACTCAGAATGTTATTAATTTAACCATATGGGAAAACCAAATTACGGCTCCTTGTTAGTTTAATCTGTTGGGATACAGGATACTTCCCCACATACTATGTTACAATAATACACATTTTAGCACATGACAATTGTAGTATTTAGATTTAATAATATCAGACATACAGATAAGATGTACTTGTAAAAACATATCACCATATTAAATTGCTATGGGAAATGAAGAATAACAAACAATAGAGGAGTAGGTCTTGGTTATAATTTATTGAAGTAAAAGAACCAAAGGAACCATGATACAAACTGTTCAACATCAATTAAAAGGTAAATTATTACGTTGCCAATAATCTTAAAAAGGTTGTTACCGAGGCTGTTGCTAAAGGTACACTGACAAAATTTGAGAATAGATCGTTCATTGATTTACCCAACTGCTTCTCTATAGTTGAACAGACCTGATTCAAGCAGAATAAAAGAAACATGATTAAGACAAAAGAAAGTGCTTCATGTGATCATCTATGTGCACTTGCAATAAATTATAGGCTATACAACATGTTATACTTATTCATTCTTCAAATCAACTAAAAACAATATAAATATGAGTTCTGTAACTAAAAATACATCTTCCAAATCACGAGGAGGAAGACAGTCTTGCAATTGCCTCAAGAGGCGTATGTAGGCCTCCGGGAGCACATCAGCACGAGTAGACAAATATTGTCCCATTTTCACCCATAACCCTTCCAACTCCACAATTAACTTAAGAGCACGTTTGGCATTCCGCTCATGAGCTTTCTCCCATAAACCATCCCGTTTTGATCTCCTTGTCAATTTCTCCCTCTGCTGCAAGGCCTTCACATACATATAAAAATATCTCATGTTTCTCATGAAACGCACAAACGATCATATCAGTAGCATAAATATACAAATTCTCGTATCTGAACCGAAACAACTGAAGCTGAGCCAAACACAAAATGAGACAAATCTGACAGAAAGTGAGAAGAAAAGGATCGTGGCTTACCGGGTTTGACGAACTCGAGCTGTGAACCACCACCTCTGTGGCTCTGTCTCCGTCGTCCACTGCTGCAGACGGCGGCGAAGCAGCCTTCTTCATCACCACCATCTTCACCCACCATCATCATTGTATCAGATTTAAAAATAAAAATAAAAACGAAACCAAAAATAAAGAAATAGATGAGGGGTTTACCGTCGAGTTCGTCGGACTGATCTCCGCCTGCCGCCGCACACACTGCCACCGCGGCTCCGCCGTCAGCGGCCTTCTGCTCACGGCGCCGTCGTCAAACGTCCTCGTCGGACCACCTCTTCTTCGTCATCTCACTCTCTCTCCGCGTCTCTCTTCTCTTCGTCATTTTCTCTCTCTCGTCTTCTCTGCGTAACGATGTCGTGCGCCGCCACCCTAGGGTGGTGCCTGACCGGAGCTCCTCCTCCGACTGGAGGTGTGACGGTGAAGAAAGAAGTGCCTTGTTTGTGTGTTTTCAACAGGAATCGAGAGGGAGAGAGGGAAATTAAGAGGTCTGATAGTGGGTTTGTTTGTGAAGGAGGTGAGCCTCTGTGCTTGTTTCATGTATACGAGAGTGAGGGGGCAGGGGAGTTTGAGTGGGGCTAGGGTTTCACTAGGAAGGAGATGAAGGAGAGCAGTGGGGAGTTTGGGTCTGGTGTGCGGGTATTAGAGTTTGCTTTCTTTTTAGGGTTTTGCTTAGTCCTTTATAGTTAGGTTTTACCTATTAGGCTTAGGCTTGGGCCCAATTCCCGTGTTTTAAGCGGCCCGTTAACTCATACGAACCTGTTTTCCCGTCGGAACTCCATGTCAGGTCGTAGACTAAAACTTTAGTGTTAAACGCACGTGATATAGTGTCATTAGATGTTCGCATGAACGTTCGATGTTTACGTTAAAATTGCGTAACACGCATAGTTGTCGTTCCTAATCGGTTCTTCGATCCGACTTTGACTGTGATTCCAAAAATGGAAAACGAACACGTATTTTGTAAAAGCTCTTACTTTACCAACTTATATGTATAATTATACCCAGTCTTATGTGCGTGTACGCTATCGGGACCCATTACTTAAACTAGTCTTTTACTATTGTATAAGTGTGTATATATGTATATGTATGTATGTGTATGCACCAATACAACTACATACTAATACACACATACATATACATATAGAGACAAGAAATACGTTTATATATATAGATATACACCTCGGTATAATTAAATATGAAAAGAATAATTGTTTTACTAGGAAATTGGTCGGAAATTTTCGACAACTTTCCGACCAAATGTTATGTTTCGTCGGTAATTCGTCGGAAATTTCCGACCATTTTCCGACACTCATATCCGTTTTTTTGGTTTTTTAACATTCTAACATGGTTTTTTCATTACGTATTTTGTACACCTTAGTTATACATGAAAAGCTCTTACAAACACATACTTATACACATACTTACATACATATAGACACAAGCAAATACATTTACGTACACACATATACTCCACATGATTATATAACAAAATAATAATGTTGTGTTTCGTCGGAAAGTGGTCGGAAATTACCGACCGTTTTCCGACACCAAATTTTGTTTTTTTCATTTTTTCAACCTTTAAACATCGTTTTTCCATTCCATCTTTTGTACACATTAATTATACATGAAATACTTTTACTTTGCCAACCTATACGCATTGTACACGTTTATACGTGTATGTACACTATCGGAACCCATTAATTAAAACATGCTAAGTATGTGTATATATATGTATGTGTGTATGTATGCGTGTGTGTACACTTGGACAAACACATACTTATACATATATATATATATACTTACATACATATAGACACAAGCAAATACATTTACGTACAAACATATACCCCCACATGATTATATAACAAAAGAATAATGGTTTTAGTCGGAAAATGGTCGGAAATTTCCGACAACTTTCCGACCAATAAGAGTTTTAGTCGGAAAATGGTCGGAAATTTCCGACAACTTTCCGACCAATGTTGTGTTTCGTCGGAAAGTGGTCGGAAATTACCGACCGTTTTCCGACACCAAATTTTGTTTTTTTTCATTTTTTCAACCTTTAAACATCGTTTTTCCATTCCATCTTTTGTACACATTAATTATATATGAAATACTTTTACTTTGCCAACTTATACGCATTGTACACGTTTATACGTGTATGTACACTATCAGGACCCATTAATTAAAACATGCTAAGTATGTGTATATATGTATGTGTGTATGTATGCGTGTGTGTACACTTGGACAAACACATACTTATACATACATATATATATATATATATATACATACTTACATACATATAGACACAAGCAAATACATTTACGTACACACATATACCCCCACATGATTATATAACAAAAGAATAATGGTTTTAGTCGGAAAATGGTCGGAAATTTCCGACAACTTTCCGACCAAAGTGTTTTATTTTTGTTTTTCGGAGCTTTAAATGTCTTTTTTTCGTTCCTTCTTTTGTACACCTTAATCATATATGAAATACTTTTTTTACCAACTTTTACATATTATACATATATATACATACGTGTATACTATCAGGATCGATTACTTAAAACTAGCTTATAATACTTTTACAAGTATACATGTGTGTGTTTGTGTATACAATGAGACTCCTTTTAATGACAAAAGTTGTATCAACTAAGACTCATAAATATTATTTTTAAAATATACAGTAATTAGAATTTGGTTTTATGTTTTCCGACTAGTTTCCGACAAAGATTTATTTTTATTTTTTTGTATAGTTAACTTTTCCGACCATTTTCCGACCACTTTTTTTTCTTCTTTTATTCTTTTTTTTTGGTCGGAACTTAGTCGGAAGTTTCCTTCAAATTTCCGACCATTTTTTTTTGGTCGGTAAATTGTAGGAAAATAGTCGGTAAAACCAGATTATTTTTTTAGTTGGTATTTTGTCGGAAATTTTGGTAGGAAATCCCCCTGTTTTCTAGTAGTGATTAATCGGGTGGTCACCGACGTTCGTTTGACATTTTGTTCGTTACACGATAAGCTTATATTTTGTTTTTGCCAACATAATTTTTAATATAGTTTGCACTTGCCAACACATCAAATATCATTAATTAACATCAAGTCAAATAAAATAATGCCTTTATTCATTGATAACACGTGTTACACTAGTACGGTACAGACTCTAAATAGGCGGGTGTCACAACAACAACCAATGTTGTTTAGATATATGCTTGTCATTTGGATCATGTTGTCTAGGTCAAACAACAGGAGGATATCGTTTAACCTTGGTCAACATACACAAAAGTAAAACAAAACATAAATTAACTTGTTCAAACAAAGACCAAAAGCTATGCATCAAAACCAATTTTGGTTAGCTTCCTTTCCATCCATTTCGATAACTCTTTGTTTTGGTGTTAATGTACCATGTATCATCCTTACCTGGGTATCTCAACTGTAACATCTCTATGTGCTCATTAACATATGGAGGAAGGCATGTCAAGTATTTTAGGACCACTAAATGTGCATCTTGTACGTCTTTGCGACACGGCATGGTTGTTTTGATACCATGTACTGCCTGTCCCAGAAGTCGACCCGAATGACAATTTTCAGGAACACCAACACTGTCGACACCCTCCATATAGCCTATGAAAAAAAAAACAAATTATTATATTGTATGTTAACACTAATATATATATATATATATATATATATATATATATATATATATATATATATATATAGAGAGAGAGAGAGAGAGAGAAAGTGTACTGTACAATAGGGCTTCTCGTACCATACGTACGCGATCATCCCAGCCGTTCGATCTGGTGTGGATCTGGTGCGAATTCAATCTTCGCATGTTATAAAAAGGCAAATGAAATCGCATGGCTTGAAAATGCAATGAAATCGCATGTTTGAAATCCCATGCAAATGAAATCGCATGTGAAAAAATGGTTAGCATGGGGTAATGTGAAAAATGGCATGGGGTGTGTAGATGGACAAAATCGCATGTGGAAGATTGAATATCGCATGTGAAAAAATGGCTAGCATGGGGTAATGTGAAAAATGGCATGGGGTGTGTAGAATCGCATGTGGAAGATTGAATATCGCATGTGAAAAAATGGTTAACATGGGGTCATGTGAAAAATGACATGGGGTGTGTAGATGGAAAAAATCGCATGTGGAAGATTGAATTCGCACAGTTCGTACCGTTCGCATCGAGATACGAAATCGCATGGGAGATGAAGATCTGACTGCTGGGGTTATCGCGTACGTAATGTACGGCCTCTCTCTCTCTCATATCTATATATATAGGGTAAGATTATTGCAAAAAAAGTGTTTTATGTAAGAAAGGTAAGAAAAAATCTAAACCATTAGATCATTGATCTAATGGTTAATATTTAGATGGCAATATTGTAATTAAAATAGTGGTATTTTAATACTGATTTGATTTCATAGGGGGTAAAATAGGCTTTTCACGCCGATTCAAATCAATAACTGTATCTAATAACTCCTAAAACCTCTCTCATAGCGATCATCTCGCACGAAAATCTGGGTGTTCTTCCCACCAGAAATTTTAATCTACAATAGATTACAATGAACCCTAAAATCGAACTCGTATACAAGCGAAAAAAAGCACCATAGTTCATCATCAGAGAATTTTGAAAGAAGGAAGAAGAAGAAGATGGATGATTCAAGTCAGAAAAACACTACAAGCCGAAGGTTTAAACTACCCAAAATCAAGATAACAACATCTGAGTTTCGTAAAGGTTCATCGTTCTTGTTTGAGTTCTTTGAAGTGTAATGGTGTTTTTTTTATTTTAAGATAGTTTTTGTTAACAGAGAACAAACGAAACTGATCGATTGTTCGATGGTGTTAAACCTAGGGTTTGGTAGAATATGAGTGTTATAATGGTGTTATATAGTTCAATGAGTTAATGTTTTTATTAGATAGGATGTTAATGGTGTTTTTTGTATGTTTATCAGTTAATTGTGTTATAAAGATTGTGGTTGTTGTTGTTGTACATGGGGTTTTTATTAGATAGGGTGTTATATGGCTCAGGTTTAATTGTATTGTTATTTTTGTTGCTGTATGGTGTTATATGGTGTTTTTAAACATAATGAGTTAAGCATATGTATGATGTTATATGGTGTTTTTAAACATATTGAGTTAAGCATATGTATGGTGTTATGTATATTGGTCTTTCCAGCTATGGTGTTATATGGTGGTTTTAAAGAGGTTGAGTTAAAGATATGATTTTTTTTGTATGTATGGTGTTATGTATATTGTTACATGGTGTTTTTAAACAGAGTGAGTTAAACATATGAATTTTTTTGTATGAATGGTGTTATATATGCTGTTGTTGGCATCTATGGTGTTATATTATGGTAAACAGTTCTATGATATTGTTAACTGTATTTTGATTATGTTGTTAACTTGTGATATCATCCTGTTATATGTCCGTGTAGGGTCCTAACATCCTGTGGCATGGTTTTGTTAAATTTGTTTGAAACATTAATTAGGATAAGTTGTATTAGATGTAGTCTTTTAAATATAGTGTTTGACTATAGTCAGGTCAAGCCAACGGCTTAAAGGGAAAATGTACAAATCACGATTCTAAAACAAATTTGAAAGACCGTTAGTATGTAGTGACTCAGAAACATCAAATAACGAGGACAAAGGTATTCCCAATGTAGTTTAAAGTATAAACAAACAAAAAACACTACAGTATGCTGAGTAGCCTATATGTGAGTATGTATGTTTTATGATGAGTTTTGTATATGATAAAATTGCTTTGTATTGAACAGATGGTGATGCTGGAAGGAATGATGCTGGTAATGCAGAAACAATAGAAGATGTTCCGCAATCAATAAAAAAAATACACAAGCTAAAGCTAAAGAAGAAAAAAAAGCTCTTGTGATTATAATGTGTTAGCATATAAGACATGATAACAATTGATATGAACCACTACAGATATGCGTGAAGTAGAGGAGCAAGTTGGGAATGATAGTCAACTGGTCGTACACCCGTCCGTCCAAAGAACATCCAACACAGGTATTATATTGAAGTGTTTATCTTGTGGTGTACTGGTATACTAAAACAAATATTAAAAATGTTGTAGATCGGCTGCGAGACCCGGATGACGATTTTGTTGATAACCCATCAGGAAAGCGACGAAAATCGGCTGCAAAAAGACCACCGACTCGTGGAATGCATCAAACAGTGACACAGCCATATCAGCCATTCACGGTAGGGGTGAGCATGGTGCGATTATCAAAAAGTCATAACCGTTCGGTTTCGGTTAATCGGTTATTGCGGTTAATGCGGTTTCGGTTCGGTTATAGGTCGGTTATTTTCATTGTTTCTAATGTTGGACTTTAAATGCATGGGTCGTGCAAAATTAATGCTCAAACAATAAACTAGGGTCGGACCCATTCTTTTTTTATTAGTGTAAACTATAATGGGCCAATAAGGTTGGGTCATGGTTAAAAGTTAAAACATTCAAATACTTCACCAAAAATACATATAGATTAGGCCATGGTTAAGCATTTAAATTCAAACTTAAAGACTTATGGTGCTACGGATTTGGCTATGTTTAAAATATTCGGTTCGGTTCGGTTATTTGCGGTTATAAAAATGAGAATAACCATAACCGAACCGCAAAAATCGGTTATTAAAAATATAAATAACCAACCCGTCGGTTATTTCGGTTATCGGTTATTTCGGTTCGGTTTTTTCGGTTATTTCGGTTACGGTTCGGTTAATTCGGTTGTATGCTCACCCCTAATTCACGGGTGCACAAATCAGGCCAAAAGTAGGGATCGATAATCTGATAACACTAGCAGTCGGCCTCAATGAGGAATAACGTCAGACGGTAAAGGAAATTGGGTTTGGGTCGATATTTGGTTATAAGGTGACATGTGTCACACCCCCAAAATACCACATGCGAAAACCTCGCTAGGCATGTGATGTACCAGGATCTAGCCACCAATCACATTGAACTAATATCAAGATTGAAATAAAGTTTCCATTTATTAAGGTAAAGCATTCATAACATAATCCAAGTTTAACATGTTCAGCGGAAGCAAATAATAAAACATTGTTTAAACATTTCAAAACCAAATGTATTGTGAAATCAGAAAACAAGTCATGCATATCCAAGCAGTGCGACCCATGACCACTCCAGCCATACAGATAGCAAGTTCCTTATCCATAATACCTAACGACCTGCAAGCATGCGACAAGTGTATCAGACAACGCTGGTGAGTTCATAGTTTTACAAAAACGTTGGTTACGAAGTGTTTAATTCAGTTCATTGATAATAATGTTGATAATAACTCGAGTACCGTACAAGATGACTCCAGATTATTTTTACCCTTCCCCAATCCCCCTATATAAGCATTGGTCATGACTGGGTTATTAGTTCACACCCGTCCTCTCAGGTATGGGGTGAGGGTGCCAAACCTAAATAGCGCTATCAACTAATACCCTGTTACCTCTCAGGTAACAAACAAGATGGGACTTAATGGTGATAGGAATTGAGTGTATTATCCAACATTCTAGTTTTACCCAAATGACTTATTCCTCTCAGGAATACCCAATGATTGTCCCACCCACCGGGACGCATGCTCAAGAGGAATGAACTCACCTTAGATTTGCTCGGTATGTTAAGTTACCCATCCACGTTGGTCAACCCAAACCCTACCGTGGTTATCAATCAAAATCAGTTTCACAATAAATCATTCAAGTCACGTATTTTACACAGTTTGCATCTACTACCAGATCACCGTTTATCACATATCAAGTATTTAGTCCACATATATGTTCACATCTCATGTGCAAGTCTCATTATAACATTTCACAATCACAAGTGTATAATATCACAATCGTCCAAACTATTTCACTGTTCAGGCCATTGGCCTCCACAGCGAAGTACCCCTAATGACGAAGATCTATCCTTCGTCAAACACGAGTGCGACGAAGGATCATAGTGGTTCGCCAACACTAGCGACGAAGAACTATATTCTTCGCCAAAATTGAATGCGACAAAGTATCCCAAGGCTTGTCGACGAAGAACTTTGGTTCTTTGTCGAACTCAATTCTTCGCGGGGAAGGTCCTTCGTCACCCACTCATCAGACAGTTACCAATTCATGATTTACGCTAACAGTTTGACAGTTTCCCCAATTCAGATTAAAAGATACTTTTACCCATGATTAAACACTCTAGTTATGAACAATCATCATGCATTCAACACCATTCTACACATCACAGTTTCATCGAAAATTATAATTCCCATTCCCATTACACTGAAACCCCTTGTCTTGCAAACCCTAGTTTCAATTTCAACGAGATTCATGTAATTCATAAACTGTTCTTAACTATCATCAAAACAATCTACTAAATAGACATTAAATCATACTTTGCACATATTCATAACAATGAGCCAACAAACACACATGAACAAGAATTATAAGAAAGTTTACTCTAATCATGATAACATTACTAACCGCAAGGTGTCGTGCGTACAAGGGTGTTGGAATGATCGATCAACGACTTGGTCCCCAAGAGGATTGTTGTCATCGACAGAGAGTAGGAAGAATAATGCTAGGGTTTGCAATAGAGTGAGTTTTTGCGAAAATAACGAACCCTACGCGTGAATATACTGGAACAAATGAACTGGGCACTTCATGGGCTTCAGAATGATCTGGGCCGGCGAAGAACATTCTTCGCCATGAGAGAGTGTGACGAAGACCTATTCTTCGTCGAAGATGGGTTGTGACGAAGTCTCATTCTTCGTCAAGCGCGGTTGCGACGAAGAGTCTCATTCTTCGTCGAGTGTGTTACTCAGAGTTAAAACATAAATAGTTATGACTAAACGTTACACCATTTCTAAGTTTTCATGTAATACCCAAACATAGCAATACTATAATCATTCATAAACAAGGCACATGATACAACGTACAACGAATTAAGAACACATGATTGAAAAGCAAGTGGTGCGTGGAGGAAAGACCTTGAAATCTCGGGTTGTCACAACATGTGTGCCTACAACATTAGCAAACTGGTTGGTTTCAAATTACGACCCAGACGCATGTGTTTTGAATGTGGGCGGCGGTCATCTTGTAAAAATAACATCAGAGCTGGTTAAACGTGTTTTCGGGCTACCTATGGGACCAACAGATCTTGTTGAGAAGAAAAAAGCAAACAAAAAGAAATATGTTGTTATCCAAGAGTTCAGAAATCAGTTAAACATACGGATACCAAGCAATTGTCGCCGTTGCAGCTGATGTCACACCCCAACCAATGGTGGAATCATCGGAGTGGGACGAAGAAAGATTTCTCTTCACACATAATGCTAATTGTGACAATAGAATTAAAAATAAATTGATTTCATTCATAGCAAAGTGTTACAATACATGGAACTTGGAGTACAACATGTTCAATACAAAAAAAAAAAAAAACAATACAACAAACAAGTACAAAATTTATACAACATATTAAAACCTAAAACGTCTATATGTGTATCTAGGCATCATCACTACTTCAGTTTCATAGCATCGTCATCATCAACCTGTAACATGTTAAAAAGTATAGTTCAATACAAATATGTATTGGCGAGTATACATGTTTTCATACATAGCATAAAAAGATAAGTTTTTAAACAATTCCACATGGCAAGCTATTGAAACAAAATAAACAATAAAATCGGCATGTGTTTAACTAATCAAACCAATATGAAACGCAATAAGCTCTTAACATAACCCAACGTTCACAGGCGGTGCGTTAACCCTAAAGCGCTATATATGTCATGGTTAGGCTCGTACGAAGTTAATGATAAGTCTAACACAAAACGTATAACCCCAAGTTTAAGGTATCAAGTAACAAGTATGCATGCATGTATAAGGAATGTTTTTGCATTTTAGAAATAAGTATAAGTGTAGTTTTCATAGTTTAACATGTTACACCCCAAAAGGTGGTAAACGAAAAGGGGGTTCAAGTATACTCACAAATTTGCTAATTCTTCCGATTATCCAAGTGTTGACGAGTGAATGAGTTTAGGAGGTTGAATGTATACGGATTGGAGTTCAAGGCATGTTTAGAGTCGGAATTCAAAATTTAAAATATATCGAAAGCAAGTATATGAGAAGATAACCTTCTAGCACCTATACTCTTTTTTGACACTATGAAACCCATAGGGGTTTGAATGTTTTCATTGGTTAAAGTACCCATTAGAATCGAAGCGACTACCAAGTTCTTAGATGATGTAACTTAATATTTTGAAAAATAACCATGAGGTTATCATCAAAGGTTCGGTTACTATAAGTATTATCTACTTCATATAGTATATATATCATAAGTTTAGTCCAATAATGTTACAAGTATTATCATAGAAGTCATGCATGAGGTAGGAAGATAAATCTTCCATTTTGGAACCTCTTTTGTATCCACCAATGCACAAGTTGTCATAGACAACATGGATGGTCATGAATGTACAATAAGGAATTAAAATTAACATTAGCTAACAAGGAAAACATCAAGTGATGTGTGGATTTGTAGGTAGGATAGCCCAAGCTATCCAAATAATCACACATATTCAAGTTTTGGACTTGTTCATCACTTGTGGGTTAAAACCCTTTTAAAACAGAAAGTTTTGAGGCTTAAAACCTTTGGATTTACTTGTTGCAACCTTGTTTTTAGGCTCACATAATCATTGTCTTGATTAGTGGCATAAGGACATAGGAATGCATGGTTTAAACATAAGTTTAAGTATGTTAATCAAAGTTTTTGTACAAAACATAAAGTTCCTTGCACTTATAACCCTTTTATGGTGATGTTCCATCCTTGGTTTTCCATGGAAAACCTATGGAAACATCCCTAGGGCTATTCCAAGTGCTAAGAAGCAAGAAAAGATAAAAAAGATAGAAGGTAAGTGAGGTTAAGCTCACTTTTATAATCTACCTTGATTCTGACTTTAAATAGGGAATTAGCTACTGATTTGGAGTGTTTTGAGTGAGCATTCGTGAGTTTGTAAAGTGGTAAGTGAGTGGAAATGAGGTGGGATTTATAGGAGTTGTTTAGGGTTAGTTTAGATGGTAACTAATGTGAAAAACACAATCTAACAAGCACAATTCTGCCCAATTTCGGAGCTGGGCACGTCTGTCTTCGGATCGGAATGGCTCGCGGGTCGCAATGATGACCAATAGTCTCGGTCGTGCGGCGCGAGGGATGGGGTTTCAGAATTTAAGTTTTATTTTTGACAATTTCAACCCCTTATGTTTATATTTGATGTGTTTTTATGTATTTTAGGTATAAATGTATAGTATAAGGGCATTTTATGTCAGTTTAGCTTAGGGAAAAATATGGATAAGTAAAAATAAGTGTTTGTAGGGTCAAGGGCGTATTAACTTGCGTGAAGACGTAACGGTTGAGTATGTATGACGTGCATTCGAAAACTTAGCATATGTTTACAAGAATCACGGATGATATAACAATGTATTATGAATTAAAACATGCAAGTATAATGAATAATTAAGGGTAAAATTTGAAATAAAATGATGAATTTTTATGATGATCAAAGTCTTGGATCTACGACGATAAAACGAAATATGATTTCGAAAGACATAAGCTTCCAAAAATAGATTTACAAGATAAGTTTTCTAATTAAGGAAAGTTTCGAAAAAGCGGAGCGTTACAATCTCCCCTCCTTTAGGAAATTTCGTCGCAAAAATTTTTCAAGAGGAAGACTTGAAAAAGGCATTTTGGCTAAATGAATGATTGTCTAATATCGAGGCTTGGAAGTTTTGAAACGTTCTGAAAAGTATGAATTTTGAAGGACGAAAGGATAGGTTTGTAAACAGAGTTCGTTTGATTAAAATGATTTGAGGCTTTATACATAAGTAAAACGTGCATGTGTGTATAGGTAAGCGAGTTTAAACAAGTGTGAATAAATTAAAATGAAGAGGTAACTTTACAATATGATCTCCCAAAAAAAGCCTTTCGTATAAAACGATAAGTATTTCGATGGAAAGTGTGGCCGTGTTGTAAGTTGTAAGATAGTTTTATTGATTTCAAAGAGTATTGATAAATCTCAGTTTTTGTAGAAAATTGTTTATTGGTGAGGAATGAGAAAGTTGTGTAATTTAAATAAACGGTTTTGGAGATAATTGCCAACTAAGTGTGTTTGCACATAACAATAATGGAAGGTAGTTTAAAAGCAAGCAAGTATTTTAGGATTTGATCGTGCAAAAAGATTTGATTGTAAACGAGGTTTGTATAAAGACAAAGAAGAATTGGGAACAATGGAGATACGAGAGTGGGCGATTGATCGAGTAAACGAATATAAGTATAAGGTGGCATGTGTATTGCACAAACGAAAACTCGTTGTGTTAGGAATGAGGTCTCGTCGTGGATAATCGGATATTGCATGTTTAGCAATGCGTTTGTGAGTTGTGAAAGTTTGCATTTTAGGTCTAAATAGGTCTGCAAAACACCGAATTTCTCATGGCATGTTTTACGAAAGTTTGGTAACATGGTGCAAACACTTATATATAGGAAGTACCAGCGGCGTATCCACCATATTTTAACCAAGCTACGTCCGTTTCGTTATTCGCGTCATGTTACGTTCCGTGTTTTACCATACACAGTAGTACACTCTATGATTCTCATGCGCCCATCACTATAATCCCGTGTGCACCCACGATTATACTGATCGTCGTATGATCCACATAGTTTGTACTAGTTGCGTATGAATTAAGGTATACATTAATTTTGAAAATAAGAACGTGTGCATACAAGAATGTAGTATATAAGCATGTTTATGTGTAAGTATGTATGTGACCCACGTAAGCGAATCCCTCAGGTTCCGCTCACGTAAACGTACGGATGTATGAATATGAGTATGAATAAAAGTATGAGCGTAAGTATAAGTTTAAGTATGAATATGCATGTGAATATGTTGGGATTGAACCCTACCAGAGGAACAGATAATTAAAGCCAAAACTGGATCAGAGTAGTGGATCCAGAATAAGCAGATGTTTTGTATACAAGTCTCTCCCCTTGAAAGTGGTTTCAACATCTGCTGATCTCCTATCTACTGATCGTACAACCTGCTGACCTACAAACTGCTGATCTTGTAAAAGCCTGATGGAAGACTAAAGCTCTGCTGTTCAATCTACTGCCTTGAGTCAAGCTCTACTGATCCGGACAAGTACTGCTGGGTTCACATCAGTGGAAGGATGTAGCAGTAGTTTAAATGTCTTTATGTAATAAAGTGTAATAGCTGTAGTTAGCATAACAGAGGTTGTATAGATCAGAGGTTAGAGTTTGTTAGGAGGTTAGATGTCACTTTCATGGTGACGTCAGCTTAGATGCCTCAGTGGTTTGCTCGTGCCTATAAATAAAACAGTGCTCTGTACTGTTCTATTAGCTCTTTGCAAAATCTTCTTCCTGCACGAAAAAACATTGTGAGCTCAGGCTGAGGGGGAGTTTGTATTCAGACATTGCATTGTAATCGTTATTGAAATAAATTCAATCTTTCGGTTCTTTGTGAAAAATGTTTGATTAAAGCAATTCTCTCGTTTGATTGTGTGCAAAGTTTGTTTCCATCTTAATTCCGCTGCACAACTCATCCATCTTCATCTTAATTCAAACGTAAAAACTCAATCAAAACCAAACTCAGATCCTAACAATTGGTATCAGAGCTTGGACAGTCAAATTTGATTTAACAATCATTTTGACATAAATAGTTCAGCTCATAATCGTTGATACTGATAGTTTGTTCGTTTGTGTTGAAAAACAGAGCAAGGTTTAATCACCATCAAAGTTGATTGATCAGTGCCTGTAAAACATCCAGGATGACGTCACAATCACAAGATGATAAGAATAACATTGGCTCTCTTTTTAAACCACCCATGCTTAAACGTAATGAATACAACATCTGGGAGAGAAGGATGGGTCACATCCTTGCTCAATAGAACACTGGATGTTGGAGGTCTGTTGTTTTTGGTCCCCATGTTCCTATGGTGCCAAGTGCTGAGGATGCAAAGAAGTTCGTTCCTAAACCAACTGAAAACTATACTGAAACTGATTTTCAAAAGTTTAAACTCGATGCCAAAGCATTTAGCATCATAGCATCTGCATTACCCAATGAGATCTATGCTGGGCTGTTACATTGTAACAGTGCCAGAGCTATGGGATGCACTGAAGGAACAATTTGGGGGAACATAAGAAGTAATTGAAAACAATAGGGAAATTCTGAATCAGTAGTATGAAACATTTTGTCACATCAAGGGTGAATCACTGACTCAGCAATTTGAGCGGTTCAGTTGTCTCATTAGTGAACTAAGGCTTGTTAAAGTAACATTTCCAAATTCAACTCAAAATAGAAGGTTCCTTAGGTCACTACCAGAAAAATGGGATACCATAGCTTTTGTCACTAGAAACTCTGCTGAGTTCAAAGATCTGACCCTGACCCAACTTCATGGTAGACTCTTGACCTATGAAAGGGAGTTGAACCAGAAAAAGAAGTTGCAAGAGTCTGGCAAAGTTGCTGATGATTATTCATTCGGTAGCACAACTCTTTTTAGTCAGGAAGAATCTGGTAGCAGTGGTAAGGATCAGGGTTATGATCACTTCATTGATATAACTGCTGGTGGAAATTTTAACAACCCTGATCCTCACTCTGCAAATTATGCTTTTACTGCAAATTGTGAAAACCAGATGTCAGATAATTTGTGTTTTAAACTCAATGATTTGCAACACTTTGATCCCACTGACTTAGAAGAGATGGACATTTTGCATCAATTGGCTTTGCTTAGTGTAAGAACAAGCAAATTCTACAAAAGAACAGGGAGAAAATTCCCAGGGTTACATGGGAATTTAAGGGTGGGGTTGGATAAATCGAAAATCAAGTGTTACAAGTGCAATATGCTAGGTCATTTTGCTAGGGAATGCAGGAGTCAAACTACTAGTCCTATAATCACTCATCCCAGCTCAAACCCTAGACCACAAAATCAAAGCACTGTGCACTATACCCAACATACCCCTACAACCCATGTTAACACTACTCACTATGCTGCTACCCCTGTGCCTGTGCATTATGTCCAAACCACTGTTCCACAAATTCAGTACGTTCAAACCCCTGTCCCTCAGGCACAAGTTCAACCTGTTGCACCTCAAACATCTGCTCCAGCAGTGGTACAACCAGATCAGCAAAGCTTCTTCACTCAAGGCTTTGTTGACTGGAGCAGCATGCCTGATAAGCTTGGTGATGAAAATTTTGCACTCTATGCTTTTAATGAACCTTCTAATGATGAATTTTGTTTGATGGCATTAGAGTCAATACCAGAGGGGATAGAAACTGAAGGTGAACAGCTAAGTGCTGAAATAGTGGATGAGGTGACTGAAGCAGTGGTTACTGAAGTTGCTGGTGAACTGTTGCTGGGAGAAAATTCAGAAACCCTGATTGAACCACTGACAGACCCCTGGTCCAAAGAAGACAAGGAAGAAGAGGAAGAAAAGAAAGCAGGTGAGAAAGAAGTAAGAGATGATGATGAAGAAAATCATCAATGTGATTGTGCCATGATGGCTGCTGCCTAGGTATCACCTCAAGTTCTTGAAAAACTGTGTTCAGACAAGTGCATTATTGCATTTGCTAACATCAAAGAGGTAAATGAAAACCTTAGGGATAAAATCTTAACTGATGAAGTCAAATTTGAAAAGTCATTAAAAGAGCTTAGAAACAAATTGACTGAAAAAGATAAAGAGATCAGCAGTCTCAAAGAAGAGCAAAGCATAACCAAAACTCAACTCCAAACTATGGTAGAAAAATACCAAGTTTGCAAAAAGGAGTTAGAGTCCACCCAAATCACATGTGAAAAATGGGTGGAATCCTGCAAAGGATATGAGGTGATGCTTGAAAAACAGATTAAAAGTAATGTGAAATTTGGTGTTGGTTATAGAAAATATGATGATGAAAGCACTGCTTTTGAAAAATCTGTTCAAACCACCGATGTAACCACTGAGTTCATCCCCACAAACAAGAATGGCCAAGAAGTGAAAATCACTGATAAACTTGGGAACAAAATCACACTTGACAGACCAATGGGATCCTCTACTTTTGAGGAGATTGAGAAATACCAGTTTAAACCCACTTGGTCTGATGAGTGTGACATTCTTGAAAATTTTAAACCCATGGATTTCACAACCACTGATTGTGTTATAGCTCCAAAAGCAAAAGTCATTCCTCTTAAGGACATCCCAATAGAGGTTAAAAACTCTGTTGCAAAGGAGTCTGAGAAGAGAAAGAAGAGAGAAAAGATCAATAACTTGTTTTGTGAATTTTGTGAAAAGAGAAACCATCTAACAAAAGACTGTTTTCATCTAAAAGCATATGATCTAAACAAAACAAGTGTCATTGTTCCTGCTGAAAGCTGCATCATCTGTGGTAAAACAAACCACAAAACTCAAGTATGTGTGTATCTCAAAAACTTTGATGTGAAAAAGAATGAATACGCTGCTAAAACATCCTTGAGTCCATCAACATCATCTGTCAAATTCACCAAGAACCTACCACTGTTTGTGCCAGTTCAAACAGTTGTCACAAAACAGCTGAACCAAACATCTGTCAAAAGAGATGTTCAGGTTACTGATGCACCCCCTGCCAACCAGTTCAGAAAAGGCAAGGAACAATCATTTTACCAAAGGATTCCACACGTTTATGAGACCTACAAAAGCCCTCTAAACCCAGAGTGAACAGGCATCCTTTTGGATACTAACAGGTGATTGGGCAAAACCCACAACAGTGGTCAGAAAGAAACAGTCCTAAAACTGTCCAAACCCCTGACCTAACCACTGTCCATCAATCTGCATCCATCCCAGACACTGTTGAGACCCCATCCAAAGCCTTATTGGCTTTGGAAACCCTGATGAACTAATCCTTTTACTTCATGTGCAGGGAGCTTCTGCATGCTTAGATAGCCTGTGGTATGTAGACAGTGGAGGCTCCAGGCACATGACAGGATGTAAAGCCCTACTCAAAGATTTCAAATTCATGGAGGGGGTGATATATCCTTTGGGAATAATAGTAAAGGGAAAGTTCTGGGGTCTGGTACAGTGCAGTCTAGAAATGTAAAATTTGAAAATGTCAATCTGATTGACAATCTAAAATTCAACCTCCTGAGTGTTTCACAAATGAGTGATAAGGGGTATGGGTCATTCTTCACAAAGGAGTGTTGTAGGATTGGTGGACCAGAAATGATTAAAAAGATTGAAGCAATAATAAAAACTGGAAAAACAAAACTTGTTGCTCAAAGAAGTGGCAATGTTTATGATGTTGATATGTCAAAAGAGTGTCCCAGAGCTGATGCCTGTCTGTTCTCAGCTGCCTCTAACAAAGAGACAGAAATTTGGCACAGGAGGCTGGGGCACACAAATCTCAAGACAATCACTGAAATTTCAAAAAAATGGCCTTGTAAGAGGTTTGCCACAAAAATTGTTTTCATGTCCTGGCATTGTGTTTCCTGTTTAAAAGGAAAACAGCATAAAAGCTCTTTTAAGTCCATTGAAGAGTCCAAAACAACCCAGTGTTTGCAAATGCTGCACATGGATCTGTTTGGCCCAGTTCAAGTCATGAGTCTCAAGAAAAGGAGATATTGTTTGGTTATTATTGATGACTTCTCTAGGTTACATGGACTTTCTTTTTACACTCAAAAGATGAGACTGCAGGCATTTTGCAAGACTTTGTGACACAGGTTGAAAAGCAATTTGACCTTCCAATAAAAGTCTTCAGGAGTGACAATGGCACAGAATTCAAGAATAAGGAGTTGGATGCCTTCTGTGTGAAGAAAGGGATTGTTAGGCAGTACAGCATCCCTAGAACACCAGAGCAAAATGGGGTAGTTGAAAGAAAGAACAGAACTTTGATTGAGGCTGCCAGAACCATGCTTGCTGATTCAGGTTTGCCATTAACTTTTTGGGCAGAGGCAGTAAACACTGCTTGCTATGTCCAAAACAGAGTTTTAATAAACCCCAGGCATAAAAAGACTGCCTATGAAATTCTGTATAAAATAAAACCACTGATCTCATACTTCAAGGTATTTGGCTGCCCATGCTTTATTTTGAACTTAAAAGATTCCATCTCAAAATTTGCAGCCAAAGTAGATTGTGGTTATCATCTGGGATACTCAACCACTGCCAAGGCCTACAAAGTGTTTAATACACCGACCAAAGCAGTGGATGAGACCTTAAATGTAAAGTTCAATGAACTTTCATCAATGAAAATCCCAGCAAATCCTGCAGATTTGTTTGATCTTGATAAATTCACTTTTGAAAATACTGCTGTCAAGACTAACAGTGTAGGTCCATCAGAGGATTCATCATCAGACTATGGGTATGAAATCATCATCCCTCAAAAGTCTGCCACAATGGGAAAAGTATTAGTTGTTCAAAACAGCTGTCAAAGCTCAACCACTGCTACCTCAACAGTTGTTGACCAAAGTAGCCCATCAACCACTGCTTCCACATCATCAAACACTGCTGACAAAAGTCCCCAAACAGTGGATAAAAGCCAGTGTGTGTCTTCACCATTACCTCCTATTCCACCACCTTTTGAAGCCACTGCTGGGTCATCAAAGTCACCAGCAGTGGTTAGCTCAGATGATACACATTTGCAGCCTTCACCAACAAATGCCATCATACCATACCAAGGAGATTTAATCTTCTTGAGATCTCATCCACCTGATCAAATCATTGGCAACATCAATGAAGGGGTACTCACAAGAAGCCAAACCCAAAACATTTGTCTTTTTGCTGGTTTTCTATCACTCCATCAGCCAGTCAAGTACCAAGAGGCACTGAAAGACAATAGCTGGGTAGAAGCCATGCAAGAAGAGCTCCAACAGTTTAAAAGGCAACAAGTATGGGAGCTTGTACCACTGCCAGAAGATGTAAGTCCCATTGGCACAAAGTGGGTCTTCAAAAACAAAACTGATGAAAGGGGCATTGTTGTCAAGAATAAAGCCAGGCTTGTGGTTCAAGGTTACAGACAGGAAGAGGGGATTGATTATGATGAAACATTTGCCCATGTAGCAAGATTGGAAGCTATAAGACTGTTCCTGGCCTTTGCTGTCAACCACAACATGAAGGTGTTCCAAACGAATATCTAAAGTGCTTTCCTCTATGGTACAATTCAAGAAGAGGTGTATGTCTGTCAACCTCCAGGTTTTGAGGATCCATTTTATCCAGATCATGTCTACAGGCTAAACGAAGCCTTGTATGGCCTGAAACAAGCACCTAGGGCCTGGTATGAAACTCTTTCCACCTTTCTACTCTCAAATGGTTTCAAAAGAGGTACCATTGATAAAACAATGTTTCTAAAATGGAGAGGAAAGGATTTAATGATTGTCCAAATTTATGTGGATGACATTATTTTTGGAAGCACATGTAATAAAATGTGTGAAGAGTTTAGGGAACTCATGACAACTGAGTTTGAAATGAGTGCAATGGGTGAGCTGCAATGCTTTCTTGGTCTCCAAGTTCAGCAAATGCAAAATGGAACTTTCATTTATCAAAGCAAATATGCTAAAGAACTTTTAAATAAATTTGATATGAATGACTGTAAACCATGCTGCACATCCATGGCAACAATTAAGCTTGTCATGTCTGATGAAAAGGATGATCTGATTGACCAAACACTTTATAGAAGCATGATTGGGTCTTTACTGTACCTAACTGCATCTAGGCCAGACATCATGTTTGCAACATGTGTCTGTGCAAGAAGTCAATCAGCTCCCAGAAAATCAAACCTCATTGCTGTAAAAAGGATCTTCAGATACATAAAATGTGCTCCCACACTTGGTATCTGGTATCCAGCTAATTGGAATATCAAGCTTTCAGGTTTTTCAGACAGTGACTTTGCTGGATGTAACACCACAAGGAAGTCCACATCAGGAGGGTGCCAGTTTCTAGGCGATTTCTTGGTCTCTTGGCAAAGCAAAAAGCAAGCAGCTGTTTCAACATCCACTGCTGAAGCTGAATACATTGCTGCTGCAAGCTGTACAGCCCAACTCCTGTGGCTTCAAAATTAGTTGCTAGATTTTGGTATCACTGCATTAAAGACACCACTCATGCTGGATAGCCAGGCAGCAGAAAATATCATCAAAAATCCAGTTTCCCATTCAACCACCAAACACATCGACATCAGACATCACTTTGTGAGGGATTGCTATGAAAAAGGTTTGATTTCTCTGCATCATGTTCCAACTAAAGACCAGCTGGCAGATGTGCTCACAAAAGCATTAGATACAGCCACTTTTGAAAGTTTGGTCTCTAGGATTGGCATGCTAAACATGGAATAACAAGCAACATCTTGTTTTTCTATGAATAAAAGCATTAAAATGTTTTCAGAAAATCAAAAATCCATCCTTAAAAATTGCTAAAAATGAAGTTTTCATTAAAATCCTTAAAAGTCTGCCATAACCACTGTTTGTTCAAAAGTCTGCTCTACTTTAAAGTCTGTCCACTGCTGAAAGCCATCCCCTGTTTTCTCATTTCCTTGATAAACACTGTTGTTCAAAAGCAGTGTCTTATCCACTGATAGTGAAAATCATCCACTGCTTCCATTTGTTACCGTTGTAATCACTGCCTTCATCAGTAACTTTCATAAAAGTACTGTCCTTCATTTCATCAGGGGTTGGCATGTGGGCAGTACATAGTGGTCAGACCTTTTGAAACCGCTGCCACATCAGCATTCACTTTTCCCTATAAAACCCCCATTCAACATCCAAAACATGGTTTTACTGTCGAATTGAATTCTTAAAAATTCTATTCTCAAAGCAGTTTTCCTTCAAATTCCTTCAAAACCTTCTTCGATCATCATCTCCAAAATGACAAAATCGAAGTCATCTGCAAAACCCACTTCCAAATCATCATCAAAAGAAGCCTCTCAAAAGGCAAAACCCACTGAAATTCCACACAAAACGTCTCACAACCTTCTGGGTCTTCTCACAAAACCCGGCACCACTAATATCTTCGACTCCATCATTGATATCATGTCTGCATCAAAGTACAAAACTTTGTTAACAGCAGATGCACCAATTTACTTGGCAACCCAAAGAGAGTTTTGGAAGAATGCAACCCTTGAAAAACAAGGTGAAACTGTGACAGCCATTAACTCTTCTCTAAAGGGTAAAAATGTCAGCATCACACCGCAATCCATCTCAGAGGTCTTTCAACTCGACGATCAGAAAGGTATAATTTCTTTCCCTAAAAACGAGTTAAAAATTGACTTCATTGAAAGAGGGTATGCAGATACTATGATGAAGAAGGATACCTTACAAAAAGGTTTCTTCCCTTCTGCAACAAGGTTTTTATTCCATACCCTCCTAATGTGTGTTTCAAACAAAACCACTTCTTTTAATGAAATACCATTAAAAATTCAAAACCTGGGATTTGCTATTCTTCAAGGAGAAAATTTCAATTATTCTCGGGAAATTTTTAATGATTTGGTTAAAAATGTTGAAAAAAAAGGCATTCTTACTGTTTCCAAGATTTCTAAGATATTATTTTGAAAAGAAACTTGGTAAGAATGATCCTTCTGCAATAAAACAAGGTGAATCTCTTCAAATGCACAACTTAACTGCTGAAACTTTTACAAGAATGTCAACACCTTGCAAAATACAAGCAGAGGTGCCTGAGCAGAATTTAGCAGCTACCACTGCTCCTCAGGTATCTGCTGCTGAGCCCACTGCTCAAGGTGATCAAAGTAGCAAAACAACTGCTTTGAAACCCGCACCTACAATCACCAAAAAGCCAACAAAAAGAAAAACTCAAAAACCCCCCAAACCCATCAAAAAGGCAACTATGGAGAATGAGATACCAGAGCTAATGCCAGTGACAGCACAGAAGTCACAAGAAACCACTGCTGCTACTTCCTCGCAGAAGTTGGTACAAATATCTCAACCCATAACCGAAACTCCTCCTGCTTCTTCTAAAAAAGAACAGGTTGTACACATAGGGACACCACAATATGATGCTCTGGAATCACTTGTTTCCATCATCCACAGCCCAATGCCTGGGGCTAATTCTCTTCTAACACCAAACCTCACATTCACAATTCCTCCACCATCTAGACTTTTGTTGGAAGCAATTGATTTGAACCAGGCACAAACCAGTCCTTCTCAATCACCCATCAATGAGAACATGCCTCAACAAATGACTAGGTCTGATGTATCAATCTTTGCTAACCCACCAACACAACCTGAGGAGGTTACACCCCTTGAGTTACAAGTAACTCTTGGTGGTAATCCAAGTGAAGCAGCCACTACAAGTGCTGAACCCACTGGTTTGCATTTGGACAGTGGTTACAATAATAAGACTTCCTTGGAGGCAATTCCTTCCATAGCACCTTTGACATCCACCAGTGGTTTTGTTTTGACCACTGGCAACATCAAAAGGCTGTCAAGTGTTGAAGGAAGAAGACCCCAGTACCAAGAAAAAGGGGCATCAGTGGTTAATGTTTGGAGTACACTCCCTACCTCAACCACTGATAAAACCACTGCTAGTGGGAAATCAGATGATCCCATTAAATTGGGTGATGGTTTAAAATATCTGGATTTGACGGAACGAGTTAACAAACTGGATACAGTTGTTGTAGATATCAAAGACCTGCTACAACAGTTGTTAACAGTACAAAAGATGCAATCCACTGCTGTTCCACCTCAAGCACCTGCTCCACCACAAGCACCTGCTGCAAATGAGCACTGGAATCTATTTCAACCTTTTCTCCAACAACAAAAACAAATGGCTGATCAGCAACATAAAATACATGTACAAGAGCTGAGAAACACAATGGAGTCTAGGTTCAAGAACACACAAGCAGGCATCAAGGCTCTCAAGGCCCACATATTGAACACCACTGGCACTGCTCCTCCAACTGTTCTCTTCATTGATCAATTACCCCCAGATAATGCCAAAAAGGGGGAGAAAATTAAAGAATGGAAGAAAAAGGGAGTAGATGATGGTCTCTACATTGAACCATAAACGGAGAATATGACCAAGCAGATACCTTTTCCAGATGGTAGCAAAAAGGTTGATGTTACCCAAAATGCACTTGATGAAGCTATAGCAAGTGTAAAAAGGGACAGAGCGGCAAAGGATATGTCAAGGTGGAATAAGGAGAAGAGAGCTTACATGGAGCTGAATGCGTAGGGTTGTTCTGGGCTAAAGGATGTTCAAAATCCTGAGCTAAAAAGAAATCCCACTAGAAAAGTGAGGGAACCCAAGTCCACACCATCCAGACTCACAAAGCGTACTCCAAAACCACCATCCAAAAGCCCCCAACATCAAACCTCCATCCAAACAGCTGTTGTAACTCCTGCTGTATCAACTACTGTTGGTACTTCAGAGGTTTCAACATCTTTTATCACTTCAACACACACCACTTCAACACACACCACAACCACTGTCTTACAACCACCATCATCACCACCAAAAACAACATCACCACCATCGCCTCCTGCCAAAATGCAGAAGACAGCAGATGTTACAACCTCTGTTGTAATGACAACAGTGGTTGAAACACCAGTTGTTTCAATAGCTGTTAGTCAATCACAAATCACTGCCACTCAAATCACCACCACCGATCCACCCAAAACATCATCTGCCTATCCTAAAATAAAAAGGATAAGGATTTTCATACCAGATGATGATTCACCATCACCACCACCAACATCTTCAAAATCTCTATCACTTGTTACAATACCAAAGCCTGTTCCTCTCTCATCAGCTCCAGTACAACAATCAATCCCTGTCATTACTCCTGCAGGTGTCCAATTTCCTCTAGAACTTGAAGCAGTTAGAGAAGAGATCAAATCCTTCTACTATGAGGATGACCTTGCTAAAAGGAAGTTGCCATCAGTTAAAGGATATCCAAGGCCAAACAATATTGAAGAATATTTGAAGGTGAAAGCTAAACAAGCAGATGATATCTCAAAAAGAAATGCATAAGGAAAATTTGATAGAGAAATTCAGCAGAATTACCAATTCTTGCTCACACAAGTCAGATCCTTAGAGCAATTTGAAAAAAATATATGTCAATAAATCTCAGAAAGAGCAGATGAAACTTTGAGAAAAGACTACATTGAAAGCATCATGGCAACCAAGAAGTACAAGGGAGAAAACATATGTACAAGGAGTGGACCATTCCTGAGCTTGAACAAGAAGCAGCCAGGATTCAAGAAATGATAAAGAATAAGGTCAAACATACTCCTCCAGAATGGGCAAAGTTCAAAAAGAATGTACCTGATAAAAAGGTAGAGCTGAGGAGAATGAAAGAGGAATTAGCTGCTGCTGATTATGGGTCTTTGAATCAAGTATTGAGATGGAAAGAAGATAAAGTCAGGGCTACATACAAAAGCTTGGAGAAATTAAGAAAGACAGATCCTACTGCTCCACAAAAGCCTGACTATCCTGAGGCAGAGGTTTCAAAAAGACCCTCAAAGCTGCAAATCAGGAGAGCCACTGCTCCAGCTGGTGCAGCCATCTTTAAAAGAAGGCAACAAAAACAGCTGGGTGTTGAAACCATTCAAGAGCTAATAGAAGGAGATGCCCTTGTAAAAGAAGGCATTAATAAAATGATTGTAGAAACTCTTGGATTGGATCAACCTGCAAGTACTGCTCAGACAGTCATCAATAGGCCAGCTTCACCAAACACCTCTTCAAATAAAAATCTCCCAAGAAACCCACCAGGCTCAAAAGTACTAAAGTGGGAAACTGACAAACAGACCCATGTACTGACTATGATCAGGTCTAGTGGAGAAGTGAAGAAAATATCAAGGGAACAAGCACTTGGCCTAAGTCTTGAAGATATGCAGGATCTCCTTGATCTTCCACTTGGTAGGGATGAAGATGACACAGATGCCCTAGACATTGAGTTACAACTTAAAGGTCAGATAAGGGAGCTGTTGATGAGGCAATAAAGTTCCACAATAATGAAGGGTTTTGGCATTATCTGTTCCAGGGGGAGATTGTTGGGATTGAACCCTACCAGAGGAACAGACAATTAAAGCCAAAACTGGATCAGAGCAATGGATCCAGAATAAGCAGATGTTTTGTATACAAGTCTCTCCCCTTGAAAGTGGTTTCAATATCTGCTGACCTCCTATCTACTGATCGTACAAACTGCTGACCTACAAACTGCTGATCTAGTAAAAGCCTGATGGAAGACTAAAGCTCTGCTGTTCAATCTACTGCCTTGAGTCAAGCTCTGCTGATCCGGATAAGTACTGCTGGGTTCACATCAGTGGAAGGATGTAGCATTAGTTTAAATGTCTTTATGTAATAAAGTGTAATAGCAGTAGTTAGCATAGCAGAGGTTGTATAGATCAGAGGTTAGAGTTTGTTAGGAGGTTAGATGTCACTTTCATGGTGACGTCAGCTTAGATGCCTCAGTGGTTTGCTCGTGCCTATAAATAGAACAGTGCTCTGTACTATTCTATTAGCTCTTTGCAAAATCTTCTTCCTGCACGAACAAACATTGTGAGCTCAGGCTGAGGGGGAGTTTGTATTCAGACATTGCATTGTAATCGTTATTGAAATAAATTCAATCTTTCGGTTCTTTGTGAAAAATGTTTGATTAAAGCAATTCTCTCGTTTGATTGTGTGCAAAGTTTGTTTCCATCTTAATTCCGCTGCACAACTCATCCATCTTCATCTTAATTCAAACGTAAAAACAAAATCAAAACTAAACTCAGATCCTAACAGAATATAAGTGTAAACATAAAGCGTATGAATATAAGTATAAGCATAAAACGTATTGTTATGAATATGAGTATGAGTGTAAGTACGAGTGATATTGATTGCGTATATAGTATTATTTTAAGCATAACAAACTTAAGCATATAAAAACAATCAAAAGGTTGAGTATGTAAAAACTAATGGTATATAAATGAAATTTTCGTGAGATATCGACTAAAACGTGCACGATGATATGAGGATTTTAGTTTGTGCATGTAAAAAGAATATAAGGTATTTACTGGTTATGCGTGACGTATTTTGTAAAGAACGGAAATGCTACTTTTGTTTTTAGAAGAATTCAGGTAAGTCGAAAATGGTCGATCTCTATGAAGTTTTCTTGCCCGCGTGTTTTGATGTTGAAATGAAGTATTGAGTGGTGTATGTATAAAAGGCTTTTGAAAATAATAAGTTTGCATCATTTTAAAGTTTCTTGCATTAAAATAAGAAGTTGGAATTTTGGAGGTTCTCGTGAAAACGTTGATTCTTAAAAGAAATTAGCATAATGAACTTAGTGATCGTTGAAAAGAGATTTAGTAAACAATCGAATAATATTCGTAATATTTTGCAAGCGTGTGCTAAAAGGTGGTTTGATTTTCGATTGAAAATAAAAGTCTTTAGTATAATGATATAACGTGAGCGTGTTTTAGTGATTACGTTAAGCTTGAAATTTGGGGGCAAGATATTTAGTAGACCAATTAAGTTGATGGGTAGCATTTCGTTAATTTTTGAAAATCGGGAACAAAACGTTTATGTTATGACTAAGTATTTCGTGTTTGCGGTTTACGCGAAATAGATTATGGGATAAGATATACATTTAATAAATCAATGAACTTTGAAAATTGCATAAGTAGGGATTTTGACAATGATAAACGACTTAGGTATAAAAATTTAATCGTGTTTGTATAATAAAGTCTCTTTTGAAGGAAAATTTCGGTAACGATCACCTAGGTAAGGGTATCACCCCTAACTCGTTGGTGAGGCCGTTTTAAGAAAAGAAGGAGTGGAGTTAATCATCAAGGTAAGGAAATCACTCCTATCTCGATGATATGTCTCCATTTTGGGGTTCCCAGAGATGTAATTCTAGTTTGTGACGTTTTTGAAATCATGCATGTGAATAACGTATAAATGTATGAAAAGATTAAGTATGATATGTGTATAAGAAAATAATCTCGAAAGAAATTTGAATTTGAAAAGAGAGAATTGCATCATATAACATCGATGATAGTAAAATATAGGTTTTATTACAACTTGGATTGTTCCAAAACGGAACTTTGACTAAACCAAAGTGGTCGAAAATTCTTTTGAAGTTGAGAAACATGCTTTGGCCTAATAGGTGGAATACTCTCGGCGATATTTCGGTTAACGGTATTCACCCTTCCAGTTACTACATGTTCCAAGTCAATTAAAAATTCAAGACTTGGCGGGATTTTTGAAAATCGAGGAGTGGGACTAGTCGACAAGGTGCGGGTTTCACCCCTAACTTGGCGATTTCGTACCCTAAGTGTGGTTGGTACTCGTCGGGTAAAAATTTTAATTTCGATACTTTGACGAGGGTCCACTAGAATTTGAAATGGAAATTCTTCATCAAGGTGAGGATTTCACTCCTAACTTGATGGTGAATTTCATGTAAAAAGGATAGGCGGATTGAGAGTCGTTCACCAAATTGTGGGTTTCACGCCTATTTTGGTGAAGTCGTCTCATTTGTGTATTACGAGCGTTTTCGAGTTTAGTATGATTGAGTAAAATGTCTTAGGAAAGACATATGTTCGTAATAATAATAACAAGTATGAGCACATTAAGTATTTCAAGAAATTAACACATAAGTAACGTTTTAAGAAATTAACACATAAGAAGCGTTTCAAGAAATTAACATATGAATCAAGTATGGTCGAATTTGGTACTTAACTATAGACTAGGTCAAAAGCATAGCAATTTTTCTAATTCCCTATAGTTATGGCTCTGATACCAATCTGTCACACCCCAACCAATGGCGGAATCATCAGAGTGGGACGAAGAAAGATTACTCATCACACATAACGCTAATTGTGACAATAGAATTAAAAATAAATTGATTTCATTCACATCAAAGTGTTACAATACATGGAACTTGGAATACAACATGTTCAATACAAATAAAAAAAACAATACAACAAACAAGTATAGAATTTATACAACATATTAAAACCTAAAACGTCTATATGTGTATCTAGGCATCATCACTACTTCAGTTTCATAGATCGTCATCATCAACCTGTAACATGTTAAAAAGTATAGTTCAATACAAATATGTATTGGCGAGTATACAAGTTTTCTTACATAGCATAAAAAGATATGTTTTTAAACAATTCCACATGGCAAGCTATTGAAACAAGATAAACAATAAAATCACCATGTGTTTAACTAATCAAACCAAGATGAAACGCAATAAGCTCTTAACATAACCCAATGTTCACAGGCAGTGTGTTAATCCTAAAGCACTATATATGTCAAGGTTAGGCTCGTACGAAGTTAATGATAAGTCTAACAGAAAACGTATAACCCCAGGTTTAAGGTATCAAGTAACAAGTATGCATGCATGTATAAGGAATGTTTGTGCATTTTGGAAATAAGTATAAGTGTAGTTTTCATAGTTTAACATGTTATACCCCAAAAGGTGGTAAACAAAAAGGGGGTTCAAGTACACTCACAAAATTGCTAATAATTCCGATTATCCAAGTGTTGACAAGTGAATGAGTTTAGGACGTTGAATGTATACGGATTGGAGTTCAAGGTATGTTTAGAGTCGGAATTCGGAATTTAAAATATATCGAAAGTAAGTATATGAGAAGTTAACCTTCCAGCACCTAATACTCGTTTTTGACACTATGAAACCCATAGGGTTTGAATGTTTTCATGGGTTAAAGTACCCATTAGAATCGTAGCGAGTACCAAGTTGTTAGATGATGTAACTTAATATTTTGAAAAATAACCATGAGATTATCATCAAAGGTTTGGTTACTATAAGTATTATCTATTTCATATAGTATATATATAATAAGTTTAGTCCAACAATGTTACAAGTATTATCATAGAAGTCATGCATGAAGTGGGAAGATAAATCTTCCATTTTGGAACCTCTTTTGTATCCACCAATGCACAAGTTGTCATAGATAACAAGGATGGTCATGAATGTACAATAAGGAATTAAAATTAACACTAGCTAACAAGGAAAACATCAAGTGATGTGTGGATTTGTAGGTAGGATAGCCCAAGCTATCCAAATAATCACACATATTCAAGTTTAGGACCTGTTCATCACTTGTGGGTTAAAACCCTTTTAAAACAGAAAGTTTTGAGGCTTAAAACCTCTGGATTTACATGTTGCAACCTTATTTTTAAGCTGTCACACCCCCAAATTTTCACATGCAGAGTATCACCGCAGGAGGCGTGACTGACCAGGATCCAGCCACCGATCATATTGAACAATGTTAATAAATAAATAAAAGTCCAACCACACAATATAATTGGTATTCCAAAACAAGTTAACCAAATTCAAGTTATCAGCGGAAGCATAAAATGTAAAATCAAAATATAAGTCATAAGTTCTTAAAGTTTAACATGGCACACAACGGTCCATGTCCCACAACGACTCCTCCTGCCCGTGCAAGCTCCATAGATACCTAACGACCTGCAAGGCCTGTAACAACGAGTCAACAACAAAGTTGAGCGAGTTCACAGTTGGTTGTCCAATTTAAAGTTGTTTCAAAATCCATAAGTTCATTTGAAAACCAGTTGTTTATCAGTTCCTTTGTTTCCCAAACCCTAACCAGTGGGGGCTACCCCATGTTGTGAACCACTAGACTAGTTATATATATTGGCGTCCTTCCCAACCGAGGACGGAGGTACGTATTCTACCCAACCGAGAATACGCAGGTTAAATGTAGGCGTCCTTCCCAATCCGAGGACGGAGGTATGTATTCTTCCCAATCCGAGAATACGCAGGTTCAGTGTAGGCGTCCTTCCCAATCCGAGGACGGAGGTACGTATTCTTCCCAACCGAGAATACGCAGGTTAAATGTAGGCGTCCTTCCCAATCCGAGGACGGAGGTACGTATTCTTCCCAATCCGAGAATACGCAGGATTAAATGTAGTCTATTAGTGGTGAATATACAAGTTTCATCTTAGCTTCTTAATCCCATTCCCAACCCACCGGGAATCCGATGCCTTAAGAGTGTGAACTCACCTTTGGTTGCTCGGTTGAACTCTTAAAATAGCTAACGGTCAGGGTTGGTCAATCATGTCCTAATATGATTACCATTTAGTTTGTTAATGGTTTAAAATAAAACACAAAGTTCCTACACGCATCTATCACATAACACGCACTCACGTTAACAGTTCACACCCCTATAAACATCCCATCTATAACCATTCAAAAGCAAACATACGATATTGCACATAACACTTTCATTGACATATAACACGTTAGATCATTCTCAGATAACCTACCCGACATTTAGACACGCAAATTACTACTTATGTCGTTTCAGCTTTAATATTCAAAACTGGGCTGTTTTCGGGCATTTTAATAAAATAGTTAACTTATTCCAAAAATTTCCAAATTTTTAAAGAATGTTTTAAACGATCCAAATATTATTGTGTAAAAATATCATGATCTAATTCGTTACCAATATTTTATAAAAAATCATTTACCAGCTGTAATCAGATTAGTCACTTTTTGACTGCAGTCCACGGAAAAATTCATTTAGAATTCATCGTAAGTCCGATTGATGAAATTCCAGTTGGAGAGTTACAACGACATCAGTGGTCATCTACAGTACAAATTTCGTAGCAAAACTCCAACTACGCAGCAAGTTATGACCCAAAACATATGACCCATTTACTGCAGATTTTCGCAGCTTCAGTGTTTGTTCGTAAATAATTCGTTAAACATATCAAACTGTGTCGAAAATTTTTGTTTCCAGCGCCATATGATCCGTATTTCAAAATAACATGTTAGAGACTCAAGAAACTCCAAATTTCATTAAATTACGACCCGGTTACATCCGAGTAAAGTCGGCTGTAACTGTTGGATAGATTACCGTTTTTGTTACCGATCTCCCCAACCGGTTATCTAATGCACCGAACGACCCGTAATGTTTATTTATAGCAGATTACAAACATTACATGCCATTAAATCAGCAAGATACAATCCGAAAACAAAGCCTTCTACGCATATCTAAACGGTAAAAACGACATCGTGCAGGATTCTCATGCATCCTATTTTTCCTCAAGTTAACATATAATCAATATAATCATAAATGATATAACTAAACACAGCCCTGAATCATGATAGACATGAAAACGCAGCCATGAAATAATAGAAAATATAACCAAAACATAACACACACTAACCGGAAAGAGATGAGAGAGCTAGAACGAGTTGGAGAGTGCGCGAAGAAGAGAATCACGACCGAAAGGGGGGTCGCTTCCTGCTGCCGTTACTTGATGGAGAAGGGTAGGGTTTCCTGCTTCTTTTATTCTACCTCTAATATTCCCACATGCCAAGTTATGTACTAATAATAATAGTTTCAACATGGTGGGCAGTTTGTGGGTTCACATGTGGGCTGAAACCTAAGAGATAAAAGAAACAGGGTAGTGCAAAAAAAAAGGGAACGTTGGGCTGGGGTTGGGTCTAGGTGGGCTGCTAATCAAAACACACAAAAAAAAAAAAGAAGGGGGACAAGAGTGTGGGGGTGGCAAGGGGCTGATCGTTTAACATAACATATATGTTACCATTTTTTTAAACATATAAATAACTAATAAGAAAAGTTTAATTAATAAATCAACCAATATAAGATTAACATAAGGTTCGAGCCTCATAAGTTTTATGTTACGCAAGCGGGTTGGATCGCCAAGCAAGACATGTGCTTCGATTCAAACGGTTCTGGTTGGTTCAACACGATAAGGATTTGGCTTCTAGTTTTCATTTGTATAAAATTAATTAGGTACGTATAATTAATTTGTCACACAAGTTCATGCACTTACGTAAATAAGATAAGTATATGAATTGATTTATAAAGGTAATACCTCGAGATCACGGGTTGTCACATCATCCCCAAGTTGAAAGAAATTTCATCCCAAAATTTAGCCCGTAGTTACTGAGGAAGCTAGTTAGATTGCATTGTTTCCTGGTTTTCCTGGGGTGTCTCATCCTTTCCCCGTTGATTTGGAATTTCGTCCTGAAATTCCACCATAGCTTCAGTCTCAATAGTGGTTTCACTTTTCTCGAACAACTGGGGATACTTGTGTTTCATTTGGTCTTCTCGCTCCCAGGTAAACTCTGGGCCGCGACGGGAGTTCTAACGAACTCGAACAATGGGTATCCTGATGCGTTTGAGAATCTTGACCTCCCGGTCCAAGACTTCCACTGGTTCCTTGACAAATCGCAACTGATTGTCGATAGAGAGTTCCTTTAAAGGAATTATGAGGGTCTCATCTGACAGACCCTTTTTCAGATTTGACACATAGAATACGTTGTGAACTCCACTGAGTTCTTCTGGCAGATTCACTCTATACACCACCTCGCCGATATTCTCAGTGATTTCGAAAGGTCCGACATGACGCGAATTAGATTAAGCTTTCCCTGTTAGTCAAAACAAACCACACCTTTCCATGGTGAGACTTTAAGTAGCACTCGATCCCCAACCTGGAACTCGAGTGGTTTCCTACGCCTATCAGCATATCTTTTCTGACGGTCACGAGCTGCCGCCATTCGTTGTCGTATTTGAGTAATCTTTTTTGTCGTGTCGACGACGAGTTCTGGGCCAGTGATTTAGCTGTCACCAACTTATGCCCATCATAAGGGTGATCGGCATTTCCGTCCATACAAAGCCTCGAACGGAGTAGCCAGGATGCTGGTGTGGTAGCTGTTGTTGTACGAAAACTCTAGCAAAAGTAGGTGCCTTTCCCCGCCGTTACCAAAGTCGATTACACATGCTCGATGCATGTCTTCGAGAGTTTGAATGGTGCGTTCAGTCTGCCCATCCGTATGTAGATAGTATCCTGTGCTCATGTCTAGACGTGAGCCAAAGGATTTGTGCATCGCCTGCCACAAATCAGAGGTAAAACATGGATCACGATCAGAAATGAGGGAGGTTGGCACCCCGTACCTCGAAACTACTTCCTTTAGGTAGATGTCTGCTAGCGTAGAGAACTTATCCATTTCCTTGATAGCCAGGAAGTGTGCAGACTTTGTCAGTCGATCCACTATCACCCAAATGGTATCGTTTCCTCGTTGAGATCTAGGTAAACCAGTAACAAAGTCCATGGAAATTTGCTCCCATTGCCACGTCGGGATCTCTGGTTGTTGGAGTAGGCCTGATGGTTTTTGGTATTCGACCTTGACCCTTGCACAGGTCGAACATTTACTAACATAGGTCGATATGTTAGCTTTCATGTGGGGCCACCAATACGTAGTTTTGAGATCGTGGTACATCTTATCAGAGCCAGGATGTACCGAGTAACGAGACTTGTGTGCTTCATCCATCACAAGCTCACGTAGATTACCATAAAAGGGCACCCAGATGCGCCCCGCTAAGTAGTATGCACCGTCTTCCTTCAGTTCTAACCGTTTCTCCAGTCCTCGCAGGGACTCAGCCTTGATGTTCTCTTCTTTCAATGCTTCGACCTGAGCATAACGAATTTGGGTAGGAAGACTAGAGTGAATGATAAGTTGTAACGCACGTACACGCTTAGGTTTGGTTTCCTTACGACTGAGGGCATCAGCCACAACATTGGCTTTACCTGGATGATACTTGATTGCGCATTCATAGTCGTTAAGGAGTTCGACCCATCGACGCTGTTGCATGTTCAACTCCTTCTGATCGAAGATATGCTGGAGACTCTTGTGATCGGTGTAAATGGTGCACATGGTACCGTACAAGTAATGTCTCCATATCTTAAGAGCAAACACCACTGCTCCCAACTCCAGTCACAATAAACCACAAAATCGTTTATGCCCTCAGGCAACGAGAGAATAGGTGCGCTACAAAGCTTCGACTTCAGCTGCTGAAACGCGGATTCCTGAGCATCACCCCCAACGGTAGGTGACACCCTTCTGAGTAAGAACAGTAAGAGGCTGTGCAATCCTTGAGAAATCCTTGATAAACCTTCTGTAGTAACCCGCCAAACCCAAGAATTAACGGATTTCAGTTGGTGTTCAAGGTGCAGGCCAATCCCTGATTGAGTCAACCTTGGATGGATCAACGTGAACCCCATCCTCATTCACCACGTGACCTAGGAAATGGACTTCACGTAGCTAGAAGTCACATTTCGAGAACTTAGCATAAAGTTGTTCTGCTCGAAGAAGTTCCAAAATGAGTCGCAAATGACGCCCGTGTTCCTTTTGACTCTTGGAATAGATCAGGATGTCGCCGATGAAAACAAGTGACATATTCATCAGGTTAGACTAGGTTCGAATGTCGCGTCTGAGAATCCATATCGGTCGTAACAAGTTCATAGAAAAGTACCTGTGGTATCATCATATTTATGGCCCAATGTTCATCGAGTAATGTTCCTTAAGTGTAACTTGTCCAAGCGAGTGTCCGCGGGAATTGTTGTTAGGATCACATAATCCCAAAAGTATATCGTGCGTGGATGTGGCCACATAAGAAAGAGCAGTCTCAATCGATGAGTAAGCGTTTAAGAATCCACAACAGGGGTTTATCCGATGTCGAAAGTACAACTGGTTGTACGCAAGTTGGGTATAGTTAAGATAAAGTATGTTGTTGATCAAATATAGCTGTCACGGGGTTAAATCAATCAGAACAAGAATTTAACATAGCAGCATGGTCGTTGTACAAGTGTGTAGCGTTAAGATTCACTAAGACTTCTATCAAGAGTTGTGGGACTCGCCCACATGCGAAGGAGGAACAATTCACCTAATTCCATGAACTTAGGTGTGTTTGTGCTTCATCAAGTAAGGAACCAAGTCCGGGGGAGTTTCCTTAGGTCGTGCAATTGAATCCAAAGTACGTCTGCGTAGTCATGAAGTTCCAAAGAAAGACATGAAAACGCGCTCAAGAGGGTATGATCGTATCGACATTATGTCACCATTCTCAAGGTTTCGAGTAGTGATCACCAATGATACGGAGTCGGGCCTTCCAAATTCTCTAAGCTAGAGAGTGTTCGTTTCAATGGCTCGTCATGGAGGAGCGAGAACGTAATGTCACTGTGGTAAGGGTGTGATGGTTTGGTCTAAGCCAATGGTAGAAATTGGACATGCCATTAATCAATAATCATGCGTCGGTGCAAGAGCTAGTGCAAGGATTCCGCATATGCAAAAAAAACTATCATGAAGTTAAAGTACGTCTCTTGTAGTGTAAGGTGGGTCAGGTAAACGTATAAATTATCGTGCTCGCCGGTAGGTTGAGTGATCCATATCTCCGTCCCCAAATATCTTGAAGACTATGTCACCAGTAATGGCATCCATTTGCTAAGTTGGGTATACGAGAGAGCTAATCAAGTAGAATAAGAATAAACCATCCAACAGGGTAATAAGGTAGTCTTATGATCGGTGAAAATCGTGTTGTGGTTGTTGGCGCTTCGTTAAATCGGTTGCTAATCGAAGAAACAGGGAATTAATGAGGTTCATACGAAGAATCGAGTGAAAACAGGGGTACAACAATATCCGAAGGATTCAACTAGCTAATCTGTTGTCTAGAAGTAATTTCCAGTAGGGGTGCATGGCGGCATGGCACAAAATGGGAAGTTTGTTACATCACGGTCACGGAGGTATATCACTTGTCCAAAACAGAATTTGGTTGGTAGGGTTGCGAGTTACAAAACGACGAACGCGTGTGACTGTGGCTGTTTCGCTTCTGGTAATGACGACCGGTGGAGATGATGAGGTTCGTCAATAGGGATGTGTGGGTATAGTTCTCCTAACCCCGAGTTCGTTTGAGCCAGGTCTGGTCTTCGTGAATGTTGACGTACAAACCGAATGTACGGAGGGTCAAATGGCGACGTCATGTCGAGATAAGCGTATGAATAGATAGAACGCATAGGCGATTGTCGTAGCTGGGCGACGGGAAATCAGGAAAAAGTTTGACCACCACATGTCAAATAATCAAACAATGGTGTGTCATAAGGAATGCGGTAGGGCTGATAGGGAGCAGGCTACCACTCTAAACAAACATATCATAAACAGCACATCATGCAAAAGTAATCTAGCAAGTAGGCAATATAAACTTAAATCATACCACCTAAAGTGCCGAGCCTTGCACATGGAGCGAAGTGTCGTTGTGGATTGTTGAGCACTAAACAGGTTATAGTCTGGTTTTTATCAAAAAGCTTTTTCCCTTTTTTAAAACCAAGTTCACTATAACCAATGGCTCTGATACCAATCTGTCACACCCCCAAATTTCCACAAGCGGAGTATCACCGCAGGAGGCGTGACTGACCAGGATCCAGCCACCAATCATATTGAACAATGTAAATAAATAAATAAAAGTCCAACCACACAATATAATTGGTGTTTCAAAACAAGTTAATCAAATTCAAGTTATCAGCGGAAGCATAAAATGTAAAACCAAAATATAAGTCATAAGTTCTTAAAGTTTAACATGGCACACAACGGTCCATGTCCCACAACGCTCCTCCTGCCCGTGCAAGCTCCATAGATACCTAACGACCTTCAAGGCATGTAACAACGAGTCAACAACAAAGTTGAGCGAGTTCACAGTTGGTTGTCCAGTTTAAAGTTGTTTCAAAATCCATAAGTTCATTTGAAAACCAGTTGTTTATCAGTTCCTTTGTTTCCCAAACCATAACTAGTGGGGGCTACCCCATGTTGTGAACCACTAGACTAGTTATATATATTGGCGTCCTTCCCAACCGAGGACGGAGGTACGTATTCTACCCAACCGAGAATACGCAGGTTAAATGTAGGCGTCCTTCCCAATCAAAGGACGGAGGTACGTATTCTTCCCAATCCGAGAATACGCAGGTTTAGTGTAGGCATCCTACCCAATCTGAGGACGGAGGTACGTATTCTTCCCAACCGAGAATACACAGGTTAAATGTAGGCGTCCTTCCCAATCCGAGGACGGAGGTACGTATTCTTCCCAATCCGAGAATACGCAGGATTAAATGTAGTCTATTAGTGGTGAATATACAAGTTTCATCTTAGCTTCTTAATCCCATTCCCAACCCACCGGGAATCCGATGCCTTAAGAGTGTGAACTCACCTTTGGTTGCTCGGTTGAACTCTTAAAATAGCTAACGGTCAGGGTTGGTCAATCATGTCCTAATATGATTACCATTTAGTTTGTTAATGGTTTTAAATAAAACACAAAGTTCCTACACGCATCTATCACATAACACGCACTCACGTTAACAGTTCACGCCCCTATAAACATCCCATCTATAACCATTCAAAAGCAAACATACGACACATAACACTTTCATTGACATATAACACGTTAGATCATTCTCAGATAACCTACCCGACATTTAGACACGCAAATTACTACTTATGTCGTTTCGACTTTAATATTCAAAACTGGGCTGTTTTCGGGCATTTTAATAAAATAGTTAACTTATTCCAAAAATTCCCAAATTTTTAAAGAATGTTTCAAACAATCCAAATATTATTTTTTAAAAATATCATGATCCAATTCATTCCCAGTATTTTATAAAAAATCATTTACCGGGCAGTAATCAAATTCGTCACTTTCTGACTGCAGTCCACGGAAAAATTCATCGTAAGTCCGATTGACGAAATTCCAGTTGGAGAATTACAACGACATCACTGGCCATCTACAGTACAAATTTCATAGCAAAAATCCAGTTACACAGCAAGTTATGACCCAAAACATATGACCCATAAACTGCAGATTTTCGCAGCTTCAGTGTTTGTTCGTAAATAATTCGTTAAACATATCAAATGGTGTCGAAATATTTTTATGATTCCAGCGTCATATGATTCGTATTTCAAAATAACACATTGGAGACTCAAGAAACGCCAAATTTCGTTAAATTACGACCCGGTTACAGCCGAGTAAAGTTGGCTGTAACTGTTGGACAGATTACCGTTTTCGTTACCGATCTCCCCAACCGGTTATCTAATGCACCCAACGACCCGTAATGTTTATATATAGCAGATTACAAACATCATACGCCATTAAATCAGCAAGATACAATCCAAAAACAAAACCCTCTACGCATACCTAAATGGTAAAAACGACATCGTGCAGGATTCTCATGCATCCTATTTTTCCTCAATTTAACATATAATCAATATAATCATAAATGATATAACTAAACACATCCCTGAATCATGATAGACATGAAAACGCAGCCATGAAATAATAGAAAATATAACCAAAACATAACACACACTAACCGGAAAGAGATGAGAGAGCTAGAACGAGATGGAGAGTGCGCGAAGAAGAGAATCACGACCGAAAGTGGGGTCGCTTCCTGCTGCCGTAACTTGATGGAGAAGGGTAGGGTTTCCTGCTTCTTTTATTCTACCTCTAATATTCCCACATGCCAAGTTACGTACTAATAATAATAGTTTCAACATGGTGGGCAGTTTTTGGGTTCACATGTGGGCTGAAACCCAAGAGATAAAAGAAACAGGGTAGTGCAAAAAAAGGGAACGTTTTGCTGGGGTGGGGTCTAGTGGGCTGCTAATCAAAACACAAAAAAAAAAAAGAAGGGGGACAAGAGTGTGGGGGTGGCAAGGGGCTGATCGTTTAACATAACATATATGTTAGCATTTTTTTTTAAACACATAAACAACTAATAAGAAAAGTTTAATTAATAAATCAACCAATATAAGATTAACATAAGGTTCGAGCCTCATAAGTTTTGAGTTACGCAAGCGGGTTGGATCGCCAAGCAAGACATGTGCTTTGATTCAAACGGTTCTGGTTGGTTCAACACGATAAGGATTTGGCTTCTAGTATTCATTTGTAAAAAAATGATTAGGTACGTATAATTAATTTGTCACACAAGTTCATGCACTTATGTAAATAAGATAAGTATATGAATTGATTTATAAAGGTGATACATCGAGATCACGGGTTGTCACATAAGCTCACATAATCATGGTCTTGATTAGTGGCATAAGGGCATAGGAATGCATGGTTTAAACATAAGTTTAAGTATGTTAATCAAATTTTTTGTACAAAACAGAAAGTTCCTTGCACTTATAACCCTTTTATGGTGATGTTCCATCCTTGGTTTTCCATAGGAAACCTATGGAAACATCCCTAGGGTTGTTCCAAGTGCTAAGAAGCAAGAAAAGATGAAAAAGATGGAAGGTAAGTGAGGTTAAGCTCACTTTTATAATCTGCGTTGATTTTGACTTTAAACAGGGAATTAGCTACTGATTTGGAGTGTTTTAAGTGAGGATTAGTGAGTTTGTAAAGTGGTAAGTGAGTGGGAATGAGGTGGGATTTATAGGAGTGGTTTAGGGCTAGTTTAGATGGTAATTAATGTGAAAAACACGATCCAGCAAGCACAATTCTGCCCAATCTCGGAGCTAGGCACGTCTGTCTTCGGATCGGAATGGCTCGCGGCTGCGACGATGACCAATGGTCTCGGTCACGCGGTGCGAGGGATGGGGTTTCAGAATTTAAGTTTTATTTTCGACAATTTCAACCCCTTATGTTTATATTTGATGTGTTTTTATGTATTTTAGGTATAAATGTATAGTATTAAGGCGTTTTATGTCAGTTTAGAATAGGGACAAATATGGATAAGTAAAAATAAGTGTTCGTAAGGGTCAAGGACGTATGAACTTGCATGAAAACGTAACAGTTGAGTATGTATGACACGTATTCGAAAACTTAGCATATGTTTACAAGCATCATGAATGATACAACAATGTATAATGAATTAAAATGTGCAAGTATAATGAATAATTAAGGGTAAAATTTGAAATAAAACGATGAATTTTTCTGACGATTAAATCTTGGATCTACGATGATAAAACAAAATATGATTTTGAAAGACACAAGCTTCCAAAAATAGATTTACAAGATAAGTTTTCTAATTAAGGAAAGTTATGAAAAAAAACGGAGCGTTACAGCTGATGCGTTACATATTAGATAGGCATGATCACGGAAGGCTGTTTGTCGTGAACTTCTTGATTCTCTACTTCTCACTCCTAGGTGAAACCACAACGAACAATACGGTGAATGTGCGATACATTCCATGTATACAGCCGCACGTGGATATCAAAAGCTTCAACTGGTGTTCGTACATGGTCTTATGTCTTAATGGTGGTGAGGATGCTTTCCGGGGACCAATGTTGTTACTGGCGGTAAGTTGCTCTTATTTAACATCTTGCATTACAAAATTATTGAGTAACATCTTTAGTTAAATAACACCATACCGGTTGAGTTGTTGATCAATATTTAGTGATATAACTGATAAACTACCATAGATTACTGAATAAGACCATGGATAACTGAAATAACACCATAGCTTACTGAATAACACCATAGATAACTGAATAACACCATATATAACTGAATAACATCATAGATAATTGAATAACACCGTAGTTAACTAAATAACAACATAGATAACTGAATAGCACCATAGATAACTGAATAACACCATAGATAACTAAATAACACCCTAAATAACTAAATAACATCATAGATAATTGAATAACACCCTAGTTAACTGAATAACACCATACATGTTATGCTGTTTACAAATCTTTTGAAACATATTGCAATATATTGTCGCAGATTGCATACATAATTAAGATAAAGAAGATACCTTCATCACTCACACAGTTCACATACTGTTGAACTTGTCGATGATGATGTTTTGAACAATCTTGAAAGGGATATGGAGAGGATGCACTCAGAACAACAGGAGAAGAAAAAGGCGAGGGAAGAGAAAAAATTAAACTAGCTGACGATGTTGAATGTGGTGAAAAAAAGAAGACACAAAGTGTCGAATGGGTGGATAAACAGAAACGCACAAGGACAACAGATATAGAAAAACCAATCAAAAAGCAAAAAGCAACACGGAAAAATGAAATGGAAATGGCGAAGCTGATGGATGAAGGTACTGAAGAGATCGAAGATGATGATGCGCACCTGGGTATATACAGACACTGTGCAGATTACTTACTGCCACAAAATGACACCCAAACATGTGCATTATTTGTAGGTGCGGATGGTGAATGCCGTGTGCCGATGAGCTCACAGTACGTGAACACTCCATCACCATCAGGCACATCTGACGGCGATTTTGAGCTGGTAAACATATTATGATTCGTACTAGATTTGACACTATATGTTATTTCTGTTGATATGATATTAAACCAGGGTTTCATACAGGTTCAGTCAAATTTGTTGGATAACTTGTTTACATAGTTTGAGATCTGCGTGAACAAAATCAATAACACTTTAACAGAATCATGTGTGATGTTCCCCGAGAGTGATCTGTTGAAATGGAAAGCAATGGAGTGGAAGGAGATACTCAAAAAAACACCTTATAGTTGAAGATGATAAAGAAAATGAGGGTGATGATGTGGAAAAGGGAAATAAAAACGTTGAAGATGAAGAAGATAATGTGGTTGAAGCAGCTGAACCCATTGATCTTCAAAAAGGTAGTGCATCGTTAGTCGGAGATAACACTCCTGCGAACGTGCAAAATAATGATGGTATAACACAGTACACTTCTCCCTTTTCACCAATGACGTCATCGTTTGTCGCAGAGGTGGATAGAGCTGTTGAGGAGGTATGAAGTGAAAAGACACTAGAGACAAGATTCAACATTTCGGGAATTGAAGCGGTGAACTTGTCAACAAGGTTGGCCGACGTTGTAATGGTTGAAGAACGCAACGAGGTAATGCAACCTGATCAACCAGGTAAAACACCAAGGCTGAAACGAACAATCATTCTTCTGGTTGCACTGCGGTCGCCGTACGTCGAGCGCGCTGTCTCGTTGAGAAACGAACGTGATAAGTCTGAAGACACAGTGGCTCGTTGTATATTTTGTGCCGTAGGAAACAAGTGGTATGAATCTGAACTGACCTTTACCTGTTTTATGTATAGTATTATACGTTACCATCATTTTGTATCTATATAAATTATACATTCGTGTCGATGGTGTTTCGGTTTTTAGGGATCTTTTGTTCAGCAACAATGGTAACGTGTCGGTGATGAGGGGGCCTTTTGAATCCATGATGCCTAGTGTAACTATACACGTGAATGTCATCAGTGCCTGGGCCACAGTCATAAATTATGAAGAAAAAATGAGAAGGATGGGACAACCCCAAAATTATTCTACAACACAGGAATGTTGGTAAGTTATTCCTTTACTTAAAATAACACCACCCAATATTATGTGAACTCACTAGATAACACCATGGTTTATTCTAAATTCTGGAGATAAGTAACTGTAAAAACACCATATTATGTGACACATAGTGAATAACACCATAGCTTATTTGTGTTTACTTGAATAACACCATAGTTTATTGTATGTTTACACATGTTTGTGTTTACCAAAATTTGGAGATAAGTAACTGTAAAAACACCATATTATGTGAACTTACTGAATAACACCATAGCTTATTTTTTGTTTACTTGAATAACACCACCCAATATTATGTGAACTCACTAGATAACACCATGGTTTATTCTAAGTTACCAAATTCTGGAGATAAGTAACTGTAAAAACACCATATTATGTGAACATAGTGAATAACACCATAGCTTATTTGGGTTTACTTGAATAACACCATAGCTTATTGTATGTTTACACATGTTTGTGTTTACCAAAATTTGGAGATAAATAACTGTAAAAGAACCATGTTATGTGAATTTACTGAATAACACCATAGCTTGTTTTTGGTTTACTTGAATAACACCATAGCTTATTGTATGTTTACACATTTTTGTGTTTAGCAACTTTTGGAGATAAGTAACTGTAAAAACATCATATTAAGTGAACTTACTGAATAACACCACAGCTTATTGTATGTTAACAAATTTTTGGGTTGTTTAACAATCTACTGTTTGATTGCTGAATAACACCATATCTTATTTTTGTTTACTTGAATAACACCACAGCTCGAGAAAGATTTCGGGAAGTCTGATGATGACCGCATAACAGAGTTTACAACCAACATGAACGTTGTGCTGGCTGGGACAGAAGTAAAAACGTTTAAAGGTTTCTAGATGGTGTTTATACCTATCTTGACAGGTGATCACTACTATCTTCGGTTTTTCAACTTGAAAACAAAAGAGATATTGATTATTGACAACATAGAAGGTGATGTGGGCTTAGAAAGATACCACGGAAATATAGAGAAGATGGTAAGTTTGGTGTAGATTTATATATATGTGACTACCGTAACCATATGGTGTAAAAAATATAATTCTTAACATTAAAAATGTGTAATTGCAGATAAGTACGTTTTGTCGGTATCTAAGTCAAAGACATCCAAAAATCGTTGTAAAACTGAGGACTACCGAACCAGTTCGACTGGTATTCCCATGGCAAACACGTTACAATGGCATCGACTGTGGTATTTTCTTGATGCGGCATATGGAAACTTACAATGGTAAGCTCGAGTCATTTTTGTTTCTTAATAAAAAAATTGAAATACATGTACTTAAAATATACACAGAATATGAAAAATGCTAATAATTTGGATTGAATAGGAACAAATATGGGACATTGGATGTGTGGTTTCTCGCATGAGAGAGACATCAAATGAGAAATCTTGCCTGATCAAGTGAAAGAAATCGAGGATCTGCGTAAGAAGTACCTCTAAAAAATGCTTCTAAGCGACGTGAACATGACACGGGCGATGTAGAGCGAGAAGTACAAGAATTCGCACGTTTAGACGAGGATGAAAGGGTGAGTATGGAAGTGAATGCAATCGATCGGATTTGTGAAAGGTTGGACGGTACCGTGTAGGTTGACGACAAAACAACATCAACTTTCTGTTAGAAAACAAAACAATTTTGGCATTTTTAGAATATATGATGTGTTAGCATGTTAGCACTCTTGTTATGGGTTTTAAACAATGGTAACAACATTTGGTCACTCGTTATGATCTTTGTATACGTTGTCTATGTAAAGCCTGATTTCGTTTGGTAAACAGTTTGTCTTTTATATGTTCTATTTTGGTGTTTTCTTTTAGTTAGACACCGTTTTCGTTGAAAGAATCTGTAATGACCTTTGTGTTCCATCCGCGACCAGAGGGAATGTACGAAATAAGTGTTAACATGTTACTGATGTAATGAAATAACATACCAACTGATATGCACAATAACACATGGTGTGTAAAGAAATAACATCATTAAGCTTCAACATACATAATAAAACACCATGAACAGATCTAACACAAATATAAATAAAAACAGTACAACTAATATGCACATTAAAACACTGTGTGCAAATAAATAACACCATTAAACTTCCAACATACATAATAAAACACCCTAAACAAATATAACACCATTGATTAAAAAAAAGCAGATTTAAGTGAAACAAAAACACAGAATATAAAACGTTCTCATCGGTAATATAAAATACGACCAAAACCAAACAAATAAAACTACGAGTTTCTACCAATCCGAAAAACCATTGAAAACCTAACAATATACGAAACAAAAAGAAAATACGTTAAAAATAACCAAATGTTTAGACATCTCTAAATAACTTCCTAATCATCTTCTCCATCCTCCTTGTCTTCTTCGTCCTCATCTTGTTCTTCCAGAGCTTCTTCAACTTCTTCCCAAACATCTTCCTCCTCGTCACCTTCATCAGCTTCTTCACCGTCCTCCTCGGCACTAGCTTGTTCTTTAGTCCAGGTAGGGTTTTGGCAAGTACGTCTGTTATGCCCGTATCTAAAACCGTTTTGACACTGACGGCTCCTTTTGCCCAACTGACTTATAGCAATTTCACGTTTGGACTTCATCCGTTTAGGCTTACCCATACCTTTGTATCTAGTTCCAACGGGAACACAAACGGTTACATCTGATGGTTGTGTGTTACCGGTAATTTCAGTAAACCTTTCACGATGGCTCTTATGTGGGGCTTTAACCACCGCCTCATCAGATGTTTTGAAATAGTAAACAACATGATCCCTGAATGAGCACAATGCATTAAAGTTGGAGACAAGCTTGTTAATAACCGACTCCGTAGAGTATGTGATCTCACCTACAACGCGGTTAACTTCATTATAACGATCATCACTCTCATTGATACCTAGAATAGCACCAGGGGCACTATTGGGAACAACCTCCTGGTTCCAACTTCGTAAGATATAGCGTTGTGGAAACTCCCTAACATCAAGCATCCTAAGCACACAAAAGATGTGTGAGCACAACAACCCAAACTGTTCGAATCTTTTGCACGTACAGTACACAGTCGTGTCGTCCTCCTAAATCATAACCTATAAAACACCATTAAAAAATTAGAATTTTGTTACATACATGACAAACATAAACACACCAAAAACTATACCATAACACCATATGTAACCGTAAATTGGCAAGTGCTATACGTTTTGAGACATAACACTACAAAACAACATGTGTAAAATCAAGGAGATTATATTTAAACTTAGATATTTAATTCTTTGTATATACCTCGAAGAAAGTAGTGCTTGGTTGTTCCCAGTCCTTCACAAAAAAGTTAACAAAGTCACCCATCGTTTCCCACTTTCCGATAGCACATTTGTGTAAATCATTTTGTATCCCCAGCTGCTTGTTAAAAAATATAGTGCGTGTGTATATACTCGCCGCTTGATCCTCCAAAACAAAGTCTACAGCCCATATGTCAGCGTTCGTGTTTCTGGTGTCATGGTCGTTCTTCCTGTGCTCATGTCTGTGAGCTTCAATTGCAGAATCAAAATGCCCGAGAAATTCGACAAGAGTACACTCCGGGTTACCAAACTGTCCAAAGAAATGGTTCTCACTCTCTGAACGAGATGAGGTACGCATAAGCCCGAACATGAACTCCTCGCGATAATAAGCAGGTATCCAAGTATCACTGATTTGATTAACTGACTGCAGCCACTCGTGATCAACCAAGTTAAAATGTTCATTATGGTAGCCCAATCACTTTCAAACTTCTCAGGTAGAATTGAATCCGTCCACATAATGGCACAAAACCTCTTTTTGAAATATGTACTAGTGCAGATTGTAGCACCAACCTAAAACACCATTGAACAACATATAACACAATAATCACCAGAAAAGTATGTAAAAATATAAATAATAAAAAAAACTTAAAAGGACGAATAAGTAAACACCTTAGTAGTAAGCTTGTCCATAATGTGCCACATGCATAGCCTATGTCTACTCTCAGTCCATGTATCTTCAATATCCTTCTTCATAGCTGGGTTTTGGTCGGTGACAATCACCGAAGGGGCACGACCAAATGCTTCACAAAACACCTTAAACAACCAACTGTAAGTTTCAGCCGTTTCGTTGCCTATTATAGCGGCACCAAGAGTAACGTTACGATTGTGGTTGTTGATACCAGTAAATGGAATAAACATCATTTTGTAGCTAAACAACAAATACGGATTAAAAACACCATACAACTAAATGATATATACTTAACAAAGGAGCTGTACAAATCGAAATAAGGACGATTATGACATCTGTGCTTTTGTAATCATTATTCAAACTCTGAACAATTCAATTTTCTAGAAAACAATGTATTTTGATCCCTATATTTGTTTATATGTGTTTAACAATTTCTCATTTCAATCCTTGTTCGATTTCAAACTCTAAATCGCTTTCTAGAAAGTTATACGCAAACTGATGCGTAAACGTAATCAGTTTAATGCGACAAACACTCCGGAACATCAACACAAGCTTAACATACCTTAAATAACCTTTACATAACTTAGAAATAAGTTGTGAAGGGTTTGGTATGGCTAAAATAAGTTTATTCGCTCACAGGGACTATTTGCGTCAAACTGCAAAAGTCTGCTGATTCGTATAGTAACAAACATTCTAAAACATGATCATAAGTTAAACATGCCCTAAGTATCCTTTACATAGCTTAGAAATAAGCTTTGAGGGGTTCGGTATGCGAAAATAAACTTATTTGGTCAATCTGGGACTAAAAGCGTCAAAAAGTGCATAAGTTTGCATTTACGCGCATATCTTACGTTCTGAACATATCCGAACATCCAAAAATTTTTGTAATCATTAAAATATTTTATTTTAGTGTTTGGAATGCTAAAATTTCATTCGTCGCGTAATTTGGATCGTTTTTCGCATTCGTTCGTGTTTCGTCGTAATTAGCCGAATAACGTGACTGTACGACCAAACGAACCGACATCTGAGATGTTTTCAAGCATATTTCATGTTCCCTATACTTTGGCATCATTGTAGAGCCTTGAAAATGGCTTAACAGGGCTTAAATGTGTAAAAAATGGGCTTTATAACATGCAGTGACCATTTCTGTAATTTTTCAAATTGTTTCTGTTATGTTGCTCGCTCACGAGGCGTGTAGACTTACCATGAGTCTTACGTGGGGCGCGAGAGACCCCCAGAACTGCAAAAACTGGTTTTTTAGCAAACAACAGCTGATTCTCTGGATTTGGACATGGTTTTCTCAATACTTTAGGCTAGTTTTGGGCTCCCATGGTATACAAAACAGTGTACCACACTTGTATGGTCCAGATCGAAGCTCAAAACCCGAGAAACAATCCTAACGGTTCTTGAAAATCTATATAAACCCAACAATTTCATTCTTTCCAACTTGCCCATTTGATCTCAATTATGCTCTAAGTTGAAGCTTTTACTTGTAAAGCTTCATACCTGAGTATTTTGAGTTCAAACCTTCCAAGCTTGGACCCCTTGTAAGTTTTGTTGGTGCATTCATCTGTCGACTAAGTCTTATATCGAGTCTCGAGTTCGTTGCGGTTTTTGTTCAAACATGATGTCATGATGACATCATCAATATGACATCATCAATATGACATCATCAATGACATCATCTCACATGAAGACAAAGTAACTTTGATGGTTTCGCTTGGAAGATCAGAATGTTTGGTTTTCGCTTGAAGACAAAATACATTGTTATATGGGTTTCGCTTGAAGTGTTTCCAAGCGAACCCTCAATACTATAAATAGGCCAATTATCATTTCATTTGTAACATTTTCCAGAAAGAGATACCGAGGTGCTGCCGGTTTTCCTTTCGTTTGTAAATGCTATTATATCAATACATAAGAGGATTTAAGTGTTAAACAAGCTGTTTCATCATCAGTTTCTTATTTTCCGCATCTGAAACTGATAAATTTCTTCTGAACGACTCGTTTGGGTCACAAAACGATCCTACAAGTGGTATCAGAGCTCAGGAGGAAGAGATTTCGCAAAAACAACTCGTTTTCATCTCTAATTCTGTTTCTACATCATTCTTTTTCGAAATTTAAAAATTTTCACGGATAAAATTGGCTCAAATTTTCATATAGTGTGCGTAAACATGTATTAACAAATCCTGTAAAGTTTCAGATCGAAAATCGACTTAAAAACGGGTTAAAATCATCTGCTCGCTTGAAATTCGTTCGATATTTGCTGACATCATATTCCTTTCGCTTGAAAATTTGATACCGAGTTTGAAGCGAAACCGAGGCTTTCGCTTGAAATCAGCAGTTTGTTTGAAATACGTGTGGCTTTCGCTTGAAATACGTTGACTGTGTACGTCGATTTGTGTGAAACGTAAAACGAGGATGTCAGGTCATTGATTATTGGGAAAAAGAACTCACATGTCTTGTGTCAGTTTGAACAAGGTGATAAGTATCATTTCAGCTTGCATGTGAATCTCGAAAATTGTTCTCACGTTATGTCAGTTTGCATATGATATATCATTACATTAATTTGAAGTTGCATGTGATAAACAGATAATAGTTGTCGGCCATACTTTGAATTGTTTGATAATCTTGCATGTGCATGATATCATTGTTTGCACGTGATCTTGCATTAAAAAGTCAAGTTCATTGTTTGAGGTCAGATAAGACAAAGTCAACCGATCAGACAAAGTCATTATATTTCATTAAAAAGTTTAACCCCGTTGACTCATCTGATCGGGTCACAATCCAAGTTAAAGGGTTTTGTTTGATTCAAGTATTTGGTCCAATCAAAGTGTTTTGAAAGAGTCAAGTTGTCGGCACCGCCCATGTGATTATACTTGATGATGTCAGTTTTAGTGGTTGTGTCGGTTCATTAAAGTCAAGTTGGAAATATCATTTTGAGTGTTAGTCAGCTCATCATATATTTTTAGCCTATTAAAGTCAAGATTGGTGATATTATTAAGTGTGTTGTCAGCTCAAGTAATTCAAAGGCCCAAGTTTTCAACATTATAAAGTCATCAGCCCAAGTCTCTACATCATTTACGGCAAAACTGTGTTGATTAAAGTTCACAAGAGATGTTTCAGTTTGTTTGAATTCGAACTCTTTCTGGTTGTGTGGTTTAGTCTGGTCGGTTGTTGTTGATCCGGGTCATAGCAGTTCGTACGGTTTGACATCAAACTCAGTTCACACAAATTTAGTCCGCACAAAATATTCACCAGTCCAAGTATCAGTTTGTTTCAGTTGTTTAATAGTGTTTAAACTGATAAGTGTTTGTTTGTTTGTTTTAAGGTGATTAAGGTGTGTTACGAGGAGAACCAGTTTGTTTGAAAGCTTTTTCGAGAAATTCTTCGATTCCGAATCATGGATACCGAGTTCTACAACGCGTTTGCAACACCGTCTGGTCCATCTACCATTGCTCAGAACCTGAATTTGGAAAACGAGACGGGAACCACCCAAAAGCCCCCGAAATTGATGAGTGTTGAAGAATACTATGGGTGGAAAGACAGATTCGAGAACTGGGTTCAGGCTAATCATCTTAGATCATGGGAATGTATTTTGAAGAAATATGTCTTGCCACAGACTGATATGAAAGTTGACAAAAGAATATCTGAATTTAGTGATCAAGAACGTGATATGTATAGATCTGAAAAGATGATGATTAGTCTACTTCAGCAAGCTATCAAAGAAGACATTTTCACACTGCTTCAGCATGAAAAAACTTCAAAGTCAATCTGGGATGCTTTACGTGTTAAGTTTGAGGGTAGTGAGAAAATGATTAAAAGCAAGAAGGCGTTGCTCAAGAAAGAGTTTGATCTGTTCAGTAGTTTACCGGGAGAAGATACGAAGAAGCTGATTGAACGTTATTGTCACCTTGTGCGATCTATGTTAATGCTTAGTATAAAAAAGGAGCCTGAAGAGTGGGTAGACAAATTAGCTGATGCCTTACCACAAAAAGAGTAGGGAACGTATTTGATGATTCTGAAAAACACAGGGGTTTATGATGGGTTATCAATTGGTGAGTTTATTGAAAAGATTGAAGGTCAAGATTTGGAACAGCAAAAGATTGCCAGGATGAACAGTCCGAGTGGTCAACAGGATATAAAGATGTACTATAAAGGGAGTGTTCCGGTTCCAGAAGCTGAGAGAAGTCCAAAAATCCAGACTGCGTATAGTGCCGGGGATTCTACAGAAAAGATTGATCAAAGTTCAAACAAAAGCAGCAGTGGTTTCTCATTATATCCAAGTGTCAATCCAAAGAGTTCATCAGAAAGTTTTCAGTCTCAAAGCACAAAAACAGGAAATGGTTATGTGATTCAGTGCAACATCGCTCTAAATCTTCCAGAAGGTCAAAGTTTTTCAGAAGACACTGCTAAAGACCACATGGCTCTACTTGGTTCTGTGTTGTTGTCGTATGAAGGTCTAGTTGCAGGTCGGATCGGAAATCCTATGCTCACCAAAGAGGATTACGATCAGATAGATGCCGAAGAGATGGAACTGATGGACATCAAATGGTGTCTTGCTAGTGTTCTTAGACGTGCTGAAAAATTCAAAACGATTACCGGGAGAAATGACTTTCTTGATGCTCATGTATCTACTTTAGGTTTTGATAAATCTAAAGTTACTTGTTTTCGATGCAGGGAGAAAGGTCATTTCAAGCGGGAGTGCAAGAACAGGGAAGCTAGTGGAGCTCAGAATCCGTTCGGAAAAGACGATTACTACCGGAAAGCCATTTATCAGCAAGTTGGTCAATCACAAGACTCACAGACGGCTCATGGTAGAAGAATCGAGGATTCAAAAAGAGCGTGTGCGGTGGATTTTGACTGGAACAATTATATCTCTCCTGATAGCAAAGCATGCATAGTTGATCAAGATGATGAGAGGCTACCTTAAGGCTTCAGCTGGAATATGTTTGCAGATGAGAATGGGAATTTTAAAGCTTTCATTGCTAAAATTGTTAGAGAACCAGACATGTTTACCACATGGATGAAATCTATTGGTGAGACAGTGAAAAGTGTGAAGGAACAGTCTGCGACATCTGAAGAAAGCTCAGAAAGTGCTGATGAAGATTCACTAAGTGCAGATGAGAGTGTGCAAAATGATGTTACTTCAGAAAAAGAAGTTGTATTTGATCAAACACCGTCTGATTCTGGTGTATCAGATGCTGATTCTAAAAAATCTGTACAGTTTGATCAGTCACCAGTTGATGACAGCAATAGTGATGATGAGGAGGAAAAACACATTAATGTTGCTAAAACTCATCTTTCTCCTGAAAGTTTTCATTTTTATTTTGCAGATCGCCTGGAGAAGCTGAAAAAGAAACGAGCTGCAAAAGAGCAAAAGGATATGAATACTGAAAGTGATACTGAAAAGGATGAAATTGTTCAAACTGAAGAAGTTAAAGTTGATGCTGAAAAGACTGAGCAAGTGAATAAAGAAGAAAAGGTGACCGAAGCTGAAAAAGTGATTGAAGTTGAAAAGATCATTGAAGTTGAGAAGATTGTTGAAATTGTCAAACCTTGCGAGACGTGTTTGGAAGCATGCAAGGGTTGTGCAGCAAAAGACGAGATAATTGCTGAGTATGAGAATAAGAAAGAGCAGTTACTGTTCAACCTCAACTATGTGAAAGAATCTTATGATGTCTTGAACAAAACAGTAACTGGTCTCCAAAAGACAAACTCAGAACAAGAACAAGCACTGACGATGATGAATGCTGTTATGATGACAAAGCAAAAGGCTATCAACTTTTACATCGAAGAAAGTGCTAAATGGAAGCAAGAGTTGGAGACAGAGAAGATTGAGAATGAGAGAATTAGACGTTTATTACAAAGTTATTCTAGTTCTGATTATCTCATTGATCGTATTTACCCAACTGTTGCAGGTATGGAAGTTTTTCAAGACGAGAAGCCAAAGGAAAAGAAAGATAGTGGTAAGAAACCGACTGTTAGTTATAACAAGTGTCCGCCTCCAATTTGGGAAGGGTATTCTCCTACAAAACCAAACGAGGAGCAACTTGAAAAAGCAGTCAATATAAAGCTAAAAACCGACACAACTGACGTTTTACCAGATAACATTGATGTCATGTTTACCTCGTCTGATACTGATCATGAGTCTGAGTTAATAAAAAAGGTGGTCGATCAGGTGTTGGATACTGAGGAGGAGTCTGAGTCAAAGTCTGAGTCTGGAGGGTCAAATTCGTCAGTCAACAGTCAAAAGTCGTCGGTTAAACGGTCTTACAGTAAAGAATTTTTATTATCAAAAGCAAATTTGGATGATGAAGCATTTGAAATCGCATACACTTTAAATGATTCTGACAAATTATACTCTGACAAAGAGTTTCCAATAAGAAGTGTTCGTTTTGATATGATCAAAAAGGTTTTCAAAATGACAGAAATTAATATTTATGAAATAAAAGATTTAAATCTTACTGAAAAACCTAAAAAGTATACTTCAAGAGTTCAACAACGGTTAAACAAGAAAAAGGGTTACAATTCTAGTTCTGGTTTTCAAAAGAAACAAAACCAAAATCGTAGCTACAAAAAGAAAGGTCTTGGATTTATTCCACCAGAAAATCATAAAAATTTGAAAAATTCTAAAACAAAAACAGAATTTGTGTCAGGTGGAAGTGCAGAAGAGGAACAGAAGAAACCATTCTGGAGACAGTCAAATCAAGAGTTTCTTACTGAAAAGAAGAAGAATGGAACTGAAGTGGTTTATTAAAGAGAGACTCGAACCTGTTACAAGTGCAATGAAGTTGGTCACATTGCATGGAACTGCCATAAAAATGCCAAAACAAAACAGGGAGTTTCTCAGAAATTGAAAGAAAAGGTTGTTGATGTTGAACCACCAACCGACAGACTTAAAATTTTTAAAAATTCAACTTATGAGGTTGGTGAGTGTTCTAAAAGGAATTTTTATAAAAAGAAAGAGAATGACAACCAAGTATGGGTTGTTAAGAAAGTTGATGTGAATGTCGGCGATGAATCTGGTTCCACAAAACCAGAAGAGCCACAAGGTGAGGTGAAAATTTCAGTGAATGATGATGAGTTTCCATCACTGAAATTTGAAGAAATTAAATAGAAAGTTGGTAAGGTTGATATCTCGAATCAGTTTTACACAGAGAAAACTAAGTTTGATGTCGAGAAAACATTCAATGGAAGTGTTAAGAATTTTTTTGGAAAAATGTTGAATGGGAAAGTTAAGGGGGTTAAAGATTTTTATGCAACTAAAAAGGCAACATACAACCCTACTGCGCAAGAACTGAACACCATCAAGTCTGAGAAGACTTGGATGGAAGTTTGTTTCCCTTGAAGTCTTAGGACTATGTCGGAGATCCCAAGTTTATATCGTGGATCAGGAATCGGCATCTTTCTTAGTAATTGATTATGTGATTGAATCTTATAAAAGTTAATTTTTACAGGATAAGTGTGAATTGCCGGAGCTTCCAGGTTGGTAAGTGTGAAGCAGGAATCGGCATCTTGATTGGTAAAATGGTTTGTGTAGAGGTTTATTCCTACATAGGCTTATATGTTGTAAATATATTTTGCAAGAGGTACAGAGGTTGCATACATGCAAGTGGTAAATCAGGGACATTAAGTTGTACTTGATCTACTACAAGTGGTTAAAAGTATACAATGTGATGATCCACACCCCGAACCTACAAGTGGTTAAATCAACAAAACTTATTTTCCGGAAAAATCATTTTGGTTAAAACAAACTTAAGTGTTTTGAAATCATAATGAGAAAATAGTTTTGTGAAAGGGGGAGTTCTGATTGTTTATGCCAAGTGGATGGCGAATTGAAGAGATTCGATATCGGTTGTCATGTTGTTGTACAGTTTATTTTCAAATTTCCTAAAATGTGTTTGCATTTTAGGGGGAGTAAGAAATTTTAGAAAATACAAAAACATTTGAAAATTTGAAAAAGTCAAAAACATGATAAAATGAAAATGAGTTTTGTTGTCAAGAAGAGGAAATGATAGTACATCAGTGGACGATCACAGCATGCTAAAGAATTGGAAAGTTAAAAAGTGATAAACGGTCTCACTGATGATGTGTCAGTAGGTTTTTGCACAATTAGTAGATTGTGACGAGATATAAACCTAAATTTCAAACTTGCTTATATCGTGGGGAAACATCTCTCGGACATATGGGTAACCCCCGAAATCTCGTTTGAAAGATCTCATAATCTGATATACTAGGTCTTTATACTCAATGATGTCTGGGGTATTATTCCGGGACTTCTGCTGAACGATGGTTCTGACCTAGTCCTTGGATAATACTTTCCACAAATGCTTGAAACATAGCATAAACCCTCAGCATGCAGATGAAACAATAAAATTGATAGTCGCTGCTGTTGTAACTAAAAGATCCTCTAAAGGGGACATTCCTTAAAGTCGAAGCTGATATCTCTCTGCGTATACGGAAGTATCGACCTTAGATCCCTCGGCCCTCGCATTACCTAATTTATATACAGATATCATTGGTGTCATAATTACCTGTAAGACTGAATATTGGGATCTGGATACGGGAGTATATTCTGAGGTGGGACACGTGATTGAGTTTAAGTACTTAAAACATTAATTTCGTATCTCGAAGCAGTTGAACTTTGTGTGAAAATTTAAGTGGACAAATATACTGACAATCTAAGTGAATCGTTTAGAACTTAAAATGTTTAAAGCTTAACGGTGTTGGTGATTTGTCTCATAAACTGATATGATCCTCTTGCACAAACTCACAAAAATATATTGTCTGTAAATATTTCTTTACTGCATTTCATTACGTTCCAAAATCCAAAAAGATTTTAGTGTGTTTTAGCTTAAATTTTGAAAAATTCAAAAAGATTTTCGACAACTGGTGTTGTAGAGCTAATTTTCAAAATTCCGAGTGCTAAACATGATGAACAAATGGTTTGGGAGAGTGTGTTGTGTTTGAAATAAAAATGATATTTCTGCAAGTGGTTCATCAGAGGCTATAAACGTTGAATCATTTTAAAATTTGCTTTTCAAGTTATTATCAGAAAATTTATTGTGAGGTAGAGAATGTGCAGGTTTCTAAATGATAGAGAGTCAGGTTCCGATACCTGAAGACTTTGTGATTTCAACATGCCAGACTGCGATCCCAGCATATCGAAAGGGGGAGTCTGAAGACATTCAAGTAAAGATTGTTCGTGGGGAGTCTGTTGATGTTGAAGAAGAGAAGGAGATAAAGTTTAAGGATGCTTACAATGTAAGATATTTCAGAGAGAGTTCAGACCGATAAAGACTGAAGACATTGAAGACTCGACACTTAAGACTCGTCAACATCTGAGGGGGAGTCTGTTGGTGCATTCATCTGTCGACTAAGTCTTATATCGAGTCTCGAGTTCGTTGCGGTTTTTGTTCAAACATGATGTCATGATGACATCATCAAGATGATATCATCAAGATGACATCATCAATGACATCATCTCACATGAAGACAAAGTAACTTTGATGGTTTCGCTTGGAAGATCAGAATGTTTGGTTTTCGCTTGAAGACAAAATACATTGTTATATGGGTTTCGCTTGAAGTGTTTCCAAGCGAACCCTCAATACTATAAATAGGCCAATTATCATTTCATTTGTAACATTTGCCAGAAAGAGATACCGAGGTGCTGCCGGTTTTCCTTTCGTTTGTAAACGCTGTTATATCAATACATAAGAGGATTTAAGTGTTAAACAAGCTGTTTCATCATCAGTTTCTTATTTTCCGCATCTGAAACTGATAAATTTCTTCTGAACGACTCGTTTGGGTCACAAAACGATCCTACAAGTTTCTTTCTTGCTTTTTATGCATTTCAAGCATGAAAGTCAAACATTGTTTGACTTTTTGCTTTGACCAGTTTATGGTCAACACAAAGTTCGTTTGAACTTTGCAACGTGAGCGTAATCACGATGGTTATAGTCCCTTGTGATTATACCTACTGATTACCACGTTGATTAGGCGTAGTGACGAGACAAAGTTTCGGTCAAAATACGTGTTTATGCGTATTTTGCAACGAAGCTATTTTTGGGTATCAAAACACTTTGTTTTGATATCAAACTTGTTTTCTAACTTAGTTAAACATGTTTTAACATGTTTAACTCGTCACTTTTAGTCTAGTGCTTATAGGGTCGTAAGATAAGCGGTCTAAATAACCGCTTAGACTTTCGAACCCGACTCGTTTGGTCGATCAATAGGATCCGACCAAACAGATTTTGTGACCATAGTTGGATAGGGAATAACCTTCCGGGGTTATACCTTATGATCACTTCGTTTAGTTAGTTGTATGATAGGTAGTTTATATGCCTTAGGAAAATGACCAAAATGCCCTTTTTACGCATAAATTCATTTTAAGCATATGTAACCTAAATTTTGACATTTAAACTGATTAGGCAATGTTATTAGACATGTTAAGGCATATAATACTTGTCATAGGACTAGTTAGACGGTCCGAACGCGTTTCGCGCGAACGACACGTTAAAGTATCATAGACTACCTTAACGAGTCCTAACGGGTCCTAAGCACTTAGGATAGGTTCCGATTTAGAATGTAGGCTTTGTTAAACCATATCACGTGAGTTCCAATACTCATTTGGTTTACGAAACCTCATTTTATCCGATCTTCCGATTTAGGTCCGGTTTATTAACGTAGTTACCTATGTTAGGTGTCGATTGATTCCGTGATCCTTCAAGCTTTGTTTGGTTGTTATTCAAAGAATTTTAAGCAATATCAAGTGAGTACATAGTTCCCCTCTTTTACCATTTTCAAATATTTTGGGGTGATACACATGTGCCTACTTGTTACTTTCGTGCTTTTCGTGCTTTTATAACATATACTTGCTATGTTCATGTAGTACACATATAGTACATGATTTCAACTATGTTTATGCTATGTATGTTTAATTAACATGCTAGCACATTGATTTCATAAACATTTCTGCTTTGTATGTTTACTTAGCATACTTAGTACATTATTTTCATATAACATGCTTACATTTGGTATAACATTTGGTTTGTTTAACGAAACTAAAATACGTTCATTAACACTGATCATGCCGCTCGGTAGTTTGTAGTGGTACCATAGGAATTGACAACTCCCATCCCTGGAATCCTAGGTTTGTTTGGACGTAAGGGATGACAGAATCCGAAAACATTTTGATAAACCTTTAACTTGTTAAGGGCTTGTCCTTCAGTCTCAAGGCTTGGATGTATACGATAAATATACCACATAAATGTTCTTATCAGTAAAGCATTTATTTTATAAAACATAATTTTTGACTTAAACTATGATTTATTCAAATACATTGTTTTGTACTTTCCTATGGATTGAGTAATACTTTTATTCACCGTACATTTCGTTTGATTACACATAAACATTATACATATGGTTTGAGTAGTTACTTTTTACTTGCCATACATAACATTTGATTATACAAGATATGATTTACATTCGATATTGTTTACACATAAACATTTTGTCATCGGTTTAAACTAGACATTTTGGTGGTTAATGATAAGTGATTTACATAACGAGGCGTGTGTAATATGATAAAAGCATGGTGGATACACCGCTGGTACTTCCTATATATAAGTGCTTTTATGATATTACATATCGTAGCGTTATTTAAATCATTTCAACAAAAACATGATACATTTTATACAAATAACATATTTTCACAAGCCATTGTTTTACAAACGACACATTTTGTACAAAAATCATTTTTACTTGGTTATTTATTTAACCATGCATTATTCATTTATATAATCCGATTTCTTATCGAGTTTCGTATGATTTCATAAACAAAAACATTTTATAAGGTTCATGACTACTTTTGTTAAACATTTCTTTTAACTACAAATCATGAATCCTTCATCAACAAAACCTACGTATCTCACAGGCATTTTTATGCTGACGTACCTATTTTCACATGTGTTTCAGGTGCTGTTGTTAGATGATCATGATGCAAACATAGGATCGAACGAGGCCTTAGTGACTTAAAACTATGAAAGACAGTTTAATTCATGTTGTGCTTCTTAAATTCTTAGACAATGTAAACATTTTAATTCAATAAAATAAAACTTCAATTACCATGTGTTATGAAACAATGATTTTGTTACTCCACTCCCCGACATTTCCGCCGCGATTTGTTGTTTTACGCGGTCGGGGTGTGACAATGATAATTATCAAACTTACTTCTTACGACGATATGTCGCATCAAATGAAACAACATCACCAAACACTGAAAAATTCCTTTTGGCATCTTCATTGGCCCAAAACAACGCCCTTATAACACCATCTTCTGTGGTTATATACTCCATTGAAAAGTTTGGCATGTACGTTTTCTTCCTCAATAGCCGTTTAATCATCATATCAGCGTGAAAATCAGATATATACTTGTTCAGGTCTTGCTTAAAATTTTTAAAATCGTTTTTGGTTGCCCCCAACCTTGTCAAACCCACCATATAGTGTCCTCATGATATTAAACTCTTTAACCGGTCCAATATTCAAGGCGCTCAACGCGTTAACGACTTGTTCTTGCATATAGTTCATACCTCGGTTAGCGGGGAGTAAATGCCTATCGTCCTCAGCAACAAAATAGTGATTATGGGCCTCCTTGAAAGAATATACCTCGTATAGATTCGAAGTGTTTAACTTTACACACATACGTGCTTCGCAACCCGTCCTTATAGCAGGAACACGTCGAATAGATTTCCTCTTTGACCTATTATTTGAGGTCTCAATTTCTTTAGATGTATCGATCGCCTTAAAAGGTTTAGTTCCCTCCTTTGAGCAAACGAAATATTTAGATTTTATAATACCATGAGGCGTGTATTGAGAAGACTTTCTGTCAGTGAAGCCTGAAGCCATTGCACACTTTTGATAAAAGAGGAATGCATTATTCACTGTATCAAACGCCATCTTATCCTTCGGCTTAAGCAAGTCATCCACCTCAGGTAAATAAGTCCTCTTACCGGAGTTTGGAGATAGATGTAGTTGCCCAACGACTGATAAGTTTGAAAGCCTACAAAAAAAATAAAATTAAATGATAGCCTAGTTAAATTCAGTTAAACAAAATTTCGAAAATAAGACAACATATCATATAGAAAAAACACCATTAAAAAACTAGCGTATATATTAAAGACAACATAAACGAACATAAGATACCACAGATATCATTTACAATATAACACCATATTGAATACAACGAAAGAAAGAAAATAATACATTACATAAAAACACCATATGGAACTATACAACTAATGAAGAAAACACCATTCAACAGTAAAGATGTGCAAAAAAAAAAAACCACAACATAATATGTACAACATAACACCACAAGCAACTAATCAAATATAGCAAATCAACAACTGCTATAAAAAACACCCTCAAACTTCAATAGTATACATTAAAAACACCATGTACATATAAAACACCCTGTAAGGATTACACATGGTGTCATTAAATAAACTCGTATACTAAAGGAACATCACCCATGCAAAAAACACCATACACTGTAACATCAAACTGTCAAACACATGTTCATCAGAAAACTAAATCAGATTGTAAACAACCAAAAATATGAACATAATCGACTTAACAGATGATTGAAAATTGATGCTTTGCATTAACGAATATTGATTACCATTACATAATAAATGAAAAAACAACATAAGGATATTACCTGGATCGTCGTTCTCCATGTAGAATTACGAACTGATGTTCTTGAATCGTAGAGGTTTAGATGAAAGACGTATTGTTGTTAGTTATTTAATATTTACGTATACTGATAAAAATTTCAAAATTCGAATTCCCTAAAATAACTAACTAAATTCGGTTACATAAATTTAATCCTTAATTAGAATTATTAGTACAATTACCATTATAACCTTGATCTAAAGAAATGGATATGGAATGATCTAATGGCTGAGATTCTTTCTTACCTTTCTCACACTTTAGGTCTTTTTTACAGGAACCTCTCTCTCTCTCTCTCTCTCTATATATATATATATATATATATACACACACACACACACATATATATATATATATTTAGCTACTTGAAATAAATAAGAAAAAAATATTGCTTATAAATATGTAGCTTTTTAACTAAGTCACAAGTAAATAATTTTTCAAAAGAAAAAGCCGACGTTTTACAATTTTAGCCACTTTCAAATAAAACACACCCTACCCGAGCCACAGCCTACCCTTTTAAAAGTCCTCTCGATGCTTACAAGGATTGAAATGTCAAAAAGGAGGATGTTTGATTACTTGTCAAGCCTTTAGTAAGAGTAACTTTCAATCCAGGTACGAGCGTCTTCACTTATACATCTTCGCCTGAGTGTTGAGTGATTGCTTGTGAGGTGTGTAAAATTTGTATATAACTAAATAGAATTTTATAAAGGCATGTTATGCCTAAGACAAATAATTTTTCTTAATATGTGTTGTAAATAAATCATGACGAATAAGACTGTAAATAAAATAAAAACAAAATAAAATTAGAACTTGGATTCCCGACGCTCTAAAGATAAGCCTATTAACCTTCTCTTCTACCGATTCCGTTTGGGTGTATAAGCTATGATATAGAGTTTTGCTTGAGGACAAACAAACATTCAAGTGTGGGGGTATTTGATGTACGTAAAATACAACATATAAATTATATCAAATACATCGTAAAATCAATCCTTTTTCAGTACTAATGTTGGAAAAAGCTCGTTTCTTTGTTCCTTTTTAATTAACAAGGTCAAAAGAGCTTAAATGCACGAAAGGAGCAAAATAACAGCAAAAACCAACATAAAATACAATGAAGGAGGATTGACATAACTCGCCAAGCCCCCATCCACATCCAAACCAAGGAAATAACAAGATCAGAAGCTTTGGCACGGGGCCGTGCCCATCAGGCATGGGCCGTGCCCAGTGAGAATTCTCTGCAGAAGAAAAAGACAACAACAAAAGAAAAATCCAAAGCTCAACATGGGACCGTGCTAAGGAAACACGGGGTGTGGTCAACTCTTGGATTTGCAGAATCTGAGATAGTACAACAAGTACATTGGCCACGGGCTATGCCGTTGACACACAGGGCCGTGTTAGTACGAGGTCTGACACTGCAGTTAATGAAGTGGAGAGAAACTGAAGGCCATGGGTCCGTGCCAGGTGGGCACGGGCCGTATTGAATGTCTGATTTCAGCTATAAATAGGGGTGCTTGGTTTCGTTCCAATCTATCCCTTGGCAAACCACTTCTCTCACACTTGCCACCACTCCACCACCACTACAACACCATCATCCACCACCATCATCCATCTTCCATCATTTAGAGTGTGTAGTAGTCTCGGGATCCAAGATCGATCGTAAGAGTTCTTGTCAAACAAAGACCATGCTTGGCTAAACTCTTACATCACTTGGTGAAAACGAATCTTTTATGTATTACGTTTTGTTTTCCAAACTTTGGCTCCTTTTTAATTGGGTATGTATTAATGACTTTAATAACTAGTTATTTATATTGAAGGCAAATTTATCTAACCATTCTTCATATGTTGTTGATTCACTTATTTGTGTCTTTACGGTCTATAGAAAGCGGGTTAACTACTTGGAAGGGGGTTGGAAGGGTGGTTGGGTAATTCAATGTCTCGTTCAGTGTATAAATCATGCGAGAACCTGGTTGAAGCTTAGTACTACTTCAAGGTTTGGGCGTTACTATGCGCCCTAGAAGAAAGTAGGAAACCGCTTGAATCCCTTATCTATAAACTACTATTAAAACTTTAAACCAACCCTGCGAGGACTGTATCCCTGCTGACTCAGACCAAAGGGTTGAGGGTAACACTGTCCGGAAGGGGGCCTATCACTTTTCGCTTAATAACTTACTTAATAATCTTTCAGTAATCCGATCTTGCATGACTGTAACCCTGCTGACTCCAACCAATAGGTTGAGGGTAACGCTACCTGGAAGGGGGCCTACTACTATAACTTAAAGATAATCTCTTAAAATGCCAAAGTGCGGAAATCATTAAAGGATACATAAAAGAGGATTTGGAACCAAGTGATTACTTCTTGTCTATTTGTTTTTCCTTATATTTTACTTTTGCTTTTTAGTTTATCTTTTTATAACTTTAAAACCTTTTTATCAAAGTTTGGTTAGATTAGACGTTAACGATAAGCCGATATTAAAAACTCTTGTGTCCTTGGACGACCTCGGTATTTTGCCATCACTATACTACGTCCACGACGGGTGCGCTTGCCCTAACGTGTGTGTAGAGTGATAGTATTATATCGTGTTTTATAAATTTAAAACTTGAATTGGCGAGTAAAAAGTGTTAAAATATATCAAAAAATTATACCTACACCCACGCACATCACTTACCAATAACGGTAATGGTTTATAAGATCTGAATAGTTTGGTATCGATTAGCAAGAATGCCCACTTGGTTGCCGAAATCATCGCGGACTCTGACGGCATGAATGATTGAGCCCAAACTATATCAGGTCTGTGTTGATGAACGAGGTATTACTAGAACTAGAAGGTCGAGGTCCCCATGCAAAAGGATCGAATGCTTGTGAAGAGTTGCTCGAGCTTGTATTGTTTGCGTTTGACCAATATGCCATTTTACCCGAAAATGCAACTTGCCAAAAATTTATTAAAAACAAGACGCTCACTAGATTAAATCAAATCTAGTATCATAAAAGAAAGTGGGCTTATCAAATTAGTCTGGGCTAGAATGGTCACTCTCGTTCCAAATGAATTTGGATCTTCAAATGTTGTGGGATTGTGTGAAGTTGGGAACTATCGATGAAAATGATAAATAATGGACTAATTGGATTTGTGTTTAAACAATAGTTCCCTTTCAACAGAGGTGAACGGTCCATTTAATTCTTAACAAAAAATGGGCTTTTAACTTGTTGCAACTCATATAGATTGAAATTGTTGCAACACACCATGCAGGACTATCGATTGTAGTCCACTACTGATTATTGAAACGATTTTAGTAGTACTGTCGATTGAGATTTAATTGTGAACTGTCCATGAACAAAACGACAGAACCAGACACACAGACATAGAAGGTACAATCTGCTCCATAAAATATCGAACAATTAGATTTGACAACGGACGTACTAATCCGTCAACATTTTCCGGTGTACTATTCCGGTGACCTCACCGGATTAATGGTGTTTGGAGTTTTAACTTCAAAACTCAATAACACCTGCGATTTTGATTATCTCCAACAGTTTTTGATAAGTTTTAACAACTAACATCAACCGATAACATCAAATATCTGAGTTCTAATCCGTATTTATATCCCTGGGTTTCGAGTTTTTGTTCAATAAAGCTCATTCAAGGTTCTATTTCCAGCCTATGTGTTCCCTGTCATGTGTTTATGTGGACGCAAAACAGTAATTAATCCATGAGCACCAAAGAGTTTATTAGGCAAAACAGTAATTAATCCATGACGGTGGTAATTTATATATTTGGAGTTTCTAGCAGCAGAAACATTCAAAAAGACACTGGATTGTCAACCAAGGTTATGACTTATACATGTGTACCCTTGGCCTTTTTTAAAACATGACTGGATGTGGAATAGGTAGAAATGTTTGCTGATTGATCGGATTATAGGGCTGAGTCAAACTATAAGGGCATGCAATTCTGGTTGTAAGTATCCCCTTCAACTTTTATAACTGGCTACTAAGTAGCTTTATTTGTGTACTAAACCACCTCTTATAACAATCATTATATCATGAACTCAAAATAATATCCAATTAAAGTTTCATTAATCTGGAACAACGATCTAACTTTACAACTACAAAAGCTCACTACTGTCTTGTTGTTTAAAAAACTTTGTCAGAAAGACACCGATCAACACAAGTCAAAACGCTCCAAAACGAGAAGCGAGATCGGTGAATACGTCTTCACTAAATGGTATCGTGATCCCACCCATGGGATGGTTGTATCCAAACTCTTGCTCTGACTGATGCAGTAACTCTTGAAATCTAGGCTTGCTTAATATCGATACAGGGACTACAAACCGCTTCTTCTCTTATTCCCCAACATAAATGGCAAAATTGCCTTCGGGGATATCCATAGATGCAGGAGTGCTGCCACCATTAGAGAGGGATCATTTGAGAATTTGTCTTGCTTGAATGATACGAGGCATACGGATGGCCATGTTTTCAAGGAAGCTAGAGGATGTTCACTGTTGTAGGTCCACTAGAGGAGGATCTAGAACACCTATCCTTGTTGTCGATTACACCCTCAAGTGCGGACTCCAAGTGGGTGTACAAACCAAGCAAGAGAACACGAACACAACACAAGAATCAACGTTTAAAAGACACTTGTATATATATTAGAAGAGTTTTACAAACAAGATAAACAACATCAAAGCTCTCTCTCTAAACTCTCCTGTTCTCACACTATGTTCTCTGTGTTCTACCTTGTCTCTGTTTGCAAACATGCCTTTATATAGCAATCCTTATCCATATCCTATGAAGACTCTACTGGGCTCAATAAAGTGGCCCACGAAGGATGCTAACCAACAAAGAATGGGATTCTTCGTGAACTACCTTTAGTGAACAATCAAGTCTGACGAACAATATTCTTCGACACAGGGATTCTTCGTTTCATCTGTTCTTCGTCTCTTTGATTCTTCGCTAGAGAATGATCTTCATAGCTTGGAATCTTCGGCTCATTACATTCTTCGGCCAAATGGGATTCTTCGTAGGAGGCTGCACATTTGCAGATGCAGACTTGAAGATTAAATATAAACAACAGCAAACAGTGATAGGATCGATCCGAAACTCGATGGAGGATATCGAGTTTCAGTCTTCATCTCGTAACGTAGACGAACCGAATGAGCTGTATCCACATAAATGCATCAACAAACTCCCCCTTGGATGCTGCTCGTGATGGTTCGTTATCCACATTGTAGTCGGATCTTTAAAGTCTTCACGTGTCACGGACAGGGAGTGTATCAGCAAACTCCCCATTGAACATTGATCGTGCAACACTGATCTTCGAATTTTAGATCCTTGCGGAGTTGAGAAGTGGTCAGCGGCAACTCGATCATCTTGATCCTTTGATTGCATCCATGTCTTGTCTTCATTCCAAAGCTCGTCTTCTAACACGTTCTCTTTGCCTTTAGCTGGTTTGGATGTCGCATCTGCACATACAAGAAAGCTAAACGCGTAATGAGAACAACTGCTTGGAGCATAGTTAACATAAACAAACGACACACATGTGAGCAACTCTCAATCAACTACCGACCGACAACAGTTTGAAAGTTGTAAAATTTGATCAATTTAGATTTTAACTTTCAACACTTGCTAAATTTCGACCGTTTATGAAGATGCAGTTCTTTTAGGTTTCAATCAGGATTCAGGTAGGAAAAGACTCGAGATCCAACATCAAACAATCAAAAAGAAAATTAGAAATAAAATCTTTTTGGCATTTATAAAGTTTATATTAAAAGACACCTAAAATATTTTTGGTATTTTTGAAAATTTGAAATGTAAGTACGGAAAGCAGAAAATAAATATAAACAGAGATGCAGAAATGGAAAGCATTAAATAAATATTTACAGACATTCTTTTTGCGAGTTTCGAGGCTAAGAGAATCATATCAGTGTACGGTCACGCCAAAACGCTCTTGTTGTTCAACTAGTTAACATTAAGATAAGCATCCTATAGTGATTATCGGTATTGTTGTCCACTTTAGCTCAACCTATCAGATGTACTCGCGGTTAGGGGATACCTTAAGGTATGATTTATACTTACCGACCGGTATTCATCCACACACGACACATTCCCGTATCAAGGTATGCACGAGAGTTCATCTTACTGGTGAGTATACCATTTATCATCTGTTTTCAACGTATATGATGTGAGATAGTCACTTATTTTTGGGTGAATACAAGCCCTATGTGATTAAATCACTTATTGACGAGGAACTTGATATTCGATGCATGCAGGGCACAAGAGCAAGTCCGTGAACAGGTTAGTACCATCGTACCCACAAAGAGATGAACTTGACTCTCAGATAAAAGCTGTGATATATTATCACTTATTGATTGGGACATGTGATTGTTTATCACTTATTGAGGTCATATGCATCATGTATTATATATGTTTGTATGAAATGTATACCCACAAGTACATAAAAATAAATACGGAAAACTCGATTACAAAATCTTTAGAAAGTTAAAGGGTTATAAGTGTAAATACAGAAATTTGAAAGGTAAAAGTATAAAAAACAAAAAAAAAAAAAACACCAAAAGAAAAACAGACTAAAAGACAAAAAAAAAAAAAAAATCAAAAGTCAAAACATACACTACTTACAAGTTACAAACTTTGCTAACTGTAATATATATAATATTTTGTTTGTGAGCCTAGTAAATCAAGATACCATGGTCATCTTGATGTAAATAAAATAATAATGATTATTAGTCCTTAAATATTGTGCGTTCGGTTCGTAGATTGATTTGGAATTGGAAGAAATTTATATAGAAATTAGAATTTGAAGTAATTGGATTTCAAATTTAAACATTCCAATAGGAATTTGAAATTGGTAGAATTGGAATCTCAATTCCATTATCGATGTGTTCAGTTGGCAAATGAATTGGAATCTAACAATCTTGACCCGCCGATCGGGTGGTCCAATTCGGTATAGCGGCGACTGGGTAAGGTCTAGATGTTTCAGGTCGGGTCGGGTTAATACGTTTTAGGTCGATAACGGGTCGTGTTGAAACGATGCGGGTCGAAACGTTTTGGGCTGTTAACCGGTCAGTTTGGGGTAAACATGTTTTGAGCCGGTAATGGGTTAGGTTGGATCAAGATGTTTCGGGCCGATAACGGACCGGGTCGTTAACGTGTTGGCTTGAGACGTTTCAAAATGTTAACGGGCAGACTCAAGACATTATAGGTTGTTATGGGCTGGGACAGGTTGACACTTTTAGTGCCGATAACTGGTTGGGTCAAGATTTCCGTGTCGATAACGGGTTAAGTCAGGTCGAGACGTTTCGTATAGTTAACGGGTCGGGTCAGTTCGAGACATTTCGAGTTGGGTCGGGTCGAGACATTTCATGTCATTAACCAGCCGTTCAAGAAGTTTCAGGTCGGGTTGGGTCGAGACGTTTCAGGCTAGTAACGGTCGGGTTAGGTCTATACGCTTTGGGCCGAGTCAACATGTTTCGATCAGTTCGAAACATTACGGGTTCGTAAAGGGCAGGGTAGGGTTGCCCGTTGCTGGGTGGTAACCGGTCAGGTCGGGTCGATAAGTTTCAGGTCGGGTTAGTTCGAGACGTTCCGGGTGGTTAACGGGCAGGGTTGGGTCGAGCCAATTTCGGTTGTTAACAGGCCGAGTGGTGGACACTTTTGGGGTTAATAACGAAGCGGGCCGGGTCGAGAGTTTTGATTCAGTATCGGGCTGGGTCGGTTCAAGACATTTCAGGTCGTTAACGGGCCGAGTTAGTTCCAGATGTTTTTGGTCGTTAACGGGTCAAGTATGTTCAAGACGTTTAACGGTGCAGATTGAAACGATACATGTGAAAACGGTGTGGGTCGAAACTGTTCGGGTCGAAACGGTACGGGTCGAAACGGTACTGGCATTGGTCAAAACAGTTTGGGTCGAACCGATGCGGTTTGAAACGGTGTAGGTCGAAACGTTACGAGAAGAAACAATGTGGGGTCGAAATGTTGCAGGTCAAAACGGTATTGGTCGAAACGTTGTTGATCAATATAGTGTGGGTCGAAATGGATCGGGTCGAAAAGGTCCTGGTCGGCGGCGGGCCGCGTCGTGTCAAGAAGGTGATTAGGAGGTCGAGCATGATGGATGGTAAGGGGTTGCGGATGCGACGATGTCAACTGGTCGAAGAATCCAATGAATTTACTTGAATTCGAATTTGAATTCCGTTAATCAAAGGAATTTGAGTGAATTCATGTCTAATTCCAATTCATTAGTCAACCAAAAACATGAAGATTGGAACTAAGTTTCCAATTCCAATAAATTCTGTAAATCAAACATCTTAAGAGTTGGAATTGAGATTCTAGTTCTATTTAATTCCATTGAATTCCAGCAGACCAAACGCATGATGCGGATAGTGTATCTTAGTTGGTAATTATACAACAACTTCATTATCACACTTTTTTAAGTAAGAGTAATGCCATTCTTTTTGTTATTTTTGTTTCTTACCAACACCTGATCCTAAAGAAGAACTTAGAAGAAATAAATTAGATTTCTCTCTAACTCGTTACCAAGAACTTGAAAAAAATAAACAAGTCCCTCCAAAAGAACGATTACCTAAAATAAACTAACATGTTTCTTTTATGTTGTCACACCCCGACCGCGTAAAACAACAAACCGCGGCGGAAACGTCGGGGAGTGGAGCAACAGAATTATTGTTTCACAACCATGGTATTTAAAGTTTCGTTTTATTTATTAACGTTGTTTACATTGTCTTAAAACAAGGAAAACATAACATACATTAAACTAGTCTTGCATCTTTTATTGTCACTAAGGCCCGAGTCCGCGTAAGTGTATCACGATCAACCCTATGCATTAGCTCCTGAAAATACATGTGAAAATAGGTACGTTAGCATAAAAATGCCTGTGAGATACATAGGTTTTGTTGAAGCAAGATTCATGACTTGTAAGTTAAAAGAAATGTTTAACAAAAAGTTAGTCATGAATCCTATTAAAAGTGTTTTCTTTTATAAATTATACGAAATTTGATAAAGAAATCAAATTGTTATATAAGAAAGGAGTAAGGTTAAATGAATACCCAAGTAAAATGAGTTTGTATAAAATATGTCGTTTGTATATCAATGTCTTTGTGTAAATGTGTCGTTTGTATAAAATGTAACATGTTCTTGTTGAAATGATTTAGATAACGCTACCATATGTAATATCATAAAAGCACTTATATATAGAAAGTACCAGCGGCGTATCCACCATGCTTTTATCATATTATACACGTCTCGTTACATAAATCACTTATCAAATAAACACCAAAATGTCTTGTTTAAACAGATGTCAAAATGTGTATGTGTAAACAAGTCTAGTATCAAATGTAAATCATGTATGGTATAATCAAATAGTATGTATGGCAAGCGAAAAGTATCAACTTAAACCATATGTATAATATCAATGAGTAATCAAATGTTATGTATGGTGAAAAAAAGTATTTACTCAACCCCATAGGCAAAATGTACAAAACAATGTAATCGAAATAAATCATAGTTTAAGTCAAAAGTTATGTTTTGCAAAATCAGTGCTTTACTGATACAAACATTTATGTGGTAATGTTAAACGCATACAATCAAGCCTTGAGACTGTACGATAAACCTTCAAACAAATCAAAGGTTTATTAAAAATGTTGTCGGATTCTGTCATTCCTTACCTCCAAACAAACCTAGGATTCCAGGAATGGGAGTTGTCAATTCATATGGTACCACTACATACTACCGAGAGGCATGATCAGTGTTGATGAACGTATTTTAGTTTCGTGATACAAACCAAATGTCATACCAAATGTAAGCATGTTATGTGAAAACAATGTACTAAGTATGCTAAGTTAACATACGAAGCAGAAATGTCATGTAAATCAATGTGTCCATATGTTGAGTAAACATATGCAACAAACGTGTTCATGAAAACAATGTGCTAGCATGCTCAGTCAACATACATAGCAAAGCATAAAAGAAATCATGTACTATATGCGTACTAATGAACATAGCAAGTATATGTCATGAAAGCACGAAAAGCACGAAAGTAACAAGTAGGCACATGTGTTTCACCCCAAAATATTTGAAAACAGTAAAATAGGGGACTATGTACTCACTTGATATTGCTTAGTAATCTTGAAACAACCAAACAATGCTAGAAGGATCACGGAATCAATCGGCACCTAATATACGTAACTACGTTAATAAACCGGACCTAAATCGGAAGATCGGATAAAATGAGGTTTCGTAAACCAAATGAGTATTGGAACTCATGTGATATGGTTTAACAAAGCCTACATTCTAAATCGGAACCAATCCTAAGTGCTTATGACCCGTTATGACCCGTTTAGGTAGCTTACGCTACTTTAACGTGTCATTTGCGCAAAAGGGCAGATGAGTAGCCTAACTAGTCCTATGAAAAGTATTATATGCCCTAACATGTTTAATAATCAGTTTATATGGCAAAAATTAAGTTACATATGCTTAAAATGAAATTATGCGTAAAAAGGGCATTTTGGTCATTTTCCTATGGCATATAAACTATCTATCATACAACTAACTAAACGAAGTGACCATAAGGTATAACCTCGGAAGGTTATTCCCTATACAACTATGGTCACAAAATATGTTTGGTCGGATCCTAATGATCGACCAAACGGGTCGGGTTCGAAAGTCTAAGCGGTTGTTTAGACCGCTTATCTTACGACCCTATATAGGCACTAAGCTAAAAATGACGAGCTAAACATGTTAAAACATGCTTACTAAGTTAGAAAACAATTTTGGTATCAAAACAAAGTGTTTTGATACCCGAAAATAGCTTCGTTGCAAAATACACATAAATACGTATTTTGACCGAAACTTTGACTCGTCACTACGCCTAATCAACGTGGTAATTAGTAGGTATAGTCACAAGGGACTATAACCATCGTGATTACGCTCACGTTGCAAAGTTCAAACGAACTTTGTGTTGACCAAAGACTGGTTAAAGCAGAAAGTCAAACACTGTTTGACTTTCATGCTTGAAATGTATAATCAAGCATGAAGGAGACTTATAAAGGGTCCAAGGTTGATCAAGAACAAAGAAAACTAGAAGATTTGAAGCCTTCAACCAAAGGGATAGCTTCAAGATCAGATTTGAATGGAAATGAGCAATGAACTCTCAAAAACCCAAGTCTATTTATCGGAAGTTTGTATCAACAAGATCATTCCAAGTGTTATGAGAATCAATCTTGACCCTACACTTGTGGAACACGGTTTATAATACAATGGGACTCCAAAAACCAGCTCAAGGTATTGAAAATTTTGGATAAAAGACCCTGAAATTCAAGCCAGATGCTGAAAACAAGGTTTCTGCCCAGATAGGGCCATCGCGTCGCGCGACGGCAAAAGCCCCTAGGGGTCTTGCGACGCGAGCACATGGCTGAAACTTTCAGAACTTGTCATTTTCAGTCCCTACACACACGAACTTGCGTATTCGATGTATTTACCCTCCGTTAAGCCATTTTCAAGGCTCTACAAGGACGTCAAAGTATAGGGGATGTGAAATATGCTCGTAAATATCACGGATGTCGGTTCGTTTGGTCGTACGGTCACGATATTCGGTTCACTACGACGAAACACGAACGGACGCGAAAAACGATTCAAATTACACAACGAATGGAATTTTAGCATGCCAATCTCTAAAATAAAATATTTTAATGATTACAAAAATTTTTGGATGTCCAAAATGCAAACTTATGCACTTTTTGACGCTTTTAGTCCCTGTTGATCAAATAAGTTTATTTTCGTATACCAAACCCCTCAAAGCCTATTTCTAAGCTATGTAAAGGATATTTAGGGTACGTTTAACTTATGATCAAGTTCCGGAATGTTCGTTACTATACGAATCGACATACTTTCTCAGTTTGACGCAAATAGTCCCTACGATCGAATAAACTTGTTTTTGACACACCAAACCTTTCAAAACTTATTTCTAAGTTATGCAGAGGTTATTTAAGGTATGTTAAGCCTATTTCACTATTCCGGAGTGTTTGTTGCGTTAAACTTATTACGTTTACGCATCAGTTTGCGTATAACTTTCTAGAAAGCGATATAGAGTTTGAAATTGAACAAAAATCAAGACGTGCAAAATGTCAAACATAAATAAAAAAATATTGGGATCAAATCACATTGTTTTATTGATAATTGAACTGATCAGAGTTTATACAATGATTACAAGCACAGATGTCACAGTCTCCCCAACTTTAGGAAATTTCATCCCGAAATTTATTTTGAGGAAACTTGTGAGAATAGATGTGGATATTTCGCCTTCATTTGATCTTCACATTCCAAAGTAAATTCTGGTCCACGTTTAGATTCCCTGCAAACTTTGACAAGTGGAATGCGCTTGCGTTTGAGTCATTTGACTTCACGGTCCATGATTTCCACAGGCTTCTCAACGAAATGCATTGTGTCATCAACACGAATCTCATCAAGTGGTATGTGGAGGTTCTCATCAGCTAAACACTTTTTAAGATTGGACATGTGGAAGGTTGGATGAACATTTCCAAGTTCAGGAGGTAATTCTAGCCTGTAGGCCACTTTTCCGATTCTTTTGACGATCTTGAATGGTCTAACATATCTAGGTGCAAGTTTTCCTGTCTTTCCAAATCTTATCACACCTTTCCAAGGTGAAACCTTAAGTAAGACGTGATCACCGACTTGAAATTCCAAAGGCTTGAGTCGTCTATCCGCGTAACTCTTTTGACGGCTTCTAGCTGTCTGAAGGCTGTCAAGAATTTTCTTGAATTTATCTGTAGTCTCTAGAATGAGTTCAGGTCCAGTAAGCTGAGCTTCACCGATCTTATTCCAGAAGACTGGTGAACGACATTTTTGATCATATAAAGCCTCGAAAGGAGCCATGTTGATGCTGGAGTGATAACTATTGTTGTAGGAGAATTCAATCAACGGTAGATACGAATCCCAACTACCACCAAAATCGATCACACAAGCTCTAAGCATATCCTCCAATGTCTGGATTGTTCTTTTAGATTAACCATCCGATTGAGGATGATACGCTGTGCTCAAATTAAGTTGGGTTCCCATTGCAGATTGCATGGTTCTCCAAAAACGAGATGAGAATCGAGCGTCTCTATCAGATATAATGTTCAAAGGAACGCCATGACGGGATACAATCTCATCCACATAGATTTTAGCAAGCTTGTCGGCAGATAGATCCTCACGGATTGGCAAGAAATGTGTTGACTTGGTAAGATGATCAACAACTACCCAGATGGCATCATGACCTTTCTTAGTGCATGGCAGCTTGGTAATAAGATCCATAGCAATGTTTTCCCATTTCCAAACCGGAATCTCTGGTTGCTGCAATATTCCAGAGGGATGTTGATGTTTACCCTTAATCTTAAGACAAGTAAGGCATTTGGATATGTACAAGGCAATGTCTTTCTTCACACCCGGCCACCAGTACTGGGTTCGAAGATCCTTATACATTTTTTTTTGCACCAGGATGAATAGAATAACGAGACTTATGAGCTTCATCCATAAGCAAGGTGCGAAGATTGTCTTGACTTGGGACCCACAAAAGGTCCATGAAATAATACAATCCATTGTCTTTCAGTTCAAGATCAGGCTTGATATGATATGGTAATTCCTTACCCATCAAATCTTATGAAACACAAGTATGTTGAGCCTGAGAAATGCATTTTTGAATATCAGATCAAACTTGAACACAATGAAGCTTGACTCGTTCTTTACGACTCAATGCGTCAGCCACAACATTCGCCTTACCAGGATGGTAGCGAATTTCACAATCGTAGTCGTTTAGAATTTTAACCCAACGTCGTTGCCTCATATTAAGTTCTTTCTGATTGAAAATATGTTGAAGACTCTTGTGGTCAGTGAAAACCACACATTATGTACCATACAAGTAGTGTCTCCAGATTTTGAGAGCAAAAACTATTGTGCCTAACTCAAGATCATGAGTCGTGTAGTTTTTCTCATGAACCTTCAACTATCTCGATGCGTAAGCTATGACTTTGTTCCTTTGCATAAGAACGCAACCAAGGCCTAAGTTGGATACATCACAATACACGACAAAATCATCATTGCCCTCAGGTAAAGACAGAATAGGTGCCTCACAAAGTTTCTGTTTCAAGGTCTGAAAAGCTTCTTCCTGTTTAGATCCCCATTCAAAAGCTTTATTCTTCTGAGTTAGAGGAGTGAGAGGAACTACAATCTTGGAGAAGTTTTCGATAAAGCAGCGGTAATAACCCGCGAGACCAAGAAATGAATGAACTTCAGTAGGAGTAGTAGGTGCATCCCAATCCTTAATCGCACTTATCTTAACGGGATCTACATGAATACCTTGTTCGTTTACGGTGTGTCCCAAAAATTGAACTTGGAGAATTTGGCGAAAAGTTTCTCTTTCTTCAGGAGTTCCATAGTAAGACGATGATGTTGTTCATGATCTGCTCGTGTCTTAGAATAAATCAAAATGTCGTCAATGAAAATGATGTTGAACTTGTCTAAATAAGGCTTACAAACCCTATTCATCACGTCCATGAAAACGGCAGGAGCATTAGTCAAACCGAATTGCATAACAGTGAACTCATAATGCCCATATCTTGTGCGAAAAGCAGTCTTGGGAATATCTTCCTCGAGCACTCGAAGCTGATGATAACCAGAACGTAGGTCAATCTTCAAAAAATAAGTAGCACCTGTAACTGATCAAAGAGATCATCAATGTGAGGTAGGGGATATCGATTCTTGATGGTAAGCTTGTTAAGCTCACGATAATCGATGCACATCCTAAAAGAGCCATCTTTCTTCTTAACAAAAAGAACGGGAGCACCCCAAGGTGAAAAGCTAGGAGGAATAAAACCTTTATCAGAAAGCTCCTGAAACTGCTTAGATAACTCTTGCATCTCAGACAGTGCAAGACGATACAGAGATTTAGCAATAGGATTAGCACCAGGTACAAGATCAATACGAAACTCAACTTGGCATGCTGGGGGTAACCCAGGTAATTCTTCAGGAAACACTTCAGGATAATTGCGAACAACAGGGATATCTCGAATAGACTTACCTTTGCCTTTCTCCTCAACGGCATAAGCCAAGAAGGCAACATAGTTCTGTCGCAGATACTTTTGAGCTTGAATACATGACATGAGTTTAAGACTGCTAACAGGTTTCTCACCATGAACCTCTAAGATCTCACCAGTCGAAAGCGTTATACAGACAATATTCTCAAAACAAACTACCTCTGCGTGATACTTGGCTAACCAATCCATTCCCACTATAATGTCGAAAATTCCAAGTTGCATCGGTGTGAGGTCGATAGGAAAAATATGGTTATTAAGGTTCAACTGGCAGTTTCGAAGAACAGAATCGAGAACGACGGGTTCACCACTATCTACCTCTACTGTCAAGGGCTTTCCTAGTTTTGTTCTAGTCATGCATAGCAAAGGTTCAAATGATAATGACACAAAATCCTTATTGGCACCCGAATAAAAAACAACAGATGCAGGTTTATTGTTAACGAAGAACGTACCATTCACCACCTCGTTGTCTGCATGCGCCTTGTTTGCATTCATGTTAAAGACTCGACAACGAGCCTACGCCTGATTTGCGTTAACCAACCTCAGATACTGATTTCGATAGTGGGTCAGATCCCTACAATTGTAGCAAGAACCAGGCGGATAGTGAGGTCGTGCAGCTTGTGCTGGTTGTTGAGCAGGGTGTTGGGCGGGTTGTTGAACAAGGTTTTGAGCTGCTTGGTTCTGGTTAAGAGGAAGACAACATGTGTTGGCAAGATGACCAGATCTCCCACAGTTGGTACAATAACGACACTGAACATGCGGTTGATGGTGGCTGTTACACCTGTTGCACAAAGGTGCATTGCCAATGTACTGTTTCTTGGTGGGTGGTTGCGCGGGCTGATTTGGAGTAGCCTGAATTTCCTGCGCTGTAACAGCGAAACCCTGGGAAGCCTTGCGCTTCCTAGACCTCCTTGAAGACCCAGAATTCTTACCCTTCTTATTGTCACTCTTGTCAAACGACTGATTCTATTTCTGGTCACCCTTCTTATGAAGTTTACCTTTTCTGATTTGCGACTCGGTCAAAGTCACAGCCAACTTGATGGCCTGTCGAACTGTGGTAGGGTTGCTACCAGTAACGATATCTTGTACAGGGTCAGGTACACCATCGAAATACCTCTCGATAGCTTTATCAAGTGGGGTAACCATTGTGGGACAAAGTAAGCTCAGTTCCTCATACCTTTCGGTATAAGCACGGTGTTCACCACTGTCCTGTTTCAGATCATCAAACTCTCTTTCTAACGCCCTTTGTTCATGACGGGGACAGAAATCCCTCATTATAAGAGCCTTAAGCTCTTCCCAGGTCTGACCCAAAGAAACATTAGCACCACGATCTCTCATTAACCCATTCCACCAAGTAAGGGCCCTCTTTTGAAATACGCTAGAAACAAACTCGACTTTGCGATTATCAGGACACTGAACATGACGAAAAGTGCTCTAAATGCTGTCGACCCACTGTAGGAGCCCAGTTGCTCCTTCAGAACCACTAAACTTGAGCTATTTATCCGAATTAAAACTTTTAAAGTTGCACGAAGAAGGTGCATTATTGTTATTGTTGACTTGGTTGATTTGAGCGATGAGATTTGGGAGTGCAGCAGCCATTTGCTGCGCAATAATAGCTGCCAGTTTGGCATTAGGTGGCTGAGCATCGCGTCGAGGAGGCATTCTAAAAGAGGAAACATGAGAGAAAATGAGTGAGATGATAAGATGAAAAATGAGATGATACAAATATCAACAAAAAGCATGGATGGTGGTCAGTCGTTCGTGCCACAAAGCAAACAAACGACACACAGTAACTAATCAAAGTAAATGGGTCATAATAATGTATCGCGAAGACATGCTTTAGCCTATAAGTGGACACTGACCCCAAGAGTTCCTAGGTAAGAGTGACTGGTCTGATTATGTGGATTTGTACGAACACTCTAGCCTAGACAGAAAACTCGAGGTACAGGCACCCACCCTTCCAAATTGCACGTGTTCACATTATTTAGACCCAAACTTTGACGAGATTTTGAAAACTTAGAGGGTTCAAAACCATATAACAAATCATCTAAGAATAGATGATTGATTTTCAAAAATCGTTTTGGAAAATTGTGTTCTTGTTTTGGTTGTCACCTAAAGATAGGCGACGGTAATGTTTTAAGATCTAAACACAAGATAACTTGTGTTTGGGTCCTAGAAAAGTTATAGTCTAGGTCAAAGTATTACTAATAACCTATATCCATATAACCATTGGCTCTAATACCAACTCTTCTGTCACACCCCGACTGCGTAAAACAACAAACCGCGACGGAAACGTCGGGGAGTGGAGCAACAGAATTATTGTTTCACAACCATGGAATTTAAATTTTCGTTTTATTTATTAACATTGATTACATTGTCTTAAAACAAGGAAAACATAACATAGATTAAACTAGTCTGCATCTTTTATTGTCACTAAGGCCCGAGTCCGCCTAAGTGTATCACGATCAACCCTATGCATCAGCTCCTGAAAACACATGTGAAAATAGGTACGTCAGCATAAAAATACCTGTGAGATACATAGGTTTTGTTGAAGCAGGATTCATGACTTGTAAGTTAAAAGAAATGTTTAACAAAAAGTTAGTCATGAATCTTATTAAAAGTGTTTTCTTTTATAAATTATACGAAATTTGATAAAGAAATCAAATTGTTATAGAAGAAAGGAGTAAGGTTAAATGAATAACCAAGTAAAATGAGTTTGTATAAAATATTTCATTTGTATATCAATGTCTTTGTGTAAATGTGTCATTTGTATAAAATGTAACATGTTCTTATTGAAATGATTTAGATAACGCTACGATATGTAATATCATAAAAGCACTTATATATAGGAAGTACCAGCGGCGTATCTACCATGCTTTTATCATATTATACACGTCTCGTAACATAAATCACTTATCAAATAAACACCAAAATATCTTATTTAAACCAATGTCAAAATGTTTATGTGTAAACAAGTCTAGTATCAAATGTAAATCATGTATGGTATAATCAAATAGAATGTATGGCAAGCGAAAAGTATCAACTTAAACCATATGTATAATATCAATGAGTAATCAAATGTTATGTATGATGAATAAAAAGTATTTACTCAACCCCATAGGCAAAATGTACAAAACAATGTAATCGAAATAAATCATAGTTTAAGTCAAAAGTCATGTTTTGCAAAATCAATGCTTTACTGATACAAACATTTATGTGGTAATGTTAAACACATTCATTCAAGCCTTGAGACTGTAGGATAAACCTTCAAACAAATCAAAGGTTTATTAAAAATGTTTTCGGAATCTGTCATTCCTTACGTCCAAACAAACCTAGGATTCCAGAAATAGGAGTTGTCAATTCCTATGGTACCAGTAGATATGTAACAACTCTCACCTAAACTATTATTTCTTATTATATTTTGTCCAAAAGGAAACCCTAATTGAGAAACCCAAGTGATCCTGCATAAACCCTAAAATTTTCAGAACAATTGGAATCAGGATCAGGGCCCCCTAAAACTCAGGGGGGGGGGGGGGGTAAACCCTAGTTGATATTATCAAAACAGTTTTATGTGTAAAAAAAACTGAACGAACAACCGACTCAGCAAGCCTACCAAGACACGGGGCTAACCTATGGTAGGGTGGCACCCCTCGTGCCACACGACAGCCCCTCGCGCCACGCGAGGGGGCTGTTTTCCAGGTATAGATATAGGGGTGTGGGACTTGACATTCTGCGTTCGTTCGACGTTAAAATTCGATTTATGCACTGAGATAGAGTATGTTCACTACAAAACACACACAATTCACGAAACGCTGCCGCAATAACAGCGTAATAACTCGATCGCCACTACGATTCAATGTCCGATCGATTGAAACTATCCAATGGATGTTTAAGTTCTGCCCACATCAGGGTTATGCTTTGTCATTCGTCGTGAATTCGATGGATGTTTAAGTATTGCACTTTGTCATTCGTTGTGAGGGTTTAATCTCGTGAGTTATCGTAAATGCTGTATTAGTTACTGACCTAGTTCGTGTGCATGTTATTTAAATTAGGTTAAGAAGGCTAATCAGTAGGCTAAACTCTGCCCATATAAATCTACAATGTGAGTTATTCTCTTTTATCAAAAGTATTTTACAATACTCCATTTTCATGTTATAATTACAGGGAGTAAGTCTGGTTATCTTGAATCACTGGCTAGTGGAGTATTGTGCACATTACTAATTTCTCACGGGTTAGGCTAATAAATCCTAATAGTGATAAACGTCACTACTTGGGGAAAGACCCAATAGTGGTATGACCATCGTCACCAGGTGACACGGCGCCAAATAAAAATAAGACAGAAGCCATTGTAATCTCTCTTATGCGGTAATTTATAACCATGTGTCATTTTATCAAATTTGAATAACTCGCCAACATTTCCCCGCTGATAAAATATTTTTAAAACATGTTTTAGGCGACCTGCTGTAAATCAAGGAAAACATGCTACGGAGCACTAACAAGCTTGAAGAGGTGGCTCAGTTAAAATGAATAAACATGTTTTAATAAATCAGGGAATTTACTTGTGAAATTCCTCTATTGTAAATTAACGGGGTTTATCCCGAATTATGAAATAAAATATTCGGTCATTTTTGAGTTTTGAAAAGATCCTGTAAAATCTTCCGCTGTCGCATTATAGATACCACGTGTTCCTGTCCCGCGGCTCCTGACCGGGTAAAACCGGGGCTGGGGCCGTGACCGGAAAAGGTGGTATCAGAGCATTTAAAGTGCCACTGATTTAAGCCTATTAAGTATTTAAAATACTTAATTTTCTTGATTATCAATTTGTGATTTTATGTTTAATTAACTGACTAATTGTTAGTTACAGTATGGGTAAGCAAAAACTTTCGAACATCTATCTTAAATTAGATAGTTCACCAAAAGAGAAGGGAAGTTCATCCTAATCAAATTCCTCAAGATACTCAGTAGATACTGAGGAAGGAATATTTGTTCGTAAGGCACAATATGAGAAACCACTTTCTCCTAATAAAAGAGATTTGATTATTAGAAAAAGTCAAGAGAAAATGAGGAAGAAGTCTCAACCAAAAGAAGTGATAAATAATAAGGAAACTCAGGAAATAGGTGATAAACCACCATGGGAAAATGAGTTAGATGAAAAATGGGCAGATCTTTATATGTTAGCTACTGTAGCAGTAAATGTTAACCTTTAAACTACCAACACCTCAACTCAGTATTAGCACCCATATTATCCATAAGCCAGAAACTTTAATATTTTACATTACAAATAAATATTTTGTTTCAATAAAATGGGTTATTAAATATTTGTAAATAATATTAAAATTTCTATTCTATGATTCTGTGAAAATTTAATTTACAAAATTTTAACTTAAACTTTTGTGTGTTCTTCATAAATGCTAAAACAGCATGAATGAATTGTCTGAAGCCCTTGAGAATCTCAATCTATACCCTGTGAAAATAGAAGTTTCTAGAGATTTTACTGGTTACTTGGCTGATGTGGAGGAACCCATGGAATTTCAAGCTCCACCTCCGGAGAAATCAAAACCAAAGAAAAGAAGAAGATTTGTGGGTTGGAGACGTGTACACAAAAGAAAACCAGCAACTAAGAAAATTCCCAAAATAGAAAATCCCAGGGATAAAGGAAAAGGGATTAAGATTGGGGAGAGTTCTAGACAGGCAGGAATGGAAATTGGGGAGAGTTCTAGGCAAAACAAAGACATGACGTTGCAGGAAGAGTTAGATTTTATACTAGCAAGCTGTGATACCCTTAAGCCTGTTAATGAAAACCTCTTCCCTTATCCTGCTGAAACCCAACTTCCAATAAACCTGGAACCAGCCATCCCAGAACCTTTAATCCACACTCAACCTCAAGTAGAAATGGAAGAATGGTGGACCAACGATTGGCAATTCCAAAACCTACTAAATAATCCCTATACCTTTTTCCCTCAGTTCGACACAGAACCTGCACCAAACCCACCAATGAGTAATGAAAACTTAGCTAAACTTCACCATTTTGGCGAGGAGCTAATGGATGCAGGAAATCGAATCCGGGAGGTAGGAGAACAGATCTCCTGGAAATATGACGAAAGGGAGCGTCATTTCTGAAAATGACAACTGATGGGATAATGTGGAATGATGGAAGCATATGTTTAATAATAATAATATAATAATCGAAATAAAACGTGTAAAATAAACAATAAAACTTGTGTAAGATAATCGGTTTGTATGGATACCTATTATATTATATAAAATATCGAACATTGGAAAATCAACAATTTTGTAACCATACGTGTTAACATGATTATGTGTAATTATTTTGTTTTGTTTGGTTATTAATTTCTTTATACTAATCACTTATATAAATTAATTACCAGATGGCAAACGCTGGTAATGAACAAGTTAACGAGGTTAACCAATCTGAGCACAATCATGAAGATCACTTTCTGAATAGGCAAGATATCGAGAATATCGTTGCTCAAGGTATAGCCAATGCTATTCCCGCAATCCTTGCTGCTGCTCAGAAACCTGTTGAATCTCAACAAATTATCCCTAGTAAACGCACGCAAGGCGACAATTTTAGTAATAGTATAATCGGAGGCGGCAACCATATTAATAACAACAATGATGGGTTGCAAGCTCCACTCCTTAAGAAAATGAAAGGTGCAACTCCTGGTTGCACTTACAAGGAATTTCTTGCCTGTAAACCGGCTGAGTTTGCTGGTAACGAAGGGGCAACTGCAGCACTGCGTTGGTTAGAGAAAACCGAAGCAGTAATTATGATAAGTAAATGTGCTGAAGAAGACAAGGTCATGTATGCGTCGCATCTTTTTAAAGAAGGGGAGCTAGAATGGTGGAACACGGTGCTGCAAGCCAAGGGAAGAAATATGGCCTATGCCATGAACTGGGAAGAATTTAAAAATCTTATAGAAAGAAAATTCTGTCCCGAATACGAAAAGGAACAAATGACAAATAAGTTCCTAAATCATCAGATGGTAGGCGTCGATTGTCATGGGTATACTTCGACATTTTTCGAATACGCTAGAGTAGTACCAACCCTGGCTTCGCCAGAACCGGTACTTATATCTCGCTACATTTGGGGCTTAATTGGCGAGATCCGTAATATTGTCAAGGATGCGAGACCCCGCACGATCGATGATGCAGTAGAGTTAGCTATCACTCTGACCGACGAATTGGTACGCACAAGAGAAGAAACCCGGAAAAAGGAAGTGGCCCAAAAGATTACCTAAGGATTCCGTATGGGTAATAGAAGTAATTTCAAGAGAAGAGGAATTGGGCAATCTTCCACTGCTCCATTTTGCAATTCCTGTAAAATGAAGCATTTTAGAAGATGCAAGGGATATTGTAATTTTTGCAAAATTCTGGGGCACCAAGAAGAAGACTGCAGGAAGAAGAAATCCACAGTGTGTTACAACTGTGGAGAAGCTGGACATATTAGGCCAGACTGCCCAAAATTTGTCAAACCAGCTGATAACAAAGTCAAAACTGCAGAAGGAACTAACAAGAAGAACATAAGAGCCTTCCAACTGACTACTCAGGAAGCAGAGCTAATCCCAGATGTGATAGCTGGTACGTTCCTAGTTCGCGACGTTTATGCAAAAGTATTATTTGACTCTGGTGCAAACCAAAGTTTTATAAATATTTCATTTTGCCAAACACTTAATTTACCCTTAACCAATCTTAGGCAGATTTTTACAGTCGAAACAGCAGATGGAAATTCAGTTAAAATAGATAAGGTTGTGCGAGAAGTAAAGATATAACAATTAGGCCATAAATTCTCTACAAACCTATTGCCTATGAATCTAGCAGAATTCGATGTGGTATTAGGAATGGATTGGTTGGTAGCCAACCATGCTAGAATTCTTTGTGATAAGAATTCCATAGAAATTCATACACCCACAGGAGAGTTAGTGGTGATTATAGGAGATCAGCCACGTAAGCCACTAAAGTTCATTTCAGTAATGAAAATTGCTAGTTATGAACGAAAACAAGGAATAGTGTATATGATTTCAGTAATCATTAACACTAAAAGAAAGGAACTTAAGGAAATTCCAGTAGTATCAGAATATTCAGATGTATTTCAAGAAGAACTACCTGGATTACCACCTGATAGGGAAGTAGAGTTTAGAATTCATCTAATTCCTGGAACTACACCGATAGCCAATGCACCTTATCGGTTAGCACCCACCAAAATGTTAGAATTGAAAAAGCAATTAGATGAATTACTAAGAAAAGGATTCATACAACCTAGTTCATCCCCGTGGGGAGCACCAGTGTTGTTTGTGAAAAAGAAAGATGGTTCGATGCGAATGTGTATCGACTATAGGGAATTGAATATGGTTACAATTAAGAACCGATACCCATTACCTAGAATTGATGATCTTTTTGATCAACTTCAAGGAGCTAGATACTTTTCTAAGATTGACTTGCGCTCCGGATATCATCAATTGAAGGTACAGGAAGAAGACATACCTAAAACTGCTTTCAGGACTAGGTATGTTCATTACGAGTTTACAGTCATGCCCTTTGGATTAACAAATGCTCCAACAGCATTTATGGACATGATGAATAGAATCTGTAAACCATATTGTCTTCATCGACGATATACTCATTTATTCCAAAAGTCAGGAGGAACATTGTGAACACCTGCATGTACTCTTAACCTTGTTAAGAAAAGAGAAGCTTTATGCCAAATTCTCGAAGTGTGAATTTTGGCTGCAGGAGGACAATTTTTAGGTCACATGGTGAATCACGAAGGTATTCACGTAGATCCTGCTAAGATTGAAGCAATCACCAAATGGAAGGTTCCGCAGTCAGCAATGGAAATTAGAAGTTTTATAGGGTTAGCCGGATATTATAGATGGTTTATTAAGGATTTTTTCCAAAATAGCTGTACCATTAACTAAGTTAACCTGTAAAGCAGTTAAGTTTGAATGGGGACCTAGGCAAGAAGAAGCCTTTTGGATTTTAAAGCAAAAGCTAACAAATGCTCCAATTCTAGCCTTACCAGAAGGAACAGAAGATTTTGAAGTATATTGTGATGCTTCAAAGTTAGGATTAGGATGTGTGTTAATGCAACGCAAGAAGGTAATTGCGTATGCATCAAGGCAATTGAAAAAGCACGAAGAAAACTATACGACTCATGACTTAGAGTTAGGAGCCATAATTTTTGCCCTTAAGATTTGGAGGCACTATCTGTGTGGAAGTAAGTTTACTGTCCATACAGATCATAAGAGCTTAAGATACATATTTGGGCAAAAAGAATTAAACATGGACAAAGAAGGTGGATGGAAATCCTAAGTGACTACGACTGTGATATTCAGTATCATGAAGGAAAAGCCAACGTAGTTGCTGATGCTTTAAGTCGTAAGGATCATGAAAAACAACGACGAGTTTGTGCTATTGGATTAAGTTTACAATTAGACTTAATGGAACAATTAAAGGATGTTTAGGAACTAGCAATCCAAGATGTTGCTGAAGGAATGAAAGGACGGATAAAGAATTAGAGCAAGGAGCGGATGGAATTTGGAGACTCCATAAAAGAAGAATTTGGGTACCTAAGCAAGGAGACTTAAGAAATAAGATTTTAGAAGAAGCTCATAAATCTAGGTATACCATGCATCCTGATAACAATAAGATGTACCAATATTTAAGAAACAATTTCTGGTGGATAGGAATGAAAAAGGACATAGCTAGATATGTTTCTAAGTGTCTAACTTGTTCACAAGTTAAGGCAGAACACCAGAAACCTTCAGGTCTACTACAACAATTAGAAATGCCTGTATGGAAATGGGAACTCATAACAATGGATTTTGTTACTAAGTTACCCAAAACCAGAAAGGGTAATGACGCGATTTGGGTAATTGTGGATCGATTAACCAAATCAGCTCATTTTCTACCCATGAAAGAAACTTTTAGCATGGAAAGGTTAGCCAAGTTGTATGTAGATGAAGTCGTATCCTTACATGGAGTTCCACTCTCCATTGTATTGGATAGGGATAGTCGTTTCACTTCCCATTTTTGGAAAAGTTTCCAAGAAGCGATGGGAACCCGACTAAATTTAAGTATTGCATACCATCCTCAAACAGATGGACAAAGTGAAAGGACGATCCAAACTTTGGAAGATATGCTTAGGGCATGTGTGATCGATTTTGGTGGGAATTTGGACAATCATTTACCTTTAATTGAATTCTCCTATAATAATAGTTATCATTCAAGCATCGAAGCTGCCCCGTTCGAAGCACTGTATGGACGTAAATATAAAACTCCAGTTTGTTGGGCAAAGATAGGAGAAAGTCAATTATCAGGACCTGAAATTGTGCAAGAGACGACCGAAAAGATTACTCAAATCAAGGAAAGACTCAAAACGGCTCGAGATCGCCAGAAGAGTTATGCAGACAATAGGCGTAAGCCATTAGAATTTCAAATCATAGACAAGGTTCTCTTAAAAGTTTCTCCTTGGAAAGGAGTAATTCGGTTTGGAAAGAAAGGAAAGCAGAGTCCAAGATACATAGGACCATTTCCAGTAATCCAACGTATAGGACCGGTCGCATATCACTTAGAACTACCAGAAGAACTAGCTGGAATACATGACGTATTTCATATATTAAACCTCAAGAAATGTTTGTCAGACGAATCTCTAGTAGTACCTCTTCAAGATGTAGAGGTAAATGAAAAGTTAAAATTTGTTGAGAAACCATTACGGATAGAAGACAGAAAGATCAAGTTTCTCAAACATAAGCGGCTAGTGCTGGTCAAAGTCAAGTGGGGTTCAAAGAGAGGATCTGAATACACGTGGGAGCTGGAATCGGAGATGCAGCGAAAGTATCCCTACTTATTTCAGTAAATCTCGAGGATGAGATTTTTATTAAGGTGGGGAGGATGAAACAACTCTCACCTAAACTATTATTTCTTATTATATTTTGTCAAAAAGGAAACCCTAATTGAGAAACCCAAGTGATCCTGCATAAACCCTAAAATTTTTAGAACAATTAGAATCAGGATCAGGGCCCCTAAAACTCAGGGGGGGTAAACCCTAGTTGATATTATCAAAATAGTTTTACGTGTAAAACGAATTTGAACGAACGACCAACTCAGCAAGCCTACCAAGACACGGGGCTACCCTATGGTAGGGTGGCACCCCTAGCGCCACGCGACAGCCCCTCGCGCCATGCGAGGGTGCTGTTTTCCAGGTATAAATATAGGGGTGTGGGACTTGACATTCTGCATTCATTCGACGTTAAAATTCAATTTATGCACTGAGATATAGTCTGTTCACTACAAAACACACACAATTCACAAAACACTGCCGCAATAACAGGGTAATAACTCGATCACTACTACGATTCAATGTCCGATCGATTGAAACTATCCAATGGATGTTTAAGTGCTGCCCACATTAGGGTTATGGTTTGTCATTCGTCGTGAATTCGATGGATGTTTAAGTATTGCACTTTGTCATTCGTTGTGAGGGTTTAATCTCGTGAGTTATCGTAAATGCTGTATTAGTTAATGACCTAGTTCGTGTGCATGTTATTTAAATTAGGTTAAGAAGGCTAATCAGTAGGCTAAACTCTGCCCGTATAAATCTACAATGTGAGTTATTCTCTTTTATCAAAAGTATTTTACAATACTCCATTTTCATGTTATAATTACAGGGAGTAAGTCGTGGTTTTCTTGAATCACTGGCTAGTGGGGTATTGTGCACATTACTAATTTCTCACAGGTTAGGCTAATAAATCCTAACGGTGATAAACGTCACTACTTGGGGAAAGAACCAATAGTGGTATGACCATCGTCACCAGGTGACACGGCGCCAGATAAAAATAAGATAAAAGCCATTGTAATCGCTCTTATGCTGTAATTTATAACCATGTGTCATTTTATCAAATTTGAATAACTCGCCAACATTTCCCCGCTGATAAAATATTTTAAAAACATGTTTCAGGCCACCTGTTGTAAATCAAGGAAAACATGCTACGGAGCACTAACAAGCTTGAGGAGGTGGCTCAGTTAAAATGAATAAACATGTTTTAATAAATCAGGGAATTTACTTGTGAAATTCCTCTATTGTAAATTAACGGGGTTTATCCCGAATTATGAAATAAAATATTCGGGCATTTTTGAGTTTTGAAAAGATCCTGTAAAATCTTCCGCTGTCGCATCATAGATACCACGTGTTCCTGTCCCGCGGCTCCTGACCGGGTAAAACCGGGGCTGGGGCCGTGACAAGATACTACCGAGCGGCATGATCAGTGTTAATGAACGTATTTTAGTTTCGTTATACAAACCAAATGTCATACCAAATGTAAGCATGTTATGTGAAAACAATGTACTAAGTATGCTAAGTTAACATACGAAGCAGAAATGTCATGTAAATCAATGTGTCCATATGCTGAGTAAACATATGCAACAAACGTGTTCATGAAAACAATGTGCTAGCATGCTCAGTCAACATACATAGCAAAGCATAAATGAAATCGTGTACTATATGCGTACTAATGAACATAGCAAGTATATGTCATGAAAGCACGAAAAACACGAAAGTAACAAGTAGGCACATGTGTTTCACCCCAAAATATTTGAAAACAGTAAAAGAGGGGACTATTATGTAACAACTCTCATTAAAAATATTAATTCTTATCTTATTTTACCCAATAGGAAACCCTAATTAAGACCCCCAAGTGATCCTGCATAACCCCTAAAATTTTCAGAACAATTAGAATCAGGATCAGGGCCCCTAAAACTCAGGGGGGGGGGGGGGGGTGTTTCCTAGTCGATATTATCAACACAGTTTTACGTGTAATTCGAATTTGAACAAACGACCAACTCACCTGAGCTACTGGGACACGGGGCTACCCTATGGTAGGGTGGTGCCCCTCGCGCCACGCGACAGCCCCTCGCGCCACGCGACAGCCCCTCGCGCCACGCGAGGGGGGCTTTTTTCCAGTATAAATAGAGGAGTGTGGGACTTGACATTCTGCGTTGGTTCGACGTAACAATTCAATTCAGGCACTGAGATATAGTCCGTTTACTATAAAAACACACACTAGTATGAAACGCTGCCGCAATAACAGGGTAACAACTCGATCGCTACTACGATTCAATGTCCGATCGATTGAAACTATCCAATAGATGTTTAAGTGCTGCCCACATTAGGGTTGTGCTTTGTCATTCGTCGTGAATTCGATGGATGTTTATGTATCACACTTTGCCATTCGTTGTGAGGGTTTAATCTCGTGAGTTATCGTAAATGCTGTATTAGTTACTGACCTAGTTCGTGTGCATGTTATTTAAATTAGGTTACAAGGCTAATTAGTAGGCTAAACTCTGCCCGTATTAAATCTGCAATGTGAGTTATTCTCTTTTTATCAAAAATATTTTACAATACTCCATTTTCAAATGTTATAATTACAGGGAGTAAGTCATGGTTATCTTAATCACTGGCTAGTGGGGTATTGTGCACATTACTAATTTCTCACGGGTTAGGCTAATAAATTGTAGGATCGATATTGACGATCTAGTGAGTCAATCAGAGTCAAAATACCACTGTTTATGCGGCGGAATCACACAAACAGTTCGAATCAAAGAGAATGGAGTAGAAATAGACAGAATATCACTTTAAACACAGTTTCTCATTAATTGATCACAGAAAAATCCGACAGCAGTTCGGTTACAACTTGAAGGATCGGTGCCAAATCAGAAACTCACACACATATATATAGGGGTTCTAATTCCGCTCCAAATGACATCATGTCATTTCGGGCGGAATCAAAAACATCTGATTTCGCTCCAAATGACATAATGTCATTTCGAGCGGAATCATCCCTTAACAACATAAACTTTACAAAACAGCCCCTACACTATACATAATTGACATTTTTAACCCCTAGACCCTATACAAGCTTGAATAAGACTAAGACGCAGGCTTTAGACATTCATGCATCAACAAACTCCCCCTTGGATACAGCCAGAGTCTTCAGTCTTGTCTTCGGGTCTTCAGAGTGACTTGAAAGTTTCTTCACACTGCTTAGGCTTTTTCCTCAGTAAGTTCGTAAGCTTGTCATTCTTTTTCTTCTTTATCTTATCCTCTTCGGCCTGTTGCTTCATCCATTTTCCTCTGTTTGCTTCCAGCTTCTTGCGTTCATATTCAGCTTTCTTTCTTTCTCTTCAAGCGACCACCATTTAGAATTCCATTTATTCTCAGAATTAATGCCTTTCTGAAAACAAATATATACAACTTGTTGAAACTGCATCGCTTGTTCATGATCCTCAGACTGAAAATGGATCTTGTTTATGAATAAACATTCTATATCTTTGGCCAAGCAATTCACTAACCACATCGGGTCGTAAACATGTATCTCTCTTATCTCCCTTCCAGCTCGATAAGTAATAACAGCCTCAGTAGATCTACAACTATACACCCAGCCCAAAAAGCCTTTGTAGAAATCTTGCTCCATTTTCGGTATTGGTATATTCTTCATCGTCTTTGGCTTTTTAACGTTCAGAATAGTCTCTACAACCCCTGTCACTGGATTTACCCTTTGAACTCTTTTCGGGTAATGCGGCTTCCAGTGTCGGAAATTCTTCAAGGATTCAAACTTTATGTATCCCCACATCACGATATCATTCTTTCGTACATGATATTCTAAAGTTCTCACTTGCGATAATTCTTCAACGTCCCACCATGGTAAAGACATCATGTCATACAGACGTTCAAAATACTGGACACCAAACTCTCTTCTGATCGCGTAAGCATTAACATGAGGTAAGAAACCCCAGCTAATGATATCACCGAGTGAAATACTTCGATCTCTCTGATAATACTTCAACGGTCTTTTGAACTTTCTTTCATGACTATCTTTAAACAACTTCTGTCGTTCTTCCTTCTGCAAGTCTTTAGGAGTACCATCGAAATTCTTGTCTTTCAAAATTTCCGTGAATTTCCTTCTTAACTCATCCATGTTTTCTTCAGTAAAGATTTCCATCAGTGTAGGAAACTGAGAAGTATCTTCATTTACACTCTCGTCATCAGGGCAATCTTCAACCTCAACCCTATCATACATATCAGCATCCTCTACATACTTGTACTTATACTCTGGTTGATGGTTGATATCAAACGCATTCAATTCGTCTTCAAAATCAAATTTGAAGTCTGGATCCACCATACGTGTCATTTCTTTAATCTCATCCAATGTATACGTATGTCTGTGTTCACCTTCCTCCAAATGAGGTTCTATTCTCAAAATTTCCTTTTCAACTTGTTCAACATTTGGATCATCACCATGCTCCCCCTTTCCGTCAGCTCCCTCTGTTTCTTCATTCACACTATCATTCAAGTAATCATCAACAGTCTTTTCACTTGATGGTTCAGTCACTTTAATTCCCATACCACCCTGATTATCATCATCGTCATTGTCATCATCAGAACCATGACTACTAGCAGAGAATACTTTTTCATCATCATCATCCTCTTCATCATCATCATTCTCATCCTCATCATCATCATCTTCATCATCATCATCATCTTCCTCATCAACATTAAGAGCATGTTCTAATAACACTTCATCATCAAAAACAACAGGAGCAGAAGAAATGGGAACATGCTTCTCATAAACTGGTTCAGGAACATTTGCAAGAACGATTGCTCTTTCTTCAGAAGTGCCTTCTAAACCTTTGCCTTTTTCTTTCATTTGAGCATCTATCTCTTCCTGTTTCTGAGCTCTGACCTCCTCCCGTACAACCTTACCAAATTTATGCTCCAGAGGCATACCAACCACACTTTCTAATACTTTTCTCAACATATAATTTTCATGTTCATTTCGAGCCTTGATTGCTTCCAATTCTTTATTCTTCTGCTTGAAATATTCATTTTGTTGATCTTTGCGTTTATTTTCCTCTTCTAATTCGGCCACTTTTACTTTCAAGAAAGCAATCTCTGTCTGATCTGTATCAATCTTCTTCAGTAATGCCTTGTTGTCAGATTCTAATCTTTTACACGCATTTCAAGAATCTTTTCATGATCAGCTACTCTCTTGCTTTCAGCTGCAACTATTTGGCTTTCATTCAAAACATCATCCATTTTCTTCTCTAACTTTTTCACCTGTTCATCATTCTCAAAACCAAAATCTCCAATATCTTCAAGATTATCCGGAGGAATAGGAAGACCCTTGTGACCAGAAGAACCAGGAGTTAGTTGAATTTGAGTGAGTGGTGGTGTTTTGAAGATTTCTTGAGATGTAAGAAACTGTTGTTCATGAGGTGGTGAAAGATGTAATGGTGATGGTTGTCTAGGTGGTGTTGATTGTTGTGGAGATGTTTGATGTGGTGGTGTTGATGGTTTACTTGGTTCTTTGGACGATTTCTTCTTCAGAACAATCTTTGGCTTTGTGATCTTTGGAGTAACTTTCTTTATCTTCGGAGACACAATCTTTTTCTTTGCTCCTGCTTTCTTTCTACTACCCGAAGGAGACGATTGAGATCCAGAAACATGTTGTGGTGATGGGACATATGGAGCATCCTCCTTTTCCTGTCTCTTTCTCTTCCTCAACAATTTCTCTTTAGCAGTCTCTTCTTGAATTGTTTTCAAACGTTCTGTTTCATCTATCTCATCTTCAGAAGAACTTGTAGAACTCTTATCAACGTCATCACCTTCAACATCATCAATTACTTTCTCTTTCTCAACTTCTATGTTAGCTGTTTGATCTGTCTCTAAATCATCAATGTTTATCATCACATCATCAATATCAACATCCTGATTTTCTTAAGCAGTTACAACCGGCTCTTCAACTTCAGGCTCATCAATCAATAACGTTTTTGCCACTTTCTTTTGTTTCTTCTTTGGCTGCGATGATGACCCCTCACCCTCCTGTTCTTTAGGAGTAGCCTTTTTGCTTCTCTTCCTTGGTTCTTTGACATACCAGTCATTACGTGTATTTTTGAAATCAACAAGAACTTTTAGCACATCAGCATATGTAGCCTCTTTCATCTCTTCTTCGTTCCTCCAGTTTTGGTGATTTACTGGATCAATATAATTTGCATCCTTTATGAATCCAAAAAATTCATCTACTTTATTCGGTTCAGGATGGTTTGCATGATATCTTGCAAGCTGCTTGAGAGAATCGTTGCTCATGTGTGACTGAACTAACAAATCATTCTTCAAATCACGTTCAATCTCTGGATATGCATGATCGATCAGCATCTGCACAAATCTTGGATACGTCCAAGTCTTACTCTTTGTTGTGATATTCTCGACCATGTAGTGAAAAACAATATGCGAGAAGTTATATTTCTTGTTCAAAATCAATGCAGTGACCATGTTCATCTGATAATCACGCATGGTATCGTACCCTCCTTTGCAATGACTAAGTGACATTAATACACAATGAATAATAAACTTGTAAGGTTTCTGAAATTTTGATTTCAAGTAATTTCCAACATTTAGTGCACCAACATATCCCATCCTGAGCATACACCCCTTTACCATTCTTTCCGGAAACCTTGTTGGCGAGTTTTCGTCATCAGGAAAGTTCAAAACTTCACGAACCAGCGCCTCAGTAACAACAATTGTTTTCTTTTCATTTTGTAGCTTCACAACTGAGTTTATCACTTTGTTTGTTTCATCGTATTTTGCATGTTTCCATAATCGTTTAATGTGTGACTTGTATACTGGACGTTGATCTGTAAGGGCTATCTGAATGGGTACTCTACTCATGAACTCCAGAATATTGCTGAATTTTGCCAACTCTGAATTCTTTTTCACATCAAAATCACAACAGCTGTTGTGAAGTGGATCAAAAATGACATTCGAACCCTGTACCACAAAATAACACAAACTGAATCAACACTAAAAAAAATTTCAGCATCAAACAACTTTCAAGTGAAATCTCATGATATGATAACATTCTGAGCGGAATCAACAAGTTTCTGATTTCGCTCCAAATGACAAAGTGTCATATAGAGCGGAATCAGACGTGTCATATAGAGCGGAATCAGATATATCACTCAGAGGCGGAATCAGATCTCAGTGCATTTAGGAGCGGAATGAAATCTTAATGCAGTTAGGGGCGAAATCAGATCTTATGCACTTAGGAGCGGAATCAATACTCAACCCTTTTAAACACATCAGATGATGAAATTAAACATTTTGGTTTGTTTATCAGTGGATTCCGAGCAAAGGGTTGTGATTTTTATACTTTAAAACCATCACAAATAACCTAGATCTAAGTTCAAAATATCTACTACAGTTCAATCATGAACAAACCCTAGATCTGGTTCAATCAAAACTCACACGCATGATTTACATAATATTCCGACAACACTAACAAGATCTATGTTCATTTTACACACCAAACAAACCATAAATCTAAGTTTTGAAACATGAACAGCGCCGACAAACAAAAATTAGATGGATTTGTGTCAAATTCGACGGATTTCTCACCTTTCCCATGTTAATAGTTGAGTAAACCAACTAATAACAACAATCAAACAAAAATCGGGCAGCAATTCGTCATGAAATTCGATGTTATGGGGGTTTCGCTCGTATTGCCGGTGACAAAAACTTAGGGGCGAAATTAGGAAAAATGATTAGGAGCGGAATCAGATGGCTATTTATAGCCAATCTGATTTCGCTCGAAATGACCTTCGAAGCATTACGAGCAGAATCAGCCATTTAAATGTGAACATTGTGTTTATGAGCGAAATCAGTTTCAACTTTACCAAATTTTTAACTTTTTAACTTTTTCAGGTTGTTTACCGACACACCCAGTTAACCAAGTCCAAGTTAATGACTTGGTCAACTGTTTAGCCTACCAAGTCCAACTTAATGACCTTGGTTAACCAGATTATGAAGTATGCTGACTTTTTAAAATTGAAAACAGTTCAAATTAATGAACTGTTGAACTTTTTGAACTTTCAAACACTTTTTCAAACTGTCAAACATGTACCAGTCACTTTCCAGAATCTCTTGCTTACCCAAACCTCATGAATCAGACATGATCTGCACAAGACTTTGATCATCAGTTCCCTAACGTCCGTTGTCGAAAATAAGATGAAAGATAAAATCTTTTTGGTTTTTAGAAACAGATAAGCAGAAATATGTACACACAATATTTTTGTGAGCGTGTTAGGGGATCATATCAGCTGCCGACGAGATACAAGTACCGTTAAGCTGGATTACGTTTTCAATATTAAACAGTTTGCATTGATTGTCGATATACTGGTCTTCTTTAAATTTTCACACAAATTTCAATCTGTTCAGGATATGGATTTAATGTTTTAAGGCTTAACTTTTATATGTGTCCCACCTCAGAATATACTCCCGTATCCAGATCCCAATATTCAGTCTTACAGGTGAGTATACCACAGATGATATCTGTAAGGGGAATAAATTATGAAACCGTGATAGCTCAGGTCAGAACTTCCGTTCAGCAGAGAGCCTGGTTTGACTTTTAGGTGTGTCCCCTTTAGATGATCTTTTTTGCAACAACATTGATAATAAATTTTATTGTCTCATCAATATGTGCTGAGGGTGATGCTATGTTTCAAGCATTGCGGAAAGTATTCTTCGAGGACTAGGTCAGAACTTCCATTCAGCATGAGTCCCGGAATAATACCCCAGATATCACTGAGTATAAAGACCTAGTATCTCAGAAAGAGGGACCTTTCAAACAAGATTTCGGGGGTTACCCATATATCCGAGAGATGTTCCCCACATAAAAGCAAGTAAATTTAGGTTTATATCCCAAACAAACCTACTGAATGTGTAAAAACCTATCGGCATATCATCTACCAGACTGCTTAACACATTTATACTTTACATTTCTTTAGCGTATTGCACCTGTCTAGCTGATGTACTATCATTTCCCCTTTTTACACAAACTCATTATTACATTTTCAAATGTTTTTGGTTTTTGTAATTTTATCATGTTTTTGTATTTTTCTGCAAACTTTATCCCCCTAAAAAGAAAAACATATTTTTGTGTTTTTATTTTTATCGAAAAACAGAAAACAAACTATACAAACAAAATTGACAACACGACGTAGTTCACATCTGATCGCCGCCCTCCTCGGCTTCACATTCTTCAACCCTCCCAGAACGCAGATTTTTCATTCCATTTAATTTTAAAAGATAATAAAATCTCCTTTTATCAAACGGTTTGGTATAGAAATCAGCCTTCTGATCATCGGTGTGTATATGTTCTATCCGTATCAACTTCTTCTCGTGACAATCACGGATGAAGTGATGACGTATCTCTATATGTTTAGTTTTAGAATGTTGAACCGGGTTTTTAGTTATGTTTATGGCTTCTTCATTGTCCACGAAAATCGGTGTATCCAAAAATTGCAAACCAAAGTCGCGTATTTGCTGCTGGATCCAAAGGATCTGAGAACAGCAGCTGGAGGCTGAAACGTATTCAGCCTCACAAGTAGAAAGCGCCACAGAGGTTTGTTTCTTGCACTGCCAGGTAACAAGTCGAGTTCCGAAGAACTGACACCCAGCAGTGGTGGACTTAGCGTTCTGCTTGCAGCTTCCAAAGTCAGAATCAGCGAAACCTATTAAAGAAAAGTCACCCGAGTGAGGATACCACAAGCCGATGCTTGGGCAGCCTTTCAAATATCGTAATATCCTTTTGACAATTGTCAGGTGTGACTGCTTCGGGCTCGACTGATATCTGGTGCAAAGACATGTCGGGTACATGATGTCCGGTCGAGAAGCAGTGAGATATATTAAGGATCCGATGATTGACCGGTACAATGTCTCCTCCACTTTGACGCCACTCTCGTCAGGACAACTACCATGATTCTGTGCAAGGGGGGTTGCTACTGAACTGCATTGAGCCATATCAAACTTTTCAAGCACATCCTTCACGTATTTTGTTTGGTGAATGAAGATTCCATCGGGCATCAGCTCCACCTGTAGCCCGAGGAAGAACTTCATCTCCCCCATCGAACTCATTTCGAATTTCTTCTTCATAACATTCTCAAATTCTTTGCATAACTCGTCGTTGGTCGAACCAAAAATGATATCGTCAACGTAGATCTGCACAATTAGGAGATGGCCTGCAACTTCCTTGGTGAACAATGTGCTATCAACTGTCCCTCTGGTGAACCCGTTGGTCAGCAGATGTTGGGAAAGCGTCTCGTACCAGGCTCTCGGGGCCTGGTGTAAACCATAGAGCGCCTTAACCAGCAGATAGACCTTGTTCTTGTGTTGAGGATCAGTGAACCCCGGTGGTTGTCCCACATACACCTCTTCTTTAATCTTTCAGTACAGGAAGGCAGATTTAACATCCAGTTGGTACACTTTGAAATTTTTCCATGACGCAAATGCCAGAAATATCCGAATAGCTTCAAGTCGAGCAACAGGCGCGTAAACCTCATCATAATCGATGCCTTCTTGCTGACTGAATCCTTGTACCACTAATCGTGCTTTGTTTCGAACCACGACTCCTCTATCATCTCTCTTACATTTGAAAACCCACTTCGTTTTAATCAACTTTTGATTCTCAGGGAGGTCTACTAGTCTCCACACTCCCAACTTCTCGAATTGTTGCAACTCCTCCTGCATTGCATTTACCCAACTATCTTCAGTCAATGCTTCTTTATACGTTCTGGGCTCGATCTGCGAAATAAAACATTTCAGTGAAAATTCTTCCTGTAAATGTGCAACAGATGAATAAAAACATGTAAGTGCTCGGTTGATTTGATCTCTTGTTTTAACACCACTTTGCAGGTCACCAAACCCACTTCGTTTTAATCAACTTTTGATTTTCAGGGAGGTTTACTAGTCTCCACACTCCCAACTTCTCGAATTGTTGCAACTCCTCCTGCATTGCGTTCACCCAGCTATCTTCAGTCAATGCTTCTTTATACGTTCTGGGCTCGATCTGCGAAATAAAACATTTCAGTGAAAATTCTTCCTGTAAATGTGCAACAGATGAATAAAAACATGTAAGTGCTCGGTTGATTTGATCTCTTGTTTTAACACCACTTTGCAGGTCACCGATGATTTGCTCTGAAGGATGATAAGACAAAGTTCGAGGCATGACGGTGTCAGGCACATCAACTTCCGATTGCAAGCTCGTTATGTCTAGATCACCTGTGTGATCCTCAACTTCCGTTGTAGTAACCTTTGGTTCCTCGTCAAAAGTAGGAGTGGATTCCTCTTCTGAGTCGTCAGAGTTGTCAAACGTTGGAGCTGGTTCCTCTGGTGGTTCGTGAACGGTTCCACTTGGACCGGCTTCTTGATCGTTTGTGCCACCTGTTGGAATGCTTGTACCCACTTTAGGTTGTGAAACTACCAAAGGCCTTGGCAGTTGATCTTGTGAGCAAGATTGTTGCTGTTGGTATAGCATAATAAGCTCTTCAATAGTTGGCTCGGTCAGAAGATGAAACGACTCCCAGAGTTTATCTTAATCGAACAAGAATCTTTGTCCGGGAAGTTGTGGTGATGCAGTGTGCTTCTGACAATCCACATGCAGAACTTGTATTACTTTTCCCAGGCAAGGTACGAACACCCTCTTCAAAGGGCTCGCGTAACCTACAAAGAAACCATCATTCGACTTAGCACCGAATTTACCATCTTCATCAATAAAAGTACACGGAGACCCAAATGGCTCCAGAAACTCAAGATTTGGCTTGTAACGGTGTAGCAACTCAAAACTTGTTTTCTTGTACTTCTTGACGGTGAGCATACGGTTCAAAGTATAACAGGCTGCAGCCACTGCTTCGCTCCAGAAGAAGATTGGTAACTTGGAATCGGCTAACATCGTTTGAGCAGTTTCTATTAGGGTGCGATTCTTTCTTTCAGCAACGCCGTTCTGATGTGGAGTATATGGCGCACTGAATTCATGAAGAATCCCCTTTTCATTGCAGAACTCGAGCATCTTATTATTCTTGAATTCCGTTCCATTGTCACTACGTATTCTTCGGATAGGCAGCTTATACAGCGTCTCCATCTTTTTGAACAGAACCATCAGCAATTTAAACATCTGATCCTTTCTTTCCAAGCACAGAACCCATGAAAACCTTGTATAATCATCAGTTACTACCAAGCAGTACAAATCTCCACTGATACTCTTCACATTGACCGGCCCGAAGAGATCCATGTGGAGTCTCTCAAGCGGTACTCTGATCGAGTTAAACAATTTCTGTGGGTGTGACTTCCGGGTCTACTTTCCCTTCTTACAAGCTACACAATCATCAGACAAATAAAAATTCTTTAAATTCACACCTTCTACTAAATCATTATGCACCAGAAAATTCATTTTTCTAACACGTATGTGGCCCATCTTTCGATGCCACATAATAGACTCTTTTTCTGTTGCTTTTGTTTTCGACACAAAACATTGTTTTTGATGATTTGTTGGTGTTGCGACACTCATATCAAGAATATACAAGTCGTTTTCCCATGGAGCGCGCAACAACACCATATCATCAAGGATTTTAAACCCAGGTTTTAAAACCAAGCATTCATTTTTCGTGAAATGTATAGTAAACGATTTATCACAGATTTGAGAAATACTAAGCAAGTTATTTTCCAATTCTATGATGTAATTCACTTTCTCAAATGAAATAACCCCATTAGTCAGGGTTCCTTGGCCCACAATCATGCCACCCTGGTTTCCTGCAAAACCCACGTAACCTCCGTTGATTGATTTTATGTCGTAAAGCAGTGCTAGCATCCCCGTCATATGTCTTGAGGCTCCGCTGTCCATTATCCATTTTGAAATTATCGACCTGGGCAGCCCCTGCAAAGATTATATCATATCATTCAAAACAATGAAGCCCATGACTTCTTAACTTGTGGAACACTACCAAAAACTATATCACATTTCTCATCAATCTTTGGAAAGTTAAACGTGACATTCGGAACATCAGTTTTTACTTTTGATTTTACTTCATTTTTGATCGGGGGAAACTCTGCAAGAAACTTATCAAGCTCAAATTCAAACTCTACAACATCACCTTTCAAAACCTTTGTTTCATTTTTCAAAATGTTTTCCATCTTTTTCTCCTCGCCCGATGGTTTCGATTTAGCAACCCATGATTGATTTTCAAAATTTATTGTTTTAGGATAAATCTTTGAAGACTTTTGAGACTTTGAAGATTCGCCAATCTTGAATGTCGATTTTGGCTTATCTTCCGACTTCAACGATTCACCCCTCTTCAAGATGCGGATTGGTGAAACCATTGGTTTTTTTACCCTTTTTATCAACTGGTGACTTAGGTCGAGGTTTTTGAACACTAGGTTTTATGACAGGTTTCTCAAAAACTTTCTTTCATTGTTTTGCCATGTGTCCGATTTCATTGCAGCGATAGCAAACTCTTTTGTCATACTCGACAAAAGTTGACTTGAACGACTCTTCTTTCAGTTTCTTCGCCGCATTGAAGTCGTCAATGGCCTTTTGACTAAAGATGTATTCTTTCTCATCATCCACACTTGGTCCAACAACAAAGATATCATTCATTTTATCCTTTGGCTTGACAACCTTCTTAGCCATCTTTGTTCTCAAAACCAATTCCTTTGTTTTTAAAGTTGTTACCATTTTTCTTGTTACCATTCCCTTCCCACTCCTTTTTGCCCGAGTTGTTGGAACGTGTCGTAACAAATGACTTTTTAGGTTTCGAAAAGAGTTCTTTGTTGTTTACCACATCAATGTCAATTTCAACCAACTTGAAAACCTTTTCAACATTTTCAATCTTAACGTTCTGAAGCGGATACTCAAAATCAGAGTAAAGCTTGTCAGTTCCAATCATAGTGTAAACCACCATAATCGGATCATCATTCGTACTCTTGTCTGATTTCGGTATGAAATGATCTAATAAGTTACCCTCGTCTTCAGAATCAGTAACAGACTTTTCAGAATGAGATTTCATAACTTCAATCTCAGAGTTATCACTCTCTTCATCTAACACCTGATCGACAACAGTCTTGATGACCTGTGACTCATTGTCTGTGTCAGATGCAGAGAATGTAACATCAATGTTCTCTGGCAATTCATCCTCAATTGTTTTCAACTTGAGGTTCAATGCAGCTTCCACCCCATCTGGATACTTTTGAGTATAATGATTCCACATTGGGGGTGGAACGCTGTTAATGACTGGTGTTGCACTAGGCTGTTGTGGTACAATCTGCTCAAGGACATAGGATGATGCAACATAGCTCATTAATTTCTTATCAATTTGCTCATTTTCAATTTTAGTTAATTCTAACTCTTTCTTTAATGATGCGATTGTGTCAAGATGAAAGTTAACTTCCACTTGTTTATCAAAAAGTGTTGCTTTTGCTAGTTTTGTTGCCTTATCATTTTCAACACTTTCTTTTTGAATCATTTTAATTGATCTGTTTAGTGTATCATATGCTTCTTTGACTTGTCCTAGATCAAATTTTAACATGTCAGCATGTTGTTTCAATTCCTGAAACTTAATGTCTTTTTCAAGACACTCCATGCACGGTTCTAAACACTTTTGACATGGGGTTTCAGACATTGAATCCACTTTCTCAACAACCTCTGCTTCATAAGCAGTTTTTACTTCCTGTTTACCGACATCTTTGGACTCTGACTCTGACACTTTCTCAGATTTGACCTCCTCAATTTCTGACTCCTGATCCAACTCCTTTTGAACTGACTCGGTACCGACAGACTCTGGTTTCACAAGTTCTGTGTCTACCTCTTTCAGTTTCGCCATGAGAGCCTTGTCAGCAATTTCTTTCAAAGTTTCTTCGGTCATTTCTTTGGTCACATCAATCATTTCTTCGACAGACTCTATCTTCTCCTCATATCTTGGACACAATCCAGTTGTCGGTTCTTCAAAGAAACCTGCAAAAGATTCAAAAACTTTAGGAGGCATAATAGATCTCAAAGAACTGGCTAATACCTCCTGCTCAGATTGATAATAATGAACTTCTGCATCTAACTCCTCAATGTCAGCCACATTATTCACAGAAACATCTTCAACAACTACTTCAGATTCAACAATACTTTCGCTCACTTCAACTATCTCAGCCATCATAGCTTGTCCATCACTTCCAGGGATGTATTTATCCCAGCTGAATCCCTCAGCAACTTTCTCATCATCCTGGTTTACAATGAGAGCTTTCTCTAGTTTGTACTCGATTTGTGGTCTTTGAACTACAAGTTGTTGATTCGGCCGGTGATAAATTGCCTGTTTATAATAATCATTCGTGAACGGATTTTGATGGTTATTCACTTCTCGGTTCGGACACTCTCTTTTGAAATGGCCTCTTTCTTTGCACTTGAAACAAGTTACCTTGGACTTGTCAAATCCTAAATTCTGATCAGGTCCAGAAAGACTGTTTCTGCCTGTAATTTCCATAAAGCGATGTGCTCTCCTCACCAGACTATCCATTCCCCACTTAATATCTATCAACTCAAGCTCCTCCGGATCTATCTGATCGTAATCTTCTTTGGTCATGTCCGGATTCCCGATCTTACCTGCTACCAAGCTCTCGTAAGACTCTAACACGGAAGCCAACAATGCAATATGTTGTTTCGCAGCCGATTCAGTAAACTCATTCCCATTCTTAATAGTGACTGCAATGTTGCATTGGATCCCAGAAACATACGCCTGATTGTTTGAGCTGGTCGAGCTTTGAGGTGATGTCTGTTCAGAAGCTTTGAAGTTTGGATCAACACTAACAAATGGTGAAGGCTTGTTTGTTTGTGGAGTAATTGACGAAACACTTGATGATGTGTCAGCACTGAAACCAGTTTGTATCTTCGGACTCGGATTGGTAGTTGCTGGTGTGCTGCCTTTGTAATACCGAGATACATCTTGTTGAACGTTCGCTGAGTTCATCTTTTTGATCTTCAACAACTCTAACTCATGAGCTTCAATCTTTTCGATGAACGCACTGAGATTCAGATTAGCAAAATCTGAATTGTTCTTTAACATCATCAGATAAGTGCCCCACTCGTCATAAGGCGATGCATCACACAACTTATCAATCAATTCTTCATTGTTCTTTTCAATGTTTAATCTTTTCATCTCAAGTACTAAATGACAGTATCTTTCGATCAGCTGCCTTGTAGTTTCACCCTTCATTCCGGTAAAAATATCAAACTCCTTCTTGATCAACGCCTTCTTGCTCTTGATCATGGACACGCTACCCTGAAACTTTACTCTTAATGAGTTCCAAATAGATTGAGCATTGTCTTCATGTTGCAGCAACACTAAAATGTCCTCTTTGATAGCCTGCTGAAGGATACTAATCATCTTTATCTCAGCTTTAAAGTCATTATGTTCTGTCTCTGTCAGACTTCCAATACCCTTCTCCATACCTAAACCATCAACTGGTGGAACATACCTAGACTCTATCTTCATCCAGCATTCAAAGTGGTTAGCCTGGACCCAGTTCTTAAATCTGCCTGACCATCCCGAGTATTCATCTATGTTCATAAGCTTGGGAGGCTTTTGCATTGTTCCCAATTCATTCTCCATGTTGACGTTTTGCATAAGACTACCCGAGGTTTGTCCTGCTGCCATACCACTGCCAGCGAAGAAGTTGTAGAAATCTTGGTTTTCCATTTTTAGAGATTTGATTACCGAAAACTGTTTAACTTTTGAAAACAGGTGACTTTACATAATTGACATTTCTGACCCCTAGACCCTATACAAGCTTGACTAAGACTAAGACGCAGGCTTTAGACATTCATGCATCAACAAACTCCCCCTTGGATACAGCCAGAGTCTTCAGTATTGTCTTCGGGTCTTCAGAGTGACTTGAAAGTTTCTTCACGCTGCTTAGGCTTTTTCCTCAGTAAGTTCCTAAGCTTGTCATTCTCTTTCTTCTTTATCTTATCCTCTTCGGCCTGTTGCTTCATCCATTTTCCTCTGTTTGCTTCCAGCTTCTTGCGTTCACGTTCAGCTTTCTTTCTCTTCAAGCGACCACCATTTAGAATTCCATTTATTCTCAGAATTAATGCCTTTCTGAAAACAAATAGATACAACTTGTTGAAACTGCATCGCTTGTTCACGATCCTCAGACTGAAAATGGATCTTGTTTATGAATAAACATTCTATATCTTTGGCCGAGCAATTCACTAACCACATCGGGTCGTAAACATGTATCTCTCTTATCTCCCTTCCAGCTCGATAAGTAATAACAGCCTCAGTAGATCTACAACTATACACCCAGCCCAAAAAGCCTTTGTAGAAATCTTGCTCCATTTTCGGTACTGGTATATTCTTCATCGTCTTTGGCTTTTTAACGTTTAGAATAGTCTCTACAACCCCTGTCACTGGATTTACCCTTTGAACTCTTTTCAGGTAATGCGGCTTCCAGTGTCGGAAATTCTTCAAGGATTCAAACTTTATGTATCCCCACATCACGATACCATTCTTTCGTACAGGATATTCTAAAGTTCTCACTTGCGATAATTCTTCAACGTCCCACCATGGTAAAGACATCATGTCATACAGACGTTCAAAATACTGGACACCAAACTCTCTTCTGATCGCGTAAGCATTAACATGAGCTAGGAAACCCCAGCTAATGATATCACCGAGTGAAATACTTCGATCTCTCTGATAATACTTCAACGGTCTTTTGAAATTTCTTTCATGACTATATTTAAACCACTTCTGTCATTCTTCCTTATGCAAGTCTTTAGGAGTACCATCGAAATTCTTGTCTTTCAAAATTTATGTGACTTTCCTTCTTAACTCATCCCTGTTTTCTTCAGTAAAGATTTCCATCAGTGTAGGAAACTGAGAAGTATCTTCATTTACACTCTCGTCATCAGGGCAATCTTCAACCTCAACCCTATCATACATATCAGCATCCTCTACATACTTGTACTTATACTCTGGTTGATGGTTGATATCAAACGCATTCAATTCATCTTCAAAATCAAATTTGAAGTCTGGATCCACCATACGTGTCATTTCTTTAATCTCATCCAATGTATATGTATGTCTGTGTTCACCTTCCTCCAAATGAGGTTCTATTCTCAAAATTTGCTTTTCAACTTGTTCAACATTTCGATCATCACCATGCTCCCCCTTTCCGTCAGCTCCCTCTGTTTCTTCATTCACACTATCATTCAAGTAATCATCAACAGTCTTTTCACTTGATGGTTCAGTCACTTTAATTCCCATACCACCCTGATTATCATCATCGTCATTGTCATCATCAGAACCATGACTACTAGCAGAGAATACTTTTTCATCATCATCATCCTCTTCATCATCATCATTCTCATCCTCATCATCATCATCTTCATCATCATCATCTTCATCATCAACATTAAGAGCATGCTCTAATAACACTTCATCATCAAAAACAACAGGAGCAGAAGAAATAGGAACAGGCTTCTCATAAACTGGTTCAGGAACATTTGCAAGAACGATTGCTCTTTCTTCAGAAGTGCCTTCTAAACCTTTGCCTTTTTCTTTCATTTGAGCATCTATCTCTTCCTGTTTCTGAGACCTGACCTCCTCCTGTACAACCTCATCAAATTTCTGCTCTAGAGGCATACCAACCACACTTTCTAATACTTTTCTCAACATATAATTTTCATGTTCATTTCGAGCCTTGATTGCTTCCAATTCTTTATTCTTCTGCTTGAAATATTCATATTGTTGATCTTTGCGTTTCTTTTCCTCTTCTAATTCAGCCACTTTTACTTTCAAGAAATCAATCTCTGTCTGATCTGTATCAATCTTCTTCAGTAATGCCTTGTTGTCAGATTCTAATCTTTTTACACGCATTTCAAGAATCTTTTCATGATCAGCTACTCTCTTGCTTTCAGCTGCAACTATTTTGCTTTCATTCAAAACATCATCCATTTTCTTCTCTAACTTTTTCACCTGTTCATCATTCGCAAAACCAAAATCTCCAATATCTTCAAGATTATCTGGACGAATAGGAAGACCCTTGTGACCAGAAGAACCAGGAGTTAGTTGAATTTGAGTGAGTGGTGGTGTTTTGAAGATTTCTTGAGATGTAAGAAACTGTTGTTCATGAGGTGGTGAAAGATGTAATGGTGATGGTTGTCTAGGTGGTGTTGATTGTTGTGGAGATGTTTGATGTGGTGGTGATTTTTGATGTGGTGGTGTTGATGGTTTACTTGGTTCTTTAGACGATTTCTTCTTCAGAACAATCTTTGGCTTTGTGATCTTTGGAGTAACTTTCTTTATCTTCGGAGACACAATCTTTTTCTTTGCTCCTGCTTTCTTTCTACTACCCGAAGGAGACGATTGAGATCCAGAAACATGTTGTGGTGATGGGACATATGGAGCATCCTCCTTTTCCTGTCTCTTTCTCTTCCTCAACAATTTCTCTTTAGCAGTCTCTTCTTGAATTCTTTTCAAACATTCTGTTTCATCTATCTCATCTTCAGAAGAACTTGTAGAACTCTTATCAACGTCATCACCTTCTACATCATCAATTACTTTCTCTTTCTCAACTTCTATGTTAGCTGCTTGATCTGACTCTAAATCATCAATGTTTATCATCACATCATCAATATCAACATCCTGATTTTCTTCAGCAGTTACAACCGGCTCTTCAACCTCAGGCTCATCAATCAATAACGTTTTTGCCACTTTCCTTTGTTTCTTCTTTGGCTGCGATGATGACCCCTCACCCTCATGTGCTTTAGGAGTAGCCTTTTTGCTTCTCTTCCTTGGTTCTTTGACATACCAGTCATTACGTGTATTTTTTAAATCAACAAGAACTTTTAGCTCATCATATACAGCCTCTTTCATCTCTTCTTCGTTCCTCCATTTTTGGTGATTTACTGGATCTGGATCAATATAATTTGCATCCTTTATGAATCCAAAAAATTCAGCTACTTTATTCAGTTCAGGATGGTTTGCATGATATCTTGCAAGCTGCTTGAGAGAATCGTTGCTCATGTGTGACTGAACTAACAAATCATTCTTCAAATCACGTTCAATCTCTGGATATGCATGATCGATCAGCATCTGCACAAATCTTGGATACGTCCAAGTCTTACTCTTTGTTGTGATATTCTCGACCATGTAGTGAAAAACAATATGCGAGAAGTTGTATTTCTTGTTCAAAATCAATGCAGTGACCATGTTCATCTGATAATCACGCATGGTATCGTACCCTCCTTTGCAATGACTAAGTGACATTAATACACAATGAATAATAAACTTGTAAGGTTTCTGAAATTTTGATTTCAAGTAATTTCCAACATTTAGTGCACCAACATATCCCATCCTGAGCATACACCCTTTTACCATTCTTTCCGGAAACCTTGTTGGCGAGTTTTCGTCCTCAGGAAAGTTCAAAACTTCACGAACCAGCGCCTCAGTAACAACAATTGTTTTCTTTTCATTTTGTAGCTTCACAACTGAGTTTATCACTTTGTTTGTTTCATCGTATTTTGCATGCTTCCATAACCGTTTAATGTGTGACTTGTATACTGGACGTTGATCTGTAAGAGCTTTCTGAATAGGTACTCGACTCATGAACTCCAAAATATTGCTGAATTTTGCCAACTCTGAATTCTTTTGCACATCAAAATCACAACAGCTGTTGTGAAGTGGATCAAAAATGACATTCGAACCCTGTACCACAAAATAACACAAACTGAATCAACACTAAAAAAATTTCAGCATTAAACAACTTTCAAGTGAAATCTCATGATATGTTAACATTCTGGGCGGAATCAGACATATCACTCAGAGGCGGAATCATATCTCAGTTCATTTAGGAGCGGAATCAAATCTTAATGCAGTTAGGGGCGAAATCAGATCTTATGCACTTAGGAGCTGAATCAATACTCAACCCTTTTAAACACATCAGATGATGAAATTAAACATTTTGGTTTGTTTATCAGTGGATTCTGAGCAAAGGGTTGTGATTTTTATACTTTAAAACCATCACAAATAACCTAGATCTAAGTTCAAAATATCTGCTACAGTTCAATCATGAACAAACCCTAGATCTGGTTCAATCAAAACTCACACGCATGATTTACACAATATTCCGACAACACTAACAAGATCTATGTTCATTTTACACACCAAACAAACCCTAAATCTAAGTTTTGAAACATGAACAGCGCCGAAAAACAAAAATTAGATGGATTTGTGTCAAATTTGACGGATTTCTCACCTTTCCCATGTTAATAGTTGAGCAAACCAACTAATAACAACAATCAAACAAAAATCGGGCAGCAATTCGTCTTGAAATTCGATGTTTTGGGGGTTTCGCTCGTATTGCCGGTGACAAAAACTTAGGGGCGAAATTAGGAAAAATGATTAGGAGCGGAATCAGATGGCTATTTATAGCCAATCTGATTTCGCTCGAAATGACCTTCGAAGCATTACGAGCGGAATCAGCCATTTAAATGTGAACATTGTGTTTATGAGCGAAATCAGTTTCAACTTTACCAAATTTTTAACTTTTTAACTTTTTCAGGTTGTTTACCGACACACCCAGTTAACCAGGTCCAAGTTAATGACCTTGGTCAACTGTTTAGCCTACCAAGTCCAACTTAATGACCTTGGTTGACCAGATTATGAAGTATGCTGACTTTTTAAAACTGAAAACAGTTCAAATTAATGAACTGTTGAACTTTTTGAACTTTCAAAAACTTTTTCAAACTGTCAAACATGTACCAGTCACTTTCCAGAATCTCTTGCTTACCCAAACCTCATGAATCAGATATGATCTGCACAAGACTTTGATCATCAGTTCCCTAACGTCCGTTGTCGAAAATAAGATGAAAGATAAAATCTTTTATACGGCGGAATCACAGGAACCTGGCTTTTACGTCTACAGACTCCCCCTTTCGACAAGCTGGGATAGCAGTCTGGAATTCACTAGCTGCATACCTGCATATACTCTAACCAATAGTAAGATAAACTTTATACTTACCACTTGAATTTAAAATGATTAAATTGGTTTCAAATTAATGATCCATTTATTCATTTCAAAAACCTTTCTCAACTCACATAAACTTTCCCAATCCAATATCATTCATCATGTTTAGCACTTGGAATTTTGAAAATCAGCTCTTCAACATCCGTTGTCGAAAATCTTTTTGGTTTTTTCAAAAAATTTATGCTAAAACACACTAAAATCTTTTTGGATTTTGATTTTAATGAAAAACAGTAAAGAAATAATTACAGACAATATTTTTTGTGAGTTTGCGTAAGAGGATCATATCAGTTTTTGAGACAAATCACTAGCACCGTTAAGCTTTAAACATATTAAGTTCTAAACGATTCACGTTGATTGACGATATAGTTGTCCTCTTAAGCTCAATCTAAAAACTTTCAAAATGCTTACCGATACATTAGAGTATATTAATTTTGCACTAAATTCTTATGGACCCCACGATCTCAGCATATCCCCTCATCATGCAATATACTAACTCGAGTAATGCCTTTAAACTTTCATCAACTGTGATATGTGCGAAAACAACTCAGAATGTTTAAACATTAACAATCAGGTCGATACTTCCGTATACGCAGAGAAAGTCCAATGTTTAAACTGTCACACCCCCAAAATCCACCATGCGGAGTACCACTGCTTGGAGGCATGACATGACCAGGATTGAGCCACCAATCATATTGAACAACACAATTAAGTAAATAAAACCAACTACCATACGATTGGTGACCTAAAGGAGGTAACCGATTTTTAAGATAACAGCGGAAGCATAAGACGTAAGTTCAAAACATAAGTTCACATTTCATAAGTTTTAAGACTCAAACATGAGTTCCAGAAGTTCATAAAGTTAATTATTAAGTACGGGATATAACAACCCATATTCCACAACAAGCTTCTCCTCGTGCAAGCTCCCAAAAGCATCTAGCGACCTGTAAGGCATGTAACAACGAGTCAACAACAAAGTTGAGTGAGTTCACGTTTGGTTGTTTAGTTATATCATTCGTTTCGTAAATCATATGTTCGTTTTGTAAACCATGTATCGTATAAAATTCGTATCGCGGTCTTCCTGAAATGTTTGCGAAGATTAGTGGGGGCTTCCCATGTGTTACTAGACCACGCGTATCGACTGCTACGAAAATGTAAGAGGTTCCCTAAGTCAATGTCTATCAGCATTGACTCTTTGCCCATAGTCCATTAGTATACGCCCGTCCGACTGGCACGGTGTGAGGTTTGTTAAACCTAATAGCGCTATTAACTAATGACCCGCTCGCCATAGGCCTCGGCGATTAAGTCGATAAATGAGGGACTTCAATTGATAGAGTTGATGGTCTTATGGTCGTATACGTAGGCTTTACGTACGTGCCCTTCAATCCGAGGACAGTTGTAAGTAGTTTAATAGTAATGATAGTTCAAGTAGTCATTCAATCCCATTCCCAACCCACCGGGAATCCCATGCCTTGGAAAGAGTGTGAACTCTCCTTGGTTACTCGGTTTGACTCTCAAATATAGCTAACAGTCAAGGTCGGTCAATCACGTCCTAGTATGATTACCACTTAGTTTATTAGTGATTTCAAATAGAACACAAAGTTCCAACACGTATCTATCACATAACATGTATCACTTTAACGGTTCATGCCCATATAAATTTCCCATCCATTCCCCACTCATAAACAAACATACGATAATGCACCTAACACTTATAACATGTTATATCATTCACAGATAACATACCCGACATTTAGACACGCAATTTACGACTTAAGTCATTTCAGCTTTTATATTCAAAACTAGGCTGTTTTCGGATATTTTAATAAAATAGTTAACCTGTTCCAAAAATTCCCAACTTTTTACAGAAGGTCTTAATCGATCCAAATTTTATTGTGTAAAAATATCGGGATCCAATTCATCACTAATATTTTATAAAAATTCATTTTCCGGACTGAACTCAGATTCATCTTTTTCTGACTGCAGTCCACGGAATAATTTATTTAAAATTCATCGAGAGTCCGATTTACGAAATTCCAGTGGGTTAATTACAAATACATCAGTTTTCATCTACTGTATAAATTTCATGATTTAACTCTACACAGAATTCAAGTTATGACTCCGAATACACCACACTTTTTCTGCAGTAAAAACACAGCTTGATCTGCTGTCCAAAAATAGTCCTTTAAAAATAGTAAACGACCTCGAAAAATTTCGATTCCAGTGCCATTTGTTCGGTTTTTCAAAAATACATAATTTAGGCTTCAGAAAATCTGTTTTTCAATTTATACAGATCCAGTTACAGCCTGTGGAAGTTGGCTGAAAATACCAATCAGCATGCTTTTTAGAGTGTATATGTTACTAAAACGCATCAACGATTGTTCTAACAACGGTTTTATTGAGAAATAAATGATCAAACAACATGCATGCTTATACCCACTCAATCCAACCAGATTTTATGTAAGTTTATGTCCATTTTCTAGTTCATTCTCTTTTATGCCCTTGTGTTACATATTAACTAAAACCTTTCGAATAATCAACGTAGAAGTGATTCATGAGTTAAATCGAAGACTTACAACTAGCACAAGGGCTAGGGATGAACTTATGAACAAGAATGGTGATCAAAATGGCGTGAGAAAGCAAGGTGTGATGCTCCTTCAAGACTCCAAGCTCCAAGCTTCACAAGACTTCTTCTAGCACTTGTTTTGGACTTGAAAATGGAACAAATGAATGAATGTTGAAGTGATGGTGGTGGTGGCGATTTTGTGCAGCTAAGAGGGAGAGAGAGAGTGGAGAAGATGAAGTGAACTTGTAGTGAAATGATGAGATAAATCTTATAGCCCAACCTATATGTAATGATGGTGATTTCTTGGCAAGAGCATCAAATAAGGAGGTCCAATCAAATGAAAAGGGAATATTTATTAGGGATTTAGTGATGATTATGGTGGGGCCCCTATGTGAGCCGAAAATATGAAGGGGGGGAGGGTTATGTGTAACATTTGATGGATAGTTGATAAACATTAGTTCAAGTTCAAGTAATAGTTACATATATTAGTTAGTATATTTCTAGTGGGTGTTATGGTACACGGGGACCATAACTAGCCAATAATTAAATAATGTGTTTGAAAAATATTTGGTGTCCCGGGTAATGTCCGGTTGTTCGGTCGGATACTGTTCCGTTAAGTTGTTTAATTGTTCCGTAAGGCGTCTTATACATATATTTTTGTAACGAAATTTATTCCTAACACATAGGAAAACATACCGGACTATTTAGTAACTTTTCTGTATACTACTAGTATGCTAACACGCACATGTAAGTATAACACATTAATCAGAGAGCAGTTAAATGATTCAGCACAGTCATCAAGTACTTTTATTATCATTAATAAACTGTACGGTTACATGTAAATTTGAGGGTTGTCACATTCTCCCCTTGTTAAGAGAATTTCGTCCCCAAATTTAGTGCGTAGTTACTGAGGAAGCTAGTTAAGTTGCGGTGTTTACTGGTTTTCCTGGGGTGTCACATCATTCCCCCGTTGATTTGGAATTTCTTCCCGAAATTCTGCAGTAGCTTCAGCCTCAGTAGTGGTTGCACTGTTTCCGAACAACTGGGGGTATTTGAGTTTCATCTGATCTTCTCGTTCCCAGGTAAACTCTGGGCCGCGACGGGAGTTCCAACGAACTCGAACAAGAGGTATTCTGGTGCGCTTGAGGACCTTAACGTCTCGGTCCGTGATTTCAACTGGTTCCTCGACGAATCGCAACTGGTCGTCGATAGTGAGCTCCTTCAAAGGAACTATGAGGGTCTCATCTGACAGACACTTCTTCAGATTTGACACATGAAAAACGTTGTGAACTGCACTGAGTTCTGCTGGTAGATCCAGTTTGTAGGCCACTTTGCCTATTTTCTCTATGATTTCGAACGGTCCGACATATCGCGGATTGAGTTTGCCCCTTTTGCCAAAACGGACTACACCTTTCCAAGGTGAGACTTTGAGTAGCACTCGATCCCCAACCTGGAACTCGAGTGGTTTTTTTCCTTTATCAGCATAGCTTTTCTGACGATCACGAGCTGCCGCCATTCGCTGTCGTATCTGAGCAATTCTCTCGGTTGTATCTACTACAAGTTCTGGGCCAGTGATTTGACTGTCACCCACCTCTGCCCAACAAAGAGGTGATCCGCATTTACGCCCGTACAATGCCTCGAATGGAGCGGCTTGGATGCTGGTGTGGTAGCTGTTGTTATATGAAAACTCCACTAACGGGAGGTGCTTTTCCCAGCCATTACCAAAATCGATTACACATGCCCGCAGCATGTCTTCTAGGGTTTGGATGGTGCGTTCAGATTGCCCATCCGTCTGTGGGTGATAAGCGGTGCTCATATCTAATCGTGAGCCAAAAGACTTGTGCATTGCTTGCCACAGTTTTGAAGTAAAACGTGCATCACGATCAGAGATAATAGAGGTCGGCAATCCGTGCTTCGAAACCACTCACTTATCCGTTTCTTTGATAGCCAGAAAATGTGCAGACTTGGTCAGTCGATCTACGATCACCCAAATGGTATCGTTTCCGCGTTGAGATCTGAAGGCCAGTAACGGAATCCATGGAAATTTGCTCCCATTTCCATGTCGGGATCTCTGGTTGTTGAAGTAGGCCTGATGGTTTCTGATATTCAGTCTTGACTCTCGCACAAGTCAAGCACTTACTGACGTAGGTTGCTATGTGGGCTTTCATGCCAGGCCACGAATACGTAGTCTTGAGGTCATGGTACATTTTATCCGAACCAGGATGTACCGAATAACGAGACTTGTGTGCTTCATCCATCACAAGCTCGCGTAGGTTGCCATAAAGTGGAACCCAAATACGCCCTGTTACATAGTAGGCGCCGTCTTCCTTTTGTTCTAGCCGCTGCCTCGATCCTCGTAGGGACTCAGCCCTGATGTTCTCTGCTTTCAATGCTTCAATCTGAGCATCGCGAATCTGAGCAGGGAGGTTGGATTGGATGGTAAGTTGTAAAGCACGTACACGCTTAGGTATAGTATCCTTTCGACTGACGGCGTCAGCCACAACATTGGCTTTGCCCGGATGGTACTTGATAGCGCATTCATAATCATTCAAGAGCTCGACCCATCGACGTTGTCGCATGTTTAACTCCTTTTGCTTGAAGATATGCTCGAGACTCCTGTGATCGGTGTAAATGGTGCACTTGGTACCGTACAGGTAATGCCTCCATATTTTAAGCGCGAAAACAACTGCTCCTAGCTCCAGATCGTGAGTAGTGTAATTTCTTTCGTGAACTTTGAGTTAGCGTGATGCGTAGGCAATGACCTTGTCACGTTGCATCAACACGCAACCAAGTCCTTGGATGGAAGCGTCGCAATAAACCACAAAATCATCTGTGCCTTCAGGCAATGAGAGGATAGGCGCGCTACAAAGTCTATCTTTCAAGTGCTGAAATGCGGACTCCTGTGCATCACCTCAACGATAGGTGACACCCTTCTGAGTTAGTGAAGTGAGGGGTTGCACAATCTTGGAGAAATCTTTGATAAACCTTCTGTAGTATCCTGCCAAACCCAAGAATTGGCGGATTTCTATTGGTGTACGAGGTGTAGGCCAGTTCCTGATCGAATCAACCTTGGATGGATCTACATGAATCCCATCCTTGTTTACCACATGGCCTAGAAAGTGGACTTCACGAAGCCAGAAGTCACATTTCGAAAACTTGGCATACAACTGCTCTTTTCAAAGAAGTTCCAGCATAAGTCGTAGATGCTGCTTGTGTTCCTCCTGACTCTTCGAATAGATCAGGATATCATCGATGAACACAATAACGAACTTATCCAGGTAAGGTTTGCATACTCGGTTCATGAGATCCATGAAGACCGCAGGTGCATTCGTCAATCCGAAAGGCATAACTAGAAACTCGTAATGGCCGTAACGAGTTCTGAATGCTGTTTTGGAGACGTCCTCATCTCGGACTCTCAGCTGATGGTATCCCGATCTCAAATCAATCTTAGAGTAATAGCTTGACCCTTGCCGCTGGTCGAATAGGTCATCAATACGTGGGAGAGGATAGCGATTCTTCATGGTCACCTTGTTGAGTTCACGGTAATCTATGCACATACAGAAGGTACCGTCCTTCTTCTTCACGAATAGTACTGGAGCTCCCCCGGGCGAAGAGCTAGGACGAATAAAACCTTTTTCCAAAAGTTCTTCTAATTGCTTGGACAGTTCTTCCAGTTCGGTTGGGGCTAAGCGATAAGGTGCTCGAGCTATGGGTGCTGCTCCAGGAGCTAGCTCGATTTGGAATTCGACTTGTCGATGAGGCGGAAGACCAGGTAATTCCTCAGGAAATACCTCAGGAAAATCGCGCACAATAGGAATGTCTTCCATTCTCTTCTCTTCCGTTGACGTGTCAATAACGAGTGCTAAAATGGCAGTGTGGCCCTTTCGCAAACACTTCTGGGCCTTTAGGAAAGAGATGATGCCTACGACTGCACCACTCTTGTCGCCTTGAATCACGAGGGGTTCTTCACCAGAACGAGGAATGCGGACAATCTTCTCGTTGCAAAGAATTTCCGCTTGCTGATGGGATAACCAATCCATCCCAATAACAACGTCGAAACTACCAAGTGTGATAGGAATAAGATCGATAGAGAAAGTCTGACCAACTAAGACGAGGTTACAACCTTTAACTACGTGTGTGGCTTCAAGACTTTTACCGTTAGCTAGTTCTACCGTGTCTTTGGTGTTCAGGAGTGTTGGAGTACGCTTAAGCATTTGACTAACTTTTAGGGACACATAACTGGTATCGGCACCCGAATCAAATAGAACAGTAACATAAAAGTCGTCGAGAAGAAACTTACCCATCACAACGTTGGGATCGTTCCTTGCATCACCCTGACCAATCACGGACACACGGCCCCGGGCGCCATTGTCTCCATTGTTTCCCCCGTTGTTATTCCCGTTGCCCTGAGTATTGTTGTTTTTCTGATTCTGGTTAAGCTGGGGACAGTTCTTCTTAAAGTGGCCTTCAGCGCCACACTGAAAGCATCCCCTGTTGACCTGTTGCTGTTGTTGATTCTGCGGTGCTTGTTGTTGCTGCTGACGATTCTGACTTGCAGGCCGTGAGCTCCTGTAATCCTTGGCTTCATGACCCATCTTGAGACACCTCTGACAACGTCCCTTGTTGCACTGACCACTATGGTGTCTGTTGCATTTGTTGCACTTTGGGTGGTTTCCTCGATATCCACCCTGTCCTTGACTACTGGAAGATTGCTGACCAGGACTCTGGTAGTCATCAGTCTTTCGCTGCTGCGACTGAACTGATGTAGAACCTTTACTGGAGTTCCCATCCCTTTTTCGCTTGTTGTCGGTAGGTGCATCAGAAGTAGCTGTGGCACTGATTCGTTTGGGCAGCCTGTTTTGCTCCACCGCCTGGTCAGTGAGTCGATGGGCCAACTTGATGATTTGTTGTATGGTACCCAGGTTGGCTGAAGTCACGTGACTTTGAATCTCTGGTACAAGGCCCTTGAGATACAGCTCAATTCATTTGATGGGAGGGTCCACCATGGTAGGGCACAAGATGGACAGCTCGTTTGACCTCTTAGTATACGCCTCAATCTCAGACCCCGTCATCTTCAGATTGAAAAATTCCACTTCTAGCTTGTGGATGTCATCCCGACTACAGTATTCTTCTTTGATCAGTTCCTTGAATCCATTCCAGGGTGTAGCATTAGCAACTACCAGTCCTAGTAGTTGAACCTGTACCTTCCACCAGGTTAACGCAGCTCCTTCAAGTGTTCCGGTAGCATATTTCACCCTTCGATCTTCAGGGCATTCGCACATCTCAAAAACAGACTCAAGTTTTTCAAACCAGTGGAGGAGTCCAACGGCCCCTTCAGTGCCACTGAAAGTAGTAGGACGGCAGTCTATAAAAGTCTTGAAGGTGCACACAGGCGGTTGAGCATGCTGACATCCTATAGGGACAGCTGCGAGTGCCTCAGCAACCCGTTCATTGATCAAAACCGTTAACTGGGCCTGAGTTAGGTTGATACGTCCTCCGTGTCCGCTCATGATCTTCACATCGAAGGAAACACAAGTAAGAAGGGTGTTGCGAAAGTGCGTAAGTGTGGAGTGACAGAAGAGAGCAAACACACAGGGTTTCAATTATCAGTTGTTGTATTAACTAAGCATGCAATGTACTATGTAGACAATTAGACAGGCAGTGTAAGCATGAACCATTTCACCTATGGTGTTGAGTCTTGCACGTGGAGCGAAGCGTCGTTGTGGATTGTTGAGCACTGTTCAGGTTATAGTCTGGTTTTATCCCAAAAGTTTCCCCCCTTTTTAAAACCAAGTTCACTATAACCAATGGCTCTGATACCAATCTGTCACACCCCCAAAATCCACCATGCGGAGTACCACCGCTTGGAGGCGTGACGTGACTAGGATCGAGCCACCAATCATATTGAACAACACAATTAAGTAAATAAAACCAACTACCATACGATTGGTGACCTAAAGGAGGTAACCGATTTTTAAGATAACAGCGGAAGCATAAGACGTAAGTTCAAAACATAAGTTCAAAACATAAGTTCACAGTTCATAAGTTTTAAGACTCAAACATGAGTTCCAGAAGTTCATAAAGTTAATTATTAAGTACGGGATATAACAACCCATATTCCACAACAACCTTCTCCTCGTGCAAGCACCCAAAAGCATCTAGCGACCTGTAAGGCATGTAACAACGAGTCAACAACTTAGTTGAGTGAGTTCACGTTTGGTTGTTTAGTTATATCATTCGTTTCATAAATCATCTATTCGTTTTGTAAACCATGTATCGTATAAAATTCGTATCGCGGTCTTCCTGACATGTTTGCGAAGATTAGTGGGGGCTTCCCATGTGTTACTAGACCACGCGTATCGACTGCTACGAAAATGTAAGAGGTGCCCTAAGTCAATGTCTATCAGCATTGACTCTTTGCCCATAGTCCATTTGTTAAACCTAATAGCGCTATTAACTAATGACCCGCTCGCCATAGGCCTCGGCGATTAAGTCGATAAATGAGGGACTTCAATTGATAAAGTTGATGGTCTTATGGTCGTGTACGTAGGCTTTACGTACGTGCCCTTCAATCCGAGGACAGTAGTAAGTAGTTTAATAGTAATGATAGTTCGAGTAGTCATTCAATCCCATTCCCAACCCACCGGGAATCCCATGCCTTGGAAAGAGTGTGAACTCACCTTGGTTGCTCGGTTTGACTCTCAAATATAGCTAACAGTCAAGGTCGGTCAATCACGTCCTAGTATGATTACCACTTAGTTTATTAGTGATTTCAAATAGAACACAAAGTTCCAACACGTATCTATCACATAACATGTATCACTTTAACGGTTCATGCCCATATAAATTTCCCATCCATTCCCCACTCATAAACAAACATACGATAATGCACCTAACACTTATAACATGTTATATCATTCACAGATAACATACCCGACATTTAGACACGCAATTTACGACTTAAGTCATTTCAGCTTTTATATTCAAAACTAGGCTGTTTTCGGATATTTTAATAAAATAGTTAACATGTTCCAAAAATTCCCAACTTTTTACAGAAGGTCTTAATCGATCCAAATTTTATTGTGTAAAAATCTCGGGATCCAATTCATCACTAATATTTTATAAAAATTCATTTTCCGGACTGAACTCAGATTCATCTTTTTCTGACTGCAGTCCACGGAATAATTTATTTAAAATTCATCGAGAGTCCGATTTACGAAATTCCAGTGGGTTAATTACAAATACATCAGTTTTCATCTACTGTATAAATTTCATGATTTAACTCTACACAGAATTCAAGTTATGACTCCGAATACACCACACTTTTTCTGCAGTAAAAACACAGCTTGATCTGCTGTCCAAAAATAGTCCTTTAAAAATAGTAAACGACCTCGAAAAATTTCGATTCCAGTGCCATTTGTTCGGTTTTTCAAAAATACATAATTTAGGCTTTAGAAAATCTGTTTTTCAATTTATACAGATCCAGTTACAGCCTGTGGAAGTTGGCTGAAAATACCAATCAGCATGCTTTTTAGAGTGTATATGTTACTAAAACGCATCAACGATTGTTCTAACAACGGTTTTATTGAGAAATAAATGATCAAACAACATGCATGCTTATACCCACTCAATCCAACCAGATTTTTTGTAAGTTTATGTCCATTTTCTAGTTCATTCTCTTTTATGCCCTTGTGTTACATATTAACTAAAACCTTTCGAATAATCAACGTAGAAGTGATTCATGAGTTAAATCGAAGACTTACAACTAGCACAAGGGCTAGGGATGAACTTATGAACAAGAATGGTGATCAAAATGGCGTGAGAAAGCAAGGTGTGATGCTCCTTCAAGACTCCAAGCTCCAAGCTTCACAAGACTCCTTCTAGCACTTGTTTTGGACTTGAAAATGGAACAAATGAATGAATGTTGAAGTGATGGTGGTGGTGGCGATTTTGTGCAGCCAAGAGGGAGAGAGAGAGTGGAGAAGATGAAGTGAACTTGTAGTGAAAAGATAAGATAAATCTTATAGCCCAACCTATATGTAATGATGGTGATTTCTTGGCAAGAGCATCAAATAAGGAGGTCAAATCAAATGAAAAGGGAGTATTTATTAGGGATTTAGTGATGATTATGGTGGGGCCCCTATGTGAGCCGAAAATATGAAGGGGGGGGGGGTTATGTGTAACATTTGATGGATAGTTGATAAACATTAGTTCAAGTTCAAGTAATAGTTACATATATTAGTTAGTATATTTCTAGTGGGTGTTATGGTACACGGGGACCATAACTAGCCAATAATAGAATAATGTGTTTGACAAATATTTGGTGTCCCGGGTAATGTCCGGTTGTTCGGTCGGATACTGTTCCATTAAGTTGTTTAATTGTTCCGTAAGGCGTCTTATACATATATTTTTGTAACAAAATTTATTCCTAACACATAGGAAAACATACCGGACTATTTAGTAACTTTTCTGTATACTACTAGTATGCTAACACGCACATGTAAGTATAACACATTAGTCAGAGAGCAGTTAAATGATTCAGCACTGTCATCAAGTACTTTTATTATCATTAATAAACTGTACGGTTCACATAAACAAAATAAGAAAATAAAACAAGTTGAAGTTGTTTAGGCTTTAACCACCAGGTCGATACTCCTGTATACGCAGAGGTGATCCAAAGCTTAAACGAAACACAAAAGAAAATAAAGCAGAATGTTTAGGCAATAACATCCAGGTCGATACTCACGTATACGCAGAGGATGTCCAATGCTTAAACAAAATAAAGAAATAAAACAAGTTTAAATCTTTGCAAAAAGAAATGCACAATCACAGCGACTTTTTAGCAAAGTTGTGAAAGTTCACAGACTTAACCAGTTTTATGTCTTTCGACAATCAGCGTTACTGAGTAGGCACACAATCAAGAAGGAAAAAACTAAGTACTATGTTTTCGACCATGTTTCCCACTAGAACTAGGGTTTTTCATTTAAGTTTGTATCGTTATCGCAAATCTACTAGTTTAGCTGAGCCTACCGTCACATCTTTAGTGAGACCGTTTATCACATTTTATCTTTCCATTTCTTTAGCATGCTGTGACAGTCCAACTGATCTGCTATCATTTCCTCTTTTTCACAACAAACTCATTTTTGTATTTTTCAATGTTTTTGGCATTTTCAAATTTTATAATAATTTTTTTAAAATTTTTCTCCCCCTAAAATCAAAATATGTTTCAATTTTGATTTTCTGGGAAAATTTGAAAACAAACTATACAGATAAAGTGACAACATAATATCTAATCGCTTCAATTCGCCATCCACTTGGCATACACAATCAGAACTCCACTTGACAATAAACTATTTTCCCATTATGATTTCAAAACACTTAAGTTTATTGTAATCAAAATGGTTTTTCCGGAAAATTAGTTTTGTTTGCCATTTCACAAACATGGGGTTTAATTCATCACATTGTTTTCAACCACTTATAGGTTTATCACAAAAAAAATTTCCCACAATCATACCACTTGTAAGATAGTTAAATCAAGTACAACTTAATGTCCTTGATTAACCACTTGTAAGTCGAAATATCACCAGAGTGAATTTCTCAAGAAATATGCCGATTCCTGCTCCACGATTACCAACTTGGGAGCTCCGGCAAGTCAGGTTTTTCAGTTAAAGAGATTCACCCAAGCCTGACATTCCTTGGGTGTATTTGAGTTATTTTCATTCGGGGTTTGAACATTCTTTTTTGTTTCATAAAATTCTTTAACCCCTTTTACCTTACCCACAACCATCTTTCCAAAAATATTTTGTACTTTGCTACTGAAAGCCTTTTCGACATCAAATTCTTTCTTTTCAGAATAGAACTGATTCGAAATTTTCACTTTCCAATCTTTTTGTTTAAAATTTGCAGTCCGAAATGGTGGAAAGTTGATATCATCCATTTGCGTAACTGAATTTTCTCCTTTTTGATCAACAAATGGCTCCTCTGATTTTGACAAATCAGATTCATTGCCAGAACGTGGCTCATCTGACTTTGACAAGTCAGATTCATCGCCAACACGTGGCTCTTTTGCTTCCGAAGAAACAAATTCGTTGCCAGGAACTTTTTCTTTCTTCACACACCATTCTGTTCTCAGATTTGTATCTGATGAATTCGTTTTGCTTGATTTGTCATTCTTTGGAGAGCAAGATGATTTATCAGAACTTTTATTTGATTTTCTTGTTGTATCCGAGGACAAAATCCTTTCCAGATACTCTCTTGCTTTCTTTATTTTCTTTCTCAGTCGGTCTTTCTGCCCTTGTGAAAGCTTCACTTTCTGTTCTTTCACCTTCTGTTCTTTGGGCTTTTCTTCGACCTTGACTGATTTCTTCATCTTTTTTTGAGATTCAGCCCTCGATCTTCCCTTTGATCTCATTGGGCAATCTCTGGCAATATGGCCTTTGATTTGGCATTCAAAGCATCTTCTCGTCTCAAACCTCCAACTTTGGCAGTTAACAGCAACGTGTCCTCTAAAACCACAGTTGTAGCACATTATGTTATCGTACCATTCACCACTTTCACACCAAACGCTCAGATCATAACATTGTCTGGCTTTGTAGTAATCATCAGTCCTCCTGAAAGCTGGATTTATCTTTGAAGCACTGTGGTCAAACCTGCACCACATATCACCAACAGTTTTTGAGTTTTGATTTTCCAATTTTTTTGGTTTTTTATCTCGATTGGATGATTGAACTGTTGAACTTTTATTTTATTTTTGACCATTTTTCGGTTTTTATCCTTTTGTTTTTGTTCCACATTCTTCTTTACAGGTTTTTGCGTTGAGCATTCACCTTTCTCAGTAAAATGTAAAACAGTTTCTTGAAACATTTCATTTAATTTCAAAAATATTTTTCTTTTCTCAACTTCATCATCAGTTTTCTCATCACAATCTTCAACTTTGACTTTGTCAAAGTTTGTGACATTGTCACTTATTGGAACAGAATTGATCGGTTTTGGACAGATATAATCTTGTGTTGATGACGAAGTCTCAAAACCTTTCAATTTCTTTTCAAGCTCATCAATTTTATTCCGAGCAATTTCAGCTTCATTTTCAAGCCGAATGATTTTCTGAAGATGAGAATTTATTTCAATTTGTTTTTCAATATTATTTTTAAAAATAACAGATTTTTCATCTTCTAAAATCTTCATTTGACTTTGAAAATCTTTTTCAATTTTTCATTTTCAAAATCTTTTTCCTTTTCTAACAAATTTTTGTTTTCCAATGTCAAACTGTCCAAATCACTTAACAGTTTGACATTTTCAGATTTCAATCTTTCATAATTTTCCTGCAGTTTAAAAATCTGTTTATCATCAGATTTCTTCTCATCATTCAAATTCTTGATTTCCAATGTCAAACTCTCTACATTCTTCAAGAGTTTGGCATTGTCTGATTCAGATTTTTCACAGTTTAAACATTTTTCCGACATCTTTTCAGCTTCAGCTTTCTTCTCAACCTTGATAGCTGAAATTTCTTTAACCTGCTCCTCTACCACTTGAACATTTTTCTCAGGTTTGAATTTTTCATCAACAGACTTCATTTTTCTAATCTTTTGGAGTTCATGTTCTTGAGCTTCAATCTTCTCAATGAACGCACTCAACTCGAAACCATAAGCACCGTTTTTCTTCCAAGCTAACAAATACGTTCCCCACACATCACGCGGTAAAGCATTTGCCAACTTGTCAACCCACTCCTCATCCATTTTGGTAATGTTCAAACGCTTCATCTCTAGATATAACTTGACATACCTATCGATCAACTCTTTAGTTGATTCTCCCTTGATACCCGTAAAACTAGCAAACTTATTCTTTGCAATATAACCCTCAGAACTCATGTTTCAGTATTGAAAAATTTACAAAGACAGATTTTCAAACGTTATGAAAATTCACACAATCTAAGATCAGTTCAATCACTTTATCAAACAACTGAATCAGATGAATATCCGATTGAGTGGCAAAAATCTGGTGACAATGTATCAGATGGGAATTCGCTTGTGCGAGTATCCGATACTTAACAAATCAACTCGGATCACCTGCAAACAAATAAAAATAAACAAACTATCAGTTTTAATCGAACTGAATACGTGAAAGTGTGTGTTAATGAAATCAATCTAAGACTCGTGTCGAAGATTTGCGAAATCGTTCCAATGTTGTTTGGGTGAAGATCACTGAATGAATGGGCCGATCAAAACAAAATGGATTCAATTGTGCATTCACTGATCGGGCCGAGATGTTCACTTATAAAAATGGACAAGCACCTTTGATTTCTTTTTGTGATTTGGCCCTATACCTTGAATGAATGACCAAATTAATGATTTTATCACATGGGCCGAAGACTAATCTAACATATCATACAATATCTCACATGCAAAGGTTCACAACTTTGATATTCAACAACTTCTGATTGGACCGTTAAACCAAGTAAGCTGGTGCACTAAATTTGTTCACGTGGGCGGTTAATTTTGTTACTTATATTTTGATTGGACCAATCAATCTAGTGGGCTGACACACTTAATAGATTCACTTGAATTTAACTATTGTATTTGTAATTGATAAGATCAAGACTAAATCACATGCACAAGTAATTAAATCTCATGCAATCTGTCAACACTTAAATTCATGTGCACACTTGATTTCAAGACACTATCACGTGATGACTGCTGATTTTAATATCTCGATTGTGCCACCAATTTTAAGTATGCATGAAATCTGATTGGGCCGATTGTTTTGAATGACTGCAATATCACATGGGTTGAGATTATAATGAATCTGGTCAACAACACTGATGTTAATCAATTTTTGAATGGATCGATTCAATATGTGCAACACAACAATCAATGAATATAGACTTTAATGTGCCGATAACACTTTGCATGCAAACTGACACACAACAATCAATGAATCATATGCAATTCACAATCTTGGGCCACTAAAACACATTTAATACTACCGACAACTCAATTCTCAACAAAAATCTCATTGGGCCACTCAACTTTATCACATGCAAACTGATGCAACCTGATACAATTCACATATTCACATGATCTCTTTTCTCAACAACTGACAACCTCGTTAAATGTTTTACACTTTTCAAAATTCACCGTTTCACAATTCAAGCGGAATCAGAAACTTAGTGAACTTTGGAGCGGAATCAGAAGGTTCATGATCTTTGGAGCGGAATCACAAGAGCGGAATTAAACTTTTTCAGGTAAAGAACCTGATTTCGCTCAGAACACGAGCGGAATCAACCAAATGCTGATTCGAGCGGAATCAGGTTTCGAGCCATTTTTTACCAATTTTAAGCCGAATTTTAAGCTGATACTCTCAAGGATTTGTTAATTGTCACTTTTACACAATATAACATAAATTCAGTCCATTTTGCTCGTGGCAATGTCCAGAAATCCAAAAAATGTAGTAAAAAGGCTTTGATTCAGGTATTTTAGCTCATAACTGGCTCTGATACCAATTGTAGGATCGATATTGACGATCTAGTGAGTCAATCAGAGTCAAAATACCACTGTTTATGCGGCGGAATCACACAAACAGTTCGAATCAAAGAGAACGGAGTAGAAATAGACAGAATATCACTTTAAACACAGTTTCTCATTAATTGATCGCAGAAAAATCCGGCAGCAGTTCGGTTACAACTTGAAGGATCGGTGCTAAACGAGAAACTAACACACATATATATAGGGGTTCTAATTCCGCTCCAAATGACATCATGTCATTTCGGGCGGAATCAGAAACATCTGATTTCGCTCCAAATGACATAATGTCATTTCGAGCGGAATCAGCCCTTAACAACATAAACTATACAAAACAGCCCCTACACTATACATAATTGACATTTCTGACCCCTAGACCCTATACAAGCTTGACTAAGACGCAGGCTTTAGACATTCATGCATCAACATAAATCCTAACAGTGATAAACGTCAGTACTTGGGGAAAGACCCAATAGTGGTATGACCATCGTCACCAGGTGACAATGCGTCAGATAAAAATAAGATAGAAGCCATTGTAATCGCTCTTATGCTGTAAATTATAACTATGTGTCGTTTTATCAAATTTGAATAACTTGCAAGCATTTCCCCGCTGATAAAATATTTTTAAAACATGTTTCAGGCAACCTGCTATAAATCAAGGAAAACGTGCTACGGAGCACTAACAAGCTTGAAGAGGTGGCTCAGTTAAAATAAATAAACATGTTTTAATAAATCAGGGAATTTACTTATGAAATTCCTCTATTGTAAAATAACGGGGTTTATCCTGAGTGATGAAATAAAAATATTTGGGCATTTTGAGTTTTAAAATAAAAATCCTGATAAATCTTCCGCTGTCGCATCATAGATACCACGGGTTCCTGTCCCGCGGCTCCTGACCGGGTCAAACCGGGGCTGGGGCCGTGACAGGAAAAGGTGGTATCAGAGCATTTAAAGAGCCACTGATTTAAGCCTATTAAGTATTTAAAATACTTAATTTTCTTGATTATCATTTTGTGATTTTATGTTTTATTAACTGACTAATTGTTAGTTACAGTATGGGTAAGCAAAAGCTTTCAAACATCTATCTTAAATTAGATAGTTCACCAAAAGAGAAGGGAAGTTCATCCCAATCAAATTCCTCAAGATACTCAGTACATACTGAGGAAGGAATATTTGTTCGTAAGGCACAATATGAGAAACCACTTTCTCCTAATAAAAGAAGTTTGATTATTAGAAAAAGTCAAGAGAAAATGAGGAAGAAGTCTCAACCAAAAGAAGTGATAAATAATAAGGAAACTCAGGAAATAGGTGATAAACCACCATGGGAAAATGAGTTAGATGAAAAATGGGCATATCTTTATATGTTAGCTACTGTAGCAGTAAATGTTAACCTTTAAACTACCAACACCTCAACTCAGTATTAGCACCCATGTTATCCATAAGCCAGAAACTTTAATATTTTACATTACAAATAAATATTTTGTTTCCATAAAATAGGTTATTAAATATTTGTAAATAATATTAAAATTTCTATTCTATGATTCTGTGAAAATTTAATTTATAAAATTTTAACTTAAACTTTTGTGTGTTCTTCATAAATGCTAAAACAACATGAATGAATTGTCTGAAGCCCTTGAGAATCTCAATCTATACCCTGTGAAAATAGAAGTTTCCAGAGATTTTACTAGTTACTTGGCTGATGTGGAGGAACCCATGGAATTTCAAGCTCCACCTCCGGAGAAATCAAAACCAAAGAAAAGAAGAAGATTTGTGGGTTGGAGACGTGTACGCAGATGAAAACCAGCAACTAAGAAAATTCCCAAAATAGAAAATCTCATGGATAAAGGAAAAGGGATCGAGCTTGGGGAGAGTTCTAGACAGTTAGGAATGGAAATTAGGGAGAGTTCTAGGCAAAACAAGGATATGACGTTGCATGAAGAGTTAGATTTTATAATGGCAAGTTGTGATACCCTTAAGTCTGTTAATGAAAACCTCTTCCCTTATCCTGCTGAAAACCAACTTCCAGTAAACTTAGAACCAGCCATTCCAGATCCTCTGATCCATACTCAACCTTTAGGAGAAATGGACGAATGGTGGACCAACGATTGGCAATTTCAAAACCTCCTAAATAATCCTTATACCTTCTTCCCTCAATTTGACCCAGAACCTGCACCAAACCCACCAATGAGTAATGAAAACTTAGCTGAACTTCGCCATTTTGGCGAAGAACTAATGGATGCAAGGAATAAAATTCGGGAGATAGGGGAACAAATCTCCTGGAAATATGATGAAAGGGAACATCATTTATGAAAGGCCAGCGGACTAGGGGGAATGTAGTTATGAAACTATGTTTGTATAATAAAATATAATAAAAATATAAGTATGTGAAAGAACCTGAAAATAAAACTTTTGTAAGATAACAAGTACGGAAGCATATTATAATATATAAAAATGGAAGTCAAGAAATTGACAATTTTGGCTATACGTGTTAATATGATTTTGTGCGATTGTTTTGTTATGTTTAGTTATTAATTATTTTATACTAATCACTTATATAAATTAATTACCAGATGGCAAACTCTGGTAATGAACCAGTTAATGAAGTTAATCAATCTGAGCACAATCATGAAGATCAATTTCTAAATAGGCAAGATTTCGAGAACATCGTTGCTCAAGGAATAGCCAATGCTATCCCCGCAATCCTTGCTGCTGCTCAGAAACCTATTGAATCTCAACAAATTATCCCTAGTAAACGCACACAAGGCGACAATTTTAGTAATAGTATAAACGGAGGCGGAAATCATATTAATAACGACAATGATGGGTTGCAAGCTCCAATTCTTAACAAAATGAAAGCTGCAACGCCTGGTTGCACTTACAAGGAGTTTCTTGCCTGTAAACCGGCTAAGTTTGCAGGTAACGATGGAGCGACTGCTGCACTGCGTTGGTTAGAGAAAACCGAGGCAGTAATTACGATAAGTAAATGTGCCGAAGATGACAAAGTCATGTACGCGTCGCATCTCTTTAAAGAAGGGGCACTAGAATGGTGGAATACAGTACTTCAAGCCAAAGGAAGAAAGGTGGCCTATGCCATGAATTGGGAGGAATTTAAGCAGTTAATGGAAAGAAAATTCTGTCCCGAGTATGAAAAGGAACAAATGGCAAATAAGTTCCTGAACCACCGGATGGTAGATGTAGACTGTCGTGGGTATACTTCAACATTCTTCGAGTATGCGAGAGTAGTACCAACCCTGGCTTCGCCAGAACCGGTGCTTATTTCCCGCTATATTTGGGGATTAATTGGAGAAATTCGTGACATTGTCAAAGCTGCGAGACGACGCACCATTGATGATGCTGTGGAATTAGCTAATACCTTAACTGACGGGCTGATACGCACAAGAGAAGAAACCCGGAAGAAGAATGTAGCCCAAAAGATTACCCAGGGATTCCGTATGGGTAATCGTAGCAATTTCAAGAGAAAAGGAACTGGGCAATCTTCTACTGGTCCATTTTGCAATGCCTGCAAAAGAAAGCATCTTGGAAGATGCAAGGGATATTGTAATTTCTTCAAAATCCCGGGACATAAAGAAGAAGATTGCAGAAAGAAGAAAGCAACAGTTTGCTACAACTGTGGAGAAGCTGGACATATTAGGCCAGACTACCCAAAATTTGTCAAACCAGTTGATAACAAAGCCAAAACGGTAGAAGGAACTAACAAGAAGAACGTAAGAGCCTTCCAGCTGACTATTCAGGAAGCCGAGCTAATTCCGGACGTAATAGATTGGTACATTCTTAGTTCACAACATCTATGCAAAAGTATTATTTGACTCTGGTGCAAACCAAAGTTTTATAAAAACTTCATTCTGTCAAGCTCATAACTTACCTTTAACCAACCTTAGGCAAGTTTTTACAGTCGAAACGGCAGATGGGAATTCAGTTAACATAGATAAGGTTTTGGAAGATGTAAAAATAGAACTATTAGGTTATAAATTCTCTGCAAACCTGTTACCTATGAAGTTAGCCGGATTCGATGTGGTGTTAGGAATGGATTGGTTGGTAGCCAACCATGCTCGAATTCTTTGTGATAAGAATTCCATAGAAATTTACAACCACATGAGAATTAGTGGTGGTTACAGGAGATAAGCCACGAAAGCCACTGAAATTCATTTCAGTAATGAAGTTGGCAAGTTATTCCAGAAAACAAGAAATGGTGTATATGATTTCTGTAGTATCATTAACACGAAAAGTAAGGAACTTAAAGAAATTCCTGTAGTATCAGAATACCCAGATGTATTCCCAGAAGAACTACCTTGATTACCACCCAATAGGGAAGTTGAATTTAGAATTCATCTAATTCCTGAAACTTCACCGACAGCTAAGGCACCTTATCGGTTAGCACCTAGAGAAATGCTAGAATTAAAAAAGCAATTAGATGAATTACTAAACAAAGGATTAATACAACCTAGTTCATCCCCATGGGGAGCACCAGTGTCGTTTGTAAAGAAGAAAGATGGTTCGATGCGAATGTGTATCGATTATAGGGACTTGAATAAAGTTACAATTAAGAATCGATACCCATTACCTAGGATTGATGATCTTTTCGATCAATTACAAGGTGCTAGATATTTTTCTAAGATCGACTTGCGCTCAGGATATCATCAATTGAAGGTACAAGAAGAAGACATACCTAAAACTGCTTTCAGGACTAGGTATGGTCATTACGAGTTTACAGTCATGCCCTTTGGGTTAACAAATGCTCCTGCAGCATTTATGGACATGATGAATAGAATCTGTAAACCGTATTTGGATAAATTTGTAATTGTCTTTATTGATGATATACTTATTTATTCCAAAAGTCAGGAGGAACATTGTGAGCACCTGCATGTACTCTTAACCTTGTTAAGAAAGGAGAAGCTTTATGCCAAATTCTCGAAGTGTGAATTTTGGCTACAAAAAGTGCAATTTTTAGGACACATGGTGAATCATGAAGGTATTCATGTAGATCCTGCTAAAATAGAAGCAATTACCAAATGGAAGGTTCCGCAATCAGCAATGGAAATTAGAAGTTTTATAGGGTTAGCTGGATATTATAGGCGGTTTATTAAGGATTTTTCCAAGATAGTTGTACCATTAACTAAGCTAACCTGTAAATCAGTTAAGTTTGAATGGGGACCTAGGCAAGAAGAAGCCTTTAGGATTTTGAAGCTAAAGTTAACAAATGCTCCTATTCTAGCCTTACCAGAAGGAACAGAGAAATTTGAAGTATACTGTGATGCTTCAAAATTAGGATTTAGATGTGTGTTAATGCAGCGCAAGAAGGTAATTGCGTATGCATCAAGGAAATTGAAAAAGCACGAAGAAAACTATACAACTCATGATTTAGAGTTAGGAGCCATAATTTTTGCCCTTAAGATTTGGAGACATAATCTGTATGGAAGTAAGTTTACTGTCTATACAGATCATAAGAGCTTAAGATATATATTTGGGCAAAAAGAATTAAACATGAGGCAAAGGAGATGGATGGAAATTCTAAGTGACTACGACTGTGATATTCAATATCATGAGGGAAAGGCAAATGTAGTTGAAGATGCCTTAAGTCGTAAGTACCATGAGAAGCAAAGACGAGTTCGTGCACTCAGATTAAATCTTCAATTAGATTTAATGGAACAACTGAAAAATATTCAGAAAACAGCAATACAGGATGTTGTTGAAGGAATGAAAGGGCGGATAAAAGAATTAGAGCAAGGAGCAGATGGAATTTGGAGATTCCATAAGAAACGGATTGGGGTACCTAAGCAGGGAGAGTTAAGAAATAAAATCTTAGAAGAAGCCCATAAATCTAGGTATACCATGCATCCTGGTAACAATAAGATGTACCAAGATTTAAGGAATAACTTCTGGTGGATAGGAATGAAAAAGGACATAGGTAGATATGTTTTTAAGTGTCTAACTTGCTCACAAGTTAAGGCAGAACACCAGAAACCTTCAGGTCTACTACAGCAATTAGAAATGCCTGTATGGAAATGGGAACTCATAACAATGGATTTTGTTACTAAGTTACACAAAACCAGAAAGGGTAATGATGCGATTTAGGTAATTGTGGATCGATTAACCAAATCAGCTCATTTTCTACCCATGAAAGAAACCTTTAGCATGGAAAGGTTAGCCAAGTTGTATGTAGATGAAGTCGTATCCTTACATGGAGTTCCACTCTCCATTGTATCGGATAGGGATAGTCGTTTCACTTCCCACTTCTGGACAAGTTTCCAAGAAGCTATGGGAACCCGATTAAACTTGAGCACCGCATACCATCCTCAAACAGATGGGCAAAGTGAAAGGACAAACCCTGGAGGACATGCTTAGGGCATGTGTGATAGATTTTGGTGGAAATTGGGATAACCACCTACCTTTAATTGAATTCTCCTATAACAATAGTTATCATTCAAGCATTGAAGCTGCCCCATTCAAAGCACTATACGGACGAAAGTGTAGAACTCCAGTATGTTGGGCAGAGATTGTGACACCTGTGTCACTTCAACCATCAAACAACTGCCAAGCCAATGAAATATTGTATTTCATACTTGGGATCTGTATAAATATGTGTATCATTTGCACATATCAATTCTTGTTCGATTTCAAGCTCTAAATCGCTTTCTGGAAGGTGATACGCGCACTGATGCGTAAATATAACCAGTTTAATGCAACGAACACTCTGGAATGGTGAAATAGACTTAAAATACCTTAAATAACCTTTACATAACTTAGAAATAAGTTTTGAAGGCTTTGGTATGGCAAAATAAAGTTAAATCGTCTACAGGGACTAAATTTGACAAACTGCGAAAGTATGCCAATTTGAACTGTAACAGACCTTCCGGAACATGACCATAAGTTAAACATACCATAAATATCCTTTACATAGCTTAGAAATAAGCTTTGAGGTGTTCGGTGTGCTAAAATAAACTTTTGGGTCATTCAGGGACTAAAAGTGTCAAAAAGTGCACAAGTTTGCACTTTTGCGCATAACTCACGTTCTGCATACATCCGGACATCTAAAAATTTATGTAAGCATGACTATATTATGCTTTAGTGTTTGGCTTGCCAAAAATCCATTCGTCGCGTCATTTGGATCGTTTTTCGCGCTTATGCGCATTCCGTCGTAATTAAGCGAACATCGCGACCGTACGGCCAAACGAACCGACATCCGAGATATTTTTGAGCACATTTTAAGTTCCCTATACTTTAGCTTCATTTTAGAGCTTCGAAATGGGGTTAACGGGCCTTAAACGTGTCGAAAATGGGCTGAATGCATAACAGGGACCAAAAGTGTAAATCTGCCAAACAAGGGCCTAGCGCACCGCTACACTTATTAAGTAACGGTGCGCTAGCCTGGGACAAACCAGATGCAGTGTACTTAACAGCCTGTTTGCAGCAGTTTAATCCACAACCACACACTCACACATGCTTAGTCAGCTGATAAGAACCCATTCTTAGTCACCACAACTTTCCGACACATGTACGGATGCGATTAAGGCACGATATTCGACAAACGATCCTAACGGTTCTCCTAATCCTATATATACCCATCCACCCCCATTGCTAAAATCACTAGAATCTTGATCTTAGGAACTCTAAGTTGAAACCATTGTTTCATACCTGAGATTCTTGGATCGAGATTAGCATTCGGGGACCCTTCGTAAGTATTCTTTCGTTCTTTTATTGCTTTTCGAGTCTTTCGAGTCTGAAAGTCAAACTTTGTTTGACTTTCTGCATTGACCAATTTATGGTCAATGCGAAGTTCGTTTGAACTTCGCAACGTGAGTGTAATCACGTTGGTTATAGTCCCTTGGGACTATGCCTACTGATTACCACGTTGTCTAGGGTCGTAAGGGTAAGCGATCTAATAAATTGCTTATACCTTCGAACCCGACCCATTTGGTCGATCATTAGGATCCGACCAATTACATTAGGTGACCATAGTAGGTAGGGAATAACCTTCCGAGGTTATACCTTATGGTCACGACGTTTAAGTAGTTGTATGATAGGTAGTTTATATGCCGTAGGTAAATTACCAGAATACCCTTTTCATGTATAATTGGTAATTAAGCATATGTAACCTAAACTTTTGTCACATAACTGATTATGTAACATGTTTAGGCATATAATACTTGTCATAGGACTAGTTAGGCGGTCCGAACGCGTTTTACGCGAACGACGCGTTAAAGTAGCATAAGCTACCTAAACGGGTCGTAATGGGTCGTAAACACCTAGGTTAGGTTTCATTTAGTATGTAGGCTTTGTTAAACCATATGACACGAGTATCTATACTCGTTTGGTTTACGAACCCTCATTCTATCTACATCCTCCGATTTAGGTCCGGTTTATTAACATAGTTACCTATATTAGGTGCCGTTTGATTTCCGTGATCTCTAGCGTTGCTTGGTGGTTATCTTAGGACTTCTGAGCAATATCAAGTGAGTACATAGACCCCTCTTTTACTGTTTTCCAAACTGTTTTGGGGTGGAACACATGTGCCTACTTGTTACTTTCATGCTTTCCATGTTTTCACATCATATACCTGCTATGTTCGTTAGTACATTATAGTACATGATTTCATTACATTACATTTCATGCTATGTATGCCCATTGTGTGCGTACTTAGTACATCGTTTTACATTACATTTTATGCTATGTATGTCCATTTAGTTCATACTTAGTATATTGTTTTACATTGCATTCTGTTGCATATGCTCATCCAGCATGTGAACACATTATATTACATTTTGAACCGTTGTAATCATTTGACCATGTGAACCGTTTGTATCTGTGAACCGTTTGTATCAGTGAACCGTTTGTATCAGTGAACCGTTTGTATCTGTGAACCGTTTGTATCAGTGAACCGTTTGTATCTGTGAACCGTTTGTATCAGTGAACCGTTTGTATCTGTGAACCGTTTGTATCTGTGAACCATTTGTATCTGTGAACCGTTTGTATCAGTGAACCGTTTGTATCTGCGAACCGTTTGTATCTGTGAACCGTTTGTTTCTGTGAACCGTATTTGACCATACATAAACATTTATACAATTGTTAAACATTACTTTGGTGGTTTGGTTTGATTAAGTGATTAAGTAACGATGCGTGTGTAATATGATACAAGCATGGTGGATACGCCGCTGATACTTCCTATATATAAGTGTTTGTATGGTATTACATGTCGTAGCGTTATTTGAATCATTTCAGTTTGAGACATATAACATTTTATACAATTATCATACTTTTCACAAGACATTGATTTACAAACAACTTATCTTAAACAAACACATTTTTACATGGTTATTCATTTAACCTGACATTTATTTATACATATCATCTGAATTTATCATTTTTCAAATGATTTACAAAACAAAGCAAATTACAAGGTTCACGACTAAACATTTTCTCAAACATAAGTCATGAAACCTATTTTCACAAAACCTATGTATCTCACAGGCATTTTTATGCTGACGTACCTATTTTCACATATGTTTTTCCGGAGCTGTTGCATAAGATGATCAAGATACACATAGGCATACTTGGGCTTTAGTGACAATAAAAGATGCAAGACTAGTTAATTATGTTGTATTTCCTTGTTTGATAAGACATTGTAACACTTTTAATCAATAAAACAAAACTTCAATTGCCATGGATTTGAGACAATTAATTCAGTTACAACACTCCCCGATGTTTCCGCCACATTTAGTATGTTCTACGTGGTCGGGGTGTGACAGAGATAGGAGAAAGTCAATTATCAGGACCTGAAATTGTGCAAGAGACTACCGACAAGATCACTCAAATTAAGGAAAGACTAAAGACGGCTCGAGATCGCCAGAAGAGTTATGTAGACAATAGGCGTAAGCCGTTAGAATTTTAAATCGGAGACAAGGTTCTCTTAAAAGTTTCTCCTTGGAAAGGAGTTGTTCGATTCGGAAAGAAAGGAAAGCTAAATCCAAGGTACGTAGGACCATTCCCTGTAGTCCAACGTATAGGACCAGTTTGCTTATCGTCTACAACTACCAGAAGAGTTAGCTGGGGTACATGATGTATTTCATGTATCCAATCTCAAGAAATGTCTATCTGACGAATCACTGGTAGTACCTCTTCAAGATATAGAGGTAAATGAAAAGTTAAAATTTGTTGAGAAACCTCTTCAGATAGAAGACAGAAAAGGTAAGTTTCTCAAACACAAGCTGCTATTGCTGGTCAAAGTTAAGTGGGACTCAAAGAGAGGACCTGAGTATAGTTGGGAGCTGGAATCAGAGATGAAGCGAAAGTATCCCTACTTGTTCTAGTAAATCTCGAGGACGAGATTTTTATTAAGGTGGGAAGGATGTAACAACTCTCATAATTCTTATCTTATTTTACCCAATAGGAAAACCTAATTAAGACCCCCAAGTGATCCTGCATAACCCCTTAAAATTTTCAGAACAATTAGAATCAGGATCAGGGCCCCTAAAACTCAAGGGGGGGTGTTTCCTAGTCGATATTATCAACACAGTTTTACGTGTAATTCAAATTTGAACGAATGACCAACTCACCTGAGCTACTGGGACACGGGGCTACCCTATGGTAGGGTGGTGCCCCTCGCGCCACGCGACAGTGTCACACCCCGACCACGTGGAACATACAAAACGTGGCGGAAACGTCGGGGAGTGTTGTAACAGAATTAATTGTTTCAAATCCATGGCAATTGAAGTTTCGATTTATTGATTAAAAGTGTTACAATGTCTAACAAACAAAGAAATACAACATAATTAACTAGTCTTGCATCTTTTATTGTCACTAAAGCCCAAGTCTGTCTATGTGTATCTTGATCATCTTATGCAACAGTTCCTGAAAAACACATGTGAAAATATGGTACGTCAGCATAAAAATGCCGGTGAGATACATAGGTTTTGTGAAAATAGGTTTCATGACTTATGTTTGAGAAAATGTTTAGTCATGAACCTTGTTATTTGCTTTGTTTTGTAAATCATTTGAAAATCGATAAGATCAGATGATATGTATAAATAATGTATAATGTATGGTTAAATGAATAACCATGTAAAATGAGTTTGTATTAGATAAGTTGTTTGTAAATCAATGTCTTGTGAAAAATATGTTATTTGTATAAAATGTTCTATGTCTCAACCTGAAATGATTCAAATAACGCTACAATATGTAATACAATACAAACACTTATATATAGGAAGTACCAGCGGCGTATCCACCATGCTTGTATCATATTACACACGCCTCGTTACTTAATCACTTACTCAAACCAAACCAACAATGTACAATGTCTATGTTTAAACCAATTGCCAAAATATAAGCATGTAATGAATAATAAGTGTACTAAGTATGCAACAACATACATACATAGCATGTAAACTGAAATATCTGTACTAAGTATGCAACAACAAACATACATAGCATGTGAACTGAAATATATGTACTAAGTATGCAACAACAAACATACATAGCATGTGAACTGAAATATATGTACTAAGTATGCAACAACAGACATACATAGCATGTGAACTGAAATATCTGTACTAAGTATGCAACAACAGACATACATAGCATGTGAACTGGGATAATGTGTCCATATGCTGAGTAAACATATGCAACAGAAATGTAATGTAAAACGATGTACTAAGTATGCTAAGTTAACATACAAAGCAGAAAAGTCATGTAAATCAATGTACTAATAGTGTACTAATGAACATAACCAGTATATGATGTGAAAACAGGAAAGCACGAAAGTAACAAGTAGGCACATGTGTTCCACCCCAAAACGTTTGGAAAACAGTAAAAGAGGGGTCTATGTACTCACTTGAGATTGCTCAGAAGTCCTAGGATAACCACCAAGCAATGCTAGAGATCGCGGAATATCAAACGGCACCTAATATAGGTAACTACATTAATAAACCGGACCTAAATCGGAAGACTGGGTAGCATTAGGGTTTGTAAACCAAACGAGTGTGGAGACTCATGTGATATGGTTTAACAAAGCCTACATACTAAATGAAACTTAACCTAACTGCTTACGACCCATTACGACCCGTTTAGGAAGCTTACGCTACTTTAACGTGTCGTGCGCGTGAAACGCGTTCGGACCGCCTAACTAGTCCTATGACAAGTGTTATATGCCTAAACATGTTACATAAACAGTTATGTGGCAAAAGTTTAGGTTACATATGCTTAATTACCAATTATACATGAAAAGGGTATTCTGGTAATTTACCTAAGGCATATAAACTACCTATCATACAACTACTTAAACGATGTGACCATAGGGTATAACCTCGGAAGGTTATTCCCTACCTACTATGGTCACCTAAAGTATTTGGTCGGATCCTAATGATCGACCAATTGGGTCGAGTTCGAAGGTATAGGCGATTTATCAGATCGCCTACCCTACGACTCTAGACAACGTGGTAATCAGTGGGCATAGTCCCAAGGGACTACGACCAACGTGATTACACTCACGTTGCGAAGTTCATACGAACTTCGCATTGACCATTACTGGTCAACGCTGAAAGTCAAACAAAGTTTGACTTTCTGACTCGAAAAGCAGTAAAAATAAGGAAAAGAACGAAAGAATACTAACCCAGGGTCCCCGAATGCTAATCCCGACTCAAGAACTCAGGTATGAAACAATGGTTTCAACTTAGAGCTCTCAAATCAGAATTCTTGTGCAAAATGAGGTTGTGTGGGTTGGGTATTTATAGGAATACCCGAACCGTTAGGATCGTTTCATGGAAAACGTGCCATGATCCAACCCGTACACTTGTCGGAACCTTATGGAAGCTTAAAATGGTTCTTATCATCATGACTAGGCAACTTAGAACATGTGGTGGTGGTTTAAACAGCTGAAAACAGGCTGTTTAAACATTGTATCTGGTCAGGATAACCCCTGCGCATCGTAGGGCAAAAGTCCCTGCGCATCGTAGGGGTTAAGTTTGGCAGAATTACAGTTTTGGTCCCTGAACTGTATTTAGGCCATTTTTGACACGTTTAAGGCCCGTTAACCCCATTTCAAAGCTCTAAAATGAAGTTAAAGTATAGGGAACTTAAAACATGCTCAAAAATATCTCGGATGTCGGTTCGTTTAGTCGTACGAACGCGATGTTCGCTTAATTACGACGGAATGCGCATAAGCGCGAAAAACGAACCAAATGACGCGACGAATGGATTTTTCTTATGGCGAACACTAAAATATAATGTAGTCATGCTCACATAAATTTTTGGATGTCCGGAAGTATTCAGAACGTAAGTTATCCGCGAAAATGCAAACTTGTGCACTTTTTGACACTTTTAGTCCCTGAATGACACAAAAGTTTATTTTAGCATACCGAACACCTCAAAGCCTATTTCTAAGCTATGTAAAGGATATTTATGGTATGTTTAACTTATGGTCATGTTCCGGAATGTCTGTTATAGTTCAAATTGGCATACTTTCGCAGTTTGTCAACTTTAGTCCCTGTAAGCGATTAAACTTTGATTTCACCACACCAAACCTTCCAAAACTTATATCTAAGTTATGTATAGGTTATTTAAGGTATGTTAAGCCTATTTCACTATTCCGGAGTGTTCGTTGGATTAAACTGGTTATATCTACACATCAGAGCGCGTATAACCCTCCAGAAAGCGATTTAAAGCTTGAAATCGAACAAGAATTGATATGTGTAAACGATACACATATTTTTACAAATCCCAAGTATGAAATACTATATTTCATTGGTTTGGCATTTGTCTGATGGTTGGAGTGACACGGGTGTTACAGTCTCCCCTACTTTAGGAAATTTCGTCCCGAAATTAATTCGTAGGAGTCTAACTGTGGCTTTGTGTCAAATAACCACCAGAGATATGAAAGGCATAATCCTGTTATTTCTCTTTAACGGACATTCTTCAGAATTGAAAAATGAACGGAGTTGTTTTCAACAGGCATTCTTTAGAAACAAAAATGAACGGAATAGTCATTTTACATCTTCAGAAACAAAAATGAACCGAATGAGTCATTTTACATCTTCAGAAACAAAAATGAACCGAATGAGTCATTTTACATCTTCAGAAACAAAAATGAACCGAATGAGTCATTTTACATCTTCAGAAACAAAAATGAACGGAATAGTCATTTTACATCTTCAGAAACAAAAATGAACCGAATGAGTCATTTTACATCTTCAGAAACAAAAATGAACCGAATGAGTCATTTTACATCTTCAGAAACAAAAATGAACCGAATGAGTCATTTTACATCTTCAGAAACAAAAATGAATGGAATAGTCATTTTACATCTTCAGAAACAAAAATGAACCGAATGAGTCATTTTACATCTTCAGAAACAAAAATGAATGGAATAGTCATTTTACATCTTCAGAAACAAAAATGAACCGAATGAGTCATTTTACATCTTCAGAAACAAAAATGAATGGAATAGTCATTTTACATCTTCAGAAACAAAAATGAACCGAATGAGTCATTTTACATCTTCAGAAACAAAAATGAACGGAATAGTCATTTTACATCTTCAGAAACAAAAATGAACCGAATGAGTCATTTTACATCTTTCAGAAACAAAAATGAACGGAATAGTCATTTTACATCTTCAGAAACAAAAATGAACCGAATGAGTCATTTTACATCTTCAGAAACAAAAATGAACGGAATAGTCATTTTACATCTTCAGGAACAAAAATGAACCGAATGAGTCATTTTACATCTTCAGAAACAAAAATGAACGGAATAGTCATTTTACATCTTCAGGAACAAAAATGAACCGAATGAGTCATTTTACATCTTCAGAAACAAAAATGAACGGAATACATGACAAAATTCGCTGTGGTCTCTGTGCACTGAATTTCCATAATTATGTACGCGTCCATAATTACGTAATTCCTTGCACAGTCCGCACAGTGCATTTCATGATGTGTAGGGGAAGAAAATATCAAACCTGTGATGAGTGTGACTACCATAGGGTCCTTTTAATCAGATCAACACATGATCTTTTTAATTAGACCTTCAAGGAGTCCTTTCAGCTATATCATCACATGATATTCCTAACCAGATTTTTGGATCAATCTGTTTAACTAGACCACTCAGGGGTCTAATTATGGAATGGTACAATATAATCCAAGGGACTTAACTACAACGTAGAAGCCCATTGAGGATTTAATATAGTACCTTTGGATATCCTACTATGAATTTCCTTATACAAAGATATGGAAGATTCTACGAGGATTTGGATAACAAAAACTTGGATTACACTAGAACATAAAAGGAAACACATAAGCACATAATCACATAGTTGTTTAACTTGTTTATTAATTTGTTATCTTCGGACGCGGATACTTAAAGCACACTAGGAATCCAATTCGTGGATTTCATTTGGCACTTTAATCATTTCAAGAATCCATTCATGAAGATAGGAAGATCTTAAAAGGAATTCGGTTTGTCCTAATTGAGTTGTTTTGTACGTATTGAATCATACAAGGAATTCAATTAAGGATTCCGATGAATGATACCCATCCACAAGGATCTAATTATGAGGATAGAAAGATCCTACATGGATTTTTGGAGTTTGTGTAACGGGAGGTGTTCCGACACCTTGCACTAGGCGTGCTTACGTCGATACACAAAGTAGAAAGTTCATGAGGTTGAGGCGCCAGATATGCCAAGCGACATATGAAGCAGAGTTTGAAGGTTGAGCAGCAGCAGGATTTGTAACAGCTTTGCTTTGGATTACAAAGCGGCATATGTTAACCAAACGTCCCCATCGTCCACCGTGGGTACATTTGTAACAGGGTATTTGATTTGAATGATGAAGGTTGCATTGATTTCTCCAAGGAGCAGTTCGCTTATACGGCTTCATCCTTGAGACGAGTCATGGTAATAGCTAAGTCAACGGTCCTCTGGAGTACGACGCCTATTCGCTGGGTAATTGCAGCACCTGGTTCGGACATTGTTGTTGCGATGAAGAGGCACCATGAAGAAAATAGAAGGCATGGGAGGAAACAAGGGAAAGATAGTCGAGAGAAAATGACAACGCATGAAGATTGTGACCATTTGTTTGTTACCAAAGGCAAACAAATGAGACAGTGACTAATCAAAGTAAATGGGTCAATATAATGTATCGCGAAGACATGCTCGCCTATAAGTGAACGCTCATCCCAAGAATTCCCAGGTAAGCACAACTGGTCTCGCGTCTGATGAGATGTATACGAAGCGCTTGCCTAGACAGAAAACCCAGAATACAGGCATTCACCCTTCCAGTTTGCACGTGTTCACATTATTAAAAACCCAAAACCTTGACGAGATTTTGAAAATTCAAAGGGGTTCAAAACCATATAACAGAGGGTTCAAAACCATATAACAGAGGGTTCAAAACCTTGTAATCAATCATCCTAGAACAGATAATTAGTTTTCAAAGCGGTTTTGAAATTTATGTTCTTGTTGTGGTCGTCGCCTAAGGATAGGTGACAGTATTGTTTTATGACTAAACGCAAGTAAACTCGCGTTAGGGTCCTAAGAAAGTTATAGACTAGGTCAAAGCATTACTAATAACCTAATTCCCTATAACCATTGGCTCTGATACCATCTTTTCTGTCACACCCCGACCACGTGGAACATACAAAACGTGGCGGAAACGTCGGGGAGTGTTGTAACAGAATTAATTGTTTCAAATCCATGGCAATTGAAGTTTCGATTTATTGATTAAAAGTGTTACAATGTCTAACAAACAAAGAAATACAACATAATTAACTAGTCTTGCATCTTTTATTGTCACTAAAGCCCAAGTCTGTCTATGTGTATCTTGATCATCTTATGCAACAGTTCCTGAAAAACACATGTGAAAATATGGTACGTCAGCATAAAAATGCCGGTGAGATACATAGGTTTTGTGAAAATAGGTTTCATGACTTATGTTTGAGAAAATGTTTAGTCATGAACCTTGTTATTTGCTTTGTTTTGTAAATCATTTGAAAATCGATAAGATCAGATGATATGTATAAATAATGTATAATGTATGGTTAAATGAATAACCATGTAAAATGAGTTTGTATTAGATAAGTTGTTTGTAAATCAATGTCTTGTGAAAAATATGTTATTTGTATAAAATGTTCTATGTCTCAACCTGAAATGATTCAAATAACGCTACAATATGTAATACAATACAAACACTTATATATAGGAAGTACCAGCGGCGTATCCACCATGCTTGTATCATATTACACACGCCTCGTTACTTAATCACTTACTCAAACCAAACCAACAATGTACAATGTCTATGTTTAAACCAATTGCCAAAATATAAGCATGTAATGAATAATAAGTGTACTAAGTATGCAACAACATACATACATAGCATGTAAACTGAAATATCTGTACTAAGTATGCAACAACAAACATACATAGCATGTGAACTGAAATATATGTACTAAGTATGCAACAACAAACATACATAGCATGTGAACTGAAATATATGTACTAAGTATGCAACAACAGACATACATAGCATGTGAACTGAAATATCTGTACTAAGTATGCAACAACAGACATACATAGCATGTGAACTGGGATAATGTGTCCATATGCTGAGTAAACATATGCAACAGAAATGTAATGTAAAACGATGTACTAAGTATGCTAAGTTAACATACAAAGCAGAAAAGTCATGTAAATCAATGTACTAATAGTGTACTAATGAACATAACCAGTATATGATGTGAAAACAGGAAAGCACGAAAGTAACAAGTAGGCACATGTGTTCCACCCCAAAACGTTTGGAAAACAGTAAAAGAGGGGTCTATGTACTCACTTGAGATTGCTCAGAAGTCCTAGGATAACCACCAAGCAATGCTAGAGATCGCGGAATATCAAACGGCACCTAATATAGGTAACTACATTAATAAACCGGACCTAAATCGGAAGACTGGGTAGCATTAGGGTTTGTAAACCAAACGAGTGTGGAGACTCATGTGATATGGTTTAACAAAGCCTACATACTAAATGAAACTTAACCTAACTGCTTACGACCCATTACGACCCGTTTAGGAAGCTTACGCTACTTTAACGTGTCGTGCGCGTGAAACGCGTTCGGACCGCCTAACTAGTCCTATGACAAGTGTTATATGCCTAAACATGTTACATAAACAGTTATGTGGCAAAAGTTTAGGTTACATATGCTTAATTACCAATTATACATGAAAAGGGTATTCTGGTAATTTACCTAAGGCATATAAACTACCTATCATACAACTACTTAAACGATGTGACCATAGGGTATAACCTCGGAAGGTTATTCCCTACCTACTATGGTCACCTAAAGTATTTGGTCGGATCCTAATGATCGACCAATTGGGTCGAGTTCGAAGGTATAGGCGATTTATCAGATCGCCTACCCTACGACTCTAGACAACGTGGTAATCAGTGGGCATAGTCCCAAGGGACTACGACCAACGTGATTACACTCACGTTGCGAAGTTCATACGAACTTCGCATTGACCATTACTGGTCAACGCTGAAAGTCAAACAAAGTTTGACTTTCTGACTCGAAAAGCAGTAAAAATAAGGAAAAGAACGAAAGAATACTAACCCAGGGTCCCCGAATGCTAATCCCGACTCAAGAACTCAGGTATGAAACAATGGTTTCAACTTAGAGCTCTCAAATCAGAATTCTTGTGCAAAATGAGGTTGTGTGGGTTGGGTATTTATAGGAATACCTGAACCGTTAGGATCGTTTCATGGAAAACGTGCCATGATCCAACCCGTACACTTGTCGGAACCTTATGGAAGCTTAAAATGGTTCTTATCATCATGACTAGGCAACTTAGAACATGTGGTGGTGGTTTAAACAGCTGAAAACAGGCTGTTTAAACATTGTATCTGGTCAGGATAACCCCTGCGCATCGTAGGGCAAAAGTCCCTGCGCATCGTAGGGGTTAAGTTTGGCAGAATTACAGTTTTGGTCCCTGAACTGTATTTAGGCCATTTTTGACACGTTTAAGGCCCGTTAACCCCATTTCAAAGCTCTAAAATGAAGTTAAAGTATAGGGAACTTAAAACATGCTCAAAAATATCTCGGATGTCGGTTCGTTTAGTCGTACGAACGCGATGTTCGCTTAATTACGACGGAATGCGCATAAGCGCGAAAAACGAACCAAATGACGCGACGAATGGATTTTTCTTATGGCGAACACTAAAATATAATGTAGTCATGCTCACATAAATTTTTGGATGTCTGGAAGTATTCAGAACGTAAGTTATCCGCGAAAATGCAAACTTGTGCACTTTTTGACACTTTTAGTCCCTGAATGACACAAAAGTTTATTTTAGCATACCGAACACCTCAAAGCCTATTTCTAAGCTATGTAAAGGATATTTATGGTATGTTTAACTTATGGTCATGTTCCGGAATGTCTGTTATAGTTCAAATTGGCATACTTTCGCAGTTTGTCAACTTTAGTCCCTGTAAGCGATTAAACTTTGATTTCACCACACCAAACCTTCCAAAACTTATATCTAAGTTATGTATAGGTTATTTAAGGTATGTTAAGCCTATTTCACTATTCCGGAGTGTTCGTTGGATTAAACTGGTTATATCTACACATCAGAGCGCGTATAACCCTCCAGAAAGCGATTTAAAGCTTGAAATCGAACAAGAATTGATATGTGTAAACGATACACATATTTTTACAAATCCCAAGTATGAAATACTATATTTCATTGGTTTGGCATTTGTCTGATGGTTGGAGTGACACGGGTGTTACAGACAGCCCCTCGCGCCACGCAAGGGGGGCTGTTTTCCAGTATAAATAGAGGAGTGTGGGACTTGACATTCTGCGTTGGTTCTATGTAACAATTCAATTCAGGCACTGAGATATATTCCGTTTACTATAAAAACACACACTAGCACGAAACGCTGCCGCAATAACAGGGTAATAACTCGATCGCTACTACGATTCAATGTCCGATCGATTGAAACTATCCAATAGATGTTTAAGTGTTGCCCACATTAGGGTTATGCTTTGTCATTCTTCGTGAATTCGATGGATGTTTAAGTATCGCACTTTGTCATTCGTTGTGAGGGTTTAATCTCGTGAGTTATCGTAAATGCTGTATTAGTTACTGACCTAGTTCGTGTGCATGTTATTTAAATTAGGTTACAAGGCTAATCAGTAGGCTAAACTCTGCCCGTATTAAATCTGCAATGTGAGTTATTCTCTTTTTATCAAAAATATTTTACAATACTCCATTTTCAAATGTTATAATTACAGGGAGTAAGTCGTGGTTATCTTAATCACTGGCTAGTGGGGTATTGTGCACATTTCTAATTTCTCATGGGTTAGGCTAATAAATCCTAACAGTGATAAACGTCACTACTTGGGGAAAGACCCAATAGTGGTATGACCATCGTCACCAGGTGACACGGCGCCAGATAAAAATAAGATAGAAGCCATTGTAATCTCTCTTATGCTGTAAATTATAACTATGTGTCGTTTTATCAAATTTGAATAACTTGCCAGCATTTCCCCGCTGATAAAATATTTTTAAAACATGTTTCAGGCAACCTGCTATAAAGCAAGGAAAACATGCTACGGAGCACTAACAAGCTTGAAGAGGTGGCTCAGTTAAAATAAATAAACATGTTTTAATAAATCAGGGAATTTCCTTATGAAATTCCTCTATTGTAAAATAACGGGGTTTATCCTGAGTGATGAAATAAAAATATTTGGGAATTTTGAGTTTTAAAAAAGATCCTGATAAATCTTCCGCTGTCGCATCATAGATACCACGGGTTCCTGTCCCGCGGCTCCTGACCGGGTCAAACCGGGGCTGGGGCCGTGACATATGTACTCACTTGATATTGCTTAGTAATCTTGAAACAACAACCAAATAATGCTAGAAGGATCATGAAATCAATCGGCACCTAATATAGGTAACTACGTTAATAAACCGGACCTAAATCGGAAGATCGGATAAAATGAGGTTTCGTAAACCAAATGAGTATTGGAACTCATGTGATATGGTTTAATAAAGCCTACATTCTAAATCGGAACCTATCCTAAATGCTTATGACCCGTTTAGGTAACCTAACTAGTCCTGTGACAAGTATTATATGCCCTAACATGTTTAATAATCAGTTTATATGGCAAAAATTAAGTTACATATGCTTAAAATGAAATTATGCGTAAAAGGGGCATTTTGGTCATTTTCCTATGGCATATAAACTATCTATCATACAACTAACTAAACGAAGTGACCATAAGGTATAACCTCAGAAGGTTATTCCCTATACAACTATGGTCACAAAATATGTTTGGTAGGATCCTAATGATTGACCAAACGGGTCGGGTTCGAAAGTCTAAGCAGTTGTTTAGACTGCTTATCTTACGACCCTATATAAGCACTAAGCTAAAAGTGACGAGCTAAACATGTTAAAACATGCTTAACTAAGTTAGAAAACAAGTTTGATATCAAAACAAAGTGTTTTGATACCCGAAAATAGCTTCGTTGCAAAATACGCATAAATATGTATTTTGACCGAAACTTTGACTCGTCACTACGCCTAATCAACGTGGTAATCAGTAGGTATAGTCACAAGAGACTATAACCATCGTGATTACCCTCACGTCGCAAAGTTTAAACGAACATTGTGTTAACCAAAGACTGGTCAAAGCAGAAAGTCAAACATTATTTGACTTTCATGCTTGAAATGCATAATCAAGCATGAAGGAGACTTTGATCAAGAACAAAGAAAACTAGAAGATTTGAAGCCTTCAACCAGAGGGATAGCGTCAAGATCAGATTTGAATGGAAATGAGCAATGAACTCTCAAAAACCCAAGTCTATTTATAGGAAGTTTGGATCAACAAGATCATTTCAAGTGTTATGAGAATCAATCTTGACCCTACACTTGTGGAACATGGTTTATAATACAATGGGACTCCAAAAACCAGCTCAAGGTATTGCAAAATTTGCATAAAAGACCCTGAAATTCAAGCCAGATGCTGAAAACAAGGTTTCTGCCCAGATAGGGCCGTCGCGTCGCGCGACGGCAAAAGCCCCTAGGGGTCGCGTGACGCGAGCACATGGCTGAAACTTTTAGAACTTGTCATTTTCAGTCCCTACACACACTAACTTGCGTATTTGACGTATTTAACCTCCGTTAAGCCATTTTCAAGGTTCTACAAGGACGTCAAAGTATAGGGGACTTGAAATATGCTCAGAAATATCACGAATGTCGGTTCGTTTGGTTGTACGGTCATGATATTCGGTTAATTACGACGAAACACGAACGGATGAGAAAAACGATCCAAATTACACGACGAATGGAATTTTAGCATGCCAATCAATAAAATAAAATATTTTAATGATTACAAAAATTTTTAGATGTCCGGATATGTTCAGAACATAAGATATGCGCGGAAATGCAAACTTATGCACTTTTTGACGCTTTTAGTCCCTGTTGATCAAATAAGTTTATTTTCACATACCGAACCCCTCAAAGCCTATTTCTAAGCTATGTAAAGGATATTTAGGATATGTTTAACTTATGATCAGGTTCCAGAATGTTTGTTACTATACGAATCGACATACTTTCGTAGTTTGACGCAAATTGTCCCTGCGATCGAATAAACTTGTTTTTGACACACGAAACCTTTCAAAACTTATTTCTAAGTTATGTAGAGGTTATTTAAGGTATGTTAAGCCTATTTCACTATTCCAGAGTGTTTGTTGCGTTAAACTGATTACGTTTACGCATCAGTTTGTGTATAACTTTCCAGAAAGCGATATAGAGTTTGAAATTGAACAAAAATCAAGACGTGCAAAATGTCAAACATAAATAAACAAAAATTGGGATCAAATCACATTGTTTTATTGATAATTGAACTGATCAGAGTTTATACAATGATTACAAGCACAAATGTCACATATGTTAAGTAGAAATTACATTCAAAATTGACCCGGGTCAAATATAATTTATTTTGAATTTAATGTCGAGGTGTGTTTATTTCTACCTATGTAACGATACAAATGATTCAAAACAGAGTTGTCACAACACGCGACCAAAGGCACAAGTTATATAGAATATATTTGATGTGTGTGAATGTGTACTAAATATCGGACCAAGTTTTAAAAGATGGAATTTCCTAAAACTACATACAAACACAAACGAAAAGTGTATCGTACGTGTATAGTATAGAAAGCAAGAAAGATGAGAGCAGAGACCGCGCAAGAGTGAAATCAGTGATGATGAAGAAACTAACTAGACAATAATCCTTAATCACATGCAAGACTTCTACGGTTGACAATTACCAAGTTCTCTGATTTAGACCATCTACCTTCTCATTAGAAAAGATAAATCCTATGGTAATTAGACTAGGTGAATGTGACCCACAAACAAAAGCTAAGAACCGATCTATGACGTGCATCAGCAGTGAATCGATTGGTAGATAGAAACAACTCGACCTTTCAAAATCGATTCATACAACTAAAGACATGAAAAAGCACTCACTTTAACACCTTTTTAATTGTGAAGCTATTTCCAAATTAATACACTAAAAACCTAGAATCACCTAGACACGAATAAGTAGGAAGGCCTCGAGTTATCAAGTGCCTAACACTACTAAACAACGATTAGACAAACCCTAGCAACCCCAAATCATATCTCTAATCAAAGGGGATTGGATGCACACATATGTCTACAGATTTTTTTTACTAATTAGTTAACCTATATTATCTCTAATGATAGGGTTAAAACGATGATTGGCCGGATTAACGTGTTAACTAATGATTTTAACGTGTTTATGGTGAATTTCTTCTTTACAAACACATCAATAATGACAACCAACCAATAATAATCAGAAAACAATAGCACATATGATCAGATTCAGCAACAATAAGAACTATTTTAAATCAAACACAAGAACTTGATAAAAGTCAAACCTAGTAAAAGTCAAACATTGAAATAGTTCATCAAAACCTAGGTAGCTATGAAAGTTTAGCATCTAATCATGTTTGTAATATCAAAACTCAGTTTAGAAATTATAGACATGGTATTCATCAACCCAAATTGTTTTGCTAGGTAGTAGTATTTACTATTGTTGTAAAAATCCCTAATAGCATCAGATTTGTCGCCCATTAATCCCTAGTTGGAGGTCACCAAGTGATTTTCCTTTAATCGGCTAGTTAATCGCTAGACATTCAACAACGGTCATAGGTAGTCCTAATCGGCCAAAACTCGGTACCTTGTAAATCCTGGCCATTTTCCAGTCAAACCTTGTAAATTTCGCTTATTAATCTTGTCTACTTAAAAAATGAGCAGACGAGTGGTTAAAACTTGTCTTGCAAAAATAATTACAAATAAAAATGTGTGCGTATATATATATATATATATATATATATATATATATATATATATATATATATATGGCTAGGAGTTGGCTAGAAAGTCCAAATTTCCTAAAAAGTGTAAAAAGTCATAAAACACCATAATGACAACAATAAAACACACCAAAAACCCACAAATAACATAATGAAGATTACTGAAACATCATGTATGTGGGTTTTGTGTTGTGTTTTAGATGTTAAGGCTCTGATTATGGAATGACAAATATTATTGTGTTTTATGTTGTTTAGCCTTTTGTGTTTTAAATTCATAGTTCTGCGATGGTGTGTTTGAAGTTTTTATGGGCTATTAGAGTTTGAATATGGTGTTTTAGTAATCTTCATTCTATTATTTATGAGTTTTAGGTGTGTTTTATGCCTGGAATTATTGTGTTTTATGACTTTTTACACTTTTTAGGAAAAACACACTTTCCGTAGGATCCCTACTCTATATATATATATACTATGTATATATATATATATATAGGGGAATGCTAAAATGAGAACCACCTCGAGTTGTACAACCGTGAGAACTACACCGTAGGGGGCGCGGTGGACCAATTTTTTTTCATAAACGTAGATGCATGTATTATAACAACATTTGTAAAAAAAAAAAAAAGTCGTGTGTGTAATTTAGAGCACCACAAGTTTGTGTTTACGGGTACCGTAAATTTAACCGGAAAATTTACGGTACCCGTAAACACAAACTTGTGGTGCTCAAAACTACACACACGACATTTTTTTGAATTTTTTTTACAAATGTTGTTATAATACATGCATCTACGTTTATGAAAAAAAAATTGGTCCACCTCTCCCCGGATCAAGTAGTTCTCACGGTTCTTACAACTCGAGGTGGTTCTCATTTTAGCAGACACTTACATATATATATATAGGGGACCGCTAAAATGAAAATCACCTCCAGTTGTAAGAACCATGAGAACTTTTTGATCCGGGGCGAGCTGGACCAAAATTTTTTTTCATAAACGTAGATGCGTGTATTATAAACACATTTGTAAAAAAAATTCAAAAAACAAATGTCGTGTGTGTAGTTTTGAGCACCACAAGTTTGTGTTTACGGGTACCGTAAATTTTAAATAAAAAAATTTACGGTACCCGTAAACACAAACTTGTGGTGCTCAAAACTACACACACGACATTTGTTTTTTGAATTTTTTTTTTTACAAATGTGTTTATAATACACGCATCTACGTTTATGAAAAAAAAATTTGGTCCAACTCGCCTCGTACGGTGTAGTTCTCATGGTTCTTACAACTAGAGGTGCTTTTCATTTTAGCGGTCCCCTATATATATATATATATATATATATATATCAGGTAGGGTTCTAGAGTGAACAACCTCCCAAGAGTGACCCGCGTGAACAGATCTGAACCGTTGATTAATATGATCTTGATATTTTGAATTGGTGGCATGATTATAATTAATAGGTTAGTTTTTATTGTTTTATTAAAATCAAAAGGGTAAATATGTAATTAGATTAATTGCTTTTTTAAAATCAGGAAACTAGAATGTTTCCATTATATGCTATTTCATCAAATCCCGTAATTATCTAATGGTTGGTTATCAAATCTTTTGATTTCCCTTTTATAACAAAATCACATACCCTCTTTCTCTCTATACTCCATTGGCGATGACAAAAAAAAAAACCAAGAACGGCGTCGGATCTTTTTAATCGCCGAAATAATCAGCTTCTTTTTCAACAATCAAAGGTACACATTGAAAATCTTAATCTTTATATGTTTCAGAACATAATTGCATGTTCTGTTCCGTTTTTTAATGAAATAATAACACCAATCGGAATTAGGGCTTGAATGTTATGTTATGAAAGTTGTTTAGTTACAAAACGTAGGTACAATGGTGTGATTTTTAGTAGTAGTTAATCGATCCCGAGTAATATTACTTTGAAGGAGTATGTTGATTTTACAATTTTGGTGATGTGGTTCTGTTTTTATTCGATTGTATGTATGTTGGTTTGTTTTAGAAAACCTATAATCGATTAGTTACACCTGTGTACTTTGTCGGCAATTCGGTTGATGATGTTGTTCAATTCTTGATGTACACCTGTGTACATGGTTGTTAAGTAGGATGATTTAGTCTCTGTTTTGTTATTTTGTTGTATAAAAAGTTTGATTAAACACAATGATGGGTTGTGCCCAGTTTTTTAAGTGATTTTATGATCTTTGGTTGGTTGAGTTATCTAGGAATAGTTTTTCAAAGTACACTTGTGTATTGGTTGCCAGAAATTGTGTATTTTTTATGAATGTGAATTTAAGGATAATGTGTACACATGTGTATGTCTACTTTATGATGAATTGAGAAGTGATATGTTATGCCTCTTATTTGTCTTGCTTCCTTGTTATGTGTTATCTTTTTCGAAAACTGATTGAGTTTTGATAATATGTCTGATTATACGATGTACACATGTGTATACATGGTCTATTCCACGAAATACACCTATGTACTACTACACATGTTATGTTGAGTACACGTTTTACTTAGACTGCATTATTTAAAGAACAGGTCTGCTTGTACGGTGTACACGTGTGTATAGACATACTGTGACAACCCGAACTTTCAAGGTTAGTGTCGTTTTGTCTAGTGATCCTAACTCCTCATTAATTCTCTTCAACGTTCCTCCCTATGTTAAACTTTGTAGGATCGTTGTTTGACCCGATTGAGTCGATCAGAAGAGTTTAAATCTAGTTCAAAGGCGGAATCAGAGAACTAGACACGGATACAGCTTGATACTTTAATATATGTCTCTTATATTGCTTTTAACACTGATTACAACCTGACAGAAATTCAGCAGCACTTCGTTACACTTTCAGAAGTCGTCTCTTGAATGAAATGACAAGTGCACCTTATATAGTGAAGCTGATTTCGCTTATGTGGACATACCATTAAAGCAAAATCACAAGGTTCTGATTTCGCTTATGTGACTTGACATAAAAGCGAAATCACATGCTTTTGATTTCGCTTTTATGGACTTGTCCATATGAGCGAAATCACTCTCTAAACTTCTAACATTCGCTTCTCGAACCTCGTGCACTGGATAATCTAACCTATTCTATTCTATATCATGATACAAGACAAAGTCAATAGACGTAATGCACTAACAGACTCCCCCTCGGATATTGACGAAGTCTTCAGTGACTATTCTCTGTTAAGACACCTTCTTCAGTCTTGATCATTCTGTCTTTTCTTTCAAGATGTAACATTGTAAGCATCCAACAACCTTTCTCTTCTCCTATCAGCTTCAGGCTCCCCCTTTCATCAAGCTTCCGTGCTTTGGGATCGACACCTAGCTTTCCATCTACAAGCTTTTCCATGCTTCAAGCTTGTCTTCAGACTCCCCCTTAGACTCTGCTCTCGGGATCGTAAGCTGGACTTTTCCTGCAATCACTCATACAACTATAAGTAACAGCATTTTAAACTTCCAGATATTGTAATCTGACAATTCAATCTTCTCAAAATCACTTCTCAAGAATTTGGCAGTTTCATCGAATCGTATCAGAAACTAACTCTATAACAAAATAAGCATCCAAATCCCCCACACTTAATCATCCAAGTCCAACTTAATGACCTTGGAGATATCACAAACTGTTTTTTTTTTTAATTTTTGATTTTAAAACTTCAAGTTTCAAATTAATGAACTTGTTTTATTTTCAGAAACACGATCAGCTTACTTAGATTTTGAAACTCAGCACTCAGACATCAGTTGTCGAAAATAAAGCAGAAATCAAAATCTTTTTGTATTTTCTGAAAACATAAAGCAGTAAAGAAATATGTACAAGCATATTTACAGACAATATTTTTGTTTTGAGTATGCATCAGAGGATCATATCAGTTTATGACAAATCACAAGTACCGTTGAGCTTAATTTCACTTTAAGAATTAAACAATTCACTTAGATTGTCGATATACTTATCCACTTAAATTTTCATACAAACTTCAACTGATTCAGGATACGAATTAGATGTTTTAAGAACTTAAACTCATTCATGTTTCCCACCTCTTGAATATACTCCCGTATCCAGAATCCTAATAATCGGTCTTACAGGTGAGTATACTACAATGATATCTGTATATAAATTAGGTATGCGAGGGCCGAGGGATCTCAGATCGATACTTCCATATACGCAGAGAGATATCAGCTTCGACTTTACGGTATGTCCCCTTTAGAGGATCTTTTTGCTTACAACAGCAGCATTTATCAATTTTATTGTTTCAGCATGCTGAGGGTTTAATGCTGTGTTTCAAGCATTGCAGCAAGTATTATCCAAGGACTAGGTCAGAACCACCGTTCAGCAGAAGTCCCGGAATAATACCCCAGACATCATTGAGTATAAAGACCTAGTATATCAGATTAAGAGACCTTTCAAACGAGATTTCAGGGGTTACCTATATATCCAAGTAGTGTTCCCCACGAAATAAGTAACTTTGAATTTAGGTTTATATCCCGAAAAAGTTTACTAAATGTATAAAAATCTACCGACACATCCACGGTGAGATCGATTAACACATTTAAACTTTCCATTTCTTTAGCGTACTGTAACTGTCTACTGATGTACTATCATTTCCTCTTTTTACGCAAAAACTCAATTTTTTTTAATTTTATCATGTTTTTGACTTTTTCAAATTTTCAAATGTTTTTTGTATTTTCTAACAACATTATATCTCCCCCTAAAATGCAAAACCATTTAAAAAAATTTGACAACCAACACTGATAGCTTTGTCTCGCTATCCATTTTCTGCTTCACATGCTCTGATTTGCAGAAAATATAACGTACCCCCATGATTTACAACCCATTGATCTTTACAGTTTGAAAACCGTTTTTCAATCTGATGAAAGTAATCATGTTTGTTCAGCCGTGAGGGTTTCGGCGTATTCAATCAACATACATTCAAACAAAATTAAAAACAACATATTTTTGGTTTTTCAAATTTTAACAAACTAAAAACATATTTTTGGTTTTTAATTTTTCAATTTTTAGGATTTTGAAAATATTGTTTATTTATGTACAGAAAACAATCAAACTAAACTCCCTGTTCAACCAAACCAGGGTTCAGCAACCTCTTTCTGTGCCAGGTTGCTCCAACTACCATTCTCACAATCTTCAGCTTCGTTGAGCACCTGCACATTCAAACTTTATCAATCATTTGAACAATTTAGCCCAGGTCTGTTGGACCTTAGGCATTTCAACACAATAATGTTCATTCAATTTTGGAAACTCTTTGTCATTTAAAACATTTTCAATTTTTACTTCAACTTTTTCATCTTTTACCATCGTTACTTGTTTCTTAGCACTCCACATTTGACCTTCCGGAGTACCTCTTTTGTAAAAATTTGTCTCTTTTTGAACCTTTTGATTTTGAACAACATTTTTAGGTTTCCACAACTCTTGAGGTTTTGTCATATCAACAGATGTTCTCCAACTTTGTGTTGTTCTCAATCTGGGTGTGTGAGAATTCCAGGTCTGTCTTGAATCAAACCTGTTCGGGTTTAATTTCCAATTTTGATTTGAAGCAAACTTGTTTGTATTGTACCTCCAAGTTTGTTTCGAATCAAATCTGGTTAACCTCGGTTTCACATCCTCAGATTTCTGTTTTTCAACATCAACAGGCTTTGGATTTGGACACTTTCTTGCAACATGTCCAATTTGATCACATTTAAAACACACTTTCTTTGAAACATCCTTGGCCTGTTGTTGTTTCTTTTTCATAGCATCAAACTCATCATTAGACTGTCGTCCAAATTTGAGTTTTTCCTCTTCTTTCAAGCTTTTTCCTTGAACAAAATTCATCTTTTGTTGCAAATTTGGTTTTTTACTTTGATTCCAATTCCGTTTCTTTTTATAACCCAAACCAGCCTTCATGTTTTTCTTCTTAAAACCAGGTTTGTTATAAAAAGATTTATGACCTTTACCAGCAAACTTTGGAATCTCAGACTTCTCAATCTCAACCATTTTAAAAACTTTATCGACCTTCTCTGAAATCACATTCTGAATCGGGAATACAACATCTAAGAATAATTTGTCCGATCCAATCATGGTATAAACCAATCCTTTTGAATCATCATTCAAATTTTTCTCGGATTTTGTGTTTTTCAGATAACCCTCATAAAGATTTCCTTCATTTTCATCCTGTGATTCAGACTTACCTTTTGTAGACTCATCTTTCAAAACGCTTTCAACAACCTTACTTACCACCTCTGAATCATTAGCATCATCAGATTTGGAGTAAGTCACATCGATACTTTCAGGTAACTGGTCAGCTATATTCAAACCCTTTGCCACCTTTTCCTCATCATAAAAAGTATAATTGTTTCTCAATGGTGGTGGTACCTGATGAAATTCTGAACCAATACCCTTTTTTGCAATTTTCAGTATCTTTGTCATCTGGTGTGATGTTGAAAATGCGTTCGAGAATGTACGAAGAGTTATGATAACTTTGAAGTTTTGTAACAACCTTTTCTTTTTCAGCCAAGACTTGTTTAAGATTTGCAATTTCATCAAAACATTTGTTTAATTCAATTTGCTTTTCTTTAAACTGTCTCTCATACATTTCTTTGGTTGTTAAAGTTTCAGACAATCTTTGATCAAAACTTTTGACTTGGCTCTTCAAAGTATCATAAGCTTCTTGTACTCTCTGACTCGACCACTTTAAAGAATCATACTGTTTTTGTAATTCTTGAAATTTAGATTCTTTTTCAACACAATCAACACATTTTGTAGAACACAGTTGTCTATAAACATCATTATCCTTTTCAAGACCTTGACATTTCTGTGTCAAATTTTCAACTTTTAGTTTCAAAATTTCTTCTTTTTCAATCATATCTTTACATTTTATTTTGAAACCATTTTCAAGTTTGCTTAATTCATTATCTTTTGTTTTTATCAATTCATCTTTTTCAATACAGGCTTTGCACATTTCTATGCAATTCCTGCATTTTTTTTCTTTTTCATCAACCAATTCAACATTCGATAGATCAGAAGATTTTCTAACCTCAGTCTCATTCAGCACCGATTCTTCTGACTCAACTTTCTGATCTTCCTTCTTTTCTTCTTTCTGAGCTTTTTCATTCTTATGCGTTTCTTCAGCTTTCTGTTCCTCTCCAGCAAGCTTTGCAACAGTCTTCACTTCTTCAATCATCTTCTTCAATTCTTCTTCTTTTCTTTTCTTCAGTTCTACCACCTTCGGTAAACTTGCTTCAAAAACTTCTTTTAACTTGATCATCAAATTTGGCAAATAGTTTTTATCAGAAAGCCTTCTTGTGTTGAAAGTGCCCTCACTTGGAAACACATTGGTTACAGCATCAAAATCCACTTTTGATGGATCAACTACTGGATTACCCTGTGGATCCATGTAACACTCTAATTCTTCATTCCATCTCTTGGCTCTTTGTGCTTCCTTAAATGGTTCAGACAATTTGCCAATCTCCCATCTTGCACTGTCTCTTCTCCACCAATTATCATGATCATCATTTGCAACAAATGCATATCCGACTGCATCTTCTTCAGGGCAAACTTGACTCCAGTCGTAACCTTCATCATCATATATAACTGCAAGAGCCCTTGATCTTTCTTCTGGTTGCTTTAATCTTGGTGGCTCAGACTTGTTCTGATGGTAAATCGCCTTCCTGTAGTAATCTTCATTGAACGGATTTTCAGAATCATCAGCAGCATACGCATTTCTGCACTCGCGCTTAAAGTGACCTTTTTGTTTACATTTGAAACATGTCACCTTGGATTTATCAAATCCCAGTTTGGTAGATGGTCCACCAATTGACTTCCTCCCCGTTATCTCCATGAACCGCTGTGCCCGACGAACCGCACTGGCCATGCACCATCTGATATCCATTAGTTCCATCTCCTCGGGGTCTAATTGATCATAATCTTCTTTAGTCAAATTGGTATTGCCAATCTTCCCTGCAACGAGGCTTTCATACGATTCAAGTACAGATGCCAAGAAAACCATCTGTTGTTTTGCCGACTCTTCGCTGAAATTCTGCCCATTCTTCAGATCCACTGCAATATTACACTGAAACAAATTCTTGGAAGCAGATTGATCAAAAATTGTTGAAGAAGATCCACTGTGAAAACCACTATGAAGACTTTCATTGTTCACTGATCTTGAGCTTTCTGCGGAAAATGCTGTTTTTGGAGACCCAGCCTGTGGTGAATTTCCTCTGTAGTAAAGCTCCACATTCTGCTGATAAGCTGAATTGTTGACTTTAGATCTCTTTATCTCCAACTCATGGCTTTCAAGTCTTTCAATCAGCAAATCTACTTTCAAATCTTCAGGCTTGATAGTGTTCTTCAACATTAAAGCAAAGTATTGCCACTCTTGATCATTTGGCAATGAATCAAACAATTTATCCACCAGCTCCTCTTCAGAAGGTAAGATTTTGTGTCTGATCAGCTCCATTTTCAGATGTCCGAATCTCTCAATCATTTTACAAACAGACTCATTTTTCATACAATTGAATAAATCAAACTCTTTACGCAACAATTTCTTTTTGTTTTTAACAATTTCATTACTTCCAACACATTTTCTCTCTAATGCTTCCCACAAACTCTTTGAAGTCTTTTCTTGTTCGAGCAATGAAATAATATCCTCTCTTACTGACTGTTTGATCAAAGTTATCATTCTATGTTCAGCCACAACATTTTTTATATCTTTTTCTGTAAAATCTTTTGCATCTATTAACTCTCCTCCCTCTTTTACTGGTGCAACGTATTCATGTGTCAGTTTTAACCAGCTTTCAGTAGCAAAAGCTTTTATCCAACCCTCAAATCTGTTTTTCCACCAATTATAATCTTCAACTTTCATTAACTTTGGTGGCTTCTGTTGACTTCCGTACATGTTCTCGAATTTCAAATTCTCCGAAATCTCCTTTGAATATTCTTTCATCTCAGATCTTCTATCTGATGATTCGGAATTGAACGCGTTGTAAAAAGTATTGTAGAACTCTTCACCGTTGTTTGCCATCTTCAATTACCTGACAACAAACAAACACAATCAGTACAATTAATAACAAATAAATTGTAGCAGACTGACACTCGATCGACGTGAAATGATCTCGACACGAAAAAGTTCACTTTTTGACTCAAAAATGACACTCGAGCGAAATCAGACTTATAATGTCCGTTGAAGCGAAATCAAGTTTTGTCCACTGGAGCGAAATCAACTTTTGTCCACTGGAGCGAAATATGATTTGACCTATGAGCGAAATCAGGTTAAACCCTATGAGCGAAATCCCAAGTATGTCATTGGAGCGAAATCACTATGTAATATGTGTCACAAGAGCGAAATCAAGTGTATTGAGGTGACATAGGAGCGAAATCAGCATGACTTATAAGCGAAATCACGTGTTGTTCGTATAAGCGGAATCAAGTCCGAAGCCAATTTAATCCATTTTTAGTTCGAATTCAGATATGAAACTTTTAAGGGTTTATCTTTGTCCAATTATCTACACACTGTGAAATTTTGATCCGGTTTTGACCGATAAATTTCTCTGAAATGATGAAAGAAGGTGTAGAACTCAGAAAATAATCGAAATCAAGCTAAACTCTTCATCCTGAGCTCTGATACCACTTGTAGGATCGTTGTTTGACCCGATTGAGTCGATCAGAAGAGTTTAAATCTAGTTCAAAGGCGGAATCAGAGAACTAGACACGGATACAGCTTGATACTTTAATATCTGTCTCTTATATTGCTTTTAACACTGATTACAACCTGACAGAAATTCAGCAGCACTTCGTTACACTTTCAGAAGTCGTCTCTTGAATGAAATGACAAGTGCACCTTATATAGTGAAGCTGATTTCGCTTATGTGGACATACCATTAAAGCGAAATCACAAGGTTCTGATTTCGCTTATGTGACTTGACATAAAAGCGAAATCACATGCTTTTGATTTCGCTTTTATGGACTTGTCCATATGAGCGAAATCACTCTCTAAACTTCTAACATTCGCTTCTCGAACCTCGTGCACTGGATAATCTAACCTATTCTATTCTATATCATGATACAAGACAAAGTCAATAGACGTAATGCACTAACAAACTTGTTAAACGTAAATGTAATCGGTTATGTGTACTTGGGTTTTTTATTGTATCAAGTAGTTAACTTGGGACACCATCAGTAAACAATCTCAGCCCACACCCTTATGGATTTTGCATATTTGTAGAATTAGGAGTTAGGATACGTAAACATAAAAGGGATAGAAAAAAGCCTAGTGTACCCTACCCTATTCTCTTCGATGATCAGCCCCTCCCCCCCCCCCCTCGAAGTTCTTTTCCTTTGAAGCTCATATCTTGTACTTAGTATCATACATCTCCTTGTAAGTATAATCTTAAAGATTTCAATCTCGTTTGACTATGATTTGTCACACCCCGACCACGTAAAACAAAAAAACGTGGCGGAATCATCGGGGAGTGTTGTAACAGAATCGTTGTTTCATAACACACGGAAAATTTAAATATTATTTTATTGAATAAAAGAGTCACAATGTCTTAACAAACAAAGAAGTATAACAAAATTTACTAGTCTTCCATCTTTTATTGTCACTAAGGCCCAAGTCCGCCTAAGTGTATCTTGATCAATCCTACGCATCATTCCCTGAAACACATGTGAAAATAGGTACGTCAGCATAAAAATGCCGGCGAGTACATAGGTTTTGTGAAAATAGGATTCATGACTTAATGTTTAGAAGAAGGTTGCTTAACAAAAGTCAATCATAATCCTTGTAAAATGTTTTGTTTTATAAATCATTTGAAAAACAAAGATATGTAAATGATATGTAAAAGAATAATGTAAGATTTAATGAATAACCAAGTAAAATGAGTTTGTATAAGATAAGTTGTTTGAAAAACAATATCTTGTGAAAAATATGTTACTTGTATATAAAAAAAATGTTATATGTTTAAACTGAAATGATTTAAATAACGCTACGATATGTAATATCATAAAAGCACTTATATATAGGAAGTACCAGCGGCGTATCCACCATGCTTATATCATATTACACATGCCTCGTTACTCAAACCACTTACCCAAACAAACCACCAATGTAAATTGCCCATGTCTAAACCACCAATGTAAAAATGTTTATGTATAGTCAAATGTTTGTGTGAAAACCATCAAATGTAAATCATGAAATGTGTAAACAAAAGTTATGTATGGTAAGTAAAATGAGACTACTTAAACCACAAGTAAACATGTACAAAAACAAAGTATTTGAATAAATCATAAGTTATGCTTTGTAGAATAATGCATGCTATACTGAATACAAACATTTATGCGGTATTGTGAAAATGCATACATTCAAGCCTTGAGACTGTGGTGATAAGCCTTTAAACAAATTAAAGGTTCATCTGAGTTATGTATTCGAATTCGGTCATTCCTTCCATCCAAACATACCTAGGATGTCAGGAACGGGAGTTGTCAATTCCTATGGTACCACTACCTACTAACGAGCGGCGTAGCTAATGTTAATGAATGTATATGGTCCCATTTAAACAAACCAAATGTCATATCAAAATGCAAGCATGTGATGAAAATAATGTACCTAGTATGCTAAGTAAACATACAAGGTAGAGATGTAAAATAATGTGTCCATATGTTACTGGAACATATGCAACAGAGATGCAATGTAAAGAAAATGCACTAAGTATGATGAACATACATAGCATGTAAAGGTAATGTAAAACAATGCACTAGGTACGCACACAATGGGCACACATAGCGTGAAATGTAATGAAAACAATGTACTAAGTACGCACACAATGAGCATACATAGCATGAAAAGGTAATGTAAAACAATGCACTAGGTACGCACACAATGGGCACACATAGCGTGAAATGTAATGAAAACAATGTACTAAGTACGCACACAATGGGCATACATAGCATGAAAAGGTAATGTAAAACAATGCACTAGGTACGCACACAATGGGCACACATAGCGTGAAATGTAATGAAAACAATGTACTAAGTACACACACAATGGGCATACATAGCATAAAACACAATGAAATCATGTACTATAAATGTACTAATGAACATAGCAAGTATATGATGTGAAAGCAGGAAAGCATGAAAGTAACAAGTAGGCACATGTGTTCCACCCCAAAATGTTTGGAAAACAGTAAAAGAGGGGTCTATGTACTCACTTGAGATTGCTCAATAGACTTTAGATATCCACCAAGCAAGGTTAGAAAATCACGGATTCAAACGTCACCTAATATAGGTAACTATATTAATAAACGGACCTAATCGGAGGATCGGGTAGCATGAGGGTTCGTAAACCAAATGAGTGTAGGAACTCATGTAAAATGGTTTAACAAAGCCTACATACTAAAATGAAACTTATCCTAAGTGCTTTTGACACGTTACGACCCGTTTAGGTAGCTTATGCTACTTTAACGCGTCATTTGCGTAAAACGCGTTCGGACCGCCTAACTATCCCTATGACAAGTAAGATATGCCTTAACATGTTTAATATTGTTGCTAAATCAGTTTAGATGTCAAAAGTTATGTTACATAGGCTTAAAATGAATTTTGGTGCAAAAAGGGTATTTTGGTAATTTACCTAAGGTATAAGAACTACTTATCATATAACTACTTAAACGACGTGACCATAAGGTATAACCTCGAAAGGTTATTCCCTATATAACTATGGTCACCTAAAGTGTTTGGTCGGATCCTAATGATCGACCAAATGGGTCGGGTTCGAAAGCATAAGCGATTGATTAGATCGCTTACCCTTACGACCCTAAACAAGCACAAATCTAAAAGTGACGAGCTAAACATGCTAGGACATGTTTAGTTAAGTTAGAAAACAGGTTTGGTATCAAAACAAACGGTTTTGATACCCTAGAGTAGTTTGGTTACAAAATACGTGAGAACACGCATTTTGCCCGAAACTACGACTCGTCACAGAGCCTAGATAACGTGGTAATCAGTAGGTATAGTCACTAGGGACTATAACCATCGTGATTACGCTCACGTTATGAAGTTCAAACGAACTTCGCATTGACCATAAACTGGTCAATGCAGAAAGTCAAACGCAGTTTGACTTTAAAGCATAAAAACGAAAGAAAAGAACGAAGGAATACTTACAGAAGGTCCCCGCAAGTATTAAACCCGATTCACTCTCAGGTAGGAAGCACAAACACTTCCACTTAGAGAGCTAGAATCAGATTTAGGTGTGAGTTGCAACTAAAGGGGTGGGGGTATTTATAGGAAACATGGAACCGTTAAGATCGTTCGTCGAAAAACGTGCCTCGATCTCAACCGTCCATGTGTGCCCCTTGTTTTGGAAAACCATTAGAGCCCATAGATTCAGTCCATGGTTTGAGAAATACCATTTGCAAGTGGTTTTTGGGTGTTAAACAGCTGCAAACAGCTGTTTGCAACACTTTTGCAGATCTGGGAGGCTGATGCGGCCCGCTTCAGGATTACACAAAACTCAGGCGGGCCGCCTGGCCTTGTCTGATCAGCAGCAACTTTCATAAATGACAGTTTTGGTCCCTGTTACGTATTTAAGCCATTTCCGACACTTCTAAGGCCCGTAAAGCCAACTTTAAGGCCCTAAAATGATGCCTAAACATTGTGGACATGAAACATGCTCAAAAATATGCCGGATGTTGGTTCGTTTGGTCGTACGATCGCGATGATCGCTTAATTACGATGGAATGCGCATAAGCACGAAAAACGATCCAAATTGCGCGACGAATGGATTTTTCTTATGCCAAACACTAAAATAAAATATTTTAGTGCTTACATAAATTTTTGGATGTCCGGATGGATTCAGAACTTAAGTTATGCGCGAAAGTGCAAACTTGTGCACTTTTTGACGCTTTTAGTCCCTGAATGACCCACAAGTTTATTTTAGCACACCGAACCCCTCAAAGCCTATTTCTAAGCTATATTGTCACACCCCGACCACGTAGAACCTACAAAACGTGGTGGAAACATCGGGGAGTGTTGTAACAGAATCATTGTTTCATAACACATGGAACTTGAAATATTGTTTTATTGATTAAAAGAGTTACAATGTCTTGACAATCAAAGAAACATAACAAAATAACTAGTCTTGCATCTTTTATTGTCACTAAGGCCCATATCCGCCTAAGTGTATCTTGATCAATCCTATGCTTCATTTCCTGAAACACATGTGAAAATAGGTACGTCAGCATAAAAATGCCGGCGAGTACATAGGTTTTGTGAAAATAAGATTCATGACATCTGTTTAAGAAAATGTTTAGTCATGAACCTTGTAATTTGCTTTGTCTTTGTAAATCATTTGAAAAACAATAAGTTCAGATGATACGTATAAATAAGAGAATAATGCATGGTTAAATGAATAACCATGTAAAAATGAGTTTGTATAAGTTAAGTTGTTTGTAAAACAATGTATTGTGAAAAGTATGTTATTTGTATAAAATGTTATATGTCTAAATTGAAATGATTTCAAATAACGCAACGATATGTAATACCATACAATCACTTATATATAGGAAGTACCAGCGGCGTATCCACCATGCTTGTATCATATTACACACGCCTCGTTACTTAAATCACTTACTCAAACCAAACCACCAATATAAGATGTCTATGTTTAAACCAATTGTCAAAAGTCCTTGTATAAACCATGTCAAATGTTGATAGTCCAAAAGTAGTCAAGTAATGTGTAACAAATGTTTATGTATGGCTAGTGAAATGCATCAACTAAACCATAGATGAAATGCACAAAACAAAGTATTGAAGTAAAACTTGGTTTAAATCAAAGTTATGTTATGTAAAATATATGCATGCTATACTGAATATGAACATTTATGCGGTATTGTAAAAATTCATACATCCAAGCCTTGCGATAGTTGGATAACTATGTAAAAATGAGTTATCAAAAGAATATGTATTCGGATTCGGTCATTCCTTACGTCCAAACAAACCCGAGATTTCAGGAATGGGATTTGTCAAGTCCTATGGTACCACTACCTACTACCGAGGGGCGTGATCGGTGTTAATGAATGTATAGTATAGTTTAAACAAACCAAATGTCATACCAAAATGTAAGCATGTTTTATGAAGATAATGTACCTAGTATGCTAGAGTAAACATACAAGGTAGAGCTGTAAAACAATGTGTCCATATGTTACTGGAACATATGCAACAGAGATGCAATGTAAAATAATGTACTAAGCATGTACTAAATGGACATACATAGCATGTGATGTGATGTAAAACAATGTACTAAGTATGCACACAATGGACATACATAGCATAAAATGTAATGTAATCATGTACTATAATGTACTAACAAACATAGCAGGTATATGATGTGAAAACAGGAAAGCATGAAAGTAACAAGTAGGCACATGTGTTTTGTCACACCCCGACCACGTGGAACATACAAAACGTGGCGGAAACATCGGGGAGTGTTGTAACAGAATTAATGTTTCACAACCATGGAAATTAAAGTTTCGTTTTATTCAATATAAGTGTTACAATGTCTAACAAACATGAAAATACAACATAATTAACTAGTCGGCATCTTTTATTGTCACTAAGGCCCATGTCCGCCTAAGTGTAACTTGATCAATCCTATGCTTCATTTCCTGAAAAACACATGTGAAAATATGGTACGTCAGCATAAAAATGCCGGTGAGATACATAGGTTTTGTGAAAATAAGATTCATGACTTCTGTTTAAGAAAATGTTTAGTCATGAACCTTGTAATTTGCTTTGTCTTTGTAAATCATTTGAAAAACCATAAGTTCAGATGATACATATAAATAAGTGAATAATGCATGGTTAAATGAATAGCCATGTAAAAATGAGTTTGTATAAGTTAAGTTGTTTGTAAATCAATGTCTTGTGAAAAATATGTTATTTGCATAAAATGTTCTATGTCTCAAACTGAAATGATTCAAATAACGCTACGACATGTAATACCATACAAACACTTATATATAGGAAGTACCAGCGGCGTATCCACCATGCTTGTATCATATTACACCCGTATCGTTACTTAATCACTTAATCAAACCAAACCAACAATGTAAATTGTCCATGTATAAATGAATTTGCCAAATGTATTGAATAATATGTCAAAATGCATGATCAATGTAAATCATGTAATGTGTAACCTAAATGATATGTATGGCTAGTGAAAACGCATCAACTAAACCATAGGTGAAATGCACAAAAACAAAGTATTGAAGTAAAACTGTGTTTAAATCAATATTATGTCTTGTGTAAATGCATGATCAATGTAAATCATGTAATGTGTAACCTAAATGATATGTATGGCTAGTGAAAACGCATCAACTAAACCATAGGTGAAATGCACAAAAGCAAAGTATTGAAGTAAAACTGTGTTTAAATCAATATTATGTCTTGTGTAAATGCATGATCAAGGTCAATCATGTTAAAATGTCTATGTCTAAATGTCATGTATGGCTAGCGAAATGTCTCAACTAAACCATATGCACAAAAGCAAAGTATTGAAGTAAAACTGTGTTTAAATCAATATTATGTCTTGTGTAAATGCATGCTGTACTGATAATGAACATTTATGCGGTGTTGTTCCAATGCATACATCCAAGCCTTGCGACTGAGGTGATAAACCCTTAAACAAATTAAAGGTCTATCTGAGTAAATATCATCGAATTCGGTCATTCCTTTACTGTCCCCTTTCCCTGGGATGTCCGGAACGGGAGTTGTCAATTCCTATGGTACCACTACCTACTAACGAACGGCGTAGCTAATGTTAATGAATGTATTGTCCCATTTAACAAACCAAATGTCATACCAAAATGTAAGCATGTGATGAAATGAATCTGTACTAAGTATGCAACAAATGAACATACATAGCATGTGATGTGATGTGATGTAAAACAATGTACTAAGTATGAACTAAATGAACATACATAGCATAAAATGTCATGTAAAACGATGTACTAAGTATGCACGCTATATACATACATAGCATAAAATGTCAATGTAAAACGACGTACTATAATGTACTAATAAACATAGCAGGTATATGATATGAAAACAGGAAAGCATGAAAGTAACAAGTAGGCACATGTGTTCCACCCCAAAACAGTTTGGAAAACAGTAAAAGAGGGGTCTATGTACTCACTTGAGATTGCTCAGTAGTCCTTGAGTAACAACCAAACAAAGCTAGAGATCACGGAAATCAAACGGCACCTAATATAGGTAACTATGTTAATTAACCGGACCTAAATCGGAAGATTGGGTAGCATTAGGGTTTGTAAACCAAATGAGTGTAGGAACTCATATGATATGGTTTAACAAAGCCTACATACTAAATGAAACTTAACCTAAGTGTCTACGACCCATTACGACCCGTTTAGGTAGCTTATGCTACTTTAACGCGTCGTTCGCGTGAAACGCGTTCGGACCGCCTAACTAGTCCTATGACAAGTGTTATATGCCTAAACAAGTTACATAATCAGTTATGTGGCAAAAGTTTAGGTTACATATGCTAAATTACCAATTATGCATGAAAAGGGTATTCTGGTAATTTACCTAAGGCATATAAACTACCTATCATACAACTACTTAAACGATGTGACCATAGGGTATAACCTCGGAAGGTTATTCCCTACCTACTATGGTCACCTAATGTATTTGGTCGGATCCTAATGATCGACCAAATGGGTCGAGTTCGAAGGTATAGGCGATTTATTAGATCGCCTACCCTACGACTCTAGACAACGTGGTAATCAGTGGGCATAGTCCCAAAGGACTATGACCAACGTGATTACACTCACGTTGCGAAGTTCAAACGAACTTCGCATTGACCATTACTGGTCAACGCTGAAAGTCAAACAAAGTTTGACTTTCTGACTCGAAAAGCAGTAAAATAAGGAAAAGAACGAAAGAATACTAACCCAGGGTCCCCGAATGCTAATCCCGATTCGAGAATCTCAGGTATGAAACAATGGTTTCAACTTAGAGTTTCTAAAATCAGAATTCTAGTGCATTTGAAGTAATGGGGGGTGGGGTATTTATAGTATTTGGTCCACCGTTGAGATCGTTTCTTGGAAAAGGGGAAACGATCAAGGCCGTACACTTGTTGCAAGGTTATGGAAGCTTAATTCCATCCTTATCATCTGACTAGGCAAAGGAGAACATGTGGTTGTGGATCAAACATGTGCAAACAGCCTGTTTTAGAAACTCTGCATCTGGTCAGAAGACCCCCTGCGCATCGTAGCCAAAAAGGGCCTGCGCATCGTAGGGGTTATCTTTGGCAGATTTACACTTTTGGTCCCTGCAGTGCAATAAGGTCATTTTTGACACGTTTAAGGCCCGTTAACCCCATTTCAAAGCTCTAAAATGAAGTTAAAGTATAGGGAACTTAAAATGTGTTCAAAAATATCTCGGATGTCGGTTCGTTTAGCCGTACGAACGCGATGTTCGCTTAAATACGACGGAATGCGCACAAGCGCGAAAAACGATCCAAATGACGCGACGAATGGATTTTTATTAAGGCGAACACTAAAATATAATGTAGTCATGCTTACATAAATTTTTAGATGTCCGGATGTATTCAGAACGTAAGTTATGCTCGAAAATGCAAACTTGTGCACTTTTTGACACTTTTAGTCCCTGAATGACACGAAAGTTTATTTTAGCATACCGAACACCTCAAAGCCTATTTCTAAGCTATTCAAAGGATATTTATGGCATGTTTAACTTATGGTCATGTTCCGGAAGGTCTGTTACAGTTCAAATTGGCATACTTTCGCAGTTTGTCAACTTTAGTCCCTGTAAGCGATTAAACTTTATTTCACCACACCAAACCTTCCAAAACTTATATCTAAGTTATGTAAAGGTAATTTAAGGTATGTTAAGCCTATTTCACTATTCCGGAGTGTTCGTTGGATTAAACTGGTTATATTTACGCATCAGAGCGCGTATAACCTTCCAGAAAGCGATTTAGAGCTTGAAATCGAACATGAGTTGATATGTGCAAAAGATACACATATTTATACAAGTCCAAAGTATGAAATACAATATTTCATTGGTTTGGCATTTGTTTGATGGTTGAAATGACACAGGTGTTACAGTCTCCCCTACTTTAGGAAATTTCGTCCCGAAATTTATTTAGAGGAAACTTGTGAGAGTTTAAAACATGAAGTTGTAAAGATCGAACAACATTGGTTAGGGTTCTTGAACTTCTAGTAACCTTAATAACATTATGTTTGCAATGTAAGAGGGACACTTATATACAAGTATATGAAGCGTCATTGGTGCGTCCACCATGCCTCCATTACATCGTTATCATTTTGTTATTGTTGTCACTGTCGGTTCTTACACATAATAAATCTTACTGTGGTTACCGTGCACTAAATTTCATAATTATGTACGCGTCCATAATCAGACAATTCCTTGCATAGTTCACTCAGTCCATTTTATAATGTGTAGGGGAAAACCAAATGAACAATCCTGTGATGAGCGTGACTTAGACCGCCATAGAGTCCTTTAGACTAAATCAATAAATGATTTAAATAGACTATCAAGGAGTCTGTTCAGCTATATCACTAGATGTCATTTTTTTTAACCAGATTGCGAATCAATCTTTTGACTAGACCACTAAAAAGGGTCTGGAGTGGTACTATATAATCCAAGGGTCTTAACTATTACATAGAAGCCCATTAAGGATTTAAGGTAGTACCTTTGAATATCCTGCTACGAATCTCTCATATGAAGATATGAAAGATCCTGCGAGGATTTGGATAACGAATTATCCAGAGTATAAAAACACAAAAATACTTAAATGAAAACTCAAGATGCATAAACACATAGTCATATAACCACCAAGATTGTTTGTTAATTTGTCTTGTTACTTGCGTACATGCATTTAAAGCACACTAGGAATCCATTCAACGGATTTCATTTGGTACTTTAAACGTTATCAAGAATCTAACTATAAAGATAGAAAGATTATTGAAGAGAAAATTCGATTTCGATTATAAAGAACCGAAATACTCGAATTAAGGTACATAAGGAATCCAATTAAGGACTCTGATTTGAATGATGATCGTCCATAAGGATCTAAATATGAAGATAAAAAGATCCCATATGAATTTTAGAAGTTGAAGATGTTTTGAAATCTTGCACTGGATGTGCTTAAGTCAAAACATAAGTAAAATGCTTATGAGGTTGAGATGCTAGATATGTCAAGGCGACATATGAAGCAGAATTTGAAGGTTAAGTAAATGTGTGAGGAAAAAAAAATATTTGGAAAACTATGCATGGGAAAAATGTTTTTGAAACCTTATATATAATATTTTGAAATCATAAAGTAGGTGTACTAGGTAAGTATATTTATAAAAATGTTTTAAAATCATGCGAGATGAATTTTGAAATTATGTATAAGGTTTTTGAAAAAAATTAAATGATGATTTTCGAAATCATGCACTTGATAAGAAAATGTATTGTGTTAATATTGTCTTCAGACTATATGAAATATTTTGAAATTTGAAAGGTTGGTTTTGATAACATGGCCAATGTTTTTGGAAATAACATAGACAATATATCTTGAAAAAAATTGTTTTCAAACTATATGAAATGTTTTGAGATCATGAAGATTGTTTTGAAATACTTGTACTGTGTAAAAAAAAAAAATCAAAATATAATGGGTATGAGATTTGGAAATACCCTTAGTTATTTAACCAAGAATTTAAAGGTACTGATGTGCAAAAAGCATGATTACTCATAATGTCACTTTATTTTCTGTACTTCGTATCTTAGAATGAAACGAGTACTTAAAATTTTCAAAGGAATCATGAGCGATCATTTGAAAGAGAGAATCACAAGAGTAGTTTGTAAGGAACATAGTTCCTTAATGCAGGTATCATAGGAAAACAAACACACATGTAAATATACTTGTATATCAGAATTTGTGAACAACGATTTATTTATAAACAAAACAGATTGTTTCACATTACAAGGAAACAAAAGAACAAAAGCATAAGACAGCAACATCTTCTACTCTGTCAACTGCTCATCCTTGGGTCAGATTTGCATTAGCAAGCTTTGGGCAATTTCTTCGGAAATGTCCCATCTCGCCACACTTGTAGCAATAACCTGGTGGAAAGCGAGTTTGAGTAGGGTTGACTTGGAGTTGATTTGGACTACTTTGGTTTGGGGTAAATCGACAAACATTTGCCCGGTGACCGAGTCGCCCACATGATGCACACAAACGACACTGTAGGTGAGCTAAGTGGTGTGCATTACATTTGTCGCATATTGGGGCTGTTCCCTTGTATTGCTTCCTAACAGGTGGTGTTGCCACCCGATTGGGGCCTATTTGATTTGGTACTGCTGCTACGCAAACCTTTGCTGTATGACCTTTAAGTCCACAGATTTGGCATTTGCGGCACTTCACATTAGGGTGATGATGAAGGGTACATTGGTTGCACAAGGGTTCAATTCCGTTGTATGGCTTCCTAGCTGGTGGCCTTGCCACATGGCTAGGTCCCGCTTGATTAGGTGTAACCGCTGCGGGTTTCCTTGAAGCCTTACGCTTCCTTGATTTTGGTGCAGTCTTGACTTCTGCTTCCTTCAGTGGCTCTTGAGTGGCTTCATTGTCGAGACGAGAGGCTTCATTGTTGAGACGAGCCATGGAAATGCCTAAATCCACAGTCCTTTGAATCACTTCACCAATTTGCTGGACAAATTTGGCTGTTCGCTCGGGCATTTGACCAGTGATGAGAGGAATAGACATTCTAAAAGAAAATGAAAGACAGAGGAAGAAGCAAGTGAAAGGTTATTGGAAAATCAAAACAGAATGATAACGCATGAAAATTGCGATCATTTGTTTGTTACCTAAGGCAAACAAATGAGACGGTGACTAATCAAGGTAAACAGGTCTTATTAATGTATCACTGAAGACATGCTCGCCTATAAGTGAACACTCATCCCGAGAATTCCCAGGTAAGCACAACTGGTCTCGCGTCTGATGAGATGTATACGAAGTGCTTGCCTAGACAGAAAACCCAGAATACAGGCATTCACCCTTCCAGTTTGCACGTGTTCACATTATTTAAAACCCAAAACCTTGACGAGATTTTGAAAATTCAAAGGGATTCAAAACCTTATAACTGAGAGTTCAAAACCTTACAATAGAGGGTTCAAAACCTAGTAATCAATCATCCTAGAACAGATGATTAGTTTTCAAAGCGGTTTTGAAATTTATGTTCTTGTTGTGGTTGTCGCCTAAGGATAGGCGACAGTATTATTTTATGACTAAACGCAAGTAAACTCGCGTTAGGGTCCTAAGAAGGTTATAGACTAGGTCAAAGCATTACTAATAACCTAATTCCCTATAACCATTGGCTCTGATACCATCTTTACTGTCACACCCCGACCACGTGGAACATACAAAACGTGGCGGAAACATCGGGGAGTGTTGTAACAGAATTAATGTTTCACAACCATGGAAATTAAAGTTTCGTTTTATTCAATATAAGTGTTACAATGTCTAACAAACATGAAAATACAACATAATTAACTAGTCGGCATCTTTTATTGTCACTAAGGCCCATGTCCGCCTAAGTGTAACTTGATCAATCCTATGCTTCATTTCCTGAAAAACACATGTGAAAATATGGTACGTCAGCATAAAAATGCCGGTGAGATACATAGGTTTTGTGAAAATAAGATTCATGACTTCTGTTTAAGAAAATGTTTAGTCATGAACCTTGTAATTTGCTTTGTCTTTGTAAATCATTTGAAAAACCATAAGTTCAGATGATACATATAAATAAGTGAATAATGCATGGTTAAATGAATAGCCATGTAAAAATGAGTTTGTATAAGTTAAGTTGTTTGTAAATCAATGTCTTGTGAAAAATATGTTATTTGCATAAAATGTTCTATGTCTCAAACTGAAATGATTCAAATAACGCTACGACATGTAATACCATACAAACACTTATATATAGGAAGTACCAGCGGCGTATCCACCATGCTTGTATCATATTACACCCGTATCGTTACTTAATCACTTAATCAAACCAAACCAACAATGTAAATTGTCCATGTATAAATGAATTTGCCAAATGTATTGAATAATATGTCAAAATGCATGATCAATGTAAATCATGTAATGTGTAACCTAAATGATATGTATGGCTAGTGAAAACGCATCAACTAAACCATAGGTGAAATGCACAAAAACAAAGTATTGAAGTAAAACTGTGTTTAAATCAATATTATGTCTTGTGTAAATGCATGATCAATGTAAATCATGTAATGTGTAACCTAAATGATATGTATGGCTAGTGAAAACGCATCAACTAAACCATAGGTGAAATGCACAAAAGCAAAGTATTGAAGTAAAACTGTGTTTAAATCAATATTATGTCTTGTGTAAATGCATGATCAAGGTCAATCATGTTAAAATGTCTATGTCTAAATGTCATGTATGGCTAGCGAAATGTCTCAACTAAACCATATGCACAAAAGCAAAGTATTGAAGTAAAACTGTGTTTAAATCAATATTATGTCTTGTGTAAATGCATGCTGTACTGATAATGAACATTTATGCGGTGTTGTTCCAATGCATACATCCAAGCCTTGCGACTGAGGTGATAAACCCTTAAACAAATTAAAGGTCTATCTGAGTAAATATCATCGAATTCGGTCATTCCTTTACTGTCCCCTTTCCCTGGGATGTCCGGAACGGGAGTTGTCAATTCCTATGGTACCACTACCTACTAACGAACGGCGTAGCTAATGTTAATGAATGTATTGTCCCATTTAACAAACCAAATGTCATACCAAAATGTAAGCATGTGATGAAATGAATCTGTACTAAGTATGCAACAAATGAACATACATAGCATGTGATGTGATGTGATGTAAAACAATGTACTAAGTATGAACTAAATGAACATACATAGCATAAAATGTCATGTAAAACGATGTACTAAGTATGCACGCTATATACATACATAGCATAAAATGTCAATGTAAAACGACGTACTATAATGTACTAATAAACATAGCAGGTATATGATATGAAAACAGGAAAGCATGAAAGTAACAAGTAGGCACATGTGTTCCACCCCAAAACAGTTTGGAAAACAGTAAAAGAGGGGTCTATGTACTCACTTGAGATTGTTCAGTAGTCCTTGAGTAACAACCAAACAAAGCTAGAGATCACGGAAATCAAACGGCACCTAATATAGGTAACTATGTTAATTAACCGGACCTAAATCGGAAGATTGGGTAGCATTAGGGTTTGTAAACCAAATGAGTGTAGGAACTCATATGATATGGTTTAACAAAGCCTACATACTAAATGAAACTTAACCTAAGTGTCTACGACCCATTACGACCCGTTTAGGTAGCTTATGCTACTTTAACGCGTCGTTCGCGTGAAACGCGTTCGGACCGCCTAACTAGTCCTATGACAAGTGTTATATGCCTAAACAAGTTACATAATCAGTTATGTGGCAAAAGTTTAGGTTACATATGCTAAATTACCAATTATGCATGAAAAGGGTATTCTGGTAATTTACCTAAGGCATATAAACTACCTATCATACAACTACTTAAACGATGTGACCATAGGGTATAACCTCGGAAGGTTATTCCCTACCTACTATGGTCACCTAATGTATTTGGTCGGATCCTAATGATCGACCAAATGGGTCGAGTTCGAAGGTATAGGCGATTTATTAGATCGCCTACCCTACGACTCTAGACAACGTGGTAATCAGTGGGCATAGTCCCAAAGGACTATGACCAACGTGATTACACTCACGTTGCGAAGTTCAAACGAACTTCGCATTGACCATTACTGGTCAACGCTGAAAGTCAAACAAAGTTTGACTTTCTGACTCGAAAAGCAGTAAAATAAGGAAAAGAACGAAAGAATACTAACCCAGGGTCCCCGAATGCTAATCCCGATTCGAGAATCTCAGGTATGAAACAATGGTTTCAACTTAGAGTTTCTAAAATCAGAATTCTAGTGCATTTGAAGTAATGGGGGGTGGGGTATTTATAGTATTTGGTCCACCGTTGAGATCGTTTCTTGGAAAAGGGGAAACGATCAAGGCCGTACACTTGTTGCAAGGTTATGGAAGTTTAATTCCATCCTTATCATCTGACTAGGCAAAGGAGAACATGTGGTTGTGGATCAAACATGTGCAAACAGCCTGTTTTAGAAACTCTGCATCTGGTCAGAAGACCCCCTGCGCATCGTAGCCAAAAAGGGCCTGCGCATCGTAGGGGTTATCTTTGGCAGATTTACACTTTTGGTCCCTGCAGTGCAATAAGGTCATTTTTGACACGTTTAAGGCCCGTTAACCCCATTTCAAAGCTCTAAAATGAAGTTAAAGTATAGGGAACTTAAAATGTGTTCAAAAATATCTCGGATGTCGGTTCGTTTAGCCGTACGAACGCGATGTTCGCTTAATTACGACGGAATGCGCACAAGCGCGAAAAACGATCCAAATGACGCGACGAATGGATTTTTATTAAGGCGAACACTAAAATATAATGTAGTCATGCTTACATAAATTTTTAGATGTCCGGATGTATTCAGAACGTAAGTTATGCTCGAAAATGCAAACTTGTGCACTTTTTGACACTTTTAGTCCCTGAATGACACGAAAGTTTATTTTAGCATACCGAACACCTCAAATCCTATTTCTAAGCTATGCAAAGGATATTTATGGCATGTTTAACTTATGGTCATGTTCCGGAAGGTCTGTTACAGTTCAAATTGGCATACTTTCGCAGTTTGTCAACTTTAGTCCCTGTAAGCGATTAAACTTTATTTCACCACACCAAACCTTCCAAAACTTATATCTAAGTTATGTAAAGGTAATTTAAGGTATGTTAAGCCTATTTCACTATTCCGGAGTGTTCGTTGGATTAAACTGGTTATATTTACGCATCAGAGCGCGTATAACCTTCCAGAAAGCGATTTAGAGCTTGAAATCGAACATGAGTTGATATGTGCAAAAGATACACATATTTATACAAGTCCAAAGTATGAAATACAATATTTCATTGGTTTGGCATTTGTTTGATGGTTGAAATGACACAGGTGTTACATGTTTCACCCCAAAATGTTTGGAAAACAGTAAAAGAGGGGTCTATGTACTCACTTGAGATTGCTCAGAAGTCCTAAGATAACCACCAAGCAATGCTAGAGATCTCGGAATATCAAACGGCACCTAATATAGGTAACTACATTAATAAACCGGACCTAAATCGGAAGATCGGATAGAATGAGGGCTCGTAAACCAAATGAGTATGGGAACGCATGTAGTATGGTTTAACAAAGCCTACATACTAAATGAAACCTAACCTAAGTGCTTACGACCCATTACGACCCGTTTAGGTAGCTTATGCTACTTTAACGCGTCGTTCGCGTAAAACGCGTTCGGACCGCCTAACTAGTCCTATGACAAGTAACATATGCCTTAACATGTCTAATATTGTTGTCAAATCAGTTTAGATGTCAAAAGTTATGTTACATATGCTTAAAATGAATTTTGGCGTCAAAAGGGCATTTTGGTAATTTACCTAAGGCATATAAGCTACCTATCATACAACTACTTAAACGAAGCGACCATAAGGTATAACCTCGGAAGGTTATTCCCTATATACTATGGTCACCTAATGTGCTTGGTCGGATCCTAATGATCGACCAAACGGGTCGGGTTCGAAAGTATAAGCGATTGTTTAAATCGCTTACCTTACGACCCTATATAAGCACTAAACTAAAAGTGACGAGCTAAGCATGTTAAAACATGCTTAACTAAGTTTAGAAAACAGGTTTGGTATCAAAACAAACGGTTTTGATACCCATAAGTAGTTTGGTTACAAAATACGCAAGAATACGTATTCTGACCGAAACTACGGCTCGTCACTGAGCCTAGATAACGTGGTAATCAGTAGGTATAGTCACAAAGGACTATAACCATCGTGATTACAATCACGTTGCGAAGTTCAAACGAACTTCGCATTGACCATAAGCTGGTCAATGCAGAAAGCCAAACAAAGTTTGACTTTTAGACTCGAAAAACAATAAAAGAACGAAAGAATACTCACGTAGGGTCCCCGAATGCTAATCTAGATCAAAATAGCTCAGGTATGAAACAAAGGTTTCAACTTAGAGCATTTGAGATCAGATTCTAGTGAGTTTAGAGGTTGGATGGCAAGGGGTATTTATAGTGAATGGTCCACCATTAGGATCGTTTGTCGAAATACGTGCCTTAATCTCATCCGTACATGTGTCGGAACCTTATGGTACCCAAAAAGGCCACTCACCATAAGAGTTTGACACTTGGAACTTGACATTTGGAGAGTTTTAAGGGCTGTTAAAAGATGAAAAAAAACGTTTTGCTGCATCTGGCCCCTGTTTACGGACCTAGTTTGGCAGATTTACAGATTCAGTCCCTGCAACCTCAAAACTTGGTTTTCGATGCGATTTTTTTACACGTTTAAGCCCTGTTAACCCCATTTAAAAGCTCTAAAATGAAGTTAAAGTATAGGGAACTTAAAATGTGTTCAAAAATATCTCGGGTGTCGGTTCGTTTAGCCGTACGGTTACGTTGTTCGGTTAATTACGACGGAATGCGCATAAGCGCGAAAAATGATCCAAATGGCGTGACGAATGGATTTTTCTTATGCCAAACACTAAAATAAAATATTTTAGTGCTTACATAAATTTTTGGATGTCCGGATGTATTCAGAACGTAAGTTATGCACGAAAATGCAAACTTGTGCACTTTTTGACGCTTTTAGTACCTGAATGAGCCAAAAGTTTATTTTAGCACACCGAACCCCTCAAAGCCTATTTCTAAGCTATATAAAGGATATTTAAGGTGTGTTTAACTTATGGCCATGTTCCGGAATGTCTGTTACAGTTCAAATTGGCATACTTTCGCAGTTTGTCAAGTTTAGTCCCTATAAGCGAATTAACTTGTTTTTGCCATACCAAAGCCTTCAAAACTTATTTCTAAGTTATTTAAAGGTTATTTAAGGTATGTTAAGCCTATGTCACTATTCCAGAGTGTTTGTTGCATTAAACTGGTTATATTTACGCATCGGTGCGCGTATAACCTTCCAGAAAGCGATTTAGAGTTTGGAATTGAACAAAAATTGATATGTGCAAATGATACACATATTTTTACAAATACCAAGTATGAAATATAATATTTCATTGGTTCGGTATTTGTTTGATGGCCGTGGAGGCACAGGTGTTACAGTCTCCCCTACTTTAGGAAATTTCGTCCCGAAATTTATTTAGAGGAAACTTGTGAGAGTTTAAAACATGAAGTTGAAAAGATCGAACAATATTGGTTAGGGTTCTGAACTTCTAGTAACCTTAATAACATTATGCTTGCAATGTAAGAGGGACACTTATATACAAGTATATGAAGCGTCATTGGTGCGTCCACCGTACCTCCATTACATCGTTCTCATTTTGTTATTGTTGTCGCTATCGGTTCTTACACATAATAAATCTTACTGGGTTTCTGTGCACTAAATTTCATAATTATGTACGCGTCCATAATTAGACAATTCCTTGCACAGTTCACACAGTCTATTTTATAATGTGTAGTGTAAAACCAAATGAACAAACCTGTGATGAGTGTGACTAGACCGCCATAGAGTCCTTTTAATTAAGTCAATAAATGATCTAAATAGACTATCAAGGAGTCTGTTCAGCTACATCACTAGATGTCGTCCTTTAACCAGATTGTGAATCAATCTTTTTGACTAGATCTCTAAAAGGGTCTCTTATGAAACATGGAGTGGTACTATATAATCCAAGGGTCTTAACTATTATATAGAAGCCCATTAAGGATTTAAGGCAGTACCTTTTGACTATCCTGCTACGAATCCCTCATATGGAGATATGAAAGATCCTGCGAGGATTTGGATAACAAATATCCAGAGTATAAAAACACAAAATGCATAAAAGAAAACATAAGATGAATAAACACATAGTCACATAACCACAAAATTGTTTGTTAATTTGTCTTGTTAATTGCGTACATGCATTTAAAGCACACTAGGAATCCATTCCGTGGATTTCATTTGGTACTTTAAACGTTATCAATAATCTAACTATAAAGATAGAAAGATTCAAAAAGAAAATTCGATTTCGATTATTAGGAACCGAAATGTTCGAATTTAGGTACATAAGGAATCCAATTAAGGACTCTGATTTGTATGACAATTATCCACAAGGATCTAATTGTGAAGATAAAAAGATCCCATATGGATTTTAGAGGTTGAAGATGTTTTGAAACCTTGCACTGGACGTGCTTAAGTCAAAACATGAAGTTGAAATGCTTATGAAGTTGAGATGCTTGTTGGACCGTGTCGTGACCCTAAACGATCAGTCAAGGCAGTTCATCATCACGTATAAAGGCGGAATCAGTATACGCAACGTTACAACAGCTTTCCTTTTCAATTCCTTCAATTTATTAGCTTTCTGAATCAATTTTGACAGAGTTTGGTTACAATGCTAATGATCAGGTCTCGCTCTAATGAACACACACATGAGGTATTTATAGTTGAGCTGATTTCGCTCCAATGGCATGTCATATAAGCGAAATCACTTGTTAACTGATTTCGCTTATGTGTCATGACCATATAAGCGAAATCACCTTGACACTAAAGCGAAATCACCTCTAATCCTATGTACATACAAGCGAAATTAACATTAAAAACCCTAATCTAGATTTTCTTGACTTTCTTGACATAGATTTGATATAGATGAAGTCAACAGACATTCTCATGCACCAACAGACTCCCCCTTGGATGTTGACGTAGTCTTCAGCTCCTGAGTCTTCAGTCTTAGTCTTTTCTCTAACTCTCTGTCGTCTCATCATAAGCACTCTATCTTCACAGGTTTCAGGATCTTGTCCTCCTGGCTCTAACTTCTTTCTTCCCTTTGAATGTTGATCCAGACTCCCCCTTTCACAGACTCCCCCTCTCGATATGCTAGAATCTGAGATATCTGGTTCAAGCTTTGACATTTAGCTTCCATTGGGAATAATGAATTCCAAAACCTGTTACTCAACCAATAAACATTACAAATCTACCTTTTAAACATAACTCATAAACTATCAGCTTTAGAAATCCACTCAAGTATTCAGGTCCAAGTTAATGACCCTGATCACTTGATTAATCTACCAGGTCCAATTTAATGACCTTGGTTGATCATTTGACGAATCAAACTGATTTTAAAACAACAATTTCAAATATTTTCTGAAAATAACAAGCATCAAGTTAATGAACTTGTTTTTGACTTTCCAAACAATCAAACTTCAACAAAGTAAGCTCTCCTCATTCTTCAGTTCAGAATCTCCTGCATCTGCTTCAAACATCTGAGAATCCAACAATCAACTCTCCACTTTGGTTTGTCGGAAAATAAAGCAGAAATAAAATCTTTTTGGATTTTAACAAAGTGTTCTAAACTAAGAAATGAAATACAGAAAACTTAAATTGCAGAAAGTAAACAAAATAAACTATTTACAAACATATTTTTGGTGAGCGTGTCAGGGAATCATATCAGCTTTTCAGACAAATCACAAGTACCGTTAAGCTTCATTTCATACTCAGACTTAAACAATTCACCTCGATTGTCGATATACTGATCAATCTTAAATTCTCACACAAATTTCAATTTACTCAGGATACGATTTAGATGAATTAAGAACTTAGCTCATTCATGTGTCCCACCTCTTGAATATACTCCCGTATCCAGAATCCCAATAATCAGTCTTACAGGTGAGTATACTACAATGATATCTGTATATAATTTAGGTATGCGAGGGCCGAGGGATCTCAGGTCGATACTTCCGTATACGCAGAGAGATATCAGCTTTGACTTTTCGGTGTGTCCCCTTTAGAGGATCTTTTTGCTTACAACAGCAGCATTTATCAATTTTATTGTTTCAGCATGCTGAGGGTTTAATGCTGTGTTTCAAGCATTGCAGCAAGTATTAGCCAAGGACTAGGTCAGAACCACCGTTCAGCAGAAGTCCCGGAATAATACCCCAGACATCATTGAGTATAAAGACCTAGTATATCAGATTAAGAGACCTTTCAAACGAGATTTCAGGGGTTACCTATATATTCAAGTAGTGTTCCCCATGATTTCACAAGTTTGAATTTAGGTTTATATCCCGAATAAATCTACTAAATGTGTGAAAACCTATCGACACATCATCAGTGAGACTGTTTAACTCTTTTATACTTTACAAATCTTTAGCATACTGTAATTGTCTAGCTGATGTACTATCATTTTCCCTATATACATAAGCTCTTTTTCAGATTTTATCATGTTTTTGTATTTTATCATTTTTTACTGTTTTTGTATTTTCTGAAAATAACTATGTACAAACATCTACTCCCCCTAAATACCAAAACAAGTAAAAATTCGACAAACCATTGCAGATTGTTTCTCGTCTTCATCCGCAACAGTACTATCATCAACGCCAATTATGCCATCCGACACCGACAGAAGCTTCATACCATTCAGTTTTAACAAATATTTAAACCGATTTTTATCAAAAGCCTTGGTATGTAAATCAGCTTTCTGTTCGTCAGTGTGGATTTTCTCAATTCGTATCAACTTTTTCTCAAAGCAATCACGAATAAAGTGATGACGAATTTCTATGTGTTTAGTTTTAGCGTGATGTACTGGATTCTTAGTTATATTTATTGCGGCCTCATTATCAACAAAAAGAGGTGTGTTAAGAAACTGCAAACCGTAGTCGCGCATCTGTTGCTGTATCCACAAGATCTGAGAGCAGCAACTGCTAGCAGAAACATACTCCGCTTCACATGTAGATAACGCCACAGACGTTTGTTTCTTACACTGCCAGGTAACCAATCTAGGACCAAAGAACTGGCATCCTGCAGTTGTTGATTTTGAATTGACTTTGCAACATCCGAAATCCGAATCGGAATACCCTTCGAGCGTAAAGTCGCCTTTTCTAGGATACCACAACCCCAATGAAGGAGTTCCTTTCAGGTAGCGCAATATCCTCTTCACAATGATCATATGCGATGCTCTCGGGTTAGACTGAAATCTTGCTGCGAGGCACGTTGGGTACATGATATCAGGACGTGAAGCAGTTAGGTACATTAAAGAACCTATCATGGAACGGTAAAACGTTTCATCAGCCCTGTCTCCGGTGAGATCTGGGTGAATCCCATGATTTGTTGCAAGTGGGGTAGCAGCTGGAGTAGAACTTGACATCCCAAATTTCTCTAGAATATCATGAACGTAATTTGACTGATGAATGAAAATTCCCTCAGGAAGTTGTTCAACTTGTAAACCCAGAAAGAATTTCATCTCCCCCATTGATGACATTTCAAACTTTTGCTTCATCACTGATTCAAAATCTTTGCATAGATTTTCATTTGTCGACCCAAAGATTATATCGTCCACATAAATCTGAACTATCAGAAGATGACCATCGACCTCTTTAGTGAAGAGAGTGGCATCCACTTTTCCACGAATGAACTTGTTGACTAGTAGGTGTTGAGACAAAGTCTCATACCAAGCTCTCGGGGCCTGGTGTAAACCATACAGCGCTTTGTCCAATAAGTAGACCTTGTTTTTGTGGATTGGATCGGTAAAGCCCGGTGGCTGACCGACATAAACCTCCTCTTTAACCTTTCCATAAAGAAACGCCGATTTAACATCCAACTGGTAAACTTTAAAGTTCTTCCAAGACGCAAATGCTAGGAAAATTCTGATTGCCTCTAGTCGTGCTACAGGAGCATAAACTTCGGTAAAATCAATTCCCTCCTGTTGACTAAAACCCTGAACAACGAGTCAAGCTTTGTTCCTTACAACAACTCCTCTATCGTCCCTCTTACACTTTAACACCCACTTAGTGTTAATTTTCCTCTGACCATCCGTCAAATCAACTAACTTCCACACTTCCAATTTCTCAAATTGACTAAGTTCCTCCTGCATTGCATTGACCCAAGAGTCTTCAGTAAGCGCCTCTTTGTAAGTTCTTGGCTCAACCTGCGAGATAAAACAACTTAATGAGAATTCAGTTTGCAAAGGAGCAACTTTTGTATAAAAACATGTAAGCCCTTTATCAATCTGATTTCGAGTGCGAACTCCAGCTTGCAATTCTCCTATGATCAACTCCTCTGGATGATATGAAAAAGTTCGCGGCATCACTTCACTCGGAACATCTACATTTCCCTTCAGATTAGTAACATTCTGCTCTGCATCTTGTTCACCAACTTGGTTTGTTTGACCTGAAATCTGAATTTGCTCCCCCTCAGAATCTGAATCACCATGATCAAATACTGGCATATTTTCAGCTTCTAGATTATCATTCTGAACCGACTGATTATCTTGAGCAACTTTATTCTGTTGGACATCATCATGATCACCAGCATTACTTGGACCTGCTTCATCATCATTTGAAGTTTCCCGTGGTCTCCTCAAATACTCAGCTGGGAACCTTAGCTGTGACTCATATTCACGCAAAATATCCAACTCATCAAAGAAATCTTCATCATCCTCTGATTCTTCTCTCATGTCAAACGAATCCCAAAGTTTGTCATAATGATAACGCCATGAATCACCAGGATTCTGCGGCGGCATAGTATAACCTTGACATTCAACATTTGCAGCTTCAATAATCCGCTTCTCACTTGGAACGAAGACACGTCGCAACGGATTTGCATAACCAACAAATATTCCCTCAATGCACTTCGGACCAAACTTTCCAAAAGGCTCTATAACCGTACACGGTGACCCGAACGGTTCTAGATACTTCAAATTCGGTTTGCGGTTATTGATTAGCTCAAAGCATGTTTTGTTGAATTTCTTGACAGTGAGAACCCTGTTGAGCGTATAGCATGCGGTGGAAACAGCTTCAACCCAAAAATTAATTGGTAACTTTGAATCTGCGAGCATAGTTCTAGCCGTCTCAATTAGTGTCCGATTTTTGCGTTCTGCGACTCCATTCTGTTGCGGAGTGTACGGAGCACTAAACTCATGCAAAATACCTCTTTCATCACAAACTTCTTCCATCTTGCTGTTCTTGAATTCAGTACCATTGTCACTTCGAATTCTCTTAATACGCCTTTGGTACAAATTCTCAATCTTCCTGAACAGCCCCATCAAACTGTCAAATGTTTCATCTTTCGTCTTCAAGAAAGAAACCCACGAAAATCTGGAATAATCATCAGTAATGACCAAACAATAGTAATCTCCTGTAATACTTTTGACATTCACCGGACCAAACAAATCCATGTGAAGTCTTTCCAGCGGTCTCGAAACTGAATTGACTTGCTTTGTAGGGTGTGACTTTTTCTTCTGCTTGCCTTTGACACAGCTAATGCACTCCCCTTCTAGATGAAAACCTTTGATATTAACTCCCAATGCCAAATCATTGTGCACCAAGTGATTCATTTTTCTAAGATGTATATGCCCCATCTTTCGGTGCCACAATCTTGATTCTTTCTCAGTTGCTCTAGACACGAAACAATGTGCTTGACCAGTAGTTGTAGTTGCTACAGACATATCTAACACATATAAATCATTCACTCTAGGTGCCCTCATGATAATCCATTCTTCAGGGATAACAAAACCAGGTTTCAGAATCAAACATTCTTTATCAGTGAAGTGAGTAGTATACATGTTGTCACAAATCTGTGAGATACTAAGCAGATTGTTCTCCAGCTCAGTGATGTAGTTAACTGTCTCAAACGTCACAATTCCATTGGATAACGTTCCTTCACCAACAATTCTACCTCCTTCATGACCAGCAAATCCCACATAACCACCATTAATGTTTCTTACATCATACAGCAACGCGGTTTTTCCTGTCATATGTCGAGATGCGCCACTATCCATAATCCATCTGGATACAATTTGTGGAAGATCCTGCACAAAACACACTTCAATTTAACCAACTACAATAAAGATGCTGATTCATGCTTCGCGAACAAGGAAGCTCCGGCAATTCAAACTGCTTATTCGAACATGGTGTCCACCCAGGCCTCATCAGCCTTAGGTGTAACCTTGACTCTAGCAATTTGAATTTTGATATTTTCAGCCTTCAAAGGTGGAAAATTTGCATCATAATCAACCGAAATTGATTCTTCAGCCTTTTTCACTTCAGAAGTTGAAATTTTCATTTCAGTTTTTGGTTTCCAAACTTGTTGAGATAATGCAACCCGCTTATAAAATTTGTCATTTTTAGTTACCACTTTCATTACGGGTTCATTTTTCACTTTGATGTTGTCATTTTTCACATTCTTTTTCTCAACAACGATTGGTGCTTTACCCTTCACATCAACTTTCTTTTGTTGAATCTTCACAGTTTTAGTCTTAGGCTTCACATTGGTACACTTTCGTGCAATGTGACCAACTTGGTTACATCTGAAACATGTTCGAGTATCAATAACTCTACTTGTGCCTTCAGACTGATACTGTGAAACTCTTTTCTCAAAGAACTCTTTATTTGATTTTGAAAAAATTTCATTTTCCTCATCAGAAAGTGAACTTGAACTGTTCACAAACACCTTCTTTTCAGCAAACCTTTTGTTTTGAAACCTTCTTTGCTGATAACTCTTACCACCCTGATAACCACCCGACCAGTTGTTTCGATTATTATTATAAAACCTTGGTAGAACAACAAGTTTTTTGTAGTAAGCTTTATCTTTCTCAAAATTCATTTGCCTTTTTGTTTGTTTCAAACTGTTCACTTCTGACAACTCAACTTCAACCAACTTGAAAATATTTGTCAACTTTTTCATATTAACATTCTCAATTGGAAACTCAGAATCCGAATACAACTTATCAGATCCAGCCATCTTGTACATCACAAGACCCGGTTCGTCACTTAAGTTGTTTTTGGACTTTGATTTCTGAATGTATTTATCTAAGAAACACCCATCATCTTCAGCTGAATCAGACATCAAAACACTTTCAGCTGTGCTCTTAACAATCTCTGTCTGAACACTATCATCAGATGATGTAAAAGTGACATCAATGTTCTCCGGAAGTTTAACTTCTTTTTCTTCCTCAATTTCAACCAACCCAGATTGCTTTTTCGTGTAGTTATCAAGAACAGGTGGTGGAACTTGATGAAAACCCACCCCAGTTCCATCACAATACACATCTTCGCCCGCTTTGTCTTTCCCGATGGGTTTGGGAATAATGTGTTGCAACACAAAGCTTGCGGAGCTGTAACTGTTAAGCTTCAACTGGATTCAATTTAGCGATTTCATCCAGTTGTTGGTTGATTGATTCTTCTTTGACTCTAAGCACTGCTTTTAAATGTTCATTTTCTTTAAAAGTTTTACCATTTCGATCATCACAATCTTTCATTGTGCTTTTAAGTTTTTCAAATTTTTCAGAAATCTGACGGTTTTCAAGAATCAACTTTTCATTTTCATTTTTAACTTTATCATGATCAATTTTATCATTTTCAATTTGTTTAGTTAATTCTCTTATCCGTTCAGTTGAAGCTTTAACTGTTTTGTCACGATCAAGAATCTGATTATCAACGCTTCTGACCTTAGCTGTCAGATCATCAACTTTCTTTCCGTTGAGATACGTGACTGTGCTACAAAATTTGCACTCTTTGTTGCAATTTTTGCAATCAGCATTTCCATCTATTTTCTTACCTGACACATTTGTTGACACATCTGAACTGACCTGGCTTTTTGACTCAGACACGGAGTTAGAGTCTACCTCAAGTGCCTTAGCAGCTAGCACTTTGTCAGCCATTCTTCCAAGATTTTCAGCAGTCAACTCCTGCGTTGTGTCAATAACTCCAGTATCAATCTTCTTTGCTTTCTCGATCTCTTCTTTCTCTTTCATCTCTTTTTCTTCTTTTTCTTTCTTCGCTTCCTCTTTCATTTTCTCGGTTGGAGTTCCCCACCATTTGTGTTGCCAATACTCATCATCTTCTTTGTATTGCTGAATTATGGCTTCAATATCAAGTGTACTATCATCAATTGCAATATTTCCATACTCATCAAGATAGCACTCTCTACCTGGATCCCATCTATTAGCTCTCCTTGCTTCCAAAAAGAAATGAGATATTCTAATGATTTTGTTTTCAGCTATCATTTTTCTGTATCTGTACTTTTGCTCTTCAGTCCGATCGTCTTTCCACGGAATTGGTTCATCGTTTTTCGCCATGAATGTGTAACCAATCGCATCTTCTTCTGGTAGAACCTCTTGACTCCAATCATAACCCTCATCATCGTAAATCACTGCAAGAGCTCTAGATTTATCTTTGTTGTCTTCAACCTGCTTCAATCTAGGCGGCTCGTATTTATTCTGGTGATAAATTGCCTTCTTGTAGTAATCATCTCTGAAAGGGTTCTCTAACTCATCAGCATAAGCATTTCTGCATTCTCGTTTGAAATGACCCTTCTGCTTACACTTGAAGCAAGTCACCTTCGATTTATCGAATCCCAGCTTGGTAGATGCACCACCAATTGTTTTTCTGCCGGTAATTTCCATGAATCTTTGTGCACGACGAACAGCACTTGCCATAGCCCAACGAATATCAATCAGTTCCATTTCCTCCGGATCAATCTGATCGTAATCTTCTTTCGTCAGATTTGTGTTACCTATCTTCCCAGCTACCAACCCTTCATACGATTCCAACACCGATGCTAGGAAGATCATCTGCTGCTTGGCCGACTCTTCATCAAAGTTCTGAGCATTCTTCAAATCTATCGCGATGTTGCATTGAAAACGATTCTTTGCCTCAGAATGACTTCCAGAAGATGAAGATCCACTATGATAACCACTATGACTTCCACTATTTTGACCACTTTGATTTTCTTTGCCAACTGTCAACACATTTTCAGCAGAAAATGCAGTTTTTGGAGAAGTTGCTTTTGGCATCATGCTCTTTGGATAATACAACTCCAAATTCTGCTGATAAGATGAGTGATTGACTTTGTATGTCTTCTTCAACTCCAACTCATGACTTTCGAGTTTCTCAATCAGCAAATCTAATGTCAACTTTTCTGGTTCTTTGATGGTATTCTTCAGCATCAGCGCGTAATATCTCCAATCCATCTCGTCAGGTAATGAATCGAACAATTTGTCGATAAGATCTTCTTCAGGAATGTCGATATCATGTCTTACTAATTCCAGCTTCAGATGACCAAATCTTTCTATCATTTTACAAACTGACTCATTCTTTAGACATCCAAACAGATCAAACTCTTTTCTAAGAAGTTTCTTTTTGTTTTTCTTAATTTCTTGACTACCTATACATTTCTTTTCTAACTTTTCCCAAAGATCTTTTGCATTTGAATAATCAATCAAGGCAATAATGTCTTCCCGGACTGACTGGAATAACAATGCCACACACTTTTGTTCAGCTACAAACGAATCAATTTCCTCAGCTGCTCTTAAAGTTTCACCATATTTCTTTCCATGTTCATAACCGTTTTTCAAACTCTTCCAGCTAGGAAATGCGAATGCCATCAACCAATCTTCAAACTTTCTGGACCACCTACTGTACTCCTCAATAGCCATTAGCTTTGGGGGTTTATTGAACGTTCCGAATGCGCTTTCAGATTCCCAAGCTTCCTTTTTCTTCTCTTTCGGTGGATTCTCGTTCTCATTGCTTGTAGATGAAACATCTCCTGAGTTTCCAGCAAACGCGTACATGTCACTGAACGGGTTTAAGAATATGTCATCCATCGTGAATGTACCTGAAAAAAATCAATCAGCAAACACTTAGACAAATTTTCAAAATTTTAACAAACACTGACACTGAAGCGAAATCACTAATAGTGACACAAAAGCGAAATCTGATTTGTCTGTATAAGCGAAATCAGGATGTCACTATGAGCGAAATCACAATGTCTGAATAAGCGAAATCAGACTTTGTCCTTATGAGCGAAATTACAAAGTCCGTATGAGCGAAATCACCACTCGTCCGGATGAGCGAAATTAGATTGATTAACTTTCGATGTACACTAAAACGGAATCACAATTTTACTCATTTTTTACGCTGAATTTCAAACTGAAACTTTCAAGGATTGTAATACACTTAATTCCGATCACAATGATATGTTTAAAGTTCAATTTTGACCGTAAATTCGTTCCAGATCTGAAAATGAAGTTTCTGCTCGAAAACTGATCGCGTTTTTTGATAAAATTGAATGAGTTTTACTTTGTTTTAAGGTCTGATATTATTAAGGATTGATTAACAGATAAATTCGCTCAATATACTTGAGATTCAACTCATTTTGTCCGTAGGAACTTGTTTAAACCGAAAATATAAAAGAGAAAGTGAGTAGAAATGAGATAATAGTGTCGAATCAGCTGATGTAGTATGAACTCCTCGTCCTGAAGCTCTGATACCACTTGTTGGACCGTGTCGTGACCCTAAACGATCAGTCAAGGCAGTTCATCATCACGTATAAAGGCGGAATCAGTATACGCAACGTTACAACAGCTTTCCTTTTCAATTCCTTCACTTTATTAGCTTTCTGAATCAATTTTGACAGAGTTTGGTTACAATGCTAATGATCAGGTCTCACTCTAATGAACACACACATGAGGTATTTATAGTTGAGCTGATTTCGCTCCAATGGCATGTCATATAAGCGAAATCACTTGTTAACTGATTTCGCTTATGTGTCATGACCATATAAGCGAAATCACCTTGACACTAAAGCGAAATCACCTCTAATCCTATGTACATACAAGCGAAATTAACATTAAAAACCCTAATCTAGATTTTCTTGACTTTCTTGACATAGATTTGATATAGATGAAGTCAACAGACATTCTCATGCACCAACAATGCTCGATATGCCAAGGCGACATATGAAGCGAAATTTGAAGGTTAAGTCAATGCATGAGAAAAATATTTTTTTTTGCAATACTATGCATGGGGTTCTAAAAATGTGTTCAATGTTTTTGAAACCTTATATATAATACCTTTGAAATCATAAAGTAGTTGTATTAGGTAGGTATATTCATAAAAATGTTTTAAAATCATGCGAAATGAATTTTGAAATTATGTATAAGGTTTTTGGAAAACATGAATGATGCTTTTGAAATCATGCACTTGATAAGAAAATATATTGTACTAATATTGTTTTCAGGCTATATGAGACATTTTGAAATCATGAAGGTTGTTTTTGAAAATACAGACAAAGCTTTGTGCATTTGTTATGTTTAAGTAAATACACTATATTAAAAATGTTTTCGAACTATGTATAGGATGTTTTGAAATCATGTAGGTTGTTTTGAAAACTTATGTTATGCATGTTGAAGAAATCAGAACGTAATGGGTATGAGATTTGAAAATACTCTTAGTTATCTATCCAAGAATTCAAAGGCACAGATGTGTGAAAAGCACGATTACTCATAATTTCGATTTATTTCTTGTACTTCGTTTCCTAGAATGAAACGAGTACTTAGAATTTTCCAAAGGAATCATGAACAAACGCAAGAATGGGAAATTCGCAAAAGTAGTTTTTAAGGAATATAGTTCCTTAATGTAGGTATCATAGGAAAAGTCATACACATATGTAACTACAATTGTACATCAGAATTTGTGAACAATAATTTATTTATAAACAAAACAGATTGTTTCACATTACAAGAAAATAAAAGAACAAAAGCATAAGACAGCAACATCCTTTGTTCAGTCAAATGCTCATCCGAGGGTCAAATTTGCATTAGCAAGCTTTGGGCAATCCCTCCGGAAATGGCCCATCTCGCCACAGTTGTAGCAAGACCCCGACGAGAAACGAGCTTGAGCAGGATTGTCATCAGCTTGATTTGGTACAGCTGCAGTTGGGCAAACCCTTGCTGTATGACCTATAAGTCCACAAATCTGGCATTTGCGGCACTTCACACTAGCATGATAATGGAGGCTACATTGGTTGCACAAGGGTGCAGTTCCATTGTATGGCTTCCTAGTAGGGGGTTGAGCTGGTTGGTTGGGGACGGCTTGATCATTGTGAGCGACCACGGCGAAATTCTGAGAAGCCTTTCGCTTCTTTGACTTCTTAGGAGATCGTTCGTCCATGGTCTTTGATTCCTCGATTGGTTTCTTGGCTGATGGTGCTGTCACCTGACTAGGTCCTGCCTGTCTTGGTGACTCTTGAGTGGCTTCATCCTGGAGATGATACATGGTAGTAGTTAATTCAACAGTCTTCAGGACTACTTCGCCTATTCGTTGAGCGAATTTGGCTGTCTGCTCGGACATTTGACCGGTGCTGAGAGGAAGAGACATTCTAGAAGCAAATGAAAGGCATAGGAAGAAACAGGTGAAAGGTTATTGGATAATCAATACAGAATGGTAACGAATGAAAATTGTGATCATTTGTTTGTTTCCTAAGGCAAACAAATGAGATGGTGACAAATCAAAGTAAATGGGTCAAAAATAATGTATCGCGAAGACATGCTCGCCTATAAGTGAACACTCATCCCAAGAATTCCCAGGTAAACACAACTGGTCTCGCGTCTGATGAGATGTATATGAAGTGCTTGCCTAGACAGAAAACCCAGAATACAGGCATTCACCCTTCCAGTTTGCACGTGTTCACATTATTTAAAACCCAAGACCTTGACGAGGTTTTGAAAAACTCAAAGGGGTTCAAAACCATATAACAGAGGGTTCAAAACCTTACAATAAAGGGTTCAAAACCTAGTAATCAATCATCCTAGAACAGATGATTAGTTTTCAAAGTGGTTTTGAAATTTATGTTCTTGTTGTGGTTGTCGCCTAAGGATAGGTGACAGTATTGTTTTATGACTAAACGCAAGTAAACTCGCGTTAGGGTCCTAAGAAGGTTATAGACTAGGTCAAAGTATTACTAATAACCTAATTCCCTATAACCATGAGCTCTGATACCAACTTTTCTGTCACACCCCGACCACGTAGAACCTACAAAACGTGGCGGAAACATCGGGGAGTGTTGTAACGGAATCATTGTTTCATAACACATGGAACTTGAAATATTGTTTTATTGATTAAAAGAGTTACAATGTCTTGACAATCAAAGAAACATAACAAAATAACTAGTCTTGCATCTTTTATTGTCACTAAGGCCCATGTCCGCCTAAGTGTATCTTGATCAATCCTATGCTTCATTTCCTGAAACACATGTGAAAATAGGTACGTCAGCATAAAAATGCCGGCGAGTACATAGGTTTTGTGAAAATAAGATTCATAACATCTGTTTAAGAAAATGTTTAGTCATGAACCTTGTAATTTGCTTTGTCTTTGTAAATCATTTGAAAAACAATAAGTTCAGATGATACGTATAAATAAGAGAATAATGCATGGTTAAATGAATAACCATGTAAAAATGAGTTTGTATAAGTTAAGTTGTTTGTAAAACAATGTATTGTGAAAAGTATGTTATTTGTATAAAATGTTATATGTCTAAATTGAAATGATTTCAAATAACGCAACGATATGTAATACCATACAATCACTTATATATAGGAAGTACCAGCGGCGTATCCACCATGCTTGTATCATATTACACACGCCTCGTTACTTAAATCACTTACTCAAACCAAACCACCAATATAAGATGTCTATGTTTAAACCAATTGTCAAAAGTCCTTGCATAAACCATGTCAAATGTTGATAGTCCAAAAGTAGTCAAGTAATGTGTAACAAATGTTTATGTATGGCTATTGAAATGCATCAACTAAACCATAGATGAAATGCACAAAACAAAGTATTGAAGTAAAACTTGGTTTAAATCAAAGTTATGTTTTGTAAAATATATGCATGCTATACTGAATATGAACATTTATGCGGTATTGTAAAAATTCATACATCCAAGCCTTGCGACAGTCAGATAACTATGTAAAATGAGTTATCAAAAGAATATGTATTCGGATTCGGTCATTCCTTACGTCCAAACAAACCCGAGATTTCAGGAATGGGATTTGTCAAGTCCTATGGTACCACTACCTACTACCGAGCGGCGTGATCGGTGTTAATGAATGTATAGTATAGTTTAAACAAACCAAATGTCATACCAAAATGAAAGCATGTTTTATGAAGATAATGTACCTAGTATGCTAGAGTAAACATACAAGGTAGAGCTGTAAAACAATGTGTCCATATGTTACTGGAACATATGCAACAGAGATGCAATGTAAAATAATGTACTAAGCATGTACTAAATGGACATACATAGCATGTGATGTGATGTGATGTAAAACAATGTACTAAGTATGCACACAATGGACATACATAGCATAAAATGTAATGTAATCATGTACTATAATGTACAAACAAACATAGCAGGTATATGATGTGAAAACAGGAAAGCATGAAAGTAACAAGTAGGCACATGTGTTTCACCCCAAAATGTTTGGAAAACAGTAAAAGAGGGGTCTATGTACTCACTTGAGATTGCTCAGAAGTCCTAAGATAACCACCAAGCAATGCTAGAGATCTCGGAATATCAAACGGCACCTAATATAGGTAACTACATTAATAAACCGGACCTAAATCGGAAGATCGGATAGAATGAGGGCTCGTAAACCAAATGAGTATGGGAACTCATGTAGTATGGTTTAACAAAGCCTACATACTAAATGAAACCTAACCTAAGTGCTTACGACCCATTACGACCCGTTTAGGTAGCTTATGCTACTTTAACGCGTCGTTCGCGTAAAACGCGTTCGGACCGCCTAACTAGTCCTATGACAAGTAACATATGCCTTAACATGTCTAATATTGTTGTCAAATCAGTTTAGATGTCAAAAGTTATGTTACATATGCTTAAAATGAATTTTGGCGTCAAAAGGGCATTTTGGTAATTTACCTAAGGCATATAAGCTACCTATCATACAACTACTTAAACGAAGCGACCATAAGGTATAAACTCGGAAGGTTATTCCCTATATACTATGGTCACCTAATGTGCTTGGTCGGATCCTAATGATCGACCAAACGGGTCGGGTTTGAAAGTATAAGCGATTGTTTAAATCGCTTACCTTACGACCCTATATAAGCACTAAACTAAAAGTGACGAGCTAAGCATGTTAAAACATGCTTACCTAAGTTTAGAAAACAGTTTTGGTATCAAAACAAATGGTTTTGATACCCATAAGTAGTTTGGTTACAAAATACGCAAGAATACGTATTCTGACCGAAACTACGGCTCGTCACTGAGCCTAGATAACGTGGTAATCAGTAGGTATAGTCACAAAGGACTATAACCATCGTGATTACAATCACGTTGCGAAGTTCAAACGAACTTCGCATTACCATAAGCTGGTCAATGCAGAAAGCCAAACAAAGTTTGACTTTTAGACTCGAAAAGCAATAAAAGAACGAAAGAATACTCACGTAGGGTCCCCGAATGCTAATCTAGATCAAAATAGCTCAGGTATGAAACAAAGGTTTCAACTTAGAGCATTTGAGATCAGATTCTAGTGAGTTTAGAGGTTGGATGGCAAGGGGTATTTATAGTGAATGGTCCACCATTAGGATCGTTTGTCGAAATACGTGCCTTAATCTCATCCGTACATGTGTCGGAACCTTATGGTACCCAAAAAGGCCACTCACCATAAGAGTTTGACACTTGGCACTTGACCTTTGGAGAGTGTTAAGGGCTGTTAAAAGATGAAAAAAAACGTTTTGCTGCATCTGGCCCCTGTTTACGGACCTAGTTTGGCAGATTTACAGTTTCAGTCCCTGCAACCTCAAAACTTGGTTTTCGATGCGTTTTTTTTTGACACGTTTAAGCCCTGTTAACCCCATTTCAAAGCTCTAAAATGAAGTTAAAGTATAGGGAACTTAAAATGTGTTAAAAAATATCTCGGGTGTCGGTTCGTTTAGCCGTACGGTTACGTTGTTCGGTTAATTACGACGGAATGCGCATAAGCACGAAAAATGATCCAAATGGCGTGACGAATGGATTTTTCTTATGCCAAACACTAAAATAAAATATTTTAGTGCTTACATAAATTTTTGGATGTCCGGATGTATTCAGAACGTAAGTTATGCACGAAAATGCAAACTTGTGCACTTTTTGACGCTTTTAGTACCTGAATGAGCCAAAAGTTTATTTTAGCACACCGAACCCCTCAAAGCCTATTTCTAAGCTATATAAAGGATATTTAAGGTGTGTTTAACTTATGGTCATGTTCCGGAATGTCTGTTACAGTTCAAATTGGCATACTTTCGCAGTTTGTCAAGTTTAGTCCCTGTAAGCGAATTAACTTGTTTTTGCCATACCAAAGCCTTCAAAACTTATTTCTAAGTTATGTAAAGGTTATTTAAGGTATGTTAAGCCTATGTCACTATTCCGGAGTGTTTGTTGCATTAAACTAGTTATATTTACGCATCGGTGCACGTATAACCTTCTAGAAAACGATTTAGAGTTTGGAATTGAACAAAAATTGATATGTGCAAATGATACACATATTTTTACAAATCCCAAGTATGAAATATAATATTTCATTGGTTCGGTATTTGTTTGATGGCCGTGGAGGCACAGGTGTTACATATATAAAGGATATTTAAGGTGTGTTTAACTTATGGTCATGTTCTGGAATGTCCGTTACAGTTCAAATTGGCATACTTTCGCAGTTTGTCAAGTTTAGTCCCTGTAAGCGAATTAACTTGTTTTTGCCATACCAAAGCCTTCAAAACTTATTTCTAAGTTATGTAAAGGTTATTTAAGGTATGTTAAGTATATGTTGATGTTCCGGAGTATTTTTCGCGTTAAACTGATGACGTTTACGCACCAGTTTGCGTATAACTCTCCAGAAAGCGATATAGAGTTTAAAATTGAACAAGAATTGATATGTGCAAATGATACACATATTTATACAAATACCAAGTGTGGAATATAATATTTCATTAGTTTGGTATTTGTTTGATGGCCGTGGAGGCGCAGGTGTCACAGTCTCCCCTACTTCAGGAAATTTCGTCCCGAAATTTGTTTAGAGGAAACTTGTGAGAGCTTGGAACATGAAGTTGAAAAGATCAAACAACACTGGTTAGAGTTCTGAACTTCTAGTAACTTTAAATAACATCATGCTTGCAATGTGAGAGGGACACTTATATACAAGTATATAAAGCGTTATTGGTGCGTCCACCGTACCTCTATTACATTGTTCACATTTTGTTATGGTTGTCACTATTGGTTCTTACACATAATAAGTCTTACCGCGGTTTCCGTGCACTGAACTTCGTAATTATGTATGCATCCATAATTACGTAATTCCTTGCATAGTCACGTAGTGCATCTTATAATGTGTAGGGGAAGAAAACAATGAACGAGCCTGTGATGATTGTGACTAGACCACCATAGGGTCCTTTAATTAAATCAATAAATGATTTAAATAGACTACCAAGGAGTCTGTTCAGCTATATCACCACATGTCATTCTTAACCAGATTCTGATTCAATCTTTTTGACTAGACCACTAAAAGGGTCTCTAATGAATCATGGAGTGGTACTATATAATCCAAGGGTCTTAACTATCACGTAGAAGCCCAATAAGGATTTAAGGTAGTACCTTTTTGAATATCCTTCTACGAACCCCTCATATGAAGATATGAAAGATTCTACGAGGATTTGGATAACGAATATCCAGAGTATACAAAAACACAGAATGCATGAAAGAAAACACAAGATGCATAAACACATAGTCACATAACCACAAAATTGTTTGTTAATTTGTTTTGTTAACTGTGCACATGTATTCAAAGCACACCAGGTATCCAATCAACGGATTTTGATGGGTGCTTTAAATATTTCCAAGAATCTAACTATAAAGATAGAAAGATCTTAAAGAGAAAATTCGCTTTCGATTATAAGGAACCGAAATGTTCGAATTGAAGTACACAAGGAATCCAATTAAGGACTCTGATTTACATGATAATCATCCACAAGGGTCAAATTTTGAAGATAAAAAGATTCCATATGGATTTTAGAAGTTGAAGATGTTTTGAAACCTTGCACTGAATGTGCTTAAGTCAAAACATGAAGTAAAAATGCTTATGAAGTTGAGATGCTAGATATGTCAAGGCGACATATGAAGCAGAATTTGAAGGTTAAGTTAATGTATGAGAAAAAATGTTTTTGAAAACTATGCATGGGGTTTCTTTTTTTTTTTTAAATGTGTTTAATGTTTTTGAAACCTTATTATATAATATTTTTGAAATCACAATGTCGGTGTATTAGGTAGGTATATTTATAAAAATGTTTTAAAATCACGCGAGATGAATTTTGAAATTACGTATAAGGTTTTTGAAAACATGAATGATGCTTTTGAAATCATACACTTGATATAAGTAATTATACTGTATTAATAACATTTTGGAATCATGAAGGTTGTTTTTGAAAACATAGACAATGCTTTTGAAATCATGGGGGTTGTTTTTTTTTTTTTTTTTTGAAAACATAGACGATGCATTTGAAATCATGGAGGTTTTTTTGAAAACTTAAGCAAAATTGTTTTCAAATTATATGAAATGTTTTGAAATCATGAAGGTTGTTTTTGAAATACTCATACTATGTATGTTGAAAAATCAAAACGTAATGGGTATGAGATTTGAAAATATCCTTAGTTATCTAAACAAGGATTCAAAGGCACAAACATGCAAAAAGCACGATTACTCATAATGTCACTTCATTTCTTGTACTTCGTCTCCTAGAATGAAACGAGTACCTAAAATGTTTCGAGGAAATCATGAGCGATTACTTGAAAGGGAGAATCACAAGAGTAGTTTGTAAAGAACATAGTTCTTGGATGTAGGTATCATAGGGAAATGCCATACACATATGTAACTACACTTGTATTTCAGAATTGTGAACAACAATTTATTTATAAATAAAACTGATTGTTTCACATTACAAGAAAAACAGAGAAAACAAAAGCATAAGATTAAAACAACAATATTTTATACTCAGCCATATGCTTATTCGTGGGTCAGACTTGCATTGACAATCTCTGATTACTTGTTCCTGAAATAGCTCGTCTCACCGTAGTTGTACCAGGTACCAGACGATAAACGAGCTTGAGCAGGGTTGACTTGGGGTTGGTTTGGACCACCTTGGATTGGGTTGAAAAGACAAGCATTTGCTAGGTGACCGAGTCGTCCACATGATGCACACAGACGAGATTGTAGGTAAGCTTGGTGAGGTGCATTACACTTGTTGCACATCAGTGCAGTATGGTCATAAGGTTTCTTGGCAGGAGGTTGAGCAGCAGCAAAGTTTGTAGCAGCTTTGTTTTGGATAGCAAAGCGGCATATGCCAACCAAATGTCCCCACCGTCCACAGTAGGTACATTTGAAGCAGGGTAAGAGGTTTGAATGATGATGGTTGCATTGCTTGCACCAAGGAGCAGTTCCTAAATATGGCTTCCTAGCTGGTGGCGCTGCCATTTGGCTAGGTCCCGCTTGATTAGGTGTAACTGCTGTGGGTTTCCTTGAAGCCTTACGCTTCCTTGATTTTGGTGTAGGCTTGACTTCTGCTTCCTTCGGTGACTCTTGAGTGGCTTCATTGTTGAGACGAGACATGGCAATGCCTAAATCCACAGTCTTCAGAATCACTTCGCCTATTTGTTGGGTAAGTTTGGCTGTTTGCTCGGACATTTGACCGTTGCTGAGAGGAAGAGACATCCTAGAAGAAAATGAAAGACATAGGAAGAAACAAGTGAAATGTTACCGGATAAACAAAACAGTATGGCAATGCATAAAATTGCGATCATTCGTTTGTTACCAAAGGCTAACAAATGAGACGGTGACTAATCAAAGTAAACAGGTCATATTAATGTATCACTAAAGACATGCTTGCCTATAAGTGAACACTCATCTGTCACACCCCAAGAGCTCCCGGTAAGAGTGACTGGTCCGATACTACGGATTTGTACGAACACTCTAGCCTTAGACAGAAAACTCAGAGTACAGGCATTCACTCTTCCAGTTTGCACGTGTTCACATTATAAGACCCAAACTTTGACGAGATTTTGAAAATTTAAAGGGGTTCAAAACCTTATAACAGAGGGTTCAAAACCTAGTAATCAATCATCCTTGAACATATGATTAGTTTTGAAAGCGGTTTTTGAAATTTGTGTTCTTGTTGTGGTTGTCGCCTAAGGATAGGTGACGGTATTGTTTTATGACTAAACGCAAGTAAACTCGTGTTAGGGTCCTAGGAAGGCTATAGACTAGGTCGAAGCATTACTAATAACCTAATTCCCTATAACCATGAGCTCTGATACCAACTTTTCTGTCACACCCCGACCACGTAAAACAAAAAAAAACGTGGCGGAATCGTCGGGGAGTGTTGTAACAGAATCATTGTTTCATAACACACGGAAAATTTAAATATTATTTTATTGAATAAAAGAGTCATAATGTCTTAACAAACAAAGAAGTATAACAAAATTTACTAGTCTTCCATCTTTTATTGTCACTAAGGCCCAAGTCCGCCTAAGTGTATCTTGATCAATCCTACGCATCATTCCCTGAAACACATGTGAAAATAGGTACGTCAGCATAAAAATGCCGGTGAGTACATAGGTTTTGTGAAAATAGGATTCATGACTTAATGTTTAGAAGAAGGTTGCTTAACAAAAGTCAGTCATAATCCTTGTAAAATGTTTTGTTTTATAAATCATTTGAAAAAAAAAGATATGTAAATGATATGTAAAAGAATAATGTAAGATTTAATGAATAACCAAGTAAAATGAGTTTGTATAAGATAAGTTGTTTGAAAAACAATATCTTGTGAAAAATATGTTACTTGTATATAAAAAAAATGTTATATGTTTAAACTGAAATGATTTAAATAACGCTACGATATGTAATATCATACAAGCACTTATATATAGGAAGTACCAGCGGCGTATCCACCATGCTTATATCATATTACACATGCCTCATTACTCAAACCACTTACCCAAACAAACCACCAATGTAAATTGCCCATGTCTAAACCACCAATGTAAAAATGTTTATGTATAGTCAAATGTTTGTGTGAAAACCATCAAATGTAAATCATGAAATGTGTAAACAAAAGTTATGTATGGTAAGTAAAATGAGACTACTTAAACCACAAGTAAACATGTACAAAAACAAAGTATTTGAATAAATCATAAGTTATGCTTTGTAGAATAATGCATGCTATACTGAATACAAACATTTACGCGGTATTGTGAAAATGCATACATTCAAGCCTTGAGACTGTGGTGATAAACCTTTAAACAAATTAAAGGTTCATCTGAGTTATGTATTCGAATTCGGTCATTCCTTCCATCCAAACATACCTAGGATGTCAGGAACGGGAGTTGTCAATTCCTATGGTACCACTACCTACTAACGAGCGGCGTAGCTAATGTTAATGAATGTATATGGTCCCATTTAAACAAACCAAATGTCATATCAAAATGCAAGCATGTGATGAAAATAATGTACCTAGTATGCTAAGTAAACATACAAGGTAGAGATGTAAAATAATGTGTCCATATGTTACTGGAACATATGCAACAGAGATGCAATGTAAAGAAAATGCACTAAGTATGATGAACATACATAGCATGTAAAGGTAATGTAAAACAATGCACTAGGTACGCACACAATGGGCACACATAGCGTGAAATGTAATGAAAACAATGTACTAAGTACGCACACAATGGGCATACATAGCATGAAAAGGTAATGTAAAACAATGCACTAGGTACGCACACAATGGGCACACATAGCGTGAAATGTAATGAAAACAATGTACTAAGTACGCACACAATGGGCATACATAGCATGAAAAGGTAATGTAAAACAATGCACTAGGTACGCACACAATGGGCACACATAGCGTGAAATGTAATGAAAACAATGTACTAAGTACGCACACAATGGGCATACATAGCATGAAAAGGTAATGTAAAACAATGCACTAGGTACGCACACAATGGGCACACATAGCGTGAAATGTAATGAAAACAATGTACTAAGTACACACACAATGGGCATACATAGCATAAAACACAATGAAATCATGTACTATAAATGTACTAATGAACATAGCAAGTATATGATGTGAAAGCAGGAAAGCATGAAAGTAACAAGTAGGCACATGTGTTCCACCCCAAAATGTTTGGAAAATAGTAAAAGAGGGGTCTATGTACTCACTTGAGATTGCTCAATAGACTTTAGATATCCACCAAGCAAGGTTAGAAAATCACGGATTCAAACGTCACCTAATATAGGTAACTATATTAATAAACGGACCTAATCGGAGGATCGGGTAGCATGAGGGTTCGTAAACCAAATGAGTGTAGGAACTCATGTAATATGGTTTAACAAAGCCTACATACTAAAATGAAACTTATCCTAAGTGCTTTTGACCCGTTACGACCCGTTTAGGTAGCTTATGCTACTTTAACGCGCCATTTGCGTAAAACGCGTTCGGACCGCCTAACTAGCCCTATGACAAGTAAGATATGCCTTAACATGTTTAATATTGTTGCTAAATCAGTTTAGATGTCAAAAGTTATGTTACATAGGCTTAAAATGAATTTTGGTGCAAAAAGGGTATTTTGGTAATTTACCTAAGGCATAAGAACTACTTATCATATAACTACTTAAACGACGTGACCATAAGGTATAACCTCGAAAGGTGTTAGGATCGGAGGCTCTCATGATAGTGTTTGTTTGTTTGAAATGAATGATCAATGAATATGAAAACATGTTAGGTGCAGTGGAAATGAAAACAAACTTTGTAAACACAATCAAAGAAGAAAATAGTTTGATAAACAATTGCTTCACAAAGAGTCAAAAGATTACAAATCAAAGCAAAAGATTACAGTCATGCTTACAAACTATACTCCCCCTCAGCCTGATGCCCCAAGGTTGGTTGCACACAAGATGAAAGGATTAGACATGAGGAGAAGATCCCACTCAGTCAATCAAATGTAACAGTACAGGGTACTGATACATTTATAGGCAAACCAAACCACTGAGGTATCTCAGCTGACGTCACCATGAAAGCGACGTCTAACAGCCTAACAACCTGTATCTACTGACCTTGCACAAACACTGCTAACCTAACCACTGACTATACATAAAACAGATATTTCACTAAACAACTGCTTTCTCTTTATGTCAGTGCTTTCCTCAAGGTTGATCAGTCCTTGACTGGGCAGTGCTTTATCATCAGTAGATAGGACCAGCAGTATTGGAAACTTCAGGGTTTACATCAGCAGTTGAAAGGGCAGCAGCAGTTGTATATGGACAGTGGATAGATACCATCAGTTGTTATAAATCACTTTCAAGGGGAGAGCAAAGTGTAAACTGCTGCTTATTGTGAATCCTCTGTTGTGACCTGGTTTTGGCTTTACATTATCTGTTCCTCTGGTAGGGTTCAATCCCAACAATCTCCCCCTGGAACAGATAATGCCAAAACCTTTCATTATTCAGGACCTTTATTACTCATCAAGAGTGCCTTAGCTTGTTCTTTGAATTCAGCTTCAAATTCCCGTGCACTCTGGTCATCCTCATCCCTACAAAGTGTAAGTTCAAGGAGATCCTGCAAATCTTGAACACTAAGGCCTAGTGCTTCTTTCCTTGATATGTACTTCACTACGCCATTGGCTCTGACCAGGGTCAATACGTGAGTCTTTTGATCAGACATCCACTTTAGTATTTTTAAGCCAAGTGGGTTTCTTGGGAGAGACTTATTTGCAGATGAGTTGAGGGATAATGGCCTTGAAAACATCTGCAGACTTTCAGACATTCTTTTGAAAGTTTCTTCAATGACTTTGTCTGCTGCAGCTATATCTTCTGCAGTTTCTTGTTCAATGAGTTCTTGTTTTTCAGCTTCTGTCTTGTCTTTAGCAGTGTTTGGAGATGCAGTTTTGTTTAATGCCTTAAAAAGGCTTTGAAGCTTTGTTGAAGTTTCTTCTTTTAGACCCATTTTCGTGATGGTATCTTTGAAGTACTCTGCTTCCTTTTCTATTACCTCTTCTTCAGTCAGCTGTTCTCCCTCTTCTTGATTTGTTACAAAAGTAGACCGGAACAGTGTGTCGAGGTTTCCCATCTTTTGTTCAAGCTTCATCATTTGTTCTTTCTTCTTAGAAGTGCCTGAAACAGTTATCTTTCTTTTCTTCAGCCTCTCGTAGGCTTCATCGGTTTGCTGTTTTGACCATTTTGATATGGCTTCAGCAGTATCCATTTTTGCATCCACCAGCTCCCTTTTCTTTCTCTTATATTCAGCAGTTAAATCAGCAATGAGCTTTTCATATTTTCTCCAGTTAGGAGCATTCTTCTTCTTCTTCGTAGGATCATTCTTAATCTTTTCAATCCTTTCTGCCTCACGCTTAAGAGCTACTACTGGCCATTCTTTGAACTGTTGTTCTTCAGCAGGATAGAATTTCTCTTTCATGATGTAGGCTAGATATTGTTTTCTCAGCTCTTTCTTTTGATCAGTCTTTTCTTTGTTTAGGTCTTGTGCAAACCCTTCTATCTGCTTTACTTTTGTGAAGTAGAACTCCAGTCTTTTAGCTATGCCATCTTTGCTTAACTTATCTTTTTCACTGTCAACCTTGGCTTTTACTTTAGCCTGCCTTGCCTTGAGTTTGAGATAGTCATCCATATCATCTGGTGGCATGTAGCCTATGAGTGAGGAGAATCTCCTTTTTGAAGGATCTTCTTCTGTATAGAATTGCCTCATCTCATTTTTTATGGCTTCAAGTTCCAGTGGATATTGTGCAGCATTAGGATCATGTATACCCTCATCGGCAGGTATTGGTTTTCTTTTTCTGTTGAAGAGCTTTGGCTGTGAAGTAGGAGAAGTGAGAGCAGTGGTGGATGACTGACTAACAGCTGTTGAAACAACTGGTGTCTCAACATCTGCTGTCATTACAACTGTTGATATGTCAGCAGTTGTCTTCTGCTTTTGAGCAGGGGATGGAAGTGGTGAGATAGTTTTTGATGGTGGTGGTGACTCATCATCTGATATGAGATTCCTTCTCCTTTTTAATGAAGTAGGAGCAGATGATGTTTTGGATGAATCAGTGGTTTGAATGATGGGAAGTGTCTGACAAATAACTGTTGAAACAACTGGTGCTTCAACCGTTGCTATCATTACAACAGATGTTATAACATCTGTTGTCTTCTGTTTTATGACAGGAGGCAGTGGTAATGGTGTGATTGTAGATGATGGTGGTAGAGCAGTAGTTGTAGTGGTGTGTGGTAGAGTGGTGTGTGTTGATGACATGGCAGCTGTTTGGCTACTGACAACAGTTTTTGTAACTACTGCTGTATCAGTTGTTTGGCTAACAGGTTTTGAGACCTGTTTTTCTGTTTCTTTTTCTTTTTCAGGCTCAACATGAAGGCCATGTTCTATTCCCATCCTATTCATTTTTCCTAACAGCTTGTTATTCTCCCCCTTTTTGGCATTATCTGAAGGGGGATTTACAAGAAAAGGTATGGAAGAAGGAACTTTTCCAGAAGCATTTTGAATGCTAGCCTTGATATCTGCTTGAGTGTCTTTAAATCTTGATTCAACCATGTTGGTCAGCATTTGTACTTGAATAGCATGCTTTTTGTCAGCCATAAGTTGCTGTGCTTCAAGCATGGGTTGAAAAATGTTCCAAAGCTCATTTTCAGCAAATGCATGTTGTGCAGGTGCTTGAGCAGGAACAGCAGTGGCTTGTGCTTTCTGAGCTTTTAAAATCTCTTGCACCAGCTCCTTTATTTCAGCAACTGATTCTTCAAGTTTATCAACTCTGCTCGTCAATTCCTGATATTTTGAATCATCACCTACTTTAGTAGGATCATCTGAATCCCCACTAGCAGTGGTTATATCAATGTTTGACTTAGGAACAGAGTCCCAAAAATCACCCATTGATGCCCCTTGTTCTTGGTACTGGGGACTTCTTTCTTCAGCACTTGATAAACCTTTGATGTTACTAGTGGTCAAAATAGGCTCACTAGTGGTTAACATTGGTGCTATTGAAGAAATTGCCTTCAAGGGAGTCTGATTTATGAAACAACTGGCCAACTGGAGACCTGTTGATCCACCAGTTGTAGTTGCTGCTCCACTTGAACTACCACCAAGAGTTATATGTAACTCAGGGGGTGTAACCTCCTCAATTGTTGCTGGGATAGCAGAAGTAGTAGCATCAGACCCAGTCACTTGTGGAAGTATGCTCTCAGTGATAGGTGTTAGAGAGGAACTGGTTTGTGTCTGAGCTATATCAGCTGCATGCAACAAAGGTAGCATGGTTTGTGGTAATATGATTGGTGAGGGGATGGGAGTTGAAAGAGACATGTCCTTGGGATCAGGACTGAGGAAGATGGATCCAAGTGGATTCAGAGCTTCATAGTGTGGTGTCCCTGTGCTTACAACCTGATCCTTTTGTGAGGATGCAGGAGGAGTTTTAGGCATGGGTTGAGATCTTTCAACCAACTGCTGTGAGGAAGTAGCAGCAGTGGTTTGTGGTGACTTTTGTGTTGTCACAGGCATTTCCTCTGGGATCTCATCTTCCAGAGTTGCCTTTGTTTTGGGTTTGGTGGGTTTTCTGGATGTTTTTCTTTTGGTCTTTTTGAAGATGTCAGGTGTGGGTTTCAAAGCAGTGGTTGTGCTGCTTTGATCACCTTGAGCAGTGGGCTCAGCAGCTGATACCTGAGGAGCAGTTGTAACCGCTAAAGTCTGCTTAGGTACCCCTGCTTTTGTTTTTATTGGTGCCATCATCCTTGAAAATGTTTCTTTTGTTAAGCTTTTTATTTGACAATGAACACCTTGTTTGAGCAAATTTACATTTTTCTTTTCAAATTTTTGTTCAAAATAATAACTCAAAAATCTTGGAAAAAGTAAAAATGCTTTACTTTCAACGTTTTTCACCATGTCATTGAAAATCTCCTGGGAGTAGTTATAGTCTTTATTATTCAAAATAGCGTAACCCAGGCTTTGAATTTTCAATGGTATTTCGTTGAAAGATGTTGTTTTATTTGAAGCACACATCAAGAGTGTGTGAAATAAAAACCTGGGTGCAGATGGAAAATAACCCTTTTGTAGGGTATCTACCTTTGCCTGTTCTGCATAGCCCCTTTTCAGAAAATCAGTTTTTAACTCGTTTTTATCAAAAGAGAGTTTACCTTCCTGATCGTTGAGATTAAAAACTTCGGAGATCGACTGTGGGGTTATTTGAACTGCTTTACCCTGTATTGAGGAGTTAATGGCTATGACTTTATCGTCTTGTTTCTCAAGCATCGCCTTTTTCCAAAACTCTCTCTGGGTTTGCAGATATATGGGAGCATTTACTGTCAACAAAGTTTTGTACTTTGATGCAGATAATGTATCAATGATGGTGTCAAAGGTGTGATTATCAGTAGGTTTTGTGAGTAACCCCAGATAGTTGTGAGATTGTTTGAATGGTATTTCGATGGTTTCTTCAGCCGTTTGAGCGGCCTCAGTTTAAGGTGGTGGTGATGTAGGTTTTGATTTTGATTTTCCTTTTGACTTCGTCATTTTTATGAAGAAGAATCGGAGAATGATTTTGAGGGTTTTGAGAAGAAGGGTTGAAAACTGTTATGAGAAGAGAATTTTTGGAATTCAATTCGACAGTGTAAAACCCTGTTTGGGGTTTAGGGCAGGGTTTTATTTAGGGAAAAAGTGATCGCTGATGTGGCAGCGGTTATTACGATCTGAGGGCTAAAAACTGACCACGTGTCAAACACTGATGAAATGAATGAAGGATGGAGAACAGTTGTTTTAAGAGCCACTGACGTATCAAGCATCAGTAGTTCCAACGGTAAAAATTATGGGCAGTGGATGATTTTTACTATCAGTGGATAGCATATCAGTGGATTGGTCACTGATTTTGAACATCAGTGTTTTTCAAGAAAATGAAGGATCAGTGGATAACTTTCAGCAGTGGACAGTGTTTAGAGATCAGACGTTGGAACAAAACAGTGGTTAGGGTAAATGATGCAGATTTGAAAGACAAATATTTCAGCAACAGTTTTGATAATTTTCATTCAAGGTTTTACCACATGTCAGTTTTGATGGACAGTGGTTTAGTACCCCAGATGATGAAAACTTTTTGCTAAGGCCACTCATTTTCGTTTCATATTCAATTAAAACATGAGTACCTTAGTAATTCAAGCATAGTTAGCAATCAACATTTGAGCAAACCTGAGAATGACATGATCTTGACAAATTTACCATTTCCTTTTGACCCATTTCTGAGGACGATAATACCAACAAAAATAAGGTATTACATCCTGACAGGAACTGAAACTGTTGCTAAACAAAAACGAGCAAAAATTCCAAATATATTATTTAAAAAAAATGAACAATAAATCCTGGTTATTCGAGAAACTCCTTTTGAAAAAATGGTTAAGGACATTCTGAGAACAGCATCAAAAAGGATCTGGTATAATTTCAATGAAACACATAATCATACCATACTCAAGTTTTTTGACAGCAGTGGTCAACATTTTGACCACTGTTTGGTACCATTTTCTGTGTCAGTTGATTGCAAACATGAGGACACATGGACACATGAATTTTGAAGATCCTGTTGTAGATCTAATTTCTATGTGATGATTTTGAAAATTTGTCTAGTCCTTTTGTAAGTTCAATCACTGGGAACACTAATGTCACTTGAACTTTCTTGAACCAATGAGCACAAACAGTTGCTTAATTGACCATTATTACCCCAAGCTTTGACTCTTAAGTGTTTTAAGTTTATTCCCTTTTCTTCTGAATTCAAAAGTTTTGAGATAAACACACTTCAGAGTTTTTGTGAATATTAGTCCAAAATCATTTTGCAGTAATGTTTTGAGAGACTTGGTCATGTTTTCACAAGTTTTTCACCCAATCTCACATTACATATGATACGGACTATGTTGACCCCTGTTTTCTTAATGTATTTGAACATAGTTGATTTTGTCCCTTTTACGAACTCAACCTGTTTTCTACACATAAGATCTAAATAACTAAAGTTTTAATTTCCCTCTTTTTGTGTTAACAAAACAACAATGCTTTTATGAACATAGGTTTTGTTAATCTGAGGTTTGTACTTTAGTATTTAATAAAAACATCACATATTACACATCAACAGTTTAAATCAATTTAGAAAATAAAATAATATCATGGTTTAACAGATATTGCTTTCAGATCTAGAACCATGAGTGTCTTGTGCATGAATTTACTTGTTGTGTGAAATTTGTGTGTCATATGACATCTTGGTTGATTTACAGAGTTTTTGAATGATCATTTTGAACATGATTTACACAGTACTCTGTTTTTCAACTAAATACACCCAACCTTAGTATCAATGAATTTTGAGCCGAACTGTGATGTCAAATTTATTGTTAGATCGAATTTGACTGTCCAGGCTCTGATACCAATTGTTAGGATCGGAGGCTCTCATGATAGTGTTTGTTTGTTTGAAATGAATGATCAATGAATATGAAAACATGTTAGGTGCAGCGGAAATGAAAACAAACTTTGTAAACACAATCAAAGAAGAAAATAGTTTGATAAACAATTGCTTCACAAAGAGTCAAAAGATTACAAATCAAAGCAAAAGATTACAGTCATGCTTACAAACTATACTCCCCCTCAGCCTGATGCCCCAAGGTTGGTTGCACACAAGATGAAAGGATTAGACATGAGGAGAAGATCCCACTCAGTCAATCAAATGTAACAGTACAGGGTACTGATACATTTATAGGCAAACCAAACCACTGAGGTATCTCAGCTGACGTCACCATGAAAGCGACGTCTAACAGCCTAACAACCTGTATCTACTGACCTTGCACAAACACTGCTAACCTAACCACTGACTATACATAAAACAGATATTTCACTAAACAACTGCTTTCTCTTTATGTCAGTGCTTTCCTCAAGGTTGATCAGTCCTTGACTGGGCAGTGCTTTATCATCAGTAGATAGGACCAGCAGTATTGGAAACTTCAGGGTTTACATCAGCAGTTGAAAGGGCAGCAGCAGTTGTATATGGACAGTGGATAGATACCATCAGTTGTTATAAATCACTTTCAAGGGGAGAGCAAAGTGTAAACTGCTGCTTATTGTGAATCCTCTGTTGTGACCTGGTTTTGGCTTTACATTATTTGTTCCTCTGGTAGGGTTCAATCCCAACAATCTCCCCCTGGAACAGATAATGCCAAAACCTTTCATTATTCAGGACCTTTATTACTCATCAAGAGTGCCTTAGCTTGTTCTTTGAATTCAGCTTCAAATTCCCGTGCACTCTGGTCATCCTCATCCCTACAAAGTGTAAGTTCAAGGAGATCCTGCAAATCTTGAACACTAAGGCCTAGTGCTTCTTTCCTTGATATGTACTTCACTACGCCATTGGCTCTGACCAGGGTCAATACGTGAGTCTTTTGATCAGACATCCACTTTAGTATTTTTAAGCCAAGTGGGTTTCTTGGGAGAGACTTATTTGCAGATGAGTTGAGGGATAATGGCCTTGAAAACATCTGCAGACTTTCAGACATTCTTTTGAAAGTTTCTTCAATGACTTTGTCTGCTGCAGCTATATCTTCTGCAGTTTCTTGTTCAATGAGTTCTTGTTTTTCAGCTTCTGTCTTGTCTTTAGCAGTGTTTGGAGATGCAGTTTTGTTTAATGCCTTAAAAAGGCTTTGAAGCTTTGTTGAAGTTTCTTCTTTTAGACCCATTTTCGTGATGGTATCTTTGAAGTACTCTGCTTCCTTTTCTATTACCTCTTCTTCAGTCAGCTGTTCTCCCTCTTCTTGATTTGTTACAAAAGTAGACCGGAACAGTGTGTCGAGGTTTCCCATCTTCTGTTCAAGCTTCATCATTTGTTCTTTCTTCTTAGAAGTGCCTGAAACAGTTATCTTTCTTTTCTTTAGCCTCTTGTAGGCTTCATCAGTTTGCTGTTTTGACCATTTTGATATGGCTTCAGCAGTATCCATTTTTTCATCCACCAGCTCCCTTTTCTTTCTCTTATATTCAGCAGTTAAATCAGCAATGAGCTTTTCATATTTTCTCCAGTTAGGAGCATTCTTCTTCTTCGTAGGATCATTCTTAATCTTTTCAATCCTTTCTGCCTCACGCTTAAGAGCTACTACTGGCCATTCTTTGAACTGTTGTTCTTCAGCAGGATAGAATTTCTCTTTCATGATGTAGGCTAGATATTGTTTTCTTAGCTCTTTCTTTTGATCAGCCTTTTCTTTGTTTAGGTCTTGTGCAAACCCTTCTATCTGCTTTACTTTTGTGAAGTAGAACTCCAGTCTTTTAGCTATGCCATCTTTGCTTAACTTATCTTTTTCACTGTCAACCTTGGCTTTTACTTTAGCCTGCCTTGCCTTGAGTTTGAGGTAGTCATCCATATCATCTGGTGGCATGTAGCCTATGAGTGAGGAGAATCTCCTTTTTGAAGGATCTTCTTCTGTATAGAATTGCCTCATCTCATTTTTTATGGCTTCAAGTTCCAGTGGATATTGTGCAGCATTAGGATCATGTATACCCTCATCGGCAGGTATTGGTTTTCTTTTTCTGTTGAAGAGCTTTGGCTGTGAAGTAGGAGAAGTGAGAGCAGTGGTGGATGACTGACTAACAGCTGTTGAAACAACTGGTGTCTCAACATCTGCTGTCATTACAACTGTTGATATGTCAGCAGTTGTCTTCTGCTTTTGAGCAGGGGATGGAAGTGGTGAGATAGTTTTTGATGGTGGTGATGGTGGTGGTGACTCATCATCTGATATGAGATTCCTTCTCCTTTTTAATGAAGTAGGAGCAGATGATGTTTTGGATGAATCAGTGGTTTGAATGATGGGAAGTGTCTGACAAACAACTGTTGAAACAACTGGTGCTTCAACCGCTGCTATCATTACAACAGATGTTATAACATCTGTTGTCTTCTGTTTTATGACAGGAGGCAGTGGTAATGGTGTGATTGTAGATGATGGTGGTAGAGCAGTAGTTGTAGTGGTGTGTGGTAGAGTGGTGTGTGTTGATGACATGGCAGCTGTTTGGCTACTGACTGCAGTTTTTGTAACTACTGCTGTATCAGTTGTTTGGCTAACAGGTTTTGAGACCTGTTTTTCTGTTTCTTTTTCTTTTTCAGGCTCAACATGAAGGCCATGTTCTATTCCCATCCTATTCATTTTTCCCAACAGCTTGTTATTCTCCCCCTTTTTGGCATTATCTGAAGGGGGATTTACAAGAAAAGGTATGGAAGAAGGAACTTTTCCAGAAGCATTTTGAATGCTAGCCTTTATAGCCTTGATATCTGCTTGAGTGTCTTTAAATCTTGATTCAACCATGTTGGTCAGCATTTGTACTTGAATAGCATGCTTTTTGTCAGCCATAAGTTGCTGTGCTTCAAGCATGGGTTGAAAAATGTTCCAAAGCTCATTTTCAGCAAATGCATGTTGTGCAGGTGCTTGAGCAGGAACAGCAGTGGCTTGTGCTTTCTGAGCTTTTAAAATCTCTTGCACCAGCTCCTTTATTTCAGCAACTGATTCTTCAAGTTTATCAACTCTGCTCGTCAATTCCTGATATTTTGAATCATCACCTACTTTAGTAGGATCATCTGAATCCCCACTAGCAGTGGTTATATCAATGTTTGACTTAGGAACAGAGTCCCAAAAATCACCCATTGATGCCCCTTGTTCTTGGTACTGGGGACTTCTTTCTTCAGCACTTGATAAACCTTTGATGTTACTAGTGGTCAAAATAGGCTCACTAGTGGTTAACATTGGTGCTATTGAAGAAATTGCCTTCAAGGGAGTCTGATTTATGAAACAACTGGCCAACTGGAGACCTGTTGATCCACCAGTTGTAGTTGCTGCTCCACTTGAACTACCACCAAGAGTTATATGTAACTCAGGGGGTGTAACCTCCTCAATTGTTGCTGGGATAGCAGAAGTAGTAGCATCAGACCCAGTCACTTGTGGAAGTATGCTCTCAGTGATAGGTGTTAGAGAGGAACTGGTTTGTGTCTGAGCTATATCAGCTGCATGCAACAAAGGTAGCATGGTTTGTGGTAATATGATTGGTGAGGGGATGGGAGTTGAAAGAGACATGTCCTTGGGATCAGGACTGAGGAAGATGGATCCAAGTGGATTCAGAGCTTCATAGTGTGGTGTCCCTGTGCTTACAACCTGATCCTTTTGTGAGGATGCAGGAGGAGTTTTAGGCATGGGTTGAGATCTTTCAACCAACTGCTGTGAGGAAGTAGCAGCAGTGGTTTGTGGTGACTTTTGTGTTGTCACAGGCATTTCCTCTGGGATCTCATCTTCCAGAGTTGCCTTTGTTTTGGGTTTGATGGGTTTTCTGGATGTTTTTCTTTTGGTCTTTTTGAAGATGTCAGGTGTGGGTTTCAAAGCAGTGGTTGTGCTGCTTTGATCACCTTGAGCAGTGGGCTCAGCAGCTGATACCTGAGGAGCAGTTGTAACCGCTAAAGTCTGCTTAGGTACCCCTGCTTTTGTTTTTATTGGTGCCATCATCCTTGAAAATGTTTCTTTTGTTAAGCTTTTTATTTGACAATGAACACCTTGTTTGAGCAAATTTACATTTTTCTTTTCAAATTTTTGTTCAAAATAATAACTCAAAAATCTTGGAAAAAGTAAAAATGCTTTACTTTCAACGTTTTTCACCATGTCATTGAAAATCTCCTGGGAGTAGTTATAGTCTTTATTATTCAAAATAGCGTAACCCAGGCTTTGAATTTTCAATGGTATTTCGTTGAAAGATGTTGTTTTATTTGAAGCACACATCAAGAGTGTGTGAAATAAAAACCTGGGTGCAGATGGAAAATAACCCTTTTGTAGGGTATCTACCTTTGCCTGTTCTGCATAGCCCCTTTTCAGAAAATCAGTTTTTAACTCGTTTTTATCAAAAGAGAGTTTACCTTCCTGATCGTTGAGATTAAAAACTTCGGAGATCGACTGTGGGGTTATTTGAACTGCTTTACCCTGTATTGAGGAGTTAATGGCTATGACTTTATCGTCTTGTTTCTCAAGCATCGCCTTTTTCCAAAACTCTCTCTGGGTTTGCAGATATATGGGAGCATTTACTGTCAACAAAGTTTTGTACTTTGATGCAGATAATGTATCAATGATGGTGTCAAAGGTGTGATTATCAGTAGGTTTTGTGAGTAACCCTAGATAGTTGTGAGATTGTTTGAATGGTATTTCGATGGTTTCTTCAGCCGTTTGAGCGGCCTCAGTTGAAGGTGGTGGTGATGTAGGTTTTGATTTTGATTTTCCTTTTGACTTCGTCATTTTTATGAAGAAGAATCGGAGAATGATTTTGAGGGTTTTGAGAAGAAGGGTTGAAAACTGTTATGAGAAGAGAATTTTTGGAATTCAATTCGACAGTGTAAAACCCTGTTTGGGGTTTAGGGCAGGGTTTTATTTAGGGAAAAAGTGATCGCTGATGTGGCAGCGGTTATTACGATCTGAGGGCTAAAAACTGACCACGTGTCAAACACTGATGAAATGAATGAAGGATGGAGAACAGTTGTTTTAAGAGCCACTGACGTATCAAGCATCAGTAGTTCCAACGGTAAAAATTATGGGCAGTGGATGATTTTTACTATCAGTGGATAGCATATCAGTGGATAGGTCACTGATTTTGAACATCAGTGTTTTTCAAGAAAATGAAGGATCAGTGGATAACTTTCAGCAGTGGACAGTGTTTAGAGATCAGACGTTGGAACAAAACAGTGGTTAGGGTAAATGATGCAGATTTGAAAGACAAATATTTCAGCAACAGTTTTGATAATTTTCATTCAAGGTTTTACCACATGTCAGTTTTGATGGACAGTGGTTTAGTACCCCAGATGATGAAAACTTTTTGCTAAGGCCACTCATTTTCGTTTCATATTCAATTAAAACATGAGTACCTTAGTAATTCAAGCATAGTTAGCAATCAACATTTGAGCAAACCTGAGAATGACATGATCTTGACAAATTTACCATTTCCTTTTGACCCATTTCTGAGGACGATAATACCAACAAAAATAAGGTATTACATCCTGACAGGAACTGAAACTGTTGCTAAACAAAAACGAGCAAAAGTTCCAAATATATTATTTAAAAAAAATGAACAATAAATCCTGGTTATTCGAGAAACTCCTTTTGAAAAAATGGTTAAGGACATTCTGAGAACAACATCAAAAAGGATCTGGTATAATTTCAATGAAACACATAATCATACCATACTCAAGTTTTTTGACAGCAGTGGTCAACATTTTGACCACTGTTTGGTACCATTTTCTGTGTCAGTTGATTGCAAACATGAGGACACATGGACACATGAATTTTGAAGATCCTGTTGTAGATCTAATTTCTATGTGATGATTTTGAAAATTTGTCTAGTCCTTTTGTAAGTTCAATCACTGGGAACACTAATGTCACTTGAACTTTCTTGAACCAATGAGCACAAACAGTTGCTTAATTGACCATTATTACCCCAAGCTTTGACTCTTAAGTGTTTTAAGTTTATTCCCTTTTCTTCTGAATTCAAAAGTTTTGAGATAAACACACTTCAGAGTTTTTGTGAATATTAGTCCAAAATCATTTTGCAGTAATGTTTTGAGAGACTTGGTCATGTTTTCACAAGTTTTTCACCCAATCTCACATTACATATGATACGGACTATGTTGACCCCTGTTTTCTTAATGTATTTGAACATAGTTGATTTTGTCCCTTTTAGGAACTCAACCTGTTTTCTACACATAAGATCTAAATAACTAAAGTTTTAATTTCCCTCTTTTTGTGTTAACAAAACAACAATGCTTTTATGAACATAGGTTTTGTTAATCTGAGGTTTGTACTTTAGTATTTAATAAAAACATCACATATTACACATCAACAGTTTAAATCAATTTAGAAAATAAAATAATATCATGGTTTAACAGATATTGCTTTTAGATCTAGAACCATGAGTGTCTTGTGCATGAATTTACTTGTTGTGTGAAATTTGTGTGTCATATGACATCTTGGTTGATTTACAGAGTTTTTGAATGATCATTTTGAACATGATTTACACAGTACTCTGTTTTTCAACTAAATACACCCAACCTTAGTATCAATGAATTTTTAGCCGAACTGTTATGTCAAATTGATTGTTAGATCGAATTTGACTGTCCAGGCTCTGATACCAATTGTTAGGATCGGAGGCTCTCATGATAGTGTTTGTTTGTTTGAAATGAATGATCAATGAATATGAAAACATGTTAGGTGCAGCGGAAATGAAAACAAACTTTGTAAACACAATCAAAGAAGAAAATAGTTTGATAAACAATTGCTTCACAAAGAGTCAAAAGATTACAAATCAAAGCAAAAGATTACAGTCATGCTTACAAACTATACTCCCCCTCAGCCTGATGCCCCAAGGTTGGTTGCACACAAGATGAAAGGATTAGACATGAGGAGAAGATCCCACTCAGTCAATCAAATGTAACAGTACAGGGTACTGATACATTTATAGGCAAACCAAACCACTGAGGTATCTCAGCTGACGTCACCATGAAAGCGACGTCTAACAGCCTAACAACCTGTATCTACTGACCTTGCACAAACACTGCTAACCTAACCACTGACTATACATAAAACAGATATTTCACTAAACAACTGCTTTCTCTTTATGTCAGTGCTTTCCTCAAGGTTGATCAGTCCTTGACTGGGCAGTGCTTTATCATCAGTAGATAGGACCAGCAGTATTGGAAACTTCAGGGTTTACATCAGCAGTTGAAAGGGCAGCAGCAGTTGTATATGGACAGTGGATAGATACCATCAGTTGTTATAAATCACTTTCAAGGGGAGAGCAAAGTGTAAACTGCTGCTTATTGTGAATCCTCTGTTGTGACCTGGTTTTGGCTTTACATTATCTGTTCCTCTGGTAGGGTTCAATCCCAACAATCTCCCCCTGGAACAGATAATGCCAAAACCTTTCATTATTCAGGACCTTTATTACTCATCAAGAGTGCCTTAGCTTGTTCTTTGAATTCAGCTTCAAATTCCCGTGCACTCTGGTCATCCTCATCCCTACAAAGTGTAAGTTCAAGGAGATCCTGCAAATCTTGAACACTAAGGCCTAGTGCTTCTTTCCTTGATATGTACTTCACTACGCCATTGGCTCTGACCAGGGTCAATACGTGAGTCTTTTGATCAGACATCCACTTTAGTATTTTTAAGCCAAGTGGGTTTCTTGGGAGAGACTTATTTGCAGATGAGTTGAGGGATAATGGCCTTGAAAACATCTGCAGACTTTCAGACATTCTTTTGAAAGTTTCTTCAATGACTTTGTCTGCTGCAGCTATATCTTCTGCAGTTTCTTGTTCAATGAGTTCTTGTTTTTCAGCTTCTGTCTTGTCTTTAGCAGTGTTTGGAGATGCAGTTTTGTTTAATGCCTTAAAAAGGCTTTGAAGCTTTGTTGAAGTTTCTTCTTTTAGACCCATTTTCGTGATGGTATCTTTGAAGTACTCTGCTTCCTTTTCTATTACCTCTTCTTCAGTCAGCTGTTCTCCCTCTTCTTGATTTGTTACAAAAGTAGACCGGAACAGTGTGTCGAGGTTTCCCATCTTCTGTTCAAGCTTCATCATTTGTTCTTTCTTCTTAGAAGTGCCTGAAACAGTTATCTTTCTTTTCTTCAGCCTCTTGTAGGCTTCATCGGTTTGCTGTTTTGACCATTTTGATATGGCTTCAGCAGTATCCATTTTTGCATCCACCAGCTCCCTTTTCTTTCTCTTATATTCAGCAGTTAAATCAGCAATGAGCTTTTCATATTTTCTCCAGTTAGGAGCATTCTTCTTCTTCGTAGGATCATTCTTAATCTTTTCAATCCTTTCTGCCTCACGCTTAAGAGCTACTACTGGCCATTCTTTGAACTGTTGTTCTTCAGCAGGATAGAATTTCTCTTTCATGATGTAGGCTAGATATTGTTTTCTTAGCTCTTTCTTTTGATCAGCCTTTTCTTTGTTTAGGTCTTGTGCAAACCCTTCTATCTGCTTTACTTTTGTGAAGTAGAACTCCAGTCTTTTAGCTATGCCATCTTTGCTTAACTTATCTTTTTCACTGTCAACCTTGGCTTTTACTTTAGCCTGCCTTGCCTTGAGTTTGAGGTAGTCATCCATATCATCTGGTGGCATGTAGCCTATGAGTGAGGAGAATCTCCTTTTTGAAGGATCTTCTTCTGTATAGAATTGCCTCATCTCATTTTTTATGGCTTCAAGTTCCAGTGGATATTGTGCAGCATTAGGATCATGTATACCCTCATCGGCAGGTATTGGTTTTCTTTTTCTGTTGAAGAGCTTTGGCTGTGAAGTAGGAGAAGTGAGAGCAGTGGTGGATGACTGACTAACAGCTGTTGAAACAACTGGTGTCTCAACATCTGCTGTCATTACAACTGTTGATATGTCAGCAGTTGTCTTCTGCTTTTGAGCAGGGGATGGAAGTGGTGAGATAGTTTTTGATGGTGGTGATGGTGGTGGTGACTCATCATCTGATATGAGATTCCTTCTCCTTTTTAATGAAGTAGGAGCAGATGATGTTTTGGATGAATCAGTGGTTTGAATGATGGGAAGTGTCTGACAAACAACTGTTGAAACAACTGGTGCTTCAACCGCTGCTATCATTACAACAGATGTTATAACATCTGTTGTCTTCTGTTTTATGACAGGAGGCAGTGGTAATGGTGTGATTGTAGATGATGGTGGTAGAGCAGTAGTTGTAGTGGTGTGTGGTAGAGTGGTGTGTGTTGATGACATGGCAGCTGTTTGGCTACTGACAGCAGTTTTTGTAACTACTGTTGTATCAGTTGTTTGGCTAACAGGTTTTGAGACCTGTTTTTCTGTTTCTTTTTCTTTTTCAGGCTCAACATGAAGGCCATGTTCTATTCTCATCCTATTCATTTTTCCCAACAGCTTGTTATTCTCCCCCTTTTTGGCATTATCTGAAGGGGGATTTACAAGAAAAGGTATGGAAGAAGGAACTTTTCCAGAAGCATTTTGAATGCTAGCCTTTATAGCCTTGATATCTGCTTGAGTGTCTTTAAATCTTGATTCAACCATGTTGGTCAGCATTTGTACTTGAATAGCATGCTTTTTGTCAGCCATAAGTTGCTGTGCTTCAAGCATGCTCATTTTCAGCAAATGCATGTTGTGCAGGTGCTTGAGCAGGAACAGCAGTGGCTTGTGCTTTCTGAGCTTTTAAAATCTCTTGCACCAGCTCCTTTATTTCAGCAACTGATTCTTCAAGTTTATCAACTCTGCTCGTCAATTCCTGATATTTTGAATCATCACCTACTTTAGTAGGATCATCTGAATCCCCACTAGCAGTGGTTATATCAATGTTTGACTTAGGAACAGAGTCCCAAAAATCACCCATTGATGCCCCTTGTTCTTGGTACTGGGGACTTCTTTCTTCAGCACTTGATAAACCTTTGATGTTACTAGTGGTCAAAATAGGCTCACTAGTGGTTAACATTGGTGCTATTGAAGAAATTGCCTTCAAGGGAGTCTGATTTATGAAACAACTGGCCAACTGGAGACCTGTTGATCCACCAGTTGTAGTTGCTGCTCCACTTGAACTACCACCAAGAGTTATATGTAACTCAGGGGGTGTAACCTCCTCAATTGTTGCTGGGATAGCAGAAGTAGTAGCATCAGACCCAGTCACTTGTGGAAGTATGCTCTCAGTGATAGGTGTTAGAGAGGAACTGGTTTGTGTCTGAGCTATATCAGCTGCATGCAACAAAGGTAGCATGGTTTGTGGTAATATGATTGGTGAGGGGATGGGAGTTGAAAGAGACATGTCCTTGGGATCAGGACTGAGGAAGATGGATCCAAGTGGATTCAGAGCTTCATAGTGTGGTGTCCCTGTGCTTACAACCTGATCCTTTTGTGAGGATGCAGGAGGAGTTTTAGGCATGGGTTGAGATCTTTCAACCAACTGCTGTGAGGAAGTAGCAGCAGTGGTTTGTGGTGACTTTTGTGTTGTCACAGGCATTTCCTCTGGGATCTCATCTTCCAGAGTTGCCTTTGTTTTGGGTTTGATGGGTTTTCTGGATGTTTTTCTTTTGGTCTTTTTGAAGATGTCAGGTGTGGGTTTCAAAGCAGTGGTTGTGCTGCTTTGATCACCTTGAGCAGTGGGCTCAGCAGCTGATACCTGAGGAGCAGTTGTAACCGCTAAAGTCTGCTTAGGTACCCCTGCTTTTGTTTTTATTGGTGCCATCATCCTTGAAAATGTTTCTTTTGTTAAGCTTTTTATTTGACAATGAACACCTTGTTTGAGCAAATTTACATTTTTCTTTTCAAATTTTTGTTCAAAATAATAACTCAAAAATCTTGGAAAAAGTAAAAATGCTTTACTTTCAACGTTTTTCACCATGTCATTGAAAATCTCCTGGGAGTAGTTATAGTCTTTATTATTCAAGTGGTTTGAGAAATACCATTTGCAAGTGGTTTTTGGGTGTTAAACAGCTGCAAACAGTTGTTTGCAACACTTTTGTAGATCTGGGAGGCTGATGCGGCCCGCTTCAGGATTACACAAAACTCAGGCGGGACGCCTGGCCTTGTCTGATCAGCAGCAACTTTCATAAATGATAGTTTTGGTCCCTGTTACGTATTTAAGCCATTTCTGACACTTCTAAGGCCCGTAAAGCCAACTTTAAGGCCCTAAAATGATGCCTAAACATTGTGGACATGAAACATGCTCAAAATATGCCGGATGTTGGTTCGTTTGGTCGTACGATCTCGATGATCGCTTAATTACGACGGAATGCGCATAAGCGCGAAAAACGATCCAAATTGCGCGACGAATAGATTTTTTCTTATGCCAAACACTAAAATAAAATATTTTAGTGCTTACATAAATTTTTGGATGTCCGGATGGATTCAGAACTTAAGTTATGCGCGAAAGTGCAAACTTGTGCACTTTTTGACGCTTTTAGTCCCTGAATGACCCACAAGTTTATTTTAGCACACCGAACCCCTCAAAGCCTATTTCTAAGCTATATAAAGGATATTTAAGGTGTTTTTAACTTATGGTCATGTTCTGGAATGTCCGTTACAGTTCAAATTGGCATACTTTCGTAGTTTGTCAAGTTTAGTCCCTGTAAGCGAATTAACTTGTTTTTGCCATACCAAAGCCTTCAAAACTTATTTCTAAGTTATGTAAAGGTTATTTAAGGTATGTTAAGTATATTTTGATATTTCGGAGTATTTGTCGCGTTAAACTGATGACGTTTACGCACCAGTTTGCGTATAACTCTCCAGAAAGCGATATAGAGTTTGAAATTGAACAAGAATTGATATGTGCAAATGATACACATATTTATACAAATACCAAGTGTGGAGTATAATATTTCATTAGTTTGGTATTTGTTTGATGGCCGTGGAGGCGCAGGTGTCACATGATTGATTGTATGAAAGGTCTTGTTGATATGTATGTATGGTTGCAACATTGGCTTATGTTATGAAAATCATGTGCTATTGATGATTGATGAGTTCTTTAGATTGGCAATGAACTAGTAATGGTAGGATGTTGGTAGTTAATGTAATTGAATGAAGTATAAGTGGATGAATATGATGACTGTTTCGTATAGAATGTGGTTAAACACTTCAACTTCCTTGGGTAATTAGTTAGAGTGTGGCTCAAGATGATTCATGGTAAAATTGATGTAACAGTGTATATGATATGGAGTCCATGAATCTTGTTAATGTTGATAGTAATGGTTAGGTTAGTTTATGTTAATGATTATATATGGATTGAAATTGATTATATATGATTAGATGAGAATTAATAATCAAGGGTTTCGTTAATCTCAAATGATTAAATCGGTTCTGGTATGTATTTGTGACAAATTTCTTGTAAATGGTGATGAAGGTTGAATGTGGACTGTAGTATAACAGTTAGTCATATGTTAGAGTTTATAAGAATCATTGACGGATCTCATGACATGATCGATTACATGCATGACAATGTTGAAACTATATATGATGATTCAAAGGGTGTTAAACTAGATTGAAGTTAGTTGTGGTTAAGGGTTATGAATTGGGGTTTAATATGAGTGGACCGCACCCTTCCGGGTGGTGTTGGGCCACGCAATTTGATGCAGCACCTGTTAGGCCTAGGATCAATGGACTCGCACACTCCGGTACTTGGGCCGGAAACCATCGGACCATGATATTGGGCACGCACACTAACTCACGAACAAAGTGTGGGTCGTACGAGTCTTGGCCCAATTGCACACTTATGATGTTAGTTGAACACTCAGATCAAGCCGCACAGTCGTGCGGGCTTAATTAACATTGGGCCTTGCATGTTACTAACTCACACGAACCGGGTCACACCCTTGAGTGGGCCTGGGAATTATCTGGGCCACGGGTTAGACCCCGGGCCGCACAGTTTATTGAACTACCACCTTAGTCGGGCCTCTAGTCAATTGGGTCGCACAGCTACTTGATTAACGTACTAAACTGCTAAATGTTAACGTAAGACACAAGATGGGTATGTGAACTATATGTGATTCGAATGTTTGTTATGTGACTATGCGACAACCTGTACACTATATGCAATTTGTTACATGCTTGGTTTGAAAGAATAAGAAACTAACTGTTATTGGTAACCATAATAGGGACTAATTGACCAATGGGGAACATGTACTTTAAATTTATCGAGCAAAACAATGGTGAGTTTATTCTTCTTGAGCATGCGTCCCGGTGGTTAGGACAGTCATTGGATTTCCCTGAGAGTGTTAGTGCATTCATCTGTCGTCTTCGTCTTATGTCGAGTCTCGGGTTCGTTGTGGTTCGAAACAAGAATGATGTCATCATTATTAATGATGACATCATCCAAGTGACCTAAGATATTGCATCATTACAAATACACGTGAAACAAGTCAAAAAGAATGCATGTGCATGTGTAGCAGAATTGTATTTTCATATAAGACAAAATAGAAGTGTATGTGTGTTAGATGATGATTTCGTTCATAAGGTCAATAGGGATTTCGCTCATATGGTCTTAGTCATAGGTTTCGCTTATGTGGTCTTTGGTTATTTCGCTTATGTGTACCTGTACATAAGAGCGAAACCACAAGGCTATATATAGGGGTTCATTTGAGCGAAACCATATAGAGTCAGTCCATGTATTCCATGCCGAAGCTCTGCCAGTGTGAAGATTGATTGTAAATAATGTCTAATCAATACAATCAGTGAGTTAAGTGAAGATCAAGCTGTTACTAAGTCTATTTCTTGTTTTCCGCACCTGAAATAGATTAAAACTTCTCTAATCGACTCATTCGGATCAGTCAAACGATCCTACAATTGGTATCAGAGCCAGTTGGAGAAGTTTTGCAGATTACAGCCTTAATTCATTGAGATTTCTATCTTCTACACCTTCTTTCATCAGTTCAACAAGTTTTAACGGTCAAAATTGGATCAAAATTTCACAGATTGTTTAAAATTGGACATAGACAAATCCCTGAGAGTTTGAGACATAAATTCATAGTAAAAATGGACAAAATTGACCTCGGACTAGGTTTCGCTTTTACGGACGTTGTGTAATTTCGCTTATTTGGACATCTGATTTCGCTTTTGTGGACAATCAAACTGATTTCACTCCAGTGTCAGCGTATCAGAGGTTTTGCTTTTGTGTCCATCTAATTTCGCTCTTGTGTCACAAAAATTGAGTGATTCCGCTCCAAAATTGTTTTTCACGAGAAAAAGTTCATTGAATTGTGTGAAACTTTAAAGAATGTTGACGGTTTGCATGTGTTATGGCCAGCTTTAGTTTGTCATTATTCGAGATGTCAGAAAGTTGGACAAGAAATCACGAGTTATTCAAGAATTGCATGCGATAAAGTGCATCGAGTTGGTCCGTTCAAGGTTGCATGTGAGGTTCACTTAAAAAGTTAGTGGGATATTGTGATTGTGTCAGTTTGAATGTGTATTGTGTCGGCTTAGTGGATATATTGGATAAGAGATATTATTCAGGTCACATGTATTGAATTGATCAAGCCCAAATAGTCATCAGCCCAAATAAACAATCATCAAGAGTTGTCGGATAGTTTTTGCTTCAGCCCACGTGATCGAGATAAAGCGGCCCAATCATTAATCAAATAAAAGTAATCAACAGTGCGGCCCAATCAGTTTTGGTGAAATTTTTCGGCTCAATCACAGTCAAGTGCAACTTACTTTATACTCGGAACAAGTGAAAGTGTGTTTTTGTGAGAAATTTTGTCGGGACAGTTTAAAAGATGGCAAAGGTCTTTGATGAAAAAGAAAACAATGATCTTAAAAAGTTAAATGATTGGTATTGAGGATATTTCAGTAGTTCTTATCAGAAATTACCCAAAGAGGTTTGGAGTAACCGGTTCGAATGTTTTCTGTGTAAGAAAGATGAAAAGTTGGATGATTTGGAGAAGCGTTTTGATCGTTTGATTGACTATTTGAAGGAAAATCAAGTAGTAATAACAGAAGCTGATATGGTATCAAAGTTTGCTAATGGATTACCAGCTGAATGGGATGATTGTTTGAAAAATTTGAGAGAAAATTCTAGTTTTTCAAAATTATCTCTGAATAAATTCATTAGTAAACTTAAAAATCACAATTATGAAATTTATCAAAAGAAGAGAGATGTGATGGATAAAATAAAAATGAATTTAGATGAGTTGAATTTAGACGTGATAAATGAAATAAACAAAAGAATCAATGTTTGTTGGGCAACAAAAAGAAATTTGATATATGATATGAAAAGGGGTTGTTATATTGATGATAATGAAAATCCTCTTGATTTCGTTACAATCTTTGGTGCAGGTACTTATAAGATAGAGAAAGAGCAAGTTCTAAAGAATGAAGTCTGTGAAGAATGAATCTTCAAATTCTGAATCAGTGTGCTCCAAATGTGACAACTTTAAGACTGACAATGGCAAACTCTTGAAGGATGCGGAAAGTTTGAAATCGGAAGTCAAGAAGTTGAAAGATGAGAAGCAAACTGATGTAAAACAGATTCTGGATTTACAGGGAAATTGTGAAAAGCTAAAAGCTGAAAATGTTAAACTGTTAAATGATTTGAACAGTTTGACATCAGAAAACAAGAAGTTGAAAGAAAAAGCAAAAGTTTTTGAAGAGAAAATTAAAAGTTTTGAAAATGAAAAATCAAAGATTGAAAAAGATTTTTAAAGTCAAATAAAAATTTTAGAAGATGAGAGAGATTTGTTTGGTAAAAACAATCTTGAAAAACAAATTGCAATCAATTCTCATCTTGAAAAAATTATTCGACTTGAAAAAGAGGCAGAATGTGCTCAAAAGAAAATCAATGAATGGGAAGAAAAGTTGAAGGTGTTTGTGAATACTTCAACTATTCCTTGCCCAAAACCTTTAAATTCAGTTCCAATAAGTGACAATGTCACAAACTTTGACAATGTCAAAGTTGAAGATTGTGATGAGAAATCTGATGATGAAAAAGATAAAATTGAAAAACAAAAATTGTTTTTGAAATTAAAAGAAAAATTCCAAGAAACTGTTCTACGATCGACTGAAAAGGGAGAATGCTCTAAGCAAAAACCTTTGAAGAAGAAAGTGGAACAGAAACAAAAAATTAAAAATGAGAAAAATGTTCAAAAAGATAATAAAAGCTCATCAGATCGATCATCCAATCACAATGAAAAATTGTTGGCAATAAGTGGTGCAGGTCGGACCACAGAGCTCAAAGGCCAAATCCACCAAACAAGAGGAGCAAGGATTATCACCAAGCCAAACAGTGCTATGATTTGAATGTTTGGACTGAAAATGGTGATTGGTACGATAACAGAGTGTGTTACCGATGTGGTTATCAAGGACACATTGCTGTTAACTGCCAAGGTTGGAATTATGAGACGAGGAGATGCTTTAACTGCAACATCAGAGGTCACATTGCCAGAGATTGCCCAAGGAGATCACATGGAAGATTGAGGGTTAATTCTCAGAAGATGGCAAAGAAATCAGTCAATGTCAAGCCCAAAGAACAGAAAGTTCAAGAACCTAAAGTTCAAGAAACGAAAGTGAAACTTTCTCAGGGACAGAAAGACAGACTGAGGAAGAAGAGAAAGAAGGCTAGAGAGTATCTCGGAAGGATTTTGTCCTCGGATACAACTGGTAAAACATATAAAAGTTCTGATAAATTGTCTTGCTCGCCAAAGACTGACAAATCAAGCAAAACGAATTCATCAGATACAAATCTGAGGATAGAGGAGAGAGTAAAGTAAGAGGGAAAGAAGAAGAAGAAAGTTTGTGGCAATGAATTTGTTTCTTTGGAAACAAAGGAGTCACATGTCGGCGATGAATCTGGCTCATCAAAGTCAGACAAGCCACGTTCAGGCGATGAATCTGGTGTGGTAAAGCCAGAAGAGCCATGTGTTGAGGTAAAAAATGAGAATTCTGGTTTAACAATGGATGATGCAAATTTTCCACCATTGTTGAACAAGAATTCAAAATCACCCAAGGACAGTCAGGCTTGGGTGAATCTGTTCAAATGAAAAACCTGACTTGCCGGAGTTCCCAGGTTGGTAAGCGTGGAACATGAATCGGCACATTTCTTGAGAAATTCACGAAAGTGATTTCGATTTAAAAGTGGTAAATCAGGAACATTAAGTTGTACTTGATTTTCTACAAGTGATGTTTGTGAATTGATCTTAAAAAATGTTAGTTTTTACAAGTGATTGAAGAAAACAAAGTGATGAAAGATCCCCGTATTTGTGAAAAGACACACAAAACTTATTTTCCGGAAAAACTATTTGATTAAAACAAACTTAAGTGTTTTGAAATCACAATGGGAAAATAGTTTGTTGTGAGGGGGAGTTCTGATTGTTTATGCCAGGTGGATGGAGAATTGAAGTGATTCTCATCATGTTGTCACATTTCTTGTACAACTTGTTTTTCAAATTTTCCCAGAAAATCAAAATTGAGACATATTTTGATTTTAGGGGGAGTAAAATTTTAAAAAAATTAGAAAATTTGAAAATGTCAAAAACATTGAAAAATTCAAAATGAGTTTTGCTGAAACAAGAGGAAATGATAGAAAATCAGTGGACTATCACAACATGCTAAAGAAATGAAAAGTCTATATGTGATAAACGGTCTCACTAAAGATGTGACGATAGGCTCAACTAGACTAGTAGATTTGCGATAATGATACAAACTTAAATGAAAAAGCCTAGTTCTAGTGGGAAACATGATTGAAAGCATAGTACTTAGTTTTGTCCTTCTTGATTGTGTACCTACCTGGTAATCGCTGATTGTCGAAAGACATAAAACTGGTTAAGTTTGTGAACTTTCACAACTTTGCTGAAAAGTCGCTGTGATTGTGCATTTTATTTTGCAAATATTTAAACTTGTTTTATTTCTTTATTTTGTTTAATCATCGGACATCCTCTGCGTATACGTGAGTATCGACCTGGATGTTGTTGCCTAAACGTTCTGCTTTATTTTCTTTGGTGTTTCGTTTAAGCTTTGGATCACCTCTGCGTATACGGAAGTATCGACCTGGTGGTTAAAGCCTAAACAACTTCAACTTATTTTTATTTTATTATTTTGTTTAAACATTGGACTTTCTCTGCGTATATGGAAGTATCGACCTGATTGTTAATGTTTAAACATTCTGCTTTGTTTTCGCACAAATCACAGTCGATAAAAGTTTAAAGGCATTACTTGAGTCGGTGTATTGCATGATGAGGGGATATGCTGAGATCGTGGGGTCCATAAGAACTTAGTGCAAAATTATTATACTTTAAACGTATCGGTAAGCATTTCGAAAGTTTTTAGATTGAGCTTAAGTGGACAACAATATCGTCAATCAACGTGAATCGTTTAGAACTAAAAATGTTTAAAGCTTAACGGTGCTAGTGATTGGTCACATAAACTGATATGATCCTCTTACGCAAACTCACAAAAATATGTTTGTACATATTATTTTACTGTATTTCTTTTCAGTAAAAAATTCAAAAAGATTTTCAGTGTGTTTTAGCATAAATTTTGAAAAATTCAAAAAGATTTTCGACAACTGATGTTGATGAGCTGATTTTCAAAATTCCAAGTGCTAAACAAGATGAACTGGTTTGGGAGTGTGTGTACTGAATTGAAAATTTTGTTTTAAGAAAGAAATTAAGTTTAGTTAATCAGGGTCATTAATTTGAACTTGATGTAACTATTTCCAGTAAGTTTTTCTTATTGTTTTAAGTAAAAACTTATGTTTTGGTGAGAAGATTGTGCAGAAGATGAGCTGATCAGAGATAAAGCCAGAGATTGATCTCAAGGTGATAGCTAATTCCAGACAGCGATCCCATCATGATGAGAGGGGGAGTCTGACGAGGTTAGAGCCAAAGAGAAGATCCTGGTATATGCTAAGAAAGAAAAGAGACTGATAAAGACTGAAGATTGAGAAGACTCGACACTTAAGACTCGTCAACATCTGAGGGGGAGTCTGTTAGTGCATTCATCTGTCGTCTTCGTCTTATGTCGAGTCTCGGGTTTGTTGCGATTCGAAACAAGAATGATGTCATCATTCTTAATGATGACATCATCCAAGTGACCTAAGATATTGCATCATTACAAATACACGTGAAACAAGTAAAAAAGAATGCATGTGCATGTGTAGCAGAATTGTATTTTCATATAAGACAAAATAGAAGTGTATGTGTGTTAGATGATGATTTCGTTCATAAGGTCAATAGGGATTTCGCTCATATGGTCTTAGTCATAGGTTTCGCTTATGTGGTCTTTGGTTATTTCGCTTATGTGTACCTGTACATAAGAGCGAAACCACAAGGCTATATATAGGGGTTCATTTGAGCGAAACCATATAGAGTCAGTCCATGTATTCCATGCCGAAGATCTGCCAGTGTGAAGATTGATTGTAAATAACGTCTAATCAATACAATCAGTGAATTAAGTGAAGATCAAGCTGTTTAGTAAGTCTATTTCTTGTTTTCCGCACCTGAAATAGATTAAAACTTCTCTAATCGACTCATTCGGATCAGTCGAATGATCCTATAGAGAGGGATAGATTTTTGGGCAAATCAATTGGGTATTCCTGAGAGGAATACGTCTTGTGGGTAAAATCGGGAATGTTGGATAATATACTCATCCTATCACCTCTAAGTCCCATCTTGTTGTTACCTGAGAGGTAACGGAGTATTAGTTGGTAGCGCTATCTAGGTTTGGCACCCTCACCCCGTACCTGAGAGGACGGGTGTGAACTAATGACTCAGTCATGCCCAATGCTTTGATTGGAGCATTGGGGAACGAGCAAAATAAATCTGGAGTCGTCTTGTATTCGGGGTATTATCAACATTGTAATCAATGAACTGAACTAAACACATGGTAACTAACGTTTTCGTAAATCTATGAACTCACCAGCGTTTTCTGATACACTTCTGTGCATGCTCGCAGGTTATAGATTATGTGGATCGTGGAACTTGCTATCTGGGATGCTGGAGTGGTCATGGGTCGTAATGCATGGAATCGCGAGACAAGTTTAATGGTTTTCGTACATACGGTTTATGTAACACTTAACAAATGATTTATGCTTCCGCTGAATACGATGAGTTATACTTTATGTAATGTAATACTTTACCTTAATAAATGAATGTTTTTATTTAAATCATGTATGAGCTCAATGTGATTGGTGGCTAGATCCTAGTATGTCACACGCCTCGCGGGGGTTCCCGCATGTGGTGTTTTGGGGGTGTGACAGTTTGGTATCAGAGCCACTGGTTATAGTGAACTTGGTTTTAAAACGTTTTTTGTAAAACCAAACTATAACCGAACAATTCTGAATATGTGAATACGACCATGACACTCAGCTCCAGATTGCAAGGTTCGTCTTTCTCACTTGTTGCATACATTACATGACTAGTACACATTTGTTTATGACGTAACAATACGAACACACGCTCGTCACTATAGCATGATGGCATGGATTGCCTGCTTACTATATGATGCATTGATAGTATGCCATAGTCCTTGGATTTTTGTGATCTTATTACTTTGACAACCTCCGTTTGACATCTAAGTTGAAGAACCATTTGACACGAGTTAGGAGGAACTGTGATGAGCATGCAAATCACAATATTATTGTGGGTGCACACATAATAATAATGTGGGGTGCATGTGAGTCCCAGTGAGGCTTAACAAGTGAAAAAGGGGTTCTGTTCCGTTATTAGATCAGTGAGAGACATAACAAACTTATAGGGGTCATAGCAGTGATTGTCTCCTACTCGAACATGATCTTTTCACTCCTCTCTGAATCCTTACGAATCTCGATGCTATCGAGTATCACCTGAACACTCATCTGAACGTCTAGAGAACTGTGTAGAATGTTAGGTGCTAGTACGAACATCCCTGAGTTGGATGTCGCAGCGTCGAATGATTGATCAACACCCTTCTAACTCCTCTTCGTTTGCTGCAACTCAATGTATTGACGCTGTAGATCCCGAAGTGCGATCAATTATGCAACACCATCGCAACATACCATGTACTACTCAATCAACTTGCAAGAACGATGTACAAGAGGAGGAGCGTAGTGCTTTACCGACCTCAGTATTAGAACGACCCTGATTACCAGCAACGAACGTCAGCAGATTAACTTCAATTGAATCCTTAACCCTAGTCAGCGACTTATGGGAGTCAACTCTTACGAATTAATCAGGATATGAACGAAGACAATTGACTATGGTGTGGAATGTGTAAATGCCAGCACATTAAGGACGCAACTAGGAATGTGAAAAGATGGACCCTGTTGGCGAAAGATCGTAGGGCTCTGTTTTAAGCAACGACATTAGAGGTCACTGTCATGGCAACATCAAGGTACTTGTAATCATAGCCTACATTATGGAAATGAAGGTGCCTACGACATGGATTGGCCGTTGTTAAATCAAGACGACACACAACCAAGGGAATGACGATAGTACTGGAAATTCTCGTAACGAAAACAACAAACACTGGGAACGATGCTCGTGGAAGGGCATTTAGGATTGGCGTGGGCGACGCCAGGATAATAGCAACATGGTAGCTTGTATGGGTAGCAAATCGCTTCGTCACGGTTCTGTATAACCCTGATGCTTCTCGAAACCGAACCTGTTGTGGAATCGGCTGATGGCAAGTCAATTGAAGCCTCGTATGTTCGTTGGGATGCAAACTCGACCTTGTGGGACAAGTGTTCGACATCGACCTTCCTTCTGCTATCCTTGATGGTTTCGATGCCGTAGTTTTGTAGGTTGGTTATCTAGGTATCGCGTAGATATACCCTGTGGGGAGAAAAATTTTGTGTCGCTTTATACTTTTAAGTGTCAGAGTGATGTCAAGGTTAGCATCATATCAGCAATGAAAACCCAGAAATGTCTATGGGGGGATTACCCCGCTATGATAGCAACCGTTAGGATCGAGGATCCACCAATTGTTGGTGATTCCTCTCAGCGTGTTACTCGAGGAACTTTCAGGTTTACCCCCCCCCCCCACGGCTGATTAGGTAGAATCTCAGTTTGATCTCATGATCAGAGGCAGCCTTGATTACTCGTACTCCTTATCGTCTCACATCAGGAAGGTAGCAGAAACTGCCTAATCAACTCCAGGAACCGCTGGACAGGGGTCTTCACTGATTTAGCTCCTTGCTTGGGGAGCCCGAGCTCTACCTGTGAATAGAAGGACGAGTCCTTTCATTCGTGTATCAGCTACCGTAAACTCAACAGGGTGCCAGTAGGAAACCGTCACCCATTACCTCCCATTGACGACCTGTTTGGCTGGCTACAAGGGACAATCATCTACTCGGAAACCGACTTGAGATCGGGCAATCATCAGATGGAAGTCCAAGGGGAGAATGTTCCTATATCGGCATATCGAACGCAATGCGGCCATTGCGACTTTGTATTCCATGACCTTTGGATTAATCAACACACCAGCAGATTTATGGATCACATGAATCGACCGTGTTATTTGATGACGTTCTGAACTACAAGGGACAATCATCTACTCGGAAACTGACTTGAGATAGGGCAATCATCAGATGGAAGTCCAAGGGGAGAATGTTCCTATAACGGCATATCGAACGCAATGCGGCCATTGCGACTTTGTATTCCATTACCTTTGGGTTAATCAACACACCAGCAGCTTTATGGATCACATGAATCGACCGTGTTATTTGATGATGTTTTGAATCTTTTCCAGGAGAAAGGGAAATCATGGGCATCATTTGTATCTTATTTTAGGGCTCCTGAGGGAGGAGCCACTCCGCGCAAAGTCTTGTTAAAGGTAACTTCGGGATTCGAGAGGTACATTTTTGGTCATATAATCAACGAAGTGGGAATACACGTGGATCTCGCTAAGATCCATTTTGTTAGAAACTGATCGACACCAAAGATTCCTGCGGGGATACAACAATTCCTTGGTTTCGCTAGATTCTATCGCAGATTCATCGGGGGATTTTCGAAGATCACGCCGCTTCAATCTCTTCAGCACAGCAGGGTGCTGTGTATTCGGTCGAGAAAAAACAGGACGTCTTTTCAGCTATTGAAACCCAACTCTACAATGCACTGAGCATCATCTTTACCCGAGGGTACGGGTGATGTAGTGGTATACCATGATGATTTGAATCAGAATCCCAGTTACACGCTGATGCGACACGAGAAGGTGAGGGCTTACGTGGTGGATTCACAGGAAGAATTACACGAATCACAACCTGCAGTGGAAGCTATGGTCTTTGGATTTAAGTTGGAGGCATTACTTGGACGGTACCGAATGTACTACTTAGACCGATCACAAGGGCCTCCCGTGTACCTTTGTTTCGAAAGAGCTAAAACAGGTAATGGCAACGCTGAATGGAACTTTTGGACGATTACGACTGTGAAACCTGAACGTGCACGAGCCTTGCAGCTCAATATCGACTCTAACCTACCTGATCAGACTCGCTCTGTTCAAACTGAAGAAACTGAAGGAAGAGGTTTTTCAAGATTAACCCATGCGGGGCATGGGAAAGCAACCTTTGGTAGGTCGGACGATATTCGCCATTCGTGGAACGAATGTGGGTCTCACTATATGGCAACCGTAGGGAACTTGCGTTGAGCAAAGCACACCGGCCTCGATATTCTAGTCGTCTAGGTTTTTATGAGAGGATCTATAAATCTTGTACTGGCGATCGCGCATGAAGGCCCACCTGGCAATGTATGTGAATGATGTTTGAGTTGTGGGAAAGTCAAGGTGGAGTATCAGAAACCCTCTAGTTGTGTCGGCAACCAGAAACACCCATATGGAAATGAGAACGGACCGCCATGGATTTTGTCACTAGTCTACTTACAACCCGAAACGGAGACAATATCACCTGGGTGATCGTTGATTGTCCCACATAACCAGCACACTTTCTTGCAATAAAGGAAACTGACGAGTCTTCACAGCTTGTGAACGTTCCTCTGAGAGAGGCGGTTTTTAGGCACGAGGTGCCAACTCATGTTACCTCTGATTTTGATCCATACCTGATTTGAGCCGGGCAATACACAACACCCTTGGCTCACATCTAGAACATGAGCATTGCTTGTGACACACGTAGACATGCTACAAGGAAAACCGAGAATGTTGGATAATATACTCATCTTATCACTTTTAAGTCCCATCTTGTTGTTACCTGAGAGGTAACGGAGTATTAGTTGGTAGCGCTATCTAGGTTTGGCACCCTCACCCCGTACCTGAGAGGACGGGTGTGAATTAATGACTCAGTCATGCCCAATGCTTTGATAGGAGCATTAGGGAACGGGCAAAATAAATCTGGAGCCGTCTTGTATTTGGGGTATTATCAACATTGTAATCAATGAACTGAACTAAACACTTCGTAACTAACGTTTTTGTAAAACTATGAACTCACCAGCGTTGTCCGATACACTTCTGTGCATGCTCGCAGGTTATAGATTATGTGGATCGTGGAACTTGCTATCTGGGATGCTGGAGTGGTCATGGGTCGTAATGCATGGAATCGCGAGACAAGTTTAATGGTTTTCGTAAATACGGTTTATGTAACACTTAACAAACGGTTTTCGTACATACGGTTTATGTAATACTTTATGCTTGTTGTTTGCCAGACATACGGTTAATTGAAAAGATTATCAATTATAATGTCTTATTTGCAGAAAATTGGTGTTTGAAACTGCAACTGGCGTTGGGTTGTACCATTTTCAAATGATCGATTTACAACAAAGTAAGTGGATTAATGATGGAGTCATAAATTGCTTTGCATCAATGCTAAACTATGAGGAAACGGAGCGAATAAGCGGATCAAATATTTTCGGGCATGGTGATAAAATAAAAGGAACAAAGCCGCGATTGTTCGGCCATACAAATTGTTTTGTTAGTGAAACTGTATATTATAATTGTGAATATTATGTTAAAGTGTGCGTGACCGATTATTTAAATATACATTGGTTGTTGTTATTTGTGCGTTCAGGCCGAGGATATCCTATGGAATGGGAAGCACGGAGATTCTGGACATGTTGAGAAATTTAAAACTGCCTTGTTCTTGGTGGTCGATAAAAAAGAATCATTAATGAGTTTGTCCGATTATTGTGTAATATGCTTTCCGATCCTTGAGCATGACCATTTTTACTTGGTTTGCTTTATTTGTATGACTTTTTTGTTTGTTAAACTACCTGACACGTTACTGTACGTAATATGGTTTATGTGTAATAAATTTCATTCAACATTTTCACAATAAAAATGTGCATAGTTGTAACATGGTAAGCTCAGTACACATGAGTACTTGGTATGTAAATATCCAAGTACACCTGTGTACAAACATACTAGCAGATAAGTACACATGTGTACATGTAATATACATTATATAAAACATATATTGTTTACCTTAGCACACTAATGTACGGAATTATTTTGCATACCTTTCCAATAGAGATGAATGTTGTTTATGTCTTTGTGTATTTTTTTTCCACCATATTACTAGTCATATCGTTGAAGAAAAACAATGGTAAGTGATAACAGGTGATATTATGTCGCATTAAACAATCACAAAAACAATGATTAATCGCTTCAATAAAAATCACAAAAGCAATCAAAAGAAAAGGTTCACCAAATTGTTTTCAAGTGTTTTTAAATTCTAGAAACGGGTTCCAAATCCTGCTAGCTGTGCGTACTCCTCGTACATTGCGATTGCTTGTTCAATCGTACTAAATCTAGCTTTCACAAACGGTTTGAATCCGGGGGGACAATTGTTGTCCAGTACCTAGTCCCATTTGGAGTTTCATAAACGTTACTACCAACCGACTCTGCAAAGTTACATTATAAAAGGTTCATTAAAAAAGGACAACAATGTTGCGGGTCTTCAAAGGCTCATTAACTAAGATTATGCTATTTACATGCAACTACCGTGTATTATACACTTGTGTACTATCGTGTTGAAATGTATAGATGAAGCAGTACACATGTGTACCTCGGACCTCAATGTTATACACAATCAAAAAATAACTAAAAACTCTAGTTCAAATAATGCTGAAACGAACAAAAACAAAAACAATAACAATCTTACATGTTCGTTACAAAAATATATGGAAATCAATGGTCATACGATACACTACCTGGATGATCCATTGTTGTAACGAAGACATCATCGCCAATGTTTTGCGCAGAATTGTGATTATTGATTCCTAGGTCAGCCAAGAATGAAAGACGATAACACCCGCCGGCAAAAATACAACTACGATTCAATGTAGACAAACACACCAATTTACTTCGAAACACAACAATCAAGTTCTAAGTCAATATTCAAGTTCTAAGTCAAACATAGTCCCAAACTGAATAACCATTTACTTATAAAACCTGGGCTATGATGATAAATCAGCAGTAGGAAATCAAATCGTTCGATGTTGTTGTTAAATTCTCGATGTTTCCCGATGATCGAACGTCGGGAATCAATGTACTACCTTTGCTGATTGTTCGCCGGAATCTTAGTCCGGCTCATATAAATGTCCGATTGACGGCGACGACAACAATAAAGACGTCCGACGATGACAACTACCCAGTCAATTAGCGGCAATGATAAGCTCGACCTACTCAGCAAAAATCAAGATTCCGATGACATGCCGGATGATGAACGACGGACTTTATTTTCATGGAATTAAGAACTTGATGAACAACCGTGAATTATGGATCACAAATCATGGAAATATGGTTATTTGTTGAAAAGATCATGAAAAATAATCTTGAAAAATAAAAAATATATTAAAGATTTTGAATTAATAATCTTTTTAAGAAACTGATATGAATTAATAACAAAATCATTTAAATTCAATATTTATATAAAATTACAATCTTACCCTGATTAAATGTATATGAAATGAAGGGTTCAGATCAGTTCACGCAGTTCACTCTTGGGATTTGATCACATTTGAACCTAATCCTATATATATCTATACTACTTTAATAAGCATATAGGAAGTGTAACACCCCGAAAACGGGTTTGGTAATCAAACCATGTTTATACTAAAAGACGGGTAATTTACCTTTAGTGGTAAAAGAAACCCGGTGAATATTAGGATTCTTAAATAAACAAGAATTTGCTAACTAGGGATTTTAACCTAGTTAGCTAATAGTTTAGAAATAACTTATAATAGGGTTAAAATTAACCAAAGTTATTATAGAAACTAAAGTGGAGGGACCTAAGTTGTTAAAATTGAAACCAAAATTTATAAAACAAATAAAAAATAAACCAAACACCCCAAAATGGGAGTCTGGTCGATCAGAAGAAAGACAGGGGCGATCCCCATGCTCCAAACCCTAGAAAACTCACAAAAACTCTCAATTTGAGGTGCAAATCTGGTCCAAAATGAAATCCGAGCTTAGAATCGTGATCCTCATCGCAAGGGGGTTGTAAGGTATGTAAAATTTGATGTTAATTCTCTACTTGAAATTCTCATGAATTTAGGGTATTCGAAATTTGTTGATGCATGCTTGTTATATGGATGAAATAGGAACCTTGTAGTGTTTAGGAGTAAACCCTAGACAAGATATGTTGAAATCGTGCTTAATTTTAGTAAAAAAATCCATGAACACCATTGAAGGTGATTGTTGTTAGGGTTTTTGATTGCTAAAATGGTGTTATGATGTCAAGAACTTGCTTAAATTGAAAGCTGAATTCAAACGACTCTTGATCAGAATTTACAGCCGACATGTATCGGCTGTAACCTGGACAAAACGTGATAAAAACATGTGTTTCTTGAGTCTAAAATGTAATTCCAGGAAATATCTTTAAAACCCCACTGGAATCGCATTTTTTCGACGAGAATTGAGCGTTTTATGAATTTTTCCGTATCAAAGGTTCAAGCTGCGTTTTCTGGCAGAATTTGCAGCCCATTACGAATGTCATAACTCAATTTAGGAATTGAGTTATGGTCTCAAATTCTTACTGTAGAAAGTTTTAAGTGATTAAAAGAATCGCCAATTGGAATTTCGTCAATCGGATAAACGAGGAATTTTAAATGAATTTTTCCGTAAGCTGCAGTCAGAAGTGACGAATCTGAATGCAGCTTAGTAAATGAATTTTTATGAATTTTTGGTAAGGAGTTAGATCTTGAAATTTTAACACAAGGCCTAACCCTCTGAGATGTACGCCATATAAAAAAATCATAATTTTTGAAGACATGTAAACAGGTTAAACAAGTCACCAAAAACAGCCCATTTTCAGTGATATGAAATGCCTAAATGAAATCGCGGCCTACTAGTTAGTATGTGAAATTTGATTTCGTTAAGAGTTCGGATGAAATATGCCTAAGTGAGTTCATTGAACCAAATGTGCATTTGAATATGTTGATAAGTCAATTGACTTTTAAAAAGTCAAACTGACCAATGATTAGATCGAATGATAATTTTGATATGGACGAATGATAAATTTGACATAAAACCCGTAGGATGGAATAGTCGTAAATGATTATGACTAAACTAATCGTCTTACGAATTATGATGATAGTTTGACGCTTGACAAACTAGGTGGAGGCTTGGAAAGGAAGCGGGTCAAACGAAGCAAATAAGAAGTAAAAGCATGTTTCGGATGCAAGGTAAGTAAAACTTACACCTACTTGTAGTATACGTGTTTATTTTATAGGCGATAAATACAACAAAGGATTTGGTTCGAATTATGAGTTCCAACATGAAACGAATTGGGTTGGAACGAATAGAAACATTTTAAACCATGATTAATGGTGAAAAAGGCAAAATGGTAAACTAGTCATGAATTGGTTAATAGTTTAAGAGTTTTCTTAAAGTTACCTTATAGCGTAACTAGTAATGGAAAATGGGTAAAAATGGAAATTTAGTCAAGTATTGACTAAAGTAAAATAAGTTTCAAAGGACACCCATAGCATAAGCCGAATGGGTTAAAAATATAGGAAATTGACTTTAGAAAGAAAGGGATCTAGTGAGAAAATCCGAAATGGTTCGGATGTGTGATTTGTAAATAAAAACCATGTTTTTGTTACATATGAAAATGTTGGGTTATATATAGATCGAACGGGTCAAATGGTGGGAATAACGTCATTTGACAAAAATCAACTAATGTGGTGGTCAAGTCATGTGTTACAGGAGCGAATAGTAATTTGGATAATTGCGTCGCCATAGAATATCGGTAATAAAAGCAAGGTGTTGAAACGGGTCACTAGGTTGACTCGAGCCAGGTACGTATAAATACGATTGTGGTTAAACATACATTTTTTTTGGGTCAAATTGTAGCAAATGCCCTTCGTCGTAAATGAGGGGCTAAAGTTGACTAAAATGCCCTTGTTGGGTAAACCGGGGAAACGACCTTTAAAGGTTGTTGGAAATAAGTGTTTTGGTAGATTAAATCCTTAAGATAAGTATAAAAGGGATGTATGGGACCTTAGTGCATAAATACCCTTAACGGGTCAAAATAAGCATACAAACGAAAACGGGTTTAATTTGTGTAGTAAACCGGGGATTATAATCTAGAATAGTAAATAACATTAAGTTGAAGAAGTATATGAGATATAAAGGTCAAATACACAAGTTTGATGATGAAATCACGAACGGGTCAAAAGTTGGCAAAAAGGGTAATAAGCCAAAGACTTAAAAGTCTGAAATTTTGTTAAACCGGATGTTAGATTTTAACTCCATATGATGGAGAATCAAATTACAAACACGTAGGAAGAAACGGTAGGTTAAACGGACGAGCGGATTGAAAGATACGAAAGTTTTCGTGTCGAAAACGGCAAAAAGGAAAGGAATGATGCAGGGGCCACCGTAACTTACGGTGCCACCGTAAGTTACGGTGGACATGATTTGGTTACGGTAAACACCTAATGTTGTACGGTTGAATAATTGAAACACAGAGGCCACCGTAACTTACGGTGACACCGTAAGTTACGGTGGAGGTCAGAAATAAGTTTTTGTTTTGGGTTTAAGATATCCATGTTGGATTTTCCTAATTTCCCCGTTGTATTAGTTTAATTAATTATCAAAACTGACATTTAAGTTGGTTTTGATCACAGGTAAATGTCGAGAGTCCCGGGTAAAGATCGAGCATCGAGCAAGAACCGAACACACATTAAACAAAGCTTCTGCAACGTTGTTTTGTCGTTATTCTAAACGGCGAATTAAATCACATTATGTATATCACTTAATTTGTAAAAGTTTTTAACAAACCCGTATTTCCGATGTATATATAATCATTAATTACATGATTATTTTCGCAAATATACTTTCTTTCACTAAATCAAACCCTAAATTCATTTCATTCTCACATCCGCCCCCATCCTTCTTCTTCTTCTCTCTCTCTCTCTCTCACCAGACGCGGTTCTAGGGTTTCAAAACCAGGCGCTCCAAGATCGAGATCTAGGGTTTCTCTGTGATGAATCTCTTTACATCCGAAACCAGATCGACTTCCTCATTATCATCACCACCATTTCTAGGGTTTCTTTACTGGTTGGTTCAAGATATACGCTTCCTCAGCGATGAATCTCTCTAGATCCAACACCAGATTGACTGGTTTGACCGCTCGGTATCTTTCTTTTTACAGTATCTTTTTTTTTTGTTATTTGAATCGGATACGTGTAATATTTCAGATCTGTCGTTGAGTTGTTCGTGTTAGGGTGCACCGGAATAACCAGATGTGGTATGTGTTCTGTAGTTTAGTTTCTTTTTTTTCTTTAAAGAAGTTTGTATTTTTTATTTGAAGTTGATTATTGTGTTTATCTTGCAAGTATCATCTGGAATTTGAATCGGATCTGTGTAATATTTCAGATCTGCCGTTGAGTTGTTCGTGTTAGGGTGCACCGGAATAACCAGATGTGGTATGTGTTCTGTAGTTTAGTTTCTTTTTTTTTTCTTTAAAGAAGTTTGTATTTTTTATTTGAAGTTGATTATTGTGTTTATCTTGCAAGTAACATCTGGAATTTGAATCGGATCTGTGTAATATTTCAGATCTGCCGTTGAGTTGTTCGTGTTAGGGTGATTTTTGTAGCTGATTTTGTTTGTAGCTGTTTATCTTGCAAGTATCATCTGGTATGTTTGTAGCTGATTTTGTTTGTAGCTGATTTTGTTTGTAGCTGATTTTGAGTTTGTTTTGTTTGTTTGTTCTTTTATATATGAAGATGGAGCGGTGGAGATACCATCGACTTAGATCTACCTTAGCACCGTCGAGCCAGTTCTTAGAGGAATATTGGCAGCCCGGATCTGGTTATTCCGGTGCACCCTAACACGAACAACTCAACGGCAGATCTGAAATATTACACATATCCAATTCAAATAACAAAAAAAAAGATACTGTAAAAAGAAAGATACCGAGCGGTCAAACCAGTCGATCTGGTGTTGGATCTAGAGAGATTCATCGCTGAGGAAGCGTATATCTTGAACCGACCGGTAAAGAAACCCTAGAAATGGTGGTGATGATAATGAGGAAGTCGATCTGGTGTCGGATGTAAAGAGATTCATCACAGAGAAACCCTAGATCTCGATCTTGGAGCGCCTGGTTTTGAAACCCTAGAACCGCGTCTGGTGAGAGAGAGAGAGTAGAAGAAGGATGGGGGCGGATGTGAGAATGAAATGAATTTAGGGTTTGATTTAGTGAAAGAAAGTATATATTGGATCCATTTGATTAAAACGGGTCAAAGGGATCCGGTTAGAATCCATGAGCTGCTCCGCGTGTGTTGAAGGATTTTTCAACACCTTTGTGCTTAAAAGGTTGTACAATGGGCTTCAAATGGTTGTAAAGTGGCAAATGACCATTTCTGTCCTTCCTATATGCTTATTAAAGTAGTATAGATAGTTCACGCAGTTCACTCTTGGGATTTGATCACATTCGAACCTAATCATATATATATAGGGAGGAGCTCATACGAGAACCACCTTTATTGTGAGAACCGCGAGAACCAATGTGAACACAACCTAAAATAGCTAAAAAAACCTAACCCCCCACCCCCCCCCCAAAAAAAAAAACCTAAACCCCCCCCCCCCCCCCCCCAAAAAAAACCTAACCCCCCCCCCCCAAAAAAAACCTAAAACCCCCTCCCCCCCCCCCCCCCCAAACTAAATGATAAAAACTAAAACCTCCAAAAAACCCCCAAAAACCTAACCCCCCCCCCCACCCCCCCAAAAACCTAAACCCCCCTCCCCCACCCCCCAAAAACCTAAACCCCCCTCCCCCACCCCCCAAAAACCTAACCCCCCCCCCCCCCCCAAGCTAAAATGCTAAAAACTAAACCCTCAAAAAACCTAAAAAAACCTAAACAAATCTAAAAAAATAAAAAAAAAATCTAATTTTTTTTAATATTTTTTATGTTAGAATCGCTACTTTTAGAAGGCAAAAAAAATTTAAAAAAAAAAAAAATAAATTAAAAAAATAAATTTTTTTTTGCTTCGAAAAGTAGCGATTTTTTTATAAAAATATTAAAAAAAAAAATTTTGTGTGATTTTTAGCTATTTTTAGGCATTTTTTGTTGTGTCGCATTGGTTCTCGCGGTTCTCGTAATAAGAGGTGGTTCTCGCATGATCTTCTCCCTATATATATATATATATATAGGCCAAAACTCGGTACCTTGTAAATTTCACTTATTAATCTTGTCTACTTAAAAAATGAGCAGACGAGGGGTTAAAACTTGTCTTGCAAAAATAATATATTACAAATAAAAACGTGTGCGTATATATATATATATATATATATATATAGAGAGAGAGAGAGAGAGGCCAGTTAACGTACAATAGGGCTTATCGTACATTACGTACGTGATAACCCCAACCGTCAGATCTTCATCTCCCATGCGATTTCATACCTCCATGCGAACTATACGAACTGTGCGAATTCAATCTTCCACATGCGATTTTGTCCATCTACACACCCCGTGCCATTTTTCACATTACCCCATGCTAACCATTTTTCACATGCGATATTCGATCTTCCACATGCGATTCTACACACCCCATGCCATTTTTCACATTACCCCATGCTAGCCATTTTTTCACATGCGATATTCAATCGTCCATATGCGATTCTACACACCCCATGCCATTTTTCACAGTACCCCATGCTAGCCATTTTTTCACATGCGATATTCAATCTTCCGCATGCGATTTTGTCCATCTACACACCCTATGCCATTTTTCACATTACCCCATGCTAACCATTTTTTCTCATGCGATTTCATATGCATGATATTTCAAACATGCGATTTCATTGCATTTTCAAGCCATGCGATTTCATTTGCCTTTTTATAACATGCGAAGATTGAATTCGCCCCAGATCCGCACAAGATCGAACGGCTGGGATGATTGCGTACGTATCGTACGATAAGCCGTAATGTATTTTACACTTTTCCTATATATATAGGGTAGGGTTCCAGCGTGAACAACCTCCCAAGAGTGAACTGTGTGAACAGATCTGGACCCTTGATTTCCTTTTTAGTTGCTAAGGGTAGGATTGTAATTATATAAAAAATTAGATTTAAATCATTATTTTAATAATTGAATTAAGTTACATCTTTCCTATTTTAAATTTATTATCCACATTATGTTTTATTTATTAATAAGATAATTATCAAAACAAACAGCAAATCACCAGATTTCAATTTTAATTTTAATTTCTGATTTCATCACCAGAATTCAAATTTTGATTTTTAAGATCCACGTAACCTTCATATTTCAACGGTATACACATGTGTACTTGGATATAAATAGAACAGTACACATGTGTACTCAGCATCATACATATGTGTACAATAATTCACAAGTGTAGATCACCAACTTTACACATTCAATACAAAAAAAATTCTGAGATATCACAAAAACAGACGATATACACATGTGTACATCGCATTAAAAAAGAGCAAAAATCAGAATACACATGAGTACATCGCATTAAAAATAGAACAAAATCAGAATACACATGTGTACATCGCATTAAAAACATAGTAAAATAAAAAAATTGAAAAAAAACCTCAGCAACTAATTTCGTCGGATCAATGCTAGATTGACCAAAAAAACTCAGCAACTAATTTTCGATTCGGTTCTGAAAAACGATCCGGCGAAGATCTCAAAACGATCCGAAAAAGATCTGAAAACCTCTGCAACTAATTTTCAATTTGGATCTGAAAACGATCCTGCGAAGATCTGAAAAACGATCCGACGAAGATCTGAAAAACGATACGGCGAAGATCTGAAAAACTCAGCAACTAAATTTCTATTCGGATCTGAAAAACGAGATGAATCGTTCTGGTTATTCGGATCTAAAAAGCAGAGATTAATCGTTCTGGATATTCGGATCTGAGGAACGATCTGGCGAAGATCAATTCCGGCGATGAAAAACCTTGATGCAAAACTTCTAAAATGCCCCAAAACAAATTTGTATCTGTGAGAGAAATTCCGAAGATATGAGTGTTTAACAAAACAAGATGGTATATATAATAATCTAAGAGATCCCCACTCAATATAGAATATTATTGTATTACATACTACACCAAATTGGTCAAACATAAACCACTTGCCTATAAAAAATTTCAATCGCGTCATATCACCCACCAGACAAAGCTAAATACTTGATTTTGAATTGGTGATGTAGATCGATGATGGCTGTGATAATAATCATGGTAGCTTCGATGAAGATGGTTTGAAGGATTGGAATTTGGAGGAGATAAGATTACCTGATTTGAGAGAGAGAAACGAGATTTATGCAATCAATGCAGAATGGAAATTACACATATACCCTTTTTGTATTTAATTAAATGGAAAAAATTAACCAAATAATTACCATCATGCCACTCACTTTAATCTCAAGATCATAAAAATCAAGGGCCCAGATCAGTTCACGCAATTCACTCTTGGGATTTTGTTCACGTTTGAACCTAATCCTATATATATATATATAGTGTGAGGTTCATTGGGGAACGCTAAAAAAGTGGGGAACAGGGGAACACTTTTAAAAATTTAACTTAACATGTTAAAAATAAATGTTAAAAAAAAAAATTCAGCGGTTCTCCTTGTAAATACTTGTGGAAGCAATTTTAATAAACAAAATCAAAAACTAAAAATATAAAAAATAGTCAAAAAAAGGGTAAATTTTTTTTTTTACAAAAATTATTTTTTTAATTTCGAATAATTTCTATCCATTTTTATAAAGAAAAGCGCTGAAAAAATTTTAAAAAAAAATTATTTTTAACATGTTAAGTTAATTTTATAAGATATATAATATATTTTTAATTGTTTTTTAAACATTTTTTTTTATATTTTTAGTTTTTGGATTTTTTTTATTAAAAATGTTTCTACATGTATTAATAAGAAAAAGCGTAGAAAAAAATTTAGAAAATAATTTGTTTTAACATGTTAAGTATAATTTTTAAGATTGTTCCCCGATTCCCTACTTTTTTAGTGTTCCACAAAGAACCCTCCTCTGTATATATATATATATATATATATATATATATATATATATATATATATATATATATATATATATATATATATATATATATATATATAACTGATGATTGCATATAAAAATCTCAATTATTCCCGATTAATTGAAAGTCCTTACCCCACCGGTCGTCTACAGGATATGATGTTTGCAGTATGGTTATTCAAATCTATAATGGCTTCACAAAAGCAACCACTGTAAATTTTATATTGTGCCAAAAAAAATTTAAATCACATTATCTACGGTTAAAGAATAATGTTGAATTTGAAGTAACAAATCTCATTTAACTTAAAACATCAAATGAAGAGTAGTTTGGGAAAGATATGGTGTCACTTATTGTATGATCATGTGAAAATCAGTATTTTTAATTATTTTTACTAACCATAACTTTTATATCTATATTGTCTCATATCGTGCTAACTCTCATACCATACAACTTACATTAATACATAATAAGTGAGGACGAGGGATTATATAAATCGTTATTTAACCTAAACGTTAATCCATAATGATGTTCTTCCCACCAATCGAAATCCTTAGAAACTGCGTCAACCACCGTAGGCCACCGACACCGCAACTACTACCACCCCCGCAGCTACCAGAGAACAAAGATGAAAATAAGGAAGAGTGTTGGATTGTTATAGCGCTCAGGCTAGGAGTTGTCATTAGGTCTAAATCGACGTTTGTTGCCGTCATCCTGGTTAAGCGACTCATAGTTAACGTTGCAATTGGAGTGCGGACTATCCTTGTTGAAGCTGATAATTAGAACATAGTAGCTCTGAATCTGACACTCTACAGTATATGTGGTTGATTTGTGATGATACTTGATTTCTTAGCACACTAATTGATAGTGTTGAGCCTGCATGACGTGCATACCTACGATTAGTATGCTATGATCCGATTCAGGAGGGGATTTCCTCAACCCAAAAGGGGTATGTTTTGAACTATCTCTTGCTAGCTAATCGTCGAAGATTCGGCCCATCTTACACATACTAACCATGGGAAGCTTCGAACCGTCTAGAAGAAAATTATGGGCTTGTGCTTATAACCGCAATACATAAATGGGTACCGTCAAGTGAATCTTGGCCCATCTTCGTAAATAAAGTTTTGGTTCCTCTAGTATTGTCTAACCTTTTGTCTTGAAGCCCATGATTACCGTCCATCACAATCTTTTCTATAGGCAAAATCTATCAAGGGCTTTAGGGGAATAATGAGTAGGTGTGTTCAAGATCGGATTATCCGGTTTTTTTTTTTTTTGAAAATTTCGAATAGTGAATATTAATATCCAAATCCATATCTGAAATTTCTGATCGTTAATTTCCGAATCCGTATTCGAAATTTCGGATCCCTTCGGATACGAATTTGGATATCCAAACGGAAATCCGAATTTATAAAAAAAAATTGTTGGTGCATAGATTAAAACTAAGCCTGTATTCGATTTTCCAAATTTCCAACATTAAAAACTAAAAACATTCATAAATCCACATCCGAATGCGCTTATTTGCTATCTTTACTATGTTTCAAACAAATACAATGCTCATATATGATATATTTATAAAAAAAAAAAAGTAGTTTTCGGATATCGGATAATCAGATTATCTGAAAATTTTGAAATTCCAATCCGAAGTCGAATCCGAAAATTCGGATTATCCGGTTTTTGGATATCCGAAATTTCGGATATTTCGGATACGGATTTTTGGATATTTCCGGATTTGGTTTCGGGTCTGGATTGTTTTGAACACCTCTAATAACCAGTTCTTCATTATGAGATATATAGTTATCGTCAATGCGAAAGCATTAATAGCCATGCATGTGTATTGTTTTTTTTTTTTTTTAATTCCAAACATGTTGGAATATACATGGGGTAGCTGCCGAAAAACAACAAAACAAGAAGAAAAGTTAGAATCAAATTCAAGATGGAATTGATTGAAGATTCAAGGCTTACTTTTCCATCTTGAAATTGATTAACGATTGAACCCGGAATTGATTGAAGAATCTTGAAATTTAGATTAATTGTGAGAAATTAATTAACAACGCTTGAAATTGAATAATGATTACACTTGAAACTAATTAAATAATCTTGAAATTAAGATGAAACTAATTAACAACGATAAGTGACTTTGAATTGCCAGTAAAGTTTACAACACAGTCGTTGGTTTACAACCGCTAGGGAATGTCTCAAATGAGATCCCAAATCCCGTATTTATAATACTTGGACTTGATAGATGGTTCCATATCTAGAGAATTCTTATAATATTTAGATAATTCTAGGTATATTTTGTTGATTTCTAGTGACTTCCATTGCTGGATTTTTGGGACCAGCCCTTTCTAGGGATTTCTAGCACCTTTTTGACCAGATCTTGAACCTTCCATGTGTTCCAAGGTTGCCGGAATTCTATAGGTTGTTCCGAAGTGTCCTAGACAGCTCTTGAAGCGACTAGATTTGCCCGAAAACTTTTAAATTCAGAGAATTTTGAATTAAATTTATGCGGGGCGTGACAATAAGCATGATAGTATGTTGAGAGAATTTAAGCTCACAAGGCTTCTATATTGAAGCATTGTGAGCTTAACCTTAATGGGCTATTACAACCTGGGCTTGCCAAGAGTGGACTTATCTAAATTGAGCCTACCATATTGGCTTTGGTCCATTTGAGAGGATACCTCCACAACTCCCCATAGTCAGTATGATATAGCAGAAACTGCATTATGTTGGACTTATTATTTGTTGCGACTTGGTAGTGTTAGCATGGTATAGTCATTTATATATGTATGGGACGCGAAGTCCGGATATACACTTGAGCATGTTAACAAGTGATTATATTTGTAACGGACATGCAATCCATACCTTTGACTTGAGCTTTTTTTAATGTGGTGTCAAGCTGAATAACAATATTTGGCGCGCAACGTACACCAATGCACCTGTACCCAAATGACGATGCGATATGTAATGGAATATTGATGCTTTAAGTAACAAAAACATTTTATTATACAGTGCAAAATTTTCTTGTTCCAATAACAATATGTTGTATAACTCACATGGCATGAATGAAGGCTAGTCGATATATTGAAGTGTTTCGTAACGTGTGTGATGTTAATGAATGCTTGAATAAAAGTGTTTTATATACATGTGGCGTTAACAAATACTTTCTCGAAACTACAATGTATGGGCCAGCTTAAGTCGTAGGGTTCAAAAGAAGATTTGTTGTGCTGCCTTACTTGCCTAGAGTTTAGAGATTTAACGACTGCTAGAAAATCAAAAAATATAAAAAGATATATGACAAAGAAATGTAGATCTTTGTATACTTGCATTATAGACGCTTACTTTGGGCGTGCTAACTCATCCTTCAATTGAACTGATGACAACTATCCTACCCTTGCTCTTCCTTAGATTAGGAAGTGCAAAATGTGTGGCATTAAGTGACTCCAAAAGGCTTGTATCTTGAAAAATAATGTTAAAGTCATTAATTATTCTTTTTGTTCTTTTTTTTTGTCTCATATTGTGGATGTTTTTTTTCGAGTTATATTCTTTTGAGTATTTTAAGAACGTATATAAAGAAAAAACAATTATTTCATATTATTTTGTAGTGTCATATATGTTATATACGTTAATGTAATAATACGAATGAAGTTTAGTAATTACATTTACAGAAAAAACACAAGAAACGAACTGTGATACACATATGTAAAGATTATAATTTATGTTCTCAATTATAGCTAGAATACTTATAAATAATGACAGAGACGATGCATGGTGATGATTATCTTACTCTATCTTTAGTAGAACATTTAAAGTTCTGATATTTAAATAAGACTCGTAACACTATAGCTTAGACCATCCACAATAAGAGAATTAAAAAACGCTTCAAATCATGTCTAGTCAACTGACAAATCCGAAGGAAAAAAAAAACTCATTCTTTAAAAATACTTAAAACCCACCCAATAAAAAAACTCAAAAACACCCAAAAACATTAACACATCATCCCTCTTTATATACATAGAGAGAGGGAGGGAGAAAGAGAGAAAGACACCCAGCCCCCTTCGAGACATTTCATTACCCCCTTTTTACTTTTTTTTTTGAACGGCATACCCCCTTTTTTTCTTGTATTTGCAAAGGTAACACCACAATAGCAAAAATCGAAATAAATATAACTGTTATGTTTTCACCTGGGACATGAATCACTTATTATTCAGATAGTTTTGAGAACAAATGGAAGCAAAATACAATAAAACAGGCTATGCCTAATGATATAAAACACAATTTTCTGCTAGTGGATTATAACATATATGTAATAAACCTCTACCAATTTGAACCCCACCTGCAGAATCCATCTTACAAACCAAATGAAATCAAGATGATCATGACATCAACAGGCAAGTGTTGGTGCAGTTTTTGTGTCCGATGCTGTTCGAATATATTAGTTATTATTTTATGCTGATAATATAATAGTTAGTGAAACGGTCAAACAAATGTGTATTGACCCGCTCGTTTGAAGTGGTCAAACGAGAGGGTTATGTGTTTGACCGTGTCTGTGTGCAAGTGAAATGGGTGTGGCTATAAATACCACCCCTTTGGTTCATTTGCACTTGAGAGAGATAGAGGGGAGCTCATTGTGAGAGTTCTCAGTTTGTTTTGTGGTTTGGGGGAGAGATCACCACTTGGTCTCTCCCCGGATGTATACTCCTTTGGTATTAGTTCGGTTATCTTGTAATCGGGTCGATTTGTAATGTTTTACTACCGATTAATACAAAGAAGTTTTGTTTATCCATCTCTAATCTCCCCCGTCTTGAACTAATCTCACACTAATCACTGTTTCGGTCCCGAAACACGGTCCTACAATTGCTATCAGAGCCATGGTACCCGATTTAGTAAATCTAATCGTTTGCTAATCACATGTGCTCTAGATCTGTGATTTTTGTTGTTTTTGTTCAAGATGTAAAAAATGGTGAAAATGAAGAAAAACCAGATCTGGACTGTAATTTGCGGTTCTAGCTGAAACGGAACACACAAAAGAGTTGGGTTTCATGTTTCACACCAAGTTTAACAAGTTTTCATCATCCGTTATCATTTTTGAGGCGTGTTTGGTCAGATCTGCAAGTGAACAGTGACTGTGTTCTTGAAGAAGTGGTGGCGGCTGTTAAGAAAGAAGTAGGGTTTCTCCAAAAGTGAAACAGCGAAAAACCACATGTGACGAAGAACCCAGCTCATCACACATGACGAAAAACCTTGTGATTATTGCTGGTGAAGAACTCCCCCACGAAAAACCCCTCCTGATGAAAAACCTTTTTCGTCATCATTCATCGATGAAGAACTCTCAAACGGTAAACGGAGTGGCCTTAGCTTCTTCATCATCTTCAATCGACGAAGAACCCACCTGAATTGTGACTTTCTGGCCGACAAAGAACCCGCCAACAAACAACCTACCATCGATGAACAACCTACCAATTGTTGAAATTCTGATACACCAGAGGTTCTGGTTCAGCTCGATGCCCGATTGCTTCCGAGTCGAATCATCGGCAATCCGATTGCTCCCGATTACCGCCATTGTGGTTAATTGAATGGCTAGATTTTTAAGGTTTTGCACCAGTTTCCCAATCATTGATGATCTTCGAATCGAGGATTTCGTCGTATTGACTGAACGCGTCTTCAAGTGAGCGGTTAGTTGTGGCCCATGCGAGGCCACCGATGAAGCATCTGTGATCAAAGTCAGCGGAAGCCATTTGTGGATTGAGAGAAATGAAAAAGATGCTTAAAGATAAAAGGAGAAAGGGGTTTGTCTGATGTTGGTGTGCATTGCAGTAGGGATGAGCTCGGTACCGTCCGGTACCGAACCGGTACCGGTACCGAAAGAACCGGTACCGAAAATCCTCAAAAGTGGGTACAGGTACCGGTACCGAATATACCCGGTTTGGTACGGTTCGGTACCGGTACGGTACCGGTATTTGAAGGTAAAAACCGGTAAATACCGGTACCGTACCGGACCGGTACCGAAAATGTCAAATGTCGGTACCGAATCGGTTCCGAAAAGGTACCCGGTTCGGTAAATTCGGTACCGGTTCCGGGTCCATTTTGCTCATCCCTACATTGCAGGAGAGAGAGACATGAATATCTGCTGTAAATGTTGGTGTGTATCGAGGAAGAAAAAGAGGTCAGACAAATATAATTGTCGGCTGAAGATTAAGTTGCTGTAGGGTTTATTTGTTGGATTTGTTTGGAAGGTACTTTGTGTTTCGGGCCATACAATTTTTGATTGGGCCCAACAAATGCTTTTTGTGGGTCTGATTCTTATGCAAAATTAGCCCATCGATTTACTAGGTGACATCACTTATGGATTTTTTTGAGGAGCCCACTAGATAAAATAATTGGCTTTGGATGATTTTTTTTAAAGGGCCACACATGGATTCACAGCAGAACAAAAATAGATCTATTTTTGTTGGACGCACTCCCTGATGACAGTCGCAGATAGGGGTCGGGTGTTAGCGAAGTTGATTTGAACCGCGCTTTTAAATGTCAACGTCAAAATTCGTACGGGTTTCGGAGCGCGCGGGGTGATGAAGCATAATGAAAACTTGATTTTTGTTAAATGTGGGGTAGTCACGGTTACCGATGCAAACGTCAAATTTTGGTGACTTGACTACTATGGGCCAAAAACAAAAAACGGTATGTTTACTTCCGCACGTTAATGTTTATGATTGTTATCGGTTATTCGTAAATGTTCGAAAGCATTTTGTTTATTGTCGTATTCTCTCATTTGAAAACGAACGTATGAACCTGGAATGTCAATACCGTTCCTAACGAGTTCACAAAGTCTTTGGAGGGATACAAGTCGGATCCTACGGGGTGCTAGGCGATTTTCTTTATCAACTAGAATGTGCAAAGAAGAAAGCATTTTGTTTATTGTCATATTCTCGTATTTGGTAACGATTGAATGAACCTAGAATGTCAATACCGGTCCTAACAAGTTCACAAAGTCTTTGGAGGGATACAAGTCGGATCCTACGGGGTATTAGGGGACGTTCTTGTTCAACTAGAATATGCAAAGAAGAAAGTCGTTTTCTAGATTTTTCGAACAACCGAGAACATTCAGTGAAGATTGACGAAAGTTCCGCTCAGTGGAGGGAATTGGTGAACATTTAAAGATAAATTCTACTCAGTGGAGAGAATTTGTTCTGTGAAATTGACGACAATTTCTTTGAAGTGGAGAGAATCTGTTAAGGTTTAGAGATCTTACCAAAGAAATGGGGGGATAAAAATTTCCATATGTTGAATTTCTTCGGTAAATTTCTAAATGCAATCACAGGTGGTAGAGTTTGTGATTTTCTGGTGATACAAACGGTTCGGCGTGGAATGTTTTGCACAGACACATATTTGAGGATTTTAATTAATTTTCCAGCCAGCGTGAAGGGTTTTACACGGAAACATACAGGTATCTAAAGTCGACAGTAGTTTCAAAGCGCTGTTCACTGAAGACCTGGGGGGATCTTTATGAAAGCTGATAGTTCAAAGCTGAAGACCTGCAGGATTCGGTTTTGGGTTTGATGTTTCTTTGGGATTTTACAAGGATCTGGGGGTAACTCAATTCGTTGAGTTTGCAAACGATGTACTTGGTCAAGCTGACTTCGTGAGTACTGATGCTGAAGATCCGTAGTGCATTATGTGGTCAACTTCACAAAGGCGAGAGAATGGGATCTGGATGTAGTTCAACTAAGCGTGCTGTTTGGTTGAGCTTGCAAGGGATACACTTGGTCTAGCTGACTTTCCTGAGTGTTGATGCTGAAGATTAAAGTGCATTACTTGGTCGTTTCCACAAAGACGGTTTACAGAAGACAGTTCACCAGAAATCTCTACCAATGTAGCATGCTTGAATGAAATAGAGTTCTTATGACAAATCAAGACTTGATGCAGTTCTTAAAGAACGGAACCCTTATCAAATGCCGGTTGGAGTATTGGAAGATCAGCGGAAGATCGGTCAATTGAGCCTTGTGAGGAAATTGCACAACACCCAACACGGATACGCGTACTTTGAGGGGGAACTATTATACAAGGAGCGTCAAGATACTACTTACCTGGATCATCGGTCAAGGGGGAATTTGTTAGCACAGAGAACATAAATACTTGACTGAAGATCGATTGAAGTTGCATTTTCAGCATTCGACAGCAACGAACAAAGGGGAATTTGTTGGTGCAGTTTTTGTGTTCGATGCTGTTCGTATAGATTAGTTATTATTTTATGATGATAATGTAATAGTTAGTGAAACGGTCAAAGAAATGTGTATTGACCCGCTCGTTTGAAGTGGTCAAACGAGATGGTTATGTGTTTGACCGTGTGCGTGTGTGCAAGTGCAATGGGTGTGGCAATAAATACCACCCCTTTGGTTCATTTGCACTTGAGAGAGATAGAGGGGAGCTCATTGTGAGAGTTCTCAGTTTGTTTTGTGGTTTGGGGGAGAGATCACCACTTGGTCTCTCGCCGGATGTATACTCCTTTGGTATTAGTTCGGTTATCTTGTAATCGGGTCGATTTGTAATGTTTTACTACCGATTAATACAAAGAAGTTTTGTTTATCCATCTCTAATCTCTCCCGTCTTGAACTAATCTCACACTAATCACGGTTTCGGTCCCGAAACACTGTCCTACAGGAAGCATCCTTAGGAAGCGGGTCAAATGAGTAATATTGTAATTTTGTTTATCTGAAGACCCAACTGCATATGGGTATCTCAAATGGGTAATTTTTTTCTGACTGAAAGTGTAACCCAAAGCATTTGTTTGACCACTCTCTTTTTATAAGAAATTAGTTTCTTATATAAAACTAAAGAGATACTAATTTTAGATAGCAGATATTTTATTAATAGAATGATTTGGCTTACCTTCAAGCAATTCGACCCATTTGACATGTTTGTAGTTTGTGATAAAACATATACCTGATTTATTGAGTGGTTGGCAATCTTGATTGTATAATAGGTTAAGTTAATATCTCCCACATTATCTTGTTTAGGGAAGAAATTGATGTAAATTAGCATTGAAGTCGAAAAAGGAATGAGGGAGCTTAAATGGAGATGGCCTGCATTCAAGTTACCGTAGGAAGTTTGTTTTGTATAAAGCTTATTTTTTTATGTGGTTTGTATGAAGATGAAGATGTGATACTCAGGTTTGGTATGGTTTGTGCTTGAAATATTTGTAACAAATTATGTGTTTTGGTATGAACCATAGCACCAATAGAATCTTTTGATTTTTGAAGTGTTTGTTGTTTGGTATGAATCATTTCCCAACCATAATGAATCTGTTGATTTTTTGTCAAAGAATGAGGCCCAAACTTGTCAAAAGAATGGAACTATTTTTTTTTTTTGTATCTTTTGGTGATTTCATAATGAATATGTGATTAATTGTTGACAACACATATATGTTTAAAGTTTAAATGGCATGTGGTCATTTGGTGTTGGTGTATATGTCTGTCGACTTCGTCTTGTATCGAGTTTTACGTCTAGATTGGATTGAATGAAGCTCGGTAGGCTAGTTTAGAGAGATTTGGTTGTGTTGGTTCTTTCCGCACGAAATGGAAGAATCCATTTCGTACGAAATGGACCTTGTCCATTTCGCACGAAATGGCATTTGCCTATTCCGTGCGAAATGGCTTGCCTATAAATATAGGGGCTGCCAATTCATTTGTAATGGTTCTGATTCCGGTGCCGAGGTGCTGCCGACGTGTCATTTGATCTGTAATTGTGTTATATCAATATACAAGACATTAAAAGTGATTCTGTGTGTAAATCAAGCCGATTCAAAGTCGATACGTTAGTTTCCGCCTCTCGTATTGATTAGAACTCTTCTGAACGACTCATTTGGTCGTGCAAACGATCCTACAAGTGGTATTATTGACAGAACCTATAAGTGGTTAATCAAGGTCTTTAAGTTGAACTTGATTTAACTTTTATACTAGTGGTTGAAAGAGCAAAATGATGAGTTTATCCCCTAACCTACAAGTGGTTTGTGAATTTCAACAAAACTAATTTTCTGGAAAAACCATTTTGATTAAAACAAACTTAAGTGTTTTGAAATCATAATGGGAAAATAGTTTGTTGTCAGGGGGAGTTCTGATTGTTTATGCCAAGTGGATGGCGAATTGAAGCAATTTAAATCAGTTTGTCATATTTTCTTTAAATGATTTTGAATTTTAGGGGGAGTAAGAAATTTCAGAAATTCCAAAAACATTAGAAAATTTGAAAAAGAAAAAAAAACATGATAAAATGAAAAAGAGTTTTGTTGTGAAAAAGAAGAAATGATAGTACATCAGTGGACTATCACAACACGCTAAAAAATTGGAAAGTCAAAAGTGATAAACGGTCTCACTAAGGATGTGCCAGTAGGTTTTTTCTCATTCAGTAGATTGTTTTCGAGGTATAAACATAAATATAAAATACTTACTTATATCGTGGGGAACATCTCTAGGATATATGGGTAACGAAAGATTTTCTATTTCTGAAATACTAGGTCTTAGTGCGTGATGATATCTGGGGTATTATACTTGGACTTCTGATTTTGCGAAAGCAATAGCCTAGTCCTCGTATAATGCTTTGCACTGCTTTAATTCTAAAGCTCACCCTCAGTACAAAAAATGATGAAATATTGAAAAATGCTAATCATGTGCTGTTGAAGAAAAGATCCCCAAACGGGACACACCGAAAGATGAGCCATCATCTCTCTGTCTGAACGGAAGTTCTAACCTGAGCTCTCATGGTCTCGCATTACCCGTTTACATATATCATTAGTGTGCATTCACCTGTAAGACTGAATATAGAAGTCTGGATACGGGAGTATATTCTGAGGTGGGACGCGCGAATAAGTTTAAGCGCTTAAAACACTAATCTCGTATCTCGAAACAATTGAACTTTGTGTGAAAATTTAAGTGGATCAGTATACTGACAATCTACGTGAATCGTTTAGAACTTAAAATGTTTAAAAGCTTAACGGTGTTAGTGATTTGTCTCAAAAACTGATATGATCCTCTTACACAAACTCACAAAAATATTGTCTGTAAATATTTCTTTACTGCATTTCAATTCTATTCCTACAAGTGGTTTTAGCATAAAAGTTTTGAAAATTCAAAAAGATTTTATTTCATCTTATTTTCGACAACTGATGATGAAAAGCTGATTTTCAAAGTTCCTAGTGCTAATCATGATGAACAGGTTTGGGAAAGTTTGTTCGAGGAGAAAAGTAAAGTTAAAAGTTTGAGATAATTTGTGAAATGTCATATTATAACAAATGATGTTTTGAAGTTTGTTTCTACAAGAGGTAAGCAGATAATAAATTTGTCAAATTTTAAATTTGTGAGATTTATTGTGAGGTAGAGTGAGTGCAGGCGGAAGTAGCCAGGTCACGATTTTGGATCAAGAGCTATTCCAGACTGTGATCCCAGCTTATCGATATGGGGAGTCTGAGATCGTAAGAGCTAGGTTCCGATTCCTGAAATGTTTCTATATCAGCATATGTAGAGCCAGGCTTTGATCCTGAACCTGTGAAAGTATGAGCAAAGTTTGAGCCAGATTATGGATCAACATTCAAGGGGGAGTTTGAATATTTGAAAGCTAGTTTGAGATTCTGGAAGAGATAAAGATTGAAGGATGCTTACACTGTCAGATACTTTGGAAGAGCACAAAGATTGATAAAGACTGAAGATTGTGAAGACTCGACACTGAAGACGCCGTCAACATCCAAGGGGGAGTCTGTTGGTGCATATGTCTGTCGACTTCGTCTTGTATCGAGTCTTGCGTCTAGATTGGATTGAATGCTCGGTAGGCTAGTTTAGAGAGATTGGTTGTGTTGGTTCTTTCCGCACGAAATGGAAGAATCCATTTCGTACGAAATGGACCTTGTCCATTTCGCATGAAATGGCATTTGCCCATTCCGTGCGAAATGCCTTGCCTATAAATACATGGGCTGCCAATTCATTTGTAATGGTTCTGATTCCGGTGCCGAGGTGCTGCCGACGTGTCATTTGATCTGTAACCGTGTTATATCAATATACAAGACATTAAAAGTGATTCTGTGTGTAAATCAAGCCGATTCGAAGTCGATACGTTAGTTTCCGCCTCTCGTATTGATTAGAACTCTTCTGAACGACTCATTTGGTCGTGCAAACGATCCTACATTTGGTTTTGTTTTCGGAACAAGGTTGTTGGGTCAACTGTCAAGTATATAATTATTGGGTGGGAATTTGGAAACGATATGATGGTTATCATGCCAAAAGTGAATTTTAGTATCAGAATTTCTTGGCAGAGAAGATGCAACTTCTGATTCATTAATAGAAGTGAAGACTCACATATACTTTTATGATGTTCTTGCTAATCATTTTTCCTTGGAACCTAAACATGGGAAACCAATCCTTGAAAAAAAAATTTAAAAACAAATTGATTGTTTAACTTTGGAGCCAGCCATTTGCTTCTAAAATTTTTGCCCTTTTCCACAAATGGGTATGTAATCTTATGCTACATACAGTGTAAATATTAATTTACATATCATTAAAATGTAACAACATGAAGTATAAAAACATATATTTGCTGTCAACAAGTATAAAAACTGGTAATGAGAATTTGGTACCAAACTGGTAATACGGCTAGACTGAGACACCACCTGCTTTTGCACTGAAAACTGGTAATGCAAATTCGGAACTAATTCAGTATCATACTGAAAAACTGGTACCCAGTCATTATTTTTGGTACGTTATCCCGGTACCAAGTTCTTGTAAAAATGGCTATTGGTTCGGTACTGGTATGGTACCAAGCTCATCTCTAGTAGTTACAGGCTCAAGGCACACACAAGATGCAATGTGGGCGGTAGGCGCAATAAAAGTGCACTCCCGAGAAAGAGTGGCACAATAAAAAACAAAAAGAATATAATACACATAGAATATTAATAATTTAATATTACTTTATAGATATAATAAAAGATCCTATATAGTTTTCTTTGAAAAAATATCCAAAAAAAAAATATTTTTTTTCAGTGTTGTTTTGATCACACATTGCTTCATCTGAAGAAAAATGGCAAGGGAGATGGCTATAAAGGGGAGTGAAGTCAAGAGAAGGAACCACAAGGCTGGTCCATGCCATTTATGGCTGGTTCATAATCAGGCATATTTTTGGCTAATTCAAGGCATTATTTACGCTTGAATGTGTTTGAGGCACTTAAGATGCGCATGCGCCTTGTGTGCATTTGACAACTATGAAGTAGACTAGGGAAAGAAATGAGGTTTGGGGATGAGGAACTGTATCACATCCCCATTTCGGCTTTGACCCCACCCTCCTTCTCGGAATAAGTTCACATCCTTGTTGTCGTCCCGATGAGGGGATTTTTGGCACCCTAAAAGGGAACCTACAAAATAACATTTGAATAATGAAATACCAAGAACATCAAAACAATTACGTTCCGCAAGAATGCTAGTCGGGTCGTTAGTTACATGTGATGGCATATATATGTTTAACTTTCCTTTTTCGATATATCTAAACATCAGCTTTCTGTAGACAGTCTATTGTGTCCCATGCTTGCGTTTTATTATTAGTTTATGCATGTTATATTTATTCTTATATGTTGTCCACTTTATGTACGTGTATGATGGTCACATTACTATCTCACTTTTCATTTTAGTTTGTTTATCTTTTTAAAATATTGGTACCCTAATGCCCTATGTATTTGCTAATGTTTTCTAGAGTAACAAATCTCTCATTTTAACTTAAAACATCAAATTAAGTTTTTTCAGGGATAGATATGGTATCACTTATTGTATGTGGCTATTAAGTTGTACTCGGGTACTCGAGAGACTCAGATCATACTCGCACTCAATTGTGTTATCTTCCCAAGGAAAAAACATGTAGGTTCACTTGGAGGATCAAGAAACCTACTTTCATGTTGTTAGAACACAAATACAAGTGCGGAATCATTGTAAATATGCAACCAAATAAAAGTATAAAGCACACACGTAACCAAAGATTCACTTATCTTGATTAAATGGAAGAGAACACTTACAAACACATACACACATTGTTTACAGACTCACCAAGCTCTCTTATCTGTTCTGCACAACAATGCTGCTATATATACAGATCCCCAGCCCAGTAACATCACAAAGAAATGTTACTGGGCCCACGAAGAACTATGTTCTTTGTTGATCATATCCACGAAGAACCATACAGTCCACGAAGAAGGATCTTCGTGATGAACAATCTCCACGAAGAATAGGTTCTTCGTGGAGGGTTGCAAACAGCAAACAACATTACAGTTAAAATGTGCAGACACAGAAAAGATAAGCCAAACACTTGTAGTTATGTAAAATATGAACTGCATTACAAACATGAACAAACCAAAACAATGAACTTGTCGTACCAAGTCAAAATAGGAGGATATCTTGACTTGGTCGACTCGACCAAAACATACAGACTCGATAATTCAAAAGACCGTTCATTACATTACATCGTAAATATAATAAGAACAAGCGACAAACACAAAAACTGCATGAACAAACTCCCCCTTGGCTGTTGCTTGGTCGTCGGTCTTCTGTCTTAATGAGCTGCTTCCGACCACCAGCTTCCATCATGTATTCCCTGATAGTAACAGTAACAGGTGACGCGTTGAAAGTGTAGAGCCTGACTTGCATTGTTTTCTTCGTAGAATATGTCATGACGAAACAACCTGTCGATATCGGTAGCCGACATGTTGACTATCCACATTGGATCAGGAATACGGAAGTTTTCCTTGTCGTTTCTGAAGACGATGACTGCCTCGTGCGTATCTGAATCAAAACACCAAAGAGCCATGTTCGCGAGAATTTCTTGTTCCATCAGCATCAGTGGAATCTTATCCAGAACCTTCACCGGCTTGTACACGAGCCTGTATCGAGCTGCGTTGGTTGCTGGATCCAACTTTAACTTGATCTGCTCATACATAGGGAACCGTGGCTTGTATAATTCATCTTTCCAACCCTTTCGTCGTTGAATCCCCAATTTCCGAGCAAACAATTTAGCACCTTCAAAGTTTGATCGATTAATGAGCTCCAGTCTTGCTAACGCTACCACATCGTAGAACGGTAAAGTAAGAATACTCAGAAGTGACTTGATCACTTGAAATACTGAATTCTATGTAATCAACTTCATGTAATCAACTTGTGCGACAGGAGGGGCTGGTTTCGCAGTCTTTGAAAGAAAGTTATTTCTCCATTCCTCAAATGAATCAGCTGGAACATCAGATGAATCTCAGATGAATCTCGGTTCTTCAATCTTTCATCAATCTCATCCATGTTATCTTTCAACCAGTCTTCATTAAAAGGATTGAACTCAGTACCGTCTTCTCTAACGTACTTCGGCTTCTCGGCATCGCCTTCGAACACTATTTCATCAAGACCATCCAAGTTTGTTGCATCGGGTTCACTTGGACTCTCGTCAATTGTAGTATCATCGACTACTTTCATATCCGTTAACCTCAAAATCTGTTCATCTGCCATTTCAGAAATAAACTCCCCGTCTTCTAAGTCTTTTCGATTAACAGTAGGGCATGCTTGCAAGGCTGTATCAGCTGAGCTTGAAGCAACATTCTCCCCAGCTGTAGAACTTTCAGGAGGACATACTTGCAGCGCAATACCACTTTCCAGTTGTTCTACATAATCCTTTGAACCGCCTGACGTGCCTTGAGTTGTTTCAGTCTGCTGAGGCTGATAAACAATGATCTGAGTTGAAGCAAATGCCCCTTTATGGCTCAGAAGAGGCTGATGCATCAGGGTTGCCTTGGTTTTCGCTATTGTGATCACGCTTTCGCTGAATCTCTTGTGCTTTGCATTAATCAGACCATAAGATGTTCACCTTTTTCTGCTTATCTTGAAGGCGTCCTATATTGACTTGAAACCATCCACCAGTGTGGTATTCCTGCTATCATACCAATTCTTCATGAAATCATGTCTTTCAGCCAAACGATCAGCAGACTGTTTCACTGCAATACTTTGTTCTTTCACTCTGTTCAGCTCAATACCGTGAGAATTGTCAGCAGCTCGCATCTGTAACAACTGCCTTGCTCGTTCATCATCGGCAGCTTTCAGATTTTCATTCTCAGCTTGGAGTTGTGCGATTTCAGCCAGTTGTTTGCTCGCACTTACCTTTAACGTATTAATCTCTAACTGTTGTTTGAGCACAATATTTCTGTTTGTAGACATAAACTTCGAATGCCGATTGATCTGTTCTGCAGCAGCTTGTAATTGTGAGAATAGAAAGTTTACCTTTTCATCTGATCCCATTTCCAAGAACATTCTGCCACGGCGCTCTGAGCTTCTCTGATGAACTAAGATCTTTGTTGCTGACTAGAGGAAGTTCCACGTTATAGTTCAGCTAGTGGAGTAACAACAGGAGTCTCAGGTGCATTTGTAGCTGTTGGAGGTGGTTGAGATGCTGTAGAAGGTGAGGTCATCATTTCTGTAGTTTCCTCAGCAGTGAAGACAAACTGAGGATTGACCTCTGCTTCGAGAACAGGTTCAGCAATGGTTTCTTGTTTAACAATGGCAGGCTCTCATGAAGATGTACCAATAGTCTTCTTCATCTTCTTCTTTCTTCGAATAACAGTCTGTTTCTTTTTCTGAAGCTCTGCCTCTGTGTCAGAAGCCACGTAGTCTACATCCTGATCAATACAAATCCTACGCACTTGTCGAATCCCACGCTCATCTATATAATGTTCATAACCTGGTTTAGGCGGATTGTCGTCTGAATCAGAATCAGCATCATCACCACCACGAGCACTCACTCCACTTGCCCCAACATTTCCACCATCACCACTTTCACCACCTTCGTCATCACCTCCATCACTATCATCTTCATCATCAGAATCACCGAAAATATCCAACTTCCTTTGTCCAAACTTATCTTCTATCATCTTCTTTAACCTTGGTTCTTCATCATCAGATTGACTTTCGTCATTGCGCCATTTGTCATTCGCCGGTGCCACATAATTCTTATCCCCCAGCATTCCATAACTAGCATCCTGTATACCGTCATTTGAGGAGTAATGGCCTCGTTTATCCTCGACTCGCGTAACCACCTTGTAATTTCATTGAATTCCGTAATTTTTCCTTCTAGATCCAAGTATGCGACCATATTGTGGCGAGGTTCAGACATTATCTGTTCCTCGGTTTTATCCATCTTCTTCGTAGTGGGTTTCCTTTTCTGTTCTTTAGGAGCCATTCTACACATGAAAACGTCCACAATTAGGAGGATAGATAGGCACACTTAACATTAAACATGAACATGTGAACATTGAACATTGGACATAACACACTGTGACCTAAATTTTCACTTAATGTGAAACCCACGAAGAACCTATGTTACACTAATGTACTACTTGATGACGAACCTTGCCTTGGATGAAGAACCTATCTTCACGAAGAATCCGGTTCTTCTTGACCATGACCCACGAAGAACCTAAGTCAAACTTAGTCTCTATTCTTCGTTGACCAAAGGGGTTCTTCGTCAATAGTCAGTGAAGAATGGTTCTTCATTGACAACCAACGAAGAATGGTTCTTCGTCTGATATTAACGAAGAATGGTTCTTCTTCTCATACGGTTTTTCGTCTACAGTGAAAAAGGGTTTTTCATCTGTTCTTAGTTCTTCGTCTCCAATCATTCCAAATGTCTAATAATTCAAAGTTTTAATTCAAGTATTTACTCAAACTGACATGAACCATTTATAACAATCTGACAAAAGAGATCCAAGATACCCAGACAATTAAAACCACTTTAATCAAGAACAATCTAAACACATTTATGAGTAATAAGAATTATCAATTAAGAACAAAAACCCCTATTTTTCGTACTTCCTTCAACCAAACACAAAACACCCAAAATCAGTTAAACATCTTACATAAATCTCGGTTATACACATCATTTCAAATCATAATATAGAGACCAAAAACAAAAACATGTTATTTTGAGTTCGACACTTCAATATGATCTGAAACTTAACACAAACTTGGCTTACAAGAACTATAATAGAAATATGAGTAGAATGGTTTGATTTATCAGATTTTATAGTTTACAAACTCCATTAAAACAGTTGCAAGGATGAACAGTCGATCCTTAGCCTAGGGTTTGATTTTGTTTTCTTGATTAAACACATGGATTGTTTTGATCTTGTTGTTAATCGACAGCACAACGGTATGAATCAACAAAATACCATAAAGTTTTATAAACAAGATTCAAGCACAGTCGATTTTGTGGGTTTTGAATCGGTTAGGGTTTTCTCGAAGAAGAAGATGAAAAAGGGGGTTTTATAGAGAGAGAGAAGATGAAAAGGTGATTTTGAAATTGTGATAAAGTTAACTGACAAGGGACCACCTTTTATACCCGTTCCCCACGAAGAACCTAAACCCCACGAAGAACCTGTGTGGGCCGACGAAGAACCTATTTGGGCTTAAAACAGGGCAGTCTAGTTCACTTGATCCACGAAGAACCCATGGTTTTTCGTGAAGGCCCAAAACAACGAAGAATAGCCACGAAGAATGGTTCTTCATTGACCATTATGGTTCTTCGTTGACCAATTGGTTCTTCGTTGACCAAATGGTTCTTCGTGACCTTTCCAAACACAGAAATCACCAACTTAGAAGAATCATGAACAGATTCAACAAACTTTGTTTTATGTTTACCAGTCTTGCAAAAAGGATTTTTATGAAGTTGTGATATTAAAGACAAGTTGGTTTTGGGCTTTTTCCAAGTAGAAAACATTCAATCGTCAACTTCGGCTAATAAAAAAGCAAATTGTAAAATAAATAAAGATAAAAATAAAAATCCTAAATACAAAAGGTAAACTAAAGCAACATTAACAACATTAACTACATGTACGCTAAGTTATCAACGTTTTCGAGTTTCAAGGTAAGAGAATCATACCAGCTTACGGTCTTTTCAAAAACGGATTTTGTTTCTTGTAAATATTTAGATAAGCATCCTACCACAATTATCGGTATTGTTGTCCACATAAGCTCAACTTATCAGATGTAATCACGATTAGGAGATACTCTTTAAAGCATGATTTATACTACTCGTCGGCGTTCATCCACTCACGACACATTCCTGTATCAAGACATGCACGAGAATTCATCTTACTGGTGAGTATACCGTTTATCATATGTTTTGTACGTATAGATTGTGAGATACTCACTTATTCTTGATTGAAAACAAGCCCTGTGTGATTAAATCACTTATTGATGAGGAACTTGATTTTCAGATGCATGCAAGGCACAGGAGCAAGTCGGTGAACAGGTTAGAACCATCATACCGACAAAGAGACGAACTTGACTCCCAAATAAACTGTAATATTTTATCACTTATTCATTTGGACATACGATTTTTTATCACTTATTGAGGTCGTATGCAATATATACACGTATGTATGGTATCATGGAAGATCTTGAGTTGCGTCCCCGTTATTTTTCGGTAAAAGATTCAACCATGATACCCAGATGATAAATCAGCATAAAGACCGCATATCTCAGAACCTCGGCATACTATCAAACAAAATTTCGGTACCAAGACCATATGTCAATGAATGGTTCCCACCTGGTTTGCAGTTCGTTATGTTTATATCAACCTGCACGTTTTAATCTGATTGTGAGCCTACCAATACATCATTAGTAGAGCTACATATCGTTTTTCATTTTGCATTTTTGACCGTATTTAACAGACCACTGGTGTATCATCATCTTCTCTTATCTTTCCAAGAAACTCATTTTTGGTTTTTGGATTTTGTAATGTTTTTGTATTTTTGAAATTTTTCAAAGTTTTTGGATTTTTCTAAATTTCTCCCCCATAAATGCAGAAAATAAATAACTAAAAAACATTTTTTTGGATTTTTGCAATTTTCTGATGTTTTTATATTTTTCATTTTTCAAAAGTAAAGACGAAAGGTAGTAAATAAATAAAAGACATATTTTTGAATTTTTGAAATTTTCTGATGTTTTTGTATTTTCTTAAGTTTTCTCCCCCTAAAATGCAAAAAGTTAATAAATTGAAAATCTTTTTGTATTTTTAGTTTTTAAGAAAATATTTACAAAAACAATTTGCCGAAGATGATTCACTCGGGTTTCACCTTGATGCCGTTGACCAAAAGAAGATAATCAAAACGTGATTTATCAAAAGCTTTTGTAAACAGGTCGGCACGTTGGTGATCAGTGTGGATTTTAACAACATCGATAAGTTTCTTTTCATAACAATCTCGTATGAAATGATACTTAATCTCGATGTGTTTGGTCTTTGAGTGCTGTGCAGGATTACGAGTGATCTGCAAAGCAGCTTCATTATCAACATAAATAGGAGTAGCTAGGCATTCAAAACCGTAGTCGCGCATTTGCTGTTGGATCCATAAAACCTGGGAGCAGCAACTAGAAGCCAAAATGTACTCAGCCTCACATGTTGAAGTGGCCACACATGTCTGCTTTTTACATTGCCACGTGACTAGGCGATTCCCCAAGAACTAACATCCCGCTGATGTTGACTTTGCATCAATCTTGCAGCCGCCATGATCAGAATCACTGAATGCTATCAAATCAAAGTTATCATCCTTATGATATAAAAGACCGGTGTCTGGACAACCCTTCAGATAACGAAAAATCCTATTAACAGCCATCATATGAGAAACCTTCGGATTGGACTGGTAACGAGCAAGAAGACATGTTGGATACATAATATCGGGCCTTGAAGCAGTAAGATACATGAGAGATCCGATCATAGCACGATAGAGAGATGGTTCCACATGTTCACCGGTTCCGTCAGGAGTAATCCCACGATTTTGAGCCAGAGGAGTTCCCGCAGGCTTCGAATCCTCCATCTGAAATCGTTTCAAGATATCCCCAACGTACTTGGTCTGATGAATGAAGATCCCTTTCTCATACTGATGAACCTGCAAACCCAAAAAGAAATTCATTTCTCCCATAGCACTCATCTCGAACTTCACTTGCATCACCCACTCGAATTCCTTGCACATTTCATCACTTGTAGACACAAAAATGATATCATCAACATACACTTGAACCAGCAACAAATCCTCATTTCTTTCCTTGATGAAGAAATTACAGTCGATCAACCCACGCCGAAAACCATTCTGCAACAGATAGGTAGACAACCTTTCATACCAAGCCCTTGGAGCTTGATGAAGACCATAAAGTGCCTTCTTCAAAAGCCAAACTCTGTTAGGATGAATCAGATCTTCAATACCAGGTGGCTGCTCAACATATACTTCCTCCTCGACCACACCATGAAGAAATGCACTCTTCACATCCATTTGATAAACAGTGAACTTCTTGTATGACGCATAAGCCAAGAAAATCCTTATCGCCTCAAGACATGCCACTAGTGCATAAACTTCATTATAATCAATACCTTCTACCTGATTAAAGCCCTGGATGTGACATCTGTGCTTGTGTAATCATTATACAAACTCTGAATAGTTTAATTACCAATGAAACAATGTATTTTGATCCCTATATCTATTTATTTTTGTTTGACAATTTCTCATTTCAATCGTTGTTCAATTTCAAACTCTAAATCGCTTTCTGGAAAGTTATACGCAAACTGATGCGTAAACGTAATCAGTTTAACATGACAAACACTCCGGAACATCAACATAAGCTTAACATACCTTAAATAACCTTTACATAACTTAGAAATAAGTTTTGAAGGGTTTGGTATGGCTAAAACAAGTTTATTCGATCGTAGGGACTATTTGCGACAAACTACGAAACTCTGTCGATTCATATAGTAACGTACCTTCCGGAACATGATCATAAGTTAAAAGTACCCTAAATATCCTTTACATAGCTTAGAAATAGGCTTTGAAGAGTTCGGTATGCGAAAATAAACTTATTTGATCAATAGGGACTAAAAGCGTCAAAAAGTGCACAAGTTTGCATTTACGCGCATATCTTACGTTCTGAACATATCCGGACATCCAAAAATTTTTTTAATCATTAAAATATTCTATTTTAGTGATAGGAATGCTAAAATTTCATTCGTCACGTAATTTGGATCGTTTTTCGTGTCCGTTCGTGTTTCGTCGTAATTAACCGAATAACGTGACCGTACGGCCAAACGAACCGACATCCGAGATGTTTTCAAGCATATTTCATGTTTCCTAAAATTTAACTTCATTGTAGAGCCTTAAAATGGGGTTAACGGGGCTTAAACGCGTCGAAAATGCCTTAAATCAAGTGCAGGGACCAAAACTGTCAAAATTGAACAAGTTTCAGCTGGTTCAGGCAGGAGTGTCACGGAAGAATCTGCGGTCTCTTCCGCCTGTCGCCTATGATGCACTTTTTCAGCAAAACGGTTTCAGCAACCAGCTTGAATTTCAGGGTCTTTTATGCAATTTTCTCAATACCTTAGGCTGGTTTTTGGTTTCCCATTGTATTAGAAACCATGTTCCACAAGTGTATGGCTTAGATCATACCTTGATTTGATCAAAAACACTTGTAATTATCTTGATGGATCGTGACTTTCTATAAATACCCACTTGCTTCATTCTCATTCTTCACACATTTGATATAAATCTGCTCTAAGTTGAAGTTAAGACTTCATACCTGAGTGTTTTGGATCGAAGTCTTCCTAGCTTGGACCTTTTATAAGCTTCTTTCATGCTTGTTTATGCTTTTCAAGCGTGAAAGTCAAACAGTGTTTGACTTTCTGCTTTGACCAGTCTTTGGTCAACAAAAAGTTCGTTTGAACTTTGCAACGTGAGCGTAATCACGATGGTTATAGTCCCTTGTGACTATACCTACTGATTACCACGTCGAATAGTCGAAGTGACGAGTAAAAGTTTCGGTCAAAATGCGTATTTATGCGTATTTTGCAACGAGGCTATTTTTGGGTATCAAAACACTTTGTTTTGATATCAAACTTATTTTCTAACTTAGTTATGTTTTAACATGTTTAACTCGTCACTTTTAGTCTATTGCTTATTTAGGGTCGTAAGATAAGCGGTCTAAACAACCGCTTAGACTTTCGAACCCGACCCGTTTGGTCGATCATTAGGATCCGACCAAACACATTTTGTGACCATAGGTGTATAGGGAATAACCTTCCGAGGTTATACCTTATGGTCACTTCGTTTAGTTAGTTGTATGATAGGTAGTTTATATGCCTTAAGAAAATGTCCAAAATGCCCTTTTTACGCATAATTTTATTTTAAGCATATGTAACCTAAATTTTTACATCTAAACTGATTAGGCAATATTATTAGACATGTTAAGGCATATAATACTTGTCATAGGACTAGTTAGGCGGTCCGAACGCGTTTTGCGCGAACGACGCGTTAAAGTAGCGTAGACTACCTTAACGAGTCGTAACGGGTCGTAAGCATTTAGGATAGGTTCCAATTTAGAATGTAGGCTTTGTTAAACCATATTACATGAGTTCCAATACTCATTTGGTTTACGAAACCTCATTTTATCCGATCTTCCGATTTAGGTCCGGTTTATTAACGTAGTTACCTATATTAGGTGCCGATTGATTCCGCAATCCTTCTAGCTTTATTTGGTTGTTGTTTCAAGACTTCTAAGCATTATCAAGTGAGTACATAGTACCCTCTTTTACTGTTTTTGTTGATGCACGAATGTCTAAAGCCTGCGTCTTATTCTTAGTTGTTCATGTATAGGGTCTAGATGTGTTAATTATGCAAAGTATAGGGGTTGAATAGATAAAAGTGTGATTGAAATGTGCTGATTTCGCTTATATGGACATGTATCATATGAGCAAAATCACTTCTAACTGATTTCGCTTATATGAACATGTTCATATGAGTGGAATCACCTCCCCTATATATAGTAGTTGTGTTTTCTCATTATGTACGTTGATGTCAAGTGTGGAGCCGAACTGCTGCCCGACTATTTTCAGAAAGTTTAATGAGAAAACCGTATTAAAGTGATCCGCATCTGTTTCTACTCATTTCTACTACGTTTTTACTTTGATTCATACTGATTGTGTATTTCCGCTGCATAATCAGTAGTATCTAGCTCAGATTGACTCACACGACTGTCAAATACGGTCCTACAATTGGTATCAGAGCCAGTTGTGAGCTAGTTGACCCGAATCAAAGCCGTTTTCAAGCACTTTTTGAGTTTCAGACCTTTCCGACGGACAAAATGGACTGAGATTTGAGTATATTGTGTAAAACTGGTTAATAACAAACCCTTGAGATTATCAGACCTAAAATCAGCTTAAAAGTGATCTAAAATTGCTCGTGTATAGGTTCCACTTTTGTGTCATCATGAGAGGTTTCGCTTTTATGGCAGTTGTATATCAGGGGTTTCGCTTATTAGACACTTGAGTGGTTTCGTTTTTTAGACACTTGAGTGGTTTCGCTTATTAGACACTTGAGTGGTTTCGCTTATTAGACACTTGAGTGGTTTCGCTTATTAGACACTTGAGTGGTTTCGCTTATTATACACTTGAGTGGTTTCGCTTATTAGACACTTGAGTGGTTTCGTTTATTAGACATTTGAGTGGTTTCGCTTATTAGGCAAATTAGTGGTTTCGCTTAAACGGTCATAACTTGATTTCGCTTATAAGGTCACCTGATTTCGCTCATAAGGTCATAACTTGATTTCGCTTTTTAGGTCATTACCTGATATCGCTCATTTGTCACACTTAGTGTCTGATTTCGCTTATTTGACCTGTGTTTGAGTAAAAGTCATGGTTTGAGCGTTTACTCCATTTCGTACGTGATCGAGTGTTGAATACTCAGTCTGTGTTAAAAGTTTTTGATAAAAACAACCTGTTAATCAAAAAGTTAAAACATTTTTGGAAATTTTGTCACTAAAATGGAAAACCAAGAGTTTTATAATTTCTTCTCGGGCAGTGGTATGGTAGCAGGACAAACCTCGGGTAGTCTTATGCAAAATGTCAACATGGAGAATGAATTGGGAACAATGCAAAAGCCTCCCAAGTTGATGAACATAGATGAATATGCGGGATGGTCAAGCAGATTTAAAAACTGGGTCCAGGAAAATTACTTTGAGTCCTGGATGAAGATAGAAGCGAAGTATGTTCCACCGGTTGATGGGAGAGGTCATGCAAAGGGTATTGGAAGTTTGACAGAGTCAGAGCAGATTGATTTCAAAGCCGAGAAAAAGATGATTAGTATCCTTCAGCAGGCTATCAAAGAAGACATTTTAGTGTTATTACAACATTAAGATAATGCTCATTCTATGTGGGAAGCATTGAAATTGAAGTTTCAAGGTAGTGTGTCAATGGTCAAGAATAAAAAGGCTTTATTAAAGAAGGAGTTTGATATTTTTACCAGCATGAAGGGTGAAACAACAAAGCAATTGCTCGATAGATATTGCCATTTAGTACTTGAAATGAAGAGATTAGAAATTGAAAAGAAAAATGATGAATTGATTGATAAGTTGTGTGATGCATTACCATATGAAGAGTGGGGCACATATTTGATGATGTTGAAAAATCATTCAGATTTTGGGAATCTAAATCTTAGTGCATTCATAGAAAAGATTGAAGCTCAAGAGTTGGAGTTGCTAAAAATTAGAAAGATGAACTCAATAAATGTTCAACAAGATGTATCTTTGTATTACAAAGGTAACCCTTCAGTTTCAACCAATCAAAGCCCAAAAATACAGACAGGGTTCATTGCTGACAACACATCAAGTATTTCTTCAAACACTCCTCAATCTGGCAATCTTTCACCATTCGCGAACTATGATCCAAACTTCAAAGTTCAAGAGCAGTCTTCACCACAAAGCTCTACAAGTTCAAATAATCAGGCTTATGTTTCTGGGGTGCATTGCAACATCGCGGTGAATATAAAGAATGGAAACGAGATCACATAAAAGGCCGCAAAACAACACATAGCAATGCTTGCTTCCGTTCTTGAGGCATATGAGGGCTTAGTAGCAGGTAAGATCGGAAATCCTGACATGACCAAGGAGGATTACGATCAGATCGATCCGGAGGAGCTTGAGCTGATAGATATTAAATGGGGCATGGCTAGTCTGGTGAGGAGAGCACAGCGCTTCATGGAAATCACTGGCAGAAACAACCTTTCTGGACCTGATCAGAAGTTAGGATTCGATAAATCGAAAGTTACATGTTTTAAATGTAAAGAACGTGGTCACTTCAAACGAGAATGTCCCAACCGTTAAGTAAACAATCATCAAAACCCGTTCACCAAGGACTACTACAGGCAAGCAATTTATCACCGACCAAATCAACAGTCAACTGTTCAAAGGCCACAAATTGAGAATAAACCGGAAAAAGCTATGATCGTGAATCAAGACGATGAGAAGGTAGCTGCAGGTTTCAGCTGGGATAAATATATTCCCGGTAGCGATGAACAGGCAATGATGGCTGAAGTAGTTGAAATTTCTGAGATGGTGTCTGAACCGGAAACAGTTACTGAAGATGTTTCTGTAGTTGTTGAAGAGGTTTCTGCTGACAATGCAGACAATTTTGAAGAAATAGATGCAGAAGTTCTTTACTCTCAATCTGAGCAGGAGGTATTAGCCAGTTCTTTGAGATCTATATTGCCTCCTAAAATTTTTGAATCTTTTGCAGGTTACTTTGAAGAACCAAGGACCGGATCATGTCCAAGGTTTGAAGAGAAGAAAGAAGTTGTTGAAGAAATGATCGATGTGACAAAGGAAATGACTGAAGACACTTTGAAAGAAATTGCTGACAAGGCTCTCATGGCGAAACTGAGAGAGGTAGACACAGAATTTGTGAAAACCGAGTCTGTCGGTATCGAGTCAGTTCAAAAGGAGTCGGATCAGGAGTCAGAAATTGAGGAGGTCAAATCTAAGACAGTTTCTGAGTCAGAGTCCAAAGATGTCGGTAAACAGGAAGTAAAAACTGATCATGAAGCAGAAATTGTTGAAAAAGAGGATTCAATATCTGAAACACCATGCCAAAAGTGTTTACAACCATGCATGGAGTGTCTTGAAAAGGACACTAAGTTTCAGGAATTGAAAGAACATGCTGACATGTTAAAATTTGATCTAGGACAAGTCAAAGAAGCATATGATAAACTAGCCAGATCAGTTAAAATGATTAAAGAAGAAAGTGTCCAAAATGATAAAGCTACAAAACTAGCAAAAGCAACACTTTTTGATAAACAAGTGGAAGTTAATTTTCATATTGACACAATCGCATCATTAAAGAAAGAATTGGAATTGATTAAAATTGAAAATGAGCGAATTGATAAGAAATTGATGAGCTATGTTGCATCGTCCTATGTTCTTGAACAAATTGTTCCACAACAGCCCAATGCTGCACCAGTCTTTAAGAGCGTTCCACCCCCAATGTGGAATCATTATACACAGAAATATCCAGATGGGGTGGAAGCTGTTTGAATCTCAAATTGAGATCAATTGAGGTTGAATTGCCTGAGAGCATTGATGTTACATTCTCTGCATCCGACACAGAAAACGAGTCACAGGTCATTAAGACTGTTGTTGATCAGGTGTTAGATAAAGAGAGTGATAACTCTGAAGTTGAAGTTATGAAATCTCATTCTGAGAAGTCTGTTACTGATTCTGAAAACGAGGATAATTTTTTAGAACATTTCATACCGAAATCAGATAAGAGTACGAATGATGATCCGATTATGGTGGTTTACACTATGATTGGAACTGACAAGCTTTATTCTGATTTTGAGTATCCTCTTCAGAATGTTAAGATTGAAAATGTTGAGAAAGTTTTCAAATTGGTTGAAATGGACATTAATGTGATAAACAACAAAGAATTTTTTTCGAAACCTAAAAAGTCATTTGTTACAACACATATCAACAACTCAGGGAAAAATGAATAGGAAGGTAATGGTAACAAGAAAAATGGTAACAACTTTAAAAACAAAGGAATTGGTTTTGAGAAAAAGATGGATAAGAAGGTTGTCAAGCCAAAAGATAAAATGAATGATGTTTTTGTTGTTGGACCAAGTGTGGATGATGAGAAGGAATACATTTTTAGACAAAAAGCAGTTGACGATTTCAATGCGGATAAGAAACTGAAAGTAGAGTCATTCAAGTCAACTTTTGTCGTGTATGACAAAAGAGTTTGTTATCGCTGCAATGAAATCGGGCACATGGCAAAACAATGCAAGAAAGTTTTCGAAAAACCTGTCATTAAACCTGTTGTTCAAAAACCTCGACCTAAGTCACCAAGATGAAAAAAAGGGTAAAAAACCAATGGTTTCACCAATCCGCATCTTGAAGAGGGGTGAATTGTTGAAGTGGGAAGATAAGCTGAAATCGACATTCGAGATTGGCGAATCTTCAAAGTCTCAAAAGACTTCAAAGATTTATCCAAAAACAAAAATTTTTGAAAATCAATCATGGGTTGCAAAGTCGAAACCATCGGTCGAGGAGAAAAGGATGGAAAACATTTTGAAGAATGAAACAAAGGTTTTTGAAACTAAATCATGGGTGGTTAAACCAAAACAATCAGTTGAGGTGAAGAAAATGGAGAATGAGTTAAAGTTTGAATCAAAAGCTTTTAATCCAAATGTTTTAAATATTTTTGGAAAAATGGTTGACAGAAAAGTCAAAGGGGCAAAGGAATTTTATGCATCAAAAGTGGGTGCTAAAGATAAACAAGAATTTGAATTTGAACTTGATAGATTTCTTGCAGAGTTTCCCTCGATAAAAAATGAAGTAAAACCAAAAGCTAAAACTGATGTTCCAAATGTCACATTTACTTTTCCAAAGATTGATGAAAAATGTGATGTAGAGTTTGGAAGTGTGTTAACAGTTAATAAGCCATGGGTTTCATTGTTTGAATAAATTTGGTTTGATGTTTGCAGGGGTTGCCCAAGTCTATTCTGTCAAAGTGGATTATGGATAGTGGCGCTTCAAGGCATATGACTGGGAAGCTCGCTTTGCTATATGATGTCAAATCCATAAACGGAAGCTATGTTGGATTTGCCGGGAATCAAGGTGGAAGGATTGTTGATCAAGGAACGTTGACAAATGGCGTGATTTCATTCGACAAAGTGAACTACATAGTCGAGTTAACAAACAATTTACTCAGTATTTCGCAAATCTGTGATAAAGAGTTTAGTGTACATTTTACAAAAACTGAATGTGTGGTTTTGAAACCAGGGTTTAAAATCCCTGATGAGATGGTGTTGTTGCATGCTCCACGAGAACACGACTTGTACTATCTTGATATGAGAGTAGCAACACCAACAACTCATCAGAAACAGTGTTTTGTGTCAAAGACTAAAGCGACGGAAAAAGATTCAATAATGTGGCATCGTAAGATGGGCCACATTCATGTTCGCAAAATGAACTTTTTAGTACATAATGATTTAGTTGATGGTGTAAATTTGAAGAATTTTCACTTAAATGATGATTGTGTAGCGTGTAAGAAAGGAAAGCAGATTCGGAAGTCACACCCATTGAAGATGATGAATACAATCAGGTTACCTCTTGAGAGATTGCACATGGATCTCTTCGGGCCTGTCAACGTAAAGAGCATCAGCGGAGACTTATATTGCTTGGTGGTGACTGCTAATTTTACGAGATTTCTTGGGTAGTGTGCTTGGAACGAAAAGATCAAACTTTTGAGTCTTTGATGGTGCTTTTCAAGAAAATGGAAACGGTGTATAAACTGCCAATCCGGAGGATTCGGAGTGATAACGGAACGGAATTCAAGAACAACAAGATGTACGAGTTCTGCAACGAGAAGGGAATTCTTCATGAATTCAGTGCGCCGTATACACCACAGCAAAACGGCGTAGCTGAACGAAAGAATCAAACCCTGATAGAAACAGCCCGTAGAATGTTAGCCGACTCCAAGCTACCAATCTTTTTCTGGAGTGAAGCAGTATCAGCAGTCTGTTACACATTGAATAGAGTTCTAACTGTTAAGAAGTACAAAAAGACTTGCTTTGAGTTGCTGCACCGTTATAAGCCAAATCTTGAATTTTTGGAGCCTTTCGGTTCTCCTTGCACTTTTATTGATGAAAATGGTAAATTTGGCGCTAAAGCTAATGAGGGTTTCTTTGTAGGTTACACTAGCCCACTCAAGAGGGTGTTCGTACCATGCCTGGGTAAGGTGATTCAAGTCCAACACGTGGATTGTCTGAAGCACACTCCATCATCACAACTTCCCGGACAAAGATTCTTGTTTGACTACGATAAGCTTTGGGAGTCGTTTCATCTGTCGGTCGAGCCAAGTGAGGAGGAACTAGCTCTTATGTACCTGTATCAACAAACTGTGTCACAGGAACAAGTATCTAGACCAATAGAAGTTTCTCAACCCACTGTGGTTACTCACGATGATGAAGCAGGACCGAGTGGAACAGCTCACGAACCACCAGAGGAACCAGTTCCATCGTTTGACGAATCTGACGACTCAGAAGCGGAACCCGCTTCGACTTTTCACGAGGATCCAACGGAAGCTGAGGATCAAATCGTTGATCTTGACATATCGAGCTTGGAATCGAAAGTGAATGTGCCTGACAATGCTATACCGCGGACGTTGTCTTATCATCCCTCAGAACAGATTATTGGCGATCTACAAAGTGGTGTCAAAACCCGACATCAAATAGACCGAGCTCTTACATGTTTCTATTCATCTATTGCTGATATGCAGAAAGAAGTCTCATTAAAATGTTTTATTTCGCAGATAGAGCCCAGAACTTACAAAGAGGCATTGACCGAGGATAGTTGGGTGAATGCAATGCAGGAGGAGCTGCAACAGTTCGAAAAGCTGGGCGTCTGGAGACTTGTCGATTTACCACAAAATCAGAAGTTAATCAAGACGAAATGGGTTTTTAAATGTAAGCGTGATGACAGAGGTGTTGTGGTGAGAAACAAAGCGCGACTTGTGGTTCAAGGTTTCAGTCAACAGGAAGGAATAGATTATGATGAAGTTTACGTGCCGGTTACCAGACTTGGGGCAATTCGGATTTTTCTAGCCTTCGCATCATGGAAAGACTTTAAAGTATATCAACTTGACGTAAAATCTGCCTTTCTTTATGGAACTATCAGAGAAGAAGTGTATGTGGGACAACCGCCGGGGTTCACAGATCCACTGCACAAAAACAAGGTGTATCTACTGGACAAAGCATTGTACGGACTTCACCAGGCCCCGAGAGCCTGGTACGAGACGCTTTCAACATACTTGCTGGACAACGGGTTCACAAGAGGGACAGTAGACAACACTTTGTTCATCAAGGAAGAGGCAGGGCATTTGTTGATTGTGCAGATATATGTTGATGATATCATTTTTGGATCCACCAACGACGACCTGTGCAAAGAATTTGAAAAAGTGATGAAGAAAAAGTTTGAGATGAGTTCAATGGGGGAGATGAAGTTCTTCCTCGGGCTGCAGGTAGAACAATTGCCCGATGGAATCTTCATTCACCAAACGAAATACGTGAAGGACGTGCTTGGCAAGTTCGACATGATAGATTGCAGTCCTGCATCCACCCCCTCGCGCAGAATCATGGAATTTGTCCAGACGAGAATGGTGTGAAGATGGACGAGAAATTGTACCGATCAATCATTGGATATCTGATGTATCTCATGGCTTCCCGTCCAGACATCATGTACCCGACGTGTCTCTGTGCCAGATATCAGTCAAATCCAAAGCAGTCACACCTGACCATAGTGAAACGTATCTTACGGTATTTGAAAGGCTGCCCAAGCATTGGCTTGTGGTATCCTCGATCGGGTGACTTTACTTTATCTGGCTTTGCTGATTCTGATTTTAGGAGCTGCAAGCAAAACGCAAAGTACACCACTGCTGGGTGTCAGTTCTTTGGAACTCGACTAGTCACCTGGCAGTGTAAGAAACAAACCGCAGTAGCGCTCTCTACTTGTGAGGCTGAATACGTTTCAGCCTCCAGCTGTTGTTCGCAGATCCTTTGGATCGAACAGCAGATGCGAGACTTCGGTTTGCAGTTCTTAGATACTCCGATATATGTGGACAATGAAGCAGCTATTAACATCACTAAAAATCTGGTTCACCATTCGAAAACAAAACACATTGAAATCCGTCACCATTTTAACCGTGATTGTCACGAGAAAAAGTTAATTCGGATTGAACACGTGCACACCGATGATCAGAAAGCGGATTTTTATACTAAACCATTTGACAAAAAGAGATTTTATTATCTTTTAAAATTGAACGGGATGAAAAATCTGCAATCTGGGAGGGTTATTGAATGTGAAGCCGAATTGGGCGGCGATCTGACGTGAACTTTTGTCGTGTTGTCAATTTTGTTTGTACAGTTTATTTTCTGCTTTTCGATAAAACAAAAACACAAAAATATGTTTTAGTTTTAGGGGGAGAAATTCGCAGAAAAATACAAAAACATGATAAAAACTACAAAAACCAAAAACATTTGAAAAAGTAAAAAAGAGTTGTGTAGAATAAGGGAAATGATAGTACATCAGCTAGACAGACACAATACGCTAAAGATTTGTAATGTATAAAATGCAATTAAACAGTCTCGTTAAAGATGTGCCGATAGGTTTTCACAAAAATCAGTAGATCAGTTTGGGATATAAACATAAAATTTACTTGCGTCTACGTGGGGAACACCTCCAGGATATATAGGTAACCCCTGAAATCCTGTTTGAAGGGTCCCGTATTCTGAGATACTAGGTCTTTATGCTTAGTGATATCTGGGGTATTATCCCGGGACTTCTGATTTTGCGGAAGCAATGGCCTAGTCCCCGGAGAATACTTTACGCTGCTTTGAAATATAAGCTTCCCCTCAGCATAAAAAATGATAACACATTGCAAAATGGTTAATCATGTGCTGTTGAAAAGAAGATCCCCAAAGGGGACCCACCAAAAGTCGAAGCCGTCATCTCTCTGCGTATCGAAAGTTCGACCTGAGCTCTCACGGCCCTCGCAACTAACCCCTTACAGATATCATCTAGGTATACTCACCTGTAAGACTGAATACTGGGATCTGGATACGGGAGTATATACTGAGGTAGGACACATGTAGATGTTTAAGTCCTAAAACACTAATTATGTATCCTGAGCAGATTGAAAGTTTTGTGAGAATTTAAGAGGATCAGTATATCGACAATCTACGTGAATTGTTTAATGCTTAAAATGAAATAACAGCTTAACGGTGCTTGTGTCTAGTCGGCAGCTGATATGATCCCCTAACACACTCACAAAAAGATTGTGTGTACAGTTTTCAGTTTATCCAGTTAAAAATCCAAAAAGATTTTAGTTTCTCATTTTATTTTCGACAACTGACATTGGGAATCGGACGATCAAAGCTTAGTGCAGATCATGTCTGTGTTTGATGAGGGATGGGTAAGCTGGTGATGCAGAACAATGATTGGTACAGTGTTTGATGATTAAAAAGTGTTTGAAAGTTCAAAACGTTCAAAAGTTCATTAGTTTGAACTATTTTTAGAATGAAATATCTGCATACTTCATAATCGGTCATCCAAGGTCATTAATTTGGACTTGGTAGACCAAGCAGTTGACCAAGGTCATTGACTTGGACTTGGTTAACTGGGTGTGACAGTGTTAATCAGAAAAGGGTTAAAATAAAATTTTTAAAAAAACACCAAACATTGATTTCGCTCATATGTCACAAAACAGATTTCGCTCATAAGGATACTTAAAACAGTTTTCGCTCATAGGTGCTTCATATATGATTTCGCTTATAGCTTCCATGAGATTTCGCTCATATGGCATTTGCCATAAAATCAAAATCACACCAACTATATAAACTTGATGGTTCCGCTCATTCGTCATTTCACCCCTTTCGCTTTTAAGATCATCTTTCCGGCGACTAAAAAGCGATACCCTAAATCATCTGTTTTCAGACGAATTGCTGCCCAAATTTCATCAGATCTTGTTGTTATCTTAGTTGTTAATCATGGGCAAGGTTAGTTGATCTTCAATTTGACCTGTCACATGTATTTTGAACTGTCGGCACATGTATTTGAACAAGAACTTAGATTTAGGTGTTTAACAGTTAAATCTGAACATAAATCTAAACTTGTGTTGTCGTCTGAGTGAATAGATCATGATAATGTGTATTGTTTGTTTTGAATCTTTTGATTGTTGATGTTTATCAATGTCCGAATGTTACAGACATAGATCTAGGGTTCATATGAAGTCTAAAATGCAATCAAAACATACCCCTAGTCTCGGAATTAACATGTTAACCAATTAAAGGGTTCAATTTAGAGATTTGATCAGTTTTGAGTGTTTGTTGATGATTTCTCTTTTAGGTTTGTATGTGATTTTGCTCATTTGTACATGTTGTGTTTCCGCTCATCTGAACATCATGTGGTTCCGCTCTTATGAAAGCTTAGTGCAGATATCATGTGTTTCCGCTCATCTGAACATCATGTGGTTCCGCTCTTATGAACACTTCATGTGATTTCATTCTTAGTGTATTTTGTGTATCCGCTTATTGTGCACACACCAGTGATTTCGCTTATTTGTGTTATCTTGTGATTTTGCCCTAAGTGCAGATTTGTAATTTCTCTTATGATACACTTAGAGTTTTCAAGTGAAATTGTTGTGATAAATTGTTTCTAAGTGTCTAATTCTCAATGTATGTGATGTTGATGTGCAGAGATCTAGTGTTATCTTTGATCCTCTTCACAACAGTTGTTGTGATTTGGATATGCAGAAAAATTCAGAACTGGCCAAGTTTAGCAGTATTTTGGAGTTTATGGGTCGTATTCCCATCCAGAAAGTGCTTACAGATCAACGTCCAGTTTACAAATCACACATTGACCGTTTCTGGAAGAATGTAAGCTACGATGATCAGAACAAAGAAATTTCATCGATTGTTGAGGTGCATGGTAAAAACGAGAAGATACTTGTCACTGAAGCACTAATTCGTGAAGTTATTAATTTTCCAGATGAGGCAGACTCGCCAATAAGATTTCCAGAACGAATGGTGAAAGGTTGTATGCTCAGGATGGGTTATCAGGGAGCATTGAATGCCGGAAATTATTTAAAGTCGAAATTTCAGAAACCTTACAAGTTCTTGATTCATTGTATTTTGATGTCACTCAGTCATACGAAAGGGGGTTATGATACAATGCGCGACTATGAAATGAACATGGTTACTGCTGAACAAAAAGTACAACTTTTCGCATATTGTATTCCACTACATGTCAGAGAATATTACAAAGAAGAGCAAGTCTTGGATGTATCCTCGATTCGTGCAGATGTTGATCGACCATGCGTATCCAGAAATTGATCGAAATATGAAGGACGAATTGTTGGTACAGTCTCATATGAGCAATGATTCACTCAAACAGCTTGCAAGATATCATCAGAATCACCCAGAACCGAAAGTTAGTGCTGAATTCTTTGGTTTCATAAAGGATGCTAATTACGTTGATCCAGATCCAATTGAACATCAGAACTGGAGAAATGAAGCTGAAATGTTGGTGCACGGAATGTCTGTTGACTACGTCTACATCAAGTCTTGTGTCTAGATAGGTTGAATGAACACACAACAGGGTCTTAATTAGGGTTTTACATGTTTATCTTGTAGATTTCTCTTGAAAGGGTTTATGTGTGTTTCAAGCTAAATCAACACAGAAGATTTAGCTTGAAATGGTTCAAGGGAAATCATGATTTAGCTTGAAATGGTTCAAGGGAAATCAACATGCTATAAATAGGTGATGTGTGGTTCATTTGTAGGTGAAAAGGTCATTGTATGTGAAACGAAGTGCTGCCGGATTTGTATCAGAAAACATTGTACAAGCACGTAAATCAATCAGAAAAGAAAGATTAAAAGGATAATAGCTGTTATGACTTTGTTTACGTTGATTCCGCCTTCGTACTCAAAGATGAACAGCCTTAACTGACGTTTCAAGGTCGTAGAACGGTCCAACAAGTGGTATCAGAGCTCAGGACGAGGAGTTCATAACATTACAGCTTGATTCTACCGGATTTTCTTATCTCTACTCACTTCTTCTCTTACTTTTCTGATTTGAACATATTTTAGCGGTGAAAATGACCTGAATTTGACATATAACAAGCGAATTAGTGTGATAACTAATCCTTGAAAGATTTGGACTTAAAATCGATCGAATTCATATAAAAATTTAAGATTTCGCTTGAAAACTGTTCGTAAAAGATGACATCAGCAGATTTAGCTTGAAATATATTGAAGATTTCGCTTGAAACTTGAGTTTTGGCTGTTGATTTCGCTTGTATCAGAACTGGTTGTCTATTTCGCTTGAAAAACAAAGGATTTCGCTTGAAAAAGTTCAAGCGAAATTGATTTGCTAGATTTCGCTTGAATACCTTGGACATATACATGTGATCTGATTAAATGTGCGTGTGAAACTGTGTTGTGATTATCGAGCAGATATTATTGAGAATCTGTGTAAAGAATTGCATGTGATAAAAACGGTTCAATCAGATTCATTGACATTATCGGCTAATGTATTAAAAATGTGCATCGTATGTTGTGAGAAAACATTAAAATGTGATCATGTGATCATTTAGTCTGCTACCCAATGAATTTAAAGAATATTATAGGCCAAATCATAATTGCACCGACCCACTAGTTATTTGAGGTCCAATCATATTGGTTTTATGTGATAATAGTCAGATTACATTGTGAAAGTTGTTGTCAGCTCATTAATCAATTGTTAATGTCATCGATAATTACAATTAGAATTAATGAAGTTGCCAGCCTAGTGGTACATCGATCCAATCAAGTGAATCTCGAAACTAGAATTGAGTTTGTGTGTTTGAGATTATCGACAATAAAATTGAGGTTGCATGTGATAAGATTCTTTAAATTCAAATTGTCGAATTTAGTGGGTTTATTGTTCAAAATAAATCAAGTGTTAGAATTGTTGATCCAATCAACTGTGCAGTTCAACACAATTGAAACGAGTCCGCGAATCTTTGACAACGAGTCTTAGATTGATTTCGTCAACAAACACACTGTTACATATTCAGTTTGTTTGAACTGATAGCTTGTTTGTTTTGTTTGCAGGTGATTTCGAGGTTATTCAAGTACATAAAAAGATGGCAAATTCCGAACCTATTCCGTGGAAAGACGATCGAACTGAAGAGCAGAAGTATAGATATAGAAAAATGATTGCTGAAAACAAAATCATTAGAATTTCTCGTATCTATCTGGAAGCAAGGAGAGCAAATAGATGGGATCCGGACAGAGAGTGTTATCTTGATGAGTATGGAAATATTGCGATCGATGATAGTACGCTTGATATAGAAGCCATAATCCAGCAGTACAAAGAAGAGGATGATTATTGGCAAAAGAAATGGTGGGGAGATGAAGAAGAGAAAAAGAAAAAGAAAGAGTTAATAGATGAAATAGAAAGAAAATCAGAAAATATAAGTTTGGATGTGTTTCTTGAAATAATCAAAAGATGTGAAAATTAAACGACAAAGAATGAAGAATCAAAGAAGGATGAAACTTTGAAAAGTGAAGTTGTGTGCTCAAAATGCGAAAAATCCGAAGCAGAAAATTTCAATCTCTTGAAAGATGTGGAGAATTTGACAGTGGAAATCAAAAGCTTGAAGGATGAGAAAGAATTTGATGATAAACAGATTCTTGTTTTGCAGGAAAATTGTGAGAAATTGAAGTCACAAAATGACAAACTGTTGAGTAGTTTGGACAGTTTGACATTGGAAATTAACAATTTGAAAGAAAAAGAAAAAGATTTTGAGAATAAGCTAAACACTTTAGAACATGAAAAAGTGTTTTGGGCAAAATTAGAAAATAAGGCTTTAAAAGATAGAGAAACAGTTTTTGATAATAGAATAAAAGTTTTGGAAAATGAAAATTCTGTTTTTAAAGATAAAATCAAAAGTTTTGAAAATGAAAAATTAAAGATTGAAAAAGATTTTCAAAGTCAAATAAAGATTCTTGAAGATGGGAGATCTGTTTTTAGCAAGAACAATATTGAAAAGCAAAAGGTAATAAATTCCCATCGTCAGACAATTATTCGACTTGAAAAAGAAGCTGAAGGTGATAGAAAGAAAATCAAAGTTTTAGAGAATAAATTGAAAAGTTTTGTGACTTCTGCTTCATATGTTTGTCCAAAACCGATCAATTCTGTTCCAATAAGTGACAATGTCACAAATTTTGACAAAGTCAAAATTGAAGATTGTGATGAAATATCTGATGATGAAAAAGAAAAGAAAAATATTTTTAGATTTACAAGAAAAATTTAAAAATACTGTTTTGCAATCCACTGAAACAGGTTAATGTTCTAAACAAAAACCTGTTAAGAAGAGTGTAGAACAGAAACAAAAAGATAAAAATTTGAAAAATTTTAAAATTGAAAATAAAAGTTCATCAGATAAGTCATCCAATCATTATCAAAAACCACAAAAATCTAAAAATGAAAACTCACAAAATGTTGGTAATAAGTGGTGCAGGTTTGACCACAGTGCTTCAAAGCCAAAACCAGTTTTCAAGAAGAGTGATGATTACCACAAAGCCAGACAATGTTATGATCTAAGCATATGGTGTGAAAGTGGTGAATGGTACGATAACAGAGTGTGCTACACCTGTGGTGTGAGAGGACACATTGCTGTTAACTGCCAGAATTGGAGTTATGAGACAAAAAGATGCTATAATTGCCAAATCAGAGGACATATTGCTAGAGATTGCTCGAGGAAATCGATGGGAAGATCGAGGGTTGAATCTCAAAGAATGGCAAAGAAGCCAGTCAACGTCAAGCCCCATGAACAGAAGGTTCTAAAACCTAAAGTTCAGGATCAGACAATTCAAGAAAAGAAAGTTAAACTTTCTCAGGGGCAGAAAGACAGACTGCGAAAGAAAAGGAAGAAGGCGAGAGAGTATCTCGAGAAAATTTTGTCTTCGGGTTCACCGGACAGATTGAATAAAAGTTCTGATGAATCAATTCACTCGACTGCAAAGCCAAGTAAATTGAATTCTTCAGATGCAAAGATGAGGACAAAAGAAGAAAAGAAGAAGAAGAAAATGGTTGGCGATGAATCTGATGTGTCAAAGTCAGACAAGCCACCATCAGGCAATGAATCTGACAGGTCAAAGTCAGACAAGCTACAATCAGGCAATGATTCTGGTTTGTCAAAACCAGAAGAGCCATCTGTTGAGGTAAAAACTGTCAAACCCAAGGCTGGTCAGGCTTGGGTAAATCTTTTCAAATAGAAAAACCTGACTTGCCAGAGCTTCCAGGTTGGTAAGCGTGAAGCAGGAATCGACATATTTCTTGAGAAATTCACAGGATGGTAACTGTGATATTTCGATTTACATGTGGTAAATCAGGGACATTAAATTGTACTTGATTTTCTACTAGTGTTTGTTGTTGACAAGGGTCTTAAATGTTAAATTATTCAAAATGGTTGAAAAAGAACAATGTGATGAAAGAACCCCGTGTTTGAGAAAAGACAAACAAAACTAATTTTTCGGAAAAACCATTTTGATTAATATAAACTTAAGTGTTTTGAAATCTAAATGGGAAAATAGTTTGTTGTCAGGGGGAGTTCTGATTGTTTATGCCGAGTGAATGGCGAATTGAAGCGATTCGATATCAGTTTGTCATGTTTCTTGTATAGTTTGTTTTCAAATTTTCCCAGAAAATCAAAATTGAGACATATTTTGATTTTAGGGGGAGAAAAATTTTTAAAAATTAGAAAATTTGAAAATGCCAAAAAACATTGAAAAAGCAAAAATGAGTTTGGTTGTAAATAAGAGGAAATGATAGTAAATCAGTGAACTATCACAGCATGCTAAAGATTTGGAATGTCAAATGTGATAAACGGTCTCACTGATGATGTGTCAGTAGGTTTTTGCACATTTAGTAGATTGTGACGAGAGATAAACCTAAATTTCAAACTTGCTTATATCGTGGGTAACATCTCTCGGATATATGGGTAACCCCCGAAATCTTGTTTGAAAGGTCTCGTATTCTGATATGCTAGGTTTTTATACTCAGTGATATCTGGGGTATTATTCCGGGACTTCTGCTGAACGGTAGTTCTGACCTAGTCCTCGAATAATACTTTCTGCAAATGCTTGAAACATAGCATCACCCTCAGCATCAATGATAAGACAATAAAATTGCTTAGCAATGCTGTTGTAAAAAAGATCCTCTAAAGGGGACACACCCGAAAGTTGAGTCATGATCTCTCTGCTGAACGGTAGTTCTGACCTGAGCTCTCATGATTCTTCATAAATTATTAACCCCTTACAGATATCATTTGTGTTATAATTACCTGTAAGACTGAATATTGGGATCTGGATACGGGAGTATATTCTGAGGTGGGATACGCGATTAAGTCTAAGTATCTAAGACATTAAATTCGTATCTCGAAGCAGTTGAACTTTGTGTGAAAATTTAAGTGGACCAATATACTGACAATCTACGTGAATCGTTTAGAACTTAAAATGATTAAAGCTTAACGGTGCTTGTGATTTGTCTCATGAACTGATATGATCCTTTTACACAAACTCACAAAAATATTGTCTGTATATATTTCTTTACTGCATTTCTTTAAACTCAAAATCCAAAAAGATTTTAGTGTGTTTTAGCATAAAGTTTTGAAAAATTCAAAAAGATTTTCGACAAATGATGTTGAAGAGCTGATATTCAAAATTCCAAGTGCTAAACATGATGAACAGGATTGGGAGAATATGTTGAAAACTTTGAATGACATATACAAATGTTTTGAAAGATTGTGTGCTTAGTTAATCAAGGTCATTCATTTGAACTTGATGTAACTATACAGATTGTTGAATTATATGATGTCTACCAGTAAGTTTCTTAAATCTAAGTGATATAAATTTGTGAAACTTATGGTGAGGTAGAGGATGTGCAGGGTAACAGGATTGGACTTCATTATTCCCAACGGAAGCTAAACGTTAAAGCTTGAACCAGATATCTCAGATTCTAGCATATCGAGAGGGGGAGTCTGTGAAAGAGGGAGTCTGAATCAACAGTCAAAGGGGAGTTTGAAGATAGAGTCAGGTTGTGATCCTAAACCTGTGAAGATAGAGTGTTTTTGTTGAAAAGACAGAGTTGGAGAAAAGACCAAGACTGAAGACTCGGAGCTGAAGACTTCGTCAACATCTAAGGGGGAGTCTGTTGGTGCACGGAATGTCTGTTGACTACGTCTACATCAAGTCTTGTGTCTAGATAGATTGAATGAACACACAACAGGGTCTTAATTAGGGTTTTACATGTTTATCTTGTAGATTTCTCTTGAAAGGGTTTATGTGTGTTTCAAGCTAAATCAACACAGAAGATTTAGCTTGAAATGGTTCAAGGGAAATCATGATTTAGCTTGAACTGATTCAAGCGAAATCAACATGCTATAAATAGGTGATGTGTGGTTCATTTGTAGGTGAAAAGGTCATTGTATGTGAAACGAAGTGCTGCCGGATTTGTATCAGAAAACATTGTACAAGCACGTAAATCAATCAGAAAAGAAAGATTAAAAGGATAATAGCTGTTATGACTTTGTTTACGTTGATTCCGCCTTCGTACTCAAAGATGAACTGCCTTAACTGACGTTTCAAGGTCGTAGAACGCTCCAACATGAAATGAAAGAAGCAGCATATGCTGAAGAACTGAAAGTTCTTGAAGAGTTCAAATTCACCAAGAATGAATGGTATGTTAAAGAAACTGGGAGAAGACGCAGAAAGGCCACTCTTATTGTAAAGAAGGTGAAGGATCTTCTTCACAACCAAAGAAGAAGAAAAAGAAAGCTGCAAAAACATCTTTAATCGATGAACCTGAAGAAGATGTACAAGTTGCAACTGCAGAAGAAGATCCATTTAATGTTGAAGAAAATTTGTTGTTTGATACTGAAGTCTTAGAGACAGGGCCAACTGTTGAAGTTGAACAAGTTATTAATGTTGAATCTCAGAAAGGGAAAGAAAAGGTTATTGATGATATTGAGGGAGATGATGTGGATAAAGATACTACAAGCTCCTCGAGCTCTTCAGATGATGAGATTGACGAGACTGAACGTTTACGAAGAGTTCAGGAAGCATCAAAACAAGAAAAATTGTTGAGAAAAAGAAAGAGGCAGGAAAAGGAGGATACTCCATATGTTCCTTCACCAGAACATGTCTCTGAATCACAATCTCCTCCGGGTGGTAGAAAGAAAGCTGGAGCTCGAAAGAAAGTAGTTTCTCCAAAGATTAGAAAAGTCACACCGAAGATCAAAATGCCAAAAATTGTACTAAAGAAGAAATCAACAAAAGAAACCAAGAAATCACCAACACCATCACATGAACCAATACCACCACAATCACCAATCCAATCTTCACCCCGTCAACCTACACCACCACAACATTTATCACAACCAAAACAACCAACACCACCAAGACAATCATCATCACTACATCAATCACCAATACAATCACCTCCACGACAACCAACACCACCTAGACTACCATCACCATTACATCTCTCACCACCTCCACAACAAACCTTATTCACATCACAAGAACTTTTCCAAACACCACCTTGCACACAAATACATCTAACACCTGGTTCTTCTAGCAAAGGTTTTCCATCTGTTCCTCCAAACATGATTGTGGGGCTTGAAGATATTGGAGATTTAGATTTTGTAGATAATGTTCAATTAAAGAGTGTTAGTGATAAAGTTGAAGCAGTAATTACTGAAAACAAGAGATTGGCAGCTGAAAATAAAATAGTTTCTGATCGTGAACGAATTCTTGAAATGCGAGTAAAGAAGTTGGAAGGTGATAACAAAGAATTGATGAAGAAGGTTGACAGTTATCAATTAGAGATAGATATTTTGAAAGTAAGAATTGCAGAGTTAGAAGAAGAAAAGATTCGTCGTGATGAACAAAATAAAGAACTGAGAGCAGTCAAGGCTAAAAATGAACATGAGAATTATATGTTGAAAAAGGTATTAGAAAGTGTAGTTGGTATGCCTTTAGAGCAAAGATTTGAAGAGCTGCAATTTGAAGAGCTTAGAGCAGAACGTCAGGCAGAGAAAGATAAAGGTAAGGGTGTTGAAGGAAGTTCTGCAGTGTTAGAAAGATCAATAGTACCTTCTATGGTGGTTGATAATCCCGAGCCTATTTCTGCTATTTCTGGTATGTTTGAAGATGATACTCCTATGAATGAGTTGAATGGAGATGATGATGAAGAGGAGGATGAAGAGGAAGATGAAAAAGATGAGAAAGTGTTTTCTGCGAGTAGTCATGGTTCTGATGATGATGATGACGATGCTGCAGGTGGTACAAGTTTGAAAGTTACAGAAGCTTCCATTGAGAAAACAGTTGATGATCTGATGAATGATTTGGTAAATGAAGAATCAGGGGAAGCAAGTGGAAAGGGGGAGTATAGTAAAACTCAGATCGTTGAACATACTGAGAAGTTAATCTTGGGATTGGATGCTTACAGAGAAATGATGCATACTGTGGATCCTGAGTTCAAGTTTGATTTTGAAGAAGAGTTGAATAATTTTGACATAAATCAACAGCCTGAATACAAGTATAAGTATGTTGAAGAGGCTGATAAGTATGACAGAGTTGAAGTAGAAGACTGGACGGATGATGAGGATGTGGTTGAAGATACTTCTAAGTTTCCTTCGCTTATGGAGTTCTTTGCTGAGGAAAATAGAGAAGAATTGAGGCAAAAAGTAGCTGAGGCGGTAAAAGATAAGAATTTTGAAAGCACTCAAAAAGATATGAAAAAGGAAGATAGAATGAAATGGTTCAGAAAAGGTCACGAGAGAAAGTTTAAGAGACCTTTGAAGTATTATCAACGTGATAGAAGTGTGTCACTTGGTGATATCATCAGTTGGGGTTTCTTACCTCAAGTGAATGCGTATGCAATACGAAGAGAGTGCGGAGTTCAGTACTTTGAACGTTTATATGACATCATGTCATTACCATGGTGGGATGTGGATGAATTACCGAAGGTTAGATGTCTGGATTATACTGTTCGAAAGAATGATGTTGCTATGTGGGGCTACATTAAATATGAATCATTGAAAGAGTTTCGTAAATGGAAGCCATAGCATCCTAAGAAAGTGCAGAGGGTTAATCCTGAGACAGGAGTTGAAGAAACTATTTTGAATGTCAAACCACCAAGAACGATGAAAACAATACCAATGCCTCAGATGGAACAAGACTTTTATAAAGGCTTCAGAGATTGGGTTTATAGTTGTATTTCAACCGAAGCCATAATTACTTACAGAGCAGGAGGGGAGATTCGAGAAATACATGTTTATGATCCTATGTGGCTTGTAAATTGCTCTGCGAAGGATATTGAATGTCTTTTCATCAACAAGATTCATTATCAACCAGAAGATAGAGAACAAGCGCAATAGTTTCAACGTGTTGTTTCCCTTTGCTTTCAGAAAGGTATCAATTCTGAAAGTAAATGGAAATCATCTTGGTGGTCGCTTGATGAGAAGATGAAAAGGAAAGCTAAACATGAACGTCAAAAGCTTGAAGAAAAGAAAGGTACATTTTTGAAGATTCAAGCTGAAGAAGAAAAGGCGAGGAAGAAAGAGAATGAAAGAATAAGGATTGCGCTTAGTAGGAAGCCGAAGCCAAGGGAAGAGAAGTTCAAGTCGTTGTGAAGACTCGAAGACCAAGACTGAAGACTGCGGCTTTATCCAAGGGGGAGTTTGTTGATGCACGAATGTCTAAAGCCTGCGTCTTATTCTTAGTTGTTCATGTATAGGGTCTAGATGTGTTAATTATGCAAAGTATAGGGGTTGAATAGATAAAAGTGTGATTGAAATGTGCTGATTTCGCTTATATGGACATGTATCATATGAGCGAAATCACTTCTAACTGATTTCGCTTATATGAACATGTTCATATGAGTGGAATCACCTCCCCTATATATAGTAGTTGTGTTTTCTCATTATGTACGTTGATGTCAAGTGTGGAGCCGAACTGCTGCCCGACTATTTTCAGAAAGTTTAATGAGAAAACCGTATTAAAGTGATCCGCATCTGTTTCTACTCATTTCTACTACGTTTTTACTTTGATTCATACTGATTGTGTATTTCCGCTGCATAATCAGTAGTATCTAGCTCAGATTGACTCACACGACTGTCAAATACGGTCCTACAGTTTTCCAATATTTTGGGGTGAAACACATGTGCCTACTTGTTACTTTCGTGCTTTCGTGACATATACTTTCTACGTTCATTAGTACGCATATAGTGCATGATTTCATTTATGCTTTGCTATGTTTGTTGATTGAGCATGCTAGCACATTGATTTCATAAATACGTTTGTTTCATATGTTTATTTCAGCATATGTACACATTGATTTACATCACATTTTTGCTATGTATGTTCATTTAGCATACTTAGTACATTGTTTTCACATAACATGCTTACATTTGGTATGACATTTGGTTTGTTTAACAGGTCTAAAATACGTTCATTAACACTGATCACGCCGCTCGGTAGTATGTAGTGGTACCATAGGAATTGACAACTCCCTTTCCTGGAATCCTATGTTTGTTTGGACGTAAGGAATGACAGAATCCGAAAACATTTTGATAAACCTTTAACTTGTTAAGGGTTTGTCCTTCAGTCTCAAGGCTTGGATGTATGCAATAAACATTACCACATAAATGTTCTTATCAGTAAAGCATTGATTTTACAAAACAAAACTTTTGACCTAAACTATGATTTATTTAAATACATTGTTTTGTACATTTTACATGCAGGGTTGAGTAAATTATTTTATTCACCGTACATAACATTTGATTTCACATAACATTTGATTATATATTGACATTTTACATATGGGATTGAGTAAACACTATTTATTCACCGTACATGATATTGTTGTTACTTGAGATTTACTTTACAAGAATTTTTTGGTGGTTTATTTATAAGTGATTTAAATAACGAAACATGTGTAATATGATAAACACATGGTGGATACGCCGCTGGTACTTCCTATATAAAAATGCTTTTATGATATTACATATGGTAGCGTTATCTAACCCACTTAGACAAAGACATGATACATTTTATACAAACGACACATTTACACAAGACATTGGTTTACAAACAACATATATTATACAAACTTATTTTACTTGGTTATTCATTTAACCTTACACCTTTCTTTTATAACATTTGATTTCCTTATCGAAATTTCGTATAATTTATAAAAGAAAACACTTTTGACAAGATTCATGACAATCTTTTTGTTAAATATTTCTTTCAACTAAAAGTCATGAATCCTTCATCAATAAAACATATGTATCTCACAGGCATTTTTATGCTGACGTACCTATTTTCACATGTTTTTCTGGTGCTATTGTTAGATGATCATGATGCAAACATAGGGTCGGACAAGGGTCTTAGAGACTTAAAACTATGAAAGACAGCTTAATTCATGTTATGCTTCTGTAAATTCCTAGACAATGTAAACATTTTAATTCAATAAAACAAAACTTCAATTACCATGTGTTGTGAAACAATGATTCTGTTATTCCACTCCCCGACGTTTCCGCCGCTGTTGTTGTTTTACGCGGTCGGGGTGTGACACTGGACAACCAATCTTGCTTTATTTCTCACAACAACACCTCGGTTATCCTTCTTGCACTTGTAAACCCATCGAGTACCAATCTTCTTATAGTTCGGGGGCCTGTCAACCAATTGCCACACGCCCAATTTCTGAAACTGCAGAAGTTCTTCTTGCATTGCTTCAACCCATGAATCATCTTTCATTGCCTCCTCCCACGATTTTGGCTCAACTTGACAAACATAACAGGCGAAAGACCAATCATTTTGTTCCCCGGATTCTCTAATTGCCGAATACAATCCAGCATTCTGGTTGTTTCAAAACTGATTACGTGTCTGCACACCACTTTGGACATCTCCTATAATATTCTGCCGAGGATGAGTATCATGGATTCGAGTTTCAGGAACATCAGGAACTCGAGCAGTAATACCCAAATTGTTAATATTCAAATCAACAACCAAATCGATGCTTGGAGACACCATAGATGTAGATGCATTGCCTTCAACATTGTATTGATTCTGCACCTGAGAAGTTGCTTCAGAAACACCTTGAACAGGAGCTTGGGACAGGAGCTGAAGTGGCCTCATTTGCATCGTGAAACTCCTCATCTTCCGATGAAACATTATAATCAGCTGCATCTTCAAACTCCTCATTTTGAACAACATTCTTAACCGAAGTAGACTCTTGTCGATTAAAAATAATTGGTCGCACTAATGATGAGTCAACTGTAGCATCACCTTTAAGTAACTTTTGTGCAACTGCAGACGCATCATCAAAAGTTGGCAGATTAAAGGAATCAAACAGTCCATCATAATCAAACATCCAAGGATCACCCAGAGCTCTCACAGATTCAGTGTACCTTTGAACCTTAACTTCACCCCACTCTTCAATTCTTTTGGTTGTTAGATTCCACAACCTGAAATTTGGAGTAGCATACCCAAGAAAGAAACTTTCGATAGCCTTTGGACCAAACTTTCCATGTGGATCGATCATAGTGCATGGAGCTCCAAAAGGTTCTAAGTAAGACACATCCGGTTTCCTTTTATGTAATAATTTGTAACATGTTTTCCCATGCCTTTTAACAGTAAGAACTCTGTTCAAAGTATAACACGCAATAGCCACAGCCTCCCCCCAAAACTGAACAGGAAGCTCCGACTCTAGTAACATATTTATTGTCGTCTCGATAAGCATTCTATTCTTCCTCTCAGCGACACCATTTTGTTGAGGAGTATAACGAGAACTGTATTCATGCAGAATTCCTTTAGAAGTACAGAACTCATCCATAACCTGATTCTTGAATTTTGTGCCGTTGTCACTTCTGATTCGCTTTACCTTCAAAGTGTACAAATTTTCAAGTAAAGTGAGAAGATTTTTGAGGATTTCCGAAGTCTCACTCTTGTGTGCCATCACCGCTACCCATGAGAATCTTGAATAGTCATCAGTAACAACCAAACAATAAGCATCTCCAAACGTAGTCTTGTGCTTCATAGGTCCAAAGAGGTCCATATGAAGACGTTCAAGAGGCATGTTGACGGTGTTGACTTTCTTGATCGGATGGGACTTCTTCGCTTGTTTTCCTTTTCGGCACGATACACAGAAGTCTTGTAAATGAAATCTCTTGACTGGCACACCATTCACAAGATTATTTCACACCAAATGGTTCATTTTCCTCAAGTGAATGTGTCCCATACGTCTGTGCCAAGATATGGACTCCTTTTCAGTGGCCTTTGAGACAAAACATGTAGCTTGTGCAGACGATGTAATAGCTTGGCTCATGTCAAGAATATACAAGTCATTCTTGGAGCCGTCAGCAGAATCCATTCTTTGGGGATTTTGAAACCGAGTTTCAGCACATAACAACCGGTATCATCAAAATGAACCGTGAACTTCTTGTCACAGATTTGCGAAACACTAAGAAGATTGTGATCAATTTGACGAACATAATTTATCTTGTCAAAACTCACAACACCATTGGAAATCGTTCCTTCTCCAGTAATCTAAACGCCTTTATCTCCATCAAAGGCAACATAACCTCCTCTAATTATTTTCACATCATACAGGAGCCTTAAGTCGCATGTCATGTGCTGGGATGCTCCGCTGTCAACAATCGAGAGACTATTCACAGTTCCTCTTGGAACACCCTGCACAATACAATACAATACAATACACTACACGATCAGTTTGAGATGGGGACCCAAGCCTTAGTGGTCTTGGGTCGACCCTTATCATCAAGAAATGTGATTTCTATTTCTTGATGAATTGGAAATGGTGTGCCTCCCCCTGAAATTGTACCGGTTTTAGGTTTCCAAGATTGTTGTCGTTTACCATATTGATTGTTATTTACAAATTTAGACATTTCTGGTTTTGACGAGTTTGATAAACTTGGTTCCTTTTTGACAACCTCCGGTTTTAACGCTTTCTCGATTACCTTAACATTTTTACGTCGTTGTTTTGCTTCTTGTTCCTTAACAGTGCTTTTGTCTTGTTTAGGTGACACAAGACGACGTTTGTAATCCTTTTCAGGAGGGGCATTTTCAACAAACTTTGGTTTTGGTGGGTTTGTACAATTTTTTATTATATAACCAAACTTCCCACATTTAAAACATGATCTCCTTTCAACAAATTTAGGAGATTCCGTTTGATGTCCCGATGTTGAACTTGTAGGCCTTGAGGTACTTGTTTCATTATCACACCCATTTGTATGTTGAGTGTAATTGTTATCATTATTACGTTTCAAAATTTTGACTTGTTGGACAAAATCAGTATTAGATTTGTTTTCAAAAGTCTCAACTTTGTAAGTACCGCTTGAGGCCACAAATTTAACATCATTTCCCTTCTCCTTGTTTCGAGCTCCTTTTGGTTCAAACTTAGGTTTTTGAGCTCGTTTTTCCCATTGTTTACTTTTAGGGGAGATTGGTTGTTCCTCGGTTGGTAATTTTTTTATTCCCGTATTGTTTTCTAACTTCAGATTTTGGAATAGGATCACACTGAGTTACTGTAACTCTTGGGATCGCCTTACCCAAAAACTTACGGGTAGAATCTTCCAAAACTCTATCGATGATGGATGGATTAACGTTTTTAATTGGGAAATCCTTGTTTGAGTAAATTTTATTATCACCAATCAAAGTATACAACACATTATCGCCCTTAAAGGTAGACACAGATTCCTCCACAGATTTGATCGAGTTAATCTCTTGTTTTGCAACTGATTGCCCAACAGGGGCAACTGGAGTAGGAGGATCACACAAGATATCATACTCAACTGGAATTTCTACTCCTTTCTTCTTATCAAGAGATTGATCTTGATCACTCACATCTGATTCATAATATGACGAAACATAATCCTCAATTATTGGAGGACTTTGTTCCGCAACACAAGACACATTTTCTGTCTTTTCAGATTCCTTTGATGAATCATCCAGTTTGAACCCTAATCCTGCTGCAAACTCTTCGGGATTAAGAGGTACATATGGTTCAAACCGTGGCATTTCCTCCTCATCAGGCAACTTGGTATAATTATGTCTCAATGGAGGTGGACACGATTTATACCCAATGCACCTAAAATCTCCTTTCAGCTTTTGAACCTCGATGATATGATCAAGAACATATCGGGAGTTAGAATAACTCTCCAATTTGAGCTTGATCGCATCATGCTTGCATTTAGCAATGGCTAACTCTTTTTTTGTTTCTTCAATGATATTAATATAGTTATTAATACCCGTTTGCTTTTCAAAACTGTTTTTGTTAATTCAGACACACTTTTCTTAAGCGTTTCAATTACAGATTTGAATTCCTTTTCATTATGAGTTAAAGCCATATTTGCCTCCTTGCATTTCGAAAGATCAACTACCAACCCTAAATTGTCACTAGTAACTACTTCAAGCTTACGCTTCAATTCTACACAATCATTTCATACACTAGGAGTCTCGGTGTGTACCTTACTAGTCGAAGCTGCAACATTGTCACACCCCCAAAATCCACAAGCGGAGTATCACCGCAGGGGGGCGTGACCGACCAGGATCAAGCCACCAATCATATTGAACAATGTAAATATAAAGTGAATAAAATCCAACCACACAACATAATTAGTGTTCAAAACATAAGTTATCAAATTCAAGTTAAACAGCGGAAGCATCAAATGTATAACCAAAACGTAAGTTATAAGTTTAGCAAGTTTAATATGGCACACACTATCCATACCCCACAACGACTCCTCCCGCACCCATGCAAGCTCTATAGATACCTAACGACTTGCAAGGCATGTAACAATGAGTCAACAACAAAGTTGAGCGAGTTCACAGTTGGTTGTCTAGTTTAAAGTTGTTTCAAAATCCATAAGTTCATTTGAAAACCAGTTGTTTATCAGTTCCTTTGTTTTCCCAAACCATAACCAGTGGTGGCTACCCCATGTTGTAAACCACTAGACAAGTTATATATATTGGCGTCCTTCCCAACCGAGGACGGAGGTACGTATTCTACCCAACCGAGAATACGCAGGTTAAATGTAGGCGTCCTTCCCAATCCGAGGACGGAGGTACGTATTCTTCCCAATCCGAGAATACGCAGGTTTAGTGTAGGCATCCTTCCCAATCCGAGGACGGAGGTACGTATTCTTCCCAATCCGAGAATACGCAGGTTGAATGTAGGCATCCTTCCCAATCCGAGGACGGGGGTAAGTAGTCTAGTAGTGGTGAATATACAGGTTTCGTCTTAGCTATTTAATCCCATTCCCAACCCACCGTGAATCCCATGCCTTAAGAGTGTGAACTCACCTTGGTTTGCTCGGCAGATAATTTATTCGTCAATATACTTTATTCAATCACGTCCTATCATAGGTATTAGGTCTAATCAGATTCGCATACAATTATTCACGTATTCAAGTAGCACATAAGTCAAGTTTCATATAACCACACATACTTGATCAAATTACATGAACAACATCACATCGTAGTCATTACATGTCCTAGACACTTGGGACACATGGAAATTATATCAGAGCCCCTTACTGTTTGCATACAGCATTGTAGTTTGCAAATTTCCTCACCCAAATTGCTCACTGGGACGCCACACTTGGCCCTGTGTAGCTCCCTTGATTTCCCGACCCAATATTACTCCCAAACCCAAGAAAACATGTAATATAGTGGCGGGTTTTAATCAACTAATGTAGTCCAAACTAGTAGGTCGTTAACAGTACATGGTCCATGGATCAGAGGCCCAAGCGATACCGTGTCCAGTCGCGCGGCCCAGCCCGGGTTGGAATGAGTGCAGCCCATCATGATTTGCTTGTGGTTTAGTGGGCAGCCCAACCGAGCATGACCCTACCCTAACACACGATAATTGTAAATTATAAAAATCCCTAAGTTCCCTAACTAGCAACATGTAACATTCATTGAGATGTGAATATGTGTACCCAAGATCCCATCTATTCAGGTTGACACATCCATCATGTCTTCGCATGTTCAAGTAATATCAAGTTACCATCCAGCCCATATGCGAACATTCAAATCCTCTAATACCTCTAATCTTCATCAAGTAGTTAGTACATGATATCTAATTAAATTCATCAACACAATCCATAATATAACCAAACTGCTTTTGTCGAATGATCATCCAGTCCTTACTTTATTAATACAAATTTATCAACCTCTCACAACAGATTATCAGATCATTATCATCATGCTAACATACATCGACTAACCTATTGCAACGTACATCCATTAAAACCAGTTAACAAAATCATTCATATATTTACTACAAGATCCATTCTCAATCTACGAACATGTATTCCAAAAGTTCACAAAACTTCATCAATCAGATTCACTTATGCAGACATATATTGATCTACTAAAGAATCATGCACAACTAAACATTAGTGGCCGACAATTCACATATATACAATCACATGCAATTAAGAACATAGTGGCTGAAAATATTAATGCTTTGAATGCAAAATTTCAGAAGTTTGTAATTAATGGACTGACTTATGTTCAACTTTTTCACATTCTAATATTATGCACATCACCTTCATTAATTACCCACACATACTCTGACACAATTTGACCATAACATTCAGTAGCATACATAATCATGATTCACAAATATTAGCATGTTGCACTCATTCCTAATACATGTAATCGATGGCACTTATAAACACAACATATGTAAAGTAACAACTCACATACCGCTCAATCTGCAATATACAAGTGATGCCTCACAGGTATAGGGTTACTTCGATAGGGGGGTCTACCACTGCCTCGTGCGATTTGGGGAACTCTAGGGATTTTGGTTTGTGTTTTAAGTTTAATCAGATCAAGAAAAGCATATTACGTATTCTTATAATATGAAGGTTTGGGCGGTTCACTTCATTAGCCGAAGTGGGCTCAAGCCCACTCACTTGGGTTGCCATATCAATTGGCAAACATTGAATATGTGCGTGTGATCTCAAAGTGACCGGCCCAACCAACCCCCAAACATACATATCAAATGTGTAATCCATTAGGGGGGTTTAGGCCCAGATTCTACGGGCTTGACTATTCATATAGGCAGATGAGGATATACAGGTGGCCTAATTCATGTGTCGCGGCCCAATTACACACTCAGACGACCACGTTTACTCTCAACAATGTTAGCATAATAAAATGTTCAACAAAGAGTTTAGTATAGCAAAAACGTAGAATGAGAGAATTATGGAAAGTTATGATCGCGAGATTAAACATTACTAACCTTAGAAGTTCGGGTTGTCAAATCATCCCCAACTTGAAAGAAATTTCGTCCCGAAATTTAGCACGACATTACTGAGGAAGCTAGTTAGGTTGTGTGGTTTCCTGGTTTTCCTGGGGTGTCACATCATCCCCCCGTTGGTTTGGAATTTCATCCCGAAATTCCGCAGTAGCTTCAGCCTCAGTAGTGGTTGCACTTTTCTCGAACAACTGGGGATACTTGTCTTTCATTCGGTCTTCTCATTCCCAGGTAAACTCTGGCCCACGACGGGAGTTGCAATGAACTCGAACAAGAGGTATTCTGGTGCGCTTGAGAACCTTAAATCTCGGTCAGTAATCTCTACTGGTTCTTTGACGAATCGCAGCTGATCGTCGATAGTGAGCTCCTTGAGAGGAACTATGAGGGTCTCATCTGACAGACACTTCTTCAGATTTGACACGTGGAATACGTTGTTAACTCCACTGATTTCTTCGGGTAGGTTTAGTTTGTAGGCCACCTTGCCAATTTTCTCTGTGATTTCGAAAGGTCCGACATATCGCGGGTTGAGTTTGCCTCGTTTGCCAAAACGAACTACACCTTTCCAAGGTGAGACTTTAAGTAGCACTCGATCCCCAACCTGGAATTCGAGTGGTTTCCTTCGCTTATCAGCGTAGCTTTTCTGATTGTCACGAGTTGTGGCCATTCATTGTCGTATCTGAGCAATCTTCTCGGTTGTGTCTACGACAAGTTCTGGGCCAGTGATTTGGCTGTTGCCAACCTCTGCCCAACAAAGAGGTGATCGGCACTTACGCCCGTACAATGCCTCAAACGGGGCAGCCTGGATACTGGTGTGGTAACTGTTGTTATACGAAAACTCCACTAACGGGAGATGCTTTTCCCAGCCGTTACCAAAGTCGATCACACATGCCCTAAGCATGTCTTCAAGGGTTTGGATGCTAAGCTCAGACTGCCCATCCGTCTGTGGATGATACGCCGTGCTCATGTCTAATCGAGAGCCAAAGGACTTGTGCATAGCTTGCCACAATTCAGATGTAAAACGTGAGTCACGATCAGAAATGATGGAGGTTGGCACCCCGTGCCTTGATACTACTTCCTTTTGGTAGATGTCTGCTAGAGTAGAAAACTTATATGTTTCCTTGATAGCCAGAAAATGTGCAGACTTGGTCAGTCGATCCACGATCACCCAAATGGTATCATTTCCGCGTTGAGATCTAGGCAGGCGAGTAATGAAATCCATGGAAATTTACTCCCATTTCCATGTCGGTATCTCTGGTTGTTGAAGTAGGCCTGATGGTTTCTGGTACTCGATTTTGACTCTCGCATAAGTCAAACATTTACTAACGTAGGTTGCTATGTTGGCTTTCATGTGGGGCCACCAGTACATAGTCTTGAGATCGTGGTACATCTTATCCGAACCAGGATGTACCGAGTAATGGGACTTGTGTGCTTCATCCATCACAAGCTCACGTAGATTACCATAGAGTGGAACCCAGATGCGCCCTATCACGTAATAAGAGTCGTCTTCCTTTTGTTCTAACCGTTTCCTCGATCCTCGCAAAGACTCAGCCCTGATGTTCTCTGTTTTCAATGCTTCAACCTGAGCATCTCGTATCTGAGCGGGAAGACTAGAGTGAATGGTAAGCTGTAACGCATGTACACGCTTAGGTTTAGACTATTTCCGGCTGAGGGCATCGGCCACAACATTGGCTTTGCCTGGATGATACTTGATCGCGCATTCGTAATCATTTAGGAGTTCGACCCATTGACGCTGTCACAAGTTCAACTCCTTCTGTTCGAGGATATGCTGGAGACTCCTGTGATCGGTGTAAATAGTGCACTTGGTACCGTACAGGTAATGCCTCCATATCTTGAGTGCAAAAACAGCAGCTCCCAGCTCCAGATCGTGAGTAGTGTAGTTCCTTTCGTGAACCTTAAGTTGGCGTGATGCATAAGCAATGACCTTCTCAACTAAGTCCCTGGATGGACGCGTCATAATAAACAACGAAATCATCTGTACCTTCTGGTAACGAAAGAATGGGTGTACTACAGGGTTTCACCTTCAACTGTTGGAATGCGGATTCCTGAGCAAGCTTTAGAGTTACGAGGGTTTGTGCATAGGATCGAGAAAACGGGTTTCGCAACGCCAAAAATCGTTCGCTGGAAACTAACATAAGGTTGTTTGTGTAGTAGGAGCTCCTTGGTAAGGTGTGGGTGTCGCTCGGATCCCTACTAGCTCTTCAAGTAGATTAGGATGTCGTCGGAGAAAACAAGTGACATATTCGTCAGGTTAGACTAAATTCGAATGTCGTGTCAGAGGAGTTATATCGGTCATATCCAGATCAAAGGACAGTACTTGTGGTATCATCTTATTTATGGCCCAATGCTCAGCGAGTAACGTTCGGGGAGTGTAACCTGTCCAAGCGAGTGTCCGTGGTCGTAGGGTTCAGAAGTATATCGCATATGGATGTGGAAACATGAGAAAGGGTAGTCGCAATCGATGAGTAAGCATTTAAGAACCCATAACAGGGTTTACCTGATGTCGAAGGTACCGCTGGTCGTACGTAAGTTGGGTATAGTTAAGATAAAGTTTGTCTTTGATCAAATATAACTGTCACGGGGTTATACCAATCAGAACAAAAATTCAACATAACAGCATGATTGTCGTATAAGTGTGTAGGGTTAAGATTCACTGAGACTTCCATCAAAAGTCGTTGGACTCGCCCACATGCGAAGGAGGAACAATTCTCCTGAATTCAGGAACTTAGGTGTGTTTGTGATTCATCATGTAAGCAACCAAGTTAGGGGAAGTTCCTTGGGTCGTGCGAATGAATCCAAAGTACGTATGTGTAGTCGTGAAGTTCCAGAGGAAAAACGTGAAAACGTGTTCAAGAGCGTATGATCGTATCAACAATACATCACCATCGTCAAGGTTTCAAGGGGTGATCACCATTGGTCGAAAGTCGAGCCTTCCAAATTTTCTAAGCTAGCGTGTTCGCTTCAGTATGTCAGCATGGAGTCGCGAGAATCATGATGTCACTGTGGTAAGAGAGTGATGGTTTGGTCTACGCCAAGGGTAGAAATTTGGACATATCAATAATCATGTGTTGGTGCAAGAGCTAGTGCAAAGACTCCGCATATTAAAGTACGTCTCTTGTAGTGTAAGGTGGGTCTGGTAAACGTGTAAATTATCAGGTTCGCCAATGGGTTAAATGATTCATATCTTCGTCTCTAAATGTCCTGAAGACTATTTCACCAGTAATGGCATTCACTCGCTATGTTGGGTATACAAGAGAGCTAATCAAGCAATATAAAAATTAAATCACCCAACAGGGTAATAAGGTAGTTTTGTGCTTGGTGAAAGATCGTGGTATGGTTGTTGGCGTTTTGTCAAATCGGTTGTCAATCGGAGAAACAGGGAATTAATGAGGTTCATGCGAAGAGTCGTGCAAAAACAGGGGTTCAACAATAATAAAAAAAAATTCAACCGAATAATCTGTTATCTAGAAATAATTTCCAGTAGTGGCGCATGGCAACATGGCACAAAAGGGAATTTTATTGCATCACGGTCGCGGAAGTACATCACTTGTCCAAAACAAAATTTGGTTGATAGGGTTTCGAGTTGCAAAATGATGAACGCGTGTAACTATGACTGCTTCGTTTCTGGTGATGATGACAAGTGGAGATGATTGGGTTCGTCAACATGGATGCGTGTGTATAGTTCTCCTAAACCCGAGTTCGTTTGGGTTGGTTCGGGTCTACATGAATGTCGACGTGCAAACTGAATATACGGAGGGTCAGATCTGAATCCTGGCTGTAATGGCGACGTCATGTCGAGACAATTGCATGAATAGGTAGAACGCATAAAACGGTTGTCATAGTGAGGTGACAAGAAAACAGGAAAAAGAATTTGATCACTACTTGCTAAGTTTCGAGTAAATAGTTGAGTATCACAAACAACGCTTTAGGGCTAATAGACAACATGCTACTACTCTACCTAAACATACCATAAACAGCACACCATGCAAAAGTAATCTAGCAAGTCGGCAATACAAACATAAATCATACCACCTAGAGTGTTGAGTCTTGCACGTGGAGTGAAGCGTCGTTGTGGATCATCGAGCACTGTACAGGTTATAGTCTGGTTTTGTCAAAAAGCTTTTCCCTTTTTAAAACTGAGTTCACTATAACCAATGGCTCTGATACCAATCTGTCACACCCCCAAAATCCACAAGCGAAGTATCACCGCAGGGGGGCGTGACCGACCAGGATCAAGCCACCAATCATATTGAACAATGTAAATATAAAGTGAATAAAATCCAACCACACAATATAATTGGTGTTCAAAACATAAGTTATCAAATTCAAGTTAAACAGCGAAAGCATCAAATGTATAACCAAAACGTAAGTTATAAGTTTAGCAAGTTTAATATGGCACACACTATCCATGCCCCACAACGACTCCTCCCGCTCCCATGCAAGCTCCATAGATACCTAACGACCTGCAAGGCATGTAACAACGAGTCAACAACAAAGTTGAGCGAATTCACAGTTGGTTGTCTAGTTTAAAGTTGTTTCAAAATCCATAAGTTCATTTGAAAACCAGTTGTTTATCAGTTCCTTTGTTTTCCCCAACCATAACCAGTGGGGGCTACCCCATGTTGTAAACCACTAGACTAGTTATATATATTGGCGTCCTTCCCAACCGAGGACAAAGGTACGTATTCTACCAAACCGAGAATACGCAGGTTAAATGTAGGCGTCCTTCCCAATCCGAGGACGGAGGTACATATTCTTCCCAATCCGAGAATAAGCAGGTTTAGTGTAGGCGTCCTTCCCAATCCGAGGACGGAGGTACGTATTCTTCCCAATCCGAGAATACGCAGGTTGAATGTAGGCGTCCTTCCCAATCCGAGGACGGGGGTAAGTATTCTTCCCAATCCGAGAATACACAGGTTGAATGTAGGCGTCATTCCCAATCCGAGGACGGAGGTAAGTAGTCTAGTAGTGGTGAATATACAGGTTTCGTCTTTGCTATTTAATCCCATTCCCAACTACCCGGAATCCCATGCCTTAAGAGTGTGAACTCACCTTGGTTTGCTCGGCAGATAATTTATTCATCAATATACTTTATTCAATCACGTCCTATCATAGGTATTAGGTCTAATCAGATTCGCATACAATTATTCACGTATTCAAGTAGCACATAAGTCACATTTCATATAACCACACATACTTGATCAAATTACATGAACAGTATCACATCGTAGTCATTACATGCCCTAGACACTTGGGCCACATGGAAATTATATCACAGCCCCTTACTCTTTGCATACAGCATTGTAGTTTGCAAATTTCCTCACAAAAATTGCTCACTGGGCCGCCATACTTGGCCTTGTGTAGCTCCCTTGATTTCCCGGCCCAATATTACTCCCAAACCCAAGAAAACATGTAATCTAGTGCGGGTTTTAATCAACTAATGTAGTCCAAACTAGTAGGTCGTTAACAGTACAAGGTCCATGGATCAGAGGCCCAAGCGATACCGTGTACAGTCGCGCGGCCCAGCCCAGGTTGGATTGAGTGCGGCCCATCATGATTTGCTTGTGGTTTAGTGGGCAGCCCACCCGAGCATGACCCTACCCTTACACACGATAATTGTAAATTATAAAAATCCTTAAGTTCCCTAACTAGCAACATGTAACATTCATTGAGATGTGAATATGTGTACACAAGATCCCATCTATTCAGGTTGACACATCCATCATGTCTTCGCATGTTCAAGTAATATCAAGTTACCATCCAGCCCATATGTTAACATTCAGAAATGCTAATACCTCTAATCTTCATCATGTAGTTAGTACATGATATCTAATTAAATTCATCAACACAATCCATAATATAACCAAACTGCTTTTGTCGAATAATCATCATGTCCTTACTTTATTAATACAAATTCACCAACCTCTCACAACAGATTATCAGATCATTATCATCATGCTAACATACATCGACTAACCTATTGCAACGAACATCCATTAAAACAAATTAACGAAATCATTCTTATATTTACTACAAGATCCATTCTCAATCTACGAACATGTATTCTAAAAGTTCACAAAACTTCATTAATCAGATTCACTAATGCAGACATATATTGATCTACTAAAGAATCATGCACAACTAAACATTAGTGGCAGACAATTAACATATATACAATCACATGCAATTAAGAACATAGTGGCTGACAATATTAATGCTTTGCATGCGAAATTTCAGAAGTTTGTAATTAATGGACTGACTTATGTTCAAATTTTTCACATGCTAATATTATGCACATCACCTTCATTAATTACCCACACATACTCTGACACAATTTGACCATAACATTCAATAGCATACATAATCAAGATTCACAAATATTAGCATGTTGCACTCATTCCTAATACATGTAATCGATGGCACTTATAAACACAACATATGTAAAGTAACAACTCACATACCGCTCAATCTGCAATATACAAGTGATGTCTCACATGTATAGGGTTACTTCGATAAGGGGGGTCTACCATTGCCTCGTGCGATTTGGGGAACTCTAGGGTTTTTGGTTTGTGTTTTAAGTTTAATCAGATCAAGAAAAGCATATTACCTATTCTTATAATATGAAGGTTTGGGCGGTTCACTTCATTAGCCGAAGTGGGCTCAAGCCCACTCACTTGGGCTGCCACATCAATTGGCAAACATTGAATATGTGCGTGTGATCTCAAAGTTGCCGACCCAACCTACCCCCAAACATACGTATCAAATGTGTAATCCATTAGGGGGTTTGGGCCCAGATTCTACGGGCTCGACTATTCATATAGGCCGATGGGGATGTACAGGTGGCCTAATTCATGTGTCGTGGCCCAATTACACACTCAGACGACCACGTTTACTCTCAACAACGTTAGCATAATAAAATGTTCAACAAAGAGTTTAGTATAGCAAAAACGTAGAATGAGAGAATTATGGAAAGTTATGATCGCGAGATTAAACAATACTAACCTAGGAAGTTCGGGTTATCACAAACATTTACCATAAAGGCAGTTTGATAAGAAAAAGATACATCCTCGGTGAAGAATTTTTCCATTTCCTTGGATGCAACTTCAGCTTTCCTTATCAATACAGATTTCTTACTTTTAAGCTCCTCAGCTTCTTTCAGCAGACTGTCAACCTCAGCATCAAGATTTTCTTTTACATCCGAATCTGAACCATAACCACATGCATTTGAGCTTTCCTCATCCGAACTACCGCTACACCCAGAACTGTCATCATCCTCAGAAAACTCCTCTCTGTGAACATAAAAAGCAGTTCCTCCATTTCCCTCATTTCCCAGTTGAACTGACCAGTCACATCCTTCATCTGTATGAACTACTAAGGCCCTGTTTTGTAACACCTCGCAAAATCATGACCAATATAATAAAGACATGTGTCATGGACTTTAAACGTGTAATGGATTGACCTGGAGGGACTACAATTGCCAAACAATGTAAATATGCAAGTAAAAGGATCAAACGTGTCATCATGCCAAACTCGTGCCTCTGAATGACCTCATAAGATGTTCGTATTCTTAATGAATAAAATTATCGGACATTGAAAGCCGTTTGCGCTTAAATTTAAAACTTTACGAAGCATAGGGGTTAAAAGTGTTAACATGTTAAAAGTTACCTCTGAGTGACCTTTTAACGATCCCAAAAACATTGTAATAATTTAATATTTCGCTCTCAAGAATATTGGATATTAATTTTGTGGAGTTTCGATAAAAACAAGACTCTTCGGGTGATCTTACAACTAACCGGGAGCTTAACAGAGTTAAATAATGACCCAAGGCCCTTAAAGGTTAACTATGGGGGTCATAAGTGTGATAAATGAAAGTTATTTTAATTAAAAATGGACCAGGGACTGAAACTGCAATAAATGAAAGTTGTTTTCCGGTTAAAGAGGAGCCACGCGGCCCGCGAGGGAAGCACCAGCGACCAAAAATAAGGACAGCTACATGTTCAGCCTGTTACACCGCCTTTGCATGCAATTTTTCGATACCATGGTCTGAGCCAACAGTTTTTCATGCACTAGGGACACCTGGTAATATCTGGGATCAATGTAGGGACATGTGGTTTGATCTTGATGCATCAAAGTTCCTATATAAGGTCTTGTTTTTCGTTTGTTCAATTGCACACTTTGAAAATCACTTCACAACTCATTCTCTGGAGACCCTTGGAGCTCTAGGAAGCTTTCCTCAGTTCATATTTCGTGCTAAGTATCCTTGTAAGCATTCTTAGCCTCCTAAGTTCAAGTTTTATTAGTCTAATGAACAAAAGTCAAAGTCAAAGCCATCGTAATTAAGCTTTGACTTAGTGATTAATCACTAATGGTCCAGTCATTATTCGAATTGAAAGTGGCTATGAGTTGGTAATTATGTAGGTAATAAACCCTTAAAAGGGCACCTACTGATTATCACTCTAACTTGGTCAATTGTCGGGTCAAACTTATTAATAAAAAGTCAACAGAGGCAATTTTTACAAATAAATTCATAACTTATAATGTGGAAGTTATGGAACATGTTTTAACATTAAAATAACTTGGTAAATGATATAAGAAAATGTTTAGGCTCGGTTCGGAACCGGAAGTCGCAAAGGTAGACTTTTTCTTTGACTTTCAGTTCTCACCCGATTTAGCTTGTTTTAGATATGCCTTAAGGTTCCTTTAGGACCATATTATATGATAGTATAACCCTCTGAGATTATACTATATGGTTCCTTAATAATCTGAATCATTTGCATGTTTCCGTTAAATGCTTAAATGTTGACCATAATGCCCTTTTGATATTAAAACGAGATTTTTGAACATGTGAGTAGAAAAAAATCTTTATTACTGATATTTAAGTATGTCCTAAAAGTTTGACATTTTATGGTCTAAAATGAGAGTTATGCACAATATCGTAAATGAAAGCCTTTTTATTAATTAAAAGGCATTTTCGACATAAATCCTATTTAAACCCAAATTTTGACACCAAAACTTTTACCCACTATTGTACTTTAATATTTAGGGATTTTTGGAAATTTTTATTAAATTTTAAACTGATCATAACATAGAGTTCTTGCATAGGCTCGGTAATTGATCATAATAACCTTTTCGCTAATAAAATGAGTTTTACACATCCTTTACATATCAAACATTTTTCTACTAATTTTATATATTAAATAAGTTATTTTAAATAGTAAAGGCTGGTCAAAATCTCAGATTTCCTTAATCAACCCGAATATCGTCAAATACCGACTTTCATGCGATTTAGGCGCATAGTATGGTTTAAAAGCATATTTGGCACCTAAAGCTTGTTACCTACTGATGTTATCGATAAATTTTTATACTTTAACAGTAAGTAAAAGTTTTGAACTCAGATTTCCAAATTTGACCCTTATAGCATATGTGAAATGACCAAAATGCCCCTACGGGGCATAGTTTGGCCATAAATGATAAAATTCACATATGTATGATATCTTACTGATATAACTTATTAAAATAAATATTTTTACTGATTGTTTTAGACCAGAACCTCAGATTTATTATTTAACCTCTTTTATGAACATTAAAATGATCAAAATACCCCTACGGGGCATAAATAGGTTTTAAATTCGTTTTGGGCATAATGGAATGTATCCTACTGATATCACAACATATTTAGAGCATATTAAATTGTGAAAGCTGTACATGACTCATTTGGTTACGCATTGCGCATATACGTGTTCGGTACGGTTTATTTAACTAGTTTGCATAAATTAACCAAAACATGTCAAACCTTATCATTTTTACTTTAAAATCCAGAATGTGTTTAGTTTACCCATTTTATACAAGTCTTCAAACTTTTCAGGTGTAAATCATATTCTAATCCGGTCTTCGCTTAATCTTGTGTTTTGAACCGTAAACCTTTCATTAAAACTAACCGGTCTAAGTTAAGACTTAAATAAGACCCATTAGGAATCTAATAGTTTATTAAAACCTTCGTTCCAGATTAGGAGCCCAGTAAAAGCTATTTGGACTTGCTGATTTGATATACGGCTGGGATTAAATTTATATTTAGCTCAGGTAAATACTTTTAACTTATTTTCCCTTATACGGGCTTGGGATACGGTATTATAATAATACCGCTTAGTCGGGTATGAAATCGTACAATCGAAATGTGATTAAAAAGATGCATAACCTGTGTTAATCAGTCTTGTTTGATGCAATGCCTTGGGGGGTTAATGACCATGTCCTGGATATCCTCGGCTCATTCATTATAAATGGCCACGACTTAAGCACGGGGTGTAGGCATACACCTGACAGTTGCCTATGTAAAAAGGTACCCCACTCGTAAGAAAACTTCTTGTGGGTATTATACCAAGTGGTGTGTCTATTAATCTTAACTGGGTCCTAAATGGACGACAAACATGTAAAACTGTATACAAGATTATTTTTAAATAATTGTCCCAAGTTAATAAAGAATATTTATGCCTTGTGCATTTAAATCAATTTTATAAGCACTTTTCAAAAGAGTCAGTTAATTGTATTTACTAGTGTAAACTGACATATTTTCAAAAGGTTAAGTGCGGGTACTAAGCGGAATGGGCTGGAACTCCTGAGTGATTAAATAAAGAGTCTTGCAAGCTTTTATCACTTAAAGTCTGTTGAACAATACTTCTTTTGTTTTGATTCGCCTGTGGATTCGTCTTACAACCCGTTGTATAATATTTTATTGTTCTTTCGAATCGTTTTGTAATATTATTACTTTAAGTCTTCTGTTGGGCGTTAAACTGTGATTAATTGACTATGATGATCTCAACTACATCACGATACTCCCCACCGGGCACACCGGGGTAATACGTGGAAATATCGGGGTGTGACAGGTTGGTATCAGAGCCAACATTGAGGGAATTAAACACTAGCCTTTTGTGTTTAATCTCAATGACACAGTTTGCACATTCCTTGACCTCTGAGTCTAGGCAAATGATTTAGGACTAATCCTAATCTTATTGTTTTCTTTTTTATTGTTTCTTTTGTTTGTTTTGACAGGAACAAGACAGAATGTCGCCACGTTTCAGAGGAAGAGCCGGACGAAGCAAAGCACCAATTACTGCACCAAATGATCACGAGGCCGGGCCATCACACCGGCGAACTCCTTCAGCAACCATGAGCTCTAGTCCTCAAGAAGACTGGAGGACATATTTGGAACCCGCGAGGCGTTCTGTCTCGCTTAGCTCTTCACACTCATACCACCACTACTTTGGGCCACACTCAGAAAATGAGCCCAATGATTCTCACCACTCCTTCATACCGCTGCAGCGGTCAAGCTCACACCGGGCTTTTCAGGACCAGACCCCGTACTTTCAGAGCCGGTTCAACCCGGCAAACGTGAGTGAAGAACCAATGGGCCATAACCCATTGGGACCCGAAGACCACTTTCCTGGATGCCAGGATATGGAGATGGATGATGACCCCGATCCTGAGATGCCACCAACTGGGACGCCCACGCATGCATCGAGATTTCTGACGGATCATCTTTTCATGGTTCGCCATACAGGGGCCCAGACAGTTTTGTCAAAAGGTGGGCCACATACCACTGGGAGTACACTCCCCCTTTCAACCCACCTCAACAGCAGCAACAGGATCCATCTGAGGATTCGCGTTTCCAGGCGGTTACGCCACCGCCACCGCTAGAGCAGCAGCTGCCTCCGGAACCACCGAGGCGAAGAAGAACAGTTGCACGGATGTCCGTGCGAGGAGGGGATTTCCATTTCAGCACCCCTCAACACTCTAGTGGCGGCCACTACCCGCCACTGTATGAAGACCCGCAAATGGGTGGGCCTTCAAACCCAGTTTCAGAAGTCGACTCTGCGCTAGTCGCACCACCACCACCACACATGGGTTATGATAACCCAATTCCTTCATACGTCGGTGCAGCGGCATATAACCCTTTTGAACAGCCAGCTTATCCTGGTTACAATTACTACAATGCCCCTGTCGTCGACCCGTACCTCGAGGCGGTGATGTGTTCTAATTATACCATATTTTTATATAATATTTCCTACACTTTTGAATAACTTGAGGGTTATTTTAATTAAATTTCACTCATAGTTGGTTCATATTTGATGATTGATGATTTTAAAAGAAAGCAATCTAAAATGATAAATTCTAGAAAAAAATGGTGCAACTAATTTGGAATTAATTGAGAAGTATGAATTAGTTATAACATAATACATGTCCACGTAAAATAATAAATCAAAAGAAAGTGGAATTGAATGGACTTTATTACTTCTAATTAGTTTGTGTGTTCACTAGTGGGAAGGCCCGCGCGTTGCAGCGGGTGTTCCGAAGTCGTTTGCCGACAATGGTCCCAACTTAAAAAATAACCGGTGGTTGCCCCACCTTTTGATATATTATAAACCAATGAACCTTTACTAAACCGAAAAGGATAAGGGGACAAAAATAAATTAAGGTTCTATTGGTAAAGGTCTATTAGTTGACAATATGTGAAAAGGTGGAACCACCACCGGTTATTTTTTGAAGTTAGGACCGTTGCCGATCAACCGTTAATAGTTAGGTAGCTTGCTTCCATAAAAACTCAATTTGATTTGAGTCAAGTAACCGTAGAATACTGCAAATTCACACTCTAGATTTTCTTATTACATTTGTTATAATTAAATATTTCATTTGCATACACTCGATTATAAATCCCTTTGCATTGAAGATGGATAACTCATACAAATATTATACATTAAATTTTAAGAGGACATATACCTCATTGTCATGGCAAGGAAACGTGACAACTTTCTCAACTGGAAAACTTCCATTATGGTCAGGGTTTGATGCCATTTTCCATATTGATAATCCATGGATGTTGCAACGGCTATCAACTCATATGGCCTAAACTTGTTACATGTTTAAAAACCAACAATTAGTAAGCACTATTAGAGATCACTTTGTTTACATAAACTTGTTACATGTTTAAAAACCAACAATTAGAGAACACTATTACAGATTTCACACGAGTCAGAATTTCTGGGCTTGAACCAACCAAGATATACACCCGAGCCTAACAACATGAAACGACACAAGGAGTTAAGTAAAAAAAATAACTCGAAAAGTTAAATTTATAAATAATGTAAATGTACCTGCAAATAAGTCATGTATGAACTTGGATTCACGACTCTTAGCGCGCGATAAATCTCGAAAGGATCTGCGAACGTTCGGCGTTCAAAACGCTGACTTAAAAGAATCTGGAAAATATCACCTGCAAGAATGTGTTCTTTCGCTTGCAATACTGCTTGCTTGTATTCGTCACTGGTCATGCTCGATTGGGTTAAAGGAGTTCCGAATTGTTGGGTGCTTAACTCAACAGAGTCTGGAGCTAACTTTGGCCTAATGATTGAGAAGTAAGTAAGGATTTCGAAACAACCAGAATGTTATAGAGAAGATAAGTCACTTACAGATCACAATCGCGTACTTTAGACGCCAATATTTCCAAACGTTTGACTCCATCTTTGTAAGCTTCTTCGGTGGATGGATACTGATCAAGCCTAACCCAGTGAATTATATATGCTTTCTAATGATTAAAATTATTTATCAAAAAGATACATAATCAATGATGGGAAAAATTGTAGATAACTATGATATATGGCAAGATTTTAAACCTTTTGGATCCTAATGCAGAAAAACAAACCTTGGACGGAAGTCGCAAAAAATAGGCCAAACCTCAATGACCAAAATGGCATTTGGGAATAAAAGATAGAAGCCGCCACAGTGGGTGGGTTTTAAAAAACCCTAATCTCAAGGATTTGATAAAAAAATCTCCTTAAAACAAACATCAGGTATCACTTTCATCTCCATTCCCAGACTTTTAAACTATACACACCAAAGTGTTGCAGTAACAAAAATTTATGACGAGATAGAATTATTACATGTATTACAATTAAAAAGTAACAACTTGCGACATACCAGTTATTGAAAACCGACTCATGGTAACATGAGGAAGAAAAAAAACAAAACTATATAAAACATATTCAGGTTTTCACCTTCTCGAATGTAAAGGTCCCGGAAAAGCCTTTTCAAATATGAATAATCTGGTTTGTCATCAAATCGCAACGATCGACAATTATGAAAGTACAATATGAATTCAGTTGGATAAGACTTGCATAGCACCTGCAGGTTTTGTTCATTTGCAAGTCACTTTATTAAAAGGTTACAATGAACATTAATTGTATCATATTTTATATCTTAAAAATACCTCTATAGGAGTAAGCATCTTCTTTTCACTAATTTTATCATATTTTTACTTCTTAGTGTCGGCTTTCAACCCCTGCCAAAGAAGACTACAACCACATAAATACAAGAACAAACTTCATGAATAACTTTAATAGGTTAAAAAAAAACAATTAAATAAAATTGTGATATATTCAACCTTCCTCTCACAAAATACATGAGCATATAACCACGAGAATCCAGATCATCCCTCCTGCTTTGCTCTACAATTACTAATAAACAAAAACCATATAATTTGGGCTCGTGCGAATCGTTATAGAAAAGATTTCATCATGAAATATTCCCAACAGGCATAATTACTTACCAACACCAAGGTGGGTATTAACACCGGCATCAGGGGCAGTACCAGTAAGATTTTGTTTTCCCTGAAACGAAATTTTGCGAGAACATGTCAGTTATGATACCAAAACAACAACCAAGATAAAAAAAAATAATGATATCGTTTTTAATCGAGTTTTTGCATAATCAATTCTAAATACCTGTACGGTTTATGCTTGTGTATCTGGGCATCCCTATAGTTTTTTGCATGACCATAATCTATAATGTAAACCTGTTTTAATAAAAAGAAACGGAAATATGATGATAATCATAATCTCTCAGCAATCATCTTCCAAATTTCAATTCTGTATTTTCCATCCAACATAATATATCAAATAAAACCTTTAACACATTAGATTATAAATACCAGAAATTTGAATTAAATTTCTATTATGCGCATCATACTTTTGGAGGCTATGTGTTGTGTCTAATTTCTCTGATACAAAAGTGCCTCAAATAATATAACAATAAAGCCATCAAGTTACATAGTAGTTTCCAACCCAGTTGTCACAATGTCACAAAAATAAAATAATTTGAAAAAAAAAAAACCAACACATTTGAACTCAACACGGGTGAGATTATTTGTTCTTACAGGTCGGTCCTACAAATATGAAAAAAAAAAATTGGTTTTGAGTGAAAGCTAGAATGCAACAGATTCATTAAATGACAACGGAATCCCACCCGAAATCCGATTCATAGACAGTTTCAAACTTTTTCTCATATCCAATTGACAAATTCTACATAGACATTTCATCGAACATCTGGAGTGCGTCTCTGATGACCCGACAAATCACAAAGATTAAGCTTACTGTCACCGGAATCGCATTTAGATGTCACTGCTTGTCACCAAAACATAAACCATTCTAAAGATTTGTGTCAAAAAGTTACCTTGTTCGCCCCAGTCCTCTTGTATCCGATGGCAGACACCGTCCGATTGACCAAACCGCTCTACAATCGGATAAGCAATGACCACCACGAGAACCACCATGATCTAAGCTTTTCATCGACACCATTCACACGTCGATCAGTTCACTGGAGTTACCGACGGATCTATCACCATCTATGCGGTCGATTTGTTCTTCCGTTTTCACTCCCCTTTCTCTGACGGATTCGATTGTGAGAGAAGTTCTCTGACGGATTCGATTGTGAGAGAAGAGTATGTAAAACCTGGGAAGTGCCTTGTCGCCGGAAATGTTGAACCAGATTCAAGCGATACACTGTGGGAGCCGGAGGATTGAAAGAGAGAGAACGTTTGATGAGCTTTGGAAGGAAGAGAATGATCGGTCTCAATATTTTAATGTAGGGTTATTCCATGATCAAATCTCTAAAACACCCCTTTGGTGTCTTAAATTTTTGGAAAAGTTGCAAGTTTACCCTGCCAAAAATGGCTTGTCTCTCTTGTACGTAATGCTTTAAAATTTATACGCAAATAAAATTACAATTTTATACGTCACTTCTCATTTTTATAATAGTATAGATATGGCAACTTAAATGCAACTATGCATAGAATTAAAATATTTGCATTAAGACATGTCAAGAAAGGGACTACAAGAACATAAAAAGATAAGGTTGGCCATTTGACTCTCGAGACGAGACCCAGTGCCACTAGATGCTTTTGTTTGCTTTGTACCAATTCACGTGATATGAAGACAGGCCCAAACAATAACTATTGTGATCCGTTAAAGGCTGGCCCATTTTGAATATTTGAGGCGGCAATTAGGCAAGATAGTTAGACGGCAGAAAACAAGGGCCAATATATTTGGTCGACCAAAGGAAAAAACAACAGAGGCACATTAGAGAGAGATTAGAAAGAGACGGCAGAATAGAAAATAGAGAAGGAGGCGATTGGTTCGAGGGTTCAAGCCGCGATTAAGATTCAAGTTCGGGGTTGCAATTTATTATTTTTGGTTTTGTTAGACATTGTGTTTTACAAAATTATAAACATGTTTTGCTACTCGGTTCAGACTCGTTTCTTTTTCTTGACTATGATTCTTTGCTAATATTTTATACTACCTAGGTCTAGATGAACTATGATTTAATGTTTTGATTATTCGGTTTTGACTAATGACTAAATTGAGATGATTTACATATTCCTGTTTTGTGATTGTTTATGAATTTGTGTGCTTGTCTTGGTTGTGATTGGTTGTTTGGTTAGGTGATCTTGTTAGTCTGGTCCGGAACTATTTAGATCATTCTAGGTTCGTTAATCTGTTAGGTTTTCGGTCTAGTGCTTGAGATTAGAGATAATTCATGTGACACCTGTGTCACTGTGACTATCAAACAAATACCAAACCAATGAAATATTATATTTCATACTTGGGATTTGTATAAATATGTGTATCTTTTGCACATATCAATTCTTGTTCGATTTCAAGCTTTAAATCGCTTTCTGGAGAGTTATACGCAAAATGGTGCGTAAACGTAATCAGTTTAAATGCGAAAAATACTCCGGAACATCAACATATGCTTAACATACCTTAAATAACCTTTACATAACTTATAAATAAGTTTTGAAGGCTTTGGTATGGCAAAATCAAGTTAATTCGCTTACAGGGACTAAATTTGACAAACTGTGAAAGCATGCCAATTTGAACTGTAACGAACATTCCGGAACATGACCATAAGTTAAACATACCATAAATATCCTTTACATAGCTTAGAAATAGGCTTTGAGGAGTTCGGTGTGCTAAAATAAACTTTTGGGTCATTCAGGGACTAAAAGCGTCAAAAAGTGCACAAGTTTGCATTTTCGCGCATAACTTACGTTCTGAATACATCCGGACATCCAAAAATTTATGTAAGCACCAAAATATTTTATTTTAGTGTTTGGCATAAGAAAAATCCATTCGTCGCGCAATTTGGACCGTATTTGCGTCCGTTACGATTTCCGTCGTAATTAACCGAACAACGCAACCGTACGGCCAAACGAATCGACATCCGAGATATTTTTTAGCACATTTTAAGTTCCCTTTACTTTAACTTCATCTTAGAGCTTTGAAATGGGGTTAACGGGGCTTAAACGTGTCAAAAATGCATCAAATAGCAAGTTTGGATGCACAGGGGTCTTTCTGCCAAATATGAAAGTATCAGACCTGCAAGGTCCTTACGGACCGTATGGTTCTGGGCCTTACGGTCCGTAAGCAGGTCCCAGATCAGCAAAACTTGTTTTACAGCCTGTTAACTGCTGTTAAGCACTCATAATCCCTTTGCACATGGTTTTGGGCAATACTAGGGGCTCAAATGGTTTTATAAAACCATGGGCTTGAGGTGTATGGATGAGATTGAAGCACGGTTTTCGAGGAACAATCCTAACAGTCCTAGAATTCCTATAAATACCCATCCCATTCACTTGCAAAACCCACTTGATTTCTGAGATTTCTCTAAGTTGGGGTGTTTCATTACCTCATACCTAAGAATACTTGGAAAATCAATCTTGCGGGGACCCTTTGTAAGTTTTCCTTCGTTCTTTTTATGCGTTTTAAGCGTTAAAGTCAAACTGTGTTTGACTTTCTGCATTGACCAGTTTATGGTCAATGCGAAGTTCGTTTGAACTTCATAACGTGAGCGTAATCACGATGGTTATAGTCCTTAGTGACTATACCTACTGATTACCACGTTTTCTAGGCTCCGTGACGAGTCGTAGTTTCGGCCAAAATGTGTATTCTTGCGTGTTTTGTAACCAAACTACTTTTGGGTATCATGACCCTTTGTCTTGATACCAAACTTGTTTTCAAACTTAGGTAAGCATGTTTTAACATGCTTAGCTCGTCACTTTTAGCTTTGTGCTTGTCTAGGGTCGTAAAGGTAAGCGATCTAAACAATCGCTCATACTTTCGAACCCGACCCGTTTGGTCGATCATTAGGATCCGACCAAAAACTTTAGGTGACCATAGTTGTATAGGGAATAACCTTCCGAGGTTATACCTTATGGTCACGACGTTTAGTTAGTTGTATGATAGGTAGTTTATATGCCTTAGGTAAATTACCAAAATGCCCTTTTTACGCCAAAATTCATTTTAAGCATATGTAACATAACTTTTGGTATCTAAACTAATTTGGCAACAATATTAAATATGTTAAGGTATATTTTACTTGTCATAGGACTAGTTAGGCAGTCCGAACGCATTTCACGCAAACGACGCATTAAAGTAGCATAAGCTACCTAAACGGGTCGTAATGGGTCGTAAGCACTTAGGTTAGGTTTCATTTTAGAATGTAGGCTTTGTTAAACCATATTACCTGAGTTCCCATACTCATTTGGTTTACGAGCCCTCATTCTATACAATCCTCCGATATAGGTCTGGTTATTAATGTAGTTACCTATATTAGGTACCGTTTGATTCCGTGATCTCCTAGCTTTGCTTGGTGGTTATCCTAGGACTTCTAAGCAATCTCAAGTGAGTACATATACCCCTCTTTTACTGTTTTCAAAACTGTTTTGGGGTGAAACACATGTGCCTACTTGTTACTTTCATGCTTTCCATGTTTTCACATCATATACTTGCTATGTTCATTAGTACATTTATAGTACATGATTTACATTACATTGTTTTGCTATGTATGTCCATTGTGTGCATACTTAGTACATTGTTTTACATTACATTTTATGCTATGTATGTCCATTGTGTGCATACTTAGTACATTGTTTTACATTACATTTCATGCTATGTATGTCCATTGTGTGCATACTTAGTACATCGTTTTACATTACATTTCATGCTATGTATGTCCATTGTGGGCATACTTAGTACATCGTTTTACATTACATTTCACGCTATGTATGTCCATTGTGTGCATACTTAGTACATCATTTTACATTACATTTCCTGCTATGTATGTCCATTGTGTGCATACTTAGTACATTGTTTTACATTACAATTTGTTGCATATGCTCATCCAGCATATGAACACATTATATTACATTATGTGAACCTTTTGTATCTATTGAACCATGTGAACCATTTGACAATAGACATTTGACTATACCTAAACATTTCTACAATTGTTAAACATTACATCTTGATGGTTTGGTTTGGTTTGGGTAAGTGATTTAAGTAACGAGGCGTGTGTAATATGATACAAGCATGGTGGATACGCCGCTGGTACTTCCTATATATAAGTGTTTGTATGGTATTACATATCGTAGCGTTATTTGAATCATTTCAATTTGAGACATATAACATTTTATACAAATAACATACTTTTCACAAGACATTGTTTTACAAACAACTTATCTTATACAAACTCATTTTACTTGGTTATTCATTAAACCATACATTATTCTCTAATTTATACATATCATCTGGTCTTATTGCTTTTCAAATGATTTACAAAAACAAATCAATTTACAAGGTCCATGGCTAAATTTTATTAAACATTTTCTTAAACTTAAGTCATGAATCTTATTTTCACAAAACCTATGTATCTCACATGCATTTTTATGCTGACGTGCCTATTTTCACATGTGTTTTCAGGAATTGATGCATAGGATTGATCAAGATACACCTAGGCAGACTTGTGCCTTAGTGACTTAAAACGAAGCAAGAACTAGTTAATTTGTGTTATGTACTCTTTGTTTCTTGTTTAAAACGATGTAAACTCTCTTGTTTGATTAATAAAATGAAACTTTAATTGCCATGGATTTGAAACAATTAATTCTGTTACAACACTCCCTGACGTTTCCACCACGTTTCGTGTCTCACGTGGTCGGGGTGTGACAATTCAAGTTTAACTAAATTAATTAAAATCAGCTGAGTATAGTGTACATCCTTTTCTGGTAACTCTAGGGACGAGTCAGGATTGCTAGGTTATTAGCTAGGCGTTGTTTGGTAGTTTGGGTGACCGATAGCTCGGATCCGGCTACTTATTCGCGTTTAGGGTTTCCTAGGTTTTCAATTATTTAATAGCTTTAGCTTCATGACCTGAGGATTTTAGCACCATAGTTGTTTTTAATCTGACAGTCGTGGGATTCGGTATCGATAGCTCGAGTCGTTTCCAATTTAGCACTTCATCACTTTGTTCCATCTTCTATTTTGGTTAATTATCCTTAGCGGGAGGTTTTCTGGGTAGATTCGGAGCTTTAGTAATTGGTCAGGATTAGAGGTCATAGGTTGGTCATGGGGATTCAAAGCCTAGGTAGTTCTTTCTCATCATTGTCTGATTTCCGTCACATCACCATATTTCTTTCTTGCCCTGTTATCTTGTTTACTCTCTTTAGTAAAATTATAAAATTCATAAAAACACAAATTAAAACCAGTTAAGTAATTAGTTGAGTCAGAGTCTAGTTAACGTCGCTAGTGTCTCGTGGGTTCGATACTCGGACTTCATTAGGCTTTACTACGTACGATAGGTACACTTGCCTGTCAGTGGTCTAGCATTTAGAGAGTCTTAGTTTATAAATTTAAAATTAGGGTGTCTAGATTAGGTTAGTTTTTATAGACCGCATTCAACAAATCAAGTTTTTGGAGCCGTTGCCGGGGACACTTAGGCGATTGCGTTATTAGCTTTGACTGATCTTATTTGTTTAATTGGTCATTTTGTATATTGAGTCGGAGGTAGTGTGTCTAGTCGTTTTTGCAGATATTTTTTTTCTTTTTTGTTGATCGTTTAGTTTTAATATCATGTGTTTAATCTGTGGAGGGGACCATTAGACTAAATATTGCCCAGTTCGAACGGGGTACCCTCCCTGTGTTACGAAGTTTGCGGATACAATTACAGGCTTCGTTCAGAAAACTAAAACGACGAAAGAGCAAGGGGATCAGAGATTTCCTGACATGCTCGCCTTTTCTGAGTAAGTGCTCGTGTTATTGAAGCTATTGGTGGAGAATTGCAGGATTCAGCAAGTGGATCCGGAGTATCAGGGCTGTGGTGGACCGCATTAGTATGAAGATTGTCCGGTCGCCTTTCGATGGCTAATACCCGATACTACATATTGGTCGGAAGATTTGGTGTGGTTCACGAATGACGAGATGATATATACCATTGAGCCTACTGATAAGGAGACGTCGTTGAAGGGCGAAGAAAGTGGTGGAAGAGAAGAAGAGGATGATGAAGCAGTTAAAGAGCTTCAAGGCGACCCAGAGTTATCGGATATAGAGCCGGAGATGATAATGGACATTGAAGTCCCACCTCCGGTTCAACAGGTTGCTAATTCCAGCCATTGGTGTCCCACGACATGGAATATCGACGATACCTTCTGGAGTGATGATGAGGGGGTAGTAGAAGAGGCTGAGTTAGAGATGGCTGACTACACCACCGTGATGGAAGAAGGTGCGCAGCCTCCCGATAGTATGGATGATTATGAGGATGGTTGTTACCCCACTAACCCGATATGGGACATGTCTGACGTAATTGAAGTGGGGGATGATCATACTCTATCATGGGAGGATGAGTTTGGTGACGAGTTGGGTGGTTTACCAACTCTCGTAGATGAAGAACGATTTGACCCAGTCGGCGATTTGACTGAACTAGAAGCATTATTGATGGAGAAGCCGACTATGAAGTTCAAAGAGTCACCAAACTCAGCAGCGGAGCGAGCGGATGAGGAGTTTGATAGCCAGCCCGTGGAGAATCTAGGAGATGGATGCCCACCACGATCAAAGACACGGGAGAAGGCGAAAAGGAGCCTGGACAGACCTTTCGCGGAGATTCAGGGACGGGGCCGAAGAAAGAAGGAGATGGAAGCGCTGAAGTCTACTCGACACCACGCTTCTCATTACATGACTCGAATCAGGTTTGGTCCATGTAAGTTTAAATATTGGTGGTTCGACCCATTGGAGAATTTTAAACAGTTTATAAATTCCATTCTAAAAATCTTAATAAACAATAAAGAACGAGTGGAACTAAACGGGTTGGACCGGGGCTGGATAAAGGAGAAAACTCCTGATAGAGTTTGAGTGTGGGGAGGTTTTGTAGAGTTTGTATAGTTTGTTTGGTTTGTTTGCAGTTTTCTATTCTTCTTGTATTTTGAGTCGTCGCGTCTGTACCATGCGTCTAAGTTAGTAGTTTTAGTCGTTTTTATTTTTGAGTCAGTTTTATGCTTGGGTATTGTTTGCTTTGTTTTGTGAAAGTTTGAATCGTACCACCCGTACTCAATCTCCATTCGGGTGATTTCTGAGCCGCTTTTATCATATTGTAAAGACAATCCCGGCATGCTAGGTTATTCGGCAGACCGCGAAGGAAATGCTATACGGTCCTGCGCACGTGGAACGTTATCTGCAGACTGCGCGCTTCCACCAGGCGAGTTTGTTCCATGTTCCTTTTGTATTTTTATTTTTCATTTTTTTAGTCGGTTTCCATCCTACATTGAGGGCAATGTAGAGTTTAAGTGTGGCGATGGGAAATTAGCGTTTAGTATCTAGTTAGTAGAGTCTTGAGTCATAAAATTCGAAAAATGCAAAAAAAAAAAAAAAAAATAATAAATAAAAGAATTTTAAAAATAAAAAAAATTGAAAAATCGAAAATGTTCATGTTTTAGATGTTTGCATAATAAAACGGAAAATGATAGAAAAGTCAGTTTTTGTTTGGGTTTCAAATAATAATAATATGAGAATAAACAAATTGAGCTTGTGTCTAATTTGGGATGTGTGGGTAGGCTCGGCCCGGTTTTAGGTTCCTTTGATATTAATATACCTAATTGTTAGTTTGCTAGTGTGTTCTCATCTAGGACAGGTAGTGAAGCCGAAACCGCCAATAATAGTATAAGGGATGTCGTTATAAGCTAAGATTGTTAGAATTTCTTATCAATGAAAAAGAAAAAAAAAGAGAAAAAATAAAAATGAAAAGAGCTAGACTGAAAAAAATTGACAAGGCCTACGTAATCTCTGTTGGGGATAGTGACTCTGACTTAGAATGCCTCTGGGATTGTTGAAACAAAATTGCAAAAAGATACGGATGCCTATTGTAATCTCTCTTGAGGATGGTGACTCTGATTGAGAATGCCTCTGGGATAAGGTATGCATAGTCTAGAGCTCAAAAGAAAAGAAAAAAAAGATGAAAAATTTGATGTTTAATTCTATTGATTTTGGTATAAAACGGTTAGGAAATAGTCCAGTGACTGTTCCTTTTGTTCTATAAGCTTGAGGTGGTATTAGCTAAAACTGCGATTTCTAAGGTGAGAGCCTAGGTAGATTAACCGAACTTGAACTTAAATTGCATGATAAGGGCTTGAAACCGGGTTTGGGTGTAAGTGGACACATATACTTGCAATCGCGATTAACACAAGTTTTAATTTTAATAAATAATCTAGACTTTGGAATCTGAATATTTTCTGATTCTGATTCCGTTTGCATAAGTCTTTTTCAGGGACGAAAAATGTTTAAGTGTGGGGATATTTGATGTGTTCTAATTATACCATTTTTTTATATAATATTTCATACACTTTTGAATAACTTGAGGGTTATTTTAATTAAGTTTCACTCATAGTTGGTTCATATTTGATGATTTTAAAAGAAAGCAATCTAAAATGATAAATTCTAGAAAAAAAATGGTGCAACCAATTTGGAATTAATTGAGAAGTATGAATTAGTTATAACATAATACATGTACACGTAAAATAATAAATCAAAAGAAAGAGGAATTGAATGGACTTTATTACTTCTAATTAGTTTGTGTGTTCATATGGCAGCTTAAATGCAACTATGCACAGAATTAAAATATATGCATTAAGACATGTCAAGAAAGGGACTACAAGAACATAAAAGATGAGGTTGGCCATTTGACTCTCGAGACCCACTGCCACTAGATTCTTTTGTTTGCTTTGGACTAATTCACGTGACATGAAGACAGGCCCAAACAACAACTATTGTGATCCGTTAAAGGCTGGCCCATTGTGAATATTTGAGGCGGCAATTAGGCAACACAGTTAGACGGCAGAAAAGAGGCGCCAATGTATTTGGTCGACAGAACGAAAAAACAACAGAGGCACATTAGAGAGAGATTAGAAAGAGACGGCAGAACAGAAAATAGAGAAGGAGGCGATTGGTTCGAGGGTTCAAGCCACGATTAAGATTCAAGTTCGGGTTTGCAATTTATTATTTTTGGTTTTGTTAGACTTTGTGTTTTACAAAATTATAAACATGTTTTGCTACTCGGTTCAGACTCGTTTCTTTTTCTTGACTATGGTTCTTTGTTAATCTTTTATACTACCTAGGTCTAGATGAACTATGATTTAATGTTTTGATTATTCGGTTTTGACTAATGATTAAATTGAGATGATTTACATATTCCTGTTTTGTGATTGTTTATGAATTTGTGTGCTTGTCTTGGTTGTGATTGGTTGTTTGGTTAGGTGATCTTGTTAGTCTGGTCTGAAACTATTTAAATCATTCTAGGTTCGTTAATCTATTAGGTTTTCGGTCTAGAGCTTGAGATTAGAGATAATTCAAGTTTAACTAAATTAATTAAAATCAGCTGAGTATAGTGTTCATCCTTTTCTGGCAACTCTAGGGACGCGTCAGGATTGCTAGGTTATTAGCTAGACGTTGTTTGGTAGTTTGGGTAACCGATAGCTCGGACCTGGCTACTTATTCGCGTTTAGGGTTTCCTAGGTTTTCAATTATTTAATAGGTTTAGCTTCATGACCTGAGGATTTTAGCACCATAGTTGTTTTTAATCTGACAGTCGTGGGATTCGGTATCGATAGCTCGAGTCGTTTCCAATTTAGCACTTCATCACATTGTTGCATCTTCTATTTTGTTTAATCATCCTTAGCGGGAGGTTTTCTGGGTAGATTCGGAGCTTAGTCATTGGTCAGGATTAGAGGTCATAGGTTGGTCATGGGGATTCGAAGCCTGTGTAGTTCTTTCTCATCATTGTCTGCTTTCCGTCACTTCACCATATTTCTTTCTTGCCCTGTTATCTTGTTTACTCGCTTTAGTAAAATTATAAAATTCATAAAAACACAAATTAAAACCAGTTAAGTAATTAGTTGAGTCAGAGTCTAGTTAGCGTCGCTAGTGTCTCGTGTGTTCGATACTCAGACTTCATTAGGCTTTACTACGTATGATAGGTACACTTGCCTGTCAGTGGTCTAGCATTTAGAGAGTCTTAGTTTATAAATTTAAAACTAGGGTGTCTAGATTAGGTTAGTTTTTATTAGACCATAATTTGCACATCAGGTGGCTAACTACAACGCTCTCCATCCAGAAGGGCCTTACGCAGCTTCATACCAGTCTGGGTACCAAGCATATGGGCATCAATACCCACCACCTCCTCAACCTCCGCAGCAGCAGCCGCCACAGCCGCCATTGATCCAACCACCGCAGCAGCAAGAGATTCTTCAGAGGTTGAACCAGGTGGAGCGAGAGGTTCAAGAAGAGCGTAGAAGCCGCCGGGGACTACTTAAGGGTTTGGCAGACCTAATCAAGGGGAAGAAGAAGAAGAGGGATTATTGAAATTCCTTAATTTATTTGTTTTGTAATTTTTAATTTCAATCAAGTCTCTGCGTGGACAATTTTTATTTATGTAATAGGTCCCTGCGAGGACTAGTATTTCTTATTTTAGTCCCTACGTGGACAATGTTATTTCTTTCAAGTCCCGTTTAGGGTAATTATGTACTTCTTTTAAATTATTGGAATGTTTTATTTAAATTTCACTTGTCATCATATGCATTAATATAATATATGAAATAAATCAAAATATCATTCCTTTTTGTAATTGATCTGCCTATAAATATTAAAAAGAATCTTAAAAGGTATAACCTAGCCTAAATGTCATTATAGACCTGGCCATAATGGTAAAAACCTATTTAAAAATGTTCAAATCCTTGCTAACATCTGAAAACATGAATAGCACTCCTCGCAGATGTGATTCGATAAAATCACACAAGTCATCTTTATATTGGAAGCTTCCAGATTCCTTATTTAACCTAATGATCTATAAATCATGGGTTCAAATCATCAATTAAGATGATCATATATTAAACATCCGTTAGTGATGAAGTGCCTACGGGCCATGATAATTGTCAAATAAGACAAAAGACAGTTGTAGTATACGACTCCCTGTCAATAAAAGGTAATGAACTACGTTCAAACCTTAATGCCTCGATTATCTCAAATCATGGCTTAAAACTGTCCTTGTGACTAGGCCTTTTTGTGCCACTTTAATATCTTTAATGATTATAATAAGGGATAATTTATAATGAAAAGCCTAAATAAATATGATTAACAAATTAACCAATATGGTTTATATTACCATGGTTAATAAATCATCAGAAATAATGATTCCATAATAACCTCTGAATAAAATATTGTCAACTATTTTGTAGCAATCAAGCTACATGGCTGAATCGGAGGAGGTTAATAGTCACCCGAGAGAGAATAATAATACCACCAGGATTAATGTAGCTGGTGCAGATCTTCAGGCATTAATAGATAATGCTGTTACTAGGGCACTTGACAGACAGTTCAGGGAATCAAGTGGTACACACTCTAAGACTCAATATGCGGCTCATAGTAACCCCCCTTTTAAGACACACAAGTCAAAGAAAGATGATGCTCGTCACTCGTCGAATCAGCTAAGTATCCCGTCTAAGAAGATTGTGCTCAATCAAGAGCCACGTGCTAAGACCTGCTCTTATAAATATTTCTTCTCCTGCAAGCCAAGAGACTTCACAGGGGAGAAAGGAACCATTGAATGTATGACTTGGCTCGATGAGATGGATACTGTGGTTGATACTAGTGGTTGTGCAGAGCAGGACATTGTGAAGTTTGTTTCACAATCTTTTAAAGGAGAAGCTTTTGCTTGGTGGAGGTCCCTAATCCAAGCTACAGGGAAGATCTCGTTGTATAATCTGACTTAGGATCAGTTTGTTGCTCTAATCAAAGAAATTTTTTGTCCTCAACATGAAGTTGAGAAAATTGAGACTGACTTCTTGACCTTGGTCATGAAGAACTTAGGCTGTCAGGCGTATCTTACAAGTTTCAACACCATGTCTCGATTGGTTCCTTACTTGGTAACACCGGAACCAAAACGCATAGCTCGTTTTATTGGAGGTTTAGCTCCGGAGATTAAAGCAAGTGTGAAAGCATCTAGACCTACTACTTTTAGGTCAGTGGCTGATCTGTCCCTATCTCTTACTCTCGATGCGGTCAGGCAGAGATTGCTTAAAAATTCTGAAGAAGGGAAAAGGAAACGTGAGGATGAGAACTCACGCCGTTCTGATAAGAAGCATAAGGGGAACTCTGATCACAAAAAGAGTTACGGGTTTAAAAAGGATAGCCAGCAGACGGGTGAGAAACCAAAATGTAAAACCTGCCATAAACATCACTTTGGGAAATGCAGGTTGGAATCAAAATCGCAGTCACAATCAAAGACTTTTGGATGTGGGATCTGCAAGTCCAAAGAACACAAGACTTTGGATTGCAAGAAGTTGATAGACGCAACTTGTTACAATTGTAACGAGAAGGGGCATATTAAGACTAACTGCCCAAAATATGCGAAGAAGCCTGAGGAGGCTAAAAAGACCAACGCTCAGGTCTTTCAGATGAATGCTCAGGAAGCCATTCAGAACGACAATGTGATAACAGGTACCTTTCTTATCAATGATGTTTATGCTAGAGTACTGTTTGATTCGGGTGCAGACAAGTCTTTTGTAGACAATAAGTTTTGCAAATTGTTAAGTCTACCTGTTAAGACTCTAAGCATAAAGTATGAAGTAGAATTGGCCGATGGTACTATAGAGACTGCTTCAACCATTCTAGATAGATGTTTTATATCCATTAGGAATCACTCTTTTCCACTATCCTTGCTTCCATTGAAATTGGCAGGATTCGACATAGTGATAGGCATGGATTGGTTATCTCATAACCAAGCCCAAATTGTATGTGATAAGAAGCAAGTGGTTATTAAGACTCCTTATGGTGAGCCACTTACAATTCAAAGAGATACTCAGTATGGATTACCTAAACAAGTGTCTATGCTTAAGGCATCAAGGTGTATGAAGAAAGGTTTTGTCATTTATATGGCACAGGTAACCATTGATGAACCGAAGCCCAAGATTGAAGACATCCCCGTTTTATCCGAATATCCAGATGTTTTTCCTAAAGAACTAACTGGTTTACCTCCAGATAGGCAAGTGGAGTTCAGAATCGATATCATTCCTGGAGCAGCACCAATTGCAAGAGCACCTTACCGGTTGGCACCGACTGAGATGAAAGAGTTAAGGACTCAGTTGGATGATTTGTTGGCAAAGGGTTTTATTCGACGGTGTTCATCCCCTTCGGGAGCACCGATTCTGTTTGTGAAGAAAAAGGATGGATCAATGCGTTTGTGCATTGAATATCACGAACTGAACAAGGTTACAATCAAGAACAGGTATCCGTTACCCAGGATCGATGATCTATTCGATCAGCTTCAAGGAGCAAGTTACTTTTCAAAGATCGATCTAAGATCAGGTTATCACCAGTTGAAGGTTAGAGATGGAGATGTACATAAGACTGCATTCATAACAAGCTACGGCCACTATGAGTTCTTAGTGATGCCATTTGGGCTCACTAAATCACCTGCAGCGTTCATGGATCTCATGAAGCGCGTTTACAAACCTTATTTGGACAAGTTTGTCATTGTTTTTATTGATGACATACTTATATATTCGAAGAATCAAGCCGATCATGAAAAGCATCTTAGGTGTATCCTTAAACTTCTACAGCATGAGAAGCTCTACCCCAAGTTTTCTAAATGTGAGTTTTTGCTTCGTGAAGTCCAATTTCTTGGACATGTTGTAAGTAAGCGTGGTATCCAGGTTGATCCCGCTAAGATCGAAGCGATTATGAATTGGCAAGAACCTAAGACTCCTACAGAGATACGCAGCTTTTTAGGTCTAGCAGGATATTATAGACGTTTCATTGAAAACCTTTCAAGAATCGCTGCACCATTGACTTCATTGACCCACAAGAATGTCAAGTTTGATTGGGGTCCAAAGCAGCAAGAATCCTTTGATATTCTTAAGCAGAAATTAAGCAATACTCCTATGTTGACATTGCCAGAAGGGATTGAAGAGTTTGTTGTTTATTGCTACGCATCACACACCGGTATGGGTTGTGTGCTCATGCAGAAAGGCAAGGTCATTGCTTATGCATCCCGTCAATTAAAAGTACACGAGAAGAATTACACCACCCATGATTTAGAGTTGGGTGCCGTTGTATTTGCTCTGAAGCTTTGGAGAGATTACTTATATGGAACCAAGTGTGTGATCTATTCTGATCACAAAAGCCTTCAACATTTGTTTAATCAGAAGGGTCTTAACATGAGACAGCATCGATGGATGGATACACTGAATGATTATGATTGTGAAATCCGCTATCACCCTGGCAAGGCAAATGTAGTTGTTGTTGCCTTGAGCAGAAAGGAAAGGGTTGAGCCTATTAGAATCAATACCAAGAGCATTGAATTGAAGAGCAACTTGAATGAAAGGTTGTTAGCCGCTCAGAAGGAAGTTGTATTAGAAGCTAACTATCAGAATGAGAAGTTAGGAGTAACTGCTGATCAGTTATCATATGGCAAGGATGGAATCCTAAGATTGAATGGACGAATATGGGTTCCAATTTATGGAGGACTTCGAGATGTGATTCTTCAAGAAGCTCATAACTCCAGATATCTGTCCATCCTGGCAGTGATAAGATGTACCAGGATTTAAAGGCAAATTATTGATGGATAGGTTTGAAGAAATCTATAGCCACTTATGTAGCCAACTGCTTGACATGTGCACAGGTTAAAGCCGAGCATCAGAAACCGTCAGGTTTGCTACAACAACCCGAACTTCCCACTTCCCACTTGGAAATGGGAAATGGTAACTATGGATTTTATTACTAAGTTACCAAAGACAAAGCGTGGAAATGATACTATTTGGGTTATAGTCGATAGATTGACCAAGTCAGCCCACTTCTTGCCGATTAAAGAAACTCACAGCTCCGACAAGCTAGCTCAGCTGTACGTGGATGAGATTGTATCTCTCCACGGAGTGCCGGTATCTATTATCTCTGATAGGGATACAAGATACACGTCTCATTTTTGGAAAAGATTTCAGCAATCTTTAGGCACTCGATTAATTTTAGCACTGCTTATCATCCTCAGACGGATGAGCAAAGCGAGCGTACAATTCAGACGCTTGAGGATATGTTACGAGCTTGTGTTATAGACTTGGGTGGAAGTTGGGATGACCATCTTCCGTTGATTGAATTTTCGTACAATAATAGCTATCATTCGAGTATTCAAGCAGCGCCTTTCGAAGCTTTGTACGGAAGAAAGTGTAGAACGCCAGTTTGTTGGGCGGAAGTTGGAGATATCCAACTGACAGGACCTGATATAGTCCTAGAAACGACGGACAAGATCGTTCAAATCCGTGATCGTCTCAAAGCTGCCAGGGATAGGCAGAAAAGCTACGCGGATAAAAGGCGTAAACCTCTGAAATTCGAGGTAGGTGATAAAGTGTTACTTAAGGTATCACCCTGGAAGGGGGTGATGCGTTTTGGTAAAAAGAGAAAGTTAAGCCCAAGATATATTGGACCATTCGAGATCATCGAATGTGTCAGAAATGTGGCCTACAAGTTAAATTTGCCAGAGGAGCTTAGTGGAATTCATAATGTATTCCACATCTGCAACTTAAAGAAATGTCTAGCCGATGAATCGCTAGCAATGTCACATAAGGACGTGCAGATAGATGAAAGCTTGAAATTTGTTTAAAAACCTTTGTCGATCGAGGATCAACAGGTCAAGAAACTTCGAAAGAAGCATGTGCCGATTGTAAAGGTAAAATGGGATGCCCGAAGAGGCCCAAAATACACATGGGAGGTTGAATCCACAATGAAACAGAAGTACCCTCATTTATTTCAGTAAATCTCGAGGCCGAGATTTCTTTTAAGGGGGTGAGGATGTAACACCTCACAAAATCATGACCAATATAATAAAGACATGTGCCATGGACTTTAAACGTGTAATGGATTGACCTGGAGGGACTACAATTGCCAAACAATGTAAATATGCAAGTAAAAGGATCAAACGTGTCATCATGCCAAACTCATGCCTCTGAATGACATCATAAGATGTTCGTATTCTTAATGAATAAAATTATCGGACATTGAAAGCCGTTTGCGCTTAAATTTAAAACTATACGAAGCATAGGGGTTAAAAGTATCAACATGTTAAAAGTTACCTCTAAGTGACCTTTTAACGATCCCAAAAACATTGTAATAATTTCATATTTCGCTCTCAAGAATATTGGATATTAATTTGGTGGAGTTTCGATAAAAACAAGACTCTTCGGGTGATCTTACAACTAATCGGGAGCTTAACGGAGTTAAATAATGACCCAAGGCCCTTAAAAGTTAACTATGGGGGTCATAAGTGCAATAAACGAAAGTTATTTTAATTAAAAATGGACAAGGGACTGAAACTGCAATAAATGAAAGATGTTTTCCGGTTAAAGAGGAGCCACGCAGCCCGCGTAGACTCCTTAAGAGTCTTACGCGGCCCACGAGGGAAGCACAAACGACCAAAAATAAGGACAGCTGCATGTTCAGCCTGTTACACCGCCTTTGCATGCAATTTTTCGATACCAGGGTCTGAGTCAACAGTTTTTCATGCACTAGGGACACCTGGTAACATCTGGGATCAATGTAGGGACATGTGGTTTGATCTTGATGCATCTAAGTTCCTATATAAGGCCTTGTTTTTCATTTGTTCAATTGCACACTTTGAAAATCACTTCACAACTCATTCTCTGGAGACCCTTGGAGCTCTAGGAAGCTTTCCTCAGTTCATATTTCGTTTGTAAGCATTCTTAGCCTCCTAAGTTCAAGTTTTATTAGTCTAATGACCAAAAGTCAAAGCCATCGTAATTAAGCTTTGACTTAGTGATTAATCACTAATGGTCCAACCATTATTCGAATTGAAAGTGGCTATGAGTTGGTAATTATGTAGGTAATAAACCCTTAAAAGGGCACCTACTGATTATCACTCTAACTTGGTCAATTGTCGGGTCAAACTTATTAATAAAAAGTCAACATAGGCAATTTTTACAAATAAATTCATAACTGATAATGTGGAAGTTATGGAACATGTTTTAACATTAAAATAACTTGGTAAATAATATAAGAACATCTTTAGGCATGTTCAACCCGACAATTGTGAGTTTAGGCTCGGTTCGGAACCGAAAGTCCCAAAGATAGACTTTTGCTTTGACTTTCATTTCTGACCCGATTTAGCTTGTTTTAGATATGCCTTAAGGTTCCTTTAGGACCATATTATATGATAGTATAACCTTCTGAGATTATACTATATGGTTCCTTAATAATCTGAATCATTTGCATGTTTCCGTTAAATGCTTAAATGTTGACCATCATGCCCTTTTGATATTAAAACGAGATTTTTGAAAAGGTGAGTGGGCAAAAATCTTTATTACTGATATTTAAGTATGTCCTAAAAGTTTGACATCAGTTTATGGTCTAAAATGAGAGTTATGCACAATATCGTAAATAAAAGCCTTTTTATTAATTAAACGGCATTTTCTACATAAATCCTATTTAAACCTAAATTTTGACACCAAACCTTTTACCCACTGATGTACTATAATATTTAGGGATTTTTGGAAATTTTTATTAAATTTTAAACTGATCATAACATAGAGTTCTTGCATAGGCTTGATAATTGACGATAATGACATTTTCGCTAATAAAATGAGTTTTACACATCCTTTACATGTCAAACCTTTTTCTACTAATTTTATATATTAAATAAGTTAATTTAAACAGTAAAGGCTGATCAAAATCTCAGATTTCCTTAATCAACCCGAATATCGTCAAATACCGACTTTTATGCGATTTAGGCGCATAGTATGGTTTAAAACCATATTTGGCACCTAAAGCTTGTTACCTACTGTTGTTATGGATAAATTTTTACACTTTAACAGTAAGTAAAAGTTTTGAACTCAGATTTCCAAAATTTGACCCTTATAGCGTATGTGAAATGACCAAAATGCCCCTACGAGGCATAGTTTGGCCATAAATGATAAAATTCACGTATGTATGATGTCTTACTGATATAACTTATTAAAATAAATATTTTTACTGATAGTTTTAGACCAGAACCTCAGATATATTATTTAACCTCTTTTATGAACTTTAAAATGACCAAAATACCCCTACGGGGAATAAATTGGTTTTAACTTCGTTTTGGGCATAATGGAAGGTATCCTACTGATATCACAACATATTTAGAGCATATTAACTTATGAAACCTATACATGACTTATTTGGTTACCCATTCCGCATATACGGGTTCGGTACGGTTTATGTAACTAGTGTGCATAAATTAACCAAAACGGGTCAAACCTTCTCATTTTTACTTCAAAATCCATAATTTGTTTAGTTTACCCATTTTATACAAGTCTTCAAACTTTTCGGGTCTAAATCACATTCTAATCCGGTCTTCGCTTAATCTTGCGTTTTGAACCGTAAACCTTTCATTAAAACTAACCGGTCTAAGTTAAGACTTAAATAAGACCCGTTAGGAATCTAATAGGTTATTAAAACCTTCGTTCCAGATTACGAGCCCAGTAAAAGCTATTTGTACTTGCTGATTTGATATACGGCTAGGATTAAATTTATATTTAGCTCAGGTAAATACTTTTAACTTATTTTCCCTTATACGGGCTTGGGATACGGTATTATAATAATACCGCTTGGTCAGGTACGAAATCGTACAATCGGAATGTGATTAAAAAGATGCATAACCCATTTTAATCTGTCTTGTTTGATGCAATGCCTTGTGGGGTTAATGACCATGTCCGGGATATCCTCAGCTCATTCATTAGAAATGGCCACGACTTAAGCACGGGGTGTAGGCATACACCTGATAGTTGCCTATGTAAAAAGGTACCCCACTCGTTAGAAAACTTCTTGTGGGTATTATACCAAGTGGTGTGTCTATTAATCTTAACCGGCTCTTCTAACCGGGTCCTAAATGGACGACAAACATGTAAAACTGTATACAAGATTATTTTTAAATAATTGTCCCAAGTTAATAAAGAATATTTATACCTTGTGCATTTAAATCAATTTTATAAGCACTTTTCAAAAGAGTCAGTTAATTGTATTTACCAGTGTAAGCTGACATATTTTCAAAAGGTTAAGTGCAGGTACTAAGTGTAATGGGCTGGAACTCCTAAGTGATTAAATAAAGAGTCTTGCAAGATTTTATCACTTAAAGTCTGTTGAACAATACTTCTTTTGTTTTGATCCGCCTGTGGATCCATCTTACAACCCGTTGAATAATATTTTATTGTACTTTCGAATCGGTTTGTAATATTATTACTTTAAGTCTTCCGCTGTGCGTTAAACTGTGATTAATTGACTATGATGATATCAACTACGTCACGATACTCCCCACCGGGCCCACCCGTAATACGTGGATATATCGGGGTGTGACATGTTTGAATTGGAAGGCCCCGACTGGTTTGAGTTACCCGGGTTGTTAACTGCCACAATGCTCCTTTCATTGTTCACTTGATTTGCATTGGATGAGCTTGATTGGTTTCGGAAAGGATTTTGATTTCCTTGTCTGCTGGGTCGAGTGCATTCCCGTTTGAAGTGACCTTTCTCACCACAATTTAAGCACGTAACTGCATCCTTATCAAAACCATACTTAGTATCCCTTTTACTCTCCAAGCTTGTTCTACCCATTCTTCTCATGTAGTCCTTAGCTCTTCTCACCGCACTTACAAACGCCCATTTAATATCCATCAGTTCCATTCCTCCCTGTCTATTTGTTGATAGTCTTCATCTGTCAAATTAATATTTCCAATCTTACCGGCGACTAATTCACAATAAGCACTCACCTTTGTGTTTAGAAGTTCTATATGTTCCCGAGCACCTTCTACACTGACTTTGGTGAAGTTTGAGGTATCAAATCTGATTGTGTTGGGGTTTGAGTGTTGAGGGTGAGGGTTGTTACCATACCAGGCTTGTTGAGGGGCTGGTTGAGAAGGTTGTTGTTGTTGGGTTTGTTGTGGAGCAGCTTGTGGGAAAGGAAGATAGGCTTTCAGATCGAATGCTCACCCATAAGCTGTAAGGGAACCAAAAGATTGAGCTGGCTTGGGTGGTGGTAGATAGGAATTTGGGTCAAATGGTTGTCCATAAGGGTTTGTATTTGACACAAACGTGGTTTGAAGCTTCGGTTGCTGATTTGTACTAACTCCGATGTTAATACCTCCAAAGTAAATCTCGGGGTTTTGGGGAACTGGAATTCGTTTCGCCTTTCGAATTTCTTCTTCATCCTTGTTCTCAAGCTTTTGAACGAATTCATAAATACTAAGTGTATCTAAAACACTGGTATGCTTTAGCAAGTTAATGAATTCACTACACTTGGGTGGTAAAGCATCAGCAAAACGCAAGACCATTTCTAATTGTGTAGCAGTAACCCTGTATGAGTGCATCTCACTAAGCAAATGGTAGTACCGAGTAGCCATGTCGTATAATGTTTCATTTTCCATGAACAGGAATCCCTCAAAATCTTTCTTTAACAAATCATGACGAATCTTTCTGGTTGCTGCATCGCCTTCTCCTCTAGCTTCCAAGACGTCCCACAAATTCTTTGTATAGGTACAATACGCGAATTGATGATAAATATCCTTATGAAGTGCTTGAGTAAGGATCGCAAAGGCTTTCTTCTCAAGATCATAAGCCTTCTTATCATTATCGCTCATTCCCGCCAAAGTAAGTGGATTGGAACCTGCTTCTTCGAGAGCTACATTGTACGGTGTAGTAAAGCATGTCCACAATTCGGTATTTTGCCCTAGAACGTACGTATGAACACAACCTTTCCATGTTGGATAATCGTTCATGTGATTTAGAATTGGTGGACGATTATTGCTTCCTGTTTCACTCTCGCTTAAGAGAAGATTTTGAATGCCATGATTCTGATTTGCAACACATGCCCATTGATTTGCAGTAATTTCTTGTTTGGGCATTAATCCTTTGACCCATTGTGAAGAATCTTGGCTTGCACTTGAGTTATCACTCCAATCCCAATGATTTGAGCTCATTTTCAATTGTTGATTTAAGATAAGTACTTGAGAATTTGAAATATCTAACAATCAGTGAAATATAAACCTTCTGTGAAAAATGTCCAATTGTTGGTGTTCACGAAGAACTATACCACATGAAGAACTACACCACGAAGAATATGCTTCACGAACAACCAATTTCAACGAAAAACTAGGTTCTTCATTGACAATGGTTCTTTGCAAAAGAGGTTCTTCGTCGTAGGGCAAACCACGAAGAATGGTTCATCGTCGGATGCCCAACACACGAAGAATGATTCTTCGCCCTTAGTTCTTCGTCAATGAGATTTTTCACTGGAAGGGTTTTTCGTTAAATGGTAGGTGAAAAATTACTAAAAAAGGCAGAATCTTATCCCTACAATTTGGAAAGGTGTTTGGTGAATGAATCAAACTGGTAAATCAGACCAACATTCGAAAATCAATTTTTGAAAAAGTACAGGAATATCCTTCAACAAAAGGAATATTCTGGTGACTTCTCCGGTCAAACCCTATGCCGGAAAAGTTATCGAGCCAAAGTTTTGCAAGAAATTTCAATAAAAACCGTATTTTAGCATGTTTCCATGAATTTTAACAAGGTTTTTGTAAATATTTTCAGCAAAACAACAAGATTTCTTAAGTTTTTAAGCCATTTTCTAACAGAAACTCAAATATCTTGTTTCAAGCTCAAGAACGCTTCCAAGATGCTTCACAACTTGTTCAAACACACTACCATGCTTGGTTTTCAACAAGAAAGAGAGCCAAAGCTTTGATACCACTTGGAGGATCAAGAAACCTACTTTCTTGTTGTTAGAACACAAATACAAGTGCGGAATCCTTATAAATAGGCAACCAAAGCAAAGTATAAAGCACACATGTAACCAAGGATTCACTTATCTTGATTAAATGGAAGAGAACACTTACAAACACAAACACACAGTGTTTACAGAATCACCAAGCTCTCTTAGTCTGTTCTGCATAACAATGCTGCTATATATAGATCCCACCCCAGTAACATCATGAAGAATGTTACTGGGCCTACGAAGAACTAAGCCCATGAAGAACTATGTTCTTCGTTGATCATATCCACAAAGAACCATACGGTCCACGAAGAAGGTTCTTCGTGATGACCAATCTCCACGAAGAATAGGTTCTTCGTGTAGGGCTGCAAAGAGCAAACAACATTACACTTAAAATGTGCAGACACAAAAAAGATAAGCCAAACACTTGCAGTTATGTAAAACATGAACTGCGTTACAAACATGAACATACCAAAACAATGAACTTGTTGTACCAAGTCAAGATAGGAGGATATCTTGACTTGGTCGACTCGACCAAAACATACATACTCGATAATTCAAAAGACCGTTCATTACATTACATCGTAAATATATTAAGAACAAGCGACAGACACAAAAACCGCATCAACAAAACAAAGTGAAGCCGTGGAAAGCCTATCGGTTTTTTGCAAGCCGGTGGCACTTTAAAAAACTTGTAAGTTACTTACTTTGTATGCTACTTCAGTTTTATCAAATACATATAGCTTTTAGGAGATGATCTATGAGATCAACAACTTTTTATTGTATTATATGTATAATTGGTCACATGTAAAAATAACATAATAGAATACAACAGCTGAATACCCCGAGGAATAAGGCATGAGAGTAAGGCCACGGTTAGGAAAACCGGCATCAAAAAATGTGCATGTCGTTTTATGGTGATAGGTCGTCTGTGAACGCGTTGTAGGATCGTGTTTGACTCCCGAACGATTGCGAAACGACACGTATGACGTGCGGAATCCGTGCACGTGTGTGGACCGAACACAAGAACATAATAAACTGTGATTCGATTGATAATATGACAAAGATTACACCTTGAATCACCTTGAATGCAAGTTTCTCTCTCTAGAAGCTCTAATCTTCAAAATATCAAAAGTTCTAAATGTTTACCCTAAAGCTTCTATTTATAGGGAAAGAATTAAGGAAGTTCTCCTTAATTACAAGTTTGCAACTCCTTATATAAACTAGACTTATTCCTAGATTTATCATAATAAAACCATGTCTTTAACAGTTTTCTACTACGATTCGGATTGACGGAGGCGATAGACATTAGTGCACTCACATCATCTTGACCAACATCATCGAGCTTGGCGGATAGATTATCTGCAAAAAAAATTTAACGAGACCCACAAGCACGACCCTACTGAACATCTGGAGGGTTACGCTTATGCAAGGAGACTTACTCCTAATGAGTTTAGACTGGTGCAAGAGCTGATAGATCAAGACATACAACCCCATACAATCTAGAAGGCTGTAACCGAATAGAACCCTGAAACCAAATGTGTTCCGAAAGACATACACAACCCTTGCCAAAAGATCAGGGTCACAAAGTTCGATAAAAAATGACTCCCATGCAGAGACCGGAACAAATCCTCCAGGAAAAAAAGATGACCTATTACATACAGGCGGAACCTTCCACTAATGTGGTTCAGAAAATATTTTTCTGTCATGACAAGTCCTTTGAAATGTGGAGGGCATTCCCGCATGTGCTTATGGTCGACGCGACGTACAGAACTAACATATACAATCTTCCATTTTTGCAAGTTGTGGGTATGACGTCAACAAAGCAAACCCTCTGTGTTGCGCATGCAACAACAACAACAACAACCAAACCCAGTATAATCCCACTTATAGCAAAGCCTCTGTGTTGCGCATGCATTTCTTTCAAATGAGCATGAGGTAACGTAGGCCATGGAGAGGATCAGGTCCATATTGCACGAGTGCATGGAGCCACGTGTAATTCTTATGGACAGGGACTAGGCACTGATAAACACGTGTAGAAAAATATTCCCTACCGCACACAGATATCTCTGTAGGTTCCACATCTTACAAAATATTGTGAAGCACTGCAAGAATTCGTTTACTTAACCAGATTGGGAGGACTTTGTTCATCAGTGGAAAATAGTGTGTGATTCTGCTAACGAGTAGTTCTATGATTGTAACCTCATCAACCTTCAGAGACACCTTCTCAATCAACAACGTAAACGTATATTTTCTCTTAAGTTAATACATTCATTTAAATAGATATATAATTTGAATATGTTTATTTTTTTCGGATGTTTTTTATTACATGTGGGATAATTGGTTAAACACCTCCCGCCATTTGTTCGTATCTGCATGGGCCAATCAAACCCTGACAATCTACCAAACCACAACAAATAGAGCTGAAGGCGCACATGTTGCATTAAAGAAACAACTCACTACACCGAAATGTAGTCTGGAAACGCTGATGAAAAAGGTGGACACCTTGTTACTAAAGCAATATACGCAAATAAAGAAATGCTTGGAAGAAAGTCACACCAAGCGAATGAACAACCACCTTGAGAATCCTTTGTTTCGCAACCTACTATGTAAAGTTTCCATCCATGCCCTTAACCTATTAGAAAACGAGCTAACATGGAGACTAACCACGTTGCTGTCAATCCGATCAAGATATGGTTGCCAGCTGTACACGGGTTGCGGGTTGTTATGTGCATGTCGTCTGGAAAGATTGCAAAATATAGGTACTTATAGACTTATAAAAAATGTTTTGTTGTATTAATTTAATATGCTTGTGTAATGATCATTTTTGTTTTGTATAACGCGTTATTTAGCTCGATGATATAGACATAATTTAATATGCTTGTCCATTGCCGATAACGACATTATCACCTCTCCCTAGACATGATGCGGATCAGGGGGTGGGCCCTCAGGTACCAGTCAGGAGGGTCAGGATCCACAGGTTTAGGATCGTTTTACTTTTCATGTATTTTGATAGTTAATGTATTTTGAATGATGTCCTGTATATATACAAACTTATTATGTAATTAAATTTGCAATTTCAGTTTATCTGTATTTGTGATTGTTTATTTTAACTGTTTAGATTGGTTTGCTTGGTTACGTACAATGCATAATATCACATGTCATGAATACATCAACATAAAAAAATAATACAAGTTTCAACCGGCTAATCAAAAACAAACTTTACAACTTATACTAAGACATAATTTAAAATGTGGTAAATTAACGAGAAACAATAATAAGCATAAATACATTGTACAAAAGCAAACTTTTGGCGAGTTTCAAGGTAAGAAAATCATTACCAGCTTACGGTCTTTGTCAAAACGGTTTATGATTTCTGTTTAAAGCTTTAGATAAGTATCCTACCACAATTATCGGTATTGTTATCCACATAAGCTCAACTTATCAGATGTAATCATAGTTAGGAGATATGATTTACGGTAGAATTATACTTACTTGTCGGTGTTCATCCACTCACGACACATTCCCATATCAAGGTATGCACGGGAGTTCATCTTACCGGTGAGTATACCGCTTTTCATCCATTTAACCGTATAAAAGATGTGAGAAACTCACTTATTTTGATTGAAAACAAGCCCTGTGTGATAAAATCACTTATTGATGAGGAACTTAATTTTCAGATGCATGAGGGCACAGGAGCAAGTCCATGAATAGGTTAGTACCATCGTACAGACAAAGAGACGAACTTGACTCCCGTAAAGAATCTGTGATAAATTATCACTTATTTTGTTTGGACATGTGACTGTTGATCACTTATTGAGGTCGTATGCAATATGCACACGTATGTATAGTATCATGGAAGATCTAGACTTCGTCTCCGTTATATTTCGGTAAAAGATACAACCATGATACCCGGATAATAAGACAGCATAAAGACCGCATATCTCAGAACCTCGGCAATCTCTCAAACGAAATTTCGATACTAAGACCATATGCCAATGAATGGTTCCCACCTGACTTGAAGTCTGTTAGGTTTATATCATCCTTCACATTTTAGTCTGATTGTGAGCCTACCGATACATCATTAGTAGAGCTACTTATCATTTTTCAATTTTTTTGACCATATTGACAGACCACACCAGTGTATATCATCACTTTCCCTTCTTTTATCTAAGAAACTCATTTTTTATTTTCTATTGTTTTTCGAATTTTTCAAAATTTTCAAACTTAAAAACAGAAAGTAATGACATATTTTTTGATTTTTTAAATTTTCACATGTTTTTGTATTTTCTTGAAATTTCTCCCCCTAAAATGCGAAAAGATAAATAATCTGAAAATCTTTTTGTATTTTTGAGTTTTTAAAGAAAATATTTACGAAAACCGATATGCCGAAAGAAGTTTTACTCTTGTTTCACCTTAATGCCATTAACCAACAAAAGATAGTCAAAACGAGATTTGTCAAAAGCTTATGTAAAAAGGTCTGCACGTTGTTCATCGGTGTAGACCTTAACAACATCGATAAGTCTCTTGTCAAAGCAATCACGTATGAAGTGATACTTAATTTCGATGTATTTGGTCTTGGAGTGTTGCACAAGATTTCTAGTAATCTGTAAAGCAGCATTATTATCAACAAAAAATAGAAGTAGATAGGAATTCAAAACCGTAGTCGCGCATTTGTTGTTGTATCCACAAAACTTGAGAGCAACAGCTTGAGGTAGCAATGTATTCAGCCTCACAAGTTAATGTAGCAACACAAGGTTGCTTCTTACATTGCCATGTGACCAGGCGATCTCCTAAGAACTGACAACCTGCAGTTGTTGATTTGCCATCGATTTTGCAGCCACCAAAATCAGAATCACTAAATGCGACCAAGTCAAAGCTATCATCCCTAGGGTACCAGAGACCGGTGTCCGGGCAACCCTTCAAATAGCGAAAAATCCTTTTAACAGCAGCCAGATGAGATGCCTTCGGGTTGGCCTGATATCTTCCGAGTAGGCACGTGGGATACATTATATCAGGCCTCGAGGCAGTGATATACATTAAAGATCCAATCATAGCATGATAGTAAGAAGAGTTGACACTTTCACCCTTCAAGTCCGGAGTAATCCCGTGATTAGTCGAAAATGGGGTACCAATGGGCGTCGCTTCTGACATCTGGAACCGACTCAAGATGTCACCGACATACTTAGTCTGATGGATGAATATCCTAGACTTAGTTTGTTGAACTTGTAGCCCCAAAAAGAAATACATCTCCCCCATCGCACTCATTTCGAATTTTTCTTGCATAACACGCTCGAATTGCCTGCACAAAGCATCGTTAGTTGAACCAAAAATGATATCATCAATGTATACCTGTACCAGCAGAAGATCTCTATATGTTTCCTTGATGAAAAGAGTACAATCGATAAGACCTCGTCGAAAGCCATTTTCCAGTAGATAAGTAGATAAGGTTGCGTACCAAGCCCTCGGTGCTTGATGTAAACCATAGAGAGCTTTGTTGAGCAACCAAACTCGATCGGGATGGATAGGATCTTCAAAACCAGGAGGTTGTTCGACATACACCTCTTCTTCAACAATACCATGAAGGAATGCGCTTTTGACGTCCATCTGATAGACTTTGAATCCTTTGAAAGAAGCGTAAGCTAAAAAGATCCGAATAGCCTCCAGACGTGCAACAGGTGCATAAACCTCGTTGTAATCAATTCCTTCAATTTATCGAAAACCTTGAACAACTAATCTCGCCTTGTTGCGAATGACCACACCACGATCATCCTTTTTGCATTTGTATACCCAATGAGTACCGATTTTCTAGTAATCATTGGGTTTTTCAACAAGTCTCCAGACACCCAGTTTCTGGAATTACTGAAGTTCTTCTTGCATCGCTTCCACCCAAGAATTTTCCTTTAAAGCTTATTTCCAAGATTTTGGTTCTTCTTGTGAAACATAACACACGAAGGACCAATCATTTTGTTGTCCCGATTCTCTGATAGCTGAATACAAACCAAGATTCTGGTTGTTTCTCAGCTGATTACGCGTCTGCACTCCAGTTTGGACATCTCCTATAATGTTCTGCTGCAGGTGAGTATCATGAATTCTCGTTTCAGGAACATCTGGAACACGAATATCAATACCCAAATTGTTAAGATTAAGATCAACAACCAAATCCACGCCTGGCATAGACGTAGATGTGGAAGCATTTCCTTCAGCAGCGTCTTCATTCTGCACATGAGAAGTTGCTTCAGAAGTACCTTGAACAGGAACAGCTGGAGCCGAAGAGCCTTCAGTCGTATCATTTACATCATCTTCCGACGACACATTGTAATCAGTGGCACCTTTAACTTCCTCATTTTGAGCAATATTGTTAACCGAAGTAGAAGCTTAAGGGTTAACAAAAATTGGTCAAACCAAAGATGAGTCAACTGCATTATCACTTTCTAATAACATTTGAGCAGCTGCAGATGCTTCATCAAAGGTTGGCAGATTAAAGGAGTTGAATAGTCCATCATAATCGAACATCCAAGGTTCACCCGGAGCTCTTACAGAGTTAGTATACCTTTGAACCTTTACTTCACTCCATAACTCAATCTTTTTGGTTGACAAATTCCACAAACGAAAATTCAGAGTAGCATATCCAAGGAAGAAACCCTCGATAGCCTTGGCGCAAAATTTTCCGTGCGGGTCAATCATAGTGCATGGACCTCCAAAAGGTTCTAAGTAAGAAACATCCGGTTTCCTATTGTGTAGTAGTTCGAAACAAGTTTTGTCATGCCTTTTGACCATAAGAACTCTGTTTAATGTGTAGCATGCAGTAGCCACAGCCTCCCACCAGAACTGAACGGGAAGCTCCGACTCTACCAACATCGTTCTTGCAGTTTCTATTATCGTCCGATTCTTCCTCTCCACGACACCATTTGTTGAGGAGTGTAACGAGAGCTGTACTCATGAAGAATACCCTTTGAAGTACAGAACTCATCCATTATGCGGTTTTTAAACTCGGTCCCATTGTCGCTTCAGATCCTCTTTACTTTCAACGTGCTTAGATTTTCTTGTAAAGTAAGAAGATTCTTGAGGATTTCAGGAGTTTCACTCTTGTGTGCCATAAATGATACCCAAGAAAATCTGGAATAGTCATCAGTAACTACCAGACAATAAGCATCCCCAAAGTTTGTCCTGTGTTTCATAGGTCCAAAGAGGTCCATATGAAGACATTCAAGAGGCATGCTGACAGTGTTGACTTTCTAGATCGGGTGGGATTTCTTCGTTTGCTTTCCCTTCTGGCACAAAACACATACATCTTGTAGATGGAAAATTTTCACAGGCACACCATTCACAAGATTGTTTTTCACCAAATGGTTCATTTTTCTCAAGTGAATGTGCCCCATTCGTCTGTGCCAAGATATTGACTCCTTCTCTGTGGCTTTTGAGACAAAACTAGTGACTTGTGTAGAAGTTGTAATCGCCTGGCTCATATCAAGAATATAAAGATCATTAATCCTTGGAGCCTTCAAGAGAATCCATTCTTTCGGAATTTTAAATCCGGGCTTCAGCACATAACAACCAGCATCATCAAAATGCAAGGTGAACTTTTTATCGCAGATTTGCGAAACACTCAGATGATTGTGATCAATTTGTCAAACATAATTGATCTTATCGAAACACACAACACCATTGGAGATCATTCCTTCTCCAGTGATGTATCCGCCATTGTCTCCAGCAAACACGACATAACCTCCTCTAATGTTTTTCACATCATACAGAAGTCGTAAGTCGCCAGTTATGTGCCTAGATGCTCCACTATCAACAATCCAATGACTATTAATAGTTCCTCCTGGAACACCCTGCACAATGCATTTAAGGATCAGTTGGAGTTAGGGACCTAAGCCTTAGTGGTCTTGGGTCTTCCCTGAGAATCAAGAAATGTAATTTCAATTTCTTGATGGTTCTGAAGTTATAAGCCTCCCCCTAAAACCTCACTTGTCTTAGGTTTCCAAGTTTTCCGTTTACCAGATTGTGTAATATTAACAGTTTTTGAAATTGTCTAGTTTTAATGGCTGAGATGAACTTGGTTCCCGTTTAACAGATTTTACATCTGGTTTCAAAGCCTTTTCGATCACCTTTATATTTTTGCATCGTTGTTTCGTTTCCTGTTCTTTAATAGTTCGTTTATCTTGTTTTGGGTAAACTAAACAACGTTGAGGGTGATCCTTTTCGGGAGGGGCTCTCTCTACAAATTTTGCTTTGGGCGAGTTTGTACAATTTTTGATGATATGTCCAAATTCCCCACATTTGAAACATGATCTCCTTTCAACAAACTTAGGAGATCCATCATGACGATTCGATGTCGAACTTGTAGAATCAGAGGTACTAGTGCCTTCATCACACCCGTTTGTGTGTTGGGTGTAATTATTTTGATTATTACGTTTTAAAATTCTAACCTTTTAAAAAAAATCGGTGTTTGATTTAATTTCAAAAGTTTCCACCTTGTCAGTACCCTTAGATGCTACAAATTTGACATCATTGTCCTTCTTTTTGAAACGAGCTCCTTTTGGTTCTACCTTTGGTTGTGAGACCTTAGGTTTTGAAGCTCACTGTTCCTTCTGTTTACCTTTAAAAGGGATAGGTTGTTGCTTTGTAGGTAATCATTGGTTTCCAAATTGTTTCCTAACTTCAGCCTTTGGAATAGGATCGCACTGAGTTACAGAAACTCTCGGGATCGCTTTTCCCAAAAACTTACTGGTAGTATCTTCAAACACTTTATCAATCAAAGAATGATTGACGTTTTTAATTAGAAAAGATGTGTTTGAATAATTTTTTTCATCACCGACTAAAGTGTACAACACGTTATCACTTTTAACAGCAGACACTGTCTCAGTGATAGGGTCCATCTCTTGCTTGACAATAGAGTGGACAGCAGGAGTAGGAGGATCACACAGAATGTGATTCTCAATAGGAATGTCTACTCCTTTCTTATCATCAACAGATGTATCCTGATCACTCACATCTGATTCATCATCTGACGATTCATAATCCTCAACAGTTGGAGCACTTTGTTCCGTAGATGTTGAATTTTCCTTTGTTTCAGATGAGCCCTCTGAGGAACTGTCTGATTTGAACCCAAATCCTGTAGTTACTTCCTTATAATCAAGAGGTACACTTGGTTCAAACCGAGGCATTTCCTCCTCATCGGGCATCTTGGTATAGTTGTTTCTCAAAAGAGGTGGACACGACTTATAACCAACGCCTTTCACGTTTCCATTAAGTTTTTAAACTTCAATGATGTGATCAAGTACATATCGGGAGTTAGAATAACTATCCAATTTGAGCTTGATCGCTTCATAGTCACATTTAGCCATTGCTAGCTCCTTCTTTGTTTCCTCAATAATATTAATGTAGTTATTAATACCAGTTTGTTTGTTAAGAACAGTTTTAGACAATTCGGAAACACTTTTCTTTAAAGTTTCAATGACTGATTTGAAATCCTTTTCATTGCGAGCCAAGGCCATGTTTACCTCTTTGCATTTTGACAGTTCAATTACTAAACTCTGGTTGTGACCATGAACCGTTTCAGATTCAAGTTTCAATTTAGAGCATTCATGTTTAAGATCTACACAATTACTACATATGCTAGGAGTAGGAGTATCAGAATTTACCTGACTCGAAGAGGCTGCGACATTAACCATAAAGGTAGTCTGATAAGAGAAAGATCCGTCTTCAGAAAAGAACTTTTCCATCTCTTTCGATGCAACTCCAGCCTTCTTGATCAGAACATATTTCTGACACTTTAACTCCTCAGCTTTCATCAACAAACTATCAATATCAGAATCACTTCCCTCCTTTACATCCGATTCTGAACAATAATCTCTAATGTTTGAGCTTTCCTCATCTGAACTGCCAGTATAACCCGAGCTATCATCGCTTTCTGAGAATTCTTCCTTATGCACATGCATGATGTGATTGATGATCTTAGCATAGCATGTGGTTCCTCCTTGATTGCCACCTCCAAACTGTACGGACCAATCACAACTTTCATCAGCTTGAACAACTAATGCACGGTTGGTGTTAGAAGGACCCGATTGGTTTGCGTTTGTGGTGTTAGTCTGATTGTTGACAGCTGCTATCCTTCTTTCCTGGTTAGCTTGATTCTGGTTGGAAGTACTTGTTTGATTCCTGAAGGGATTTTGACTTGTTTGTCTGCTCGGACGAGTGCACTCACGCTTGAAGTGACCCTTTTCTCCGCAGTTAAAACAGGTGACAGCATCTTTGTCGAACCCGTACTTTGTATCCCTTTTGCTTTCCAAACTAGTCTTCCCAGTTCTGCTCATTTAGTCTTTAGCTCGTCCAACCGCACTTGCAAAAGCCCACTTGATATCCATTAACTCCATTTCATCCCTATCAATCTGTTGATAATCTTCATTGGTCAGTTTTATGTTTAAAATCTGACATGCAACCAACCCACAATAGGCATTGACCATTGTGCTAAGAAGTTCCATGTGTTCCTTAGCAACATCTACATTGACTTTGGGAAGGTTTGAAGTATCAAGTCTGGAGGTATTGGGGTTTTGAGGTTGGGTGAAGTTGTTACCATAGAATGTTTGCTGAGATTGAGGTGGAGGGGTAACAACTTGTGGTTTCGGGAACCAAGCGCTAGGATCAAATTGAGGTTGAGAAACTTGAGGTTACTGTTGAGGGAACCAGGCACTCGAATCAAATTTTGGTTGAGTTGGGGGGCAACAGCTTGTGGTTTTGGTAACCAGGCGCTAGGATCAAATTGAGTTTGAGATTGAGGTTATGGTTGCTCTGGCACAAATCTAAAAGGATTTACATTAGTCACTTGAGGAAAGAGGCTAGAATTGGACATGAACGCCGTTTGAAGTTTTGGTTGCTGACTGGAGCTTGCAGCAGGATTAATCCCTCCAAAGTACATTTCTGGATTCTGAGGAATCAAAATTCGTTTCGTCTTCCATATTTCTTCCTCATTTTTATTTTCCATCTTTTGAACAAATACATAGATACTAATAGTATCTAAGACACCTGTATGCTTTAATAGCTCAATAAACAGGCTCCACTTCAGAAGTAGAACATCAGCAAACTGTGTCACCATTTCCTGTGGAGTTGCAACAACCTTGTAAGAAAACATTTCACTTATCAAATGATAAAAACGAGTTGCCATTTCATTTAAAGTTTTGTTTTCTACAAACAAAAATGCATCAAACTCCTTTTTCAACAAGTCGTGGTGAGTCTTCCTTGTCGCCGCATTCCCTTTCTCCTCTTGTAACTAGGATGTCCCATAAGGATTTTGTTGTATTACAATAAGAGAATTGATGATATATGTCTTTACGGAGAGCTTGTGTCAAGATAGCAAATGCCTTCTTTTCAAGATCGTATGCTTTCTTTTCTGCTTCAGTCATAGTTGCCAATGTGGTTGGATTTGAACCTGCTTCTTCAAGAGTTGTGTTGTATGGTGTAGTGAAACATATCCATAGCTCGGTATTTTTTCCTAGAACGTAAGTATGAAATCGGCCTTTCCAAGATGGATATTCATTCATATGATTCAGCTTTGGCGGTCGATTATTGCTACCCATTTCACTTTCGCTCATTAGAAAATTTTGAATACTCTGATTTTGATTCGCTACGCATACCCACTAACTTGCAGAAATTGTTTGTTGTGGCATCATATTCTTGATCCATGACTCTACGGAGGTCGGATCTTGAGCAGTACTTGAGCTACTGCTCCAATCCCAGGGGCTAGTACTCATGATTGATGTATGTATGAGTGTACCTGTTCAAATACTTGAAAAGAATTGGTTACCATAGTTTTGCAAAGCTTCTATTAAAAAATGACAAATAAAACGACGAAGTATCAAATGACGAAGCTTCTGTTAATCATTGTGACGAAGTATGGACGACTGAGTAACAATGACGAAGAATGAATGACGAAGTTTGATTCTTCGACTAACACATCTTTTGACGAAGAATGGAGAGTGTTTGAATCTTAGTCTGAAACAATTTTTGACGAACCTTTGATTTTTCATCTAAGGCAATCTTCGTTGACAAAGGATAAGATATTTTTGCAAAAACAATCAATTCTTACAGACAAGTTGGTGACTCTTTTTTCAAACTAAACAAGTTGCTGTGACAGAAATTGATTTAACAAACCATCATTACATGTACCAATTTGTCAAACAATTATATTTTAAACACAAATAAGTTATCCAAACATAATTTTAGATCAAATTTCAGGAAGAGGATGAATATATCTAAGAACACTATGATTATCAAGAAAAAAAAATATTCCGTAACACGAAATTTGCTTAAACTTTCAAGAAAAACCCATTTTTATCATATAGACATGCAATGTAACAAGGTTTCTGATAAAACTTATAGCAAAAGATGAAGATTTTCACTGATTTTAAGACTTTTTCAGAAAATATAATTTTTCAAGAACAACAATCTGAAAAACAGTTAAAATAACTTGTTTTAAAAACACAACAATGTTTGGTTTTAAACAAGGATAAGATACAACTTACTAGGTCTGTTTTTCTCAGAGGATCGATTACGAAACCTAATCCTTGTTTATCACAAACACGGTCACGAGTGCTGAATCCACGTGACGGTGCAAACCAAACAAAGTAATTCTAGAAACACAACAGATAACCAAAGATTCACTTTAGATTAAAAGGACGAGAACAACATAAAACATATACACACAATGCTTGAACGATAAACTCTCAGTAGTCTCTCTATGCTCTCATACCTTAACTGTTAAACACACCAAGCTATATATACTGTCGTCAGACGAACCTTGATTGACGAAGCTTCATGTGTCACGAAGATAGAACCTTCGTCACACACAAACAATGACGAAGACGGAAGGTTCGCCAAGCATGGGTTCGATGAAGATTGACGCTTCGTCAAACACTAAACAAGGACAAAATATATAACTAAGTTAACAGAAGACATAAGATAAGACTAACTATATGTAAACACTATGCACACAAGCATGTGTTTAACATACATTAAAAATACAGAGACAAACATCATACCAAGTAGGATAGGAGGATATCCGACTAGGTAGATTTGACGAAACTTACAGACTCGATAACAAAAGACTAACTATACAACGTAAACAAGACAAAGTTACAGACACATAAATGCACCAACAAGTATGATACTTTGGTCAAAGTCAAAGTACATGAGGATGAAGTCGACAATGATTTGTTTGAGTTGGGGGTTGCGGCTGATAGTGAAGATGAATCTAAACAACAAAAGTCATGCGTTGACCTCGAGTCAACGTTCGTTCAGCAACAAGCTTCATTTGTCGTATTGTTTGCTCACATCTAACTATATCACGAAACTTGTTAAAGATGCATCTTTAATCAGTGGTATTCTTCACTTGAATATTGCAGGCAACCCGCTCATGCAAGAAGTTGTATATATATTATTCTTGTCAGACAACGCCCTTGAACACGAGTATGATACTTCGGTCAAAGTCGAAGTACATGAGGATGAAGTCGACAATGATTTGTTTGAGCTCGGGGTTGTGGTTGTGGTTGATATTGAAGATGAATCTGAACAAGAAAAGTCGTGCGTTGACCTCGAGTCAATGTTCGTTCAGTAACAAGCATAATTTGTCGTATTGTTTACTCACATCAAACTATATCACGAAACTTGTTACGGATGCACCCTTGATCAGTGGTCTTTTTTCACTTGAATATTGCAGGGAACCCGCTTATGCAAGAGGTTGTATATATATTTTTCTTGTCAGACAACGCTGTTAAACACGAGTATGATACTTTGGTTAAAGTCAAAGTACATGAGGATGAAGTCGAAAATGATTTGTTTGAACTCTGGGTTGCGGCTGATAGTGAAGATGAATCTGAACAAGAAAAGTCGTGCATTAACCTCGAGTCAACGTTCGTTCAGCAACTTGTGTCTGCTATTTCTATGGTGAAACAGCTCACTATAATAAGATGTGATACGATATGATACGCCACGTTACGCTATAATACGATATAGAATTAATATGCGATATGATACGCCATGATACGCTATAATACGATACTTAAGGATAAAAAAATAAAGATTTTAAAACTAACTAAAACAAAAATAACCAATAATAAACACCAATAACAAACCCAAAACCCCAAAACCCGAACACAACACAACAAAAAATCAAACCTCAAAAATTCAGGGCCTTAATACGCATCGTATAGGCCAGCCGCCAAACAACACCTGCACCTGCCAGTCTGCAATGTCTTTTACTTTATTCAATATGGGTCGTATAGGCCTATATGATCTGTATTAAATTGTTAAAGTGTGCCAATAGATTGGCCGGTGTACCAATAAAAAATCCCTAAAATAAATAGTTGCAGACCAATCTTTGAGATTTTCGAGAAACGTTTATCTTATTGGAAGGCACGTACCCTCTCTATAGGGTGTAGAGTGGCATTAATTAAGGCGGTTCTCGAAAGTCTTCTGATATATAACTTTTTGCTTTTTAAAGCTTCACTAGCGGTTGTGAATGGCCTTGAAGCGATGATGAAATGGTCCCTTTGTTCGGGGATGAGTCACATTAAAAAGATGCATTGGGTGGCTAGGGAAAAGGTGACTTTACTAAAGAAGCTGGGAGGTCTCGGGATTAGCAAATTAGTAGATGTTAATAATGCCTTGTTAGTGAAGTGGGCATGGAGGTATAAGGTTGAAGAAAAGAGCTTATGGAGAAGTGTGGTGGATGCTTTTCATGGTAAAAAAAGTGAGTGGTCTTATCTTCCATCAACCAAATCTATATCCGGGTGTTGGAATGCTATAATGAGGAATGAAGATAAGATAAAAGTGTGTGGGGGGGGGGGGATCCACTGTTACATTAAAGGTATGCTACAATATTTGATTTTGGTTGGATTTGTGGATGACAGATATAACATTCAAAGTAAGGTGGCCTAATCTATTTGGGTTGGAGATGGAGAAAGGTTGCACTACTGAAAAATGTAACTACAAGGAGGGGGATACAATTGAGTGGAAGTGGCGATGGAGGAGAGCTATTGAGTCTGCTGATGAATGGACCAGATGTCTGGACTGTTTGCATCAAATTGGGTTGGTGTCTTGGTCCAATGCAACGATTCATGGGAGCGGGTTCGGGAAGGGTCGAGAAAGTTTTCGGTAGGTTCGGTTAAAACTATTATGTTATGTAACAAGGATTCCGGTCATTATGATACTATGTGATGGTGCAAGTGGGTGCCACTAAAGTGTAATATTTTTTCGTGGCGGGCAATGGTGGATAGGGTTTCTACTCGGGTGGCTCTTAGAAGAAGAAATTTTGAACGTCGATTCCGAGCTCTATGTTATTTGTGAAGATGAAACGCAAACGATTGATCAAATGTTCATAGGATGTAGGATGGCAACAGAAGTGTCGGCGAAAATTTGTCTGTGCTATAAGTTACCAACTTTATTCGTGTTCTCATTTAAAGAACTTTTGGACCTACATAAGACGGATATACTTGGGAGTAGGGTTGTATATGAACCGAACGAACACGAACCCGAACAAGGCCTTGTTCGTGTTAGTTCGTTAAGGATATAAAGTATTCACGAACGCTTCACGAACACTCACAGAACCAAATTTTTTGTTGGTGTTCGTTCATTAAGGAAAGGAACATGTTCACGAACACAAATAAACACAGATAAAATCAACGAAGACGGAGGTGGCTAGAGGTGTATGGTGAGAGGGAGCGTCGCTAGACTTTGAACCCCAAATTGTTGAACGAAGGTCAATAGTATTTTTCGATGTTAATAATGAGAAGGAAAGGGGAATGGTGAATAAACAAGGTGCAGATAGGTTTCTTATTTTATTTGTTTAGGTAATGAGATAGATATGAATTAAAGAATATAAAAAGTTTAGATAAAATATATAAATGCTAAAAATCTTTAGTGAACGAAATAAACAAACATGAACAAATTTTCAGAAACACATTACCGAACGTTCACGAACGTAATTAAACGAATGAGAAAACAGTTCATGTTCGTTCATTTAACTAACCGAACATAATTTTTTGTTCATGTTCGTTCATAAATTAAAACGAACTTCACGCCGAATGGTTCACGAACTATTCACTAAACATTCAGTTTGTTTATAGCCCTACTTGGGAGAGGTGAGGCGAAGGTTCTTGTTGGGTTGGTTATGATCTTTACTTGGAGTATATGGTGAGCAAGAAATGAGACGAGAGTTACTAACAAGAGATGCAAGGCGGAAGAAATTTTGGACTTGGTTATGTTGGTAGGGTGCCTTTGGTTTAAGTATAGGGCAAAGTGTTCTATTGTATGGAGCGAGAATGGTGTAAGTTTCCATTGTATATGTCGGATTTGTAATCGGGTAGACACTTTTTGTGTCGGTGGCTGCCTCGTCGCGGTTTTGAGGGCGGGGTAGTGGTTTTAATAAAAGTAAAATTAAAAAAAATTATATATCCTTTTGTCTCTCTTTCAAGCTTTTCATTTACTTTATACTAGTATAATTATAACTAGTTTAATGCCCGTCCGGTGGACGTGTATTTTAATGTCTTAATGACATAAGTATGCATTATGACTCTCAACCCGTTCCCCTTTTAACTAATTTTTACAACACCCGTTTGAAATAAAACGCAACCCGAATTGACCCGTTTGAAATAAAACGCAACCTGGATTGACCCGTTTAGAATAAAATATAACCAAAATTTATTGTTGTCATTAATGGACTCCATTTTAATATGTTTATATGCAATTAGCAAGCACTTACGGTGCTTAGTTACCTGTTAGACCATGCGTAGTGTTTATATGCAATTCGCAAGCACTCAAAGGGTCATCAAACACATATACATCTTAATTAGAGTATACAGCTCTAGCCATGGAAACTCTTTGCTTTTGCCCACTACTAATATTCACCCCTCTTTCACTAATCTCAGTAAGATCACCGCCCTGCCATAACACCATAAATTTATTTATTAAAAGTATACCTTAAATATGAAGATATGGTAACATCAACTCGTTCTCTAGTGAAACACCATGATACTTACCGGAAGCAATTCCAAGTCATGCTGCAATGCAGTTACATCTAGTGTCTTCTCATACTTTGCAGGTTCAAAGGGGGATCCAAACAATATGTTGTCACGTACCTGGAAAATAAATGTACAAATATCAACCCATTAGACTTCCACTAACTCTTAAAATATTATTATTGATGATCTTAATCAGAATAAATGACAACACAAAATGATTTACAAGGGCATATGTATTGGAAACTCATTATAATTAGAGGTGGCTTCTCCAACCCATATACTTATGAGCAGGTTGATTCAGGTTGTATTTATTTCTAGGGGTTCAAATTGGTAATATAAAATATAGCTAAGAAGAAAACGGGTCAAAAGTTGCCCAAAGTGTAGTTTAAATGCATACAACCTAACAAATTTATTACTTTCATTAACATTTAATACATTAATCATTTGTGAAATGTGAACAAATAGAGTTTTGAATCAACCCAGCCTGCCTCATTTGCCACCCTTATTTCAGAAAATAGTTAACACGAACAAAAAAGAAACATGACACGACATACAGTTGCATTGAAAATCCATGAGACTTGTGGGACATAGGCAACTGTTCCTCTCAAAACAACATGTGCATCACTAACTGGAGGAAGTTCTCCAAGCATAGCATATACAAGTGATGTCTTTCCCTCTCCCATGCTTCCAACAATTGCCACCAGACTGCCCATTGGTATATCCAAATTTATATTAGACAGTGTAGGTTTATCTGACTACAGAATAAAACAAAGAAGTAAATAAACGCTCTCCATTGTGACACATCAAAAGAAAATCAAATAACGACTACCTTTGAATCCCATGAAAATGATCCATTCCTAATTGAGATAGCTGGAAGTCCTGGTTCAAGAGGTGGATTTGCAAGAAGAAGTGTCTCCTCGGCCAAAAGTAGATCTTCCATATGTTTCAAGGAAACATGGGCATTTACGGCCTGTAAATGAGCATATATAAAGATATATAGAAACTTGGAATGAAAATAAAAAGGATATGAACTAATTACACAAAACCTGAGAAATCGTATTTGGAAGCATGAAGAGTGGAAAACGTAGCACAGCGAACAAAGAGAGTGATGTGAAGGCTCTAGCAGGTGTAAGATCTCCTCCAAGTAAAGTAAACAGCCCAAATGAAACCACAATCACTACAACTGGGATACTAGTTAATATAAATGTATTCAACTGCAAAAGAATTATTAACAATAACCGACACCGTTAAACACATGTAACCATGAAATCATGTAAAAATATATATTTTTGGTAACATACCGCTCCTAGCATTTGTACTTGCCGATACCATGATAACTCTTGTGTTCGAACACTTTGGACCTTTTCTTGGAAACTATTCTCCCAAGCATGGCATCTGAAACACAAATTGAAAAGGAGTCAAATTGATTATTAGTATTTCAAATTATTGTAAGACCCTAATAGGTATTTGACAAAAGTCGCAGCGGAAATTCGTGCCATAAAATTTCTTTCATTAAAAACGTCTTGACTTACTTGAAAGTTTGTTTTAAAAATATCTCTTTTACAAAACAAAAGCATAACTCTCGTTTACTAAAGTACATACTCGATTATTCCCGTACAATCTATCTTGTGACTCGGTCTTCGATCTCTACCCCTTGAATAATCGCCCATGAACCGCACAACCTGCACTCACCACATACATTCATAACATTAGCACACATTATATAAACAAGATTCATTCACGTACACTTCACATTTCGTCATTTTTCAAGCTTTAAGCATTTCATCTGCGTATCCATTTCTTGGTGAGGCTTCAATAATGCACCTGCATTTCTTTTCATTCTCAAGGTACACCATTAATAACGTTAACACTCAACGTATCTAATTCATGCATACATACGTACTTACATACCTACTTACATACACATCTACATACGTACATACCCTTCCTACAACTTTACATACGTGCATACACTCATACATGTCTTTATACATACATACATACACAACTACATACGTACATACCTTTACTACATCTTTACATACATGCATACACTCGTACATATCTTTATACATACATACATACACATCTGCATACGTACATACCTTTCCTACAGCTTTACATACATGCATACACACGTACATATCTTCATACATACATACATACATACACATCTACATACGTGCATACCTTTCCTACAGCTTTACATACATGCATACACTCGTACATATTTTTATACATACATACATACACATCTGCATACGTACATACCTTTCCTACAGCTTTACATACATGCATACACTCGTACATATCTTTATACATACATACATACACATCTGCATACGTACATACCTTTCCTACATCTTTACATACATGCATACTCTCGTACATATCTTTTTACATACATACATACACATCTGCATACGTACATACCTTTCCTACATCTTTACATACATGCATACACTCGTACATATCTTCATACATACATAAATACACATATGCATACATACATACCTTTCCTACATCTTTACATATATACATGCTATCATACGTATCTTCATATATACATAAATACGCATCTACATACACGTATAACATCTTGCATACCTCTTACATACTCATACGTTATCTACATGGGACTTAAACTTTGATTTATAGCCCATAAACATCTAAGGATCGATCAAAATCAAGTTTAGAAAGCCCGCCGTAGTCAACGGATAACAAACCGAAGCCCACGATACATAAATCAACTTAAATAACAAGATTTCAGCTTTCGAGACTTGGGGAGGCCGTCGCCGACGGCCCTAGGGGCGTCGGCGACGGGCCTTGCAATTACCGGTAGCCAGAAACACCCGTAGACAGGTAATTAAGGCGTCTGGCAAAACTGGTGTTTCCAGGGGGCCTCGGCGACGGCCCTTAGGGCGTCGGCGACGGCCTCCAGAAACATCAGTTTTCTGCTGTGTTGTTTTGTCGTTCGTACGCACTAAAACGCGCATAACTTTTGAACCGTTTACCCGTTTAACCTCCCATTTCTTCCTACATGCTTGTAAATTCACATTCTATCATATGAACTTAAAATCCCACATCCGGATTAAGGAAATTCTTGTCTTACGCCCTATCGGCTTATTATCATTTTCTAATTATTTGACCCGTTATGGGTATTTGCGCATTAAATGGTTTATGACATACCAAAACCATACTCTTCGCTTTCACACATGACCAAAACATTACTCTAATCAATTCGCTTGTTTCCAATAGACATTTAAGGTCGTTTGCCCGATATACCTATCAAGGGCGTTTTTGTCAATTTCGCTCTATCCTTAACAACAAAGGAATTCCTTACATAAGTAACCAATCCTACTACTTAGCTACAATTCTTAATCACACATACCTTGCTCAGATCAAAACTAAGATCCGTTTAATACTTCATCGACATCATACAATTCATTCCTTTTTGACCTCAATTATCATATTTAATTAAGTTGCATATAACTTTACATAAACAACTAAGAAGTGATTACGGAATCACTTACCTTATGCGTCCGTGCTCATACCCGATCTCTTGCCCCCTCTTGGACCGTTAACACCTCGTGCTTGAGCTCGTCTCGACGTGATTCCTATGCTTCCATTTCATCGAAATCATGCTCTTATTAGCATACTCATTTGTACATGTTAACGGTCATATCATTAGTCATTTCTAACAAACGTAACTCATATAGCCATACCCATATCCATTTGCACTCATGTAATTCATCATGTCATCGCATTAAACACACATAAGTCTAACACGCACCGTATAACTTACTTTAATCTTACAATTATGACAACACGTCTAACCATTCTTCTTATACCCAGTTGACTTTTAGAAGTCAACGGTTCATTTAATCTAACTTTCGACTTATCATTATATACCCGTAACATCATAATCGACTATACGGACGACAATATATACATTTTATCATACGATTGGTGTGCGTACCACCTTTTAAGCATAACGTACAACTAATTCATGCACAATCTTCTAAATTCATACATAGTTCATCAAATCCTTCTACTAATCAACATGTGGTATTTAAAATTAAACATCAAACATATTATCATCACATTTTATTCAATTCATCTAACAACAATTCATCATTTCTTATCCAATTTCTTTAAACATTCACACATATAAACGATTTCAAACATCAATAATATGAACATATTATCATTTTCATCATATCATCAAAACCCACTTCATAACTATTTTTCTAATCACTCACAAGTGATCAAATCTTAAGTTCTTCATAATTTCTTCATGCTTTTGATGTGTGTACTACCTCCTAAGCATAGTGTTCAACTAGTTCATGCATATCCTTCAAATCTCATACATAATTCATCAATTTCTTCCTTCTAATCAACATGAATCATACATGCATAAACATCAAACATACTACTATCACATTTCTTTCAATTCCTCTAACAAGAATCCATCATACAAATGAAAATACATCAACATTCAACCAGAATTAGACATGGATGATGATTCAAATCATCATTCTCACCATAACTAATGGGTTTCACCCTTAAACATCAAATTAACCTAATTCATGCATAATCCATGTTCCAAATGATGATTCTAACACATACTCATACTCAATTTCATACAAATTCGTGATTTACATCATAACTCGCTTCATGCATAATCACCAAACTAACTTTTAAGACATACCTTGCGATCCCCTTGTGAAGGTGATCATTAATCTATGCTCGGTTATGAATTTGAGCTTCGTTTGACTCCTCAATTTGATGATTATGTTAGAACTAGGGTTTGGTTCATGGGGAGTTCCCCTGATCGATCTAGAACACACACGATGTGTGTGTCGTGTGTGTGTTTGTTTTGTTTTTAAACATAACTTTCCCCTTTTTCAACTTTGGTCCCTCATGTTTATTACTTACTCATAATATTGGCAAAGCTCTTGTATTTTCATACTTCTAACCACACACTTAACTAGGTTAAATAGCCTAGTCATTTATTTCATGCTAAGTCATGTGGGACACACGATAATTATAAACATTCGGGTTTTGGGGTGTTACAATTATGCCCATTAAGAAAAGCTGGTAAAGGGTAACTTTGAGAGAGGGATAGAGAGTACTTGACAGTGTCCATGGCTGCTAAGATTTCATTCATGAGCTAGTAAATGTGTTCTACAGACACTATAGGTTATGGGTTTAAATAGACTAAGTTAGGAGGTAACCATATGGAGGTTACCTACAATTTAGGATAGAACGTGGGTGGGGTACATCATTCTAATAATTTAGGATGAGAAGGTCAAATTTGATATCGAGGTGGAGATAATGGGTCCATAAAATAAGGATATAACCACTATAGAAGTGGAGGTCATGGACAGAATAATGAGGAGCAAAACCACCAGTGAGAAACTCCCCTAAACCGCCATGGGAGCGGTTATTTAAATAACATGAACTGAGATGGGAGTAACCGTCAACCCACAATCCAGTTTTGTAAGAGCCATATGTGGAGAACATGGGGACAAAATTTGCGGAGGTAACTCCCAGCTAAAAAACTGCTCATAACTCCCGAGATGACGGTTAAAAAATGGAGTTTAAACGGCCTGGATTTAGTTTCAGCAAGATCTAACGGTGGAGATGGATTTGAGAGGTGGTTACACTTAATGGGTTTAATATATATATATATATATATATATATAGGGTTGGGTTCCAGCGTGAACAACCTCCCAAGAGTGAACTGCGTGAACATATATGGACCCTTGATTTCCTTTTTAGTTGTTAAGGGTAGGATTGTAATTATATAAAAAATTAGATTTAAATCATTATTTTAATAAGTGAATTAAGTTACATCTTTCCTAATTTAAATTCATTATCCACATTATGTTTATTTATTAATAAGATAATTATCAAAACAAACAACAAATCACCATATTTCAATTTTAATTTTTATTTCAGATTTATCACCAGAATTCAAATTTTGATTTTTAAGATCCACGTAACCTTCATATTTCAACGGTATACACATGTGTACTTGGATATAAATAGAAAAATACACATGTGTACTCAGCATTGTACATATGTGTACAGTAATTCACAGGTGTACATCAACATTCAATACAAAAAAAATTCTGAGATATCACAAAAACAGACGATATACACATGTGTACATCGCATTAAAAAGAGGCAAAATCAGAATACACATGTGTACATAACATTTAAACAAATAATTATTTTAATAATTGAATTAAGTTACATCTTTCCTAATCCTTGATTTAATTTTTGAGAGATTTATGCAATCAATTTAAGAGGATAATTGATTACTTGATTTGTGAGAGATTTATGCAATCAATTTAAGATTGAAATTACACATATACCCTTTTTGTATTTAATTAAATTGAAAAAATTAACCAAATAATTACCATCATGTCACTCACTTTAATCTCAAGATCATAAAAATCAAGGGCCCAGATCAGTTCACGCAGTTCACTCTTAGGATTTTGTTCACGTTTGAACCTAATCCTATATATATATATATATATATATATTTTAAGAGGGGTGTAGGGAGCCCATACCGGTAATGTTGTATATTGTGTAAGATTCCTTGGAGTCTTGGACAGATTCTTAGTTGGCGGTTTGTATTATGCTAAAGAAGGGTGATACTTCTGGGAAACTTTTCCTAGTATATTATGTTCCTCCATACCCTTTTCGTTTCTTTCTATGGATTCTATTTGTCGATAACACCTACTATATTTGATATCGTCACTTTTATTAACTATGTACCAAATTTGTCCTTTCTTTGAAGTACAAAAATATCTCTAATCAGTGCACACTATAGTAGTAGAAATATCTACCATGACACACAAAATTAGGTATTCGCTACTAGCTACCGAAAATCGCCAAATATGGGTATTGATATCAGTATCAAAAATGTTCGGTACGATACCGGTATTTGTGTGTGAAATTCCGTAAAATACTAGTTCTGTACCAAACCGATACCGTACTGAAAATATCGATATCAAAAACGCCAAAAAATGGGTATCGGTACAGGAAATTCAGTACCGGAGTCCCAAATGCTCAACCCTACTTGCTACTGAAGAAATTGGTGGTGACTTTTGCTAAGAATTAGTTACAGAATAGCTATATAGCAAAATTCGTAACAGATTTTAAAAAATAAATATTTGCACTATTTTTGTTACAGTTCATTACAAAATCCGTAGAAAAATTAATTAGCGACGAGACTTGCATCTACCAATCATCCGTAGCAAAATGGATATTTGCTATGGACTTTACCGTACCAAATAGTTCTTTTTGAAATATAGACATCATCGATGTTAAAGTATATTTAAAGTTTTAGATGAAGTTGATATTTTAGCATGGAGATATAAAACCAGATATCTGGCCCTACAGGCACGGTTGTCCTCGTGGTCAAGTCCTAAGTAAAACGTTGTTGTTTTATTTTTACTTTTTAATTTTTTATTTCACTAGCCTATTTAAATGAATGAACTATTTACATGAATGAAGTATTAAATTATATTTAAATTAAATGATTTTTCCTTGGAATAATCGTCTCTTGAATCATATCCAAGGCTTCTCAATATATAAAGATTCCATTAATTAATTAGCATATAGATCCATGTGTATACGTATAAAAATCTTCTTGATTATAGAAAAAAACATCCATAACTTCTCATGCTTTGTTGCAATCTCTGACCTACACATGGGTATTTTCAAATTTCCAAGAATTCTTCACGCAATGCAGATTTTCAGACGTATGCTTTCTTCTTCGACTCACAAGGCAGACGTACCTAAAGGGTGCTTTGTAATTTATGTTGGTGAAAATAAGAACAAGAAGCGGTTCGTAGTTCCCTTGTCATACTTGCAGCATCCTTGGTTTTTAAACTTGTTAATGCGTGCGGAAGAAGAGTACGGTTTTGATCATCATATGGAAGGGCTGGTGATCCCTTGTAGAGAAGACAGTTTCCAAACTATCATTGAAAAAGAAATATAGTGCGAAAGTGATCTGAAAAGCATGTTTATTTTGGGAAACACAAGAGTATCTGAAAAAAAGAAGGTCCAATCTTTTTTGTAAGTAAATTGTTGGTGATTGTTCAAGAATTGTTTTCTAGGCAATTAATTCCAACAATATAATAGTTTTGGACTTCTCTTGAACATTATACCCTTTACAAAGGCCCGTTGTCCCAAGAACAGTTACAATCCTAATTGAAGTTGGTGTTGGAAACTATAAAAGGGACTATAGACAATGTGACAAAACATAAGAAGCATGCAATATATAGTTAGAACGAAAATTACCCATTTTTTATTCCACTATTGTCGTGAGTACAAAAATCTTTTAGCTGTCTAGCTGACACCCACAGAAGCCCAAGCCCACTGTTCTAATTCGATGTGGAAGAGTCTAGTGTGTCATTATGAATTCAATAGGTCAACAACGTAAATATTCGACATACATATATAGGCTGTGTGCTCTAGTTGACCAAAAGGAAACGTCCATATATGACTTATGCCTAAGCAAGTTGCAAGATGAGTTAATACCGATACCCAATTCTATTTTTATTTAGTTCATGCAATGACAAACCAATCTCAGCTTTTTTAAAGCTGAATTGAGCGTCCATTACTTGGAGGATAATCATATTGATATAATCTCATTTCTCGAGCTTTGCACCAATTAATGAGTGGAATAGAAGTCTAAAGTGTCCTTCCATCTGCAGCGCAGTGGTTGCGACATCCGGGTGAAGGTTCGGCTCGGGATTCAACCTGGGTTCGAGTCCAACGGGGGGTGAGGGTTTACCCATTCCACGGGGTTCCCGCGGATCAGGGGTGTGCTACGCTTTCTAGCGGTGGTCGAGTAGTCGGTCTTTGGACATAGCTCCGAAAGGGTGAGTTTACACGTGAAAAGCAGTTAGCCGTTCAAAAATGTAGGTCCGTTTTCGGAGGATCGATCACGAAACCAAATCCCTGTTTATATCAAACACGGTCACGTTCGCGGAATCCCCGTGACGATGCAAACCACACACAGAAATAGCAAGAACACGATGTAACCAAAGACTCACAGTCTATTGATTAAACGGATGAGAACAAACATCAAACACATACACACAATGTTTGAAGATAAACTCACAGTAGGATATGCTCTCATGGTTTCACACAAAAACCAATTGTGGTTTATATAGGCAGCCCAACCCAATCATGACGAAACACATAATGGGCCTGACGAATAACCTTGGTCGATGAAAGACAAGGTTATTCGTCACTGTTCACGACGAAACATAGTATGACGAATAAAGAGGTTTTTCGTCATACACTTCTACGACGAAAGAGGGTCTTTTGTCAAGGGCTGCAAAAACAGAACAACTGCAAACTGCTTGACAGTTTGCAGCAAAACTTGAAATAAACACACATACACATAAACCACTACACAAATGCAACATGAATCAGTTTTATAACATACATACCAAAGAGACAAACTGTCGGACCAAAGTTAGATAGGAGGATATCTGACTAGGTCGACTGACGGACATACAGACCCGATAAATAAAGGACCGTAAAATACAACGCTAATAAAGAACAAGTTACAGACACCAAAATATGCATCAACAAACTCCCCCTTGTCTGTTACTTGGTCTTCGGTCTTCAATCTGCAGTGCTTCAATGACCAGGTGCTTCCAGCGTGTATCCCTCGGTAAAAACAAAAACAAGCGACACGTTGAAATTGTAGCGCTTGATATGCTCGTAAAAGATTTCATGTCGGAATAGCTTGTTGATGTCGGCGGCGGACATGTTCACAATCCACATCGGATCTAGCATCCGAAAGTTCTCTTTATCACCTTTGAAAAGAATAACCGCTTCATGAGTATCCGAATCATAACACCACAACGCCATATCGTCAAGAAAGTTGTGTTCCATGGGCATCAACGGAATCTTGTTCATGACCTTCGCCGGCTGATATATGAGCTTGTATCGAGCCGTGTTGGTCAATGGATCCAATGTGAACTTGATTTGTTGATACACTAGAAACTGTGGTTTATACGATTCATCCTTCCACCCCTTCTTTCGCTCGAACTTCAATTTCCTTGCAAATAATGTTGCACCAAAATAATTTGAACGATTAATTATTTCCAACTTTGATAAGGAGGCAACATCATAGAATGACAGAGATAAGATGCTCAGCATTGAGTTGAAATACTTGATTTCGTATTCGCGCTTGATCGCAACACAGTGAATTTCTTTCACGAACATCCAGCTCAGAATCTTCCCATGAGGCTTAACTTTTTCAAACTTCAGAAAATCAACTTGTGTTTCAGGAGGCGTAGGCTTTTCAACATTTGACAAGAACCTTTTTCTCCATTCTTGGAATGCATCCTTCGGATTATCTGTAGACGTACGATTCTTTAACTGCTCGTCAATATCTTCCTGATTTTCTTTCATCCATTCTTCATCAAACGGTTCAAACTCCATTCCATCGGTACGCACATACGTTTATTTGCTTGTTTCGCCTTCAAACACAATCTCGTCAATGTTTTCAGTATCAACAGTCTCTGGTTCAATCGGCATTTGATCGATAACTGAATCTTCAACTGTTTTCATTTCATTTAGAGCCAGCATCTGCTCATTCGAGAGATCAGTAACAAACTCTCCCTCTTCCAGAACTTCTCCAGTAATGGGATGCACAACCTGTAAGGCAAGATCAGCAGTGCTAGGAACAGAGGACGTACCAGCCATAGAGCTTTCAATGTAAGAACTACTCTCTAGTGGTTGTATCTCTTCTACGGTTCTACCAGATTTTCCTTGTGCCGATTCAATCTGCGATGGCTTGAAGACAACAATTTCAGTAGATGTAGTGGCTGGCGGCTGCTTAGTTGTCGTAGAAGGGTCAGGGTTACCCGGTTCCTCAGAATCATGATCCTTTTTCTTCAAGACTTCTTGTTGTTTGGATCGATCTCTCCACAAAATGTTGACACGCTTTCTGACAAACTCGAAGCCATCAGTGATTTTCTTGACCCCTTCTTGTATCTTGGTATTGCGAGTGTTGTACCATTCCCTCATATCATCATGCTTTTCTTTAAGAGTATCGGTCAACTTTTGAACCTGAATGCTTCTTTCTTTCAAGCGGTTCATATCAATACCACGAGCATTATCTGCAGCTCGCATCTGTTGTAATTGACGTTCTCTTTCGTCATCAGCAGCCTTCAAGCGTGCATTCTCAGCCTTCAATTGTTCAATCCCTGCTTGTTGGCGTGTGATCTCTGCTTGTTGACGCCCAACAGTAGAATTCAACGTGTTTATCTCCAACTGTTGCTTTATCATGTCGCTTCTTGTAGCGTTGATCACTGCCGATTGCCTATCGATTTGACCTGCAGCAGCTTGCAATTGAGAAAATAGAAAGTCTACCTTTTCATCTTGCTGCATCTGAGAGAATCTACTTTGTCTGCGCTCTGAGGTTGGTTGAGAAGTCGCTATTCGAATAGTCGATGCAATTGAGCGTGCTGGTTCTTGAGGTGTGACTGCAGGAGTTTCAGGAGCTGAAGTCACAACAGCAGTTGGTTCAGATGACCTTGGAGGAACGACACCATAGCAGTAGCTTCATCGGCCGTGAATCCAAGGTTTGGACTCATTTCTGCTTCTTGAGTAGGTTCTTGCTGTGGAACGGATTGTTACACAGACGAAGAACCGATGTACTTTCTTGCCCTTTTCTTTCGACGAGCAGCAGATTCCTTCCTCTTTAAACATTCAGCTTCGCTATCCGAAGGAACGTAATCAGCATAATCCTCTTTTCTAAACTTCCTTACCTTCCTCACACCACGTTCAGCGAGGTAGAACTCGTACCTAGGCTCAGGTACATTATCATCCGATTCAGTATCCTCTTCATCATCACCGGCTGAACTAGCACCAGATGTACCAATAGCAGATGCACCAGCAGTAGATGCACCAACAGCACCAGCACCAGCATCTCCACCATCACCACCTTCATCATCACTATCATCGTCACTGTCGGAAGAATCCAAATCCTTTCGTCCAAACTTGTCTTCCATTATCTTTTTCAATTTCGGCTCCTCATCGTCAGATTGGCTGTCATTGTGACACCATTTGTTGTTTTCTGGAGCGACGTAGTCCGTCTTATCAAGAGTACCAAACAACTTTCTTGGCGGCTTGCTTTCTTTGTATCTCTTCGTTGCAATGCCCCTGAATATCTTCAGTGAATGCTCTATCATCGTATCAATCTTCAAGATGTCATCATCGGCTTTCGGAAGATTGGGATGCTGGATATTCATGATCATCTGCAGAAATCGAGGATACATCCAGAACTTATTCCCAGTTGTACGACCACCGGTTCTTTTCATATTCTCCTTCATGTTGGCATAAATGTACTTTGAAATGCTAAACGGCTTGTTTAGCACTAAAGCCACCATGAGTCCCACTAGATCATTGCCTGCCATGTCGTATCCAGCTCGTCTGTTGCTAATACATTGGATGAGTACATGCAGTAAAAGCTTGTAGCGCATTGGCAAATCTCCTTTGTTGATTTAACTGCTAAGAATGTCACCGGTACACTTCATCCTAAGAAAATAACCGCATGTGCACATAATTGGAACAGAATACGGTGCATTTGGATCATCTTGAAGTTCCAGTACGGTGTTTAAGATATCTGGAGAGACATTCACATTCACTTCGTTAACTCGCCCTTGTATGAAATCATTTCCATCAACTTCAATTACGCTTGTTGAATTCCAGAAATCTTTAATGAGCGACTTGTACACCGGAGTTGAAAAAGTAACGGCCTTGTTTATCCGAGATTCCCTTATCCATTGAGTGATCTCCTTCAGTTCCGTAATCTTCGCTTCAGGATTAAGGTATGCAACCACGTTGTGACGTTTTTCGGACATAACTTGTTCTTCTAGTTTGTCAGTTTTCTTGGTCGTGGGCTTACGTTTCTTTTCTTTAGGTGCCATTCTGTATTCGAAAACATCCACAATAAGTCATAATATCATAACATGTGCAATAAACATATGTGTATACATGTTCGTGTATAAAGTGAACAATGATCATGTATATACATGACTTTTGTGAAGGTCACACAAAATGAAAAATTTTCTAAGTGTTGGACGACGAAAGACCACTACTGCGACGAAAAACATCATTTATGGCGAAAAACCCTTGGTCAAAGAAAGTCAACATTGACCTTTGACCCTAGGTTTTTCGTCGACAGGCTTTCAACGAAAAATGTTCCTTTGTTAAACAGGTATTTCGTCGCAGGTAGTATGAAGAAAGATGTATTTCGTCGTAAAAGGTATTTCGTCGACAGTTAGGGTTTTTCGATGAACAACAATTTGGGGGTTTTTTGAAACAAAGGGTTTTTCGTTGACAGTTGTTAAATCAACGATTGATTCAGAATATCAAGCACAATTGACACTTTGTTTAACCATAAACAAGAAGAAAACAAACCCAGAACTGAATCCGACACTAGTTTGACCGAAAAATACCCAAACCAGTTTAAACAACAATCAACATCCTATCCCCTGTTTTAGCACCCGAGAACACAAACCCAAACAATGTACAAATCAACATAAAAACACTACTTTTGTCAGTTTTGATCAAGAATCAAGAAAAATAAACAGAGTATTATATGCAGAAATCGAACATAAAGGGGTGTCCGAGGGTTTGTTTTGAAACGATCGAGCCAAAACACAGGGTTCCTAAAGATTTGAATCATTTAAACAAACATTTTGTATACCTTTGATTTGATGAAAACGTTAGAGAACACAAAGGTTTTTGAAGTCGGTGAAAAGGGTATGGGGGTTTGAGTGTGGAAGAAGGTAAACAGTTGAGAGGGTTTTGAAAAAGTGAAGTTGGTAAAGTACTGGGACCCTTTATATAATCTAACCCTCTCGATGAAAAACTGTCCTCAACGAAAAACATGTTGGGCTCGACGAAAAACCTTGATGGGCTTGTACAGTAAGCCCATGACGAAAGTCCATGAAGGCCAGGGGTTTTTCGTCTTGACCTCGACGAAAAATGGGTTTTTCGCCGTGACAAATTTTAACTTCTGACCAAGACTTGAACACTGTTGACCTTGAGAGGTTTTTCGTTGACCTTTAGGTCTTTCGTGGACCTAGAGGTTTTTCGTGACACATTTTTACCCAAAATTACCAAGTCGATGAATTTTCACACTTTGAACAGATTTTACTGATTTGAACATAATTTTCCTTGTGATTAAGTTTACCAAATGCAAAAGGACATTTTATGAAGTCGGTTTCAGGCATTCGGAAGAAAACTCCAAGTTTCAACTTCGGCTGATCAAAAACGAACTTTACAACTTACACTTGAACTGGAATTAAAGTGCGGTAAACTAACGAGAAGCAAAACAAAGAAGTAAACGACTGTATAATGGCAAACTTTTTGCGAGTTTTAAGAAAAAAGAATCATACCAGCTTACGGTCTTTGTCAACATGGTTTTTGTTTCGATTTAAAGCTTTGGATAAGTATACTACCACGATTATCGTTATTGTTATCCACATAAGCTCAAACTGATTAGATGTAATCATAATAAGGAGATACAATTTACGGTAAGGGTTATACTTACAAGTCGATATTCATCCACTCAAGACACATTCCCGTATAAAAGATGTGAGAAACTCACTTATTTTTTATTGAAAAACAAGCCCTATGTGATAGAATCACTTATTGATGAGGAACATGATTTTCAGATGCATGAGGGCACAGGAGCAAGTCCATGAACAGGTCAGTACTAACGTACAGCAAAGAGATGAACTTGACTCCCGGATAAATGTGATATTTTATCACTTATTTTGTTTGGACATGTGATTGTTGATCACTTATTGAGGTCGAATGCAATATGTACACGTATGTATAGTATCATGGAAGATCGAGACTTTGTCTCCTTTATTTTTCGGTAAAAGATACAACCATGATACCCAGATGATAAGACAACATAAAGACCGTATATCTCAGAACCTCGGGAATCAATCAAACGAAATTTCGGTACCAAGACCATATGCCAATGAATGGTTCCCACCTGACTTGAAGTCTGTTAGGTTTGTATCATCCTGCACATTTTAATCTGATTGTGAGCCTACCGATACATCATTAGTAGAGATACTTATCATTTCTCAATTTTTTTTTGTTTTACATTTTTGACATGTTGACCGACCACACCAGTGAATCTCGTCATTTTCCTTTATCCAAGAAACTCATTTTTGATTTTCTAATTTTTTTTAATTTTTTGAATTTTTCAAACGTAAGGACAGAAAGTAAAGATTTTTGGATTTTTGACTTTTTCAAATGTTTTTGTATTTTCTTGAATTTTCTCCCCCTAAAATGCGAAAAGGTTACGAAAAAGAAAATCTTTTTGTATTTTTATTGTTTTTAAAGAAAATATTTACAAAAACGATTAGCCAAAGAAGTTTTACTCGGGTATCACCTTAATGCCATTGACCAAAAGAAGATAATCAAAACGTGATTTATCCAAAGCTTTAGTGAACAGGTCGGCACGTTGGAGATCGGTGTGAACTTTAACAACAACGATGAGTCTTTTGTCAAAACAATCACGTATGAAGTGATATTTAATTTCGATGTGTTTGGTCTTGGAATGCTGCACAAGATTTCTAGTGTTCTGTAAGGCAGCATTGTTATCAACAAAAATAGGAGTAGACAGGAATTCAAAATCGTAGTCGCGCATTTGTTGTTGGATCCACAAGACTTGGGAGCAACAACTCAAGGCAGCAATGTATTCAGCTTCACAAGTTGATGTAGCAACACAGGTGTGCTTCTTGCACTGCCATGTGACCAGGCGATTTCCTAAGAATTGACATCCAGCTGTTGTTGATTTGCCATCAATTTTGCAGCCACCAAAATCTGAATCACTATAGGCGATTAAGTCGAAGCTATCATCCGTAGGGTACCAGAGACCGGTGTCCGGGCAACCCTTCAAATAGCAGAAAATCCTTTTAACAGCTCCTAGATGTGAGGCCTTCGGGTTGGCTTGATATCTTGCAAGTAGGCACGTAGGATACATGATGTCAGGCCTCGAGGCTGTGAGATACATTAGAGATCCGATCATTGTGCGATAGTATGAAGAGTTAATGCTTTCACCCTTCAGATCCGAAGTAATCCCGTGATTCTGCGGAAGTGGGGTACCAATGGGCGTTGCGTCAGACATCTGGAACCGGCTCAAGATGTCACCAACATATTTAGTCTGATGGATGAATATCCCAAACTCTGTTTGTTGAACTTGTAGGCCCAAAAAGAAATTCATTTCCCCCATTGCGCTCATCTCGAATTTTTCTTGCATCACATGCTCGAATTGCCTGCACAAAGAATCATTACTTGAACCAAATATTATATCATCAACGTATACATGTACCAACAGAAGATCTCCATCTTGTTCTTTGATAAAGAGAGTGCAATCAATAAGACCTCTCCGAAAACCATTCTCCAGCAGATAGTTAGATAAGGTTGCATACCAAGCTCTTGGTGCTTGATGTAGACCATAAAGAGCTTTGTTGAGCAACCAAACCCGATCAGGGTGAATAGGATCTTCAAAACCCGGAGGTTGTTCGACGTGCACCTCTTCTTGAACCACACCGTGTAAGAAAGCACTTTTCACGTCCATCTGGTAGACCTTGAATCGTTTAAATGAAGCATAAGCTAGAAAGATCCGAATAGCTTCCAGACGTGCAACCGGTGCATAAACTTCATTGTAGTCAATGCCTTCGATCTGACGGAACCCTTGAACAACCAATCTCGCCTTGTTTCGAATGACTACTCCACGATCGTCCTTTTTGCATTTGAAAACCCAACGAGTGCCAATTTTCTTGTAATTTTCAGGCCTTTCAACAAGCTTCCAGACACCCAGCTTTTGAAATTGTTGCAGTTCATCTTGCATGGCTTCTACCCAAGAATTATCCTTTAGAGCTTCTTTCCAAGACTTTGGTTCTTCTTGTGAAACATAACACGCGAAGGACCAATCATTTTGAAGACCAGATTCTCTGATAGCATAATACAAACCAACATTCTGGTTGTTTCTCAGCTGATTACGCGTCTGCACACCACTTTGGACATCTCCAATAATATTCTGCTGCGGATGAGTATTATGAATTCTCGTGTCAGGAACATCAGGAACACGGGTATTAATACCCAAATTGTTAAGTTTAAGATCAACAACCAAATCCACACTGGGCATAGGCGTAGAAGTGGATGCATTTCCTTTAGTAGTATCTACATTCTGCACATGAGGAGTTGCTTCAGAAGCACCTTGAACAGGAGCTACCGGAGCTGAAGTGCCTTCACTCACATCATGGTATTCATCATCTTCCGATGACTCATTGTAATCAGCAGCATCTTCAAATACCTCATTTTGAACCATGTTGTTAACCGAATTAGAAGATTGAGAGTTAACAATAATTGGACTCACCAATGGCGAGTCAGCCGCGTTGTCACTTTCAAGTATCATTTGAGCAGCTGCAGATGCTTCGTCAAAGGTTGGCAGATTAAAGGAGTCGAATACCCCATCATAATCGAACATCCAAGGATCACCCGGAGCTCTAACATAATTAGTATACCTTTGAACCTTTACTTCATTCCATAACTCAATATTTTTGGTTTCCAAATTCCATACACGAACATTCGGAGTAGCATATCCAAGGAAAAATCCCTCGATAGCTTTGGGGCCAAACTTTCCGTGTGACTCAATCATAGTGCATGGATCGCCAAAAGGTTCTAAGTGAGAAATACCCAGTTTCCTTTTGTGTAACAGTTTGAAACACGTCTTGTCATGCCTTTTAACTGTGAGAACTCTGTTTAAAGTATAGTAAGCAGTAGACACAGCCCCCCCAGAACTGAACAGGAAGCTCTGACTCTACCAACATCGTTCTTGTAGTTTCTATTATCGTCCGATTCTTCCTCCCAGCGACACCGTTTGGTTGTGGAGTGTAGCGAGAACCGTATTCATGAAGAATGCCCTTTGAAGTACAGAACTCATCCATTATACGGTTTTTGAACTCAGTTCCATTGTCGCTTCGGATCCTCTTCACTTTCAACGAGTACAAATTTTCTAACAAAGTAAGAAGATTCTTGAGGATTTCAGGAGTTTCACTCTTGTGCGCCATAAAAGATACCCAAGAAAATCTAGAGGAGTCATCAGTAACCACCAGACAATAATCATCCACAAAGGTTGTCTTGTGTTTCATAGGTCCAAAGAGGTCCATATGAAGACGTTCGAGAGGCATGCTAACAGTGTTGACTTTCTTAATCTGGTGAGACTTCTTCGATTGCTTTCCCTTCTGGCACGAAACACAGACATCTTGTAGATGAAAATTCTTTACAGGCACACCATTCACAACATTGTTTTTCACCAAATGGTTCATTTTTCTCAAGTGAATGTGCCCCATTCGTCTGTGCCAAGATATAGACTCCTTTTCTGTGGCTTTCGAGACAAAACATGTCACTTGTGCAGATGTCGTAATCGTTTGGCTCATATCAAGAATATAAAGATCATTAACCCTTGGAGCCGATAAGAGAATCCATTCTTTAGGAATTTTAAATCCAGGCTTCAGCATATAACAACCGGCATCATCAAAATGCACAGTGAATTTCTTATCGCAGATCTGCGAAACACTCAGAAGATTGTGATCAATTTGAAGAACATAATTGATCTTATCGAAACACACAACACCATTGGAGATCATTCCTTCTCCAGTGATATATCCGCCTTTGTCTCCAACAAATGCGACATAACCTCCTCTAATGTTTTTCACATCATAAAGAAGCCATAAGTCACCCGTCGTGTGCCTAGATGCTCCACTGTCAACAATCCAATGACTATTAACAGTTCCTCCTGGAACATCCTGCATATTTCATTCAATGATTAGTTGAGGTTGGGGACCCAAGCCTTAGTGGTCTTGGGTCGTCCCTGAGCATCACGAAATGTGATCTCGATTTCTTGATGATTTTGAAATATAGCACTTCCCCCTGAACCTTCACCCATTTTAGGTTTCCAAGTCTGATTTTGTTTACCAGGTTGAGTTTTATGAAAAGATTTTGAAACTTATGGTTTTAACGGTTGTGATGAACTTGGTTCCTTTTTAACAGATTTGACTTCCGATTTTAAAGCCTTTTTTATTGTCTTGACATTTTGACGTCGTTGTTTTGTTTCATGTTCTTTAACAGTTCGCTTATCATGTTTTGGTGAAACAGAATGACGTTGTTGGTGACCTTTTTCAGGAGGGGCTCTCTCAACAAACTTTTCCTTGGGAGTATTTGTACAGTTTTTGATAATATGTCCAAAATCCCCTCATTTAAAACAAGTTCTCCTTTCAACAAACTTAGGAGATTCTGATTGACGAACAAATGTTGAACCTGTAGAACCAGAGGTACTTGCTCTTTCATCACACCCGTTTGTGTGTTGGGTGTAGTTGTTTTGATTGTTACGTTTTAAAATTTTGACTTGTTGGACAAAATTGGTATTTGATTTATTTTCAAAAGTCTCAATTTTATCAGTACCCTTTGATGCTACAAATTTGACATCACCGTTTTTCTTCTTGTAACGAGCTCCTTTCGTTTCAAACTTTGATTTAGAAACTTTAGGCTTTTGAGCTCGTTGTTCTTGTTGTTTACCCTTAGAAGCAATAGGTTGTTGCTTTGTCGGTAATCTTTGATTTCCAAATTGTTTTCTAATTTCAGATTTTGGAATAGAATCACATTGAGTTACAACAACTCCCAGGATTGTCTTTCCCAAAAACTTACGTATAGTATCTTCAAAAACTTTATCAATCAAAGATGGATTGACATTTTAATTGGAAAATCTTTGTCTGAATATATTTTAGCATCACCGACCAAAGTATACAACACATTATTACTCTTAACTGCAGACACAGATTCCTTGACATCCTTGACATCTTTGACATGATCTATCACTTGTTTGGCAACAGATTGCACAGCAGGAGTAGGAGGATGACAAAGAATATGATTCTCAATAGGAATTTCTAGTCCTTTCATCTTATCAAGTGATTTATCCTGATCACTCACATCTGAATGATCATTAGACAAATTATAGTCCTCAATAATTGGAGCACTTTGATGCGTCGATGTTGAAGTTTCTATTTCTTCAGATGAGGTACTCGAGGAACTGTCCGATTTGAACCCTAATCCTGTAGTAACTTCCTCATAATCAAGAGGCATGCTTGGTTCAAAACGAGGTATTTCCTCTTCATCGGACATTCTAGTATAGTTGTGTCTCAAAGGAGGCGGACACGACTTATACCCAACGCCTTTCATGTTCCCTTTCAGCTGTTGAGCGTCTATAATGTGATCAAGCACATATCGGGAGTTGGAATAACTCTCCAATTTGAGCTTGATTGCATCATGCTCGCATTTTTCCACGGCTAGCTCTTTCTTTGTTTCCTCAATGATATTAATGTAGTTATTAATACCAATTTGTTTGTTGAAAACAGTTTTTGTCAATTCGGAAACACTTTTCTTTAAAGTTTCAATTACTGATTTGAAATCCTTTTCATTATGAGCTAAAGCCATGTTTGCCTCTTCGCATTTAGACAGCTCAATAACCAAACTTTGATTGTGACTATGAATCTTTTCGGATTCCAGTTTCAAATCTACACACATATACACTAGGAGTAGGAGTGTCGGATTTTACCTGACTTGTCGAGGCTGAGACATTTGCCATAAAGGCAGTTTGATAAGAAAAAGATCCATCTTTAGAGAAGAACTTTTCCATTTCCTTTGATGCGACAACAGCCTTCTTTATCAGAATAGATTTCTGACACTTTAACTCCTCAGCTTCCTTTAATAAGTCATCAACATCAGAATTCATCTCTTCCTTCACATCTGATTCTGAATTATAACTTCCCACATTCGAGCTTTCTTCATCCGAACTATCGCTATAACCCGAACAATCATCACTTTCAGAGAACTCTTCTTTGTGAACATGCTTGATGTTATTGATGATTTTTACATAACATGCAGTTCCACCTCCTTCTTGATCACCATCTCCAAACTGTACTGACCAGTTACACACTTCATCAGCTTGAACGACTAATGCTCGGTTGGTGTTTGAAGGTCCAGACTGGTTTTGGTTGGTCGTGTTGTTCACAGCTACTATCCTTCTTTCACGGTTTTCTTGATTTGTGTTGGAAGTACTCATCTGATTTCGGAAGGGATTTTGATTGCCTTGTTTGCTCGGTCGAGTGCACGCACGTTTGAAGTGACCCTTTTCGCCACAATTGAAACATGTAACTGCATCCTTATCGAAACCGTACTTCGTATCCTTCTTGCTTTCCAAGGTAGTTCTTCCAGTTCGACTCATATAATCTTTAGCCCTTCTAACAGCACTTGCAAACACCCACTTGATGTCCATTAACTCCATTTCATCACGGTCTATCTGTTGATAATCTTCATTGGTCAAATTAATGTTTCCAATTTGACCTACGACCAATCCGCAATAGGCACTGGCCATTGTATTGATTAGTTCCATATGTTCCTTTGCCACTTCTATGCTGACTTTCGAAAGGTTTGAAGTATCAACTTTGACTGTGTTGGGGTTTTGGGTTTGAGGGTTGTTACTGTAACATGCTTGCTGTTGCTATGGTTGAGCTTGTTGTGATGAGGCAGGAAGATAGGCACTTGGATCAAATTGAGGTTGAGTAGTGGAAACTTGAGGTGGGGTTGGGGTTTAGGGAGCCAGGCACTCGGATCGAGTTGAGGTTTTGAAAGAGAGTGAGCTTGAGCAATAACATGCGCTGGTGGGAGATAGGCACTTGGATCGAAAACCTGAGGAGGAGCTGACTGGGGAAAGGGAAAGGAGCTTGTATTGGACATAAACGCCGTTTGTAGTTTTGGTTGCTGACTGGAACTAGCTGCAGGATTAAACCCTCCAAGGTACATTTCCGTATTTTGAGGAACTGCAATCCGTTTAGCCTTCCGGATTTCTTCTTCATTCTTGTGTTCCAACTTCTGAACGAATTCATAGATACTGACCGTATCTAAAACACCCGTATGCTTTAACAATTCAATGAATGGACTCCACTTTGGGGGTAGAGCATCAGCAAACCTTGCAACCATTTCTTGTTGAGTTGCAACAACAGTATAAGAATACATCTCACTAATCAAATGATAAAAACGAGTTGTCATATTATTTAGTGTTTCATTTCCATAAATTGAAATGCTTCAAATTCCTTTTTCAACAAATCATGGCGTGTCTTTGTTGTAGCCGCGTTTCCTTCTCCTCTTGCTACCAATGCGTCCCATAAGGCTTTTGTGCTAGTACAATAACCGAATTGATGATAAATGTCTTTGTGGAGTGCTTGTGTAAGGATAACAAACGCCTTCTTCTCCAGATCATATGCCTTCTTGTCGTTTTCTAACATATTTGCCAAGATCGCTGCATTTCATCCTGTTAGGATCTGAGTTTAGTTTTGATTGTGTTTTACGTTTGAAATAAGATGAAGATGAAGGAGTTGTGCAGCGGAATTAAGATGGAAGCAAACTTTTCACAATCAAACTGGAGAATTGCTTTTAACATACAAGTTTAACATTGAACCGAATGATTGAATTTAATTTCAACAACGATTACAATTTGCAAGTATGCAACAAACTCCCCCTCAGCCTGAGCTCACAGTATTTGTTCGTGCAGGAAGAAGATAGTGAAAGAGCTAATAGAACAGTACAGAGCACTGTTCTATTTATAGGCACGAGCAAACCACTAAAGCATCTAAGCTGACGTCACCATGAAAGTGACATCTAACCTCCTAACAAACTCCAACCTCTGATCTATACAACCTCTGCTATGCTAACTACTGTGATTACATTTCATTTCATAAAGACATCTAAACTACTGCTGCATCCTTCCACTGACGTGAACCCAGCAGTACTTGTCATGACCAGCAGAGCTTGACTCAAGGCAGTAGATTAAACAGTAGAGCTTTAGTCTTCCATCAGTCTTTTACTTGATCAGCAGTTTATAGGTCAGCAGTTTGTACGATCAGTAGATAGAAGGTCAGCAGATGTTGAAACCACTTTCAAGGGGAGAGACTTGTATACATAACATCTGCTTATTCTGGATTCGCTACTCTGATCCAGTTTTGGCTTTAATTATATGTTCCTTTGTTAGGGTTCAATCCCAACAATCTCCCCCTGGAACAGATAATGCCAAAACTCTTCATTATTAGTAGATCTTTATTGCCTCATCAGCAGTTCCCTTATTTTCCCTTTGAGTTGTAACTCAAAGGCTAAGGCATATGTGTCATCATCATCCCTGCTAAGTGGAAGATCAAGGAGATCCTGCAAATCTTCAAGACTTAGGCCAAGTGCTTGTTCCCTTGTTATTTTCTTCACTTCTCCACTAGACTTGAACACTTTCAGTACATGGGTCTGTTTATCAGTTTTCCACTTTAGTACCTTTGAGTCATGTGGGTTTCTTGGGAGATTTTTATTTGAAGAGGTGTTTGGAGATGCTGGCCTATTGATGACTGTCTGAGCCGTACTTGCAGGTTGATCCAGACCAAGAGTTTCTACAATCATTTTCTTTATACCTTCTTTTACAAGGTCATCACCTTCTATTAGCTCTTGGATTGTTTCAGCACCCAACTTTTTTTGTAGCCTTATTTTAAAGATGGCTGCACCAGCTGGAGCAGTGGATCTCCTGATTTGCAGCTTTGATGGTCTTTTTGAAACCTCTGCTTCAGGATAGTCAGGCTTTTGTGGAGCAGTAGGATCTGTCTTTCTTAATTTCTCCAAGCTTTTGTAGGTAGCCCTGGCTTTATCTTCTTTCCATCTCAACACTTGATTCAAAGACCCATAATCAGCAGCAGCTAATTCCTCTTTCATTCTCCTCAGCTCTACCTTTTTATCAGGTACATTCTTTTTGAATTTTTCCCAATTTGTAGGAGTGTGCTTGACCTTATTCTTGATCATATCTTGAATCCTGGCTGCTTCACTTTCAAGCTCAGGGATGGTCCACTCTTTGTACATGTGTTTTTCTCCTTTGTACTTCTTGGTTGCCATGATGCTTTCAATGTAGTCTTTTCTCAGAGTTTCATCTGCTCTCTCTGAGATTTCCTGACAAACATTTTTTGTTAACTGCTCTAAAGATCTGACTTGTGTGAGCAAGTATTGATAGTTCTGCTGAATTTCTCTATCAAATTTCCCATGTGTATTTCTGTTTGAGATATCCTCTGCTTGCTGAGCCTTGATTTTCAAATATTCATCAATATTGTTAGGCCCGTGATATCCTTCAACAGATGGCAACTTCCTTTTAGCAGTGTCATCCTCATAGTAGAAAGATTTGATTTCTTCTCTAACTGCTATAAGTTCAAGAGAGAATTGAACACCTGCAGGAAGTAAGGGCTTTTGAATTTGAGCTGAAGACAGAGGAACAGGCTTGGATATTGTAACAAGTGATAGAGATTTTGAAGATGTTGGTGGTGGTGATGGAGAATCATCATCTGGTATGAAAAACCTTCTCCTTTTTATTGTAGGAGAGGCAGATGATGTTTTGGGTGGATCAATGGTGGTGGTTTGAGTGGCAGTGATTTGTGATTGACTAACAGCTGTTGAAACAACTGGTGTTTCAACCACTGTTGTCATTACAACAGATGTTGTAACATCTGCTGTCTTCTGCTTTTTGGCAGGAGGCGATGGTGGTGATGTTGTTTTTGGTGGTGATGGTGGTAAGACAGTGGTTGTGGTGTGTGTTGAAGTGGTGTGTGTTGAAGTGATAGCAGATGTTGAAACAACTGGAGTACCAGCAAATGTTGATACAGCAGGAGTTACAACAACTTTTTGGGTGGAGCTTTGATGTTGGGGGCTTTTGGATGGTGGTTTTGGTGTATGCTTTGTGAGTCTGGATGGTGTGGACTTGGGTTCCCTCACTTTTCTAGTGGGATTTCTTTTTGGCATAGGATTTTGAACATCCTTTAGCCCAGAACAACCCTGCGCATTCAGCTCCATGTAAGCTTTTTTCTCCTCATTCCACCTTGACATATCCTTTGCCGCTCTGTCCCTTTTTACACTTGCTACTCCTTCATCAAGTGCATTTTGGGTAACATCAACCTTCTTGCTACCATCTGGCAAAGGAATTTTTCTGGTCATAGCATCCCTTTCTGGTTCAATGTAAAGACCATCATCTATTCCCTTCTTTTTCCACTCCTGAATTTTCTCCCCCTTTTTGGCCTTATCTGGGGGTAGTTGATAAATAAAGAGAACAGTTGGAGGAGCAGTGCCAGTGGTTTTCAATAGATGAGCCTTTATAGCCTTGATGTCAGCTTGTGTGTTCTTGAACCTAGACTCCATTGTGTTTCTCAGCTCTTGGACATGTTTTGCATGTTGCTGATCAGCCATTTGTTTTTGTTGATGGAGAAAAGGTTGGAAGAGGTTCCATATCTCATCTGCAGCAGATGCTTGTGGTGGAGCAGGTGCTTGAGGTGGAATAGCAGTGGATTGCACCTTTTGTACTTTTAACAACTGTTGCAACATTTCTTTGATTTCTGCAATAGAAGTATCCAGTTTTTCAACACGTTCCGTCAATTCCAGGTACTTTAAACCATCACCCAATTTAATGGGATCATCTGATTTCCTACTATCAGTGGTTGAGGTAGGGAGTGTACTCCAAACATTAACCACTGATGCCCCTTTTTCTTGGTACTGGGGTCTTCTTCCTTCAACACTTGACAACCTTTTGATGTTGCCAGTGGTCAAAACAAATCCACTGGTGGATGTCAGAGGTGCTATGGAAGGAATTGCCTCCAAGGAAGTCTTATTGATGTAACCACTGTCCAAAATGCAAACCAGTGGGTTCAGCACTTGTAGTGGGTGCTTCACTTGGATTACCACCAAGAGTTACTTGTAACTCATGGGGTGTAACCTCCTCAGGCATTGTTGGTGGGTTAACTATGATTGATACATCAGACCCAGTCATTGGTTGAAGTATATTCTCACTGACAGGTAATTGAGAAGGACTGGTTTGTGCCTGGTTCAAATCAATAGCATCCAACAAAAGTTTAGTTGGTAGGGGAATTGTGGATGTGAGGTTTGGTGTAGAAAGAGAATTTGCCCTGGGCATTGGGCTGTGGATGATGGAAGCAAGTGATTCCAGAGCATCATATTGTGGTGTCCCTATATGTACAACCTGTTCTTTTTTAGAAGAAACATGAGGAGTTTCTGTTATGGGTTGAGATATTTGTGCCAACTGCTGTGAGGAAGAAGCAGCAGTGGTTTCTTGTGACTTTTGTGCTGTCACTTGCAGTTGCTCTGGTATCTCATCTTCCAGAGTTGCCTTTTTGATGGGTTTGGGGGGGGGGGGGGGTTTGAATTTTCTTTTATTTTGGCCTTTTGTGGATTGTAGGTGTGGGTTTCAAAGCAGTTGTTTTTCTACTTTGATCAGTGGGCTCAGTAGCAGATACCTGAGGAGCAGTGGTAGCAGCTAAAATCTGCTCAGGCACCTCTGCTTGTGTTTTGCAAGGTGTTGACATCCGTGTAAAAGTTTCAGCAGTTAAGCTGTTCATTTGAAAAGAGTCACCTTGTTTTATTGCAAAAGCATCATCCATACTAAATTTCTTTTCAAAATAATAGCTTAAAAATATTGGAAAAAGTAAGAATGGCTTTTTATCAGCATTTTTGGCAAGATCATTAAAGATTTCCTGGGAATAATTGAAATTTTCTTCTTGAAGAATAGCATACCCCAGGTTTTGAATCTTTAATGATATTTCATTAAAAGAGGTGGTTTTATTTGAAGCACACAGTAACAGGGTATGAAATAAAAATCTTGTTGCAGGAGGGAAAAATCCTTTTTGTAAGGTATCCCTCTTCATCATTGTATCGGCATACCCTATTTCAATAAAGTCAGTTTTTAACTCGTTTTTAGTAAAGCAAGTTTTAACTTGTTGATCATCGAGCTGAAAGACTTCTGATATGGATTTTGGTGTGATTTGGACTGCTTTTCCCTGTAGAGTAGAGTTAATGGCTATGACGTCTTCACCTTGTTTATCAAGGGTACAATTTTTCCAAAACTCTCTCTGGGTTTGCAGGTAAATGGGAGCATCTGCTGTAAGCAAAGTTTTGTACTTTGACGCAGACATGAGATCAATGATTGAATCAAAAGTATCGGTGGTGCCGGGTTTTGTAAGAAGACCCAAAATATTGTGAGAGGGTTTGTGTGGAATTTCAGTGGGTTTGGCCTTTTGAGAGGCCTCTTTTGAGGATGATTTGGAAGTGGGTTTTGCAGATGACTTTGATTTTGTCATTTTAGAGATGATGATCGAAGAAGGTTGTGAAGAAATTTGAGGAAATGAGATGAAAAACTTCTTTGAGAAGAGAATTTTTAAGAATTCAATTCGACAGTAAAACCCTGTTTGGGTTTTGAATGAGGGTTTTATAGAGAAAAGGTGAATGCTGGCGTGGCAGCGGTTACAAAAGGACTGACCACTATGTACTGCCCACATGCCAACCCCTGATGAAATGAAGGACAGTACTTTTATGAAAACTACTGATGAAAGGCAGTGGTTACAACGGTAACAAATGGAAGTAGTGGATGATTTTTACTATCAGCAGATAGCACATCAGTGGATAAAACACTGATTTTGAGCATCAGTGCTTATCAGGAAAATGAGAGAACAGGGGATGACTTTCAGCAGTGGACAGACTTTGAAGTAGAGCAGACTTTTGAACAAGCAGTGGTTATGGCAGACTTTTAAGGATTTTAATGAAAACTTCATTTTTTAGTTATTTTTAAGGATGGATTTTTGATTTTCTGAAAACATTTTAATGCTTTTATTCATAGAAAAACAAGATGTTGCTTGTTATTCCATGTTTAGCATGCCAATCCTAGAGACCAAGCTTTCAAAGCTGGATGTATCTAATGCTTTTGTGAGCACATCTGCCAGCTGATCTTTAGTTTGAACATGATGCAGAGAAATCAAACCTTTTTCATAGCAATCCCTCACAAAGTGATGTCTGATGTCGATGTGCTTGGTGGTTGTATGGGAAACTGGATTTTTGATGATATTTTCTGCTGCCTGGCTATCCAACATGAGTGGTGTCTTTAAGGCAGTGATACCAAAATCCAGCAATTGATTTTGAAGCCGCAGGAGTTGGGCTGTACAGCTTGCAGCAGCAATGTATTCAGATTCAGCAGTGGATGTTGAAACAGCTGCTTGCTTTTTGCTTTGCCAAGAAACCAAGCAATCACCTAGAAACTGGCACCCTCCTGAAGTGGACTTCCTTGTGGTATTACATCCGGCAAAGTCACTGTTTGAAAAGCCTGAAAGCTGGATATTCCCATTAGCTGGATACCAGATAACAAGTGTGGGAGAACCTTTTATGTATCTGAAGATCCTTTTTACAGCAATGAGGTTTGATTTTTTGGGAGCTGATTGACTGGTCCAGATGCAGTTAGGTACAATAAGGACCCAATCATGCTTCTATAAAGTGTTTGGTCAATCAGCTCATCCTTTTCATCAGAAATGACAAGCTTATTTGTTTCCATGGGTGTGCTGCATGGTTTACAATCATTCATATCAAATTTATTTAAAAGTTCTTTAGCATATTTGCTTTGATGAATGAAAGTTCCATTTTGCATTTGGTGAACTTGGAGACCAAGAAAGCATTGCAGTTCACCCATTGCACTCATTTCAAACTCAGCTGTCATGAGTTGCCTAAACTCTTCACACATTTTATTACATGTGCTTCCAAAAATAATGTCATCCACATAAATTTGGACAATCATTAAATCCTTCCCTCTCCATTTTAGAAACAGTGTTTTATCAATGATACCTCTTTTGAAACCATTTGAGAGTAGAAAGGTGGAAAGAGTTTCATACCAGGCTCTAGGTGCTTGTTTCAGGCCATACAAGGCTTTGTTTAGCCTGTAGACATGATCTGGATAAAATGGATCCTCAAAACCTGGAGGTTGACAAACATACACCTCTTCTTGAATGGTACCATAGAGGAAAGCACTTTTTATATCCATTTGGAACACCTTCATTTTGTGGTTGACAGCAAAGGCCAGGAACAGTCTTATAGCTTCCAATCTTGCTACAGGGGCAAAAGTTTCATCATAGTCTATCCCCTCTTCCTGTCTGTAACCTTGAACCACAAGCCTGGCTTTATTCTTGACAACAATGCCCCTTTCATCAGTTTTGTTTTTGAAGATCCACTTTGTGCCGATGGGGCTTACATCTTTTGGCAGTGGTACAAGCTCCCATACTTGTTGTCTTTTAAACTGTTGGAGCTCCTCTTGCATGGCTTCTACCCAGCTGTTGTCTTTCAGTGCCTCTTGGTACTTGACTGGCTGATGGAGTGATAGAAAACCAGCAAAAAGACAAATCTTTTGGGTCTGGCTTCTTGTGAGCACCCCTTCATTGATGTTGCCATTGATTTGGTCAGGTGGATGAGATCTCAAGAAGATTAAATCTCCTTGGTATGGTATGATGGCATTTGTTGGTGAAGGCTGCAGATGTGTATCATCTGAGCTAACCACTGCTGGTGACTTTGATGATCCAGCAGTAGCTTCAAAAGGTGGTGGAATAGGAGGCAAAGGTGTGGACACATGCTGACTTTGATCCACTGTTTGAGGACTTTTATCAACAGTGCATGATGATGTGGAAGAAGTGGTTAAGGGGCTACTTTGGTCTATAACTGTTGAGGTAGCAGTGGTTGAGCTTTGACAGCTGTTTTGAACATCTGTTGCTCTTCCCATTCTGACAGACTTTTGTGGAATGATAATTTCATATCCATAGTCTGGTGTTGAATCCTCTGATGGACCTGCATTGTTAGTCTTGACAGCAGTGTTTTCAAAAGTGAATTTATCAAGATCAAATAAATCTGCAGGATTTGCTGGGATTTTCATTGAACTTTACATTCAAGGTCTCCTCCACTGCTTTGGTCCGTGTATTAAACATTTTGTAGGCCTTGGCAGTGGTTGGGTATCCCAAGTGATAACAACAATCTACTTTGGCTGCAAATTTTGAGATGGAGTCTTTTAAATTCAAAATAAAGCATGGGCAGCCAAAATACTTTAAAATATGAGATCAGTGGTTTGATTTTATACAGAATTTCATAAGCAGTCTTTTTGTTCTTGGGGTTTATTAATACTCTGTTTTGGACATAGCAAGCAGTGTTTACTGCCTCTGCCCAAAAAGTTAATGGCAAACCTGAATCAGCAAGCATGGTTCTGGCAGCCTCAATCAAAGTTCTGTTCTTTCTTTCAACTACCCCATTTTGTTCAGGTGTTCTAGGGATGTTGTACTGCCTTAAAATCCCTTTCTTCACATAGAAGGCATCCAACTCCTTAGTTTTGAATTCTGTGCCATTGTCACTCCTGAAGACTTTTACTGGAAGGTCAAATTGCTTTTCAAGCTGTGTCACAAAGTCTTCCAAAATGCCTGTAGTCTCATCTTTTGAGTGTAAAAAGAAAGTCCATGTGAACCTAGAGAAGTCATCAATAATAACCAAACAATATCTCTTCTTCTTGAGACTCATGACTTGAACTGGGCCAAACAAATCCATGTGCAGCATTTGCAAACACTGGGTTGTTTTGGACTCTTCAATGGACTTAAAGGAGCTTTTATGCTGTTTTCCCTTTAAACAGGAAACACAATGCTCATGACATGAAAACAATTTTTGTGGTATGCCTCTTACCAAGCCATTTTTTGAAATTTTAGTGATTGTCTTGAGATTTGTGTGCCCCAATCTTCTGTGCCAAAGTTCTGTCTCTTTGTTAGAGGCAGCAGCTGAGAACAGACATGCATCAGTTCTAGGACACTCTTTTGACATATCAACAACATAAACATTGCCACTTCTTTGAGCAACAAGTTTTGTTTTTCCAGTTTTTATTATTGCTTCAATCTTTTCAACCATTTCTGGTCCAACAATCCTACAACACTCCTTTGTGAAGAATGACCCATACCCCTTATCACTCATTTGTGAAACACTCAGGAGGTTGAATTTCAGATTGTCTATCAGATTGACATTTTCAAATTTTACATTTCCAGACTGTACTGTACCAGACCCCAGAACTTTCCCTTTACTATTATTCCCAAAGGATATATCACCCCCTCCATGGATTTTGAAATCTTTGAGTAGGGCTTTACATCCTGTCATGTGCCTGGAGCCTCCACTATCTACCTACCAAAGGCTATCTAAGCATGCAGAAGCTCCCTGCACATGAAGTAAAAGGATTAGTTCATTAGGGTTTCCAAAGCCAATAAGGCTTTGGATGGGGTCTCAACAGTGTCTGGGATGGATGCAGATTGATGGACAGTAGTTAGGTCAGGGGTTTGGACAGTTTTAGGACTGTTTCTTTCTAACCACTGTTGTGGGTTTTGACCAATCACCTGTTGATACCCAAAAGGATGCCTGTTCACTCTAGGTTTAGAGGACCTTTTGTAGGTCTCATAAACGTGTGGAATCCTTTGGTAAGATGATTGTCCCTTGCCTTTTCTGAATTGGTTGGTAGGGGGTGCATCAGTCACTTGAACATCTCTTTGGGCAGATGTTTGATTCAGCTGTTTTGTGATAGCTGTTTGGACTGGCACAAACAATGGTTGGTTCTTGGTAAATTTGACAGATGATGTTGATGGACTCAAGGATGTTTTAGCAGTGTACTCATTCTTTTTCACATCAAAGTTTTTGAGATACACACATGCTTGAGTTTTGTGGTTTGTTTTACCACAGATGGTGCAGCTTTCAGCAGGAACAATGACACTTGTTTTGTAACACCCCGTGTTTTCACGAGTGAAAGTCAAGTCAAGGTCAAAGTCAACGACCGATTTCGCGCGACGTGACTCGTAGAATTGTTTCTATTATATTTAGATTATGTGGAGTAAATGTTGTACATTACAATAATCAAGCCTCACCAATCGTATCTCAATCGATCTACGACTGTGAACGATAGGAAGTAACAATGCGATAAAGTTAACCAAGCAAGCTAATCAAATCGACACCAAATCGTAACTCGAATTACGTATTTTAATTGTCAGTTATACGTGTGTGTGTGCCTTACGTGTTACCTGTGCATGTTACTTTTATGTTATTTCATGTTGTATAAATCAAGCGAACTCAATCGAACTCGAAGTCTAACTCGAATATGACCGAACCCGAACACCGAATCGAACCATATAAGAAGTAGTTGGGACTGAAAGTAATTTGATTAGGAAACCCTATCGAATCGCTCGCAAATCGAAACCAAATCAACATCGCGCCGAACTCGCCATAGTAGGCGGCATCCGCACGGATGGCCCATCCGCATGGATGGCCAATCCGCACGGATTGCCAGTCCGCACGGATGGCCAGTCCGCGCAGATAGCCTACCCGGGTGCGTGCCATGTGCACGGCTCACCCCTTTCCCCTTTTGGCATCCTATAAATACACGGGTCACTCTCCACTTTTTCCACTTTTGGCAAGTGACGTCCGAACCACACGCATTCTCCACCTTTTTCCCAGATTTCTCTCAATCCAGGTAAGATCTTGCACTAATTCTTGTACATCTTTGATCACTACACCAATCTACACATTTCTATCTTTCGAATCATCGATTTTAACCATGAAATCATCCGGATTCGAGGTATTCACGGGTGACGTCATCATGAAGTTCGTAAGAACTTCATGCCTGGCTTCATTCCACCAAGAATATCTCAGATCTAAACGATTTCTACAAGTTTTTACAATAAATTCACCTAGATCTAATGTCCTCTCCTTTTTACCCTTAAAACCGGTACGAATCCGATCAGTCCTAGTGTTTTACTCGTCAATAGTGATACCCTAGTTCCAGATCTGGAGTTGTACCATAGACAACTGAATTCGGGGTTAACCGGGATGACCGTTCTGAGTCGCCGGCAGGCCGAGTTAGGGTGGTTCCTGACCGGTCTAGTCACGCGGGTAAGAACACAACTCCAAGTGGTTGCCACGTAATCAGAACGTCTCGATAAACGACAACAGAAACCAAGTGAAGACGAGCGGGACAACCAGACAGGTTGTCCGCATGGACTAGCTGTCCGCACGGACGAGCCATACGCACGTACAGCCCATACGCACGTACGGGTCATACGCACGTACGGGTCATACGCACGGGCTGTCACCCGCACGGACTACTCTTGGGACCCACTCTCTAAACGAGGTTTGAGTATCGACGAACGAGCAATCCGGACGGACGACCTCTGAATGAATTACTCTTCGGATCATGAGATACTAAGGCCCTAAAATGAAAAATCAACCAAACTTCATCCGCACGGCCAAGCCGTACGCACGGACAGGCTATCCGGACGGATTCTCTCTTCCCGCGCGCACTGGCTGCCCGCACGGACTACCACACGCACGGACCGCCGTCCGCGCGGCCGGCTTGAAAGGTAGAAACACTTTGGTGTTTTCTAAATGCTACAACGAAAACTCCAAAGCACAAGCCATCATACACAAACACATCTTAGGAAGAAACAATCCACTTGAACATTTAACCACACAAGCAATCTAACCGTACGGATAAGTCGCCCGCACGTATAACTAGTCCGCACGGGTTGCCACCCGCACGGACAGTCACACGCACGGATGACCTATCCGGATGGAACACCGTCCGCACGCATCACCATCCGCACGCATCACCATCCGTACGGATAGGTCATGCGCACGGATGACCTCTATTCACGGGCAACTGATCCGCACGATCAGTCATTCTACCCACTCTCGCTTGTACTGTTTTTACGCGTCACTTATCGTTACGTTATCAAATCTATTCAGGCTAATCGTACCCGCTGTAAAGCGCTCCCTTCAATCCATACCGCTGTGAGTATACTCGAACCCTTTTTGCTTTAGCACTTTTGGGTGTTACATACGTTACAACTATTCAAACTACAACTATCACACTACTCAAGCTATTTTAACGCTTAACCATTATTGCATGTTATACGTGGCTTATGAATGCTTGTTTGTTATGTTTACACATGGAATGCTGTCTACCTGCCTTAGCAACGATAGTACTATAGTTTGGACTCAGCACCCGTTCACACGGGGGTTGTTAAGGATCTTTTACTTGCATGGGTTACAGGGGTAATCATGTATTGCGAACTGCCTTGGGCGGTCAACCCGCAGTCATTGGTATCGATGGATCTATGTCGATAACTAACGTGCTTCATTTCACTATGTGTACGTGCTGGTTATGCGTAAACGAATTCGAACTCTATATGCTATTATCAAACTTGTATGCTCACCTTTACATTTTTATGTATTGACATTATTTTAACGTATGTGACAGGTGCCTAGGTTGTTTATATGCTTCTCGGGCTGTGATGAAATTGAAGCTAGGAACTGGAGTCCTAGAAACCAACGAATAAATTAGTTATGTTTAAATCTGAGTTGTCGGAACAGAATATTTGTTTAGTTTTTGTCTGTAATAACTTGTTTTGCTATTTGAGACATGGTATGGGACATGTTAACTTAATTTGAATGGTAATGATAGTTGTTATGGAAACTTCTGGACAATCTGTTTCGCTCAGTGCCGCGCCCCGATGATTCCGCCATCGGTTGGGGTGTGACAGATTGGTATCAGAGCCATAACTATAGGGAATTAGGCAAGACTCGACCTAGTCCGGGTCGAAGTCTTAGAGACCTAGGCTATAGTTAAGAACCAACAGACCAACTCACGCGTATGCGTAAACTCACCACTATCACTCACTCTTTTCCAGCATTACACTCGAATTTTCAAGTTGTGAACAGGTAATGAGGTCGAGAATAGGTGTGAAAACCGCAAACTCTCGACTAAAGTTGCCTAATCAGCTTGCGTTTTTAGATACAAACGAGGGGAATTATACCAAATCAGGAGTGAAATCCATATTTTGATGAATAATCTCCTCAACTTTATCAAAAAACAAGGACGGAAGTTGCAAGATAGGGGTGAAACCCTAACCTTGGCGACTCGTCCCGCTTTTATACAAAACTCCACCAAAGTTCGATGGACTCCAACGGTCTAAAGACACAACCTAACCAAAGGGAATTGCGCCGACGCCCAAGAATCGAGGCAAAGGCATAGTCCTGGAGGTCGTTGTGCAGGATCCTTGAGAATAATCGAGCTACTTGGTTAAGTCGAAGTCTATTAGCCGCAGACAATCCACCTTCGATTATCGATCTTTATGAAAATTTTATGCTTTTTCTGTTATTTGTTAACGTTTTGAGATATTATTGGTTTCGACCCAACGCTATTTCTTCTGCTAAAACACAAAACCCACACCTCTCCTCGCTAGCAATTCAACAAATAGGAACAGTTAGGACACTTGTTACGCTCGTAGGTGCTTTTAGTGACTAAGTTTATGTGTTTCTTGCTTATTGTGCCCATATGATTAGGGATACTGTAATTATGTGCTCTATATGTCTATATGATTTTGTGCATCTCTGTAAATTTGTGACTATATGCGTTTACATGGTACGTGTTACTGAGCTTTAGTAATCCTAGACGTGTGAGGTGAGATTCGAATACATATATTGAGTTCCATGGCGGTGTCTATTGCAGACAATGTCGTCTGGATCCCGTCATCGACTCTCTCGTCAGGAAAAGAGGGACAGACGCCTTGCTTCCATCGTCGCGAAAGCGGTAGCAAAGGCTGTGAGCGGTGTCTGCGAGAATGCCAGCAAGTCATCCGAGGAATCAAGGACTGAGGGTCCCAAAGCTGCCGCGAGACCTTTCAGTTTCAAACAATTCAAATCATGTGGACCGAAAGAATTCACGGGCGAAGGAGGTCCTACTGCTCTATTCCACTGGTTTGACTCTATCGAGGTTACCCTGCGACAAAGTGGTTGCCCTGATGACCTTCGAACTCTGAACGCTACCGGCGTCTTTCAGTCCCGTGCTTTGGACTGGTGGACGGCCGAGAGGAACAAGAGAGGGAATGATGCAGCTTACGGATTGTCGTGGGATGAGCTCAAGGAAGTCATGCTGGAGGAATTCTGCCCTCCTCACGAACGACAAAAGCTTGAAGATGAATTCTGGCACATACATCAGAAGGATGGAGACAATGCTGGTCTTACCGCTCGCTTCAAACAGCTCAGCATTATCTGTCCCGATCAAGTCAAGACTCCTGAGATCACCATCAAAAAGTACATCCGAGCTTTGCCCGACTGCGTTGCTGATTTCGTGCAAGCGGCTAAGACTACCACGATCGAAGAAACCTATCTGCTGGCTGCTGAGATCAATGACAAAAGGGTCAAAGCTGGGATGTGGGATAAGACCTCCAAGCATCTGCATCAAGCCACTACTACTACACCAATTGCTGAACCCACGTCATCAAGCAACAAGAGAAAGAACAAGAGGAAGAGCAGCACCACCAACAAGAGCTGTGCGATCACTGCTGCACCAGTTCAGACTGTACCTGCACAACAGCGCCAAGTGGCGGCACCTGTGACCAGTGCACCGCCTGCAAAGCGTGCATATACTGGACCACACCCACTCTGCCCTACTTGCACCTATCATCATCCAACTGCTATTCAATGCCGCTTCTGTGCTCATTGCAACGTCTACGGCCACTTTACTGCCAACTGCCGTATTCGTCAAGCTCCTGCCAATCAAGCTCTACTCGCTGCCCCACAGGGTCAACAAGCACCTCCGGCACCCGCAGTCAAGGCCAGAGCATGCTTCACATGTGGCGACCCGAACCATTTCGCCAACATGTGCCCGAACAGGGTGGTGAAACAAGAACCCCAGCAGCCACAACAGCAGCAACCACAGCAACAGCAACAGCAACAGGCCGCACGTGACAGAACTTTCAATCTCAACGTGCGTCAAGCCCAGGCCGACAACAACGTGGTCAATGGTACGTTCCTTGTGAATGGTATTTATGCTTCATGTTTGTTTGATACTGGAGCCGATAATTGCTTTGTGTCACTCGAATTTGAGAAACTCCTTAGTCGTAAGCGCTCTCGACTCTCCTCTGCATTCGAAGTTGAAGTCGCTACCGGAAGAACCGTCGCTGTAAACTCTGTTATTCGTGATTGCACACTCGAGCTCAACAATCACATCTTCTCAATCGATCTTATTCCAATGCAACTAGGAAGTTTTGATGTCATAGTAGGCATGGACTTTCTTCGCGAAAACCATGCCGAAGTTGTGTGCTTCGATAAAATGATTCGTTTTTCGCTCGCCAACGGGGATTCACTGTGCGTCTATGGAGATACTACTTCGAAGGGTCTCAAACTTATATCATGCCTACAAGCCAGCAAGTATCTCCGTAAGGAGTACAGGGCTTTCTTGGCTCATGTCGTAGCAGCGGAGAAGGAAAAGAGAGAGAAGAAGAAAGTGAAGGACGTTCCAGTGGTTCGAGAATTTCCTCGAGTCTTTCCCGAGGATCTTCCCGGACTACATCCAAAGCGTGATATCGATTTTTGCATTGATCTTATTCCTGGAGCAAATCCTATTGCCAGAGCTCCTTATCGACTCGCGCCGTCCGAAATGCGCGAACTCTCAACCCAACTCTAGGAATTGCTCGAAAAAGGCTTTATTCGCCCGAGCACCTCTCCGTGGGGCGCACCAGTCCTTTTCGTCAAAAAGAAGGATGGGACGTTCCGGATGTGCATCGATTACCGGGAATTGAATAAGTTGACTATCAAGAATCGCTATCCTCTGCCTCGAATCGACGATTTGTTTGATCAATTACAGGGCGCTACGTGTTTCTCGAAGATCGAGCTGCGTTCCGGATATCATCAGCTGCGTATACAGGAGGAGGATATTCCCAAAACAGCGTTTCGCACTCGTTACGGCCATTATGAATTCGTTGTCATGCCTTTTGGCCTAACCAATGCACCAGCAGTTTTCATGGATCTGATGAATCGAGTGTGTAAACCGTATCTGGACCGTTTCGTCATCGTGTTCATCGACGATGTCCTGATCTATTCCAAAACAAGATCCGAACACGCGCAACATCTACGTTTGGTTCTCGAGTTACTCCAGGGAAATCAACTCTACGCCAAATTCTCCAAGTGTGAATTTTGGTTGGGGGAGGTCCAATTTCTGGGTCACATCGTAAATAGTCAGGGCATTCACGTCGATCCTGCGAAGATTGAAGCTGTTAAAAGCTGGATTACGCCTAAGAACCCGACTGAAGTCCATTCCTTTCTCGGGCTGGCGGGCTATTATCGACGATTTATCAACGGATTCTCGAAGATTGCTGTACCACTTACTTCCCTTACTCATAAGGATCAGCCTTTTATCTGGGGAACCAAACAAGAGTCTGCCTTTCGAACCCTCAAATACATGCTTTGCAATGCTCCTGTTCTCACGCTACCCGACGGAAACGATAATTTCATTGTCTACTGTGATGCTTCTAACCTTGGTCTCGGTTGTGTCTTAATGCAACGAGACAAGGTTATTGCTTACGCATCCCGTCAGCTCAAAATCCACGAGAAGAACTATACAACCCACGATCTCGAGCTAGGCGCAGTTGTTTTTGCATTAAAGATTTGGCGACACTACCTGTATGGTACCAAGTGTACGATCTTCACCGATCATAAGAGCCTACAACACATCTTTAATCAGAGGGAACTAAATATGCGTCAACGCCGATGGGTAGAGCTTCTCAGCGACTACGACTGCGAGATTCGTTATCACCCAGGCAAAGAAAATGTTGTTGCCGACGCACTCAGCAGACGGAGTTATCTGCTTAGCACTCGTAATGTTCAAGCCCAGCACAACCTAGAAGCTCTTATCCGCGACGCCCAGCATGCATGTTTCAACGAGCGCACCCTGAAGAAAGAGAGAATCTACCACGACGGAGCCCAACTTGTGAGCAAATCAAACGGGATATTCCACTTCTTAGACAAAATCTGGATTCCCAAGCGAACTAACCTGCGACAGATCATCATGGACGAAGCCCACAAATCCCGATACTCTATTCATCCCGGTGCCGACAAAATGTACCATGACCTTCGATATAGGTACTGGTGGCCGGGCATGAAACGGGATATCGCTCTCTACGTCGGAAGATGCCTAACCTGTGCTAGAGTCAAGGCCGAACATCAACGACCCTCTGGATTGCTCGAACAACCTCCAATCCCCATGTGGAAGTGGGAGAGCATAGCTATGGATTTCGTAACCAAGCTTCCAACCACGTCATCAGGTCACGACAGCATTTGGGTTATCATTGACCGTTTGACCAAATCAGCCCACTTTCTGCCAATACGAGAGGACTACAAGGTGGAACGATTAGCCCGAATCTACACTGACGAGATCATTTGTCGACATGGGACGCCTCGTGACATCATCTCTGACCGTGATGCTCGATTCACTTCGCGATTGTGGGGAACGTTTCAAACGGCACTAGGTACAACGCTCAATCTAAGTACTGCATTCCACCCACAAACTGACGGTCAGAGCGAGAGAACGATTCGTACGCTTGAAGACATGCTCCGTTCATGTGTTCTAGACTTCGGTGGTAATTGGGATAGACACCTTCCGTTAGTCGAATTCTCGTACAACAACAGCTACCAGGCTAGCATCCAGATGGCACCTTTCGAGGCCTTATACGGAAGAAGATGTCGATCGCCTATTGTGTGGCACGAGATCGGTCACTCGCAACTAACCGGTCCGGAACTGCTACAAGAAACGACAGACAAAATCTTCCAAATTCGGGACAATCTAGCGAAGGCTCGAGATAGACAGAAGCTTCTCGCCGATAAAAAGCGCAAACACCGTGAGTATGGCGTTGGTGACTACGTACTCCTAAAGGTATCACCTTGGAAGGGTGTAGTCCGATTCGGCAAAAAGGGGAAACTTGCGCCTCGGTATGTGGGACCTTTTAAGATTCTGGAAAGGATCGGAAAAGTCGCCTACAGACTCGAATTACCGGAAGAACTTAACAATGTCCATCCGATCTTCCACGTGTCAAACCTCCGAAAGACCATCTACGAACCAGCCGTACATGTTCCTCTAGATGACTTACGAGTGAACGAAACATTACACTTCGTGGAAAAGCCTGTCGAAATCGTGGATCGCCAAACCAAAGAACTCAGGCGCTCACGCATTCCTATTGTGAAAGTCCGGTGGGAAGGCAAACAAGGCGCGGAGTTCACTTGGGAACTCGAAAGCGACATGAAGGCAAAGTATCCCCAGCTGTTTAACGAAGAAGTAACGTCCAGCTAAGTAAGGCAAGGTGGCAATGTTGTAAAAAGAGAGTATTCGAGAGAGATTTCAGAGAATTTGAAATATGATAATATGTATGGAAGTCAACAGAAACCGCCGAAACTACTGAAGATCGAATATTGTAAATAAGAGAAAGTCTAGAGAGAGAAAGTGACATCGTGATTCAGGTGTTTGTACGATTTCATATCAACCAATAGAATCACCAATTATATTAGAAAGATAATCTTAGATAGAGAAAGTCTAGATAGAGTAAGTCTCTCCCGTGATTTTCGGAGCTTGTAATCGTCAGATTATCAATAGAATCACGTCCTTAGTACATTCTCGTGCATCGATCTCACTCGTGCACGAATTCCGCACGTCGTACGAGTCGGATCGCAATCAGAGCGAATTTAAACTAGAACCCACAATGATCAAGGTTTTGAAAGAAAAAGAAAAAGGTTTTGAAAATAGAAAATTAAAGGTTGAAGAAGATTTCTCTCAAACGACTTCATAGGCTTTTAAATCAGCCAATTTTAACCTCTAATTCCCTATAATTTGGCGATTCTCCACACGTGATTCACGAACTAGTTACAGCTTCCGGCTTAATTTCGGGACGAAATTTCCTAAACAAGGGGAGGCTGTAACACCCCGTGTTTTCACGAGTGAAAGTCAAGTCAAGGTCAAAGTCAACGACCGATTTCGCGCGACGTGACTCGTAGAATTGTTTCTATTATATTTAGATTATGTGGAGTAAATGTTGTACATTACAATAATCAAGCCTCACCAATCGTATCTCAATCGATCTACGACTGTGAACGATAGGAAGTAACAATGCGATAAAGTTAACCAAGCAAGCTAATCAAATCGACACCAAATCGTAACTCGAATTACGTATTTTAATTGTCAGTTATACGTGTGTGTGTGCCTTACGTGTTACCTGTGCATGTTACTTTTATGTTATTTCATGTTGTATAAATCAAGCGAACTCAATCGAACTCGAAGTCTAACTCGAATATGACCGAACCCGAACCCGAACACTGAATCGAACCATATAAGAAGTAGTTGGGACTGAAAGTAATTTGATTAGGAAACCCTATCGAATCGCTCGCAAATCGAAACCAAATCAACATCGCGCCGAACTCGCCATAGTAGGCGGCATCCGCACGGATGGCCCATCCGCATGGATGGCCAATCCGCACGGATTGCCAGTCCGCACGGATGGCCAGTCCGCGCGGATAGCCTACCCGGGTGCGTGCCATGTGCACGGCTCACCCCTTTCCCCTTTTGGCATCCTATAAATACACGGGTCACTCTCCACTTTTTCCACTTTTGGCAAGTGACGTCCGAACCACACGCATTCTCCACCTTTTTCCCAGATTTCTCTCAATCCAGGTAAGATCTTGCACTAATTCTTGTACATCTTTGATCACTACACCATTCTACACATTTCTATCTTTCGAATCATCGATTTTAACCATGAAATCATCCGGATTCGAGGTATTCACGGGTGACGTCATCATGAAGTTCGTAAGAACTTCATGCCTGGCTTCATTCCACCAAGAATATCTCAGATCTAAACGATTTCTACAAGTTTTTACAATAAATTCACCTAGATCTAATGTCCTCTCCTTTTTACCCTTAAAACCGGTACGAATCCGATCAGTCCTAGTGTTTTACTCGTCAATAGTGATACCCTAGTTCCAGATCTGGAGTTGTACCATAGACAACTGAATTCGGGGTTAACCGGGATGACCGTTCTGAGTCGCCGGCAGGCCGAGTTAGGGTGGTTCCTGACCGGTCTAGTCACGCGGGTAAGAACACAACTCCAAGTGGTTGCCACATAATCAGAACGTCTCGATAAACGACAACAGAAACAAAGTGAAGACGAGCGGGACAACCAGACCGGTTGTCCGCACGGACTAGCTGTCCGCACGGATGAGCCATACGCACGTACAGCCCATACGCACGTACGGGTCATGCGCACGGGCTGTCACCCGCACGGACTACTCTTGGGACCCACTCTCTAAACGAGGTTTGAGTATCGACGAACGAGCAATCCGGACGGACGACCTCTGAATGAATTACTCTTCGGATCATGAGATACTAAGGCCCTAAAATGAAAAATCAACCAAACTTCATCCGCACGGCCAAGCCGTACGCACGGACAGGCTATCCGGACGGATTCCCTCTGCCCGCGCGCACTGGCTGCCCGCACGGACTACCACACGCACGGACCGCCGTCCGCGCGGCCGGCTTGAAAGGTAGAAACACTTTGGTGTTTTCTAAATGCTACAACGAAAACTCCAAAGCACAAGCCATCATACACAAACACATCTTAGGAAGAAACAATCCACTTGAACATTTAACCACACAAGCAATCTAACCGTACGGATAAGTCGCCCGCACGTATAACTAGTCCGCACGGGTTGCCACCCGCACGGACAGTCACACGCACGGATGACCTATCCGGATGGAACACCGTCCGCACGCATCACCATCCGCACGCATCACCATCCGTACGGATAGGTCATGCGCACGGATGACCTCTATTCACGGGCAACTGATCCGCACGATCAGTCATTCTACCCACTCTCGCTTGTACTGTTTTTACGCGTCACTTATCGTTACATTATCAAATCTATTCAGGCTAATCGTACCCGCTGTAAAGCGCTCCCTTCAATCCATACCGCTGTGAGTATACTCGAACCCTTTTTGCTTTAGCACTTTTGGGTGTTACATACGTTACAACTATTCAAACTACAACTATCACACTACTCAAGCTATTTTAACGCTTAACCATTATTGCATGTTATACGTGGCTTATGAATGCTTGTTTGTTATGTTTACACATGGAATGCTGTCTACCTGCCTTAGCAACGATAGTACTATAGTTTGGACTCAGCACCCGTTCACACGGGGGTTGTTAAGGATCTTTTACTTGCATGGGTTACAGGGGTAATCATGTATTGCGAACTGCCTTGGGCGGTCAACCCGCAGTCATTGGTATCGATGGATCTATGTCGATAACTAACGTGCTTCATTTCACTATGTGTACGTGCTGGTTATGCGTAAACGAATTCGAACTCTATATGCTATTATCAAACTTGTATGCTCACCTTTACATTTTTATGTATTGACATTATTTTAACGTATGTGACAGGTGCCTAGGTTGTTTATATGCTTCTCGGGCTGTGATGAAATTGAAGCTAGGAACTGGAGTCCTAGAAACCAACGAATAAATTAGTTATGTTTAAATCTGAGTTGTCGGAACAGAATATTTGTTTAGTTTTTGTCTGTAATAACTTGTTTTGCTATTTGAGACATGGTATGGGACATGTTAACTTAATTTGAATGGTAATGATAGTTGTTATGGAAACTTCTGGACAATCTGTTTCGCTCAGTGCCGCGCCCCGATGATTCCGCCATCGGTTGGGGTGTGACATGTTTTGTTTAGATCATATGCTTTTAGATGAAAAGAGTCTTTTGTTAGATGGTTTCTCTTTTCACAAAACAAGCATTTGACCTTTTCTCTTTTCTTCCTTTTCTGAGACTCCTTTGCAACAGAGTTTTGAACCACTGTTGGGATGTCTTTGATAGGAATGACCTTTGCTTTTGGAGCTGTGACACCATCAGTGGTTGTAAAGTCCATGGGCTTGAAATTTTCAAGAATGTCACACTCATCAGACCATGTGGGTTTAAATTGGTATTTCTCAATTTCCTCAAAAGTTGAGGATCCCACAGATCTTTCCAAAGTGATTTTGTTACCAAGTTTGTCGGTTATTTTAACCTCTTGGCCATTCTTGTTGGTTGGTATAATTTCAAATAAAACAGCTTGTTTTCCAGCAGTGTTTTCAAGATCATCATATTTTCTAAATCCTATACCAAACTTAACATTGCTTTCAAGCTGTTTCTCAAGCATAACCTCATACCCTTTGCAACATTCCACCCATCTTTCACAGGTGATCTGGGTGGACTCCAACTCCTTTTTGCAAACTTGGTATTTTTCTACCATAGTTTGGAGTTGAGTCTTGGTTATGCTCTGCTCTTCTTTGAGACTGCTGATCTCTTTATCTTTTTCAACCAATTTGTTTCTAAGTTCTTTTAATGACTTTTCAAATTTGACTTCATCAGTTAAGACTTTATCCCTAAGGTTTTCATTTACCTCTTTGATGTTAGCAAATGCAATAATGCATTTGTCTGAACATAGTTTTTCAAGAAATTGAGGTGATACCTTGGCAGCAGCCATCATGGCCCAATCACATTAATGATCCTCTTCATTATCAGCTCTTACTTCTTTCTCACCTGCTTGCTTCTCTTCCTTGTCTTCTTTGTCTTCTTTGGACAAGGGGTCTGACAGTGGTTCAATCAGGGTTTCTGAATTTTCTCCCAACAGTAGTTCACTAGCAACTACAGTAACCACTGCTTCAGTCACCTTATCCACTGTTTCATCACTTAGCTGTTCACCTTCAGTTTCTAACCCCTCTGGTATTGACTCAAATGCCATCAAACAAAATTCATCATTAGAAGGTTCATTAAAAGCATAGAGTGCAAAATTTTCATCACCAAGCTCATCAGGCATGCTGCTCCAGTCAACAAAACCTTGGGTGAAAAAGCTTTGTTGATCTGGTTGTACCACTATTGGAGCAGCTTGTTGAGGTGCAACAGGTTGCACTTGTGCCTGAGGGACAGGGGTTTGAACATACTGAATTTGTGGAACAGTGGTTTGAACATAATGCACAGGCACAGGGGTTGCAGCATAATGAGCAGTGTTAACATAGGATGTAGGGGTATATTGGGCATAGTGCACAGTGCTTTGATTTTGTGGTCTAGGGTTTGAGCTAGGATGAGTTATTATTGGACCAGTGGTTTGACTCCAGCATTCCCTAGCAAAATGACCTAGCCTATTGCACTTATAGCACTTGATTTTTGACTTATCCAACCCCACTTTTAAATTCCCATGTAACCCTGGGAATTTTCTCCCTGTTCTTTTGTAGAATTTGCTTGTTCTTACACTAAGCAAAGCCAATTGATGCAAAATGTCCATTTCTTCTAAGTCAGTGGGATCAAAATGTTCCAAATCATTTAGTTCAAAGCACAAGTTATCTGACATCTGGTTTTCACAATTTGCAGTAAAAGCATAATTTGCAGAGTGAGGATCAGGGTTGTTAAAATTTCCACCTGCAGTTATATCGATAAAGTGATCATAACCCTGATCCTTACCACTGCTACCAGATTCTTCCTGACCAAAAAGAGTTGTGCTACCGAATGAATAATCATCAGCAACTTTGCCAGACTCTTGCAACTTCCTTTTCTGGTTTAGCTCCCTTTCATAGGTTAGGAGTCTATCATGAAGTTGGGTCAGGGTCAGATCTTTGAACTCAGCAGAGTTTCTAGTAACAAATGCAATGGTGTCCCATTTTTCTGGTAGTGATCTAAGGAACCTGCTATTTTGAGTTGAATTTGGAAATGTTACTTTAACATGCCTTAGTTCACTAATGAGACAACTAAATCGCTCAAATTGCTGAGTCAATGATTCACCCTTGATGTGACAAAATGTTTCATACTGCTGATTCAGAATTTCCCTATTGTTTTCAATAACTTCTTCTGTCCCCCCAAACTGTTCCTTCAGTGCATCCCATAGCTCCTTGGCACTATTACAATGTAACAGTCTAGCATAGATTTCATTGGGTAATGCAGATGCTATGATGCTAAATGCTTTGGCATCGAGTTCGAACTTTTGAAAATCAGTTTCAGTATAGTTTTCACTTGGTTTAGGAACGAACTTCTTTGCATCCTCAGCACTTGGCACCATAGGAACATGGGGACCAAAAACAACAGACCTCTAACATCCAGTGTTCTGTTGAGCAAGGATGTGACCCATCCTTCTCTCCCAGATGTTGTATTCATTACGTTTAAGCATGGGTGGTTTGAAAAGAGAGCCGATGTTATTTTTATCATCTTGTGATTGTGACGTCATCCTTGTTGTTTTACAGGCACTAATTAATCAACTTTGATGGTGATTAAACCTTGCTCTGTTTTTCAACACAACGAACAAACTATCAGTATCAACTTTTATGAGCTGAACTATTTACGTCAAAATGATTGTTAAATCAAATTTGACTGTCCAAGCTCTGATACCAATTGTTAGGATCTGAGTTTGGTTTTGATTGTGTTTTACGTTTGAAATAAGATGAAGATAAATGAGTTGTGCAGCGGAATTAAGATGGAAGCAAACTTTTCACAATCAAACAGGAGAATTGCTTTTAAAATACACTTTTAACATTGAACCGAATGATTGAATTTAATTTCAACAACGATTACAATTTGCAAGTATGCAACAAACTCCCCCTCAGCCTGAGCTCACAGTATTTGTTCGTGCAGGAAGAAGATAGTGAAAGAGTTAATAGAACAGTACAGAGCACTGTTCTATTTATAGGCACGAGCAAACCACTGAAGCATCTAAGCTGACGTCACCATGAAAGTGACATCTAACCTCCTAACAAACTCTAACCTCTTATCTATACAACCTCTACTATGCTAACTACTGTTATTACATTTCATTTCATAAGACATCTAAACTACTGCTGCATCCTTCCACTGATGTGAACCCAGCAGTACTTGTCATGATCAACAGAGCTTGACTCAAGGCAGTAGATTGAACAGCAGAGCTTTAGTCTTCCATCAGTCTTTTACTTGATCAGCAGATTGTAGGTCAGCAGTTTTTACGATCAGTAGATAGAAGGTCAGTAGATGTTGAAACCACTTTCAAGGGGATAGACTTGTATACATAACATCTGCTTATTCTAGATCCACTGCTCTGATCTAATTTTGGCTTTAATTATCTGTTCCTTTGGTAGGGTTCAATCCCAACACACCCTGCTTCTTCAAGAACTGTGTTGTATGGCGTAGTGAAACACGTCCATAACTTGGTGTTTTGCCCCATAACATAAGTGTGTAAACGACCTTTCCAAGACGGATAGTCGTTCATATGATTCAACTTTGGTGGGCGATTGTTGCTACCCGTTTCACTCTCATTTAATAACATATTTTGAATACTTTGATTTTGATTTGTTACGCATGCCCACTGACTTGTACTAATCGATTGTTGTGGCATCACATTTCTTATCCAAGCGGCTGCGGAGGTCTGATCTTGACCTAGGCTTGGGCCCGTGCTACAATCCCATGGACTCATACTCATGATTGATGTATGAATGAGAATACCTAGTCACACACTTGAAAAGAGACTGTTAAGATACTTTTGCAAACCTTCTGTGAAAATATTACAAGTGTCCCATGAAAAACTAGGTTTTTGGCGAAAAACCAACTTGGACGAAAAATGGTTTTTCGTCACAAACATTTGTCACGAAAAACAAGTTTTTCGTCAACAATTCTTGTACGAAAAACAGGGGTTTCGTCGAAGTTCCATTGACGAAATACTATGTTATTCGTCGCTTGGGTTTTTCATCAAGGATGGTCACAGACACAGAGGGTTGGTGAGATTTTTCAAAAAGTAGATCTGATCTTTTCAGTCAAAGACACCCACGTTCACCTACCAACACACCTTGCCTTACCAAAACAACATGGTCTTACCAATTTTTAATTAATTATCAATATTCTTTTAATTTAAAAATCAAGAACACTTTGAATATTTCAAGAACACTTGATAAAGATATGAAGTTTCCGGCCAAGTTTTTCACCAGAGAAATTTTCCGAATCACAAATTTGCTCAAACTTTCAATGAAAACCCAGTTTTATCACATGAACAAGTAATATAACAAAGGTTTTTGATAAAACTTTAGCAACTAAACAAGATTTTGACAGATTTTCAGAAAATTAAGAAAATCACTTTAAACACTTGATGAAAACACAACTATGTTTGGTTTTAAACAAGGATAAGAGCCAATGCTCTGATACCACTTGTAGGTCCGTTTTCGGAGGATCGATCACGAAACCAAATCCCTGTTTATAACAAGCACGGTCACGAGTGCGGAATCCCCATGATGATGCAAACCAAACACAGAAATAGCAAGAACACGATGTAACCAAAGATTCACAGTCTATTGATTAAACGGAAGAGAACAAACATCAAACACATACACACAATGTTTGAAGATAAACTCACAGTAGGATATGCTCTCATGGTGTCACACAGAAACCAAGTGTGGTTTATATAGGCAGCCCAACCCAATCATGACGAAACACATAATGGGCCTGACGAATAACCTTGGTCGACGAAACACCAGGTTATTCGTCACTGTTCACGACGAAACATAGTATGATGAATAAAGAGGTTTTTCGTCATAGACTTCCACGACGAAAGAGGGTCTTTCGTCGAGGGCTGCAAAAAAACAGAACAGCTGCACAGGACTTGAAATAAACACACATAGACATAAACCACTACACAAATGCAACATGCATCAGTTTTATAACATACATATCAAAGAGACAAACTGTCAGACCAAAGTTAGATAGGTGGATATCTGACTAGGTCGACTGACGGACATACAGACTCGATAAATAAAAGACCGTAAAATACAACGCTAATAAAGAACAAGTTACAGACACCAAAATATGCATCAACAAAAAAAAAGTCTAGTTTAAGCAATGCAAATTGACTTCCATGATAATACCATGGGAAACATATCTTCATGATTCATCATACAAAGAATTTTTCTAAATGATAACAGACTATAATTTAATAATAAACTATAAATAGCTCATGATAAGTTTGAATGTGTTATCATTATAGTGAAACACAATGTTTTTGCAATATTAGTTTGCACTATGGTTGTCATAGTAGAGAGAATCGACATCTTGCTCTTTTCCCAACTATGATATGATGTTCTTTTAATTACCATATACTCTGTGCTTGCTTGTGCAATTGTATGTCATATGCTCTACTTTAGTTGTTTATAGTCTAAAAGGCATTAACTGAAATTAACTTGCTAGTTGATTAATCCAGAGAAAGTATAACATTATATTCGACTGCAAATCTACAACAGGTTAGTGTGGTTCTTTTTTTTTTTAATCTAGAGAAAGGCCCTGAATATGTAACAAGCTTTGGGTCATCAAAATGGTTGAGCCGACTCTGTTTATAGAGCAACAACATATTGTAATTGGAGACAAATGAAAACATAACTTTGGTGTTTTTAAAGAACCAGAACCACTTTGAGGTCTACATCAAGAAAACATTCTACAGCTCCTCCTTTCCACATATGTAACATAGTATTACCTAAGAGGTTCCTTTCAAGAAACATAGGAACCACTTGACAACTTAACATTTCTCTCCACTTTAATCATTAACGTGTTAACAGCACATGAATTATATTTATCGTTTTGGAAACCCATTGTGTTGGATCGTTTTCAACAATATGTTCTTAAATTAATGGTTTTGACTGTGTTAGTAGTAGAAGTTTATTAAACCAACAACACGGACAATTTTTTAGATATGATCAATTCGATAACGAACAATGAAAATTCATTTGTTAGTTTGATTACATTTACTAAGATATGCTAGCTGACAAATATCAAAGTATTCAAAGAAAGATGATTGCAAATATATAAAAGATATTACATGAAATAAATTGTGAATTAAGATTACAAGATCTTAGTCAAATCTTTTTATGATCTTCTTTCAGGCTTGAAAAGTGTGGGGACACTTCTAGAAAAAAAACTTCAATGACACGCATTGCGCATCATTAAAAAGTAGATATGACACACAAAAAATTGTCAAGAAAGCACATGTCACTTTATGTGTCATCCATTTATCAATTTATAACACACCTTAATGACACGTTTTAATGACACGCCTTTATAACAGACTTAAATGACACATCTTTATGACACTCTTTAATGACATAACTTAATAAAACACATTTATGACACGCGTTTATGATACATTTTAATGACACATGTTTATAACACTTTTAATGACACACAAACTTATGACTCGCATTCCGTGTCATGGTTTTCATTGTTTTTTTTTTTAATTTCTAATTTTATTTAGAGAACCAAACAATTTATAAATCCATTTCATAACAAAATACACATAAACCAAAACAATTCATTTCATACTCATATGTCAAATATAATTCAAATATCTTAAGTTGACAAAAAATATTGTTTGGCGTACATACTTCGACATTTAAAATAGTCACTTAAAAACAAGCGTTGCCTCATAACTCGAACACCCTTCACGTATTCCATCAATATCTTCATCCGTGTATATCACTTTGTCCCCCCCAACCTAAGAAATAAATTAAAGAACCTAAATACATGCATGTTGATATGAAAAACAATTAATGACATAAACGAAATCGTAGAGGCTAAATACACGCACTTTGATATGATAAATAAAGATGATATCCACACAATTATATTCTCATTCCATCCTGTTATTTAGTTATCTTTTTACCTGGTTTCTTTTATATGCAAATCAAACACACAAATCTTATCAAAATCCCCAAAATTATAAACTAGTGAATAGTGAATGACTAATGCAAATTTAAACTACTACATTTATAAGATGTTGACGTCAGCATTCAGTAGTTCATCCCCTCAATTGGGCAAAAAGGGCGGCAGGGTCAACAGTGTCAGGCAGCTGCCTGGCACTCCCCTATTGGCCCGACAAAATTACGATTTTGTCCTTATTTAAATTTACGCTTTTGTCATCAGTTCAAATTTATGTTTTTGCCCCCGCTTAAAAATAAATTTACGCTTTTGCTTCCAGCTAAATATTTCGATTTTGCCCTCGGTTAAAAAATTACGATTTTTACCCGTTTTAATTTACAGTTTCGCTATTAGTTTTTTTCCCTTAAAAATACGATTTTACCATCAGGTCTAAGTTATGTTTTTGCCCCCACTTAAAAATAAATTTACGCTTTTGCTCCCGGCTAAAAATTCTAATTTTGCCCTCGGTTCAAATTTACGATTTTGCCCCGTATAAATTTATAGTTTTGCCGTTAGTTTTTTTTTTTCTCACAGCCAGGTTACGATTTTGCCCTCAACTTAACTTTACATTTTCCCCATCGTTTTTGTTTGTTTTCCTGGTGACATTACAATTTTGCCCCCAGTGTAAAACTACAGTCGTGCCGCCAACTTCCTGGCACTCCCCCGTTGGTCCATTTAGTTTACGATTTATCCATGAATTAAATTTATGATTTGGCCCTCAGTTTAAAATTATGTTTTTCCCATCGTTTTATTTTTTTTTTACTAAAACCATACAGGTTTTTTGTTTTAATTGGTTTACTACGGTCTTATCATCGTTTTTGTTTTTTTTTTCCTAGAAAAATTATAGTAGTGTTTTTTTAATTGGTTGAGAATTATTTTTCCATCGCCCCGCAACGCGGGCGGGGCATCTACTAGTTTCCTAACATATACAAAGTACTATTTAATGATTTCTATATATAATGGCGTTGGTACTTTAAGAATTACCGTATGATCTGTTACCCAACCCTCTCGACCCGGCCATCCATTCTCACCACATCTAGTGAACATGTTAAGTAATTACCACACATGTTTAACAACATGAGATTGCCAGCTAAAATCACCCCACTACTGCCTACTTGTTTAATCATATTTGATGTTTTAATCATTTACATATTTCGAAGCTAACTGACAACAAAGTATCTTGACCCAATCCAATCCAAACCGTATTTTTACCCATAGATTTTATAAGTTGATTTGCTTTCAACTCATATGGAATAATCGACATTTAAATACAGTTATGTGGTTATATAATTGTCTTATATATTACAGTAAGAACAATAGATACATGTAGTTATACGGTTCTCACTTTGTAAAAAGCTTTAAGACGTAACAAAAATGGAACCGAAAAGGGGCTAATCAAAGTTAAACCTGGATTTATTCCATCTGTATTAGAATAAGCTACCGGTTCACGAATGGTTAGATCTTGAATAATAATATCACTGTGCATAAATAAAAAGTTTCTTGTTAGATACTGTGTTAGAGATTTAAAACAAAAAATCTTAGACTGGCTGACGGGTTGACCTGCTACAAACTGGATGAACAAACCACAAAGCCGAGTCGATCAATATGAGATTAGAAATGTGTATTTGGTTCAAGCACATTAGTTCAATAAGATACGGTCATGTGTTCTCGAGCTTGTCTTTCCTCAGATACGTCCTACGGCCTACGATCACAAGCCGACATAAATGAGTTATATGCCATTCGAACAGTATAATAATAAAAACTAAGTACAAAGAAAACCAAATTTTGTAAAATTAAGTTGTTGTTTGAGTAGTTGCCAATCCAAACTGGTTGGATCAAGGTAGGGTAATTTAAATATAGGTCGAGTGGGTGAAGACATATTTGATGAAAAAAACCAAATAAGTGTTGAATAACGGCAACTTTCATGTAAATAACAACCTAAATATACGTACACTACAAATAATCCGTGCAATAGCGGCGAATGTGATCGCCGCTAATAATATCAAAAATCGCCGCTAAGAGGTCGCCGCTACTGATCCGTCGCTAAAGGTTGAGTGCCGCCGCTAATAGAGTAGATTGTCGCTAGTGGTGATGTACCATTAGCGGCGACAATGTGGGTTTTAGAGACGGCACTTGTGGTCGCTAGAAACTATTCGCGCCACGTTAGCAATACCATTAGCGGCGGCACATGTTCCCGCTAAAAGTCAAAACATAAATTTGTATTGCTGTTTATTATAAACAACTTGTTTTAAGCATTTTTAAAAATTATGGGTAGCTTTTAAGACTTTATGGATTGTGGACATCTTATTTTATTTTTATTTTTTTGCAAATTTGTTACAGCTTGTTGTTTCCTTGTTTCTACACAGCTTCATATGATTTTTCAAATCTTGTTTGGGACAACTTCTGTTTGACAACTTGTTTGGGACAGCCTAACCCAAACATATTAACAACCCAACTTGTAAAGGTAATAAGTTTCACACCCTCAAAATCCACATGCGGAGTACTACCGCAAGTCGTGTGACTGACCAGGATCCAGCCACCAATCATATTGAACAATTAATATAATAGTAATATAGTTTATCAAACCAATACGATTAGTGACTACTAAAGTTTAAGTCCAAAAGTTTTAAGTTCAAAACAACAGTTTAACTAAATAGCAGAAGCATAAATAAAGTGGTTCAATCACAAGTTCAAAGTTCATAATTATTAGGGAACCCAACATGGGTTAATGATGACCACTACACTTCCCTAAGCTGCAAGCTCCAAAGTCACTGAGTACCTGCAAAGCATGCAGTAGGGTATCAACATAAAGTTGGCGAGTTCACAAGTTTGTCCGGTTTTAATTCCAAAATCTTGTTTAAGTAGTTAAATTACTCATTTATATCATGCCATGGGGAGCTACCCCATATGTAATCTACTAAACTGCGTTATACAGAATACTCTGCGACCTCTATTTGTTTGCCCCGCGTTGTCAATGTCTATCATCATTGACGGGTTTTGCTTGAGTCTATTAGTTCACGACCGATCCTATCCAGGCACGGTGTGAGGCGGGTGAGACCTAAATAGCACTATCAACAATTAACCCGTTCGCCTGGCCCCGACGACAAATCGGTATATATTAGTGGGGACTTCCGTGATAGAGTTTCGTTTAGTACACTTGTTGCATCTAATATAAATAGTAATTAACTGTGTGTCCCGCACAAGGGGAGAAAAGTATGTTTATACCCCTCACAAGGAGGTAGCATTGTTTGTATCCCACACAAGGGGATAGTGTTGTTTGTTCCGTTTCCCAACCACCGGGAACGCATGCTTTTAGAAAAAGTTGTGAACTCACCTCGGTTTACTCGGCAAACAGTTTACTTGGTCAGGTATGCTGGTCAACCACATCCTAATATGGTTACAGTATAGGTCAGGTTGGGTACAAATAATTCATGTACATCCTACACGTATCTAGCACGTAGCATGCATGTTATACTATCATCATATGCGTTATTGGGCCTGTCCTAACACATGGACAGTTAAACAGTAACATACAGTCCAAATACATCACATCAAGTTGTGCGGATCAAAAACTAAGTAAAGTAGCCCACCCGCACGTACAACACTTGTTAGTTTCCTAAGTCTGTCTATAAATAGTAGGTCCGGTGCAACTTTGTAAGAACTTTTTGACATACGCACGGGTAGTCTGTACGTTCACCGGAACTTTGTGACTTTCAGAACGATTAATAGAACGAACAGACAAGAAGTTAAACGTTGAATTCTCTGTTGCATAAATCTGTGATTTGTCTTAATGGATTCCGCACACTAAGACGAAATCGATTCATCTTGTTCCTACGATCAGATCCTGTGTCAACGGGACCAACAAACTTCATCATTTCCACCCCATAGAAAACGTTTAATGATAGACTCCAACTTATTCACCACTGCCACCGGGGCTTTATACAAGGAGAAGTAAAATGAAGGTAGGCTTTCTAACACGGACTTAATGAGGACCACCCTTCCGCCTATGGATAAAACAGTCGACTTCCATTTCGACAAGCGATTAGTAAAAACCTTAACAACCGGATCCCAATTATTAATTCGATTCATGTTTGCACCCACTTGTAATCCCAAATACTTAAAAGGATTAACCCCCGACTTACACCCCAAGGCATCCGCCTCTATACTAACCTCTTCGTAGCTTTTCCCAACCCCATAGATGGTCGACTTCTAAATATTAATTCTAAGGCCGGAGCAAATATGAAAAATCCACAACATCCTTCTTAACGCCTGAAAATTAAACTTAGACCATTCCCCCATTACCATGGCATCATCAGCGTATAATAAATGAGAAATTAGCAGCCTCCCTTCCTTAATATTCACTCCATCGAAATCGCCAATAGAACACGCCTTCGGAATAATACTCGAGAATGCTTCCATCACAATAATAAATAAAAAAAGGGATATCGGGTCTCCTTGCCTAAGCCCTTTACCACATTCGAACTCGAAAGTAGGCGACCCGTTCACAAGTACCGAAGATCGAGCCGACAACAATATACCACGAATCCATTTGCACCATAAATCCGGGAAATTCATTTGACGCATGACCGATCACAAGAATTCCCAATGAACATTATCGTAGGCTTTTTCAAAGTCAATTTTAAACATAAATAATTCCTCCCTTTACTCTTTGCCGACGATAAAATCTCACTTATGATCAAAGACCCGTCTAGAATAAATCTTCCCGAAAGAAAAGCCGATTGCGTCTTGTACATAATGGAACCCATAACCGTCTTCAATCTATTCACAAGGACTTTAGAAATAACCTTACTCACCACCCTGATAAGATTAATAGGCCTATATTCCCCAAGTCTGATCGGATCGCTCACTTTAGGAATCAAAGTAATGAACGAAGACCCAACCCCCCTTTTGGTAGACCCTGATTCAAAGAACTCATGCATAATTGCCAGAGAAAATCCGAAGAAAGGGAAGACCAAAACTTCTTTATAAACAGGAAATTAAACCCGTCGGGTCCGGAGCCTTATCACTTCCACAATCAAACACGGCCTCTTTAACTTCTTGTTCCGAAAAATGTCTAATAATATATGTCGCCCTATACTCCGATAACTGCTTCAAATCATTACACAACAAACAAGGACGATTTGGCATGCCCTCTACGAACTTATTCTTAAAAAACAGTGCACCTCCTTTTTAACCAATGATGGTTTAATAACCCATTCGTCAGTAAGATTCAAACCCGGCAAGGAATTCGCTACTCTTCTTTTATTAACCACCCCATGAAAAAGTCTAGAATTTTCATCACCTTCCTTAGCCCACCTCACTCTAGATTTTTGTCTTAAGTTTTTATCTTTAAACGCATGCAATTCATTGATCCTCATCTTAGCTTCTTCGTAAACCCACCGTTCCGCCTCTGATAAATCTCTATCTTCAATAGTCGCATCCGAAACACCAACCTCCTGAAGTAAGTTCTCCTCCTCCTCACATTCATTTGCTTTAGTTCTTTCAACCCACCTGGAAATAACTTTCCTAACAAACTTGAACTTATTCATGAGATTAACATCAGCCGGCCCACCACCTTTAAAATCCGAAAACACCTTCTTCACAACATCCTCGAACCCTTCCCGAAACAACCAAGAATTATAAAAACGAAACGGTTTAACCCCATAATTTCGATACTCTACCTTTAATATAAGAGGGCTATGATCCGAGCATTCCCTAGCGAGCGCTCTATACTCAGCATTCGGCCAAGCATTTAAGAAATTCCACGAAACAAGCAATCTATCTATACGACTACACTTGTTCCCGGAGACGAAAGTAAACTTCCGACCCCTCAAAAGAAACACGTGAAGCCCCACCGATTCTATAAAACCATTGAACTCAGAAGATTCTACCACACTAAACTTTGAGTTCCTTCGATCACTTCTTTCTCGTACACAATTGAAATCGCCCCCGACAATCCAATAATTATCATCATTCGATATAACCCGCCCCAACTCGGCCCAAAACTCCCTTTTGTCAACTAACTTCTCAGGAAAATACACGTTAATAATAGACATACCCACACCGAGATCTTTGGCCGTCAAATGCACCAAAAGAAAATAACGATGCTTAACCACGGAGTTCATGACAAACCTTTTAGGATCCCATAACGATAACAGACCACCGGAGCGACCTACTGCATCAACATGATCATACAAGAACTCCCTGTGTCCCCAAAATCTCCTCAAGTCCATACCCTCCAACGATTGAAACTGAGTTTCTTGCAACATCATGAACGAAATATCATTGAGTCTCCTAATCTTCCACGTCAAGTCACTTTTGCTATTGTTACCCAGTCCTCTTATGTTCACGGACATTAAACCTTCATCGATTACCAACTTAACAACCGCCTGCTTAATGATTTCCATATTTTCAGCTCCTAACACCTTAGCCAAGGCTATTGTTCCTTTAACTTCCTCTACATTCTCTTGAACCAAAACATTATCCGAATTCACATTACCAACCTCCTCGGCCCTAGTCCCATTATCATCCTCCTCAATACGACTCAATTCCTTATTAAGATCTGGAGTTAAAAACTCCATTGGGCTCCATTCGGTGTTACCATTCTCGTTGGCTTCGGTCGGGCTTTCATTATTAACGAAAATGAATCGGTCCACATCGAATGGGTCGTCACCATCTCTTTGTCTTTTTTTGGCCTCTCCTGATCCATCGACGAAGGCGAATTGCTGATCTTTTTCCTCCGAACATTCTTCCTCCTTTTAATTTTTGAATCTTTACCTTTGTTTCCTTCATTTAGATGGATATTGAAAACCTCATTAATATGAGAAATGTTACCAAGATTGTTGTAACAATTCCGGGAATGCTGACTCACGCCATTAATTTCCAAGCCTTCCAAAATCACATTGTCACACCCCAATTTTCCACGTGTAACCGGTGGGCCCGGTGGGGAGTATAGTGACGTAGTTGATATCATCATAGTAAAACAACACAATATTTAAATGCACAGCGGAAGCAAAAAAAATAAATATATTACAAACCGATATAAAGTAATATCAAGTATTACAAACGGAATGTAAAGGATCCACAGGCGGATAAAAATAAAATGAATCATTTGTTCAACAGACTTTAAGGCATCCAAGCTTGCGAGACTTATTGTGGACGCTAGAAGACAGCCAGCCTATTACGAGTAGTACCTGCACTTAACCTTTTGGAAAATACGTCAGTTTACACTGGTAAATACAATTTAACTGACTCATTTTGAAAAGGGTTGAAAATTGATTTGAATGCACGTGGCACAAAACATTTTATAACTTGGGATAATTATTTAATATTATAATCTTGTGAACGAATTACATGTTACTTGTGCGTTTAGTAGCCCGGATCTCGTCCGGGTTAAAGATCAATAGACCCACCACAATATTGAGTTATACACTGACAGGTGTACCCCTACACCCCGTGCTCAGGTCGTGGCCATTTCGTAAAATGATGCCAGGGATATCCGGGACATGGTCATTAACCCCCCAAAGGCTTTAAGTGAACAAGACTGTTTAAACGAGCTGATCAAATTATTCAATTAACCACCCAATGATGTAAGATTTGATGCTCGATCAAGCGGTATTCTATATACCGTAACCCAAGCCTGTATAGGGAAAATAAGTTAAAAGTATTTACCTGAGCTAAATATAAATTCAATCCCAGCCGTATACCACCAAGTGTCACACCCCGACCGCGTAAAACAACAAATCGCGGCGGAAACATCGGGGCGTGTTGCAACAGAATTAATGTTTCATAACCATGGATACCAAAAGTGTTTCGTTTTATTAAACATTGAGTAATTACATCGTCTGGAAATCTAAATACACTATTTAAACATAGTCTATCATTGTTATTGAGTCACTAAGGCCTTGTCCAGTCCTATGTGAGCATGCATCTTATCAATCGATATCATCCAACAATACCTGAAACATATGTGAAAACGAGGTCAGCAAAGAAATGCTGGCGAGTACATAGGTTTTGTGAAAATAAGATTCATGACTTCTGTTTAAGAAAATGTTTAGTCATGAACCTTGTAATTTGCTTTGTCTTTGTAAATCATTTGAAAAATAATAAGTTCGGATGATAAGTATAAATAAGAAAATAATGCATGATTAAATGAATAACCATGTAAATGAGTTTGCATAAGATAAGTTGTTTATAAATCAATGTCTTGTGAAAAGTATGTTATTTGTATAAAATGTTCTATGTCTCAAACTGAAATGATTCAAATAACGCTATAATATGTAATACCATACAAACACTTATATATAGGAAGTACCAGCGGCGTATCCACCATGTTTGTATCATATTACACACGCATCGTTACTTAATCACTTAACCAAACCAAACCAAACAATGTAAAATGTCTATGTCAAATATCCATGTCAAATGTCTATGTCAAATATCCATGTATGGCAAGTGAAATGTCTCAACTAAACCATATGCACAAAAAAAACAAAGTATTGAAGTAAAACTTGGTTTAAATCAAAGTTATGTTTTGTGGAAAATACATGATCAAATGTCAATCATGTTAAAATGTTTACCCAATCGTTAACCCATTTTGTAAAATCGTTCTAGTCGTTCTTGTTTTAATTGTGAAACTACTTTATGGTCGATTCTCTAATAACATTCAAACCTTCTTGACGCGTTCCTCGCTCCATCTCGCTCTCGCTCTCGTTCTTAACAAACCCTTACCAAAGGATAAGTTAATAATTACAGATTCAGTCGCTACCCACAACCCCCACACATAACAATGGGTGCAGTAAATAACGGGATTTGTCAGATCCTATGGTACCATAACCTAATACTGGTCGGCTTGATCATTGCTAATGAATGTCATCGGTCATGTAAACTACAACCAACAAGTTTTGTTCACTTTTTGAAATTTGTTATTAGTTTTTGAAATCATTGTATTCGTTCTTGAAATCATTGTTAGCGTTCTTGAAATAATTGTTAGCGTTCTTGAAATAATTGTTATTGTTCTTGAAACCACATAGTAATTGTTATTGAAATCATTGATAAAGCATTTAGCACATATGAGTCACCCCAAAACAGTTGAAAACAGTAAAAGAGGGGAATAATGTACTCGCCTGAGAATGCTTGGAGGTCTTGAACAACAACCAAACAAAGCTTGAGGGAGCACGGAATCAGTCGGCAAGCTAAAACTATATAAATAAACCGGACTTAAATCGGGAGATCGGATAGGATGAGGCTTGGCAAACCAAATGAGTATTGGAACTCATATGATATGGTTTAACAAGGCCTACATACTACAATGAGACTAACCTAAGTGCTTTCGACCCATCGCGACCCATTAAGGTAACTTATGCTACTTTAACGCGTCGTGCGCGTGAAACGTTTTCGGACCGTCTAACTAGTCCTATGACAAGTGTTATATGCCTAAACATGTTACATAATCAGTTATGTGACAAAAGTTTAGGTTACATATGCTTAATTACCAATTATACATGAAAAGGGTATTCTGGTAATTTACCTAAGGCATATAAACCACCTATCATACAACTACTCAAACGATGTGACCATAGGGTATAACCTCGGAAGGTTATTCCCTACCTACTATGGTCACCTAATGTATTTGGTCGGATCCTAATGATCGACCAAACTGGGTCGGGTTCGAAGGTATAAGCGATTTATCAGATCGCTTACCCTACGACCCTAGACAACGTGGTAATCAGTAGGCATAGTCCCAAGGGACTATAACCAACGTGATTACAATCACGTTGCGAAGTTCAAAAGAACTTCGCATTGACCATTACTGGTCAACGCTGAAAGTCAAACAAAGTTTGACTTTCGGACTCGAAAAGCAATAAAATAAGGAAAAGAACGAAAGAATACTTACGAAGGGTCCCCGAATGCTAATCCTGATTCAAGAATCTCAGGTATGAAACAATGGTTTCAACTTAGAGGTTCTCAAATCAGAATTCTAGTAATTTTAGTAATGGGGGGTATGGGGTATTTATAGGAATACCCGAACCGTTAAGATCGTTTCATGGAAAACGTGCCTTAATCCCATCCGTACATGTGTTGAAATGTCATGGTGTTTAGGTGTTTAAATTCCATCCATACATGTGTTGAAATGTCATGGTGTTTAGGTGTTTAAATTCCATCCATACATGTGTTGAAATGTCATGGTGTTTAGGTGTTTAAATTCCATCCATACATGTGTTGAAATGTCATGGTGTTTAGGTGTTTAAATTCCATCCATACATGTGTTGAAATGTCATGGTGTTTAGGTGTTTAAATTCCATCCATACATGTGTTGAAATGTCATGGTGTTTAGGTGTTTAAATTCCATCCTTATCCGCTGACTAAGCAAGTTAGAATGTGTGGTTGTGAATTAAACAACGGCTAATACATCAAATCTGGTCCCGAATGCGAAAAACGATCCAAATGACGTGACGAATGGATTTTTCTTATGGAGAACACTAAAATAAAATATTTTAGTGCTAACATAATTTTTTTGGATGTCCGGATGTATTCAGAACGTAAGTTATGCGCGAAAATGCAAACTTGTGCATTTTTTGACACTTTTAGTCCCTGAATGACCCAAAAGTTTATTTTAGCACACCTAACCCCTCAAAGCCTATTTCTAAGCTATGTAAAGGATATTTATGGTATGTTTAACTTATGGTCATGTTCCGGAAGGTCTGTTACAGTTCAAATTGGCATACTTTCGCAGTTTGTCAACTTTAGTCCCTGTAAGCGATTAAACTTGATTTCGGCATACCAAACCTTCCAAAACTTATTTCTAAGTTATGTAAAGGTTATTTAAGGTATGTTAATCCTATGTCACTACTCCGGAGTGTTTGTTGCATTAAACTGGTTATATTTACGCATCAGTGCGCGTATAACCTTCCAGAAAGCGATTTAGAGTTTGAAATTGAACAAGAATTGATATGTGCAAATGATACACATATTTTTACAAATCCCAAGTATGAAATATAATATTTCATTGGTTTGGTATTTGTTTGATGGCCGTGGAGGCACAGGTGTTACAGTCTCCCCTACTTTAGGAAATTTCGTCCCGAAATTTATTTAGAGGAAACTTGTGAGAGTTTAAAACATGAAGTTGAAAAGATCGAACAACATTGGTTAGGGTTCTTGAACTTCTAGGAACCTTAATAACATTATGTTTGCAATGTAAGAGGGACACTTATATACAAGTATATGAAGTGTCATTGGTGCATCCACCGTACCTCCATTACATCGTTGTCATTTTGTTATTGTTGTCGCTATCGGTTCTTACACATAATAAATCTTACTGGTTTTCTGTGCACTAAATTTCATAATTATGTACGCGTCCATAATTAGACAATTCCTTGCCCAGTTCACACAGTCTATTTTATAATGTGTAGTGTGAAACCAAATGAACAATCCTGTGATGAGTGTGACTAGACCGCCATAGAATCCTTTTAATTAAATCATTAAATGATCTAAATAGACTATCAAGGAGTCTGTTCAGCTACATCACTAGATGTCGTTCTTTAACCAAATTGTGAATCAATCTTTTTGACTAGACCACTAAAGGGTCTCTTATGAATCATGGAGTAGTACTATGTAATCCAAGGGTCTTAACTCTTACATAGAAGCCCATTAAGGATTTAAGGTAGTACCTTTTTGGATATCCTACTACGAATCCATCATATGAAGATATGAAAGATTCTACGAGGATTTGGATAACGAATATCCAGAGTATACGAAAGCACAAAAATCATAGAGGAGAACACATAAACATATATCACATAACCACAAAATTGTTTGTTAATTTGTCTTGTAAATTGCGTACTTGCATTTAAAGCACACTTGGAATCCATTCCGTGGATTTCATTTGGTACTTTAAACGTTAACAAGAATCCAACTATAAAGATAGAAAGATTCAAAAAGAAAATTCGATTTCGATTACTAGGAACCGAAGTGTTCGAATTAAGGTACATAAGGAATCCAATTAAGGACTCTGATTTGAACGATAATCATCCACAAGGATCTAATTGTAAAGATAAAAAGATCCCATATGAATTTTAGAAGTTGAAGATGTTTTGAAACCTTGCACTGGATGTGCTTAGGTCAAAACATGATGTAAAATGCTTATGAAGTTGAGATGCTTGATATGTCAAGGCGACATATGAAGCAGAATTTTGAAGGTTAAGTCAATGTATGAGGAAAATATTTTTGAAAACTATGCATGGGGTTCTTTTAAGAAAAATGTGTTTAACGTTTTTGAAACCTTATATATAATACTTTTGAAATCATAAAGTAGGTGTATTAGGTAGATATATTTACAAAAATGTTTTAAAATCATGCGAGATGAATTTTGAAATTATGTATAAGGTTTTTGAAAGACATGAATGATGCTTTTCGAAATCATGCACTTGATCAGAAAATGTATTGTGTTAATATTGTCTTCAGACTATATGAAATATTTTGAAATTAGAAAGGTTGGTTTTGATAACATGGCCAATGTTTTTGAAATAACATAGACAATGCATCTAGAAAAATTGTTTTCAAACTATATGAAATGTTTTGAGATCATGAAGATTGTTTTGAAATACTGGTACTGTGTATGTTGAAAAATCAAAACGTAATGGGTATGAGATTTGAAAACACCCTTAGTTATCTAACCAAGGATTTAAAGGCACAGATGTGCGAAAAGCACGATTACTCATAATGTCACTTAATTTTCTGTACTTTGTTTCTTAGAGTGAAACGAGTACTTAAAATTTTTGAGGGAATCATGAGCAATCATTTGAAGGAGAGAAATCACAAGAGTAGTTTGTAAGGTACATAGTTCCTTGATGTAGGTATCATAGGAAAAGCCATACACCTAGTAGGGGGTTGAGCTGGTTGGTTGGGGACTGCTTTACCATTGTGAGCGACCATGGCGAAGTTCTGAGAAGCCTTTCGCTTCTTTGACTTCTTAGGGGATCGTTCATCCATGGTCTTTGATTCCTCGATTGGTTTCTTGGCTGATAGTGTTGTCGCCTGACTAGGTCCTGCCTGTCTTGGTGACCCTTGAGTGGCTTCATCCTGGAGATGATACATGGCAGTAGCTAATTCAACAGTCTTCAGGACTACTTCGCCTATTCGCTGAGCGAATTTGGCTGCTTGCTCAGATATCTGGGCGTCATTGTGATGAAGAGACATTCTTGAAGAAAAAGAAAGGCATAGGGAGAAACAGGTGAAAGATTATTGGACAATCAAAACAGAATGATAACGCATGAAGATTGCGATCATTTGTTTGTTACCTAAGGCAAACAAATGAGACGGTGGCTGATCAAAGTAAATGGGTCAAAAATAATGTATCGCGAAGACATGCTCGCCTATAAGTGAACACTCATCCCAAGAATTCCCAGGTAAGCACAACTGGTCTCGCGTCTGATGAGATGTATACGAAGTGCTTGCCTAGACAGAAAACCCAGAATACAGGCATTCACCCTTCCAGTTTGCACGTGTTCACATCATTAAAAACCCAAAACCTTGACGAAGTTTTGAAAACTCAAAGGGGTTCAAAACCATATAATAGAGAGTTCAAAACCTTACAATAGAGGGTTCAAAACCTAGTAATCAATCATCCTAGAACAGATGATTAGTTGTCAAAGCGGTTTTGAAATTTATGTTCTTGTTGTGGTCGTCGCCTAAGGATAGGTGACGGTATTGTTTTATGACTAAACGCAAGTAAACTCGCTTTAGGGTCCTAAGAAGGTTATAGACTAGGTCAAAGCATTACTAATTACTAATAACCTAATTCCCTATAACCATTGGCTCTGATACCATCTTTTCTGTCACACCCCGACCGCGTAAAACAACAAATCGCGGCGGAAACATCGGGGCGTGTTGCAACAGAATTAATGTTTCATAACCATGGATACCAAAAGTGTTTCGTTTTATTAAACATTGAGTAATTACATCGTCTGGAAATCTAAATACACTATTTAAACATAGTCTATCATTGTTATTGAGTCACTAAGGCCTTGTCCAGTCCTATGTGAGCATGCATCTTATCAATCGATATCATCCAACAATACCTGAAACATATGTGAAAACGAGGTCAGCAAAGAAATGCTGGCGAGTACATAGGTTTTGTGAAAATAAGATTCATGACTTCTGTTTAAGAAAATGTTTAGTCATGAACCTTATAATTTGCTTTGTCTTTGTAAATCATTTGAAAAATAATAAGTTCGGATGATAAGTATAAATAAGAAAATAATGCATGATTAAATGAATAACCATGTAAATGAGTTTGCATAAGATAAGTTGTTTATAAATCAATGTCTTGTGAAAAGTATGTTATTTGTATAAAATGTTCTATGTCTCAAACTGAAATGATTCAAATAACGCTATAATATGTAATACCATACAAACACTTATATATAGGAAGTACCAGCGGCGTATCCACCATGTTTGTATCATATTACACACGCATCGTTACTTAATCACTTAACCAAACCAAACCAAACAATGTAAAATGTCTATGTCAAATATCCATGTCAAATGTCTATGTCAAATATCCATGTATGGCAAGTGAAATGTCTCAACTAAACCATATGCACAAAAAAAACAAAGTATTGAAGTAAAACTTGGTTTAAATCAAAGTTATGTTTTGTGGAAAATACATGATCAAATGTCAATCATGTTAAAATGTTTACCCAATCGTTAACCCATTTTGTAAAATCGTTCTAGTCGTTCTTGTTTTAATTGTGAAACTACTTTATGGTCGATTCTCTAATAACATTCAAACCTTCTTGACGCGTTCCTCGCTCCATCTCGCTCTCGCTCTCGTTCTTAACAAACCCTTACCAAAGGATAAGTTAATAATTACAGATTCAGTCGCTACCCACAACCCCCACACATAACAATGGGTGCAGTAAATAACGGGATTTGTCAGATCCTATGGTACCATAACCTAATACTGGTCGGCTTGATCATTGCTAATGAATGTCATCGGTCATGTAAACTACAACCAACAAGTTTTGTTCACTTTTTGAAATTTGTTATTAGTTTTTGAAATCATTGTATTCGTTCTTGAAATCATTGTTAGCGTTCTTGAAATAATTGTTAGCGTTCTTGAAATAATTGTTATTGTTCTTGAAACCACATAGTAATTGTTATTGAAATCATTGATAAAGCATTTAGCACATATGAGTCACCCCAAAACAGTTGAAAACAGTAAAAGAGGGGAATAATGTACTCGCCTGAGAATGCTTGGAGGTCTTGAACAACAACCAAACAAAGCTTGAGGGAGCACGGAATCAGTCGGCAAGCTAAAACTATATAAATAAACCGGACTTAAATCGGGAGATCGGATAGGATGAGGCTTGGCAAACCAAATGAGTATTGGAACTCATATGATATGGTTTAACAAGGCCTACATACTACAATGAGACTAACCTAAGTGCTTTCGACCCATCGCGACCCATTAAGGTAACTTATGCTACTTTAACGCGTCGTGCGCGTGAAGCGTGTTCGGACCGTCTAACTAGTCCTATGACAAGTGTTATATGCCTAAACATGTTACATAATCAGTTATGTGACAAAAGTTTAGGTTACATATGCTTAATTACAAATTATACATGAAAAGGGTATTCTGGTAATTTACCTAAGGCATATAAACCACCTATCATACAACTACTCAAACGATGTGACCATAGGGTATAACCTCGGAAGGTTATTCCCTACCTACTATGGTCACCTAATGTATTTGGTCGGATCCTAATGATCGACCAAACTGGGTCGGGTTCGAAGGTATAAGCGATTTATCAGATCGCTTACCCTACGACCCTAGACAACGTGGTAATCAGTAGGCATAGTCCCAAGGGACTATAACCAACGTGATTACAATCACGTTGCGAAGTTCAAAAGAACTTCGCATTGACCATTACTGGTCAACGCTGAAAGTCAAACAAAGTTTGACTTTCGGACTCGAAAAGCAATAAAATAAGGAAAAGAACGAAAGAATACTTACGAAGGGTCCCCGAATGCTAATCCCGATTCAAGAATCTCAGGTATGAAACAATGGTTTCAACTTAGAGGTTCTCAAATCAGAATTCTAGTAATTTTAGTAATGGGGGGTATGGGGTATTTATAGGAATACCCGAACCGTTAAGGATCGTTTCATGGAAAACGTGCCTTAATCCCATCCGTACATGTGTTGAAATGTCATGGTGTTTAGGTGTTTAAATTCCATCCATACATGTGTTGAAATGTCATGGTGTTTAGGTGTTTAAATTCCATCCATACATGTGTTGAAATGTCATGGTGTTTAGGTGTTTAAATTCCATCCATACATGTGTTGAAATGTCATGGTGTTTAGGTGTTTAAATTCCATCCTTATCCGCTGACTAAGCAAGTTAGAATGTGTGGTTGTGAATTAAACAACGGCTAATACATCGAATCTGGTCCCGAATGCGAAAAACGATCCAAATGACGTGACGAATGGATTTTTCTTATGGCGAACACTAAAATAAAATATTTTAGTGCTAACATAATTTTTTTGGATGTCCGGATGTATTCAGAACGTAAGTTATGCGCGAAAATGCAAACTTGTGCATTTTTTGACACTTTTAGTCCCTGAATGACCCAAAAGTTTATTTTAGCACACCTAACCCCTCAAAGCCTATTTCTAAGCTATGTAAAGGATATTTATGGTATGTTTAACTTATGGTCATGTTCCGGAAGGTCTGTTACAGTTCAAATTGGCATACTTTCGCAGTTTGTCAACTTTAGTCCCTGTAAGCGATTAAACTTGATTTCGGCATACCAAACCTTCCAAAACTTATTTCTAAGTTATGTAAAGGTTATTTAAGGTATGTTAATCCTATGTCACTACTCCGGAGTGTTTGTTGCATTAAACTGGTTATATTTACGCATCAGTGCGCGTATAACCTTCCAGAAAGCGATTTAGAGTTTGAAATTGAACAAGAATTGATATGTGCAAATGATACACATATTTTTACAAATCCCAACTATGAAATATAATATTTCATTGGTTTGGTATTTGTTTGATGGCCGTGGAGGCACAGGTGTTACAGCAAGAAAGTACAGATAGCTTTTACTGGGCTCCTAAATCTGGAACAAAGGTTTTTAATATCCTATTAGATTCCTAACGGGTCTTTAATTAAGCCTAAGCTTAGACCGGTTAACTTTCAAAAGGAAGACACGGTTCAAACGCATGATAAAGCGAAGACCAGTTTAGAATGTGGTTTTGACCCGACAAGCTTGCATGGTTGTTTAATATGGGTAACTTAAACACATTCTGGATTTTGAGACAAAAATGATATGGTTTGACCCGCTTCAGCTAATATATGCGAACTAGTCACACAAGCCGATCTGAACGCGACAAGTGCGTAACGAGTAACCAAAAGAGTCATATACAGGTTTCCTAAGTTAATATGCCTTTAATATGTTGTGATATCAGTAGGATATCTTCCATTATGCCCAAAACGAGTTTAATCTCAAAATAGGCCCCGTAGGGGTATTTTGGTCATTTTAAAGATTATAAAAGAGTTTATTTATAAATCTGAGTTACAGGTCTGATTTATACAGTAAATACACTTAATTTAACATGTTATCACAGTAGGGTATGACCTATATGTGAAACTTATCATTTAAAACCAAACTATGCCCCTTAGGGGTATTTTGGTAATTTCACTTAGGCTAAAAAAATCAAAACTGGAAACCGGATTTTAAAAACTTTTACTTACTATTAATATACTAAAAATATCAGTTGGTATCAACCTTATATGTTTAATATGGTCTTAGCACATACTATGCGTTAAAAACGCTTAAAAGGACGATTTGGAGCCATTTCCAGGTTTTCAAAGAAAAGCTGTGACACCTGTGTCACTTCAACCATCAAACAAATGCCAAACCAATGAAATATTGTATTTCATACTTGGGATTTGTAAAAATATGTGTATCAATTGCACATATCAACTCTTGTTCGATTTCAAGCTCTAAATCGCTTTCTGGAAGGTTATACACGCACTGATGCGTAAATATAACCAGTTTAATGCAACGAACACTCCGGAATAGTGAAATAGGCTTAACATACCTTAAATAACCTTTACATAACTTAGAAATAAGTTTTGAAGGCTTTGGTATGGCAAAATCAAGTTAAATCACTTACAGGGACTAAAGTTGACAAACTGCGAAAGTATGCCAATTTGAACTGTAACAGACATTTCAGAACATGACCATAAGTTAAACATACCCTAAATATCCTTTACATAGCTTAGAAATAGGCTTTAAGGGGTTCGGTGTGCTAAAATAAACTTCTGGGTCATTCAGGGACTAAAAGCGTCAAAAAGTGCACAAGTTTGCATTTTCGCGCATAACGTACGTTCTGAATACATCTGGACATCCAAAAATTTATGTAAGCACTAAAATATTTTATTTTAGTGTTCGGCATAAGAAAAATCCATTTGTCACGCATTTTGGATCATTTTTCGCGCTTGTGCGCATTCCGTCGTAATTAATCGAACATCGCGTTCGTACGGCCAAACGAACCAACATCCGACATATTTTTGAGCATGTTTCATGTCCACAATGTTTAGGCATCATTTTAGGGCCTTAAAGTTGGCTTTACGGGCCTTAGAAGTGTCGAAAATGGCTTAAAACATCAACAGGGACTAAAACTGTAATTCTGCAAACATGTTTCTGATCTGCAACTCCCAGGCGGCCCGCCTGAGTTTTAGTAGATCCTGAAGCGGGCCGCGTCCGACTCTCTGATCAGATAATATCGAACAGTCAGCAGTTTCCAGCTGTTTGATCCTCACCCACACATTCTCAACTGCACATTCAGCTCATTTAGACCCATTTTTAGCTACCATGAGTTTCCGACACTTGTACGGATGCGATTAAGGCACGATATTCGATAAGCGATCTTAACGGTTCGGGTATTCCTATAAATACGCCATCCCCCATTGCTTCAAACTCACAAGAATCTGATTAAAAAGACTCTAAGTTGGAACCATTGTTCCATACCTGAGTTATTTTGATCACGATTAGCATTCGGGGACCCTTCGTAAGTATTCTTTCGTTCTTTTCTTTATTTTATTGCTTTTCGAGTCCGAAAGTCAAACTTTGTTTGACTTTCTGCGTTGACCAGTTATGGTCAATGCGAAGTTCGTTTGAACTTCGCAACGTGATTGTAATCAAGATGGTCATAGTCCCTTGGGACTATGCCTACTGATTACCACGTTGTCTAGGGTCGTAAGGGTAAGCGATCTGATAAATCGCTTATACCTTCGAACCCGACCCAGTTTGGTCGATCATTAGGATCCGACCAAATACATTAGGTGACCATAGTATATAGGGAATAACTGTAACACCCCGTGTTTTCACGAGTGAAAGTCAAGTCAAGGTCAAAGTCAACGACCGATTTCGCGCGACGTGACTCGTAGAATTGTTTCTATTATATTTAGATTATGTGGAGTAAATGTTGTACATTACAATAATCAAGCCTCACCAATCGTATCTCAATCGATCTACGACTGTGAACGATAGGAAGTAACAATGCGATAAAGTTAACCAAGCAAGCTAATCAAATCGACACCAAATCGTAACTCGAATTACGTATTTTAATTGTCAGTTATACGTGTGTGTGTGCCTTACGTGTTACCTGTGCATGTTACTTTTATGTTATTTCATGTTGTATAAATCAAGCGAACTCAATCGAACTCGAAGTCTAACTCGAATATGACCGAACCCGAACCCGAACACCGAATCGAACCATATAAGAAGTAGTTGGGACTGAAAGTAATTTGATTAGGAAACCCTATCGAATCGCTCTCAAATCGAAACCAAATCAACATCGCGCCGAACTCGCCATAGTAGGCGGCATCCGCACGGATGGCCCATCCGCATGGATGGCCAATCCGCACGGATTGCCAGTCCGCACGGATGGCCAGTCCGCGCGGATAGCCTACCCGGGTGCGTGCCATGTGCACGGCTCACCCCTTTCCCCTTTTGGCATCCTATAAATACACGGGTCACTCTCCACTTTTTCCACTTTTGGCAAGTGACGTCCGAACCACACGCATTCTCCACCTTTTTCCCAGATTTCTCTCAATCCAGGTAAGATCTTGCACTAATTCTTGTACATCTTTGATCACTACACCATTCTACACATTTCTATCTTTCGAATCATCGATTTTAACCATGAAATCATCCGGATTCGAGGTATTCACGGGTGACGTCATCATGAAGTTCGTAAGAACTTCATGCCTGGCTTCATTCCACCAAGAATATCTCAGATCTAAACGATTTCTACAAGTTTTTACAATAAATTCACCTAGATCTAATGTCCTCTCCTTTTTACCCTTAAAACCGGTACGAATCCGATCAGTCCTAGTGTTTTACTCGTCAATAGTGATACCCTAGTTCCAGAGCTGGAGTTGTACCATAGACAACTGAATTCGGGGTTAACCGGGATGACCGTTCTGAGTCGCCGGCAGGCCGAGTTAGGGTGGTTCCTGACCGGTCTAGTCACGCGGGTAAGAACACAACTCCAAGTGGTTGCCACGTAATCAGAACGTCTCGATAAACGACAACAGAAACCAAGTGAAGACGAGCGGGACAACCAGACCGCACGGACTAGCTGTCCGCACGGACGAGCCATACGCACGTACAGCCCATACGCACGTACGGGTCATACGCACGGGCTGTCACCCGCACGGACTACTCTTGGGACCCACTCTCTAAACGAGGTTTGAGTATCGACGAACGAGCAATCCGGACGGACGACCTCTGAATGAATTACTCTTCGGATCATGAGATACTAAGGCCCTAAAATGAAAAATCAACCAAACTTCATCCGCACGGCCAAGCCGTACGCACGGACAGGCTATCCGGACGGATTCTCTCTGCCCGCGCGCACTGGCTGCCCGCACGGACTACCACACGCACGGACCGCCGTCCGCGCGGCCGGCTTGAAAGGTAGAAACACTTTGGTGTTTTCTAAATGCTACAACGAAAACTCCAAAGCACAAGCCATCATACACAAACACATCTTAGGAAGAAACAATCCACTTGAACAATTAACCACACAAGCAATCTAACCGTACGGATAAGTCGCCCGCACGTATAACTAGTCCGCACGGGTTGCCACCCGCACGGACAGTCACACGCACGGATGACCTATCCGGATGGAACACCGTCCGCACGCATCACCATCCGCACGCATCACCATCCGTACGGATAGGTCATGCGCACGGATGACCTCTATTCACGGGCAACTGATCCGCACGATCAGTCATTCTACCCACTCTCGCTTGTACTGTTTTTACGCGTCACTTATCGTTACGTTATCAAATCTATTCAGGCTAATCGTACCCACTGTAAAGCGCTCCCTTCAATCCATACCGCTGTGAGTATACTCGAACCCTTTTTGCTTTAGCACTTTTGGGTGTTACATACGTTACAACTATTCAAACTACAACTATCACACTACTCAAGCTATTTTAACGCTTAACCATTATTGCATGTTATACGTGGCTTATGAATGCTTGTTTGTTATGTTTACACATGGAATGCTGTCTACCTGCCTTAGCAACGATAGTACTATAGTTTGGACTCAGCACCCGTTCACACGGGGGTTGTTAAGGATCTTTTACTTGCATGGGTTACAGGGGTAATCATGTATTGCGAACTGCCTTGGGCGGTCAACCCGCAGTCATTGGTATCGATGGATCTATGTCGATAACTAACGTGCTTCATTTCACTATGTGTACGTGCTGGTTATGCGTAAACGAATTCGAACTCTATATGCTATTATCAAACTTGTATGCTCACCTTTACATTTTTATGTATTGACATTATTTTAACGTATGTGACAGGTGCCTAGGTTGTTTATATGCTTCTCGGGCTGTGATGAAATTGAAGCTAGGAACTGGAGTCCTAGAAACCAACGAATAAATTAGTTATGTTTAAATCTGAGTTGTCGGAACAGAATATTTGTTTAGTTTTTGTCTGTAATAACTTGTTTTGCTATTTGAGACATGGTATGGGACATGTTAACTTAATTTGAATGGTAATGATAGTTGTTATGGAAACTTCTGGACAATCTGTTTCGCTCAGTGCCGCGCCCCGATGATTCCGCCATCGGTTGGGGTGTGACAATAACCTTCCGAGGTTATACCTTATGGTCACGACGTTTAAGTAGTTGTATGATAGGTAGTTTATATGCCTTAGGTAAATTACCAGAATACCCTTTTCATGTATAATTGGTAATTAAGCATATGTAACCTAAACTTTTGTCACATAACTGATTATGTAACATGTTTAGGCATATAACACTTGTCATAGGACTAGTTAAACGGTCCGAACGCGTTTCACGCGAACGACGCGTTAAAGTAGCATAAGCTACCTAAACGGGTCGTAATGGGTCGTAAGCACTTAGATTAAGGTTTCATTTAGTATGTAGGCTTTGTTAAACCATATGACATGAGTCTCTATACTCGTTTGGTTTACGAACCCTCATTCTATCAGATCTTCTGATTTAGGTACGGTTTATTAACATAGTTACCTATATTAGGTGTCGTTTGATATCCGTGATCTCTAGCATTGTTTTGTTGTTACTCAAGGACTACTAAGCAATCTCAAGTGAGTACATAGAACCCCTCTTTTACTGTTTTCCAAACTGTTTTGGGGTGGAACACATGTGCCTAGTTGTTACTTTCATGCTTTCCTGTTTTCACATCATATACCTGCTATGTTCGTTAGTACATTATAGTACATGATTTTATTACATCTTATGCTAGGTATGCCCATTGTGTGCATTACTTAGTACATCGTTTTACATTACATTTTATGCTACGTATGTCTATTGTTGTATACGTAGTACAGGTCACATGCTACGTATGTCTATTGTTGTATACGTAGTACAGGTCACATGCTACGTATGTCTATTGTTGTATACGTAGTACAGGTCACATGCTACGTATGTCTATTGTTGCATACTTAGTACAGGTCACATGCTACGTATGTCTATTGTCGCATGCTTAGTACATTTGTTATTCATCACATGCTTACATTTTGGATACATATTACATGATTTACATTAGAGATGAACATTTTACTTTGATAGTTTGGTTTGAGTAAGTGATTAAGTAACGAGGCGTGTGTAATATGATACAAGCATGGTGGATACGCCGCTGGTACTTCCTATATATAAGTGTTTGTATGGTATTACATGTCGTAGCGTTATTTGAATCATTTCAGTTTGATACATATAACATTTTATACAAATAACATACTTTTCACAATACATTGTTTTACAAACAACTTATCTTATACAAACACATTTTACAATGGTTATTCAATTAACCATACATTATTCTCTTATTTATACATATCATCTGATCTTATCGATTTTCAAATGATTTACAAAACAAAGCAAATAACAAGGTTCATGACTAAACATTTTCTCAAACATAAGTCATGAAACCTGTTTTCACAAAACCTATGTATCTCACAGGCATTTTTATGCTGACGTACCTATTTTCACATGTGTTTTCAGGTGATGATGTATAGGACTTATCAAGACATACTTAGGCGGACCTGTGCCTTAGTGACTTAAAACGAGACAAGAACTAGTTAATTTATGTTATGTACTCTTTATTTCTTGTTTAAAGACAATGTAATCCGCTTGTTTAATGAATAAAACGAAACTTTAATTGCCATGGATTTGAAACATTAATTCTGTTACAACACTCCCCGACGTTTCCGCCACGTTTTGTATGTTCTACGTGGTCGGGGTGTGACAGAAAAGATGGTATCAGAGCTCATGGTTATAGGGAATTAGGTTATTAGTAATACTTTGACCTAGTCTATAACCTTCTTAGGACCATAACGCGAGTTTACTTGCGTTTAGTCATAAAACAATACTGTCACCTATCCTTAGGCGACGACCACAACAAGAACATAAATTTCCAAACCGCTTTGAAAACTAATCATCTGTTCTAGGATGATTGATTACTAGGTTTTGAACCCCTTTGAATTTTCAAAAATCTCGTCAAGGTTTTGGGTTTTAAATAATGTGAACACGTGCAAACTGGAAGGGTGAATGCCTGTATTCTGGGTTTTCTGTCTAGGCAAGCACTTCGTATACATCTCATCAGACGCGAGGCCAGTTGTGCTTACCTGGGAATTCTTGGGATGAGCATTCACTTATAGGCGAGCATGTCTTCGCGATACATTATTTTTGACCCATTTACTTTGATTTGTCACCATCTCATTTGTTTTCCTTAGGTAACAAACAAATGACCACAATTTTCATTCGTTACCATTCTGTATTGATTTTCCAATAACCTTTCACTTGTTTCTTCCTAAGACTTTCATTTCCTTCTAGAATGTCTATTCCTTTCAGCACTGGTCAAATTCCCGAGCGAACAGCCAAATTTGTCCAGCAAATAGGCGAAGTGATTCAGAAGACTGTGGATCTAGGCATTGCCATGGCTCGTCTACAATGAAGCCTCTCGTCTCAACAATGAAGCCTCTCGTCTCGACAATGAAGCCACTCAAGAGCCACCAAAGGAAGCAGAAGTCAGGCTTGCACCAACATCAAGGAAGCGTAAGGCTTCAAGGAAACCCGCAGTAGTTGCAGCTAATCAAGCGGGACCTAGCCAAGTGACAGCAATACCAGCCAGGAAGCCATACATAGGAACTGCCCCTTTGTGCAACCAATGTAGCCTTCATCATCAGGCTAGTGTGAAGTGCCGCAAATGCCATATTTGTGGACTTATAGGTCATACGGCAAGGGTTTGCCCAACTACAGCAGTACCAAATCAAGCAGGACCCATCCGGGTGGTAGCACAACCTGCTAAGAAGCAATACAAGGGAACGGCGCCATTTTGTGACAAATGTAATGGGCATCACCAAGCTCACTTACAGTGTCATCTGTGTGCATCGTGCGGGCGACTCGGTCACCTGGAAAATGTTTGTCGTTGTAACCCGAACCAAGGTGGTCCAAACCAACCACAAGCCAACTCTGCTCAAGCTCGTTTCTCACCAGGGTCTTGCTACAACTGTGGCAAGATGGGCCATTTCCTAAGGGATTGCCCAAAGCTTGCTAATGCAAATCCAACCCACGGATGAGCAGTTGGCTGACTAGAAGATGTTGCTGTCTTATGCTTTTGTTCTTTTGTTTCCTTGTAATATGAAACAATCTGTTTTGTTTATAAATAAATCGTTGTTCACAAATTCTGATATACATGTATAGTTACATGTGTGTATGATTTTTCTATGATACCTGCATTAAGGAACTATGTTCCTTACAAACTACTCTCGTGATTTCTCTCTTTCAAATGATCGCTCATGATTCTCTCAAAAATTTTAAGTACTCGTTTCACTCTAAGAAACAAAGTACAGAAAATAAAGTGACATTATGAGTAATCATGCTTCTGCACATCTGTGCCTTTGAATCCTTGGTTAAATAACTAAGGGTGTTTCCAAATCTCATACTCATTACGTGTAAATTTTTCAACATATACAGTACAAGTATTTCAAAAACAATCTTCATGATCTCAAAACATTTCATATAGTTTGAAAACAATTTTTCTAGATACATTGTCTATGTTATTTCAAAAACATTGGCCATGTTATCAAAACCAACCTTTCTGATTTCAAAATATTTCATATAGTCTGAAGACAATATTAACACAATACATTTTCTTATCAAGTGCATGATTTCGAAAAGCATCATTCATGTCTTTCAAAAACCTTATACATAATTTCAAAATTCATCTCGCATGATTTTAAAACATTTTTGTAAATATATCTATCTAATACACCTACTTTATGATTTCAAAAGTATTATATATAAGGTTTCAAAAACGTTAAACACATTTTCTTAAAGGAACCCCATGCATAGTTTTCAAAAATATTTTCCTCATACATTGACTTAACCTTCAAATTTCGCTTCATATGTCGCCTTGGCATATCAGGCATCTCAACTTCATAAGCATTTTACATCATGTTTTGACCTAAGCACATCCAGTGCAAGGTTTCAAAACATCTTCAACTTTTAAATCCATGTGGGATCTTTTTATTTTCACAATTAGATCCTTGTGGATAATTGTCATACAAATCAGAGTCCTTAATTGGATTCCTTATGTACCTAAATTCGAACATTTCGGTTCCTTATAATCGAAAACGAATTTTTCTTTTAAAAAATCTTTCTATCTTTATAGTTAGATTCTTGATAACGTTTAAAGTACCAAATGAAATCCACGGAATTGGATTCCTGGTGTGCTTTAAGTATCCGCGTCCAAAGATAACAAATCAATAACCAAGTTAAACAACTATGTGATTATGTGCTTATGTGTTTCTTTTTATGTTTTTGGTGTAATCCAAGTTTTTGTTATCCAAATCCTCGTAGAATCTTCCATATCTTCGTATAAGGGATTCATAGTAGGATATCCAAAGGTGCTATATTAAATCCTCAATGGGCTTGTGCGTAATAGTAAAGACCCTTGGATTATATTGTACCATTCCACAATTAGACCCCTGAGTGGTCGAGGTAAACAGATTGATCCAAAAATCTGGTTAGGAATATCATGTGATGATATAGCTGAAAGGACTCCTTGGTGGCCTAATTAAAAAGGATCCTTTGTCGATCTAATTAAAAGGACCCTAGGGTAGTCTAGTCACACTCATCACATGTTTGATTTTTCCTCCCCTTCACATTACAAACAAATTGTGCGGACTATGCAAGGAATTGCGTAATTATGGATGCATACATAATTATGAAAATCAGTGCACGGAAACCACAGCGAGTTTTGTCATGTGTCTAGAGTTCGTTTCGTTTATTTTCGGTTCTGAAGAAATGGTGGAAAATGACCCATTTCGTTCATTTTCGGTTCTGAAGAAGAGGTGGAAAATGACTCATTTCGTTCATTTTCGGTTCTGAAGAAGTGGTGGAAAATGACTCATTTCGTTCATTTTCGGTTCTGAAGAAGTGGTGGAAAATGACTCATTTCGTTCATTTTCGGTTCTGAAGAAATGGTGGAAAATGACTCATTTCGTTCATTTTCGGTTCTGAAGAAGTGGTGGAAAATGACTCATTTTGTTCATTTTCGGTTCTGAAGAAGTGGTGGAAAATGACTCATTTTGTTCATTTTCGGTTCTGAAGAAGTGGTGGAAAATGACTCATTTCGTTCATTTTCGGTTCTGAAGAAGTGGTGGAAAATGACTCATTTCGTTCATTTTCGGTTCTGAAGAAGTGGTGGAAAATGACTCATTTCGTTCATTTTCGGTTCTGAAGAAGTGGTGGAAAATGACTAATTTCGCTCATTTTCATTTCTAAAGAATGCCTGTTGAAAATAACTCCGTTCATTTTTCATTTTTGAAAAATGTCCGTTAAATAGAAATAACAGGATTATGCCTTGCTTATCTTTGATGGTTATTTAACACAAAGTCACAAATAGACTCCTACGAATGAATTTCGGGACGAAATTTCCTAAAGTAGGGGAGACTGTGACACCTGTGTCACTTCAACCATCAAACAAATGCCAAACCAATGAAATATCGTATTTCATACTTGGGATTTGTAAAAATATGTGTATCAATTGCACATATCAACTCTTGTTCGATTTCAAGCTCTAAATCGCTTTCTGGAAGGTTATACACGCACTGATGCGTAAATATAACCAGTTTAATGCAACGAACACTCCGGAATAGTGAAATAGGCTTAACATACCTTAAATAACCTTTACATAACTTAGAAATAAGTTTTGAAGGCTTTGGTATGGCAAAATCAAGTTAAATCACTTACAGGGACTAAAGTTGACAAACTGTGAAAGTATGCCAATTTGAACTGTAACAGACATTTCGGAACATGACCATAAGTTAAACATACCCTAAATATCCTTTACATAGCTTAGAAATAGGCTTTAAAGGGTTCGGTGTGCTAAAATAAACTTCTGGGTCATTCAGGGACTAAAAGCGTCAAAAAGTGCACAAGTTTGCATTTTCGCGCATAACGTACGTTCTGAATACATCTGGACATCCAAAAATTTATGTAAGCACTAAAATATTTTATTTTAGTGTTCGGCATAAGAAAAATCCATTTGTCACGCATTTTGGATCGTTTTTCGTGCTTGTGCGCATTCCGTCGTAATTAATCGAACATCGCGTTCGTACGGCCAAACGAACCAACATCCGACATATTTTTGAGCATGTTTCATGTCCACAATGTTTAGGCATCATTTTAGGGACTTAAAGTTGGCTTTACGGGCCTTAGAAGTGTCGAAAATGGCTTAAAACATCAACAGGGACTGAAACTGTAATTCTGCAAACATGTTTCTGATCTGCAACTCCCAGGCGGCCCGCCTGAGTTTTAGTAGATCCTGAAGCGGGCCGCGTCCGACTCTCTGATCAGATAATATCGAACAGTCAGCAGTTTCCAGCTGTTTGATCCTCACCCACACATTCTCAACTGCACATTCATCTCATTTAGACCCATTTTTAGCTACCATGAGTTTCCGACACTTGTACGGATGCGATTAAGGCACGATATTCGACAAGCAATCTTAACGATTCGGGTATTCCTATAAATACCCCATCCCCCATTGCTTCAAACTCACAAGAATCTGATTAAAAAGACTCTAAGTTGGAACCATTGTTCCATACCTGAGTTATTTTGATCACGATTAGCATTCGGGGACCCTTCGTAAGTATTCTTTCGTTCTTTTCTTTATTTTATTGCTTTTCGAGTCCGAAAGTAAAACCTTGTTTGACTTTCTGCGTTGACCAGTTATGGTCAATGCGAAGTTCGTTTGAACTTCGCAACGTGATTGTAATCACGATGGTCATAGTCCCTTGGGACTATGCCTACTGATTACCACGTTGTCTAGGGACGTAAGGGTAAGCGATCTGATAAATCGCTTATACCTTCGAACCCGACCCAGTTTGGTCGATCATTAGGATCCGACCAAATACATTAGGTGACCATAGTATATAGGGAATAACCTTCCGAGGTTATACCTTATGGTCACGACGTTTAAGTAGTTGTATGATAGGTAGTTTATATGCCTTAGGTAAATTACCAGAATACCCTTTTCATGTATAATTGGTAATTAAGCATATGTAACCTAAACTTTTGTCACATAACTAATTATGTAACATGTTTAGGCATATAACACTTGTCATAGGACTAGTTAAGCGGTCCGAACGCGTTTCACGTGAACGACGCGTTAAAGTAGCATAAGCTACCTAAACGGGTCGTAATGGGTCGTAAGCACTTAGATTAAGGTTTCATTTAGTATGTAGGCTTTGTTAAACCATATGACACAAGTCTCTATACTCGTTTGGTTTACGAACCCTCATTCTATCAGATCTTCTGATTTAGGTTCGGCTTATTAACATAGTTACCTATATTAGGTGTCGTTTGATATCCGTGATCTCTAGCATTGTTTTGTTGTTACTCAAGGACTACTAAGCAATCTCAAGTGAGTACATAGAACCCCTCTTTTACTGTTTTCCAAACTGTTTTGGGGTGGAACACATGTGCCTACTTGTTACTTTCATGCTTTCCTGTTTTCACATCATATACCTGCTATGTTCGTTAGTACATTATAGTACATGATTTTATTACATCTTATGCTAGGTATGCCCATTGTGTGCATTACTTAGTACATCGTTTTACATTACATTTTATGCTACGTATGTCTATTGTTGTATACGTAGTACAGGTCACATGCTACGTATGTCTATTGTTGTATACGTAGTACAGGTCACATGCTACGTATGTCTATTGTTGCATACTTAGTACAGGTCACATGCTACGTATGTCTATTGTCGCATGCTTAGTACATTTGTTATTCATCGCATGCTTGCATTTTGGATACATATTACATGATTTACATTAGACATGAACATTTTACTTTGATAGTTTGGTTTGAGTAAGTGATTAAGTAACGAGGCGTGTGTAATATGATACAAGCATGGTGGATACGCCGCTGGTACTTCCTATATATAAGTGTTTGTATGGTATTACATGTCGTAGCGTTATTTGAATCATTTCAGTTTGATACATATAACATTTTATACAAATAACATACTTTTCACAATACATTGTTTTACAAACAACTTATCTTATACAAACACATTTTACAATGGTTATTCATTTAACCATACATTATTCTCTTATTTATACATATCATCCGATCTTATCGATTTTCAAATGATTTACAAAACAAAGCAAATAACAAGGTTCATGACTAAACATTTTCTCAAACATAAGTCATGAAACCTGTTTTCACAAAACCTATGTATCTCACAGGCATTTTTATGTTGACGTACCTATTTTCACATGTGTTTTCAGGTGATGATGTATAGGACTTATCAAGACATACTTAGGCGGACCTGTGCCTTAGTGACTTAAAACGAAACAAGAACTAGTTAATTTATGTTATGTACTCTTTATTTCTTGTTTAAAGACAATGTAATCCGCTTGTTTAATGAATAAAATGAAACTTTAATTGCCATGGATTTGAAACATTAATTCTGTTACAACACTCCCCGACGTTTCCGCCACGTTTTGTATGTTCTACGTGGTCGGGGTGTGACAAAAGCTGATATTTTTATAATTCCAGAAGACTCAAAATATTGTATTTATCGAATAAAATCAGTAGAAAAAGGTTTGGGGTCAAAAGGATTTGTAAAACTCATTTTATGGCTTAAAAGGGCAAAACCGTCATAACCCGAATCAACCTAGAGACCTATGTTATGCTCAGCCAAAAATTAAATAAAAATCTTCAAAAATCCCAAAATATTATATTACATCAGTGGGTAAAAAGTTTGATATCAAAAAGTGGGTTTAAATAGGCTATACGCTAATTACGCCAATTAATTAACATAAAGCTTTCAAATTACGCTAATGAGCATAACTCTTAATCTAGACCTCAAACTGATATCAAATTTTAGGTGCAAGTTTATAAATCAGTAAGTAAGGTTTCTACTCTTTCATTTTTTCAAAAATCATGTTTTATAGTCAAAAGGGCATAATAGTCAACATTTAAGCATTAATCGGAAACATGCATATGAATCGGATAAGTATTGAATCAAGTTGCATAATCTCAGAGAGTTATACTTATATGAAACCTGGTCCAAAATAAGCTCTAAGGAAGGTCTTAAACATGCATAAACGGGTCAGAACTGAAAGTCAAAGCAAAAGTCAAAATATGCGACTTTCGGTTCCTATCCGGGTTTAATACTGAAAATTGTCGAGTTGAACATGTTGGGACATGTTCTTACATTAATTACCATATTATATTAATGATCAAACAGGTTGCATGGACCCTACATTGCTATTTATGCTTAAATTTAAGAATACACATTCTGTTGACTTTTTAAAGTAAGCTTTGACTCGACAATTAACATAGTTAGAGTGGGAATCTGAAAGTACCCTTTTAAGGATTTGTTACCCACATAAATACCTACTTGTAGGTACCTTCAATTCGAGAAATGACTGAGCGGATTTCAATTAATCGCAAAGTCAAATTTAAATTACGATGGTTTGACTAATAGCTAATTAACTAAGCTAAAACGAAAACGAAGGGTTATGAACACTTACAAGAGTCCTAATTACTATTAGAGATCACTAGAAGGCCTGAGGTTGATCAGAGAGCTTCAGAATTTAGAATGCAAGTGAAGTATCAAGTGAACTCATCACCTATTTATACTTTTCGGGACTTCGTATGATCGCGACAAGTGTCGGGGACATGTAATCAGATTAGGACAGGTGTTAAACCACCTTTTAAAACCAGTGGGCAGCCCCTAGAATCGAGTTTGAGAGCTAGGAACCAGTTTTGAACAACATCCAGCAATAAACAGGCTGTTTTCAGCTGTTTTCCACATCTGGCCAGGCCTCGCGGCCCGCGTAGGGAACAACAGGAAGTTACGCGGCCTGCCTGACAGTCTAACTCAGCAACAGCAGTTTCAAATATGGCAGGAATGGCCCCTATGAGCTTTTATGGTTATTTTAGGCACGTTTAAGGCCCGTTAACCTAATTTCAAGGCTCTAACATGATGCCTAAATATAGGGGACGTGAAACATGCTCAAAAATATGCCGGATGTCGGTTCGTTTGGTCGTACGGTCTCGTTGTGCGTCGAATTACGACGAAACACGGACGGATGCTAAAAAAGGTCCAAATTACGCGACGAGTGGAATTTTATCAAGGAGATCACTAAAATAAAATATTTTAGTGCTTACATAAATTTTTGGGTGTCCGGAGATGTTCACAATGTGAGATACGCGCTAAAATGCAAACTTGTGCACTTTTTGACACTTTTAGCCCCTGCATGACATAAAAGTTTATTTTTGCGCACGAAACACCTCTAAACCTATTTCTAAGCTATACGAAGGATAAATAGGGTATATTTAACTCATGTACATATTCCGGAATGTCGGTTATCATATGAATCGGCATACTTTTGCCGTTTGACGCAATTAGTCCTTAATTGCGCAAAGTAGCGTGAAATGCCGTTTAACGATATCCAAGCCTTCCATGGCCCATATTGCTCATTCCCAAGCATATACATACATGTTACTACGCTCCCGTTCGCTTAAATGGTCACCGAAGGGCGTAGATTCAAAAGTTGACGCTTTAGGTCCCTCTATTGCGCAAACTTGCGCATTTCATCATTTAATAGTATTGAAGCCTCATCTAATCCATATTAGACATTATTGAAAGTATTATTTAACATCACGATGCTTTGGATTCGCTAAAAGGTCATTCAGAGGTATAATTAAACATATTGACACTTTTAGCCCCTCTAACTTGCAAAGTTGCGCGTAACTTTACTTATAGGCATAAAAACTTTAGATGGCCATTATTTGGCATTCCCGAGAGTATAATTAAATATTATTAAGCTCCCGGTTTGTTAGAAGGTCACTCAGAGGTAAGAATTAACATGTTGACGCTTTTAACCCTTTATTGCGCAAACTTTCAATTAATTACGCAAACGACTATACTTATTCATCAAGTGGCACATTTGTGAATATAAACATCGTGAGAGGTTTTTGGAGACTTATTTTAGGTATGCTAACACTTCCAGTCCTTTTATTATCAAAGTTTTTGATTTTTCGAAAAATTAGTCCCTTAAATTCAACATTGGACTTTATTAGGGTTTATTACACGTGTCATTACATCATTGGACGTGATTTTTACGAGGTGTTACATCCTCACCCCCTTAAAAGAAATCTCGACCTCGAGATTTGCTAAAATGCTGGAAGTACTTTTTGTCACATAACGGACTTAACTTCTATAGCATATCTGGAGTCTCTCCAAGCTCCCAATTTGACCTCTATATAATAGGTTCATGTATCCTTTTTGAGGTTTCTTATCCTCTCGATCCGAATTCGATACAGGTTTATCATTATATCACAAGTCTGCCAACCGTTATGTGATAGTGCTTCTTGACTTATTGGCGAAACATATCCTTTAATCCTTAGGGTGTAATACATTGCGAGCTCCGCCAAGCTCCTTAAATAGGTTTTAGCTCATAAGTTATTTGATCTTTGATACATTCAATTCCTTTGAATGATTTTATATATTCAGAGCTTAACTAGTCTGGTAATTAACAAATTGGCACACCCTTCCAGAGTGATATCTTTGTTGAACCTTATTCCTTAACAAGGACTTAGGAGGGTTGCTATTTTCATTAATCTTTGATTTTCTGCCAAAACTGGCAATCTTACAGATGATCATGGATTTGTATGATCCTATTCGTTGTTTCCAAGGCAATTTTCAGATCTTGATGATTGGACGTACCAATCTTCTGTTTAACAATAGGTATTCAACATTCCATCTAAGCAAGGTCTCCAAAGGAGCAGCCTTGATACTTATACATCAACTATTATAGAAAAGCTTATCTCAATGTGAAATGGTTATTCCAACCATTACTTAAAACTAATCTTAAGGGATAGTTAATCCTCACAGTTAGTCAAACAAATCGACGATCCTGGGCAGCTGATGGAAATTCTTAATTGTTGCCTAATTTGGGTTGCGGTATTCAATGCATAAGCAAAATGAACCGTCTTTCTTAATTAACAATACCGAATTCTTAGAATATAGGGTTAGGCTATATGAATTCTTTATTTTCAAAACATATTTAATTGGGGTTTTGATTCTTCCAATAATGGCACTAGCCGTCTTGGAGATTTCATAAGAATACAACCCTAAATGGGATATAAATCTTAATTCTACCTGCCTCTCAGGAGGTAAACAGGGTAATCAAGATACAATGAGGTTACAGAGATTTTCCAAATCTCAGGCTCCAGTTCATCTGTCATATTCTGTGTCAGATAAGTGACACATTTATGTCACAAGTCCATGAATTCCTTAATCGAGAACATTTACTTTGGGAATTCCATTCTGGATATCATCCTTGAATACCATTAGTTGACTTTAGTACCATATGACTATTAGAATATCCTTGCGGTTCCATGCATTAAACCTCCATACTGATCAGGCATGGAAGCAATCTATGGAACATATCAAGATACACCAATCCTCATGTGGCGCTTTTATCATACCATCTGGTATTCGCAATCGATAGAGATCAAAGAGATATCAACTATACATGTTGTCGCACTTCTTCTAGAGAGAGGGTACTTCTAGAATTCCATGATTAGAGATTTCTAACAGGAACAGAAGAAATGGTTCTTATGATTTTGCCTGTAAGTTTTACCTTACACTTACTAACTGGGGTTCTTACGGGAAAGATTAAAAGTTTGCTAAGCTTATGGTTTTATGAGAGACTTAGCAGTACCTGCAACCAAACGTAACTCCTAGCCATAAAATCACCATAATGGATTTATCTGGTGTCATTATTAATGTGAGCTGCCTCTAATCATACATCAGGAGGCCTAAACGCCTCCATTCTTAAACCTTTTAAACTTAGCTATAAAACCTTTGACAAATTGTAGGGCAATCTCGGCCTCAACTGGTTATTTCTTAATCTATAAAACGTGAGTAGTTGAGGTGGATCCATAATGGATTCATAATAAGCAGGCTTTGAAATCTTAATGTGCCCTCTTATTGCCGATGCTAAATCATATTATATATATAGTGCATTATGCTTAAATTCTAGGTTAACCGTATAAGAGCACTATTTCCATCAATGAACCAAGGTCTGCAGCACACTGCCGATAGTTTATAAATCTTATGGGGAAGTCGGAAAATTATTACTCAATCTTTTCCTATTCCGTGACGCGTATAATAGGTTTTCTAATAAGGTCCTTAAAACTTGGACCATCCCATAATGTATAAGAGGATCTTTCTTGTGGATTTCATTAATGTCCTCACTAATAAAGGGTATTACCCTCGAATGATTGTGATGTATACCTTACCATGTTCCTTCTAGTATAACCACTAATATACTTAATGGTTTCTACTTCATCCTTTCTAGTGTTTAGTCAACATAAGCAAGCCAAGAGTAACCAAAACATAGAGGTAAAATCTTGGATTCTAATACTTAGTCAACATAAGGAGGATAAGTAGGTGACTTATAGTAAGAAGTAAGGAAGTTATTGTACATGTGCTTACATTCAATCAAAATAGAAATTTCACAAACTAGGCACCTAGCTCGGTTGGCTAGGCGCGCGAAAGGGTGAGGCCTAGACCCAGGTTCGATTCCGGGGACGGCCGGTTCCACCATTTTATTTTTTTTTTGTTGTTTAATATTAATTAAACGTACGGATACATGTAATTATGAGGGTTGTCTCATAAGGAGTCTTGATAACTACTTGTTTCTTATTATACACAATATGGGCTTGATTTTCAAGACAACCAATCGATTTTTATCACTATATTGAGTCCTTATACTTTAACGGAAACTAGGACATCGGACGAATGATTCCTAATGGATATAAAACATCCATCTAATATTGCTGAAGTAGTCTCTGAGGTACTATCGACCAGTTTTACTTTATACTTAACGCTTAGAGTTTTAACAGGCAGATTTAATGATTTACAAAATCTATTGTCTACGAAAGACTTATCTGAACCTGAATCAATAATACTCTAGCATGAGCGTTATTGATAAAGAAAGTACCTGTTGTGACATTGTCATCCTGAATAGCCTCTTGAGCGTCCATTTGAGAGCTCCCAGCTTTGGTCTCCTTAGCCTCCCCAGGCTTCTTGGTTTTATTTGGGCAATTTGTCTTGATATGCCCTATTTCATTGCAACCATAGCAGGTTGCGTCCTTTATGTCTTGGCACTCCAAGGTCTTGTGCCCTTTCTTGTTACAAATCCCACAAGGCCTAGCTTGTGACTCCAGAGTGCATTTCCTTTTAGTTGCCTTCTTTGGGCAGCGGTTAATTATGTGCCCCTTCTCGCCACAATCATAGCATGTGGCGTCCTTCAAGTCCTTACACTCATGGGTCTTGTGATCCATCTCCTTGCAGATGACACATCCCCCGGTCTGCTCATAGAAACATTTTCCGAAATGCTTCTTCTTGCAGGTTTTACATTTGGGTTTTGCCTCCTTTGGTTTGGACTGGTTATAGTTCGAACCGGTCTTATCCTTTTTACAACATTTATTTAGGGTATCATCGCACTTTCGCTTATGATCCTTCAACACACGGTCCATGTGACAACCCGCACTAAACCAGGTATCCGTACAACTTAATTAATGATTAATTACTACTTGATTACTGTGCTTGATTGAACTAGCTGATAAACTGCTACCTGCATACTGATACATGCACTTACTTGCATCATACTTTATTTGCTGTCACTACATTATTTACATACTGGACCCTAGTGACAAACATGATGCACAAAAAGCACAGTAGCACTAAACGGATACACAGTGAACATGCTGATATAACCAGCATCAGGCAGACACTGCCTCTAAGGCCTGTTAAGAGCCTCATATATTTTGACTACACTGGTAGTGAGTGTAGGGATATAAGGGTTGTGTTACCGCGTCTCTAGGGATAAGATACACTGATTCGGATGTGCCAAAAACGTACTTTAAAGTACCAAACACAGCACTTTAATAATTTAACCAGCTTCTAGCTGACTAATAAAGTGCCAGTACATGAGAAAATAACACTAGACACTTTCTAAAGTGTTGGAAACTAAATGTGTCACTAAAAACAACAATAACGACACTTTAAAGCTTTTGTAACACTTTAACGGATTACTATCCAACCGGACACCCGGACTTTACCCGGAACATGAAAATATTAATATTTTCACTAACTATATTTTTCTGAACCAGTTAGGGTCCCTGATTACCCTAACACCCGCCATAACGTGCAACATACAACTAACGAGGTTAAATACTTAACTTACCTATTTAACCTAAACTATATCCTAACTATCTAGTTTGGATCGAACCCCCCCCCCCCTTCTCATAACCGGCCCCATAATCTAGGGGACACACAAGTACAAGACTTATTATTTTTATTAAGCTTGGTTTAGTATCTAGAGGACATATGAACCCATGGTTAATAACTCCTTAATCTTGTCTATAAAATACATGGTTTACATGAGAGCATTATTCATAATCAAACACCACTCAACACTCTCTCTTGCTCCTTACCCACTCTCGGCCGAACACCCCTCATTCACACACCCATCTTCGGCTTTTGTTCTTCACATTCCATCATCATTCAAGTGTTAGAGGTCACGTATTAGGAGCCTCGGAGCAAGCGGAACGCGAAGGACCACTTCCGTTAGCTTTTATCCACGCGTTTTTCATCACGATTCTTCCCTAGCCCCGAGCTAGAGGTATATTGTTTAAAACTCATATTTAAGCATGTCTAAAGTGGTTAAAAGAACTTTCGTCGGTTAAATATCGAAAACATAAGTTTTGATGCATTAAAGTCTAGTAAAATCACAAAAATGGTGGATAATAACATATAACTTGTGTAAAAGTCGTAGGACTTGAAATATGTGATTATTGAGACCCGATCTATGATGTGGTAGCTCGGATCTCCGTTTAACCCGACTTTGTAAGATCATGTATCTTCACATAAGCTCGTTTTTGACTAAATACAAGGGTTAAAGGTGAAACTCTACCACACAAGATACATGAACTTGTGTGAAAATATTTTACTTGTGTAAAAGTGATTTAACCGGTAAAATGGTGCTTAAAACTAGCGGATCTACGCATCCGCAAGTGGTATTTTTGAAAGACCACACTTTAAAGAGATCATGTTTTTCTAAAGAAGGATCTTACACTAATAAATATGGTTTTATAAACCACAAGTGTGTAAACACTTGTGAAACAAAGAGGTCCGACAAAGAAGTAAATTTGTCACTTGTTACTAGAAGTTGTGAAGACGGATTTCTCTAAACACGAAGTTTTTATGAGATTAAAGTTACTTTATATAAAGATCTACATATATAAAGGATGTTTACACTATAGATTCGGAAAAACTGCAAGTTCATGCGATTATGCGATTTACATACTTGTCAACTAGTTTGATGTGTCGGAAATTGTTTGATTGAATAAAGAAGATTGTTGAATTGATTTGTTAAAAGAAAATGATACGCTTGAAAGCGTGGCCACCTCCAGTTACAGAGGAAACTCTGGCGAAATTTTCTAAAAACCTAACACTTAGACTTTTTACACAACAAGTGTTAGAACTATTTTTGGACATACTTTCGAAACATAAATTTCGCCAGCACTATATTTTACTAAATATTCGGAGGTGGGATTTTCACAAAGATTAACGTGATAAATATATTTGTCACAACACTGTTTATGATTATTTTGTGAAAATACGTAAATATTATTTAGAGTAAAAATAATATTTACAAGCGTTAATGATTCCAAAACTTTACGAACGCTTCCACAAACATATAAGTTACACCGGTAATTACATTACCACAAGATTGATAAAACGTAACTTGCGCACATGTATGGTATCCCCCATCCTTGGGAAGAAGAATAACTACCAAGTGTATACGGAACTTAAACACGAAATAGTTGTCTAACTATTTCCCAAAGACTTAAACTATAAAGCTAAGGCACGGCCGTCCGTCTAATAGAATTAGCACTTGTAGGTCGTTGCACAGCTTACTGTATTGGAGACACTTGGTAGAGACGCGCATTCACTGTGAGTTCATGTCCCCCTTTTCTCTAACTGTTTTCAGTTTTCTTAACTGCGGGGGTGAAATACATGTTACTTTGTTTACAAGTACTTTATACACGGTATGAATAACGTAAGGAGGTTTAGATCATGTGAATGGGTAGTTAGAACACCGAGGGACTCGAGCGGTAGATCTATCTGGGTGTAGCGAGCCCAGCTCCCGGCCCAACAGAACAGGCCTCTCGGAGGACTAACAGAACGGACCCGGAGTGACTTGGTACCCAACGCAAAATCGGCTAGGGTGTGTCTTTCTTACTTGCATTTCACAACATGCTAATGGCCTTGCAAACCATTGGTGATCACAAGTCCTCTTACACTGCTACATACCAGGAAACTTTATACTTACAAGTGTTTTTACTTACTCACTTGCACATGAACTCGCTCAACATTATTGTTGATTTTTCAACTCATATGTATTTCAGGAAATTAAACGGATCTGGCATGGTATGGAACGTTTTCCGCTGCACTTGTCATGGAGTCATCAGGGTTTAGGGGATGTGTCTCTTTCCTGGACAAGACACAGTCCTTAAACCACGTTTATGTTATGTTTCAGTTTGTAATGTTGTTGAACAAGGTTATGGTTGTTGGTTAAAACGATGGTACTGTATTTTGTTTTCAAAACTTAATGGATGACTTGCATGGTTTTTAAATTCATATAGCTTGTTATGATTAAGCTATGGTATTAAGAAGTCACACCAAAAATAACCACGCTTCCGCAAAGCCAGGGTGTGACAGCTTGGTATCAGAGCTCTGATCATAGCGAACTAGGATTCTGTCTCGAGTCTAGACTATGATCACTAGGGCTCTCACGAAAACATTTTTCTGCATACCACTTAAGTCCAGATCCACACTTTTTACAAACAAATGTTGAGCACATTTTATTTATTTATAGGCTCAGCTTGGAGGGCTGAGGATCGATCTGGAGGATCGAGATGGTCAAGGTAGTCGAGCACGTTGGTTTGTTATAGGATCGATCTGGAGGATCGAGATGATCAAGGTAGTTGAGCACGTTGGGTTGTTATAGGATCGATCTGGAGGATCGAGGTTTGGTTTAAGTGAAGGTTAGAACAGTCTTGTAGACTGGATGAAATTGGCTAGTAAGACTAGGAGAATTATGTGATGCCTTACTTGATAACTTATGTGATTACTTGATTTATGATTGACTACTTGTGCATATTTGTGTATATGTTACAGACACATGGATTCTACAGGCACTGGTGGTTCAGGCACCACAGGCCCGAGGCCTATCGTTTCAGACGACATTGAGTCATCGGAGCACGAGGTTTATACGTCAGACTTCACCAGCACGGATGATGATGACTTTCAGCCATTCGCCTTACCCGACGACGTTGATGAGCTCCCAGTTGATCTTCCAGCAGGGGATCTACCACTCGTTGTGATCCCTGCTCCAGTACCCCTTGCATCATACCCTGTTTTACCCATCGACGACGAGGAGGACGACGTCGATATATTTGAGGAGGAGCCTTTGGAGGATGCTCAGGGCGAGGCCCTACCTGCTGTTGCTCCCTTACTGGTCGCAGATGCTCCGGCTGCGGAGTCACCTGCTCATTCCCCAGTCGCGGACTCCTTGGAGTCTGTGGCTTCTGTACCCTCACATGCTCATAGTGCGCAGCACTTTTCCCATGGGTCCGATTCTGACCAGGCTTTTTCTGTTGCTTCCATACCTGGACTTGTTTTTTACCATGACGACGAGGGGGATTCAGATCCTATGTTTCCACCAGGATTTGATCCTGACCGTGATTTAGAGTTTGTCCCGATGGACGAGTTGATGGAGGATCCAGCAGATCCTATTGACCCTTTTGATCCGATTGATCCTGATTTCGATTTTGACATGGCGTTTGATGACCTTGAGCCTGCCATTGCTCCTGAGCAGGCAGCCGCTCTTGATCCTTTACCAGAGCATGACCCTGTGCATGCTGATGTACCTTTTGAGCCCATTGCTGATGATCCCCACATAGATGTTCCTGTTGATCCCATTGGTCCTTTACCCATTGTTGCTGTACCTGCTGACCACCCTATAGAGCACTTGGCGCCCGTTCACCCTGTTGTTGCTCCCTTATTTGATCCCGTTCCCATAGAGCCCGGACATGCACCATTCGCGGCACATATGGATCCACCGGATGAGTCTGCACAGCATGGCTGGATACCGGCAGACGAGGACGTTCCCCCATTCCCTCCACAGATTCCTGTTGCACCACATACTGACTTTTCGTTTCAGGTTCCTATGTTTATACCTCCAGCAGGGCCTGGAGAGGGCTCTTCAGCACACCCTGATGGGCATGTACCGATGCCCATGCCTTTCATGCCTCAGATTCCTTTTGTTCCACCCACTACAGCTCCTTTTGGTGTGGCACCCTTTGACCCCACACGTGAGCCACTGCTGTGGGCACCGTTTTCCCCCATGCCACCCACTGATCCATACCACAGGTCCTACGTGGGACACACCATTGAGGATGTATTGATGTCCTTTGTATACCAGCATGAGTCGCATGAGCAGCGACTACAGGAGTTGGAGAGAGCCCATCTGCAGCCATGTCAGTGCCATGGCCGGGTACCCTCCCCGTTACAGCCGTTTCGACCATTACCCCCTGACTATGCTGCTCGTCTTACTACTTTGGAGCAGCAGATTGCTTCCATTATTCGCACACAGCAGGTGATGGAGGCGGACTGGTTACAGTTGCGCCGTTTGTTTTATACCCATTTTCCTCCTCCACCACCATCTGCTTAGAGCTCATCGGTGCCACTTGGGTAGGCGAGGTGATAAGGCGGCGATTGCTTTTGACTGCACAGCTTTTTGGGGAGACTACGTTATGACTTGACTTTTGTTATGTACTTGATGTTGTATTGATACTGATGTAGCTTTTGACAGGGGTTATGTAGCCCCTAGTGATTGATGATTGTATGTATACACTTACGATGTGGTCTCATTTATATGGCAATCGCAGTTTTCTCACCATATTTGGATTCGCTTGATTACTTGTTTATATTTTGTGACATGGGATGATGTTTGATTGATATTTGTGATGTGTGATAACATGAGGTGTTATGTGATTATACTATTACTACCGTTATATACGTACACTATATTACGAACTGATTTACGTATTATAACAACGGAGCCTTACTATGGCCTAACCAACTTAAACCATCTTTTAGAAGATGCCGCCAAGACGCGAACCAAACATGCCCACTAACGAGGCAGAACTACAACAGATCATTGCCGCTGCCATAGCACAGTACGCAGCATCTCAGCCAGGAGCGAGCGGAAGTGTTAACCAAGGCAATAACAATCCACCTCACGGTAATACCACGCCATTCGAACCTACCATGTCCTAGCTGGACATCTTTAGCAATGATGCTAATGCCAAACACATGTTTTAACATACGTGCAGGATGCACCTACAAGCAGTTCTTAGACTGCAAACCAGTTAACTTCGATGGCACAGGAGGTGCAGTTGCCTTTACCCGCTGGGCTGAGAAAACCGATTCTGTCTTACGCATGAGCAAGTGTGCAGAGGATCAGCAAGTCACATACATTTCAGGGCTGTTTCTAGACGGAGCCCTATCTTGGTGGAACTTACAAGTCCAAACACTAGGCGAAACTGCCGCCTACGCCCTGACTTTGGCCGAATTGAAAGAACTGATGCGCAAAAAGTACTGTTCACGCGCAGAAATTCAAAGGTTGGAGACTGAATTTTGGCACTTAAAGATGGATGGGCCGAAGGTAGCAGAGTACGTTCAGAGGTTTCATGACCTATCTCAAGTGGTTCCTTATATGGTCACGCCAGAATACAAGCGAATCGAGCGCTTCATTTGGGGTTTGGCTCCCCAAATAATAAGCATGGTAACCTCCTCCAAACCAGCAACTATCACTGAAGCCATCGATTTGAGCGTGGCTCTCACCGAGGAGGGGATTCGTTTAAACAAGTTTGGTGATGTAAAGGCAAAGGAGAAAGAGACTCATGTTGAGTCGTCAGGAAGTAACAAAAGAAAGTTTTCAAACTTCAAACAAAGTATTAGCGGTGATGGTAAGAGAGGAGCTCCAAACACGCCAGCTCAGGGTACGACTGGCAGTGGAAGGAAAGGAAGGGGATATATGGGCACCCATCCCAGGTGTAACGCCTGCCAGCGTCACCATTCTGGTCAATGTGGGCTAAAAGTATGTGAAGCGTGTGGGAGACGTGGTCACTCTAAGGATACTTGTTGGGTCCCTGCCGGCCGCGGAGGCCAGGGAGGATATGGAAATAGAAATGATAACCGTGGTGGAAACGGAAACCGCCCACAAGGAAATTTTGGAGGAAACAAAAACCGAGGCAACAATGCAAACCAGGCTGGCAATGCCAACCAAAACAACACCCCAGCTGGAAATGGGGATGGTAATGGGCAGAGGCTCGGATGCTATAACTGCGGGGAAATCGGGCATTTTAAGAAGAACTGCCCAACGTTGAATCAGGCCCGTGGTAGAGTATTCCAACTCGAAGCTAGAGAAGCACGCCAAGATCCAAATGTTGTTACGGGTACGTTCCCTATCAATCAACGCTATGCATCCGTTTTATTTGATACTGGTGCCGATTATAGCTTCGTATCGTTAGAATTTAAGAATATGCTTGGGTTAGCTGCTCATAAGTTAGACATTCCCTACTCGATCGAATTAGCTAATGGAAAGTTAGTGGGAGCCGACGAAGTAATCAGAGGTTGTGTGATAGAATTGGGAGAACGCGAGTTTACTCTGGATCTACTACCAGTCCAATTGGGAAGCTTCGACGTGGTGGTAGGAATGGATTGGTTATCCGGAAACAAGGCTGAGATAGTATGTCACGAGAAAGTTGTTCGTATCCCAACTGATGATGGTGAGACAATTGTGGTTCACGGAGAGAAGCGTGACACGCCGCTAAGATTTATCAGCTGCTTGAAGGCAAGGAAGTGTTTACAGAAAGGATGTGTTGCTTTTCTGGCACACATCGTAGACAAGAAGGCTGCCGAACCAAGGATCGAAGACATCCCTGTTGTAAGGGAGTATCCCGAAGTCTTCCCAGAAGACTTACCCGGACTGCCACCTCAGAGGCAAGTGGAGTTTCACATTGACTTAGTTCCAGGCGCAGCGCCTGTAGCTAAGGCGCCTTACAGACTTGCGCCGTCTGAGATGCAGGAACTGTCAACACAACTTCAAGAGTTGTTAGACCAGGGTTTTATCCGACCAAGCTTCTCGCCTTGGGGAGCTCCAGTCTTGTTTGTCAAGAAGAAGGACGGAAGTTTCCGCATGTGTATTGACTACAGAGAATTGAACAAGCTGACAATCAAGAACAGGTATCCTCTGCCTAGAATCGATGACCTGTTCGATCAACTTCAAGGCTCAAGCTGTTACTCTAAGATCGATCTTCGATCTGGATACCATCAACTAAGGATACAGGAGGAAAGTATCCCGAAAACAGCCTTCCGAACTCGTCATGGACACTACGAGTTCCTCGTTATGCCATTTGGTTTGACAAACGCGCCTGCGGTATTCATGGATCTAATGAATAGAGTTTGCAAGCCATACTTAGACAAGTTCGTGATTGTATTCATCGACGACATTCTGATTTACTCAAAGACGAAGGCCGAACACGAACAACATCTTAGAACCATACTGGAGCTGCTAAAGAAGGAACAGCTGTACGCCAAATTCTCCAAGTGCGAGTTTTGGCTACGCGAAGTCCAGTTTCTTGGACATGTGGTTAATGGGGATGGAATTCATGTTGATCCCACAAAGATCGAGGCAATCAAGAATTGGGAAACGCCTACAACGCCAACCGAGATTCGACAATTCTTGGGCTTGGCTGGCTACTATCGAAGGTTCATCGAGGATTTTTCGAAAATCGCTCAACCGTTGACGCTCCTGACCCAGAAGGATAAGACGTTTGATTGGGGAATCAAACAGGACGAAGCGTTTCAGATATTGAAGGATAAGCTTTGTAACGCGCCAATCTTAGCTCTACCAGAAGGTACTGATGACTTTGTGGTATACTGCGACGCATCGCGTCAGGGATTGGGTTGTGTGTTGATGCAACGCCAAAAGGTCATTGCTTACGCATCACGCCAACTGAAAGTGCACGAAAAGAATTATACCACACACGATTTAGAGCTTGGCGCAGTGGTTTTCGCTTTAAAGATCTGGAGACACTACCTGTATGGTACGAAGTGCACAATCTTCACGGACCACAAAAGCCTACAGCACATATTCAACCAGAAAGAGTTGAATATGAGGCAAAGACGATGGGTTGAATTATTAAACGACTACGACTGCGAGATAAAGTATCACCCAGGGAAGGCGAATGTAGTTGCCGATGCCCTAAGTCGTAAAGAAAGAATCAAGCCCATAAGGGTTAGAGCTTTGGAAATGATTATACGAACCGACCTTTCCTTGCGCATTCGTGCTGCACAAAAGGAAGCTCTCAAGGAGGGAAATCTTGAGGAAGAATATCTCCGTGGAATGGAGAAGCTTTTGGTACCAAACGAGGAAGGGACGTTATGTTTTGAGAAAAGGATTTGGGTTCCTCTGTTTGGTGGATTAAGGGAAGTTATTTTCGACGAAGCGCACAAGTCGCGGTACTCTATCCACCCTGGATCGGATAAGATGTACCAGGATCTCAAAGATTATTATTGGTGGCCTAGGATGAAAGGCGACGTTGCTGTTTACGTGAGCAAATGTTTAACGTGCGCTAAGGTCAAGGCAGAATACCAGAAGCCTTCAGGACTTCTGCAACAACCTGAGATTCCCAAGTGGAAATGGGAACAAATCTCAATGGATTTTGTTACAAAACTGCCAAGAACGCCAAGAGGCCATGATATGATTTGGGTGATTGTTGACCGCCTAACAAAGTCCGCACACTTTCTGCTAATCAAGGAGAAAGACAGTACTAGTAAACTTGCGGAAATTTACTTGAGAGAGATCGTAGCACGTCATGGAGTACCTCTCTCGATCATCTCTGATAGAGACGGAAGGTTTGTGTCAAGAATATGGCAATCCTTCCAAGAATCTTTTGGCTCACAATTGAATCTGAGCACTGCGTTCCATCCGCAAACAGACGGCCAGAGCGAGCGAACGATACAAACGTTGGAAGACATGCTGAGGGCATGTGTTATGGATTTGGGAGGTAGCTGGGATAAACACTTACCTTTGGTCGAATTTTCATACAACAACAGCTACCACACCAGTATTGGTGTCGCGCCATTTGAGGCCCTATACGGACGCAAGTGCCGATCACCACTATGTTGGTCTGACGCGGGTGATAGGCAGCTTGCTGGTCCCGAAATCGTCCAAGAGACGACAGACAAAATTGCGCAAATACTTAAACGCATCGAAGCCGCTCGCCACAGGCAAAAGGCCTACGCGGATCCAAACCGGAAGCATGTGGATTTTCAAGTTGGAGAAATGGTTTTACTGAAGGTATCACCCTGGAAAGGGGTGGCGCGCTTTGGAAAGCGTGGGAAGTTAAATCCGCGCTACATTGGTCCTTTCAGAATTCTGGAAAGAATTGGGACAGTAGCATACAAGTTGGACCTGCCCGCTGAACTAAATGGTGTTCACGATACATTTCATGTATCCAATCTAAAGAAAAGTCCAACTCAAATTGACGTTGCCATTCCTATCGACGAGATTCATATTGACGACACGCTCCACTTCGTTGAAGAACCTGTTGAGGTCACGGATTGGAAAGTTAACAAGACCCGCCGGAGCAGTGTCAAACTCGTCAAAGTACGTTGGAATGCCAGACATGGTCCTGAATTTACCTGGGAACGCGAGGACCGGATGAAAGAGAAATACCCCCACCTATTTCCTAAGAACTCTGCTTCTACAAGCAGAACTTAAATTTCGGGACGAAATTTATTTAACGGGGGGAGAATGTGACAACCCGCACTAAACCAGGTATCCGTACAACTTAATTAATGATTAATTACTACTTGATTACTGTGCTTGATTGAACTAGCTGATAAACTGCTACCTGCATACTGATACATGCACTTACTTGCATCATACTTTATTTGCTGTCACTACATTATTTACATACTGGACCCTAGTGACAAACATGATGCACAAAAAGCACAGTAGCACTAAACGGATACACAGTGAACATGCTGATATAACCAGCATCAGGCAGACACTGCCTCTAAGGCCTGTTAAGAGCCTCATATATTTTGACTACACTGGTAGTGAGTGTAGGGATATAAGGGTTGTGTTACCGCGTCTCTAGGGATAAGATACACTGATTCGGATGTGCCAAAAACGTACTTTAAAGTACCAAACACAACACTTTAATAATTTAACCAGCTTCTAGCTGACTAATAAAGTGCCAGTACATGAGAAAATAACACTAGACACTTTCTAAAGTGTTGGAAACTAAATGTGTCACTAAAAACAACAATAACGACACTTTAAAGCTTTTGTAACACTTTAACGGATTACTATCCAACCGGACACCCGGACTTTACCCGGAACATGAAAATATTAATATTTTCACTAACTATATTTTTCTGAACCAGTTAGGGTCCCTGATTACCCTAACACCCGCCATAACGTGCAACATACAACTAACGAGGTTAAATACTTAACTTACCTATTTAACCTAAACTATATCCTAACTATCTAGTTTGGATCGAACCCCCCCCCCCTTCTCATAACCGGCCCCATAATCTAGGGGACACACAAGTACAAGACTTATTATTTTTATTAAGCTTGGTTTAGTATCTAGAGGACATAAGAACCCATGGTTAATAACTCCTTAATCTTGTCTATAAAATACATGGTTTACATGAGAGCATTATTCATAATCAAACACCACTCAGTTGGTAGAGACGCGCATTCACTGTGAGTTCATGTCCCCCTTTTCTCTAACTGTTTTCAGTTTTCTTAACTGCGGGGGTGAAATACATGTTACTTTGTTTACAAGTACTTTATACACGGTATGAATAACGTAAGGAGGTTTAGATCATGTGAATGGGTAGTTAGAACACCGAGGGACTCGAGCGGTAGATCTATCTGGGTGTAGCGAGCCCAGCTCCCGGCCCAACAGAACAGGCCTCTCGGAGGACTAACAGAACGGACCCGGAGTGACTTGGTACCCAACGCAAAATCGGCTAGGGTGTGTCTTTCTTACTTGCATTTCACAACATGCTAATGGCCTTGCAAACCATTGGTGATCACAAGTCCTCTTACACTGCTACATACCAGGAAACTTTATACTTACAAGTGTTTTTACTTACTCACTTGCACATGAACTCGCTCAACATTATTGTTGATTTTTCAACTCACATGTATTTCAGGAAATTAAACGGATCTGGCACGGTATGGAACGTTTTCCGCTGCACTTGTCATGGAGTCATCAGGGTTTAGGGGATGTGTCTCTTTCCTGGACAAGACACAGTCCTTAAACCACGTTTATGTTATGTTTCAGTTTGTAATGTTGTTGAACAAGGTTATGGTTGTTGGTTAAAACGATGGTACTGTATTTTGTTTTCAAAACTTAATGGATGACTTGCATGGTTTTTAAATTCATATAGCTTGTTATGATTAAGCTATGGTATTAAGAAGTCACACCAAAAATAACCACGCTTCCGCAAAGCCAGGGTGTGACAGTCCACAGCGTTGTTTACGGCTGTATCTATCATAGCCTGTAACTCGGTGCTTGTTAAGTTCAGTCTTGCATCATCATTCTGATCAACTAGACGATTGTAAGCTTCAGAGGAGTCAGCCATGGTGAAGCTTTGAAGGCTTCAAACCAAGTAGTAATAAATTGGTTTAAATATATAGCGAGTTTTCGAATTTGATGTTTGAATAGCCATGGTGCAAATCAACCATATAGGCCAATAGATAGTATTTAATTTATTTGATTATGTTTTGCCTAGGTTTTTAAATAACCCATCATTGGCATTTAAATGGGATATGATCCTTCATATTTATTAGACAGGGGACATAAGTCACGACTGTCAATCTCGTATTGACATTTTATATAGCACACAGGGCTTGTTCCCCAGGACTTTTGATGGCACAGGGGCCTTGTCACTAGGAAAATTTAAAACATAATCAATGATTCCTTTGGATCGGAAAATTTCATAATTCACTGCCTTGACAAGAAGTTATGAATTTAAAACTAACTTTTTCATGTATACATCTTTGCCCATGGGTATACATCCCAGATGTATGCTTAGATGTGTACATCATGTTCGACGTTTATTAGCCATGATTCCTATTAATCATTTAGGCTAAATAGGGGGTTTGGAAGTTCCTAATATAAAATGACAAGCGTGATTTTATCACTGTTGTCAGGAGTGTTAACACGTTTTTAAGTGTTAATAAGGATCTGAATCTCTCTTTAAACAGGTTTTACCATCTTAGCTAGGTCTTCAATGACATTCAAGCTAGGTCAAACCTTTTAAGATTCTCTTTTAATATTTATACTGTCAGGAAAGGAATGATATCTATTTTATTCAGGATTTTTATTATAATTATCCTAAATTTAATTAAAATATAACTATGGCACAAAAGGCCAAGTCACAGGGACAACTTTATATTATAAACCTTGATTTTGTAGAATTAAGGTATTTAGCCTTGAACGTGTTCATGCCTTTTCTTGACAGGGAGTTGTAGACTACGACTGTCTTTTGTCTTATATGACAATGAGTATAGCCCGTAGGCAGTTTATCCCTTGTTATAATTTAATAATAGCTCAACAGCCTAGTCATATGGACAGACTTAGTTTATAAACCAGGATGTTACAAAATCGAGGTATTAAGGCTTGAATCAAAGTTCATTGTCCCTTTTTAACAGGGGGTTGTAGACCACTACTGTCTTTAGTCTCAAAGGACGTTAATTATAGCCCGTAGGCATTTCCCTTCTAAGGGATGTTTATGGTATGATCATCTTATAGGATGATATAAGCCATGATTTCTAAATTACCAGGCTAGATAAGAAAATTGGAAAAATCTAATATAAGAACGACTGTTGTGATTTTCTCGAATCACATTTGTCGAGAGTGCTAACACGTTCTAAGGTGTTAACAAGGATTTGAATCCCTTGAATAGGTTCTACCATCTCGGCCTTGTAATATAGGCTAGGTTTTACTTTAAGATTCTTTTTAATAATTAACCCAGAACAAATTTTTAAATCGGGATGTTAATAAGGATCCGAACCTAAATTGAGGAACTGCCATCTTGGCTGGGTCTTAATAATGACACGAGGCTAGGTCTTGTCCTTTTTAGATTTTGCCATTTTATTATAATGGTAGATCTTATAATATAGGGATGATATTTTTACATAAAATCGTTCCCTTAAAATTTAAACAAGTATATGATTGCCCTAAACGGGACTTGAAAATGAATAATGTTGTCCTCAAGGGACTAAAAGATAAATATCGTTATAAAGACTTTTAAGGAAACGATCTTCAGCAAAAGGAGTTTCTTTTTCATTTCCTTTCTGAATGCTTCTCCTTGGTTGTACGTTAATCCTAGTCGCAATACGAAGCTCTGCCTTTCCTAGGCTTCAAATGAGGAGAATCTCCATTACAGCTTCTTGCTTGGTGACACAATAAATTATATAATCGAAAGTAATAATCCTCCGAATAGAGACGAGAGTATTCCTATGTTAAGTCTAGACTCAGAAGGTCAAAGAATGTGCTATTGTGTCATTGAGATTAAACATAAAAAGCTAGTGTTTAATTCACTCAATGTTGGCTCTGATACCAACCTGTCACACCCCAATTTTCCACGTGTCACCGGTGGGCCCGGTGGGGAGTATAGTGACGTAGTTGATATCATCATAGTAAAACAACACAATATTTAAATGCACAGCGGAAGCAAAAAAATAAATATATTACAAACCGATATAAAGTAATATCAAGTATTACAAACGGAATGTAAAGGATCCACAGGCGGATAAAAATAAAATGAATCATTTGTTCAACAGAATTTAAGGCATCCAAGCTTGCGAGACTTATTGTGGACGCTAGAAGACAGCCAGCCTATTACGAGTAGTACCTACACTTAACCTTCTGGAAAATACGTCAGTTTACACTGGTAAATACAATTTAACTGACTCATTTTGAAAAGGGTTGAAAATTGATTTGAATGCACGTGGCACAAAATATTTTATAACTTGGGATAATTATTTAATATTATAATCTTGTGAACGAATTACATGTTACTTGTGCGTTCAGTAGCCCGGATCTCGTCCGGGTTAAAGATCAATAGACCCACCACAATATTGAGTTATACACTGACAGGTGTACGCCTACACCCCGTGCTCAGGTCGTGGCCATTTCGTAAAATGATGCCAGTGATATCCGGGACATGGTCATTAACCCCCCAAAGGCTTTAAGTGAACAAGAGTGTTTAAACGAGCCGATCAAATTATTCAATTAACCACCCAATGATGTAAGATTTGATGCTCGATCAAGCGGTATTCTATATACCGTAACCCAAGCCCGTATAGGGAAAATAAGTTAAAAGTATTTACCTGAGCTAAATATAAATTAAATCCCAGCCGTATACCACCAAGAAAGTACAGATAGCTTTTACCGGGCTCCTAAATCTGGAACGAAGGTTTTTAATAACCTATTAGATTCCTAACGGGTCTTTAATTAAGCCTAAGCTTAGACCGGTTAACTTTCAAAAGGAAGACACGGTTCAAACGCATGATAAAGCGAAGACCGGTTTAGAATGTGGTTTTGACCGACAAGCTTGCATGCTTGTTTAATATGGGTAACTTAAACACATTCTGGATTTTGAGACAAAAATGATATGGTTTGACCCGCTTCAGCTAATATATGCGAACTAGTCACATAAGCCGATCCGAACGCGACAAGTGCGTAACGAGTAACCAAAAGAGTCATATACAGGTTTCCTAAGTTAATATGCCTTTAATATGTTGTGATATCAGTAGGATATCTTCCATTATGCCCAAAACGAGTTTAATCTCAAAATAGGCCCCGTAGGGGTATTTTGGTCATTTTAAAGATTATAAAAGAGTTTATTTATAAATCTGAGTTACAGGTCTGATTTATACAGTAAATACACTTAATTTAACATGTTATCACAGTAGGGTATGACCTATATGTGAAACTTATCATTTAAAACCAAACTATGCCCCTTAGGGGTATTTTGGTAATTTCACTTAGGCTAAAAAAAATCAAAACTGGAAACCTGAGTTTAAAAACTTTTACTTACTGTTAATATATAAAAATATACTAAAAATATCAGTAGGTATCAACCTTATATGTTTAATATGGTCTTAGCACATACTTTGCGTTAAAAACGCTTAAAAGGACGATTTGGAGCCATTTCCGGGTTTTCAAAGAAAAGCTGATATTTTTATAATTCCAGAAGACTCAAAATATTGTATTTATCGAATAAAATCAGTAGAAAAAGGTTTGGGGTCAAAAGGATTTGTAAAACTCATTTTATGGCTTAAAATGGCAAAACCGTCATAACCCGAATCAACCTAGAGACCTATGTTATGTTCAGCCAAAAATTAAATAAAAATCTTCAAAAATCCCAAAATATTATATTACATCAGTGGGTAAAAAGTTTGATATCAAAAAGTGGGTTTAAATAGGCTATACGCTAATTACGCCAATTAATTAACATAAAGCTTTCAAATTACGCTAATGAGCATAACTCTTAATCTATACCTCAAACTGATATCAAATTTTAGGTGCAAGTTTATAAATCAGTAACTAAGGTTTCTACTCTTTCATTTTTTCAAAAATCACGTTTTATAGTCAAAAGGGCATAATAGTCAACATTTAAGCATTAATCGGAAACATGCATATGAATCGGATAAGTATTGAATCAAGTTGCATAATCTCAGAGAGTTATACTTATATGAAACCTGGTCCAAAATAAGCTCTAAGGCAGGTCTTAAACATGCATAAACGGGTCAGAACTGAAAGTCAAAGCAAAAGTCAAATTATGCGACTTTCGGTTCCGATCCGGGTTTAATACTGAAAATTGTCGAGTTGAACATGTTGGGACATGTTCTTACATTAATTACCATATTATATTAATGATCAAACAGGTTGCATGGACCCTACATTGCTATTTATGCTTAAATTTAAAAATACACATTCTGTTGACTTTTTAAAGTAAGCTTTGACTCGACAATTAACATAGTTAGAGTGGGAATCTGAAAGTACCCTTTTAAGGGTTTGTTACCCACATAAATACCTACTTGTAGGTACTTTCAATTCGAGAAATCACTGAGCGGATTTCAATTAATCGCAAAGTTAAATTTAAATTACCATGGTTTGACTAATAGCTAATTAACTAAGCTAAAACGAAAACGAAGGGTTATGAACACTTACAAGAGTCCTAATTACTATTAGAGATCACTAGAAGGCCTGAGGTTGATCAGAGAGCTTCAGAATTTAGAATGCAAGTGAAGTATCAAGTGAACTCATCACCTATTTATACTTTTCGGGACATTGTATGATCGCGACAAGTGTCGGGGACATGTAATCAGATTAGGACAGGTGTTAAACCACCTTTTAAAACCGGTGGGCATCCCCTAGAATCGAGTTTGAGAGCTAGGAACCAGTTTTGAACAACATCCAGCAATAAACAGGCTGTTTTCAGCTGTTTTCCACATCTGGCCAGGCCTCGCGGCCCGCATAGGGAACAACAGGAAGTTACGCGGCCCGCCTGACAGTCTAACTCAGCAACATCAGTTTCAAATATGGCAGGAATGGCCCCTATGAGCTTTTATGGTTATTTTAGGCACGTTTAAGGCCCGTTAACCTCATTTCAAGGCTCTAACATGATGCCTAAATATAGGGGACATGAAACATGCTCAAAAATATGTCGGATGTCGGTTTGTTTGGTCGTACGGTCTCGTTGTGCGTCGAATTACGACGAAACACGGACGGATGCTAAAAACGGTCCAAATTACGCGACGAGTGGAATTTTATCAAGGCGATCACTAAAATAAAATATTTTAGTGCTTACATAAATTTTTGGGTGTCCGGAGATGTTCAGAATGTGAGATACGCGCTTAAATGCAAACTTGTGCACTTTTTGACACTTTTAGCCCCTGCATGACATAAAAGTTTATTTTTGCGCACAAAACACCTCTAAACCTATTTCTAAGATATACGAAGGATAAATAGGGTATATTTAACTCATGGACATATTCCAGAATGTCGGTTATCATACGAATCGGCATACTTTTGCCGTTTGACGCAATTAGTCCTTAATTGCGCAAAGTAGCGTGAAATGCCGTTTAACAATATCCAAGCCTTCCATGGCCCATACTGCTCATTCCCAAGCATATACATACATGTTACTACGCTCCTGTTCGCTTAAATGGTCACCGAAGGGCGTAGATTCAAAAGTTGACTCTTTAGGTCCCTCTATTGCGCAAACTTGCGCATTTCATCATTTAATAGTATTGAAGCCTCATCTAATCCATATTAGACATTCTTGAAAGTATTATTTAACATCACGATGCTTCGGATTCGCTAAAAGGTCATTCAGAGGTATAATTAAACATATTGACACTTTTAGCCCCTCTAACTTGCAAAGTTGCGCGTAACTTTACCTATAGGCATAAAAACCTTAGATGGCCATTATTTGGCATTCCCGAGAGTATAATTAAATATTATTAAGATCCTGGTTTGTTAGAAGGTCACTCAGAGGTAAGAATTAACATGTTGACACTTTTAACCCTTTATTGCGCAAACTTTCAATTAATTACGCAAACGATTATACTTATTCATCAAGTGGCACATTTGTGAATATAAACATCGTGAGAGGTTATTTGGAGACTTATTTTAGGTATGCTAACACTTCCAGTCCTTTTATTATCAAAGTTTTCGATTTTTCGAAAAATTAGTCCCTTAAATTCAACATTGGACTTTATTAGGGTTTATTACACGTGTCAATACATCATTGGACGTGATTTTTACGAGGTGTTACACACATCGTCCCTTCCCTCATTCCGATCACTGGAGTCAGCCGATTTCGTCCCATCCTCAACATCAATAGCATCCTCTTCAACATCCTCAAACTCCACCAAACAATCGGGAATCCACTCCCTAACCTCCTCCTCCACCAAGACAATGAAACTCTTATTCTTCCACATCAACTTGCACCGTTGATTAACTCGAACAAAAGACTTAGATAAAATCCCAACACATGCATACGATAGATCACCGTCTTGGTCATCCATATGAGCCGATTGAATGACCGTACCGAACTGAGAAGCAATCATATCAAACACTTCTTTGCATGACGAACTCAAAGGCACCCCATGCAACTTTATCCATGCAATCCTCTCCATCTCCATCACTTGACAATTCCAAAACTCAACATGAGAAAACATCAGAGCCCACATCTCTTTGTTATCAAATAACCTACCTTTATCATCTTGATTCTGAAACCCAAAGAGAACGTACAGACCACCCACATACTTGATGTTAACCTTTATATTAGTCGCCTCTTTGATCCGTTTCCTCAACAACGTAAGCATTCCGAAATCCACAGCCCTAACGATCTATCCAAAATCAAACCAATCGCTAAAAGCTTGGACTTTCGAATCTACTACTATCTCCTATAATCCATTATCATCTTCCTTGTTTAACAATGTATCCCGAAACGATCTCGAACCAGACCCATTAACAATCGGCTGATCAATGACCGTCTCCTTCTCTTTGACCTCTAACGACTCCTTCTTATTCCTCTCCATCTCCTGAACTGGTTTCCAAACTTTCTCCTCATTCCTTGTAACCTTCTGCCCATCCACGAACCTTGCTAATACGATAAACAATTTATAGCTCCCAATCCACACGTCTTGTAGAGATCTCTCCATCTCCGACGGGTCTCTAACATTCTTAAACGAAGCAAACCTAAACCTTTTACCTAATCAATCATATTTCCTGGCTATATACGTACCTTGAAGACTTCAATCAAATCAGCCGATGAACAACTCTCTGGAAGGTTTGAAACAAAAAACTTCATCCCTGATTCAGGAATAGTAGATCTGTGGTTGTTGTTGTAGCCCCTGCCTTTCTTTACCGGAACGTCGTACCATGTACCAACCCTATATTTTTGCCCGCCCGCCATTGATTTCTGGAAAAACCCTATTCGCCGTTTTTACTCATCGAAATCTATAATATAATATACGGTCTCGATAATCTCTTAACCACCATATTTGATGCAGGTCATATCTTATATTTATTTAAAGTTTGAATTTCCTATTTTATCTTATTCATGGTTATAAATTAGGGCTAGGTTTATTGTTTACTCAGTTTTTGGTTTATTATTGAAAAGAAAGAACTATGTTCTTGAACCTTTTGGTTCTTTTATCTCCTTTGATTAACTAATGCATCAGTTGGTATCAGAGCTTTGGTTTTCAAATGCTTCGACATGGAGGAAGATGCTTCCTCGATCGTTGATACGCCGACAGAGGCAATGACAGAAGTATGTTCGTTTCACGTTCTCGTGGAGAAGATCGACACCTTACTCGCAGAGTCGCCGACAGAGGCAGCGATGGAATTTATCTAGACCCACGAGATCTTAAGATCAAACGGCTTCGCCAATGATTCCGAGATCTTAAAGAGATCAAACGGCTTCAAAAACGAGTCCGGGATCTTGAAGAGATCAGACGACTCCGTCAACGAGTCCGAGATCTTGAATTACAACAGGAGATGCACGTAAAGGAAACTGAATCAGAAAGCATCGTCTGGGACGATGTTAACGAAGAAGAGGAGCATCCTTTCGACTATCCCCATCCCCTGTTCTATGAGCAGACTTATCCTGAGGTCGATTCGCAAGATGAGTCGAAGTTTGATGATGGACTGAAGTTTGATGAAAGTGCAAGTGATTTAGATGAAGATGAATGTTTATTTGTGAAACACGTTTTTAACAATTTACCCACTCAAAAGGAGGTCGACAACGTCCGCCACAATGATTTGATTTCTTAGGGTATTTTTGTTGAAGATGTTAAGAAGGCTGCAAATGGTGGTGCTACAGTTCCTACGGTGACTAAGGTTGGTCATGAGATTTCCTTAGTTGACCCACATATAACGCAGGTTAGTATGGTGACTTTGAATATTACCAATTTCATAAAGTTTTTACAAGGGTTGCTTAAGTTTTTTCAACTCAAGTGGGTTTTCATTTTTTTCTTCCCATTTATCCTATCTAATAAATAAAGAACTTGGGTCACCTTGTGGCACCCTTGACAATCCAAAGTTTTGGATGGAATGTTTTCTACAATTTAGGATATTATAATAAAAATTAATATAACTAACTAATTATATAAGTAACTAACAAAAATGGTTGTTTCAAAATATATGTTGCATATGATATCTTATCTTATATTGATTTTATATCAAAAAATAAATATAACTAACTAATTATCTATCCTATCTAATAAATAAAGAACTTGGGTTGCTCTGTGGTACCCTTGACAATCCAAAGTTTTAGATGGAAAGTTTTCTACAATTTAGGATTTTATAATAAAACTTAGAGTAAACTGCCATTTTGGTCCCTGTGGTTTGGCCAGTTTTGCCACTTTAGTCCAAATCTCAAACTTATTACATCCAGGGCCCTGTGGTTTGCATTTTGTTGCCATTTTAGTCCAAAATCCAAAAAACCCACTTTTTGACTGTTGAGAGCTGCCTATTTTGTCCTTTAGTACAGGGGTATTTTAGTCATTTTTTAAATTCTATTTGTTTTAGTTTTTTTTAGCAATAATATATATTGGATGATGATGATCATAATAATCAGATCTCTCTCTCTTCTCTCTCTCTCTAGCACCACAACAGCCACCTCCTCCCTCTCTCTCTCTTCTCTCTCTATAGCACCACCACCGCCACCTCCTCCCCCTTCTCTCTCTCTCTTCTCTCTCTCTTTTCCGGTGACAGCCGACACTCCGTGAACTCCACCACCACCACCACCGTGAACTCCACCACCGCCACCACTGAAACCCTAAAGCGCCACCACCGCTGTCACCATCAAACCCAATACTGAAACCCTAAATAAATGAACTAGTTCCGATCTGCTGCTGAATCGTAGTTGCTGAATCGAAGCTTGAACGAGTGTTGTCTTCCGATGTGAACTAGTTCCGATCTGCTGCTGAATCGTAGTTGCTGAATCGAAGCTTGAAGATGAAGATTGCTGAATTTCACACGCCTTTATTCAATCCTGCTGAATCGTAGTTGTTGAATCGAAGCTTAAGGATGAAGTAGCTGAATCGAAGCTTGAAGATGAAGATTGCTGACTCGTAGTTCCGATCTGCTGCTTAATAACATGAGGGGAGTTGCTGAATCGAAGAAATCGAAGCTTGAACGAGTGTTGTCTTCCGATCTGCTGACTTCGATGTTCGATTATAAGTTCGATTTCACGATGAAGATCTGTATGTGGACGATTTGGGATGTATGCCAAAACCCTAAACGGATAGAGAATTTGGGGGGATGTTGCTGATGATGACGATTAGGTTTGCGATATGACGATTTTGGTCGATTAGAGTTTCATTGTTTTTGGATTTGTTGTGAAATCTTATTAAAGATTTGTAATTTATTTATATATGTGCCAGAGGTTTTTGTTCGTTACTGATGCTAATGATGATAATTAGGTTTGTGATGTGATGATTTATTCGATCAGAATGGTGGTGGTGCTATAGAGAGAGAAGAAAGAGAGGGGGAGGCGGTGGTGGTGGTGCTATAGAGAGAGAGAAGAGAGAGATGATTATTTTTGGGGATGATGGTGAGGATCAGTTTACAATAAAATATAAATGACCAAAATACCCCTACACTAAAGGACAAAATAAACAGCTTTTAACAGTGAAAATAAGAGGTTTTTGAAATTTGGACTAAAATGGCAACAAAATGCAAACCACAGGGCCCTGGATGTAATAAGTTTGAGATTTGGACTAAAGTGGCAAAACTGGCCAAACCACAGGGACCAAAATGGCAGTTTACTCTAAAACTTAATATAACTAACTAGTTATATAAGTAACTAACAAAAATGGTTGTTCCGAAATATATGTTGCATATGATATCTTATCTTATATTGATTTTATATCAAAAAAACAAATATAACTAACTAATTATATAACAAAACTAACTATTATGGTTGTTCTGCAATATATGATGCACTATATTAGATATTTTATATTGATTTATGTTTAAGACGTTATTTTTGAAGAAAATGGGTGTTTGATGATTAGTTATTTTTGTGGTAAGAAAAATGACTGAATCAAAAAATGTTAATTACAAATTTTGTAGCTGCATTATTATGAGTTAAGTTCACGTACAAACAGCCTTATGGTACAAAACGTACGTACGGGAGGTATGAAAAAGCAAAAAAAAAAAACGCTATGGCATTTTTGTAATTATTTGCTCGTAGGGTAATTATCAAAATTACTATACAAATGATCTTGTAGGGTAATTTTGATCTTGTGGGGTAATTATGATCATGTAGGGTAATTTTGTAAAATGTCCTTGTAGGGTAATTTTGAAACTTGCAGAGTAATTTTGAAACACTTGTAGAGTAATTATGATACTCTACAAAATTACCCTACAAGATCAAAATTATGTTACAAGATCAAAATTAGCATACAAGACCATTTGTAGAATAATTATGATACTCTATATGATCAAAATTACCCTACAAGAATATTTTACAAAATTATCCTACAAGATCAAACTTACCCTACAAGAACATTTTATATAATTACTCTACAAGATCGTAATTACCCTACAATTTCATTTGTAAGGTAATTTTGATAATTACTCTACTAGTAAATAATTACGAAAATGTCAACGCATTTTTTACCTTTTCACTATTCGTACGTTTTATATAATATGGGACTTTGTATTTGATCTTTTGTCGCATTATTATAATACAAACACTTGTAGAATAATATAAAAACAATATCATATAAATATAGTTAATTATAACTAACTTTCAGTTGTTGTTTTTTAATATACAACACATTATAAAGTGGTAATCGCGATCATTTTATAAACATAAAATATCTTTCAAATTTTTATGCTATAACTTACATACCCAATCGGAAACATAAGTATCAAAAAGAATCCCGCATATAGCTCGTATAGTCGTATTCTCTTCCTAATATCGCGTTCGTTTCCGTTCTTTTTTTCTCAATTGCATATCAAATCCCATTCGCAAAACAACTCATTCATCCCGATTAGGAAGCGTTTCTGGTTAGTAATATAGTTTAGATTTCAAATTCAAATTTAATCTATCTCTTATTTCAATCTCGCCTAATGGAGTTATATAAGTGATGGATACAATATCTTAACTATCAACTACCTACTGCCGTGTCAAGTTAAGATTATCGGTTCAAAACTTCAGGTAAGAATCATGTTATACGACCCAACAATTGACGGTACTTTTAAGTTAAATTAAATCGCTTATGGTTATCTGCTTCTTGTTCTTGACTATGAAGTTTTAGCATAAGCATAAAATGAAGCAATTCAGTTGATTGAATGACATTACAAATTCTAATGATACCTATTAACAGTTTTGTGATAGTTTTTGTTCATGTCGTGTAGATTTTGTATGTGATTTTTTAGCATGTGGTGTGTAAACGATTGATGTGTTACTTTGATTACAAATATGTTATAATTTCAATTCTGACTCAGCTTGATTTTGAGAGAAATTTGAGTTGGTGCCAAAGATGTAGAATATAAGAAAATGCGTAATTTAATCACTGGTTTGTTAAAACTTCATCTTGCTCATGGAACTGGACGATTACCAAAGGTGACATGAATTCGTCATTCTGTAATTCAAGTTTATGTTGCATACCCATATATTATTTAATATGTTTGTATTATAAGTTATAATCAAAGTCATGTTAGTGACTTGTACTATATATTATAGGGAACAATTGCTAAAATTTATAGGTATGATGGTGATTACCTATCTCGTAGTGATTTGTATACCAATGTCCATTCATTACAAGCGAAGTAAGACTTGCATTGGGTGCAAGTCTTCTTGTGACAATCCAAAATTGGTGCCATGCTACTGGCATGATATCATGAATATAAGAAATAAGATGAACTTTAACTTAAGGTTAATTTGCAAATGGATGGTGCTTCATTTCTTTGATCAGTTTTAGTTTTCTAATTTGCAACTCAATTTGTGTTTGTTATTGGTTATTGGTATGACTTTTTGTAATTATGAATTTATATTTGTTATTGATACGAATGGTTTTGAATTGTATTAGTTATTGGTATGATCATTATGTTTTATTACATGTTTTCCAAACTTGTAACCCACTATTCTATTCCTACTACATTTTTATTTTATGATCTTTGCCACATATTATTTAAAAAAAATTAAAATAATACCGAGTATTAAACATTTAAGTTACAATTTTATGAATTTTATCATTTTTATAGATCAACCCTTGTAATACACGGGTTACTAACTAGTAAACTAATATAAATGCATGCAACGGTGACAACAAATTGGCATGCACGTGCATCCATGCAGGGAAAACTTTTGAAATTTGTTTTTTTCTTTCAACAATAATTAAAAATGAGTTAAATACAATCCTAATATTCCAAATTATACTATTGTATATATGATGTAGTACCTGATTTTAAAGTTATGAAAAAATGAATATTTTATAGTGTAATCGTCAAAAGATTACACTATAAAATAAAATATCCTTATCAATAATTATTGCTGATTAGTGGCGAAGCTTGAGATTAGTGGGTTGTAAGTCACCAGACCTAAAATTAAACAAAATAAAAATCATAAACCGGGGGGTCAAAAACGTATATACCTAAAAAAAATTATACGAAACGTGCATACATAACACTCCTGAGCGAAACGTTCGGAGGTTCGGGTGCCCCCGGCCCCTTGAAAGTTGCGCCCCTGTTGGTGACAATGACGAAGCTAACCTATTAATTTAGGGGTTTCCTGAATTTGTTTTACTGTGCAATCATACAATAATAAAAAACGATAATAAATAAAGTAAAATAAATTCCTAATAGATTTGTCATCTTCTTTTTTTCATAGCTTGAAATCGTTTCATCACACAGTCGTCTTTTCCTTTATCAAAAGTTTCTTTTTCAACCGCACAAACCATAACATTGTTCAAATATTTTGGGCCCATTCGATTGCGTAAATCCGTCTTAACAAGCTTCAATTTAGAAAAACATCTTTTAAGAGTTACAGTTACGGTTGCAACCGGTAAAATCAAAGCTAGCTTCACTACCCGATAAATCAAAGGACAAGAACTATGTGTTCTGGTTTCCACTATAAATGAGCAAGACCACTTATTCATTTATAATATTGTTTTGGGTCTTGGGCTAACTTTATCAATTATATTTAGGGTCTCCTTTCAATTGTATTATTGTTAATCTGGACTTATTTTATCATCCGGGCTTAATTATTCTACAAGTTTTCAAGTTGTAAAATGTTTGGCTTATAAAAAAAATAGGATTTTAGTAATATCAAGTATACTATTTTTTTGGTTAAGGTTATCCCCATATTTTTTAGGGGTATGCTTTGTACAAAACTGGAAAAAAAAACACTACAAATACGTGGTTGAGCCGTAGCCCGTGCTATGGCTCCTAGCACTATGGTTCCGCCCCTGCTAGGTGATGTATCGTGTAACCTAGTAAATAAAGACTTCACCGACGGATTAACGAGCAACCACCGACACTAGTAAGTGTTTGCTTGCTGTCTGTGGATACCTTTTGTTGACTATCCCTAATAATAATAATAATAATAATAATAATAATAATAATAATAATAATAATAATAATAATAATAATAATAATAATAATAAGAGTAGGATCCTGCGAAAAGTGTGTTTTTCCTAGAAAGTCTAGGAAGCGATCTGGGCCATCCAATGGGTGTGTTTAATGGTTAAGATGAAGCCAATGGAAATCTTGTAATTTTTTAGTTTATTCAATTCATTGTTTTAAAAGACTAGGGACAATTTTGTCAATATATCGTGTTTTAAATCAATTAGATAACCGTCAGTCAAACCCAGTGTAACACCTGTGCCTCCACGGCCATCAAACAAATACCGAACCAATGAAATATTATATTTCATACTTGGGATTTGTAAAAATATGTGTATCATTTGCACATATCAATTTTTGTTCAATTCCAAACTCTAAATCGCTTTCTGGAAGGTTATACGCGCACCGACGCGTAAATATAACCAGTTTAATGCAACGAACACTCCGGAATAGTGAAATAGGCTTAACATACCTTAAATAACCTTTACATAACTTAGAAATAAGTTTCGAAGGCTTTGGTATGGCAAAATCAAGTTTAATCGCTTACAGGGACTAAAGTTGACAAACTGCGAAAGTATGCCAATTTGAACTGTAACGAACATTCCGGAACATGACCATAAGTTAAACACACCTTAAATATCCTTTACATAGCTTAGAAATAGGCTTTGAGGGGTTCGGTGTGCTAAAATAAACTTTTGGGTCATTCAGGGACTAAAAGTGTCAAAAAGTGCACAAGTTTGCATTTTCGCACATAACTTACGTTCTGAATACATCCGGACATCCAAAAATTTATGTAATCACTAAAATATTTTATTTTAGTGTTTGGCATAAGAAAAATCTATTCGTCGCGTCATTTGGATCGTTTTTCGCGCTTATGCGCATTCCGTCGTAGTTAACCGAACATCGCGATCGTACGGCTAAACGAACGGACATCCGTGATGTTTCCAAGAATATTTCATGTTCCCTATGCCTTAACATCATTGTGAAGCTTGAAATTGGGTTTGACGGGTGTTAGAAGTGCCGTTACGCAACGAAACAAGGTGCAGGGGCCTGTTCTGCCACTTTTGAAAACTTCAGACCTGCAAGGCCCTTGCGCACCGTAACAAATAATTTGTTACGGTGCGTAAGCAGTGTCCAGATGCAGCAAATCGTTTTTGGCTGCTGTTATCTGCCCCTAAACATTCTCCAAAGGTCAAGTGCCACTTGTTAAACTCTTGTGGTGGCCAAAATCAGTTACCATAACATCTTGACAAGTGTACGGGCTAGATCATTCCCTCTTATCCAAGAAACGATCCTAACGGTGGACCGAAACCTATAAATACCCAACCCATTTCACTTCCTTTCTCACTGGAATCTGATCAATTGTGCTCTAAGTTAAAACCTTTGTTTCATACCTGAGCTATTTTGATCTAGATTAGCATTCGGGGACCCTTCGTAAGTGTTCCTTCGTTCTTTTATTGCTTTTTGAGTCTTTTTGAGTCCGAAAGTCAAACTTTGTTTGACTTTCTGCACTGACCAGTTTATGGTCGATGCGAAGTTCGTTTGAACTTCATAACGTGAGCGTGATCACGATGGTTATAGTCCCTAGTGACTATACCTACTGATTACCACGTTATCTAGGCTCAGTGACGAGCCGTAGTTTCGGCCAGAATACGTGTTCTTGCGTATTTTGTAACCAAACTACTTATGGGTATCAAAACCGTTTGTTTTAATACCAAACCTGTTTTCTAAACTTAGTTAAGCATGTTTTAACATGCTTAGCTCGTCACTTTTAGTTTAGTGCTTATATAGGGTCGTAAGGTAAGCGATCTAAACAATCGCTTATACTTTCAAACCCGACCCGTTTGGTCGATCATTAGGATCCGACCAAGCACATTAGGTGACCATAGCATATAGGGAATAACCTTCCAAGGTTATACCTTATGGTCGCTTCGTTTAAGTAGTTGTATGATAGGTAGTTTATATGCCTTAGGTAAATTACCAAAAGGCCCCTTTGATGTCAAAATTCATTTTAAACATATGTAACATAACTTTTGACATCTAAACTGATTTGACAACAATATTAGACATGTTAAGGCATATATTACTTGTCATAGGACTAGTTAGGCGTTCCGAACGCGTGTTACGCGAACGACGCGTTAGAGTAGCATAAGCTACCTAAACGGGTCGTAATGGGTCGTAAGCACTTAGGTTAGGTTTCATTTAGTATGTAGGCTTTGTTAAACCATACAACATGAGTTTCCATACTCGTTTGGTTTACGAACCCTCGTTCTATCCGATCCCCCGATTTAGGTCCGGATTATTAATGTAGTTACCTATATTAGGTTCCGTTTGATATCCGTGATCTCTAAGATTGTTTGGTTGTCACTCAAGGACTACTGAGCATTCTCAAGTGAGTACATAGACCCCTCTTTTACTGTTTTCCAAACGTTTTGGGGTGGAACACATGTGCCTACTTGTTACTTTCATGCTTTCCTGTTTTCACATCATATACTTCCTATGTTCATTAGTACATTATAGTACATGATTTCATTACATTTTATGCTATGTATGTCCATTGTGTGCATACTTAGTACATGGTTCTACATTACATTTCTGCTATGTATGTTAACTGATAGCATGCTAGCACATTGATTTACATGACTTTTCTGCTTTGTATGTTAACTTAGCATGCTTAGTACATTTCTTATTCATCATATGCTTACATTTTGGTATGAAATTTGGTTTGTTTAAACTATACTATACATTCATTAACACCGATCATGACGCTCGGTAGTAGGTAGTGGTACCATAGGACTTGACAAATCCCATTCCTGAAATCTCGGGTTTGTTTGGACGTAAGGAATGACCGAATCCGAATACATATTCTTTTGATAACTCATTTTTACATAGTTATCCGACTGTCGCAAGGCTTGGATGTATGAATTTTCACAATACCGCATAAATGTCATATATCAGTATAGCATGCATTTACTACACAAAACATAACTTTGATTTAAACCAAGTTTTACTTCAATACTTTGTTTTGTACATTTTTTTTTACTTATGGTTTAAGTAGTCTTATTTTACTTACCATACATAACATTTGTTACACATTACTTGACTACTTTTGGACTATTAACATTTGATATGATTTATACAAGGACTTTTGACAATTGGTTTAAACATAGACTTATTACATTGGTGGTTTGTTTAAGTGACTTAAGTAACGAGGCGTGTGTAATATGATACAAGCATGGTGGATACGCCGCTGGTACTTCCTATATATAAGTGTTTGTATGGTATTACATATCGTAGCGTTATTTGAATCATTTCAGTTTATGACATATAACATTTTATACAAATAACATACTTTTCACAATACATTGTTTTACAAACAACTTAACTTATACAAACTCATTTTACATGGTTATTCATTTAACCATGCATTATTCTCTTATTTATACGTATCATCTGAACTTATTGTTTTTCAAACGATTTACAAAGACAAAGCAAATTGCAAGGTTCATGACTAAACATTTTCTTAAACAGAAGTCATGAATCTTATTTTCACAAAACCTATGTACTCGCCGGCATTTTTATGCTGACGTACCTATTTTCACATATGTTTCAGGAAATGAAGCATAGGATTGATCAAGATACACTTAGGCGGACATGGGCCTTAGTGACAATAAAAAGATGCAGACTAGTTATTTATGTTATGTTTCTTTGATTGTCAAGACATTGTAACTATTTTAATCAATAAAACAATATTTCAATTCCCATGTGTTATGAAACAATGATTCTGTTACAACACTCCCCGATGTTTCCGCCACGTTTGGTTGTCCTACGTGGTCTGGGTGTGACAGAAAAGTTGGTATCAGAGCTCATGGTTATAGGGAATTAGGTTATTAGTAATGCTTTGACCTAGTGTATAACCTTTCTAGGACCCCAACGCGAGTTTACTTGCGTTTAGTCATAAAACAATATCGTCACCTATCCTTAGGCGACGACCACAACAAGAACATAAAATTCAAAACCGCTTTGAAAACTAATCATCTGTTCTAGGATGATTGATTACTAGGTTTTGAACCCTCTATTGTAAGGTTTTGAACTCTCTATTATATGGTTTTGAACCCCTTTGAGTTTTCAAAACCTCGTCAAGGTTTTGGGTTTTAAATAATGTGAACACATGCAAACTGGAAGGGTGAATGCCTGTATTCTGGGTTTTCTGTCTAGGCAAGCACTTCGTATACATCTCATCAGACGCGAGACCAGTTGTGCTTACCTGGGAATTCTTGGGATGAGTGTTCACTTATAGGCAAGCATGTCTTCGCGATACATTATTTTTGACCCATTTACTTTGATTTGTCACTGTCTCATTTGTTTGCCCTAGGTAACAAACAAATGATCGCAATTTCTATGCATTGCCATTCTTTATTGTTATCCGATGACGTTTCACTTGTTTCTTCCTATGTCTTTCATTTTCTTCTAGAATGTCTATTCCTCTCAGCACTGGTCAAATGTCCGAGCGAACAACCAGATTTGCCCAGCAAATAGGCGAAGTGATTCAGAAGACTGTGGAGTTAGGCATTGCCATGGCTCGTCTCAACAATGAAGCCTCTCGTCTCAACAATGAAGCCACTCAGGAGTCACCAAAGGAAGCAGAAGTCAAGCCTGCACCAAAGTCAAGGAAGCGTAAGGCTTCAAGGAAACCCGCAGCAGTTACACCTAATCAAGCGGGACCTAGCCAAGTGACAGCACTACCAGCCAGCAGGAAGCCATACAACGGAACTGCACCCTTGTGCAACCAATGTAGCCTTCATCATCAGGCTAGTGTGAAGTGCCGCAAATGCCATATTTGTGGACTTATAGGTCATACGACAAGGGTTTGCCCAACTACAACAGTACCAAATCAAGCAGGACCCATCTGGGTGGCAGCACAACCTGCTAAGAAGCAATACAAGGGAACGGCGCCATTATGCGACAAATGTAATGGGCATCACCAAGCTCACTTACAGTGTCATCTGTGTGAATCATGTGGGCGACTCGGTCACCTGACAAATGCTTGTCGATTTACCCCAAACCAAAGTGGTCCAAACCAACCACAAGCCAACTCTGCTCAAGCTCGTTTCTCACCAGGGTCTTGCTACAACTGTGACGAGATGGGCCATTTCCTAAGGGATTGCCCAAAGCTTGCTAATGCAAATCTGACCCACGGATGAGCAGTTGGCCGAGTAGAAGATGTTGCTATCTTATGCTTTTGTTTCTTTCGTTTTCTTGTAATGTGAAACAATCTGTTTTGTTTATAAATAAATTGTTGTTCACAAATTCTGATATACAAGTATAGTTACATGTGTGTATGACTTTTCCTATGATACCTACATCAAGAAACTATGTACCTTACAAACTACTCTTGTGATTTCTCTCTTTCAAATGATCGCTCATGATTCCCTCGAAAATTTTAAGTACTCGTTTCACTCTAAGAAACAAAGCACAGAAAATAAAGTGACATTATGAGTAATCATGCTTTTGCACATCTATGCCATTACATTCTTGGTTAGATAACTAAGGGTATTTTCAAATCTCATACCCATTACATTTTGATTTTTCAACATACACAGTACAAGTATTTCAAAAACAATCTTCATGATCTCAAAAAGTTTCATATAATATGAAAACAATATTAACACAGTACATTTTATTATCAAGTGCATGATTTCAAAAACCTCGTCTACGTTTCAAAAATAACCTTCATGACTTCGAAATGTTATTAATACAGTATATATCAAATGCATGACTTCAAAAGCATCATTCATGTTTTCAAAAAAAAAAACCTTATACATAATTTCAAAATTCATCTCGCATGATTTTAAAACATTTTTTTTTATAAATATACTTACCTAGTACACCTACTTTATGATTTCAAAGGTATTATATATAAGGTTTTAAAAACGTTAAACACATTTTTCTTAAAAGAACCCCATGCATAGTTTTCAAAAAAAAAAATTATTCATACATTGACTTAACCTTCAAATTCTGCTTCATATGTCGCCTTGACATATCAAGCATCTCAACTTCATAAGCATTCTTACTTCATGTTTTGACATAAGCACATCAAGTGCAAGGTTTCAAAACATCTTCAACTTCAAAAAAAAATCCATATGGGATCTCTTTATCTTCACATTTAGATCCTTGTGGATGATTATCATTCAAATCAGAATCCTTAATTGGATTCCTTTTGTACCTAAATTCGAACATTTCGGCTCCTTATAATCGAAATCGAATTTTTCTTTTAAAAATCTTTCTATCTTTATAGTTAGATTCTTGAAAATGTTTAAAGTACCAAATGAAATCCAAGGAATGGATTTCTAGTGTGCTTTAAATACATGTGCTCTGTTAGCAGAACAAACTTCTAGTTAAACAATTTTGTGGTTATGTGACTATATGTTTATGAATCTTATGTTTTCTTTTATGCATTTTTGTGTTTTTGTATACTCTGGATATTCGTTATCCAAATCCTCGCAGAATCTTTCATATCTTCATATGAGGGATTCGTAGCAGGATAGTCAAAAGGTACTACCTTAAATCCTTAATGGGCTTCTATGTAATAGTTAAGACCCTTGGATTATATAGTACCACTCCATGATTCATAAGAGACCCTTTAGTGGTCTAGTCAAAAAGATTGATTCACAATTTGGTTAAAGAACGACATCTAGTGATGTAGCTGAACAGACTCCTTGATAGTCTATTTAGATCATTTATTGATTTAATTAAAAGGACTCTATGGCGGTCTAGTCACGCTCATCACAGGTTCATTCATATGGTTTTCCCCTAAACATTATAAAATAGACTGTGTGAACTGTGCAAGGAATTGTCTGATTATGGACGCGTACATAATTATGAAATTTAGTGCACAGAAACATAGTAAGATTTATTATGTGTAAGAACCGATAGTGACAACAATAACAAAATGAGAACGATGTAATGGAGGTACGGTGGACGCACCAATGACGCTTCATATACTTGTATATAAGTATCCCTCTTACATTGCAATCATGATGTTATTAAAGTTACTAGAAGTTTAGAACCCTAACCAATGTTGTTCGATCTTTTCAACTTCATGTTTTCAAACTCACACAAGTTTCCTCTAGATAAAATTTCGGGACGAAATTTCCTAAAGTAGGGGAGACTGTAACACCTGTGCCTCCACGGCCATCAAACAAATACCGAACCAATGAAATATTATATTTCATACTTGGGATTTTTAAAAATATGTGTATCGTTTGCACATATCAATTTTTGTTCAATTCCAAACTCTAAATCGCTTTCTAGAAGGTTATACGCGCACCGATGCGTAAATATAACCAGTTTAATGCAACGAACACTCCGGAATAGTGAAATAGGCTTAACATACCTTAAATAACCTTTACATAACATAGAAATAAGTTTCGAAGGCTTTGGTATGGCAAAATCAAGTTTAATCGCTTACAGGGACTAAAGTTGACAAACTGCGAAAGTATGCCAATTTGAACTGTAATGAACATTCCGGAACATGACCATAAGTTAAACACACATTAAATATCCTTTACATAACTTAGAAATAGGCTTTGAGGGGTTCGGTGTGCTAAAATAAACTTTTCGGTCATTCAGGGACTAAAAGTGTCAAAAAGTGCACAAGTTTGCATTTTCGCGCATAACTTACGTTCTGAATACATCCGGACATCCAAAAATTTATGTAAGCACTAAAATATTTTATTTTAGTGTTTGGCATAAGAAAAATCTATTCGTCGCGTCATTTGGATCGTTTTTCGCGCTTATGCGCATTCCGTCGTAGTTAACCGAACATCGCGATCGTACGGCTAAACGAACCGACATCCGTGATGTTTCCAAGCATATTTCATGTTCCCTATGCCTTAACATCATTTTGAAGCTTGAAATTGGGTTTGACGGGTGTTAGAAGTGCCGTTACGCAACGAAACAAGGTGCAGGGGCCTGTTCTGCCACTTTTGAAAACTTCAGACCTGCAAGGCCCTTGTGCACCGTAACAAATAATTTGTTACGGTGCGTAAGCAGTGTCCAGATGCAGCAAATCATTTTTGGCTGCTGTTATCTGCCCCTAAACATTCTCCAAAGGTCATGTGCCACTTGTTAAACTCTTATGGTGGCCAAAATCAGTTACCATAACATCTTGACAAGTGTACGGGCTAGATCATAACCTCTTCTCCAAGAAACAATCCTAACGGTGGACCGAAAACTATAAATACCCAACCCATTTCACTTCCTTTCTCACTAGAATCTGATCAATTATGCTCTAAGTTGAAACCTTTGTTTCATACCTGAGCTATTTTGATCTAGATTAGCATTCGGGGACCCTTCGTAAGTGTTCCTTCGTTCTTTTATTGCTTTTTGAGTCTTTTCGAGTCCGAAAGTAAAACTTTGTTTGACTTTCTGTGTCACACCCCCAAAATCCACCATGCGGGGTATCACCGCTTGGAGGCGTGACGTGACCAGGATCGAGCCACCAATCATATTGAACAACACAATTAAGTAAATAAAACCAAACATAATACGATTGGTGACCAAAGCTAGTTAACCTTGTTTGGTTTAAACAGCGGAAGCATAAACGTGAGTTCAAAAGCATAAGTCCATAGTTCATAAGTTAAAGTTTCAAAACGCAAGTCTAGTAGTTCAAACGGGGAAAACCCCCACTGATCATGGTTATGGATTGGGTAAAGAAAAAGAGAAATGGTTAAACATACTTTCAACTACGGGGTAACCCCCACGGCAAATAAGCCAACGAAAGTCAAACCACGTTTTCAGAAACAACTTAAAACTAAACAACCAAACGTGAACTCACTCAACTTTGTTGTTGACTCGTTGTTACATGCCTTACAGGTCGCTAAATGCTTGGAGCTTGCACGGGGAAGGAGTCGTTGTGGTGTACGGACTGTTATGTTCCGTGATCCAGCCACCAATTATACTGAGTATTTGGATAATAATAAAGATGATCACCAACCTTAACAGTTAGTAAGCATCACAGTTTAAAGTTCGAAAGTTAGGTTCAGATAACAGTTTAAGTAAATAGCGGAAGCATAGGCAAAACAGTTTAAACAAAGTTCATAGTTCGGGTTATTTAGAACCCAACACGCGGGTAAGGATGATCACCAACCATAATGGTTAGTAAACACCATAGTTTAAAGTTCAAGTGTTTAGGTTCAAATAACAGTTAAGTAAGTAGCGGAAGCATAGATAAAATAGTTTAAACAAAGTTCATAGTTCAAATTAATTAGAACCCAACATGCGGGTTTAGGCGACCACTACACTTCCCAAGCTGCAAGCTCCTGAGTCACTGGTTACCTGCAAAGCATGCAGTAAGGGGTCAACAATAATGCTGAGTGAGTTCACTAGTTGTCCAGTTTTAATTACCAAAAACTTGTTTCACCAGTTAATTTATCCGTTTATACATGCCATGGGGAGCTACCCCAAAAGTTAGCGACTAAACTGTTTTTCCAATGCTCAGTATAATTGGTGGCTGGATCCTGGTCGGTCACGCCCTCAAGCGGACGGTACTCCGCAGGTGGAATTTGGGGGTGTGACATTCTGCACTGACCAGTTTATGGTCGATGCGAAGTTCGTTTGAACTTCATAACGTGAGCGTGATCACGATGGTTATAGTCCCTAGTGACAATACCTACTGATTACCACGTTATCTAGGCTCAGTGACGAGCCGTAGTTTCGGACAGAATACGTATTCTTGCGTATTTTGTAACCAAACTACTTATGGGTATCAAAACCGTTTTTTTTATACCAAACCTGTTTTCTAAACTTAGTTAAGCATGTTTTAACATGCTTAGCTCGTCACTTTTAGTTTAGTGCTTATATAGGGTTGTAAGGTAAGCGATCTAAACAATCGCTTATACTTTCGAACCCGACCCGTTTGGTCGATCATTAGGATCCGACCAAGCACATTAGGTGACCATAGCATATAGGGAATAACCTTCCAAGGTTATACCTTATGGTCGCTTCGTTTAAGTAGTTGTATGATAGGTAGTTTATATGCCTTAGGTAAATTACCAAAAGGCCCCTTTGACGCCAAAATTCATTTTAAACATATGTAACATAACTTTTGACATCTAAACTAATTTGACAACAATATTAGACATGTTAAGGCATATATTACTTGTCATAGGACTAGTTAGGCGTTCCGAACGCGTGTTACGCGAACGACGCGTTAGAGTAGCATAAGCTACCTAAACGGGTCGTAATGGGTCGTAAGCACTTAGGTTAGGTTTCATTTAGTATGTAGGATTTGTTAAACCATACTACATGAGTTTCCATACTCGTTTGGTTTACGAACCCTCGTTCTATCCGATCCCCCGATTTAGGTCCGGATTATTAATGTAGTTACCTATATTAGGTGTCGTTTGATATCCGTGATCTCTAGCATTGTTTGGTTGTCACTCAAGGACTACTGAGCATTCTCAAGTGAGTACATAGACCCCTCTTTTACTGTTTTCCAAACGTTTTGGGGTGGAACACATGTGCCTATTTGTTACTTTCATGCTTTCCTGTTTTCACATCATATACTTCCTATGTTCATTAGTACATTATAGTACATGATTTCATTACATTTTATGCTATGTATGTCCATTGTGTGCATACTTAGTACATGGTTCTACATTACATTTCTGCTATGTATGTTAACTGATAGCATGCTAGCACATTGATTTACATGACTTTTCTGCTTTGTATGTTAACTTAGCATCCTTAGTACATTTCTTATTCATCATATGCTTACATTTTGGTATGACATTTGGTTTGTTTAAACTATACTATACATTCATTAACACCGATCATGCCGCTCGGTAGTAGGTAGTGGTACCATAGGACTTGACAAATCCCATTCCTGAAATCTCGGGTTTGTTTGGACGTAAGGAATGACCGAATCCGAATACATATTCTTTTGATAACTCATTTTTACATAGTTATCCGACTGTCGCAAGGCTTGGATGTATGAATTTTCACAATACCGCATAAATGTCATATATCAGTATAGCATGCATTTACTACACAAAACATAACTTTGATTTAAACCAAGTTTTACTTCAATACTTTGTTTTGTACATTTTTTTTACTTATGGTTTAAGTAGTCTTATTTTACTTACCATACATAACATTTGTTACACATTACTTGACTACTTTTGGACTATTAACATTTGGTATGATTTATACAAGGACTTTTGACAATTGGTTTAAACATAGACTTATTACATTGGTGGTTTGTTTAAGTGACTTAAGTAACGAGGCGTGTGTAATATGATACAAGCATGGTGGATACGCCGCTGGTACTTCCTATATATAAGTGTTTGTATGGTATTACATATCGTAGCGTTATTTGAATCATTTCAGTTTATGACATATAACATTTTATACAAATAACATACTTTTCACAATACATTGTTTTACAAACAACTTAACTTATACAAACTCATTTTACATGGTTATTCATTTAACCATGCATTATTCTCTTATTTATACGTATCATCTGAACTTATTGTTTTTCAAACGATTTACAAAGACAAAGCAAATTGCAAGGTTCATGACTAAACATTTTCTTAAACAGAAGTCATGAATCTTATTTTCACAAAACCTATGTACTCGCCGGCATTTTTATGCTGACGTACCTATTTTCACATGTGTTTCAGGAAATGAAGCATATGATTGATCAAGATACACTTAGGCGGACATGGGCCTTAGTGACAATAAAAAGATGCAGACTAGTTATTTATGTTATGTTTCTTTGATTGTCAAGACATTGTAACTATTTTAATCAATAAAACAATATTTCAATTCCCATGTGTTATGAAACAATGATTCTGTTACAACACTCCCCGATGTTTCCGCCACGTTTGGTTGTCCTACGTGGTCGGGGTGTGACACCCAGTCCCTAATTTTACGCGATTTTCCCTCTCTCTCTCCAACCCCAACTTCGAAACTCCAATCCCTACCAAAAATAACTACAATCATGGAAGAAGATAACTTTAGAAAGGATGGAGAGCACCGGATCAGTTTTCGGAAGCCGTTCGAAAGACCCCATAGTCACAGGTATTAATCATGCACGGCACCAAGAACATGCTGTTAAAACACAGCGTCAAGAAACATCAAGAAAACACATCGTATTAATCTGCTTGCTGTTAAAACACAGTGTCAAGAAACATCAAGAAAACACATCGTATTAATCTGCTTGTTGTTAAAACACAACTGTATGAATCTGAATGCTAAAACACAACTATATGCATCTGCTTGCTGTTAAAACACAACTGTATGAATCTGCTTGCTGTTAAAACACAACTGTATGAATCTGAATGCTAAAACACAACTTTATGCATCTGCTTGCTGTTAAAACACAACTGTATGAATCTGCTTGCTGTTAAAACACAACTGTATGAATCTGAAAGCTAAAACACAACTGTATGAATCTGCTTGCAGTTAAAACACAGCTGTATGAATCTGAATGCTAAAACACAACTGTATGAATCTGCTTGCTGTTAAAACACAACTGTATAAATCTAAATAATAAAACACAGCTGTATGAATCTGCTTGCTGTTAAAACACATCACCATAGAACAAACCGTTAAAACATAGTACCAAGAACATGCTGATAGATTCCAGCAAGAAAACGAAGGAATGATTGATATTAAGAGAGATCAGAAATCGAAAACAAAAAATTCCGAAATGGATAGTTAGTTATTGAAGATAATTTCCTAAAATAAAAATGGATTGTGAAAGTACATAAATGCCCTTTTAGGTAAAATCCTTCAATGCCACATGTCGCGTTCTTATTGCTTCCTAGACTTTCTAGGAAAAACACAATTTCTACCCAACTCCTACTCTAATAATAATAATAATAATAATAATAATAATATTTTGGATAAAGTTATCCCGCATATTTTTAGTGGTTTGTATGTGAGAATAGTCTCTAGACAAATTGTACATCGGTAATCATTTATATTACTATATATAATGCGTAAGGTAAGGATATTTTAAGATAATAAAAAGTTAAGAACTTTTTTATTGAATGTATAAGCTACAACTTCAAATAATGATAAACTGGTATTTAAACACTAATTACACTTTAACCGATTGTCTTAATTGCACTTAAATCCCCCATATTTGTTTAACAAAATTATAGATAATTAGTTATTAATTACACTTTGTCCCTTAAAAAAACTAACTATACTCTTGATTTTCAAATGGTCATAACTATTTCGTACGTTAATAATTTTGAAAAAAATTACACCATAATTGAACCATTTACATTTTCGAATGTTTCAAAAACTTTTATACCTCCAATTCATTTACTTAATATGTTATACATCCATTTCATGTATTTATATTTCTGTTTTTTTATTTATATATTCATTTCATGTATTTATAAATCAATTTTCTAAGCAAAGGTTATAGCCCTAGTTTGGTTTTGACTATTAACCGAAATTAAACAAACTGAACCAAAAACTGTAAGTTAAACCGAATAAACCAAACTGATTGGATAATAAATAAACTAACCAATGACTTAGGTGGATCATAACTGAACCGAGTGAGCCATGCACTGACAGTGTTTGTATTTCCCGCCGCATTGCGCGAGCACCCTGCTAGTGTGTGTGTGTGTGTGTGTGTGTGTATAAGGTAGGGTTCAATTAAGAACCACTCTTATTGCGAGAATCATAAGAACCAATGTGAACACAAAAAAATACCTAAAAAAACACACAATTTTTTTTTACTATTAAAAAAAAATCATTATATTTCGTCCATAAAAAAATCGAGTAACAATTATCGATGCACATGTGCATATGTACAATTTCTATGAAAAATTCCGTAATACATTACCAGTATTATACAATTGCACTTTCATTTACATTACCATCTGTAATACAATACTTTTTACATTAGCAATATTAAAAATGCACATGTGCATCTATATGTTTTACATGATATAAGTTTGAGACCGTTTGAAGTTTTCACACTATAGACGTGTAACGAGTCACCAGAAGGAAGAGGAAGACGAATATACTTTTCGGAACAAAAAACTTCAGCACGGACTTGCCTAAGCCAATCAATGCCTACTATGATATCGAAACTACCCAATTGCATGGGTATGAGGTCAATCGAAAACTTGTGATTGTTGAGATTGAGAGAATAACTAAGGAGAACAGAATCGACAGTTACCGATTTACTGTTAGCCACTTCGACAACGAAGATTTTGGCAACTTAGAGGATCTACACTTAAGCAATTATTCAAATTCAACGGATACAAAACTTTTATCCGCGCCACTATTAAAAAGATTAGAAGCATAAACATTGTTACAAGAAACGTCCCGTTGATGACGTCGTTGTTATTGATTGTTGCGTTGCGGACACACGTTGCTGAGATGGTTCAGGTCACCACACTTGAAGCGGGTGTGACCATTGTTTGCTTATGGGCTGGTGGAGGTTTTGGGCAAGGGTTTGGGTTTTGTTACTTTGTGGCTTTTGGCCACTTCGGCACTGGTTGCTAAAATGCCAGAACCTATTGCACGTGGTGCAAATGTGGCACGATTTGTGGGTCGGGGAATGGTAAGAGCAAGTGTTACACTTGGGATGAGTCCCAGTGTATGCCCATTTCACCGGTTCGGGGTTTTAGGTGAGGGCGAGTTGTTATTGTTGGGGTTGAGGGTTTTGCGAAGTAACAACTGCAAAATTTCGGTTTGAAGCCTCCCGCTTCTTACCGTTGGTGTTCTTTTTGGTGGGTGGTTTTCAATGGTCTTGGTAGAAGCCTTTGTGTCGAAGGTTCCATCCAAGATTTGGTTATGGTTGAACTTGGCGGCTAGTCAGAAGGTATATTCGAGAGTCTTAGGTTGAGCTGAGTGGACGAAGTTTGAAACAGAGGGAGGGAGGGCTCGAATGTACTTGACAATGGCCTAGTCTGTAGAATCGACTTGGCCAGGGCAAAGAGCAATAAGCTGCTTAAACCTGGCAGTGAGGCAGATGTTGTTACTCCCATCTTGCTTAAGATTCCAAAACTCATTTTCGAGTTATTGGAGCTCGTGAGGAGGAAAAAACTCGTCCTTCATAAGCTTCTTCAGCTCGGTCCAGGTTAGCGCGTAAGAAACATCGTCGCCTCGCGCGTTGCATTCGGCGGTCCACCTATCGAGTGCCCTCGATCGGAATACGCCGGTGGCGTTGGTGGTGCGTAGGTGTTCGAGACACCCACTTTGGCAGAAAGTGATGTAGCTGTCGTGGGCTAATCAAAAGTATTTATTTTATGACTTAAATACCTATACTAGTATGGGTAAGTAACGTCGTCTCCACAGGGAATATGTGGTTAGTGTTTAGCTAGATTATCTAGTTAATTAACTAAGAGAAAAGTTATTAGATTAAGAAGAAGTAACCCCACCCAAAATCTCGATTGTTCGTTTTAACATAAAAACCAGTTTACAGATTCATAACACCATATAGACATAGCTTTGGAATTAATGATTTTGATAAATTATTAGGGATAGTTTTTAAGACTCACCATACAACCTAATAACCCATTTAATTATACCAATTACCCACAATCTGTGATAAAAATCATACCAAAATTCAACTTCAAGCCCTAGATTCAACTTCTTACATTCAAGTGATAAAATATGAAAGAAAACCACAATCTGTTACAAATCATATCAAGATTTAAAGTTCACGAGCAATATAACAAAATCTAGACCTACAACTACATTTTTATTAGTATGTATGTGAACACAAATGATAGGTATACACATGTGTACATACTTATACTTTCACCTAAATCAATAGCAGTTAAGAAATTAAAATTTTTCCCCAAAACAATAACAATCATCAGAATACACATGTGTACACCCACCTCAAAAAAGAAACTAAACCCTGACATGACTGTGTCGTCCCGATCAGTCAAAAACCCAATTAACATAGGTAGCTAGGGTAAGTCGGGTATCGTATCCACGAAAAGCATGTGGTCAGTATCGCACGACCTATTCGATTAGTTAGACTATTTACAAAAATATACAAACTGATTAACAAGCTTGTTAATTTTAATTGTTTGTTTGGTTTGAAAAGAAATCGGAGTGAACCGACAATTTGCTATTATCTAAGACAATGATTTATTAACTAAGATTGCAAAACTAACTACTTAGTTGAAAAAAGAATTGGGAATACGGATCACACCCGGTTTGATAATTGTAAGACCTAAGGTTCCTACATGTTTTAACTTGATTCAATTGCATATAGTGATTAACGAATTTCTATCACAAAGCTTAGGTGCCAATTGCTATCAACGTCATAGAAAATGGACCGTAATGCACTTTGTTACCTCGGACATGTAAATCCTAACCTAAGATAAGGCATGATTGCACATAACCATTTCGCAAAGTCAAATTTTATCATCACTTGACAATTTATTAATTCGAAACAAATGCAAGACAATCAAAGGTTTCAAATACTAAACAACTTGTCACAAAATCAAATCAAAACAAATGTACAAAACCTAGAAATCTTACAAAAATATACACCGGGGTGAAACCGAGGAGACTAGCCGCTTATGGTTGAATGGATGCGATCACCGGGCGACAAGCACGAACACCGAGCCATGACCTTTGATTCTTGGAAAAAAAAAACTAAAAATCTTGTAAATACATCAATTTAAACAATTACAAACACCAATTTTTGACCACGTATCACATCCCCACACTTGTCTTTTGCTTGCCCTCCAGCAAATCTCTTTTTCATTTCCACGTGGGTCGAACGAAAAACACACGTCCTATTCCAAAGACTAAGGTTAAGGTCTAAAGTCATACCCGGTTCAAAAACTTTACAATTTACGAAATATTTAACGGTAAAGTGAATAATCTCATAAAAAATGGTTACCTATGATTAACCCGCCCTTCAAGTCAAAAGGACTTTGAAGGGTTGTAATGGGGCTACGCTAAGAGTATGGAATATGATATTTTAAAGTGGCTAAGGTGATGAAAACTCGATATTTATTATAAAATCACTATGGTAAACACAACTATCTACAAACATCGAGCTAGAAGACAACACTTTTCGCCTTTTATTCAACAAACTAAAAAACATATTTTTGTATTTTTCTCAATGATTTTCTTGTTCTTTTTCACAACATTTTTTTTTATAAATCCCAACTATACAAACACATAATCCTACAATCGAATTTTCATCACACGAGTTTAAAAAGAAAAGGTTTAATGGTTGTGGGCTAAACGGATTAGTCAAACGAAAGGTTTAGGCTCAACGTTTGCGACTAAGGGATTTGTTTGGGTAAGGATAGATTTATGGTGTAAAGAAGAAAAAAGGGTTTACCTAATGCCTTAATCATTCGTGTGCTTGTATTCTATCTATGGTCTCAAACGTATCAAAAGTTGCAAGTTCTACAATACGCGACTAATGGTCCACTCAAACAAAGAAACATGTATATATGTAAATCTAAGATGTAAAAGTGGCTCAACACCTCACGTATAAAAGATATGGTATGTGATATGCATAATGCACTAGTTTCTTAGCCGGATTATTCCCAAATAACCACCCGCTAAATACCATTCATGTTAATTGTTTGAACTTGATCATGATAAAAGACCAAATGGTTGTGTCATCCCTCATTGACTTAGTTACTTGTGGTTTTTAAATTGCTTAAAAACAAGACATTTATGAATTTTTTTTGAAATTTTCCCCCATCCCCACACTTAAGGTCAACATTGTCCTCAATGTGTAGTGTTTAAATCAAAGGGGTCAAAAACGAAAACTTTTTGTCCCCATCCCCACACTTTAGGTAGACATTGTACTCAATGTGTAAGAATTGAGCCTTTAAAATGCACAAGGGATGTGACACGACCAACTCCCAAAAATTCCACCCCGGTTAATATTATATAATTACAATCCACTTATTAGCTAACTAATACTCTAATAAAAGGTGTTAGTGCATATATCTGTCGTCTTCGTCTTATATCGAGTCTAGGGTTCGTTGCGGATCTGAACAAGCATGACATCACATAGGTGACATCATAAATGACATCACATAGGTGACATCATAAATGACATCACATAGGTGACATCATAAATGACATCACATAGGTGACATCATTGATGACAACACAACTTGGAATGCATGAAAAAGTTTGAAGCTTGTCATTTGAAGGCTGCCCGTTTGAAGAGGTCACATTTGAAAGCTTGACCGTTTGAAGAGGTGATCGTTTGAAGCATGTCGTGTCCGTTTGAAAGGTGTTTTGCCACTTTCAAACCGTTAGGGTCTCTCCTATAAATACCCTTCAAACTTTCATCATTTGTAACTTTCAGAAACTTTCCGGCCAGAGCAACGAAGGGCTGTCGAAGTGTTGTCAGGTTGTAAAACGTTATAGAATCAATAATACAACAGTTTTAAGCGTGAGTCTTGCTGAATTGAACTCTACACGTCTGTTTCCGCCTTTCGTTTAGAGATAAACTCTTCTGATCGACTCATTCGGGTGTCAAAACGATCCTACAAGTGGTATCAGAGCTCAGGAGGAAGAGTTCATACCAATTCAGCCGCTAATTCTGATTTTCTACACCTTCTTTCAAAATTGAACAGTTTTTCACGGTTAGAATCGGCTAAAACTTTCACAATGTGTGCGTAATTGTGTTTTAACAAACCCTTGAGAATATCAGTTCAAAATTCGAAGTAAAAGTGGTAAAAATGGCTTAAAAACTGGTGTCCGTTTGAACGAGCCCAGCACTTGTCCGTTTGAAATTGACCATGATCGGTTGAAATCTGCACATTACCGTTTGAAACTGGACATGACCGTTTGAAACTGGTCTGACCGTTTGAAAGTTACACCTTACCGTTTGAAAAATGCACCTTACCGTTTGAAAATGCACATGACCGTTTGAAAAAGTTGGGGTAACCGTTTGAAGCAAGCACCTTCCCGTTTGAAACAAGGTTCCCGTTTGAAAGTGGTTCTGTTGTTCACGTGATATGTGTCCTAATCTGATCAATTGTCTGATATTTACATTGAATATATACATGTGATTTAGTAAACCAATGATGTTGCATGTGATAAAGTCAGAATGCATGTGTTGTTATTAGCTTTAGTATGTCAGTTAGTCAGAATTGCATGTGGTATTTGTTTGTATTGAACCGATTTGCATGTGAAGGATAAGGTTTGTCGGCCATTTTAGATAAAGGGTGGATATTGATATAATCAATTTTATCAGTTCAATGATACTGTGTTGTCATTACTATAGTGTCATGTGATTTGTATTAAGAGATTGCATGTGAATTTTTTTTTGGTGTCGACCATTAGTCAGTTTGTTTGCATGAGTTGTTGTGAGACCCATTGATCTCTCTGGTATACTTGCGGCCCAATAGATTAATTGGGTTAACTCACATATAAACGGCCCAATCATTGTTAATCAAATTGTTTAGTTTACATTAAGTTTACAGGTCACACTGTTTGGAGTTCAAAGTGTTTAAAGGTTCATCAGGTCGATTGAAAGTCCGTCAATTTGCACGTAAAAGGGTCAGGTTATTCGAATTTGATCTGGGTCATAGCTGTCCGCACAGTGTGTCAACCTTCAATCCGCACAGAATAATCACCAGTTCGAGTACCAGTCTTATTCTGTTAATTGATAAATCTTTAAACTGATAGTTTGTTTGTTTTTGTCAGGTGATTCGAGGTGATTTGTTTAGCAGTTCGTTTGAAAAATCTGAGTTTGTGATATTTCGATACCGAAACATGGAAAACGAATTCTATAACGTTGTCAGTAAAAAATCATTATTAAAGAAAGAATTTGAGTTATTTACAAGTATGTCAGGTGAATCTACAAAGACTCTCATTGAGAGATATTGTCATCTTGTGCGTACCATGTCTCAGTTGAAAATTACAAAAACTCCAGCAGAATGGGTTGAAAAGCTTGTTGATGCTTTACCACAAAAGGAATGGGGTACATATATCATGATTCTGAAGAATTCTGGACAGTTTAGTAGATTATCAATTGCTCAATTCATTGAAAAACTTGAAGAACAAATTGATAACAATGATAATGATGAGAAAAGTCAAGATGAAGAGTCTGTTTCTCAAGAAGAAAAGAATGAACAGAGTGAAGAAGTCAAGGTTGTTGAGAAAATAGTTGAAGTGGAAAAAGTTGTTGAAGTTGAGAAGATTGTGGAAGTAGAAAAGATTGTTGAAGTCACAAAACCATGTCTTACATGTTTGGAATCTTGCAAACAGTGTGAAGTAAAAGACGAGAGGTTTAGTGAATCAGAGAAGATGAAAGAAAAGTTGTTGTTTGATGTGAAGAATTTGAAAGAATCCTACGATGTTTTGAACAGAACAGTGAATAGTTTGCAAACGACAAACACTGAAAGAGAAAAAGTGTTGAAAATGTTGAATGCAACAATGATGTCAAAGCAGAAAGAGATAAATTTTTACATTGAATAATGTGCGAAATGGAAGCAAGAGTTGGATGGTGAAAAAGTTAAAAATGAAAGAATCAGACGTTTGCTGAAAAGTTATACATGTTCTGATTACTTAATTGACAGAATTTATCCTACTGTTGCAGGTTTTGAGGCATTTAAAGATGAAAAACCAAAGAAGAAGAAGGATACTGGTAAGAAACAGTGTGTTAGCTATAACAAGTGTCCGCCTCCAATTTGGGAAGGGTATTCGCCTAGAAAACCGTATGAGGAACAAGTCCAAAAGGTAGTTAATCTAAAGTTAGAGTCCGAGTTAACTGAGGTATTACCAGACAACATTGACGTCACGTTCACAACGTCCGACACAGATCATGAGTCCGAATTAATAAAAAGAATGGTCGATCAGGTGTTGGATAAGGATGAGGAGTCAGAGTCAATGTCTGAGTCCAGGAGTTCGAGTTCGTCTGTCTAGAGTTCAAAGTCATCGGGAAAATGGGTGTATAATAAAGAATTTTTGTTGTCAAAATCTAATTTGAGTGATGAAACATTTGAAGTTGCCTATACTTTGAGTGATTCTGACAAATTATATTTTGATAAAGAGTTTACAACAAGAAGTGTTCGGTTTGACATGATCAAAAAGGTTTTCAAAATGACAGAAATTAATATTTCTGAAATAAAACATTTAAATCTTACTGGAAAACCTAAGAAATACACTTCAAGAGTTCAACAGCGTTTAAACAAGAAAAAGAATTACGGTTTCGGTTCTGGTTATCAAAAGAAACCAAACCGTAACGGTAATTTCAAAAGGAAAGGTTTAGGTTTTATACCACCAGAAAATTATAAAAATGAGAAAATTTCTAAAAATACAAAAATTTGTTTCAGGTCCGTCTGCTGAAGAAGAAAAGAATAGCTCATTTTGGAGACAAACAAATCAAGAATTTTTTGCTGAAAAGAAGATTGGAAATTATCAGAAGAAAGAAACCAGAACCTGTTTTAGATGTCAAGAAGTTGGTCATATAGCTTGGAACTGTCCTAAGGCAACCAACACAAAACAGGGAGTTTTAGAAAAAACTCAAAGATATAGTTGTTGATAAAACAGAACCACCAACTGAACGATTTAAAGTGTTTAAAAACTCTACATATGAAGTTGGTGAGTGTTCCAAAAGATTTTACAAGAAACGGGGAAATCTTGACAACCAAGCTTGGGTTGTTAAGAAATCAGAGGTAAAATCTGGCGATGAATCTGATTCCACAAAGTCAGAGGAGCCACAAGTTGTTAAAAAGGGTGAAAACTCAGTGCCTCTAATGGATGATGTTCATTTTCCACCATTGAGAGCTGAGAATTTTAAATCAAAGGTTGGAAAGGTTGAAATTTCAAATCAATTCTATTCTGAGAAGAAAGAATTTGATGTCGAGAAAGCTTTTAATGAAAATATTAAAAACATTTTTGGGAAAATGGTTGAGGGAAAAGTAAAAGGGGTAAAAGATTTTTATGCTACAAAGAAAGCAACTTACAGCCCAACCCCTAGTGAAGTCGAGAAGGTTACACCCAAAGCTGGTCAAGCTTGGGTGTCTGTGTTCTTTACTTGAAAAATCTGACTTGCCGGAGATCCCAAGTTTGTAATCGTGGATCAGGAATCGGCATCATTCTTGTTATGATAGATTTTGTGAAAATTTTTAAATGTGTTTAGTTTGTACAGGTGATGGACTTTGCCGGAGCTTCCAGGTTGGTAAGTGCGAAGCAGGAATCGGCATTTTAATTGGTAAAATGGTTTGTGTAGATGATTTATTCCTACATGAGATTAAATGTTTTGGATATACTTACAAGTGGTAAGAGGTTGATTCTGACAAAGTGATTACTCAAGGTCATTAGTTTGAACTTGATGTAATCCTCATACAAGTGATTGAATGGACAATATGATGAACCAAACCCCTAACCTACAAAGTGGTAAAATTAACAAAACTTATTTTCCGGAAAAATCATTTTGGTTAAAACAAACTTAAGTGTTTTGAAATCATAATAAGAAAATAGTTTTGTGAAAGGGGGAGTTCTGATTGTTTATGCCAAGTGGATGGTGATTTGAAGCGATTTGATATCAGTTGTCATTTACTTGTATAGTTTGTTTTCAAATTTCCTTTAATGTGTTTGCATTTTAGGGGGAGTAGAAATTTCAGAAAATCCAAAAACATTAGAAAATTTGAAAAAGACAAAAACATGATAAAATCAAAAATGAGTTTTAGTGTCAAAGAAGAGGAAATGATAGTACATCATTAGACAGTTACAGTATGCTAAAGAAATGTAATGATTAAATAGCGTTAAACGGTCTCACTGATGATATGCCGATAGGGTTTTACACATTTAGTAAGCTTTTTCGGGATATAAACTTAAATTCAAACTTGCTTATTTTGTGGGGAACACTACTTGGATATATAGGTAACCCCTGAAATCTCGTTTGAAAGGTCCCTCTTTCTGAGATACTAGGTCTTTATGCTCAGTGATATCTGGGGTATTATCCCGGGACTTCTGATTTCGCGGAAGCAATGGCCTAGTCCCCGGAGAATACTTTCTGCTTGCTTGAAAAATAGCGCCGCCCTCAACAAATTGATGAAACAATAAAATTGATAGTCATTGCTGTTGTAACAAAAGATCCTCTAAATGGGACCCACCAAAAGTCGAAGTCGTCATCTCTCTGCGTATACGGAAGTATCGACCTGAGCTCTCACGGCCCTCGCAATTTAACCCCTGACAGATATCATCTGTGGTATACTCACCTGTAAGACTGAATATTGGGATCTGGATACGGGAGTATATTCAAGAGGTGGGACACATGAATGAGTTTAAGTCCTTAAAACATCTAACTCATATCCTGAATCAGTTGAAATTTGTGTGAGAATTTAAGTGGATCAGTATATTGGCAATCTAAGTGAATTGTTTAATTCTTAATATGTAACTAAGCTCAACGATACTTGTGACTTCTCAAAAACTGATATGATCCTCTTGCACAAACTCACAAAAATAATGTCTGTAAATATTTATTTATTGCATTTCATTTCATTCAAAAATTAAAAAATATTTTTAGTGTGTTTTAGCATAAATTTTGAAAAATCCAAAAAGATTTTCGACAACTGATGTTGGAGAGCTGATTTTCAAAATTCCAAGTGCTAGACTTGATGAACAAATGGTTTGGGAGAATGTGTTTTGAAAAGAAAAATGATTAATTTTTGTAAATGGTTCATCAGAATTTTTCATTGATAAATCATTCTGGTTTAATATGAGAGAGAATCTGGGTTTATAAATTTGTTAAATGTTAAATTTGTGAAATTTATTTCTGGGACCTGAAGATAGAGTGCCAGGTTCCGATACCTGAGGACTATGTGATTTCAACAAGCCAGACTGCGATCCCAGCATATCGAAAGGGGGAGTCTGAAGACATCCGAGTAGAGATTGTTCGTGGGAAGTCTGTTGATGATAAAAAGAGAAGAGAGAAGATTTGAGGATTCTTACAACGTCAGACACTTCAAAGAGTTCGAGAGGACTGATAAAGACTGAAGATTGTGAAGACTCGACACTTAAGACTCGTCAACATCTGAGGGGGAGTCTGTTAGTGCATACATCTGTCGTCTTCGTCTTATATCGAGTCTAGGGTTCGTTACGGATCTGAACAAGCGTGACATCACATAGGTGACATCATAAATGACATCACATAGGTGACATCATTGATGACATCACAACTTGGAATGCATGAAAAAGTTTGAAGCTTGTCGTTTGAAGGCTGCCCGTTTGAAGAGGCCACATTTGAAAGCTTGACCGTTTGAAGAGGTGATCGTTTGAAGCATGTCGTGTCCGTTTGAAAGGTGTTTTGCCACTTTCAAATGGTCAGGGTCTCTCCTATAAATACCCTTCAAACTTTCATCATTTGTTACTTTTAGAAACATTCCGGCCAGAGCAACGAAGTGCTGCCGAAGTGTTGTCAGGTTGTAAAACGTTATAGAATCAATAATACAATAGTTTTAAGCGTGAATCTTGCTGAATTGAACTCTACACGTCTGTTTCCGCCTTTCGTTTAGAGATAAACTCTTCTGATCGACTCATTCGGGTCAGAAAACGATCCTACAAAAGGAAACGAATGCACCTGATTGTTCTTGTTCCTCGCGTGGTCTTCAATCTTCGATGAAAATGGTTGTCTCCCGAACATGTGTACCTACAAATGTAAATCCTTGTGTAGAAGCATGCTTCTCACAACCATCAACATTTGTTAGTTACTTGTTCTACAATTTTTACAAAATATTTACCATGCCATTCATTACTTTAATTTGAATTTTTGTGGAAAAAATAATTTACAACATCAACAAACCTAACTCGCTTTCGTAGGAATCACGGTTGCATTTAGCTTATGCAACAAGCTCTTTTAAACCTCCCAATAGCGCGGGAGGACGAGAGGTCTCGTGAGGGTTATATAGGGAACACACCCACAAAGTTCATTTAGCTAATAAGACGGATAAAATAAAAATAAAACGAATAATAATACAAACTATACAACAGTCATACCTGATTTGCCTCTCATGGTGGTCTAATTGAGCATTTACCTACCGAGTTTCCAACATACGATCGGTAGTTGGCATGCCGAATCCACTCTCTTTTATTTTATCCGGCATGCGTATTGTACAACTTTGGGGTCATTTCTTAACAACTTGGCCAATGTCTTGCAACGTCACCTTTCGAATCCTTATGCCCGAACCCTCATCCCCAACTTTGTTGGTAGGAGTAATAAGGATTGGAGAAGGGTAGGAATGAAATTGGGCTTCTTTTGGCTCTGACTCGTCTTGCGGTGTTACATCTTCATCTTGATTCAAACATTCAGTTTCTTGCCCCGGAAGATCTATAACCTCTTCCACCACATCTCCATCAACCATGCTACCATTAGCCAACACCTCTTGGTCTCGTCTAAGTTGAGCCAGTTCTTCGACGAGTTGACCCACTTTCTTTGCCAAGGCTTTTTATCTCTTACCTCAAGTTCCTTCTTCAGTTTCATCTTAATCTCTTGATTTGAAGTGATGATGGCATTCATTATTGCGTCGAGCTTGGAACTTATTGAATCTTGAGGTTCCTCAGATGCCGGTTCAAGGTATTCATTATAATAATCATCATACTCCTCCCGGTAACTTGAGAAATGTGGCAATTCAGGTTAATAGTTGTTGTAACCCCGCTCTTGCTCATAATGGTAGTCTATCTCTGAGTAATAGTGTTCTTGATAATTTGGTGGAGGTGGTGGTGGGTTAACATATGGATAATATGAGGATGGACCATTGAGATCTTCATAATCCATCCTCCCATATCCGTACCATCCGCTAAGAGAGTCTTTTCGATCCTTGTACGCTTAAACCTTCTCATAGAAAACAAAGCAATTCTCTAATAGATGCTCTCCACTTTCGCAACATTCACACGGATCATCATCTACCCAATCTATATTGAAAGATGGTACATGTACCTGCAAAAACAAGCTCAACCACCCAAAGTATAATCACAAAAAAAACTAAACTAAAATCAAATAAGCAATGAAATACTAAGCGCACTAGCTCCCCGGCAACGGTGCCTTTTTGACATGACCGTGTCATCCCGATCAGTCAAAAATCCAATTAACCTAGCTAGCTAGGGTAAGTCGGGTATCGTATCCACCAAGAGCACGTGGTCAGTATCGCACGACCTGTTCGATTAGTTAGACTGTTTATAAAAATGTACAAAGTGATTATGAAGCTTGCTAATTTTAATTCTTTGTTTGGTTTGAAAAGAAATCGGAGTGAACCAATAATTTGCTATTATATAAGACAATGATTTATTAACTAAGATTGCAAAACTAACTAATTAATTGAAAACAAGAATTGGGAATACGGATCACACACGGTTCGATAATTGTAAGACCTAGGGTTCCTACATGTTTTGACTTGATTCAATTGCATATAGTGATTAACGAATATCTATCACAAAGCTTAGGTGCCAATTGCTATCAACGTCATAGACAACGGAACGTAATGCACTTTGTTACCTCGGACATGTAAATCCTAACCTAAGATAAGGCATGATTGCACATAACCATTTTGCAAAGTCAAATTTTATCATCACTAGACAATTTACGAATTCAGAACAAATTCAAGACAATTATCAAAGGTTTCAATACTAAACAACATGCCACAAAATCAAATCAAAAAAATGTACAAACCCTAGAAATCTTACAACAATCTACACCGGGGTGAAACCAAGGAGACTAGCCGCTCATGGTTGAATGGACGCGATCACCGGGCGACGAGCACGAACTCTGTGCCATGACCTTTGAGTCTTAGAGGAGTGATGGAGGTTAGGGTTTGAAGGTGAATGTGAAAAGATGAAGATGATGGTGATGGTGGAATGGTTGAGGGTTAGAGATGACGGAGAATCGGTTAGGGTTTAGAGGTTAGAGGTGAAGGTTAGGGATGAAGGGTGGTGTTAGTGGTGGAGAGGATGGATTAACTCCCTTAGATCGATTCCCAAATGGTGTTTTTATCTCTCCCCACTCAAAACTCCCGAATCAATGGGTCCCAAAATGTTTTTAACTAGTCAAAACACAAGCAAAACAAAATTGCGCGCTGGAAGAATCAGGAGGCCTTCGCCGACGACCAAAGGTGGCGTCGGTGACGCCTAATGCAAATGCTAAATTCTGGCAACGGCTAATCTGACTGGAAACAGCATTTTTCGCGCGACGGGGTTAACTATAGGGCGTCGCCGACGGCCCATACGGGCGTCGCCGACGGTGCCTACGAATCCAACACTCCGTTTTTCGCGTATCTTGGTCCCGGTTGACCCGTTTTTGTCCCAGTGGTCTGTAAAGCTCCCGATTAGCTCCTTAAACTTCGTTAGACCTGCAAAACACACATCTAATCAAAAGTAGGCTAAGCGAAACTAAAAATCATGTAAACACATCAATTTAAACAATTACAAACACCGGTTTTCGACCATGTATCAAACCCTAACCCCCTATTGATATCGACTATCCTTACCCACTCAACATCAACAAGATCTAAACAATTTTTTGCAAAAATTAAACTCTAAACAAATGTGTACATACTTATACTTTCACCCAATTCAATAGCATTTAAGAAATTAAAATTTCCCCCCAAAACAATAACAATCATCGGAATACACATGTGTACACCCACCTCAAACAAGAAACTAAACCCTAACCCCCCTATTGGTATCGACGGCAATTACCCACTCAATGTCAACATGATCCAAACAAATTTTTTCAAAAAAATAAACTCTAAACAACTTAAATTGGAACCCTAATACACCAGTAGATCAGAAAAACAAAAAAAAAGTTACGTATTTTGAATAAAAGCTTTATATTGAAGATTCCGACAACAAGAACGACAACAAAACATATAAACTTTGGGATGATATCGGTGTACCTCGGTTGCTTTATAATGTTTCCAGATTCTGACGAATCTTAATGTGATGGGAATGAGTCGTCTTCGTCGACGGTCGCTAATCTTGTTCGTCGCATGCCAGTCATTCTGCCTTCTTCTTTTTGATAATGATACTGAATGAAAGAGAAATTGAATGATGTTGAAAAAGAATTGAAAGTGCACGAATATTTAGGGATTATGAAATATTCCACATATTTAACCTTTTTAGTTATCTAGTTCCCTTATTTTTAAGATGTATATATTCAATAATACCCTTTTCTATTTAATTAAATATATAAAATTAACCCCATAATTACCATCATGCCATTGAATTAAAATCTCAAGATTATGTAAATCAAGGGTCCAGATCGATTCATAAATTTCACTCTCACCCTAGTGTTTACTCTAGAACCCTTCCCTATATATATATATATATATATATATATATATATATATATGTGTGTGTGTATATATATATATTTGTTGATCCAGCACCACAACCAACAAATAACATAGTGAAGATTACTAAAACACCATATTTGTGGGTTTTGTGTTATGATTTGAAAGATAAGGTTTTGATTATCGAATGACTAACATTAATGTGTTTTATGTTGATTATCATGTTGTGTTTTATATTCATAGTTGTACGATGGTGTGTTTGAAGTTTTTAAAGACAGTTACGGTTTGGATATTGTGTTTTAGTGATATTCACTATGTTATTTGTGGGTTTTGAGTGTGTTTTATGGCTAAAATTGTGATGTTTTATGTCTTTGTACACTTTATAAGAAAAATGTACTTTGTAGCTGAACCCCACCATATATATATATATATATATATATATATATATATATATGTGTGTGTGTGTGTGTGTGTGTGTGTGTGTGTGTGTGTGTGTGTGTGTGTGTGTGTGTGTTGACGGGTGGTCCATTGGACAACCCTTAATCATGTTAAAAGATGAAATAATCCTTCACTTAATCGTGTAATTATCTTGAATTAGATAACTACGGTTGTCTATGTTTCAGGTGCGGTTTGGGAGCTTAAAAATGGATTAAACGCAGCTTTGGAGGGTTTGGAGATGAACGGGTCGAGCAAGGAACAAAAGATGGAACGAATCACAAAAATCAGGAAGGTACCGTAAATTACGGTCCCACCGTAATTTATGGTGGACCTAATGTTTGCTTAGAGCTCACCGTAAATCAGACAATTCTCACCGTAAACAATTCATGACCACCGTAATTTACGGTGGAGCCGTAAATTACGGTGAAAGCTGCGATCAAGTTTGTAACTGCCTCATTAAAGTTAGTTTTATGGTGTCTTTTCAAGTATTCTGATCATTGGACGTTTTTGGGAGATCCTAGGGGCGATTTTGCTTGTTCTTGCTTGGTTCTAAACAATTCCTAACATTCGGTTTGTGTATTCGATTCGTATGAACATTAATCGTTGTGTGAAGATGATGTACCAAGTCATGCGTGGCTAAACTTTTGGTGATCATCCTAGATGTAAGGTTTGCTTTTGAAACACTATGTTTGTGCTTGAATTTCTAGAATAATAACTTTGAATGTTTGTTTGAGTTATTATGGTGTTTGGATATTTGTTTGTAAATTGTTGATTATTGTTTGATGTTAATCTAAACCATACGTTCTTGGTGCCGCTGGCAATCGAGATATCATGGGAGGGATTAGGGTTGGATAATTGTCAATTGATCATCGAGTAACAACCTCGCATTTTATAATCCGAGTACTTAGTTCTCTTTCATCACAAACAGATAATCAAACACGAGCCATGTCTATGTGGTTCTTTCTAGTTAAGCATAAACATTAGTGTGGATTAAAACCTGAAATCTAGGATGGTCGCTTGTTCCTAATCTGTTTACAAAAACACTCTTTGATTTGCAATTCAATTAGTTAACATTAGTTTTTAAAATCAAAAAAATCAACTCTTGAATTTTATTTTCTGCAAATTAGGTTAATTGTAGTTAATTGCAAAGCTATAAAATCAACACACTTTCCACATACTCCCTGAGTTCGATACCCTATTACCGCTATCTATAGTTGTTATTGGGATTAAATTTGCATGACCCACGACATCACGTCAAATTTTGGCGCCGTTGCCGGGGAGTAGTGCGCAACGTGTGTCAGTTTGTTAGTTTTGCTTTGTTATTTTCGGGTTTACACTGGTGTGTTTAGTGTGCAGGTTCTACAGGTGCATGCATACTAGAGGCTCTCACAAAGCGTCACCATTGTCATTTGATCTGGAAATTGAAAGAACGTTAAGGCAAAACCGAGTGTTACTACGCGAAAACAGAATCGTTGGTTCACCCACTTCACCCATTACACCAAGAAACATCATGGATGAAACACAAGTACCACCCACAACGGGTCAAACAACCTCAACTTTTATACCTACTTCCACACAACCATAACCAAACACTACTACTATTCCCAACATCACCACAATGCCTACTCCAATCCATGATACTACACCATCCAACACTACACAACCGATTACTACTCAAGTTGAACCCAGTCTTACTTTTAGCCCGTCTGCCACCATTCCACCATTATCACACTTCTTTCCTCCAACTACGGGTCAATCATCTTCTACTCACTCACTACCACAAAGCTCAACCGTTATCCATACTACTTCTACATATCGACCATCGAACCAACCGGGTATGCAATATTCGTCTTATCCTTATTTGCAATCTTCGGGTATAGGAGGAGATGGGTATTTTGAAGGTTATGAAGAAGAGTTTGAGGGATACGAGGAAGAAGGATATGTGTATGGGGGTGATGGAGATCAAGGAGAGTTTGGTTATGTGCAAAGTCAATTTCAAGGGATGTCAAATGTTGGTGGGATGCCACAACAACAACTCATACCGCAACATATCCGGCCAAGACCACAAGGGCTACAAATGCAACGCCCTATCCCATTGCAACAAGTTCGGCCACAAAATGTACAACCACAATTTCAAAGGCCGATTCAATACCCACCGATGCCCCAACAACAATTTCAACAACCAATTGCACCACAAGGGCCTATACCAAGACCAATGGGTCCTATTCGTCCAAGGGGTCGATTGGGTGTTCCAAGAAGGCATCTTAGGGAACAAGCAAGGGGAATAGAGGCACATTTCAGGCCGATAATTACTCAAAACCCTTCACCGGTGGTTATCCCTCACAACAACCAAGGGAGAACCTTTGAAGTAAGAACGAATTCTTTGCAAAGTTTGCCAAAGTACAAAGGGCTAGCAACGGAGGAGCCGTATTTCCATTTAGAGGCCTATGACTCAATTTGCAATACTTTTGGGAGTCAAGGTTTTTCGGCCGATGATGTCAAGTTGGTCCTATTTCAGTTTTCTTTGGAGGACAAGGCAAAGAAGTGGTTCTACACTTTGCCTTCAGCATCTATTTATACTTGGGCGGAAATGCAGCAAATTTTCTTAGACGAATTCTATACCGCCTAAAAGACCAATGATGCTAGAAAGGGGTTGAGGAGCTTCCAACAACAACATGGTGAGATGTTCCATGAAGCGTTTGAACGATTCAATATGATGATAAAGAATTGCCCTCACCATGGGATTGAGCTTTGGGAGTTGATGAATGCCTTCCACGAGGGGTTGAGTGCCGAGGATGCTTGAGATTTAATGTCCATTACCGGTGGGACTTTTGGCACAAACTATGAGAATGATGATTGGGAGTTTTTAGAGAATATGGCAATCACCTCGAAAAGAAAAGCTCAAGCATCGAGGAGAGCGTGACCGGCCATTGCCCGACCTCAAGTGCACGCAATAGATGATGGTAATGTTCAAACTACTAACCAAATTTATGATGTGTGTGCTTTGTGTAATGAAATATGCCACGCGGCTGAAAATTGCCAAGGAATGCTGGAAGGGCAATATGAAGAGGTGCATGCGGTTCAAGGTCAAGGTCAAGGAGTGGGTGGTAGAAATTACAACAACATGAATTCTAATACTTACCACCCCGGGTTGAGGAACCACCCAAATTTTCGCTATGGGAACCCCTCCAATCAAGCTAACCCGAACTTTCAAGGTTGCCAAGGTAACTTTGGTTCACGTCAACCTTACAACAACCAAAGTGGTTATCGAGGTGGAAACAACCAAGGATATCAAAAGCAATATCAAGCGGGTCAAGAACAAGGGGGTTCTTCGGGTGGAAACGAGATGATGGAGATGCTAAAGAGCATGCAAACGGAGATGCAAAAACGAAACCAACTCGACGAAGTCCGAATGCAAAAAGATGAGGTTCGTGACAAAACCATCCAATCACTAACAACCCAAATGGGTCAATTGGCAACCGATGTGGCATAATTGAAGAAAAACAAGGGTCAACTTCCTAGTGACACCAAGGTAAATCCATCACACGGTTCGTCAAGAGGTAATGTTAATGTTCATCAGGTTAGTGTTTTGAGAAGTGGAAAAGAGTTTAAAGCTAATTTGTCACCCGAATTAGTTGAGGGGGTAGTTGAGGACATCACGGGTAATGATAGTGATGATGATGTTTCACCGGTAAAACCAAAAGAATTAAATGTTAATAAACCGGGTTTGGGTGAAAATGAAAAGAGTGAAAAAGTTGAGGGTGAACCGAGTCAAGTCCCGTTTCCATCGGCTTTACTTGACCCGGGTAAGAAAAATTTTATTGCATCAAGAGGTCCCCAAAAAGAAGAATTGTGGGACATGTTCAAGCAAATTAAAATTAACCTTCCACTCCTTGATGCAATAAAACAAGTACCCGCCTATGCAAAATTCCTAAAAGAATTGTGTACACAAAAGAGGCAAAACAAAAAGAAAATGCCTAAGCGGGTAGATTTAACCGGGCAAGTGAGTGCGGTTTTGAACGGGGAGCTTCCTCCTAAGCTCCAAGATCCGGGCATGCCATTGATTAATATACAAGTTGGTAATTTTCAAATGGCTAAGGCATTGCTAGATCTTGGAGCCGGAGTTAGCATTTTACCGGGGGGCTTATATGACCAATATGATTTTGGTCCGTTAGCAAGGGTGGAGACAACGGTTGTGTTAGCCGACTTGTCTCATAAGTTACCCCGAGGTATGGTTCAAAATGTCATTGTTAAAATTGATGAATTTTATTATCCGGTTGACTTTTTAGTCTTGGACTACTCGTCGGCGGACCCAAAACAACAACAAAACGTAATTTTGGGTCGGCCATTTTTTAGCACCGCACATGCAGTCATCGATTGTAGATTTGGTACAGTCGATATGACTTTTGGAAATCGAAAAATGCGTTTGAATGTTTTTACTAACAATTCTAATGCTAATGGTGTTGATGAGTGTTTCATGGCAGATATAGTTGACGGATGCAACCCGCATGAGTATGAGGAGGATGGTTTGGATGTTTGCCTGTGTGATTTTCTGAACAGGTACATGCTTATGCACTCCGGGTTGAAGAGGAAAAGCAAGATGCAATGGCATTGAAGGAAGGTCGGCCACCATGGACCCACCAGTTTGAAGGCTTACCGGCGGAAATAGATTCGGGTACTAAACCATCGCTAGAGGAACCGCCAAAGTTGGAGCTCAAAGACTTGCCGAGCCATTTGAAGTATGTGTTTTTAGGGGATAATGACACTTTACCGGTCATTATTGCCTCTAATTTGGAGTTGGTCCAAGAGCAAGCATTGTTGGAAGTCTTGAAGGAAAACAAGGGAGCTATCGGATGGACAATTGCCGATCTCAAAGGAATTAGTCCATCAATTGTCATGCACAAAATCATTACAACCGAAGATGCCAAACCGACACGAGAAGCTCAAAGGCGGTTGAATCCGAACCTACGGGAGGTAGTTAAAAAGGAGGTAATTAAATGGTTGGATGCGGGAATCATCTATCCGAATTCGGATAGTGCTTGGGTGACTCCCACCCAAGTTGTGACTAAGAAGGCCGGCATTCAAGTAGTCAAGGATGAAAGTGGTGAACAAATTGCCACCCGACCGGTTACCGGGTGGCGTGTATGTATTGACTACCGAAAATTGAATGCCGCCACTTCTAAGGACCATTTCCCGCTACCTTTCATTGACCAAATTATTGAAAAATTATCGGGTAAAAAATATTACTGCTTTTTAGATGGGTACTCGGGTTACAATCAAATAGCAATACACCCGGATGACCAACACAAGACCACCTTCACTTGTCCATATGGCACCTTTGCCTTTCGGCGAATGCCATTTGGCTTGTGCAATGCTCCGACAACTTTCCAACGATGTATGATGAGTATCTTCTCGGACATGGTTGGAGAGTCGCTTGAAGGTGCGTTGAGAAAAATCTAGTGTTAAGTTGGGAGAAAAGTCATTTCATGGTGCAAGAGGGCATTGTGTTGGGTCATGTAATTTCTGAAAGAGGGATGGAGGTGGATAAGGCAAAAATAAGGGTAATAGCATCTTTGCCACCTCCGAAAAATGTTAAGGGGGTAAGGTCATTCTTGGGACACGCGGGGTTTTATAGACGTTTCATAAAGGGTTTTAGTGTTATCACCAAACCTTTATGTAACTTGTTATTAAAAGATGTCCCATTTGATTTTACTAACGAGTGTATGCAAGCTTTCACTGTTTTGAAGGAACATTTGATCAAAGCTCCTATCTTGCAACCACCGGATTGGTCAAAGCCGTTCGAGATAATGTGTGATGCAAGCGACACCACTATTGGTGCAGTTTTGGGTCAACGGGTTGATAGAAAGCCGGTGGTGATTTACTATGCAAGCAAAACTTTATCCGAAGCGCAACTCAATTACACCACGACCGAAAAGGAGTCACTAGCGGTGGTGTATGCTTTGGATAAGTTTCGTGCTTATATATGGGGGAGCAAAGTGGTGGTTTATTCGGATCATAGTGCGGTCTGATACTTGATGGAGAAGAATGACGCGAATCCTCGGTTGATTCGGTGGGTGTTATTGTTACAAGAGTTCGATTTAGAAATCCGAGACAAAAAGGGAAGTGAGAACGTAGTGGCGGATCACTTGTCTCGGATTCCGGTGGAAGGGATCGATGATGTAAGTGAAATCAATGAGAGTTTTCCCGACGAGCAATTACTAGCCGTTTCCACCTTTGTTGCACCGTGGTATGCTCACTATGTCAACTACTTAGCCACGGGTGCCATCCCAAGTCATTGGACCAAAAAGCGCCGACAACAATTTATGGTCCAAGTGAAGCAATACATTTGGGATAAACCGGATCTCTTCAAGATTGGACCGGATCAAGTTATACGAAGGTGTGTGCCCGAAACAGAAGTGTTGGAAATTTTGACCCATGCTCATTCGTCTGCATGTGGGGGTCATTTTAGTGGGCACAAAACAGGTTATCGGGTTCTTTCATGTGGGTTCTATTGGCCCACAATTTTCAAAGATGCTTGTGAATTCGCTAGAAACTGCATAAATTGTCAAAAGATGGGAAGCATATCGAAGAGGGATGAGATGCCATTACAACCAATCTTGGTTGTAGAGATATTTGATGTATGGGGTATAGACTTTATGGGTCCTTTTCCGAATTCGAATGGCTTTCTATACATTTTGGTAGCGGTGGATTATGTCTCGAAGTGGATTGAAGCTATTGCAACACGAACAAACGACCATTCGGTTGTTTGTAAATTTATTCAATCCAACATTTTCTCTCGTTTTGGCATCCCGCGGGTTATTATAAGCGATGGTGGTTCGCATTTCAAGAACTTCAACTTCGGAAAATTACTGAAGAGGTATAGCGTGAATCACCGAATTGCCACACCTTACCATCCGCAAACGAGTGGACAAGTCGAAGTGTCCAACCGTCAAATCAAAGAAATTCTCATGAAGACGGTAAGAACGGATAGGAAGGATTGGTCGAGTAAGTTGGACGATGCATTGTGGGCATACCGAACGGCCTACAAGACTCCAATTGGCACAACGCCTTACCGGATGGTGTATGGAAAGGGTTGTCACTTGCCAATGGAGTTAGCGCATCGGGCACATTGGGCAATTAAGACGGTAAACGCAGATTATGACGAGGCGGGAAAGATGAGAAAGTTGCAGTTAAGCGAGATAGAAGAGATTCGAGACGAGGCATATGAATGTGCATCGGCGTATAAAGATAAACTCAAGAAGGTGCATGATGCAAAATTGCGAAAGAAAACGTTCGAAGTGGGTCAGAAAGTTTGGTTGTATAACTCAAGGCTCAAGATGTTCGCGGGCAAGCTTAAAAGTAAAGGGATGGGTCCGTATGTCATTCGGAGAGTTGGGAGATTTGGTGACGTAGACATCCAAGACGAGCAAACATTGAAACAACAAACGGTGAACGGTCACCGATTAAAGCCGTACTTGGATGGGAACGACATCAACACCTTGGAGCTTGACAAAGCGGGCTACATCTTACGCCTGGTCGATGAGGAACAACCATGAGAGGCCCAGGTTTGGTAGTGTATATAGTAGTGGTTTGCTTTGTTTTGTTTTATTTTGTATAGTTTGCACAATTACCGTATTTCTTTGAAACCCGTGTTTGAAACAAGTGTGGGGATATTCGGGTCACGAATTACTCTAACATTGTGTTGAGGACAACACGGGACTTTCGAGGGGGTAGGGTGATTTTTACACGTTTTTGAAAATTAAAAAAAAATCGAAAAAACTTGAAAAATATAAAAATATATCTGCAAATAACAAGTGTTAGGTGAATAAAAATCGCCCAGTATCCACCGTAATTTACGGTAATACCGTAATTTACGGTGGAGAGAAAATGTGTGTGGTTTTTACGGTATTTTGCTCCTGATTTACGGTAGATATTTCATGTTCAGAGTGCACCGTAATTTACGGTCATACCGTAAATTACGGTGAGTGATAAAAAAAATTTTTGAAGCTTTACGGTGATAAACTCCTGATTTACGGTAGGAATTATTGACCAGGTCTCACCGTAAATTACGGTTTGGCCGTAATTTACGGTACGCAGTTTAAGTTAATCTGTCCTTTGGGTTCCGTATGTTTATAAAAAAAATAATAATAACACACACATAATAACATCTGGTCACGTGAGTTCACCCCATCCACACAATTCTTTCTTCATCTATCACTATCCATCTCTTTCACAAGAACTCACAAGACTCCATAGCCTCCTTCACCTTCAATCCTCCATAACCTTCTCAATTCTTGTCCAAACTAAGTGAAATCGGAGTCTATCTTGACTAATTTTTCACGTAGTTTCTGATTTTGCTAAGAGATTTACAAGAAAACACAGTTTTAGGGTCCGAATTCTAAACCCTAGTTCGAAAAATTTTGGGGGTTTTGGGAGCTTTTGTTTCACAAGCACTTTAGCATCTTCAAACAAAGGTATGAAACCTTATTTGTTGTATTTTGATGCTACATTGTGAAAAGTAAGGTTATTTAGGCTACTTGCTCATACCCACTTGCTTGTTCTTAGATATGATTATGAAATTGGTTATTTGAACATGGTTATGGTTGTACATGTAGGATTTGTGGTTAAAGTAGTGAACTTTTGGGATGCTCTACATTGTAGAGACACCATGCCCGATTTTTGAAAATTTTTTGATATACTTTTGGTTCACTAGCATCTACAACCATGATAACAAGCAAGTGTGGGGATTTTTTGGAAAGAGGGTTTAATTTTGTTTCATTGGTTGTGTTGTTTGCTCTAATGTGTGTAGGAATGGCACGAACGAAAGAAAAGACAGGAGCTGGTTCATCTTTGTCTTCGAAGGGAAAGGGTAAACAGCCGGAACAACAACCAAAGAAGAGACAATACATGGGACTAGTGGATGAAAGCGAAAGTGAAAGCGAAGAAGAGATGGAGTTGGATATGACGGAGAAACCGAAATGGGATTCGGGACCGTTAGATGATCAACCATTGGAATGGCAGCCAACGTTATATAATGACTGTATGAATAGGTTGAAGAATAAGGCAGCGGCCTTTATATGTGAAAGGGATGTTCGAGAAGCTGAGTTTGGGCAGTTCGGGGTGTTTGACAAGTTCCGGGCTCAAGGTTGGGAGTCGGCACTTAGTTGTTTTGACAAAGATAAAAGCAACTTGTTTATCACTGAAATCCAAGAGTGGATGGCAACTCTTAAGGTTAATCAATATGACAGGCCATCGAATATGAAGCTGACGGGTATTGTGAATGGAGTTCCAGTGGAAATGTCTTTTGATACTTTGAAAAATATGATAGTCTGCCAGCCCGTGATTATATGATACCGACTCTTGATGATCTTCTGGTGAAGCCGGAAAAACATATGCGATGGAATGATATGTTGGCAGCATTGTTTTTACCCGGTAGATACAGTGGTATTCTATACCGGAAGAATTTAAAAATTGAAGCTAAATTGTTGCATACAATCTGCCTTCTCAATGTTATTCCAAGAAGGGGGGACAAAGAGCAGGTGAGGTTTCCTGAAGTACCTGTTCTTTATTCGTTAATGCACGGGGCTCCGCGTTTCCCTATACGCTATCTTATCATGAACCACTTATGGATCTGCCGGAATAAGTATGGAAGAGACATCGTCCTGTTTTGTCGAATAATTACGGGGTTGATGAAACAACGGAAGGCGATAACATCTGAAGATCGAGGAGCAACAAAAAGGCATCAGCCTTTTACGTTGGATAAGTTGGGGAATGTTTGGACGTATACTCAGTCGGAGCGTTATCACAAGTTAAAGTCGGAAGGGCAAAGGTGGAGGGCACTAAAGTTGGGTGCACGAGATTTGTTACCGGGTGAGCCGGACGAGCCAGAAAGTGATGAAGAAGTAGTTCCGAGTGGAGACGAGGACTATGCGGACGAGCCGCATGGTGTGGAAAATGTTGGTCAAGGTGGTTATGGTAGTGGTCATGGTGGGATGTTTTATGATTATACGCAGCAATCTTATGTGCCGGGTTGGGCCTATGAAGGCACAATGCAAGAAGTGATTGCGAATCAACGCCCTCCGGCATCCGTGTTTGATACGTGGTCGGGGTCGGAGAGGACGTTGTATGATCAAAACACGAGAAATAGTGCAAGCATAGAGCGGGCCTTGAAACATAGCTTGGATCGTCACGAGTTATGGAATCGCACACATGCGTATTCCCGAGAGGTTGAAATAAATAATCGCTATCATGACGATCAAGAAAGGAGATTGCACGAGGATTGGCATGCCGGTCGGCCGGTGGTTGTGGATCCACAACATGTGGATTATGCGTCTCTACCACCGTATGATGGTAGTGTTTCGTATGCAACCCCGGCGATCCATCACTCGCAATGGCTTGACCCGAGGCAACAAGAGGGAGCGCAGCAACAACAAGGAGGAAGTAGTAGCGGCTCGTTTGCGTTCGGTGAATGGACCGACATGATGTCTTCCATGTTTGGGCCGCCGGGACCGCGCTATTATTAGTCAGGTTGTGTTCTTTCTTTTGTATATTTTTGTGCATATTTGTTAGTTTGTTTGTTTAAGGTTGGGCGGTTGGGTGGTGTTTTGATATATTGTGTTTGAGATGGTGCTTGATGGTGGTGTCTTGTTTAAAAGAAGAAAAATATAAAAAAATTATAAAATGAAAAGTACAAAAAGAAATTTGGGGTTTGAGTGAAGAAGCGTTTTTGTTGATGTTGAAAATAATTTTAGTGGTCAAAGCCTCCTAAAACCATACATTGGGGTCAATGTATCCCAAGTGTGGGGATGGGGGGAAATTTTAAAGATTTTGAAAACTTTTGAGCCAAGCAAACGTTGTGAAAATTTGAACACCCTGGATTAACCTCAAATTGGTGCACCGGAAACCCTTGATACCTTTTTCATTCTTGGTGAGAGTTGTAGCCACACTTGTACATAAATAATGATTGTCTTTGATGAGAGTGGCTACGGGTGGGGGTGCATTAGAACTTGTGCTTGAATGCGATTTGAGTCCTTAGTTAGACATGAATGCAAAAAGGATAAGGGCATTTAGGTAGCCTCGTCGTTGGTGTGAGCGAGTGTGGGATTTGGGGGGTTGGACCTCATAAGTTATATATATGAGCATGGTAGTGAGAGGGGCGGGGGTTTGGACATTTAGTTGCCAAATTTTGTGCCTTAAAAGCCTATCATTTGTTACCCCTAGCTACTTACTTAAAAATTTACCCAAATTTGACCCGGTCTTATAGTGTTAATGATAGTATTAGTAGTTTTAGTAGTTTGAAGTAGATATGTTTGATGCGTTATTGTATTTTTGTTTGCTTTGTAAAAAAAAATAAAAAATCAGAAAAAATAAAAAAAAAGTGAGAAAAAGCAATGAAAAAAAAGTGATGTTTAGTGGTCTTGTATATAGTAGTTAAGTTTGATAGTTGTTTGCTTGTTTATTTTTGTAATAAAAGACCGGGTCAAGTTTTCGCTACTTCATATATATTCCATTTCCTACCTATACACCTAGCCGCGTTACAACCTTGAAAGTCCCTTTGATTTGCATTTATGTTTGACGCATTTTAGGAGAAGGATTGATTTAGGTACAAGCTTATAGTTGTGCAACCACCCGTTTGCCTAATGTGTGTCTAGCTCATCTTTGCTAGTTTTCACTTGTAGCCGAGAGGAGAGATTTAGAGAGGGGTGCATTGGTTGGGTGCTAAAAAGGGGTTAGTAAAAAGATTGCATGTTTTTGCTTGGTTTAATTTGATCACTTGTTTTGAAATTGATTTGATGAGTTGCTTGGGACAAGCAACGGTTAAGTGTGGGGATGTGACGGGTGGTCCATTGGACAACCCTTAATCATGTTAAAAGATGAAATAATCCTTCACTTAATCGTGTAATTATCTTGAATTAGATAACTATTGTTGTCTATGTTTCAGGTGCGGTTTGGGAGCTTAAAAATGGATTAAACGCAGCTTTGGAGGGTTTGGAGATGAACGGGTCGAGCAAGGAACAAAAGATGGAACGAATCACAAAAATCAGGAAGGTACCGGAAATTACGGTCCCACCGTAATTTACGGTGGACCTAATGTTTGCTTGGAGCTCACCGTAAATCAGACAATTCTCACCGTAAACAATTCATGACCACCGTAATTTACGGTGGAGCCGTAAATTACGGTGAAAGCTGCGATCAAGTTTGTAACTGCCTCATTAAAGTTAGTTTTATGGTGTCTTTTCAAGTATTCTGATCATTGGACGTTTTTGGGAGATCCTAGGGGCGATTTTGCTTGTTCTTGCTTGGTTCTAAACAATTCCTAACATTCGGTTTGTGTATTCGATTCGTATGAACATTAATCGTTGTGTGAAGATGATGTACCAAGTCATGCGTGGCTAAACTTTTGGTGATCATCCTAGATGTAAGGTTTGCTTTTGAAACACTATGTTTGTGCTTGAATTTCTAGAATAATAACTTTGAATGTTTGTTTGAGTTATTATAGTGTTTGGATATTTGTTTGTAAATTGTTGATTATTGTTTGATGTTAATCTAAACCATATGTTCTTGGTGCCGCTGGCAATCGAGATATCATGGGAGGGATTAGGGTTGGATAATTGTCAATTGATCATCGAGTAACAACCTCGCATTTTATAATCCGAGTACTTAGTTCTCTTTCATCACAAACAGATAATCAAACACGAGCCATGTCTATGTGGTTCTTTCTAGTTAAGCATAAACATTAGTGTGGATTAAAACCTGAAATCTAGGATGGTCGCTTGTTCCTAATCTGTTTGCAATTCAATTAGTTAACATTAGTTTTTAAAATCAAAACAATCAACTCTTAAATTTTATTTTCTGCAAATTAGGTTAATTGTAGTTAATTGCAAAGCTATAAAATCAACACACTTTCCACATACTCCCTGAGTTCGATACCCTATTACCGCTATCTATAGTTGTTATTGGGATTAAATTTGCGTGACCCACGACATCACGTCATGTGTGTGTATGTATGTATATATATGTATGTATACTCAGTATTCTCTTTTTTAAATTTTGAGGCCCTAAAAATTTGAGAGTCTAAAACATTTGCTTTAGTCTAGATCGACCATAATTTGTCATACATTAAGCAACAAATATGTCGTACTAGTAGTTGAAGAAGAGTAATCTTTAGTAGTATTATTAGACACTATACTCCATTACTCCTATTAGTAAGTATTATTATTTTATAATCATAAATAGTAGTAACATATAATAATAATAATAATAATAATAATAATAATAATAATAATAATAATAATAATAATAATAATAATAATGATAATGATGATGGTGATGATGCGTCAGGATATACTAGGAAGTTTATTTAGGTAGGAAGACTCGGAAGTAACTTGACCATCTTTTAAATAATCAATGGCTAAGATTAAATTGGTGAAATTGAATAAGAAATAGGCGCGTGAGTTAGTTTGAGGGTATTCTAGTCCATTCGAGTCAATAGTTTATCTCTCCTCCAATTCCCCATCGTTTTTCAAAACCTTAATAACTTTTTCATATGACAATATTTTTTTATAAAAATTGCACCATAAAAACGCGCGTTTTTTATCTTTAAAACGAGCACACTATTACTATACTTTTGAAAAGATGCGTAAAACAAATGGATAGAATAACGCACTATATGTGACAACCCTTACCAAACCAGGTATCCGTACGAATTAATTAATATTTAATTACTGCTTAATTACTGTGCTTGCTTATAACTGTGATTAAACTGCTTACTGATTTCTGATATATACATGTACATGCATCATACTTTACTACTGTCACTCCATTATTTACACGAAACTTCAGTGACAACCTTGATACACAAAAGCACAGTGAGCACACTATACGGGATACCCAGTAAACATGCTGACATAGCCAGCATCAGACAGTTACTGTCTCTAAGGCCAGTATGAGCCGGGAATAGATTATTACACTAGTAAAGAGTGTAGGGGGGTGAGGATTCTAGAATTGCGTCACTAGAGGAAAATTATAGTGACCGGATGTGCCTAAAACGTACTTCGAGTACAAAATTCAGCACTTTAAATAAAAATTCAGCAATTATCTAAACTAGTAAAGTGCAAAAGTTTGGAAAAATATTACTAGACACTTTCCAAAATGTCGGGAATAAATTGTGTCACTAAAAATAGTATTAACGACACTTTAAATAATTATTTGGCACTTTAACGGACTAGTATCCAACCGAACAACCGGACTTAACCCGGGACATAAAATATTGTCATTATCATTGTTTTTCTTTTCTTAGCGAGTTAGGGTCCCCGAGTACCCTAACACCCGCTATTAGTTACAACACACACACTACACTAAATAAACTTCTAACTTAACTAACTATTACTTATTCATTTAGTTAGAATCCAACCCCCAAACACCCCCTAAGTAACCGATCGGTTACCACCAAAGGTGACACACTTTGTCCTATTTTGATTAATTTAATCCTTTTGCCTAGAATCTACTAAACATATTGTTCCATGGGTAATTTGTTTGGATGGGCTATAATTTAAACCACAAGATCACCCACCATATTCACATAACACTTTACAAAAAAAAAACTTATCTTTCTCCTCTCATCACTCTCGGCCGAGAGCTACCTCAAATCCACCATCATTTTCCCATTTCATTATTGCCATTTTACATACACTCAAGGGTTAAGGATCGCATACGAGGAGACCCGGTGCTTGCGGATCGTCAAGGACCTCACCTCAACGCTTTTAACCACTCGTTTTTCGACTAGTTTCTTCCCTAGCCTCGAGCTAGTAGTAAGTGACTCTAAACGCCTTTTTGATCTATTCTAAAGTGGTTAATAAGAATTTTGACGGTTGAAATTTATGAGCATGTAAGAACAAAATTTAAAGTCTACTAAAATAATATAAACAAAGTGGTTAATAGATGAATATTGGTGTAAAACTTATAAGACTTGTTTTGTTATGATTATTTAGTGTTGTTTTATGCTAGTGTTAGTTCGGATCGTCATCTAACCCGACTAAGTCATGTTCATGGAACATGACCTAGTGTATGTTATAGTGTGAAAAGTGGTTAGATGAAGAACACTACTACTTATAACATGAACTTGTGTAAAAACAATCTGTTGGTGCATGCGTCTGTCGACTTCGTCTTGTATCGAGTCTAGGATTAGAATTGTTAGATTAGATCTTGTTATACGAGAGTATAAGAGGTTTTAGAATGTGTTTAAGGTAATTTAGCTTGAACGTGGTGATTTCCCTTGAAAATGTCACATGACAGTTTCAAGCTAAATCAACATGTTGATTTCCCTTGAAAGTGGCATGTGTCATTTCAAGCTAAATCAACACCACTATAAATAGCCTTCAAGCTAAATCATTTGTAACTTTTCAGAGAATTCTTCCGGTGAGCAACGAAGTGCTGCCGAAGTGTTGTCAGGTTGTAAACGTCATCAAATTAATAGAAACAACAGTTTTAAGTGTGAATCTCGCTGAATTGAACTCGGTTTGTTCGTTTCCGCCGTTCAAACTGAGATAAACTCTTCTGATTGACTCATTCGGGTCTGAATTCGATCCTACAAGTGGTATCAGAGCTCAGGAGGAAGAGTTCATACCAATTCAGCTTCATTTTTCTGATTTCTACTCCTTCTTTCAAAATTAAAACAAATTTTTACGGCTTATATCGACTCAAATTCTCACAATAGGTGTGAAAACTTGTTTTAACAAACCCTTGAGAGTTTCAGATCTAAAAACGGATTAAAACTAGGTTAATCGGAGCAAAATCAGATCAATTTGCTGATGTCATTATGATTTCGCTTGAGTTTATGGGTTGATTTCGCTTGAGTGTTGACATTTTGATCCGATTTCGCTTGAGATTCTATAGATTTCGCTTGAAACTTGTGCTGATTTCGCTTCACAATGGATGTTTGTTGATTTCGCTTCAAACTGAAGTGTGAATTTCGCTTGAAAATTTCATGTGATATTTCGATTAAAAAATTGTTTGTTTACATTTGAGTGGGGTGTCAGTTTGCTTGTCAGATATATAGGTGCTGGTTCTATCAATTTTTAGTTTGCATGTGTTGTTTGTCGGTTTACATGTGATAACCTTTTAGAGGTCAAATAGAATTGTTTCGATATTAAGGGTTGTCGGGTTGCATGTGATATCAATTAAAGTTTTTGCATGTGAAGTTGATAAAATGGTGTGGTCCAATCATATCGAATTCTAAAAGTTGTCGGCAAGTTTAAAAAAAAGGAATTCAAAGTTGCATGTGATTCTTGAAATTGTTAAGTGTTGTCAGCAATTAACTAGTGAAATACATGTGATTTTTGCGAAAATTGTTAGACATAGATTTGCATGTGATCTGATCGATATTGTTGTCCAAATCAGAATATTAGAAATATAATTGAAATTACATATACAATAGGTGATATAAGAGTTCACGTGGGGCATCAAAGTCAGTAAAGGAATTCATTTTTAAAGTAATATGTGTGTTTTGTAAGCCCAAGTCATCATTCTCGGCCCAAGTTGTTTTCCGGAATCATAGTTCACGGGCTAAATCATCACAGGCCAAGTCATAGTCTGTTTGATTTAAAGTATTTCAGCCCAAATTCAACGGCCCAAAACAGTTATACAAGTTGTTTGATACCGAGATTCGTTCAAGGTCGCGTGGTTTGAGTCGTGGTTTCTGTTAGTTCGTACAATTTGAAGTTCAAAAGTTTCAAAGGGTCAAGTCATTTGCACGATTTGGAGTTTAGTTTGTCCGCGAGTCTTCGACACCAATTCACAAATCTTCGACACGAGTTTTCGATTGATTTCTTCAACTCATTTTTACATGTTCAGTTCGTTTAAACTGACCGTTTGTTTGTGTTGTCAGGTATTTTACAAGGTGATACAGCTCATTTGAAAATTCGAAACATGGAGAACGAGTTCTACAATGCTTTTGCTAGTCCAGTTACAATCACTCAGAGTGCTTTGCATGAAAATGAAACCGGAATGTCTCAGAAACCACCCAAACTCATGGATATTGATGATTACAATGGATGGTCCAAACAGTTTGGGAATTGGGTTGAAGCTTATCATTTGGATGCATGGGAACACACTGAAGAACCATATGTTAGACCCACAACGAATAATATTCAGCAAACAATTCGAGAAATGAGTACGGAAGATAAAAAGAAATATCGAGATGAGAAATTGATGGTGAGTCTGCTTCAGCAAGCGATAAAAGAAGATATCCTGATACTGCTTCAACATGATGGAACTGCTTATTCAATTTAGACAGAATTGGAAGCAAAATTTGTTGGAAGTGATGATATGCTCAAAAATAAAATGTCTCTCATGAAGAAAGAATTTGATCTGTTTCGTGGTTTGAAATCTGAAAACACCAAACAAATAATTGATAGATATTGTAACTTGGTGAGAAATATGACAAAGCTTGGTATTAAAAAAGATACTGATGAATTGATTGAAAAACTTGCAGATGCGCTACCTCATGAAACTTGGGGAACGTTTCTGATGATGCTGAGATCCAACATAAAAGATTACAAAAATATGATATTGGGAGATTTCATCAAACACCTGGAAGCTCAAGAGATGGAACAGAGGAAGATTGCCAGGATGAAGAACTACAATGGAGAACAAGATATCAGTGACAGTTTGTATTACAAAGGTGGTGTCAACGAAAAGTCAAATTATTCTCCAAAAATTGAAACTGCTTACAGTGTGAAAGATTCTTCTGAAAAGAAATCATCCCAGGGATCAAGCAGCACTAGATTTTCATCATTCGATCCAAATATTTCTGCAACAAAGAATGGAAGAAAACTTCAATGCAATATTGTATTAAATCTTGAAAGTGATCAAGATTATTCTGAAGAAGTTGCCAAAAATCAAATGTCTTTGTTGGGAATGGTGTTAGAGTCCTATAGTAGTTTTGTGGCCGGAAGGATCGGTAATCCAATGCTCACGAAAGAGGATTACGATCAAATCGATGCTGAGGAAATGGAATTAATGGATATTAAATGGTGCATGGCCAGTGTAATGAGAAGAGCTGAGAAGTTTAAACAAATTACTGGAAGAAATGATTTCCTGGATGCAAGTGTTTCAAATTTAGGCTTTGATAAATCTAAAGTTACATGTTTTCGTTGCAGGGAAAAGGGGCATTTCAAGAGAGAGTGCAAAAATCGTGAAGATACTGGAGCCCAGGATCCTTTTGGAAACAATGATTATCACAAAAAGGCGATTTATCATCAAATCACACCACCAGCACTGCATCAGGCACAAACTGCACATGGAATGATGGAGATTAAATATTCAAAGAAAGCTTGTCTGGGAAAGGATGGTGGATTCAGTTGGAATAAATATGTTCCAACAAACAGCAAAGTGTGTTTGGCAGAACAAGATGATGAAAAACTGGCTGAAGGTTTCAATTGGGACGATTTTTGCCCAGATCAAGAACTTATGGCCAAAGAGATGTCCAAAAACACTTCAAATGTTAACGCTTTCAATGCAAATGCTTATGATTTGAAATGTGCTGAAAAGTGCAGAAAAGTCATGGAAGCTGCTAAAGCAAGACGGAGAAAGCTTGAAGAAGAGGAAGAGAGATTAAAAGCTGAAGCCAAAGCTGAGAAAAAGAGAAGAACTGAATTTTTACAATCAAACAGAAAAGTCAAAGATGTTCCTGAATTTGAAGTCAAAGTTGATGCAGAACCTGTCAAAGTTTCTGAAAAGTGCATGAAATGTGATTCTTTAATCAAGCAAAACAATGAGTTGCTGCACAACATAAATAGATTGAAAGAATCTTATGATACATTGAACAGAGAAATCAACAAGTATACTGATTCAAATGGTGAACAAGTTGTGGCAATGAATACGCTGAAGAAAGCATACCTGAGACAGATGGATGATGTCAACTTTCACATAAAGAAATGTGCTGATCTGGAGTTGAAGTTGGCAACACAAAAGATAGAAACTGAAAGAGTCAACAAGTTATTAGAAAGTTACTCATGTTCTACTTTTGTTGTTGACAGGATTTATCCAGTTGTGGAAGAATTGAAGACGTTTGAAGAAGTGAAGACGTCCGAAGAAAAGAAATCTGTGACAAAAGATGAAGTGAAGACTTCTGGTAAGAAACCAAGTGTAGTCTACACTAGATGTCCGCCCCCGGTCGAAAATGTATTTTTACCTCGAAATCCAAATTCAGAAAGAGTCGAAAAGGCAATAAACTTACAATGGGAGTCTGGGACGTCGGATAACTTGCCAGAAAATATTGATGTCACATACACGTCGTCTGATACTGATCATGAGTCAAAGTTGATAAAAAGTGTGGTCGATCAGGTGTTAGATAAAGATGATTGTGAGGAGTCAAAACCGGAGTCCAAATCCGAGTCAAAGTCTGAGTCCGATATGACAAAGTCAACAGTCAAAAAGGAGAAACGGGTTTATGATAAAGAGTTTTTGATATCAAAATCTAATTTGAATGATGAATCATTCAAAGTGGCATATACTTTGAAAGATTCTGACAAATTATATTCTGATGAAGCTTTTCCAATAAGAAGTGTTCGATTTGAAATGATTCAAAAGGTTTTCAAAATTACAGAAATTAATATTTCTGAAATAAAAGATTTAAATCTTATTGGAAAACCTAAACAATACACCTCAAGAGTGCAACAAAGAATTAACAAGAAAATGGGTTACAATTGTGGTTATAGTTTCCAAAAGAAACCAAACCATAATCGTAATTTCAAAAAGAAAGGATTAGGATTTAATCAACCGAAAAATTATAAAAATGAAAAATTTTCTAAACCAAAAACTATGTTTGTTTCAGGAAATTTTTTAGATGCTGAGAAAGAACAAGCATTCAGAAAGCAGACAAATCAAGAATTCCTTGCCAAGAAGCAAGAAGAGTTGAAGAAAAATCATGTTCCAAAGAAGTTAGAAACCAGAACCTGTTTTCAGTGCAAGATTGCTGGTCATGTTGCTAGGAATTGTCCGAAAACATTCAAACCAAAACAGGAAGTATCTGGTAAACTGAAAGAGAAAGTTGTTGAGAAAACTGAACTTTCAACCCGAAAGTTCACAGGCTTTGAAAATTCAATCTTTAAGAAGGGAGAATGTTCAAAGAATGTGGTTAAAAGAAAAGAAAATCTGATAAATCAAAAATGGGTTGTTAAGGGTTCAGGAAACAGTTCTGGTGATGAATCTGATTCCACAAAATCAGAGGAGCCAAAAGTTGTTAAAGAAAAGGTTGAAAAATTAGTTCCAAAAGTGGATGATGTGAATTTTCCACCTTTGAGTGCTGAAAATTTTAAAAAGAGAGTTGGGAAAGTTGAAATTTCAAATCAATTTTATTCTGACAAGAAGAAATTTGATGTTGATAAAGCTTTCAACGGAACTGTGAAACACATTTTTGGCAAAATGATCAATGGTAAGGCCAAAGGTGTTAAAGAATTTTACGCTGCCAAAAGAGGAGGTCATAGGTTAGTTGAAAGAAAAGATGATGAAGAGGTTGTTACACCCAAGGAAGGTCAGGCTTGGGTGGATATATTTTTCAAAGAGTAAAAACCAGACTTGCCGGAGATCCCAAGTTCGTAATCGTGGATCATGAATCGGCATCATTCTTTATCATGTTGGTATAATGTAATTTTGAGAAGTTTTTGCAGGACTTGCCGGAACTCCCAGGTTTGTAAGCGAGGAGTAGGAATCGACACCTTCAGAATTCAACCAACAGATGATGATTGGTTGAAAATGTTTGTTTGGATTGATCTTAAAAGTGGTAAATCAGGGACATTAAGTTGTATCTGATTTTCTACAAGTGGTTGAGAAACAAAATGATGGGTTTATCCCCTAACCCACAAATGGTTAAAATCAGTCAACAATACTTATTTTCCGGAAAAACCATTTGATTAAAACAAACTTAAGTGTTTTGAAATCAATGGGAAAATAGTTTGTTGTGAGGGGGAGTTCTGATTGTTTATGCCAAGTGGATGGAGAATTGAGGCAATTCGATATCAGTTGTCAAGTTGTTGTACAGTTTATTTTCAAATTTCCTAAAATGTGTTTGCATTTTAGGGGGAGTAAATTTTTTTAGAAAATCCAAAAACATTAGAAAATTTGAAAAAGCCAAAAACATGATAAAATGAAAATGAGTTTTTGTTGCATAAAAGAGGAAATGATAGTACATCAGTGGACTGTCACAACATGCTAAAGATTTGGTAAGATAAAAAAGTGATAAACGGTCTCACTGATGATGTGTCAGTAGGTTTTTACACATTTAGTAGATTGTGACGAGATATAAACCTAAATTTCAAACTTGCTTATATCGTGGGGAAACATCTCTCGGATATATGGGTAACCCCCGAAATCTCGTTTGAAAGGTCTCATAATCTGATATACTAGGTCTTTATACTCAGTGATATCTGGGGTATTATTCCTAGACTTCTGCTGAATGGAAGTTCTGACCTAGTCCTCGAATAATACTTTCCGCAAATGCTTGAAACATAGCATCACCCTCAGCATATATGATAAGACAATAAAATTGCTTAGCAATGCTGTTGTAAAAAAGATCCTCTAAAGGGGACACACCCAAGTTGAGTCATGATCTCTCTGCTGAACAGTAGTTCTGACCTGAGCTCTCATGATTCTTCATAATTTATTAACCCCTACAGATATCATTTGTGTCATAATTACCTGTAAGACTGAATATTGGGATCTGGATACGGGAGTATATTCTGAGGTGGGACACGCGATTGAGTTTAAGTGCTTAATACATTAATATCGTATCTCGAAGCAGTTGAACTTTGTGTAAAAATTTAAGTGGACAAATATACTGACAATCTAAGTGAATCATTTAAAACTTAAAATGTAATGAAGCTTAACGGTGTTGGTGATTTGTCTCATAAACTGATATGATCTTCTTGCACGAACTCACAAAAATATTGTATGTAAATATTTCTTTACTGCATTTCATTCTATTCAAAAATCCAAAAAGATTTTAGTGTGTTTTAGCATAAATTTTTGAAAAATTCAAAAAGATTTTCGACAACTGGTGTTGGAAAGCTGAATTTTTAAATTCCGAGTGCTAAACATGATGAACAAATGATTTGGATGAAAGTGTTTGAAAATTGTAGAAATGAAATGAGAAATGTTTTGCATTAAAAACGATTATTCTTGCAAGTGATAAATTAGATTTGAAAATCTTATCCATAAATTGTTATCAGAAAATTTATTTTTGGGTAGAGTTTTTGCAGGTTAGCCAGGTTCCGAAACCTGAGTTAGATGAGTGCCAGGTTACAATCTAAGAACCTGTGGCAAGTTAGTTCCAGACTACGATCCCAGCAGATTGAGAGGAGGAGTCTGAAGACATCATGATATTCAACATTTGCTAGAGAGGAGTTTGTTGATGATGAAGATAGAGATTGAGGATTCTTGCAATGACAAATACTTCAGAGGAAGATCAAGGACCGATAAAGATTGAAGATGCGAAGACTCGACACTTAAGACTCGTCAACATTCGAGGGGGAGTCTGTTGGTGCATGCGTCTGTCGACTTCGTCTTGTATCGAGTCTAGGATTAGAATTGTTAGATTAGATCTTGTTATACGAGAGTATAAGAGGTTTTAGAATGTGTTTAAGGTAATTTAGCTTGAACGTGGTGATTTCCCTTGAAAATGTCACATGACAATTTCAAGCTAAATCAACATGTTGATTTCCCTTGAAAGTGGCATGTGTCATTTCAAGCTAAATCAACACCACTATAAATAGCCTTCAAGCTAAATCATTTGTAACTTTTCAGAGAATTCTTCCGGTGAGCAACGAAGTGCTGCCGAAGTGTTGTCAGGTTGTAAACGACATCAAATTAATAGAAACAACAGTTTTAAGTGTGAATCTCGCTGAATTGAACTCGGTTTGTTCGTTTCCGCCGTTCAAACTGAGATAAACTCTTCTGATTGACTCATTCGGGTCTGAATTCGATCCTACACAATTTTTCTTATAAAATGATGTTCTAAACTTGTAGATCTAGAGATCTACAAGTGGTATTTTCGAAGGACCAAGTGTAAAAAGAAATCATATTTTTAAAGCCGGATCTTTCCTAAACAAAGGTGATATTTGTGAACACACAAGTGTGTAGACACTTGTGTAACAAAGAGTTTTAACAAAGAATTATTGTTGTAATTTTTGACAAAAAGTTTTAAAGACGCGTCTTCTTTAAAAACAAGGTTCTCAAAGAAACCAAGTTTATTTATAAAAGATCTACTAAAAATATGGGGAAAGTTACTATATATTTTGCACAAACCAAGTTCATGTGTTTTGCGATTTATATTTATTCCGACTATTTTGATGATGAAACTTTGTTGATTGATGTTGGGAACATTGTTGAATTGAAATTTTAAAAGAAAATGATACGCTAGAAAGTGTGGCCACCTCCAGTTACAGGGGAAACTCTGGCGAAATTTCTGCAGAAATATAAACACTTGGAAATATTTTTGACAAGTGTCTATAACTATATTTTTAACTTGTTTTCCCAAATAACTTTCGCCACGATTTTTATTACAAAATTTCCAAGAGTCGGAGGTGGGACTTTCAAAATAAAACTTGTTAAAATATATATTTAGTATATATTTTTCATAATAGCACTTGTGTGAATTTTTATGATTATTTTGTGAACTATACAAATATTATTTTTAGGGTAAAAATAATATTACTGAATATTAACGACTCCAAAATAATACGAACACCTTTACAATAAATATTTAAGTTACACCGGTAATATTAATACCACCCGGACTTCACAACGTAACTTACGTATTTTCAGAAAATACTCATAAGTGTGTATTTCGTTAGAAGTATTATTTTGGGTAAAATTATATGGAATAAAATATAATATTTTTGGGAAGAATATTTATATTTTGGAAGTAAAGTATTTTTGGACAAATGAAATAAAATATATTACATTAAGTGAGATTAATAATATATTTCGAAGTTATACAAACGCACATGTATCAAAACCCCCATCCTTGGGAAGGAATATAATTATCAAATAATTACGAAGTGTAAACACGAAATAGTTGCCTAACTATTTCCCAAAGATATTAAACCTTAAACTAAGGCACGGCCGTCCGTCTAATAGAAGTTAGTACGTGTAGGTCGTCCCACAGCAGATTTTCTGGGAGATACTTTTTAGAGACGCACTTCGGTGAGTTCATGTCCCCCTTTTCTCTTAACTGTTTTCAGCTTTCTAAACTGCGGGGGTGAAATACATGTTACTATGATTACGAGTACTTTCTACATGGTATGGTTAGCGTAAGGAGGGTTACTACTTAGATCATGTGAGTGGGTAGGCGAAACTTGAGGCCATTAATCCTCATTGTGGGACCGAGGGACAGTAGCGGTAGATCTATCTGGGTGTAGCGAGCCCAGCCCTAGGCCCAACAGTACGGACCTCGGGGTGACTTTGTGCCCGACGCATAAATCTGCTAGGTTTGAGTCTTCCTACTTGCACTTCACACATATCAATGGCCTTGCAAACCATTGGTGATCTCTTTTTCCTTATTTTCTACATACCAAGATTTTATACTTACAAAGGTTTTACATACTCACTTACACATGAACTCGCTCAACATTATTGTTGATTTTTCCAACTTACATGTATTTCAGGGAACTAAGGATCTGGCACGGTATGCTACGTTTTCGCGCTGCGTTAGAGTATGGGATCATCCACGTTTAGGGATTGCGACTTTTACCTGGACGAGTCGCAAGTCTTAAACTACGTATGATCTTAAGTTTGTGGTTGTGTCTTTCAAACAATGTTTTTATGTTACTAGGTTGTAATTTCCGTTGCATGTGTCAACGCCTTAAGACAATGTTGTGGTATTTTACTTTTCAAACTTAAATCAATGGATGATCTGCATAGTTTTATTTTCATATAGCTTTGTTATGATTAAGCTATGGTATTAAGAAGTCACACCAAATAAACCCACGCTTCCGTAAAGCCAGGGTGTGACAGCTTGGTATCAGAGCTCTGATCATAGCGAACTAGGATTCCTTCTCGAGTCTAGACTATGATCACTAGGGCTCTCACGAAAACATTTTTACACTGCATACAACTTAAGTCCAGATCCAAAACGTTTTTACAAACAAATGTTGAGCACATTTTATTTGTTAGTTATAGGCTCAGTCTGGGAGGCTGAGGCTCGGTCTGGGAGGCTGAGGTAGTTGTCTAGTGGGACTAGGGAGTCAGTCTGGGAGGCTGGGAGGCTGGGAGGCTAGTGGGACTAGGAAGAGCAGTCTGGGAGGCTAGGAGGCTAGTGGGACTAGGAAGAGCAATCTGGGAGGCTGGGAGGCTAGGGGGACTAGGAGAACTATTTGATTGCTTATTGGTGACTAATGTGTTTATCTGGCTATATGATTGATTATTTGTGCATATTTATGTTTGTGTTACAGACACCATGGATTCATCCAGCACAGGAGGGTCGGACACTACTGACCCTATACACATTGTATCAGATGACCGGGAGTCATCAGAGCGAGAGGTGTACACTTCTGACACCACCAGTACAGACGACGACGATTTCCAGCCGTTTGCACTACCCGATGCCGTGATTGAGCCCGCTGATGGCCCCATCGCTGGGGATTTGCCGCTTGTGGAGATCCCTGCTCCCATACCCCTTGCCATGTACCCCGTTATTGATATGCCTCTAGACGTAGTCGTTGACGACGACGTCGATTTGTTTGACGACGAGCCACTGGAGGATGACGTTGAGGGCGAGGCCCTATTAGCTGCCGACGATCTTTTGCTACTCGTAGATGCTCCTGCTGAGGAGTCACCTGCCCATTCACCTGTCCCAGACTCTTTCGAGTCTGTGGCCTCTGCACCGTCGCACGCGCAGGGTGCGCATCACTATTCTCATGATTCAGACCCCGATAGGGTGTCATCTGCTGCACCCGCCCCTGCCCCAAGTTTTGCTATTGATCATGACATTGATGCGGATTCTGACCCCATTTTTCCACCGGGTTATGATCCAGACCAGGAGGTTGAGTTTATACACCTGGATCAGCCTATGGAGGACCCAGTTGACCCTGTTGACCCTGCGTTTGCTGACCCCACAGATTTCGAGTTGGAGTTTGACGACCCGGAGCCTGCTGTGGCCCCCGAGCCAGTAGTTGCTCCAGACCTCGTGGTCGAGCATGACCCTATTCATGCTGATATACCCATTGTTGACCCTTTGATTGCTGATGTACCTATCGATGATCATCCTATTGTTGCTCCACTATTGGAGGATGAGCATGCTGTTGATGCTCAGGTTGTTGCCCCTCACATTGCTGATATACCCGCTGACCCTATTGTTGCCCCCCTTCCTGACCCTGTGCCTGTGCAGTTCGATCGCGTACTTTTTGAGGCCCAAGTTGATCCACGAGATGCGCACACCCGAAATGGGTGGATAGATGATGATGATGATGAGCTCCCACCGTTCGTGGCACCCGTAGCCCCCGTTTTGGCACCTATTTCTACACCTACTAATATCCCACCTTTTCCCCCACATACCACCGATGCACGTCACATGGATTTCCCTTTTTCGTTCGTTCAGTACACATCTCCAGCACGACTTGGAGAGGGTTCCTCGACTCATCCCGTTGGTCATGTGCCGGTATCTGTCCCGGTCATACCACAGTTTTCTACTGCTGTTCCCCCTGTTCCACACATTTTCTGTGCCACCTTTTACTCCATCCAGCGAGCCTTTTCTTTGGACATCACCACCCATCATGCCACCAACAGATCCATTGTAACACCTCTAAAATTCACGTCCTATAATGTGTTGACACGTGTCATAAAGTTTGAACGTGTGAAAGAATGTTATAAAAGGACTAAAGTTGACAAACATGGAAAGTATGTGATTTTACGGGTTCTGAATGTCAACAGTGAATAAATATACTTCATAATAACCCTACATGATGTTTATAACATCAAACGAATAAATCATGGATCATACGAAGCAAAACGTGAGAGATTACAAACTACAGGGGTTAAATGTGTCAACATGTTTAAAGATATACCTCTGAGTGACCTTTTGACAAACCCGAAGCTTTGTAAATGTTAATTATGCTCACTAGAATGCACGATATAAATTTCATAAAGTTTCGTTATCGTATGAGAAAGTTATGATCAAATTCGTGTGCGAGGGGTTAAAGTACAAACGTTGAAAGTTAAGACTTTTCGGGTTAACCGGAAGTGTCCATGGACTTGGCAAAGTGGTTATAGGTCCTAAAGCCCTTGTGCGTAATTATAAGAGGGTCAAATTGCAAGAAATAACCTTAGTTGCCCCTTCGTGAAGCCAAAGGTCAAGCTGCAAAACAAAGAAAATGAAAAATCTGATTATTCAGGCCCAGGCGGCCCGCGTTGAGTTCTGTTAATCGCAAGGCGGGCCGCGTCAGCCTCCCAGTACTGAGAAACATAGCTGACGTCTGCCATAGCCCAATATGTGTGACCTTTAACCATTTTTCCACATCTCTTGACCCCTAAAGCACCTCCTAAACACTAGGGACAAGTGTTTATCAGTTGTGGTGTGTGCTAGACCTTGGTGTCAACATATTGTGGTGATAATTTCACTATAAAAGGCCATTATGTACAATGTTGTTCTTCACACCATTCTCTGCCTTATCTGATCGATTCTGGAGCTCTCAAGCAGGTCCAACTGATCATATCTCGTGTATAGGACTCTTGTAAGTCTGCTAGTCCTTCTTTAATTGAGTTTAGCTTAGTATTTTAGCTAAAAGTCAAACCGTCGTAATTACGGTTTGACTTCGAGATTAGTCAATAATGGCTCAGTCATATCTCGAATTAAAAGTAGTTATATGTTGGTATTTATGTGGGTAATAAAACCTCAAAAGGGTTTCCCCTGATCACCACTCTAACCAGGTCAAAAGTCGGGTCAAACTTATATTTAAAAAGTCAACAGGAAGTCTAAAATGCCATTTATGCATAATTAACATTGTAGATCATATACAACCTGTTGGATCATTGTTATAACTTAGTAATAAGTGTAAGAACATGTCTAAACATGTTCAACCCGACAATTTCCTGTTTAGACCCGGTTCGGAACCGAAAGTCACATAGTTTGACTTTCACTTTGACTTTAAGTTCTGACCCGTTTAGGCATGTTTTAGAAATGCCTCAGAGCTTTAATTGGACTAGGTTACATGTTAGAACAACCCTCTGTGATTATACACCTTGGTTCATTAGTTATCCAATTAATATGCATATTTCCGTTAATTGCTCATATGTTGACCATTATGCCCTTATTACCTTAAAACGTGATTTTTGAAAATGTAAAAGAGTAGAAACTTTAATTACTGATATATAAACTTGTATGCAAAGTTTGACATCAGTTTGACTTGTAGATTAAGAGTTATGCTCATTATCGCAAATTTAAGGCTTTATGTTAATAAAACGGCGTAATTAGCGTATAGCCTAGTTAAGCCTACTTTTTGGTATCAAACTTAATACCCACTGATGTAATATATTATTTTGGGATTTTAAAGATTTTTAATTAATTTTAGGCTGAGAATAACTAGTAGTCGTAGGCTTAATCCGGTAATTGTCGGTTTTGCCCTTACGGGCCATAAAATGAGTTTTACATATCAAAACGACTCCAAACCTTTTGCTACTGATTAGTTATGATTAATAAGTTATTTTAGACCATCTGGAATAATAAAAATATTAGCTTTAGGTATTGAAACCGTAAACGGCTTCTAATCGCCTTATTTAGCGTTTTTAGCGCATAGTATGTACTAATACTACTTTTAAACATACAAGATTGATGCCTACTGATATAGGAGGAAAATTATAATATTTTAATAGTAAGCAAAGGTTGATAAACTCAGACTTCAGTTTTGAGCTTTTCGGCTTATGTGAAATTACCAAAATACCCATACGGGGCATAGTTGGTTAAAAATGATAAATTTCACATACATGCTTTAACCTACTGATATAACTTAGAAAATTGAGTATATTTGCTGATTACATCAGACCTGTAACTCAGGTTGTTACTTAAACTCTTTTATAAACTTTTAAATGACCAAACTACCCCTACGTGGCCTAGTTTGTGTTTAAACACGTTTCGGGCATAATGAAAGACATCTTACTGATGTCACAACATATTTGAGGCATAATTAACTTAGGAAACCTGTATATAGCTCTCATGAATACCCGTCACGCTTATTACGCGTACGGTTCGGTTTATGTAACAAGTTTACATAAATTAGCCGAAACGGGTCAAACCTTAACGGTTTTATCTCAAAATCCAGAATGTGAATAATAAACCCATATTAAACAAGTCTTCAAACTTGTCGGGTCTAAATCACATTCTATCCGGTCTTCGCTTAATCGTGTGTACGTACCGTATCTTTGAAACTAGCCGGTCTAAGCTTAAGCTTAATTTAAGACCCGTTAGGATTCTAATAGGTTATTATAAAACCTTCGTTCCAAATTAGGAGGACCAGTAAAAGCTACGTGCATTTTGCTAATTGTGAATTATACTTGCTCAGGTAAATACTTTTAACTTATTTTCCCTATACGGGCTTGGGTTACGGTATATAGCATACCGCTTGATCGAGCTTCAAATCTCCACAGTTAAGTGGGTAGTTGACTAATTTGATCGGCTCGTTTAAACAGTCTTGATTACTTAAAGCCTTTGGGGGGTTAATGACCATGTCCCGGATATCCTTGGCATCATCTTACGAGATTGGCCACGACCTGAGCACGGGGTGTAGGCGTACACCTGTCAGTGTATAACTCTATGATGTGGTGTGTCTATTGATATTTAACCCGGACAAGATCCGGGCTACTGAACGCACAAGTGACATGTAATTCGTTCACAAGATTATAATATTAAATAATTCTCCCAAGTTAAAAAGATTAATTTTGCCTCTGTGCATTTTAATCAAATTATAAAAGATATTTTATGCCACGTGCATCCAAATCAATTTTCTTAAACCATTTTCAAAATGAGTTAGTTAATTGTATTTACCAGTGTAAACTGACGTATTTTCCAAAAAGGCTAAATGCAGGTACTATACGAAATTGGCTGGGTATATTCTCCTTAGCATCAATAGAAGTCTCGCAAGCTTAAGATGCCTAAAGTCTGTTGAACTATTGTTTCTATTTTATTTCGATCCGTTCTGTGGATAAACATCCGAACGTTGTGATACTTGATATTACAATAATTTATTCGGTTGTATTATATCTTTAAATTGCTTCCGCTGTGCATATTAAATATTGTGTTGTTTGACTATTACGTTGCCAACCACGTCACGATACTCCCCCACCGGGCCCACCGGTGACACGTGGAAATCGGGGTGTGACAGGTTGGTATCAGAGCCAACTCTGAGTGAATTAAACACTAGCCTTCTGTGTTTAATCTCAGTACACAATAGCACAATCTAAACCTTCGAGTCTAGACTTAACATAGGAATAATCTTAATCCTAATATGGAAATTTTGCTTCCAATTTTTATTATTATTGGATACGTCGCCAAGCGAGGAAGCTGAACTAGGGATTCTCCACACCCGGAGCCTTGAAATGCTGAGCTTCGTACAGCGACCAAGATGAGACGTACAACCAAGGAGAAAGCATTCAGGAATTGAATGAAGAAGAAACTCCTTTGCTGAAAATCGTTTCCTCAATAGTCCTTATAAGGACATATTTATCTTTTTAGTCCCTTCGAGGACAACACTGTTCCTTTCAAGTCCCGCTTAGGGCAACTTTATACTTTTATTTTTATATAGTGGAATGATTAAGTTTAAACTTTCATTCTAAACAAAAATATTAAATAAATGGAAAATAACATTTCCTTTTACAAGATCTACCATTATAATAAAATGGCAAAATCAAAAAGGGACAAGACCTAGCTTCGGGTCATATTAAGACCGGCCAAGATGGCAGTTCCTTAAATTAGATTCAGATCCTTATTAACATTTCAATTTAGAAATTGTTCTGCGATAAATATTAAAAGAATCTTAAGAGTGAAACCTAGCCTGAGTGTCTTTATAAAGACCTGGCCAAGATGGTAAGACCTGTTTAAAAGATTCGTATCCCAGTTAACATCTGAAAACATGTTAACACTCCCGGCAGATGTGATTCGTTGGAAATCACACACGTTATTAAGGATTCTTCAAAAGATTCCTAACCCAGTTTAATGATCTCTGAATCCTGGGTTTACATCATCAATTAAGATGATCATATTTTAACCATACGTGGTAATATAGTGCCTACGGGCCTTGCTCATTTCTACATGAGCCAAAATACAGTGGTAGCTGTGACTCCCTGTCAGAAAAAGGTAATGAACTAGGTTCAAACCTCAAGGCTTTGATTCTCTGAAATCCTAGCTTATAATTTATATATGTCCTTGTGACTAAGCCTGTTGTGCTAATATACTTAAAGGCCTTGTTCTCTGAAATCATGGCTTATAAATTAAAAATGTCCATGTGACCAGGCCAATGGGTGCCACTAATAAAACTGTTAATGTTTTATAACTAGGATAAATTAAAATAGAAATCCTAAATAAATATGATTAATAAATTAACCAAATATGGTCTCTGCTTACCATGGTTAATGAATTTCCCTAAGGGGCAATTCCGTAACAAACATCCCTTAGAAGGGAAGTGCCTACGGGCTATAGTTGATGTCCTCTGAGACTGAAGACAGTGGTAGCCTATAGCTCCCTGTCAGGAAAAGGTAATGAACTTTGATTCAAACCTTAATGCCGCGATTCTCTGAAATCATGGTTTATAAGTTTAACTTGTCTACGCGACTAGACCATTTGTGCTATTATTAACTTATGAATTAGGATTTATGATAAAAAATCCTGAATAAAATAAATATCCTTCTTTTCCTGTCAGTATACATTTTAAAAGGGAATCTTAAAGGTGAAACCTAGCCTACGCGGCCAAGATGGTGAAACCTACTCAAGGGATTCAGATCCTTGTTAACACCTAAGAACGTGTTAGCACTCTTGACAAATGTGATTCGAGGAAATCACAACAGTCATCCTTATATTGGATTTTTCCAATTCCCTTATCTAACCTAGTGATTTAGGAATCATGGCTTATATCATCCTATAAGATGATCATATTATGAACATCCGTTAGTGATGAAGTGCCTACGGGCTAAACTTGTTGTCCGATAAGACAACGACAGTGATGGTCTTTGACCTCCTGTCTAAAACATTGGACTATGTCCAAACATAATAGTCTATATGATCAATGCGATCATGCTAATATCAATTAATACGATGATAATATTATTTAACATCCTTTAGTGATGTTTTGCCTACGGGCTATAATATATTGTCCATTTGAGACATTGACATTTGTAATCTTTTGAGATTCTTTGCCCAAAGGAGTGAGCTATACTCAAATCCCATAGTTTATACTATCATTGCGATCCTGACTAGTATCATCAGTATGATGATCATAATATTAACATCCCTCGTGATGAAATGCCTACGGGCTATACCCTATTCTAGTGTCGGTAGACAAAGATAGTAGTGATCTTTATGATCCCCTATTCAAAATGGTGTGATTATACCCAAACCTAATAGTCAATATGATCGATGGGATCATGACAAATATCATTAGATACGAAAAATTATAGATAGACGTCCATTAGTGATGTTACTTGGTTTACCTTTCCGCCAAAAGAATCGCCTGTCAAGACGATGACAGTTGTAGTCTATGACTCCCTGTCCAAAGGTGAAGAACTATGTTCAAGCCTTAAGACTCCTAATCTAATAATATTGCAGCCTATGAATTGATGTCCTTGTGACAAATCCACAAGTTATATTTCAAGTCACCCATAACAAGCCTCCGTGCTATAATTCGTCGTTCGTAACAAGCTAACATACTAAATGTTAACATAGCTGGTGACGAGCCTTAGTGCTATATCTTATAACGTCCTAGAGACAAGGCCAGTTGTGCCACATCTAAATGTCATTACGACAAGGCCTTCGCGCCATACGATTACTTATGTCCTTCATGACTAGGCTTTAAGCCATATCCTTCTACGTCCCTCGAGACAGTCTTCTATGCCATATATGTAGATATATAATAAAAGTCTTGTAAGGCTAGCCTTTGAGCTATTCATGATCGTTCGTATGCCAAAGACAGTTGTGACATTATGATCCCCTGTCAAGCAAATATTGGACTCGTTCCAAACTTTGAATGCCATTGATGGTCCTTTTGTGACCTAGGCTAAATATAATGGAAATACGTTTAAATAACATTCACTATGAATGTTCAGAACAGAATAGCCCATGCGGTTTATGAATGTCGTGGCTAATCTAAGTCAGGTCATCAGGATGATGACTAATAATTGTTAAATCTTGGCGATTGGTACCAAGTTTCGAGTATGGAAAACTCGGATGAGGTAAACGACAGTCGCAATACTATTAATGCGACGAATGTTAATAAAAAACTACAAACGTAAACCTCAATATTAATGGAGTTAATCTCCAGGCTGTGGTTGACGCAGCAGTTGGAGGGATCATGGGAAAAGGTCATGAGACAATCCAAAGAGCCGAATGCTTCTCGCTCTAAATCTCATTCAAAACCATGTTTAATTTCTCATGAGGAGAGCTATGTTCACACTTCAAATATGAAGGATGAACCAAAGAAGGAGAATAACTCCCAGAAATCTGAGAAAGAGAGCAAGTACAGGCCTAATAAGAAGCAACGTAAGTCCAGTAAGAAGCCTGTATACCTCAAAGACTGCTTCAGCATTATCATATCCATTAGGAATCAGTTTTCCGATCTCCTAGTTCTGTTAAATATAAGGACTCAATATATTGATGAAAATCGATTGGTTACCTTAAAAATCAAGCCCATATTGTGGGTGATAAGAAGCAATTAATTATCAAGACTCCTTATGAGACAACCCTTATAATTACATGTATCCGTACGATTAATTAATATTAAACATAAAAAATGGTGGAATTGGCCGTCCCCGGAATCGAACCTGGGTCTAGGCTGCACCCTTTCGCGTGCCTAGCCAACCGAGCTAGGTGCCTAGTTTGTGAAATTTCCATGTTTGGTTAAATATAAGCACATGTACAATAACTTCCTTACTTCTTACTATAATTCACCTACTTATCCTCCTTATGTTGACTAAGTATTAGAATCCAAGATTTTACCTCTATGTTTTAATTACTCTAGGCTTGCTTATGTTGACTAAACACTGGAAAGGCTAAAGGAAGAAATGCCTGAACTCACCTGATGAATGCCAAGAGGCAGTTCACGATGTCATCAAGTACATCCCTTATCATTTACCAATTATAATTTCTGCTAAGCGTCCTGACTAAATACAGGCAATAATAAATCTTCATAAACCATAAGCTTAGTAAACTTTTATATTATCCACAAGGTATAAATTACCAAGGAAACCATAGTAACCGATTCTTCTCGTATCGGCAAGGAATCCTTCCGAAAAATCTAAGAGTACTCCTTCTTCGCATAGAGTACGACAACATATGTTATTTTAATTATTTTTTTCTCATTGTTTTATATCGCCTGCGAATGCCAAACTATGTTTGATAAAAGTGCCATATGAGGATTGGCGTATTCTAGTGTGTCCCATAGATTACTTCCATGCCTGATCAGTATGGAGGTTTAATACATGGAACCCCTAAGATATCCCAATGATCATATTGTACTAAAGTCGACTAGTAGTATTCAAAGAAGATATCCATCATAGAGTTATCCAAATAAATATTCCCTGGTAACGGAATATGAGGACTCATAACATGAATGTGTCACTTATTAGACACAAGCGTTGATGAGTGAACTGGAGCCTGATATATGGAAATCTCTGTAACCTCCTTGTACCTTGATTATCTCCTCCTAAGATTACCCTGTTTACCCTGGGAGGCAGGTAGAGTTAAGTTTCATATCCCATTTGAGGCTGTATTACTATGAAATCTCCAAGACGGCTAGTACCATCATTGGAAGAATCGAAACCCTGATTTACTAAGTTTAAAATAGAGGGTTCATATAGCCTAACTCAATATTCCGAAAGTGTGATATCGTTAAATAAGAAAGACGGTTCATTTTGCTTATGCATTAGTTACCACAACCCTAATTGGGCAACAATTAAGAAATTGCCATCAGCTGTTCTAAATCATCGATTTGTTCAACTAACTTCAAGGATCAACTAATCCTTAAAATTTGTTAAGTAGTGGTTGGAATAACTACCTCACCTTAAGATAAGCTTGTCTATGATAGTTGGTATGTAAGCATCAAGGCTGCTCCCTTGGAAACCCTGTAAAGATAGAATGGTAACATCTATTGTAAGGGCAATAGATTGGTAAGTTCAATTACCAGGATCTAAGGGAAAATTATTGGTGGATAGGCTTGAAGAAGTCTGTAGCCACTCATGTAGCTAAATGCTTGACATGTGCGCAAGTCAAAGCCGAGCATCAAAAACCGTCAGGTTTGCTACAACAGCTTGAACTTCCTACGTGGAAGTGGGAAATGGTAACTATGGATTCTATTACCAAGTTACCCAAGACAAGGAAAGGAAATGATACAATATGGGTTATAGTTGATAGACTGACTAAGTTCAGCGCATTTCTTACCCATCAAGGAGACTTATAGCTCCGTCATGTTAGCCCAGTTATACGTGGGTAAGATTGTAGCCTTACATGGCATACCTGTGTCTATTATCTCTGATAGAGATACTAGATACACGTCACATTTTGGAAGAGTTTCCAACAATCTTAGGGCACACGTTTAAATTTTAGTACGGCTTATCATCCTCAGACTGACGGTCAGAGTGAGCGTACTATTCAAACGTTAGAAGACATGCTACGTGCATGTGCGATCGATTTGGGTGGTAGTTGGGATAAGAACTTACCATTAATCGAATTCTCCTACAACAATGGCTACCACACCAGCATAAAGGCTGCGCCTTTTGAGGTATTATATGGTAGAAAGTGTAGATCGCCCGTGTGTTGGGCGGAAGTTGGAGAAGTCCAGTTATCAGGACCAGAGATCGTGTTCGAAACGACGGACAAGATTGTCCAGATTCGTGACCATCTCAAAGCTGTCCGGGATAGGCAGAAGAGTTACGCTGATCCAAATCGTAAGGATTTTCACTTCGAAGTAGGTGACAAAGTCCTACTCAAAGTGTCACCCTGGAAGGGGGTGATGCGATTTGGTAAGAAAGGAAAGCTAAGCCCGAGATACATAGGACCTTTCGAGGTTATCGAACGTGTCGGTTCGGTTGCCTATAAGTTGAACTTACCGGAAGAGCTCAGTGGAATTCACAATGTGTTCCACATCTGCAATCTGAGGAAGTGTTTCGCTGACGAATCACTGGTTATACCACATATAGATGTGCATATAGACGAGAGCTTTAAATTTGTTGAAAAACCTTTGTCGATCGAAGATCGACCGGTAAAGATGCTTCGAAGGAAGCATGTGTCTATTGTAAAGGTCAAATGGGATGCCCGTAGAGGCCCCGAATTCACGTGGGAGGTTGAATCCACGATGAAAGAAAAGTACCCTTACTTGTTTCAGTAAATCTCGGGTCGAGATTTATTTTAAGGGGGTGAGGATGTAACACCTCGAAAATTCACGTTCTATAATGTGTTGACACGTGTCATAAAGTTTGAACGTGTGAAAGAATGTTATAAAAGGACTAAAGTTGACAAACATGGAAAGTATGTGATTTTACGGGTTCTGAATGTCAACAGTGAATAAATATACTTCATAATAACCCTACATGATGTTTATAACATCAAACGAATAAATCATGGATCATACGAAGCAAAAAGTGAGAGATTACAAACTACAGGGGTTAAATGTGTCAACATGTTTAAAGATATACCTCTGAGTGACCTTTTGACAAACCCGAAGCTTTGTAAATGTTAATTATGCTCACTAGAATGCACGACATAAATTTCATAAAGTTTCGTTATCGTATGAGAAAGTTATGATCAAATTCGTGTGCGAGGGGTTAAAGTACAAACGTTCAAAGTTAAGACTTTTCGGGTTAACCGGAAGTGTCCAGGGACTTGGCAAAGTGGTTATAGGTCCTAAAGCCCTTGTGGGTAATTATAAGAGGGTCAAATTGCAAGAAATAACCTTAGTTGCCCCTTCGTGAAGCCAAAGGTCAAGCTGCAAAACAAAGAAAATGAAAAATCTGATTATTCAGGCCCAGGCGGCCCGCGTTGAGTTCTGTTAATCGCGAGGCGGGCCGCGTCAGCCTCCTAGTACCGAGAAACATAGTTGATGTCTGCCATAGCCCAATATGCGCGACCTTTAACCGTTTTTCCACATCTCTTGACCCCTAAAGCACCTCCTAAACACTAGGGACAAGTGTTTATCAGTTGTGGTGTGTGCTAGACCTTGGTGTCAACATATTGTGGTGATAATTTCACTATAAAAGGCCATTATGTGCAATGTTGTTCTTCACACCATTCTCTGCCTTATCTGATCGATTCTGGAGCTCTCAAGCAGGTCCAACTGATCATATCTCGTGCATAGGACTCTTGTAAGTCTGCTAGTCCTTCTTTAATTGAGTTTAGCTTAGTATTTTAGCTAAAAGTCAAACCGTCGTAATTGCGGTTTGACTTCGAGATTAGTCAATAATGGCTCAGTCATATCTCGAATTAAAAGTAGTTATATGTTGGTATTTATGTGGGTAATAAAACCTCAAAAGGGTTTCCCCTGATCACCACTCTAACCAGGTCAAAAGTCGGGTCAAACTTATATTTAAAAAGTCAACAGGAAGTCTAAAATGCCATTTATGCATAATTAACATTGTAGATCATATACAACCTGTTGGATCATTGTTATAACTTAGTAATAAGTGTAAGAACATGTCTAAACATGTTCAACCCGACAATTTCCTGTTTAGACCCGGTTCGGAACCGAAAGTCACATAGTTTGACTTTCACTTTGACTTTCAGTTCTGACCCGTTTAGGCATGTTTTAGAAATGCCTCAGAGCTTTAATTGGACTAGGTTACATGTTAGAACAACCCTCTGTGATTATACACCTTGGTTCATTAGTTATCCAATTAATATGCATATTTCCGTTAATTGCTCATATGTTGACCATTATGCCCTTATTACCTTAAAATGTGATTTTTGAAAATGTAAAAGAGTAGAAACTTTAATTACTGATATATAAACTTGTATGCAAAGTTTGACATCAGTTTGACTTTTAGATTAAGAGTTATGCTCATTATCGCAAATTTAAGGGTTTATGTTAATAAAACGGCGTAATTAGCGTATAGCCTAGTTAAGCCTACTTTTTGGTATCAAACTTAATACCCACTGATGTAATATATTATTTTGGGATTTTTAAAGATTTTTAATTAATTTTAGGCTGAGCATAACTAGTAGTCGTAGGCTTAATCCGGTAATTGTCGGTTTTGCCCTTACGGACCATAAAATGAGTTTTACATATCAAAACGACTCCAAACCTTTTGCTACTGATTAGTTATGATAAATAAATTATTTTAGACCTTCTGGAATAATAAAAATATCAGCTTTAGGTATTGAAACCGTAAACGGCTTCTAATCGCCTTATTTAGCGTTTTTAGCGCATAGTATGTACTAATACTACTTTTAAACATACAAGGTTGATACCTACTGATATAGGAGGCAAATTATAATATTTTAACAGTAAGCAAAGGTTGATAAACTAAGACTTCAGTTTTGAGCTTTTCGGCTTATGTGAAATTACCAAAATACCCCTACGGGGCATAGTTGGTTAAAAATGATAAATTTCACATACATGCTTTAACCTACTGATATAACTTAGAAAATTGAGTATATTTGCTGATTACATCAGACCTGTAACTCAGGTTGTTACTTAAACTCTTTTATAAACTTTTAAATGACCAAACTACCCCTTACGTGGCCTAGTTTGTGTTTAAACACGTTTCGGGCATAATGAAAAACATCTTACTGATGTCACAACATATTTGAGGCATAATTAAATTAGGAAACCTGTATATAGATCTCATGAATACCCGTCACGCTTATTACGCGTACGGTTCGGTTTATGTAAAAAGTTTACATAAATTAGCCGAAACGGGTCAAACCTTAACGGTTTTATCTCAAAATCCAGAATGTGAATAATAAACCCATATTAAACAAGTCTTCAAACTTTTCGGGTCTAAATCACATTCTATCCGGTCTTCGCTTAATCGTGTGTACGTACCGTATCTTTGAAACTAGCCGGTCTAAGCTTAAGCTTAATTTAAGACCCGTTAGGATTCTAATAGGTTATTATAAAACCTTCGTTCCAGATTAGGAGGACCAGTAAAAGCTACGTGCATTTTGCTAATTGTGAATTATACTTGCTCAGGTAAATACTTTTAACTTATTTTCCCTATACGGGCTTGGGTTACAGTATATAGCATACCGCTTGATCGAGCATCAAATCTCCACAGTTAAGTGGGTAGTTGACTAATTTGATCGGCTCGTTTATACAGTCTTGATTACTTAAAGCCTTTGCGGGGTTAATGACCATGTCCCGGATATCCTTGGCATCATCTTACGAGATGGCCACGACCTGAGCACGGGGTGTAGGCGTACACCTGTCAGTGTATAACTCTATGATGTGGTGTGTCTATTGATCTTTAACCCGGACAAGATCCGGGCTACTGAACGCACAAGTGACATGTAATTCGTTCACAAGATTATAATATTAAATAATTCTCCCAAGTTAAAAAGATTAATTTTGCCTCTGTGCATTTTAATCAAATTATAAAAGATATTTTATGCCACGTGCATCCAAATCAATTTTCTTAAACCATTTTCAAAATGAGTCAGTTAATTGTATTTACCAGTGTAAACTGACGTATTTTCCAAAAAGGCTAAATGCAGGTACTATACGAAATTGGCTGGGTATATTCTCCTTAGCATCAATAGAAGTCTCGCAAGCTTAAGATGCCTAAAGTCTGTTGAACTATTGTTTCTATTTTATTTCGATCCGTTCTGTGGATAAACATCCGAACGTTGTGATACTTGATATTACAATAATTTATTCGGTTGTATTATATCTTTAAATTGCTTCCGCTGTGCATATTAAATATTGTGTTGTTTGACTATTACGTTGCCAACCATGTCACGATACTCCCCCACCGGGCCCACCGGTGACACGTGGAAATCGGGGTGTGACATCCATATCATCCATATTATGTCGGGCCTTCTACTGAGGATGTCCTTGTTTCTTTCATGCTACAGCATGACGCGCTGACGCGTCGTGTCCAGGTCTTGGAGCAGTAGATAGCGTGTCTGTTGCGTTCTCACCGAGCCATGGAGGAGGATTGGCTCCTCATGCGCCGTTTGTTCTATTCTCATTTTCCCCCTCCTCCACCGCCATCAGCGTAGGGCTATTTTGTACGACACGGGTGGACTTTTGTTGAGAAGACGGCGATTGCACAGATTGCACAGCTTTTGGGAGACTGCATATTGATCCTGACTTTTGTTGTTATGTATATTGGATATGTTGACACTGATTTGATATTTTGGACTGGGGTGATGTAGCCCTTAGTCGTTGATGTTGTATGTTACAGTTATGTACTTGTACACTTTACCCTGTGGTCTCGATTTATGGCAATGCAATCGTGGTATTCTCATCATATGTGATGTTTGATTGATTATTTATGATCTATAACATGGGATGTTGTGTGGATGATATATTTATAACATGGGACGTTGTGTGATTGATTGTTTATGTTCTATAACATGAGATGTTATGTGTTTGGTTTATTTTAACATGAGATGTTATGTATTATTACTATCGTTATATACGCACACTTTACCTACCATGACCTGACTTACGTAAACCATCTTTTAGAAGATGCCACCGAAACGTGATCCACGCATGCCTGCCAACGAGGCAGAACTCCAACAAATCATCGCTGCCGCCATCGCGCAATACGCCGCCTCTCAAGGAGGACCCAGTGGAAGCAGCTCAAACAATAACGGCAACAACAATCCGCCTCATGGTAATATTAAGTCATTAAGGCATACCATGATACATTGGATATCTATAGCAAGTTTGCTAATGTCATTCATATATTGTAACGTATGTGCAGGGTGCACCTACAAGCAGTTCCTGGACTGCAAACCTGTAAACTTTGATGGCACCGGAGGTGCTGTTGCTTTTGTTCGTTGGGCCGAAAAGACAGAATCAGTTCTCCGCATGAGCAAATGCGCTCCAGATCAGCAGGTTACTTACATCTCTGGGCTATTCTTGGACGGAGCCCTGTCATGGTGGAATTTACAAGCCCAAACACTTGGTGAAGCCGCAGCCTACGCATTGACGTGGAACGAGCTGAAAGAGCTCATGCGCAAAAAGTATTGCTCTCGCGCTGAGATCCAGAGGTTGGAAACTGAGTTTTGGCATTTGAAGATGGAAGGTCCGAAAATTGCGGAATATGTTCAGAGGTTTCACGATTTATCTCATGTGATTCCTTACATGGTTACACCGGAATTCAAGCGAATCGAGCGCTTCATTTGGGGTTTAGCTCCTCAAATCATAAGTATGGTGACCTCTTCAAAACCGGCAACAATCACTGAGGCGATCGATCTAAGCGTAGCTCTCACTGAGGAGGCGATCCGCCTAAACAAGTTTTCTGATGTTGAGCAAAAGAAGAAGGAGACTCACGTCGAGTCGTCCGGGGGTAACAAAAGAAAATTCTCGAACTTCAAACAAGGCACAAGCAGTGATGGCAGGAAAGGAGAACCAAGTGCACCAGTCCTAGCTACAACTGGTACTGGAAGGAAAGGAAAGGGATATATGGGTACACATCCCAAGTGCAACACCTGCCAGCGTCACCACTCAGGCCGGTGTGGTTTAAAAGTATGTGAAGCTTGTGGAAAGACTGGCCACTCAAAGGATACTTGTTGGGCCACTGTTGGTCGGGGAGGCCAAGGAGGATTTGGGAATAGAAACAATAACCGGGGTGGATATGGAAATCGCCCTCAGGGAAACAATGGAGGAAATGGGAATCGAGGCAACAATGTGAATCAAGTTGGTAATGCGAACCGAAACAACAACAATCAAGCTGGAAATGGAGGTGGAAACGGGCAAAGACCATGTTGTTTTAACTGTGGTGACATTGGGCACTATAAGAGGAACTGCCCATAATTGAATCAAGCGCGTGGAAGGGTTTTCAATATCGAAGCGAGGGAAGCGCGCCAGGATCCCAATGTTGTTACTGGTACGTTCCCTATAAACCAACTCTTTGCATCCGTTTTAGTTGATACTGGTGCCGATTATAGCTTCGTATCGTTAGAGTTTAAAAATATGCTTGGTTTAGCCGCTAGTAAACTAGATATCCCGTACTCAATCGAATTGGCAAATGGAAAGTTAGTAGAAGCTAATGAAGTGGTCAGAGGTTGTGTAATCGAATTGGGAGAGCGTGAGTTTACTTTGGATCTACTACCAGTCCAGCTGGGGAGCTTCGACGTGGTAGTAGGAATGGATTGCTTATCAAGCAACAAGGCTGAGATTGTTTGTCACGAAAAGGTCGTTCGTATCCCAACCGAAGATGGAGAAACAATTGTGGTTCATGGGGAGAAGTGGGATACGCCTTTAAGAATTATCAGTTGCCTGAAAGCCCGTAAGTGTTTACAAAAGGGATGTGCTGCCTTCCTGGCACACATCGTGGATAAGAAAGCTGCTGAGCGGAAAATCGAAGACATCCCTATCATGAGGGAATATGCTGAAGTCTTTCCAGAGGACTTGCCAGGATTGCCACCCCAAAGGCAAGTGGAATTTCACATTGACTTAGTTCCAGGCGCCGCGCCTGTAGCTAGGGCACCTTATAGACTTGCACCGTCAGAAATGCAAGAGTTGTCGACACAACTCCAGGAGTTACTTGACAAAGGATTCATCCGACCAAGCTTCTCACCTTGGGGAGCTCCAGTTTTATTTGTCAAAAAGAAAGACAGTAGTTTTCGTATGTGTATTGACTACCGGGAGTTGAATAAGCTGACGATCAAGAATGGATACCCTCTGCCAAGAATCGATGATTTATTCGATCAACTCCAAGGTTCAAGCTTTAATTCAAAGATCGATCTTCGATCTGGATACCATCAGCTAAGGTTACAAGAGGAGAGTATCCCGAAAACAGCCTTCAGAACTCGTTATGGACATTAAGAGTTCCTAGTTATGCCGTTTGGGTTGACAAACGCGCCTGCAGTTTTTATGGACCTAATGAACCGAGTCTGCAAGCCGTATCTTGATAAGTTTGTGATTGTATTCATCGACGATATTTTGATTTATTCAAAGACAAAGGCTGAACACGAACAGCACTTAAGAGCTATTTTGGAGTTGCTGAAAAGGAACAGTTGTACGCCAAGTTCTCAAAGTGCGAGTTTTGGCTACGCGAAGTCCAGTTTCTTGGACACGTGGTTAATGGAAATGGAATCCATGTTGATCCCACAAAGATCGAGGCGATAAAGAGCTGGGAGACTCCAAAGATGCCGACCGAGATTCGCCAGTTCTTAGGTTTGGCTGGCTATTATCGGAGATTCATTGAGGATTTTTCTAAAATCGCTCAACCCCTTACCGCGCTCACACAGAAGGATAAGAAGTTTGATTGGGGAATCAAACAGGAGGAAGCATTCCAGTTGCTGAAAGACAAGCTCTGCAATGCGCCAATCTTAGCACTACCAGAGGGTACAGTTGATTTCGTGGTATACTGTGACGCCTCACGTCAAGGATTGGGTTACGTGTTGATGCAACGCCAGAAAGTTGTAGCTTACGCGTCACGCCAGTTGAAAGTTCATGAAAGGAATTATACCACGCATGATTTGGAACTAGGCGCAGTGATATTTGCATTAAAGATCTGGAGACACTACCTATATGGTACGAAATGTACAATCTTCACAGATCATAAGAGCCTACAACACATATTCGACCAGAAAGAGCTGAATATGAGACAAAGGCGTTGGGTCGAATTGTTGAACGATTACGACTGCGAGATAAAGTACCATCCAGGGAAGGCGAATGTGATCGCCGATGCCCTAAGTCGTAAAGAAAGGATCAAGCCCATAAGGGTTAGGGCTTTAGAAATGATTATCCAGACAGATCTCTCTCTACGCATTCGTGCTGCACAGAGAGAAGCTTTGCAAGGAAGGAATATTGGAGATGAGTATCTCCGTGGGATGGAGAAGCAGTTGGTGCCAAACGAGGAAGGAGCTTTATGTTTTATGAAAAGGATTTGGGTTCCTCTGTTTGGTGGTTTGAGAAAGGTTATTTTTGATGAGGCACACAAATCATGGTACTCTATTCATCCCGGTGCGGATAAGATGTACCAGGATCTTAAGGATTATTATTGGTGGCCCAGGATGAAGGGCGACGTTGCTGTTTATGTTAGCAAATGTTTGACGTGTGCCAAGGTGAAAGCTGAATACCAGAAGCCTTCGGGACTTCTGCAACAACCTGAAATTCCCAAGTGGAAATGGGAACAGATTTCAATGGACTTCATAACGAAACTGCCCAAGACGCCCAGGGGTCATGATACTATTTGGGTGATAGTTGACCGCCTAACAAAGTTCGCGCACTTTTTGCCAATCAAAGAGAAAGACAATACGAGTAAACTTGCGGAAATATACATGCGAGAGATTGTTGCACGTCATGGAGTGCCTCTCTCGATCATCTCTGATAGAGATGGACGTTTCACATCAAGGATTTGGCAATCCTTCCAAGAAGCTTTTGGCTCGCAATTGAACCTAAGTACTGCATTTCATCCGCAAACTGATGGCCAAAGTGAAAGAACTATTCAGACATTGGAGGATATGCTGAGAGCATGTGTAATGGATCTTGGTGGTAGCTGGGATAAGCATTTACCATTGGCCGAATTCTCATACAACAACAGCTACCACACCAGTATTGGAGTCGCGCCATTTGAAGCTCTTTACGGCCGCAAGTGTCGATCACCCCTATGCTGTGGTGACGCAGGTGATAGGCAGCTTGTTGGTCCCGAAATAGTCCAAGAAACAACGGACAAGATTACGCAAATTCGAAAACGCATCGAAGCGGCTCCCGAAAGACAGAAAGCCTATGCAGATCCAAACCGGAAACATTTGGAATTCCAAGTTGGAGATATGGTTTTATTGAAAGTTTCACCCTGGAAGGGTGTGGCACGCTTCGGAAAGCGTGGGAAGTTGAATCCACGTTACATTGGCCCTTTCAGAATCCTGCAAAGGATTGGGCTTGTAGCCTACAAGTTGGACCTACCTGCTGAACTACATGGTGTTCACGATACATTCCATGTATCAAATTTGAGAAAAAGTCCAACACAAGATACAGTGATCATTCCTGCTGACGAAGTTCATATCGACGACACGCTCCACTTCACTGAAGAACCTGTCGAGGTCACGGATTGGAAAGTTAACAAAACTCGCAGGAGCAGTGTCAAACTCGTCAAAGTTCGTTGGAATGCTAGGCATGGGCCTGAATACACCTGGGAGCATGAGGACCGAATGAAAGAAAAGTACCCCCACTTATTTCCCAAGACCCCTGCAAATATAAGCAGAACTTAAATTTCGGGACGAAATTTCTTTAACGGGGGGAGAATGTGACAACCCTCACCAAACCAGGTATCCGTACAAATTAATTAATATTTAATTACTGCTTAATTACTGTGCTTGCTTACAACTGTGATTAAACTGATTTCTGATATATACATGTACATGCATCATACTTTACTACTGTCACTCCATTATTTACACGAAACTTTAGTGACAACCTTGATGCACAAAAGCACAGTGAGCACACTATACGGGATACCCAGTAAACATGCTGACATAGCCAGCATCAGACAGTTATTGTCTCTAAGGCCAGTATGAGCCGGAAATAGATTACTACACTAGTAGGGAGTGTAGGGAGGTGAGGATTGTAGAATTGCGTCACTAGGTGAAAATTATAGTGACCGGATGTGCCTAAAACGTACTTCGAGTACAAAATTCAGCACTTTAAATAAAAATTCAGCAATTATCTAAACTAGTAAAGTGCAAAAGTTTGGAAAAATATTACTAGACACTTTCCAAAATGTCGGGAATAAATTGTGTCACTAAAAATAGTATTAACGACACTTTAAATAATTATTTGGCACTTTAACGGACTAGTATCCAACCGAACAACCGTACTTAACCCGGGACATAAAATATTGTCATTATCATTGTTTTTCTTTTCTTAGCCAGTTAGGGTCCCCGAGTACCCTAACACCCGCTATTAGTTACAACACACACTACACTAAATAAACTTCTAACTTAACTAACTATTACTTATTCATTTAGTTAGAATCCAACCCCCAAACACCCCCTAAGTAACCGATCGGTTACCACCAAAGGTGACACACTTTGTCCTATTTTGATTAAATTAATCCTTTTGCCTAGAATCTACTAAACATATTGTTCCATGGGTAATTTGTTTGGATGGGCTATAATTTAAACCACAAGATCACCCACCATATTCACATAACACTTTACAAAAAAAAAAACTTATATTTCTCCTCTCATCACTCTCGGCCGAGAGCTACCTCACATCCACCATCATTTTCCCATTTCATTATTGCCATTTTACATACACTCAAGGGTTAAGGATCGCATACGAGGAGACCCGGTGCTTGCGGATCGTCAAGGACCTCACCTCAACGCTTTTAACCACTCGTTTTTCGACTAGTTTCTTCCCTAGCCTCGAGCTAGTAGTAAGTGACTCTAAACGCCTTTTTGATCTATTCTAAAGTGGTTAATAAGAATTTTGACGGTTGAAATTTATGAGCATGTAAGAACAAAATTTAAAGTCTACTAAAATAATATAAACAAAGTGGTTAATAGATGAATATTGGTGTAAAACTTATAAGACTTGTTTTGTTATGATTATTTAGTGTTGTTTTATGCTAGTGTTAGTTCGGATCGTCATCTAACCCGACTAAGTTATGTTCATGGAACATGACCTAGTGTATGTTATAGTGTGAAAAGTGGTTAGATGAAGAACACTACTACTTATAACCATTAACTTGTGTAAAAACAATTTTTCTTATAAAATGAAGTTCTAAACTTGTAGATCTAGAGATCTACAAGTGGTATTTTCGAAGGACCAAGTGTAAAAAGAAATCATATTTTTAAAGCCGGATCTTTCCTAAACAAAGGTGATTTTTGTGAACACACAAGTGTGTAGACACTTGTGTAACAAAGAGTTTTAACAAAGACTTATTGTTGTAATTTTTGACAAAAAGTTGTAAAGACGCGTCTTCTTTAAAAACAAGGTTCTCAAAGAAACCAAGTTTATTTATAAAAGATCTACTAAAAATATGGGGAAAGTTACTATATATTTTGCACAAACCACAAGTTCATGTGTTTTGCGATTTATATTTATTCCGACTATTTTGATGATGAAACTTTGTTGATTGATGTTGGGAACATTGTTGAATTGAAATTTTAAAAGAAAATGATACGCTAGAAAGCGTGGCCACCTCCAGTTATAGGGGAAACTCTGGCGAAATTTCTGCAGAAATATAAACACTTGGAAATATTTTTGACAAGTGTCTATAACTATATTTTTAACTTGTTTTCCCAAATAACTTTCGGCACGATTTTTATTACAAAATTTCCAAGAGTCGGAGGTGGGACTTTCAAAATAAAACTTGTTAAAATATATATTTAGTATATATTTTTCATAATAGCACTTGTGTGAAACTTTGTTGATTGATGTTGGGAACATTGTTGAATTGAAATTTTAAAAGAAAATGATACGCTAGAAAGCGTGGCCACCTCCAGTTATAGGGGAAACTCTGGCGAAATTTCTGCAGAAATATAAACACTTGGAAATATTTTTTACAAGTGTCTATAACTATATTTTTAACTTGTTTTCCCAAATAACTTTCGGCACGATTTTTATTACAAAATTTCCAAGAGTCGGAGGTGGGACTTTCAAAATAAAACTTGTTAAAATATATATTTAGTATATATTTTTCATAATAGCACTTGTGTGAATTTTTATGATTATTTTGTGAACTATACAAATATTATTTTTAGGGTAAAAATAATATTACTGAATATTAACGACTCCAAAATAATACGAACGCCTTTACAATAAATATTTAAGTTACACCGGTAATATTAATACCACCCGGACTTCACAACGTAACTTACGTATTTTCAGAAAATACTCATAAGTGTGTATTTCGTTAGAAGTATTATTTTGGGTAAAATTATATGGAATAAAATATAATATTTTTGGGAAGAATATTTATATTTTGGAAGTAAAGTATTTTTGGACAAATGAAATAAAATATATTACATTAAGTGAGACTTCATAATATATTTCGAAGTTATAGAAACGCACATGTATCAAAACCCCCATCCTTGGGAAGGAATATAATTATCAAATAATTACGAAGTGTAAACACGAAATAGTTGCCTAACTATTTCCCAAAGACATTAAACCTTAAACTAAGGCACGGCCGTCCGTCTAATAGAAGTTAGTACGTGTAGGTCGTCGCACAGCAGATTTTCTGGGAGATACTTTTTAGAGACGCACTTCGGTGAGTTCATGTCCCCCTTTTCTCTTAACTGTTTTCAGCTTTCTAAACTGCGGGGGTGAAATACATGTTACTATGATTACGAGTACTTTCTACATGGTATGGTTAGCGTAAGGAGGGTTACTACTTAGATCATGTGAGTGGGTAGGCGCAACTTGAGGCCATTAATCCTCATTGTGGGACCGAGGGACAGTAGCGGTAGATCTATCTGGGTGTAGCGAGCCCAGCCCCAGGCCCAACAGTACGGACCTCGGGGTGACTTTGTGCCCGACGCATAAATCTGCTAGGTTTGAGTCTTCCTACTTGCACTTCACACATATCAATGGCCTTGCAAACCATTGGTGATCTCTTTTTCCTTATTTGCTACATACCAGGATTTTATACTTACAAAGGTTTTACATACTCACTTACACATGAACTCGCTCAACATTATTGTTGATTTTTCCAACTTACATGTATTTCAGGGAACTAAGGATCTGGCACGGTATGCTACGTTTTCGCGCTGCGTTAGAGTATGGGATCATCCACGTTTAGGGATTGCGACTTTTACCTGGACGAGTCACAAGTCTTAAACTACGTCTATGATCTTAAGTTTGTGGTTGTGTCTTTCAAACAATGTTTTTATGTTACTAGGTTGTAATTTCCGTTGCATGTGTCAACGCCTTAAGACAATGTTGTGGTATTTTACTTTTCAAACTTAAATCAATGGATGATCTGCATGGTTTTATTTTCATATAGCTTTGTTATGATTAAGCTATGGTATTAAGAAGTCACACCAAATAAACCCACGCTTCCGCAAAGCCAGGGTGTGACACTATAACCCAGGTTCTAAAACGCAATCGGGTTTCATATGGCTGTAATTATGTTTTAACATGGTCATGCCTCTATTCTAACATAATCATGTTTATGTTTTAGCATGATCATGTTCTTTGCACTCAAATTCTGAAGAAAACGTACTTAAAAAGCAATGAGTTACACATGTTCATGTTTCTCTTTTAACATGGCCTTACCTTTGTTTTAACATGGTCATGTTTTTGTTATAACATGGTCATGTCTTTGTTTGAACATGGTCATGCCTCTGTTCCAACATCCAGGTTCTAAAACACAATGTGTTTTAACATGGTCATATCTTTGTTCCAACATGATCATGCTTCCCTTTTAACATGATCATGTTCTTTGATGTTCTTTTTCACGCCAGTTCTAAAATGCAATCAAACCCAAAATCAAGATTTTGCACTACAGATTCTAAAAAGCAATGAAGTTTTAACATGGCCATGTTTATGTTTTAACATTGTCATGCTTTTGTTCCAACATGACCATGCTTCTATTTTGGCATTATCATGTTCTTTGCACCCTAGGTTGTAAAACGCAATGAAACCCAAAATCAATATTTTGCACCGTAGGTTCTAAAAAGCAATGGAGTTTTAACATGGCCATATTTATGTCGTAACAAGGTCATGTTTTTGTTCCAACATGACCATGCTTCTATTTTAGCATGATCATGTTCTTTTCTTGTAAAACGCAATAAAACTAAAAATCAATATTTTGCACTGTAGGTTCTAAAAAGCGATGGAGTTTTGAAATGGACATGTTTATTTTTAACATGGTTATGCTTTTGTTCCAACATGATCATGCTTCTATTTTAGCATGATCATGTTCTTTACACTCCAGGTTGTAAGACGTAATGAAATCCAAAATCAATATTTTGCATTGCAGGTTCTAAAAAGCAATGAAGTTTTAACATAGGTTTTAAATAAGCAATGTAGTTTTAACATGGGTATGCCTTAGTTCTAACATGATCATGTTCTTTGCACTCTAGGTTCTAAAACGCAATGAGTTTTGAGGTGGTCATGCAGTTGTTCCAACATGATCATGCTTCTATTTTAGCATGGTCATGCCTCTTCTTTAACATCCAGAAGAACAAAAACGCAAAGAACTCTAACTAAAACATAATGAGCTAAAAAACACAATTAAGGTTTGATAACCTAAAACGCAAATAAAAAAATAACACAACTTACAAAAGAACTCTGATTAACGACGGTGGACGGAGAAAGAACTCCGATACACCGTGGGGAAACTGGTGGCGGTGGAGCGGTGGCGATGGATGGTGGAATGGTGGTATCAGATCTGAAAAAACCCAACAGGTAGTTGAAGGTGGTGGTGGTTTCAGATCTAGTTTCCAGCAAGATGGTGGCGATTGTAGGTGGCAGCGGTGGTGGTGGTGATGGTGTTGGTTGTGATGTGGCAGTTTATGGTTTTGAAAATGGTGGATTTGAGTATACGAGGAAGAAAAATGTATTGGAGATGTGTTTTTTTTTTAAGATAGTGAGTTTTGACCAAAATGCCCTTCGTTATGTTTTTTCATCTTTGCCACATGTCATACACTTATTGCTTCTTATTCTTAATACCCAAACTAAACTTTCTATTTGTTCTTTTCTCATAATAATAATAATAATAATAATAATAATAATAATAATAATAATAATAATAATAATAATAATAATAATAATAATAATAATAATAATAATTTCAAACATTTATAAACGATTCTGATGAATGAGTTCGAAATTTTTATTCTGATTCAAGAAGATTTATGGCATACTATCTTCCAAATAAATGGAACCTATCTCACTGAAAATGTTGCATGCATGTTGCCAAAGTCGACTTGTCAATCATATGAGTGCGATGTATGATTAATTCCCTATGTAGGTAGGAATAGCATATTTGAGATTAACGGAAAAAAATGTTTCTTTTTATTGTTTATTCTGTCCTATCTATCAAATACAATGTTTCAGTACGAAGGTTTCTATTGTTTATTTACAAAATGGAAACTATTTAAAATTAACGGTATCCATCAAGATCCAACTCAAAAGTTTATTTTATACATTATAAAATACAGTTAGATCACTCTAATCTTATTAACTTCAACTTTAATTATAAGCATAAACTCATCTTTTTAAAAAATGCAAGTAAATGCAAATCACATTTCTATCCCTACAAATATTAAATGGGGTAAGCTAAATATACCTCTTCTTATTATTTTTTATATCCTCTTTCGTTAAAATCACATTAAAACTTGTAATATTTACCCTTTATACAAATCATCATTTTTAAAAATATTCTTTTTGTTACAAAACAAATTCAAAAGTATAAAAAAGATTACAGACATTTTTTTTTTCAATATAATTGTTTGTTTTTTAATTTTTATTTAAAAACATACTTTTTAAAAGTTTCCAGGTATTATTTGTAAAGACACTTTTTCAAATAGTATTTTGATTATGTTTTTTATTGAAAATCTTTATAAATAAATAATAACATTTTTCTTATAAAAATAATAAAAAAGTTTTGAACTTGCTTTTTGAAAAAGAAGTCTATATTGTGTTTTTTTTGTCGTCTAGTTTGTATTTTAAAGGTCTTACTTTTATAATTTTTAATACTTTAGAATGTGTTTATAAAATAATTAACAATTCTTATTTATTTAAAAAGTAAAACAAACTTTTAAAATAGCGTTTACATCCGTAGCAAATATTAATCATTCAAACCGTCTACGTAAGTGATGAAAAGAAATAATAGGTACTAAAATAATTTTATCAAACTATAAATTAAGAATCTATATAAGATCAAATTTAATTAGTGTAAGGAGTATGTTATAAACAAGTTAAAACCAGTTTAAGACTTTTAATCGAAGTGGACACTTTTCTAAAGCAAAACAAATGGACAAGGTTGTTCACAAATATTTTTCTCTTCTTTAAACTAATTGATTTCAAAAATTCTGTGTGGATCTTTGTGTGTTATTGTTTAAACAGATTCAATGAGATACACATTTCAAGTCATTCCAAAAAATAAAAAACCATTTCAAAATATTAAAAATAATAAATAAAGAAATTTAAAATACCAACTAGACGAGGAAAAAACATAATATAGACTTTTTCAAAAAGAAAATTCAAAACTTTTTTTCTTATTATTTCTATATGAAAAAAGTTATTAGTAATTTGTAATGATGTTCAATGAAAGAAAACATTAAAAATACTATTTGAGAAAATGTCTTTAAAAACAATATTTGAAAACTTTTAAAAAATATGTTTTTTAAATAAACATAAAAACCAAACAAATTTAAAAAAAAAACGTCCATAATATTTTTTTACACTCTTGAATTTGTTTTGTAACAAAAATAATTCTTCTTAAAAAATTATGACTTATATAAGGGATAAAATTATGGCAAAAGTAGCTGGTGGCTAGTGGCTGGTAGCTGATAGCTGTAGCTGGAAGCTAGTAGCTGTTGCTTTTTAGATATATTTGGTGTTTGGCAGGGTAGTTGGAGCTTTTAATAAAATGTATAAAATTACCAAAATGGACATAACTAAAAATTTAAAAAGTTTGTGCATTAAAAAGTTTATTATCTTTAAAGGTTAAAATAGTCATTTTTTCCCTAAAAGCTTATAGCTCCTTCTAAATGCTACTAGTAGAAGCGTTCAACCAAATGCTTCAAACTCCTAACCTAACAGATTCAAGCTCATTCAACCAAACAAGACTTTTTATTGAGTAGGAGCTTTTTCATAAAAGCTTAAAGCTAGAAGCTCCTAAAAGCCCCTAAAAGCTCCATGCCAAACATACCCTAAATGTGATTTTATGGAAAGAGATATGAAAAGTAATAAAAGGGGGTACATGTTGTTGGTGCATATTTCGTTCGTCTGCCATTGTACGAATAGTTAGATAGAGCGTGTGTTGAATATTGTATAGAATAGGAAAAGTCGGACACGGTTCATGTATTGTTAAGGTCCATCCGGACGGATGGACAACATTCAGTCCATTCGGATACCCCATCCGGATATAGGTGTGTTATTGTAAATTCCATCCGGACGGATGGACATTAGCTCATCCAGATAGGATGTTGTCTATAAATAGGAAGTTGGGGTTCCCATTTGAACAAGCTATTGGATCCCTTAGGGGACATGCTGTCCGACTGGTCTCACAGTGTTGTATCTTGTTAAGATTTGAATAGAGACCAGACTGAAATTGACAGCTCGGTGTTGTATCTATCTTCTACTCCTTTCTTAGTAATAATAAACGCATCGAACACGTTGTTCGGGACCGAGGCTCCGTAAAACTCGCCAGATCCTAGACTTTCAAGTGGTATCAGAGCTACGGTACCGATTCAATCGATCTAGCAGTCGGTTGAATCACCCAAGCTCATCAATTTTGGGTTAAATGGGAGTTTTGATGTTAAAACATAGAAAATCATCAAAATAAAGGTCGATTCATGGATTGATTTTTGAATTGAAGCCATCATTCTGTTCGGAACTAATTTGCGCACAATCCTGTGAAGTTTCATCATGAAATGCGCATAAATAAAGATTCTGGATAAAAAAATGTGATTTGGAGTGTTCTTGAGATGTTCAAGCATATTCGGTCCGGATGGGCACATTCGGACGGGTGGACTTATTCAGGCAGATACCCATCCGGATGGACGCACTAATCCGGATGGACAATAGACACTCATCCGGATGGACATCAACTCCATCCGGACGGATGAATACACTCAGGTGCAAAAATGTCAACATGATCCAAGATCAGTCCATCCGGACGGATGAACAAAATGCCTAAAAACAAAAAATTTGATTGCAACGTCGAGGAGAGTCTCCAAAAAAAATTTGATGATTGAAATTTTTTTGGAGTTTTTAACAACCAAGCTGGGTTGTTCGGGGACTCCGTCTGGGGCTTCAGTGAACAGATTTGATGATGCGATCACGGATTGTGGAAATTAGTGGGGTAGTCATGATACTGGTGCAGAATGTTTATCATCTGGGTTATCTGACTATTTATGGGCCAAAACGTAAAATCCGCAATGATGAAAAACTGGCGTTTGGAGAAAATTGTCATATTTTTGGCATAGTCGAGTTTTTCACAGATAAAAAGGGGACTGAATTGTTTAGTTTGAGGGGGAATTCAGTGATAGAGACGTCAGAATTTACAAAAATGAGGGGGAATAAATATTTTTAGATGTTCCAGCCTTTTTGAAATTCGTGACGCTGCAACAGTATTCGGGTGGTTCTGAATTTAGGATTGTCTAGAGATGCATAGGATCTGGATTCCTGATTTCTTGATCATAGGAAGTTCAGACTCTACAGATCAGGGTCAGATTGACGTCTTAGGGTTTGAGTCCCGGGTCTTCGTCAAGCCGGTCAGCAGGATTAGCATCAGGAGATGTAAACTGTATTGTGGATACTTATAAGATATCACAGACGTGTGATAGTCTAAAGTGTCAGAATGGTTAATCTTCAAGCAGATGAATTGTTTTTCGGACTAATCGCCGGGGAATGATGATGTTTGTTGGTTAAGTTGCTGCCGGAACTAGCGAAGAAGACTATACATCTTTTATCGTTATTGAAGAGGAAAAACGTGATTCTAATCGTGAATGAATGTTTCTAAGATCTGAATGTGTTATCAGATGAGTCAGTCGATTGTCTGGAATGTAAGGGACTGTTTGGTAGCCTCTGAATGGTCATTAAGAGGCTACCTCTTAATGGAACTATTAAGAATTTTACCAATGAGAAGGTAGAAGAATGTGACATGTGATGATTTAACATTCAGAGGTTACCTCTTAACCATTCAGACTTGAGGTTACCTCTTATTCATTCAGAGGTTTTAAACCATTAAGAGGTAGCATCTGAATGGTCATTAAGAGGCTACCAAACAGCCCCTAAGTCTAATCGTGGGTGAAAGCTTCTGAGATCTAGATGATCCGAGGAAATGATATCTGATCCGGGACGAAGGCTTCAGAGATCTGTGAGTGATCGTGGATGATAGCTTCTGAGATCTAGATTATCCGAGGAGATGAATCTGATTGTGGACAAATGCTTCAGAGATCGGAGTACATTACCAAATGATTTGTTTTCCGATGAAGAGTTGCTGATTCTGGAGAATACCGGTCGCTCGGGATATCAGATCTTCAGGGGGAATCACATATTTGACTTTAACCAGTGGGGTATTTGAAGTTTCTATCAATTGTCGATTGAGTTTTTGTATATTCTTAGATCAAACAAGCGGAATGCGAGATTGTGTTGCTGAAATGATATATCAAAAACTGAACGCGGAGGTGGCTAAAGTTGAAACAGAGATTACTACATTGATTAGTTTCAAGTTAGTGATTGTTCGTGAATATTGCAGTTTAGCAATTCAGAGGAGGAGTCAGGAACTGTGCAAACAATGAAATGAAGATTCATTTCAGGGGGAATACTTTGTTAAAGATGCAAACCCGGATCATCAATCAAGGGGGAATCTATTGTTAGAAATTAGATACTTGATTGAAGTTGCAGAATATTCAAACACGGCTCAAGGTTCTTAAAGTGATAGAGACGATTCGACAGTGACAGCCGAGGGGGAATCTGTTGGTGCATATTACGTACGTCTGCCACTGTATGAATAGTTAGATAGAGCGTGTGTTGAATATTATATAGAATAGGAAAAGTCGGACACTGTTCATGTATTGTCAAGGTCCATCCAGACGGGTGGACAATTCCATTCGGACGGATGGACAACATTCAGTCCATTCGGATACCCCATCCGGATATAGGTGTGTTATTGTAAAGTCCATCCGGATGGATGGACATTAGCTCATCCGGATAGGTTATTGTCTATAAATAGGGAGTTGGGGTTCCCATTTGGACAAACTTTTGGATCCCTTAGGGGACATGCTATCCGACTAGTCTCACGGTGCTGTATCTTGTTAAGATTTGAATAGAGACCAGATTGAAATTGACTGCTCGGTGTCATATCTATCTTATCCTTTCTTAGTAATAATAAACGTACCGAACACGTCGTTCGGGACCGAGGCTCCGTCAAACTCGTCGGATCCAGGACTTTCACATGTGGCATGGAGGGTTTTTAATAAAAAAGGGCATTTGTCTAATTTGACATTTATTTTATTTTTGGAATTTATTTTTCATTAACTAACTGCTGAGAAGATTATGAAAACTGTATTTCTCCATGATTTTCTGAATTGTGGTTACGAACTGTATATACATGTAAATTTCAATCAACATTACATACGTTTTTCACAGTATTCATCAATTTCTTCATTGCAAATCATATTTACGTGAGAAAAAGTGATGGCTTCAAACGTAATTGTTGATTGCGGAGATGGTTAATGCAGTTCTTTCTGTGTTTATTATTATCAGTTGTGCGTGTCGATCTTTAATTTTTTTGCTGGAAATCACCAGCATGTTCTTGATGATGTGCTTTACCAGTTAGGATGTAAAAATCAATGCGCTATGGCTCCCATCATATAAATGATGTTTGTATAGTGTAACTTAGTATTTTTTTAGATGTTGTTTGTCGTGTTACAACTTTTCATACTGTATTTTAGGTTAATGTTTATTAGTTATCATGTTTTAGCATGTAGGTGTTCTAATTTTGCTTTGGGATGAGTTTTAGAAACTTTAGAATACTTATAATGATTAGCATGATCAGCTATCATCATCAGCATGGGGTATAGTAACTAAATCTAGGTATCATGTGTGTTTTAGTATGGCTTTTTTTTTTTTAATTTTGCATGTTGAACAATGTATATTTGTTGTGTGAATTACGTTGTGTTTTAAGCTCATTGTTTTAAGATGATATAATGGGTTGTAATGTTGATATACATGTTTGTGTTTTAATATCTTTTTGCATGAGATCAGTTGTGTTTAAGTGTTTAAAAAACACCTTTGTGTTTTAAGTCAAAGTGGATACCAACTTAAAACACAATTGGCTAGTACATGGTATTTATAAACTGTATACCAACTTAAAACACAGTATGAATGTTGTAAGTGGAAACCAACTTAAACCACAATTTAAAACACATGCTGTAAACTGGAACATCAATGAGGTTTAGAAGGTGTGTATGTTTTATTTTTCTTTTGGTCAACTATATTTTAAGCTTCACCATTTGTTATAAATTAGTTTTTTTTGTGTGTGGTAAACCTTATTTCTATGTTAATGATGGGTATGTATTTTTTGTGTTTGTAGATGTTCTCATATACCAACCACGGGGCGTGGAACATGTTTCTCCTAATTCGGGAACAAAGACATATTCCTACTTCATCATCTTCGCTGACTCAAGCAGATGGGGATGATGTGTTTTACACATCGGGAAAGGATGCAGATGTGGATGACAAAAGACATGTCAGAGTAGTTGCCTATTTTAAAAAAAATAATTGTTTTGTTGAACATTCAGTTTTGTTTTTTTAAGTTTTCCCATGTGGTGGACTGGGTTTTATTGCAGATTTTTCACTGGAATGGTTTAATCGTTTTTATATTAGGTTCTTGTTTTTCATGTTATTGATGTGTTCAAAGTTAAGTTTGGACTTGAACTACTCTGTGTGTTTTAATTATTGTATTCTTTGTCTAGGTGTTGGGTTTGTATTCTGATATACTATGTTTTACTCATCACACACTATACAATACCCCTTTTTATGTAAATGTGAATAATATACAGGCCGATAATGATAACTGACATGCTTGTGTTTATCTTAACCTTTTTGAGTCATTGTTGTGTGCAACATATTTTTTATCATGTGTCCGTAATTTTTGTCTTACAGCCATAATCCCTTTTTGTTATAAAGTTATTTTTTTTATCACATATTTTGGTAGATACAAACAAACTAACCATATCGCTATAAAATTCACGATGTTAAGCAGATACAAAATAAGCGTAATTGTTTTTAGATGACATGTTAACTAAAAGATACCCATATCACCGAAAAAATCAAAAAACACAACCAACGAAATGTTAATATTGTTTTGTAAGACACCCCATGTTACGTCAGTTGTCCAATCTTGAAGTGATTGTGTCAAAGGCTGTCGCTTCGAGCCACCTTTTTGGTCGTCCGTTAACTTCTTATAACGTGCAACGTCAGCTTCAACAAATGCTCTAAATGTGTTTGTGTCACTTAGAATCATTTTTGCAACATATTTATGCCTTAGATCATCAATGTCCTTGCGCTGTTTGTACGAAATCTCACCTGCATTTGTACACTCGTTCGACAATCCGCATTCACAACTTTTCCCAGTCGCGCCCTTGTATGTTTCCACATGATGCATCACAAAGACGCCATGTCACACCCCTAAAATACAACACGCGGGTTTCACCGAGAGGCATGTGACGTACCAGGATCTAGCCACTAATCACATTGAACTACAGTAAATAGTAATTACCAAATCTGATTCAATATGAAAAGTGCAATTCAAACATATGTTTTAAACAAGTTTACATTCAACGGAACCATTGGAAATTGTCTTAAGTATTTGAAATCACATTTTTCATAAAACATAGCATAACATTAACGTATCCACAAACGGCTCGACCCATGACATCCTCAACTCCCCCGATTGCAAGCTCGTTTCATAGAGTCACCTAACTACCTCCAAGCATGCAGAAAAAGTGTATCAGCATAAAACTGGCGAGTTCACAGTTTTGTTTACGAAACTCAGGTGAGTGTTTAGTTTAACAACATGTTACGAATAGTAAACTCTGTACCGATTAACTGTTCATTTTTGGTGCCCTCATCAATGTCTATCATCATTGATTAAAGTGTTAAAGGTCATTAGTTCATGTTCGTCCTCCCAGGTACGGTGTGAGGTTTATCAAGCCTAATAGCGCTATCAATTAATACCCCATTGCCTCCTAGAAAACTAGTTCGGTATGTAAGTAAGGACTTTCGTGATAGAGTTCGAGTTTATTAACTAACATCGAAATTAAACCAAAGCATTTAAAAGTATTCCTCCCAGGAATAGTTGTTTGTTTGTCCCCCCGGGACGCATGCTTGTAAAAGAGTAGTGAACTCACCTTAGTTTGCTTGGTTTGATAATATACTGCTAGTGTTAATTAACTGTTAGGTCTGTCACACGCGACTTAAAGTACAATAGATATAAGTATGCGTATGTAGGGTTATGAAATACCCTAATGTCCAAACAACCCATTGTTTTTAAGTAATCAAATGAATTATGTTTAACACACAGTGGTTTCCTTGTTAGTGACGATAACTGATATTGTGAAATATGATTTTTGGTAAAAACGGACAACATACGTGATATATTCACCAATCATAGCTATCACCGATAAATACTTACCAAGTTCGAACCCTTGAACATCTATTACATTTAAGAGCACATAAGCAACAAAACCCTGATCACTATAACTCACTGTATGAGCTCAAATTTAACACAAAGATGAACTCAGACCCATTTTTAATTAACCAGCTTTAGAACACTCTCATGTTGCATATATATATATATATATATATATATATATATATATATATATATATATAAATAGGGAGGAGTTCATGCGAGAACCACCCTTATTGCGAGAACCGCGAGAACCAATGTGAACACAACCTAAAATAGCTAAAAAAACCTAACCCCTACCCCCCACCCCCAAAAAAAACCTAAACCCCCCCCCCACCCCCCCCCCCCTAAAAAAAAACCTAACCCCCCCCCCCCCCAAGCTAAATACTAAAAACTAAAACCCCCAAAAAACCTTAAAAAACCTAACCCCCACCCCCCAAAAAAAAACCTAAACCCCCCTCCCCCAAAAACCTAACCCCCCCCCCCCCCCCAAGCTAAAATGCTAAAAACTAAACCCCAAAAAACCTAAAAAAATCTAAAAAAAAACCTAAAAAAATCTATAACTCACTTGCCAGTGATTCAAGATAACCAAGACTTAATACCTATAATTATAACTTTTGAAAATAATTTGAGTATTGTAAAACATTGTTGATAAAAAGAGAATGACTCACCTTGCAGGTTTAATTTGGCAGAATTTAGCCTACTGATAAGCCTGATAACCTAATGTAAATAACAATGCACACGAAACTAGGTCAGTAACTTAATACAACATTTACGATAAACTTCACGAAATCAAAACCCTCACGACGAATGACAAAGTATAGCCCTGATTTGGGCAGCACTTAAACATCCATCGGATCGGTTTCAATCGATCGGACATTGTATCGTAGCAGTGATCGAGTCATTACCCTGTTGTCGCAGCAGAGTGTCGGGATTTTGATTGCTTTGAACTAAACAGTGTATAACTAAACGTACGTAATGAATTTTTCCGTCATAACAAGACCTCCATGCAAGTGCCAAACCCCTGATTTATATGCTGAAAAATGGTCTCCCCCGCGTGGCGCGCCAGACCCAACTGGTCCTGGCACGTGGCGCGACGAGTAATCTTTTAGGGTAGGGTAGCCTCATGTATACATAGCCTAGGTGAGTCAACAGTTCGACGAATTTCGAATTTTACAGCGAACTGTGAAGATAATCGTTAATTAGGGAATACCCCCCTTGAGTTTTAGGGGCCCTGATCCTAGTTTCGATTGTTCTGAAAAAATTAGGGGTTATGCAATATTACTTGAGGGTCTCAATTAGGGTTTCCTATTGGACACAATAAAATAGGAAATAATAATTATTTAGTGAGAATTGTTACAGATGTGGCGAACCACATGAAAATTGGAGTTGTATGAAAGATATGGAAAATCAAACGGAAGTAGTAAATTACGTCAATAACCGTCTGCGACCACCGGGAGCCCCAAGTAACTCCTTCAACCCCGAGTGGCAAAATCACCCAGACTTTGGTTGAAGGGAATCGGGAGGTAATAACCAACAAAATCAAAATCAACGATCTAATTTTCAACAACAACCAGAATTGAGCAACAAGGTATCCAACCACAACAAGGAGGAAGAGAAAGACTTGAAGATCTCATCACTCGTCTTTTCTCTAAATCCGACAAGAGGTAATCGGAAAGGTTCCTACAAACCGAGGCCGAAATTAGGAACCAACGGGCAAGTATTCAAAATATTGAAAAACAAGTAGCCCAACCTTGCCCAAAATTTCTCCAAAAGACCACAAGGAGCCTTGCCTAGTAACACCAAACCAAACCGAAAAGCCCAAGTAAACGTTATCACATTGAGAAACCGAAACGTAGCACCTGATAATGAACCAACATCACCATTAACCACTACACAACCCACAAACACACCCATAGCAAATAACCAAGAAAATACTCAACCCAAAAATACTGAGCCAACCAAACCACCATCGGTCCCTTATCCCAATCGTTTACTATAGCAAAAGACCGACGAGCAATTCACCAAGTTTGTAAGCTTACTTAAACAACTTCACATCAATCTCCCTTCGTGGGAGTCCTTACACAAATGCCAAAATACTCCAAATTCATGAAAGACTTCCTCGCTCACAAAAGGAAGATTGAGTCAGTCCAACAAGTCAACTTGAGTGAAGAATGCTTGGCGACACTCCTCAACAAACTACCCCAAAAAAAGATTGATCCCGAAAGCTTCACCATTCCTTGCTCCATTGGAGGATCACCAATAAGCAACTCGCTTGCCGGCCTAGGGGCTAGCATCAACCTAATGCCCGCCTCTATGTTCAACCGACTCGGACTAGGAAATCCACATCCTACAAGGATGAGCATACAACTCGTGGATAGGTCGGTAAAATACCCTCAAGGTGTCGTGGAAAATCTCTTGGCAAAGGTTGGGGAATTTGTTTTCCCGACCGACTTTGTGATCCTTGATATGGAGGAAGACACCGAGATCCCGCTCATATTAGGAAGGCTAATCCTTGCCACCACACGGGCCATGGTGGATATGAGTGACGGAAGGCTAACATTGATGGTAGGTGACAAGGAAATAAAGTTTGAAATGGGACAACGCGTGGAAGAGGACTCGATCAATTACATCAAACCAATAGACTCAAGCCTACACTACGCCCTCAGCCGGTGCAACTTGGGATGCGAGTCATCCCGCTCGGGTAACATTTGACCGACTTTGGGTCTAGCCAAGAACCCTTTTAAACGTGGCGCACAATGGAGGCATTCCATGGACTATCCAACAATAAAGTAGTTTAAATCATCGTGTAACTTTTAGTTAATGCTTTTATTTTTTTAAGTTTTCTCTTTGTAGGAACAAAATACACTCAAAAGAAGGATAAAAATGACCTAAGGACGTTGAAACAGTACCCCATGCACAAAAACAGATGTCTCCCGACGCAAAATCTTCAAAACAGTAAGTGCAGCACGGGGCCATGTAAGGTAAGCACGTCCCCGTGCCTCAAGTCTGCAAAAATAATTTTGATTCTGGAACTTTAACACGGGACCGTGTCTCATAGGCACGCCCTAGTGTTTGTCTTCTGGAAAATTTCGTTACTGTCACTTTTGACATGGGGTCGTGTCCCCCAAACACGCCCCCGTGTCCAGTGTCTGATTTATGAAAAAATGTTGTTTTTAACCCACATTTACACATTTAATCAAATCTAACCAATTTTGAACACATTGAGGACAATCTGTAATTTAAGTGTGTTTGTGTGGGAGGGGGGCTTGAATTTGTTTGTCCTAAAACAAGCCTTACACAAAACTCTACTTGGAACCTCTAAAAACCCCAAAAAAAAATTCAAAAATAATTTTTTTAGTTTTTTTTTTTTTTGTCTTATTTATATTTTAAGTTAGAAAACCAAGTTCTAAAAGTTCAAGTTTATACAAATTTACAACCGATAGCGCCGTGATAAAAAGAACCATATAAGAAAAGATAATACAAAGGCATGGCAATCTTTTTAAAATTTGATTCTATATATGTTTTCACACTTTTAGGGTCTGTTTGGTATGAGGTAATGGAATGGACGAAGGAATGGAATGGAAGAGGGAATGCAATAAATCATTACCATTCCATGTCTTGTTTGGTTACCATGTGTGAATGGAATGAGTTATTATTGTGTATTGTTCGGTAGGCAAGAAAAACGGAGTAATAAAATCAGTGGTGAGTGGTGGTGGTGTTGGTGGTAGGTGGTAGTGATTGTGGGTGGTTATAGGTGGCGGTGGTGGGTGTCGGCAGCGGTGATGGGTGATGGTGGTGGCGGCGAATGGCGGTGCGGTGACGACGACGAGTGGTGGTGGTGGCAAGGTGGCCGTTGGTGGAGGGTGGCGGTTGGTGGTGGCGGCAAAGGTTGGTGGTGGTGGTGGTTGTGGCGTCGACGATGGTAGTGGGCAGCGGCGGCGAGTGTCGTTGGCGGTTGGTCGCAGCTGTGGGTGATAACGGTGGCGAGTGGGTGGCGGTGGCTGTCGGGGTGAGGTGGTGGCGGGTGGCGGCGATGGCGTCGGTGGTGGGTGGTGGGAGTGGTGGGTTGTGGCGAAGGTGGTGGGTTGTGGTGTTGTTGATGAATGGTGCAAGGGGGGATTGAATGGAACAAAAACATGGGGGGTGGAAGGAATGATTTTAAGGGAATGGAATGCATTTGGAAATGGGTGATTCCATTCCATTGACCAACCAAACACCCTTTCCTTTATTCCCTTGTAATCATCCATTCCATTCCACCTCTCATTCCTGCATACCAAACACTACCTTACACTTTTCCCATAAATTGTGAGTTTTGAGCCTTTACCGAGCATTCAATATCATATCTTTACTAAATACTCACTTTTCATTTCTTATGTGAATAGCGCGTATGATTCTTATGAATCTAGAACTTGACAAGACAATACATTACCGGTCCTTACCGACTAATCCAAGTAAGTACATGATTGAGGCATTAGGATCATCAACCATTTTTCTTTTTCAACCTTATTTTCTATTTAGCTCCCCACAAATTTTCCATTAGTCAACCCCTTTGAGCCTAAACCTTTCATTTCAAAACCCGCGAAACACCATTTTGCATAAACCACCCATCACGCAAAACCATCTTTTACTTTTACACCCTTTATTTTAGTAAAATTCGATTCTTTTGAAATACACAAAAGTATGTGACTTAAATTTCTTGTGAATATTCTATCAAAAACAAATCTCTAGTTGCTTGAAATAAATAAGAAAACTTATTTCTTATAAGCATTTAATTGGTACCTAAGTCACAAATAAATTTTCAAAAGAAAACGACGTTTTGCGTCTTTAGCCACTTTTCAAATAAAATTACAATACCCTTAACCAAAAACCTACCCTTTTAAAGTCCTCTTGATATTTACAAAGAATATGTTAAAACGGACGAGGATTGATTACTTGTCAAGCATAAGGTAGGAGTAAGTTCCATACAGGGATCGAGTGTCACTTATACATCTTCGACCGAGTGTTGAGTGATCACTTGTGAGGTGTGTGAATTTGTATATAGCTAAATGAAATTTTAAAAGGCATATTATGCCCAAAAATATTTATATTTCTTAAAAAGTTCTAAATAAATTATGTCGAATAGGATTGTAAATAAAATAAAAAGAACTTGGATTCCCGACACTCTACAAACAAGACCCGAAAGCTTCTTCTCTACCAATTACATTTGGGTGTGTAAGCATTAATAAAGAGTTTTGCTTGAGGACAAGCAAAGATTTAAGTGTGGGGTTTTTGATATACGTCAAATGCAACATATAAATTATGTCAACTAACGTATAAAAACAACCCTTTTTAGTACTAATGTTCGAAAAAGTGTATTTCTTTGCATACTTTTGATTTTCAGGATAAAAAGAGCTTAAATGTACAAAAGGAGGAAATTAACGGCAAAAACCAACATAAATACAAAAGAAGGGAAGTTGATACAATATACAACCCTCCAAGCTTCGTCCCAAGACAAAAAAAAAACAACGAATAAGAAGTCAAGCACGGGTTGTGTCTACCGGGCATGGGGTCGTGCCCCACCCAAGATTCAAGGAAGAAGAAGACAAACAGAAGCAGACAAAAGATACAGGGCTGTGTCTCATAGTCACGGGCTGTGGTCAACTCCCAGATATAGAAATTTTGGATCGTACAACAAGTACAATGGCCACGGGGTCGTACCGTTAACACACGGGGCCGTGTGAGCATCTGGACTGACAAGCTCATTAAATGAAAACAGAGAAGAAGAAGGGCACGGGGTCGTGCCTACCAAGCATAGGGACATGTAAATCAATTGTTTTCAGCTATAAATAGGGGTGCTATGTTCAATTGCAACTCATCCCTTGGCAAACCACTTCTCTCAGACCTACCATGTAACGACTCACACAAAAACGTCCTAAAAACGTTCCGTAAGTATAAACCCGGACCCCTGATATAACAACCCTCATTAAAAGTCCTATTTATTTTATTATTTTATTCAATAGGAAACCCTAATTGTGACACCCAAGTGATTCTACACAAACCCTAAAATTATCAGAACAATCAGAATCAGGATCAGGGCCCCTAAAACTCAGGGGGGATATTCCCTACTCAACGATTATCCTTATAAGTTAATATAAAATTCGAATTTAATCGAATCGTCGACTCACCTGCACTCCAAACACACGCGGCAAGCAAATAGCTATTTTGTGACCCTTGCGCATCGTAGGGGTTATAGTGCTACGATGCGCAAGGCTTGACAAAATTTGGGTATAAATAGAGGGTCGTGGGACTGGCTTCTGTGCGTTTGTTCGACGAAGGAATTCGCTTCAGGCACGGAGTTATGCTCTGTTTACCACAAATTAACACACACAAAACACTAATTAGTAGGGGGTGCTGCTACGATACAGGGTATTAACTCGATCGCTATTACGATTCATTTTCCGACTGATCAATATATCCAATGGATGTTTAAGTGCCGCCCACATTAGGGTTATACTTTGTCGTTCGTCGTTAATGCGATGGATGTTTAAGTATCATACTTTGTCGTTCGTCGTTAATTCGATGGAGGTTTAAGTATCGCACTTTGTCATTCGTTGTGAGAATTTGATCTCGTGAGTTATCGTAAATGCTGTATTAAGTTACCTACCTAGTTCGTATGCACTAGGCTACAAGGCTAAATCAATAGGCTAATCTCTGCCTATATAAATCTGCAATATATCAAGGCTTATCTGTAGACTAAACTTTGGCCGTATGAATCTGCATGATTATAAGTGAGTCATTCTCTTTTTATCAAATGTTTTACAATACCTCAAATTATTTTCAAGGTTATAATTACAGGGACTAAGTCGTGGATATCTTGATTTACTGGTTAGTGGGGTATTGTGCACATTACTAATTTTCTCCCAGTTAGGTTCATTGACCTACTCGGGATAATCACTGTTAGGTTCATTGACCTACACGGATAATCATCACTATTTAGGTTCATTGATCTAATAGTGGTATGACCATCGTCACCATTGTGACTTGTCACCATTGTGACAGAATGCCAGATAAAAATAAGATAGAAGCTGACGTGACCGTGCCATCCCGATCAGTCAAAAACCCAATTAAACCTAGGTAGCTAGGGTAAGTCGGGTATTGTATCCACGAAGAGCAGATGGTCAGTATCGCACGACCCGTTCGATTAGTTAGACTATTTACAAACAATGTACAACGTGATTATGAAGTTTGCTAATTTTATTTGTTTAATTAGTTTGAAAATAAATCGGAGTGAACCGACAATGGGTATTATCTAAAACACTTGTGATTAACTAAAATTGCAACTAAAATACTAAATAGAAAGTTGAAACAAGAAATGAGAATACGGATCACACCCGGTTCGATAATTGCAAGACCTAGGGTTCCTACATGTTTTAACTTGATTCAATTGCATATAGTGATTAACGGATTACTATCACGAAACTTAGGTGCCAATTGCTATCAACGTCATAGACAACGGACCGTAATGCACTTCGTTACCTCGGACATGTAAATCCTAACCTATGATAAGGCATAATTGCACATAACCATTTCGCAAAGTCATAACTTTTAACATCGTTCGACAATTTACGAATTCGAAACAAATGCAAGACAATTATCAAAGGTTTCAAATACTAAACAATTTGTCACAAAACCAAATTAAAATACAAATGTATAAACCCTAGAAATCTTACAACATCTACACCGGGGTGAAACCGACGAGACTATCCGCTCATTGTTGGAGAGGCGCGATCACAAGCTTGAAATAGTGATTAAGACATGATTGGTACGGTTGAGTGGTGTTCGAATTATGATGATGAAATTTGAGAGCTTCCAAAACAATCGAGTACGGCTGCCCCCGAAAGTTGTTCGTCGATGATTCGTTTTTTTTTTCCCTTTTTTTTGACAAAAGAGCCCAAATCCTTAATGCCTCCCAATCGGCCCACATGTGATTTCTTTTGAGCATAAGTCCACGTGACTTGCTGGTTTCAGTTGTTCCCTCAAAGTCGGCCCAAAAGAAGCCCACATCCAATCAAGTCTGCCTTGTCTTTATTTTGAAGTGCACGTCTAAGAAGTCAACAACAACAGCCGCCAAAACCCTTGTCAACGTGAGATGATATTGTTTTATAGTGATCTCATTAATTGATCCCATGGGCCTCCTTTAATTCCTCAATGTTGACTTGATTCTTCTCTTCCCTAAATCACGTGTATGGCTGCAAAAAGTCTCACAATTTGATGATGCATTAAATGTGTGCACATTATAAAATACACTTTGCACCCTCCTCAACCGTAAGTTACATCTTTGAACCGTAAACCTCAATTCCCACTTGCTGTGAACTTAGTCTTGTACCACGCATAACCGTAAGTCACGGTTTCACAACCGTAACCGCCGTTGCGCGAATGATCAGCTCCCACCTTTCAACCCGAACACTTCCGTTTGCTAGGTTCGCCAACATCGGACATATCGACTTCAACTCACAACATGTTAACTTCTTCGCTTTAAGCAATTAACCTGCAAAACCACAGTTTCTCGTAGTTATCTTATTCGACGCGTATAATTACTTGAAACCGAATAAAACACACCAGATAAACACTTTAACACTCGGGTTTCACCCTCTCCATCACATCCCCACACTTGTCGTTTGCTTGCCCTCAAGCAAATATGTCTTTCACTTTCACGTGGGTCGAACGAGAAACACACTTCCCACTCCCGAGACAAAGGTTAAGGTCTAATGTCATACCCGGTTCAAACTTTTTACAATTTACAAACTATTTAACGGTAAAGTGAATAATCACATATAAAATGGTTATCCAAGATTAACCCGCCCTTGAAACCAATGAACCATGCACATCCCTCACAATGTTCTCTCCACTCGGTTTAAAATTTGGCTAATAAATAATGAATTAGCACTTTTCAAGTAATCACTCAAAAACCGATTAGAACACGTACCCGCATAGGCTTGCAACTCAATCATTCTCCACCACCGAACACGAATAGTAAGTACAAGTCAAAAGGGCTTTGAAGGGTTGTAACGGGGCTAGGTTAAGGGTATGTAATAGGATGTTTGAAAATGGCTAAGGTGATGAAAATTCGATTTTATTATAAACGACTATGCTAAACTAACTATAACATCAACTATGAGGCAACGATTTTCGCCTTTTATTCAACAACTACTAACACATATTTTTGTATTTTTCTCAACAATTTTTCTCTTCTTTTTCACAACTTTTCTGAATTTTTCGGTTTTTTTTTTTTTTTTTTTGCAAATTGTAAAGCACAACTATACAAACAAATAGATCTACAACCGAATTTTCATCACACGGGTTTAAAAGAAAAAAGGTTAACGGTTGTGGGCTAAACGGGTTGATCAAACGAAAGGTTTAGGCTCAAAGTGGGCGACTAGGGGATTTATTTGGGTAAAGGTAAGCAAATGGTTTTAAAGGAAAAGGTTTACCTAATGCCTTAATCATTCTCATGCTTGTAGTCGGTCTATGGTCTCAAACGTATCAAAAGTTGCAAGTTCTACAATACATGACTAATGGTCCACTCAAACAAAGAAACATAGTATGTAATCTATGATATAAAAGTGGCTCAAAACCTCTCATATCTAAAGGGTATGGTATGTGACATGCATAAAATACTAGTTTCTTAGGCGGATTATTCCCAAATAACCACCCGCTAAATACCCGTCATGTTATTAATTTGAACTTGACCATGACAAAAGACCAAATGGGTTGTGACATCCCTCGTTGACTTAGTTACTTGTGCTTTTTAGATCGCTTCAAATTAGATCGCTTCAAACAAAGACATTTTTGAATTTTTTTTTTTTTTTTGAAATTTTTCCCCCATCCCCACACTTGAGGTAAACATTGTCCTCAATGTGTAGAATTTAAATGAACGGGTCAAAAATCGAAAAACTTTTACTACTCCCCCATCCCCACACTTGAGGTGAACATTGTCCTCAATGTGTAAGAACTAGAGTATTAAACGCACAAGGGATGCGACACGACTAACCTTCCCAAAATTTCACCCCGAAAGAAAAAAAAAATACAAAGTACAATCCACTTATTATTAAACTAATAATCAAAGTAAAAAGGAAACGCATGCACCTGATTTTTGTCGCTTGATGCTCACATCTTCCTCTTCTCTTCATAAAAACGGTTGTCTCTCGAACATCATGTACCTACAAATTCTAACCCTTGTGTAGAAGCATGCTTCTCACAACCATCAAAATTTGTTAGTTACCTAGTTCTACCATTTTTATGAAAGTATTACCAAGCCATGCGTTATTTCACTTTGATTTATGTGGAAAATAATTTTACAATAACAACAAACCTAACTCACTTTCGTAGGAATCACGGTTGCATTTAGCTTATGCAACAAGCCCTTTTAAACCTCCCGATAACTCGGGAGGACGACAGGTCTCGTGAGGGTTATATAGGGAACACACCCACAAAGTTCATTTAACTAAGAAAAAAAAATAAAAATAAAAATAAAACGAATAATAGTACAAACTCTACAACAATAATACCTGATTTACCTCTCATAGTGGTCGAAGTGCACATTTGCCTACCGAGTTGCCTACATACGCTCGGTATTTGGCATGCCGAATCCATACTCTTTTTATTATATTCGGCATACACAATGTACAACTTCGGGGTCGTCTCTTAACAACATGGCCAATGTCTTTCAACGCCACTTTTCGAATCCTTATGCCCGAACCCGCATCCCCAACTTTGTTGGTTGGAGTGATAAGTTTGGGAGAAGGATGAATATGAATGTGAGCTTCTTTCGAATCCGATTCGTCTTGCGGTGTCATGTCTTCTGGTCGGTTCAAACATTCAATTACTTGCTCCGGAAGTTCCATAACCTCTTCCACCACATCACCATCCACCATTGTACCATTAGCCAAAACCTCCCGCTCGCGTTTAAATTGGGCTAATTCCTCCGCTAATTGACCCACTTGCATCACCAATGCTTCATGGGCTTTATCCCTTACTTCAAACTCTTTCTTTATTTCGGCTTTGAACTCTTGATTTGAATTCCGCATTTCAGTTTTAAGTTCTTGATGTGAATTAGTAAGAGCATTCATGATGGCATCGAGCTTGGAATGCACCGACTCTTGAGGTTCCTCGTATACCGGTTGAGGGTATTCATTATCATAATCATCATACTCCTCCCGGTAACTTGAGAAGTATGGGAATTCGGGCTCATAGTAGTATTCTTGATAATGTGGTGGTGGTGGATTATCATATGGATAATATGAGGATGGACCACTGAAATCTTCATAGTCCGCCCTCCTATAATCATATAATCCGCTAAGGTAGTCTTCCCGCTCCCTGTTGGCTTGAACTTTTGCGTGGAAAACAGAGCAATCTTCTAAATAATGCTCTCCGCTTCCGCAACACTCACACGGATCATCATCTACCCAATTCATATTGAAAGATGTGCCTGCAAAACATGTACCTGCACAGACAAGCTCGACCACCCGAATTAAAATCACAAATATACAAAAAAAAAGAAAGAAAATAAACTAAACTAAAATCGAACAAGCAATGAAATACTAAGCGCACTAGCTCCCCGGCAGCGGCGCCATTTTGACGTGACCGTGTCGTCCCGATCAGTCAAAAACCCAATTAAACCTAGGTAGCTAGGGTAAGTCGGGTATCGTATCCACGAAGAGCAGATGGTCAGTATCGCACGACCCGTTCGATTAGTTAGACTATTTACAAACAATGTACAACGTGATTATGAAGTTTGCTAATTTTATTTGTTTAATTAGTTTGAAAATAAATCGGAGTGAACCGACAATGGGTATTATCTAAAACACTTGTGATTAACTAAAATTGCAACTAAAATACTAAATAGAAAGTTGAAACAAGAAATGAGAATACGGATCACACCCGGTTCGATAATTGCAAGACCTAGGGTTCCTACATGTTTTAACTTGATTCAATTGCATATAGTGATTAACGGATTACTATCACGAAACTTAGGTGCCAATTGCTATCAACGTCATAGACAACGGACCGTAATGCACTTCGTTGCCTCGGACATGTAAATCCTAACCTATGATAAGGCATAATTGCACATAACCATTTCGCAAAGTCATAATTTTTAACATCGTTCGACAATTTACGAATTCGAAACAAATGCAAGACAATTATCAAAGGTTTCAAATACTAAACAATTTGTCACAAAACCAAATTAAAATACAAATGTATAAACCCTAGAAATCTTACAACATCTACACCGGGGTGAAACCGACGAGACTATCCGCTCATTGTTGGAGAGGCGCGATCACAAGCTTGAAATAGTGATGAAGACATGATTGGTACGGTTGAGTGGTGTTCGAATTATGATGATGAAAATTGAGAGCTTCCAAAACAATCGAGTACGGCTGAACCCGAAAGTTGTTCGTCGATGATTCTTTTTTTTTTCCCTTTTTTTTGACAAAAGAGCCCAAATCCTTAATGCCTCCCAATCGGCCCACATGTGATTTCTTTTGAGCATAAGTCCACGTGACTTGCTGGTTTCAGTTGTTCCCTCAAAGTCGGCCCAAAAGAAGTGTAGGATCGTTTGCTGACCCGAATGAGTCGTTCCAGTCTCGTTTTCTAAATTCATTGCTTGAGCAATTGCGGCTGGAGTAGACGATGAGGCAAATGCGTTGTAGAACTCGGAATCCATACTGACTTAACACGTATTTCAAAGCAAATGACAGAAGATCGAACCAACTCTAAAGAAATAAGCGAATCAGATGTTGTTCACTGAAGCGGACCAGATGACCAGATGAGCGGATCTCCTGATAAAGTGACTATGAAGCGGACCTGATTGTTCTTTGGAGCGGACCACTTAATGTTCAAATGAGCGGACCACTTGATGTACAAATAAGCGAACCAGAATGTTGTTTTGGAGCGAACTAGAATGTTGCACTAAGAGCGAACCAGGCAATTCACTTTCGAGCGAACCACAAATGATCTTTGGAGCGGACCAGAATGATGTGTTGTTCAAGCGGACCGGACGAGCGAACCAGCAACCAAAACTGCCATTTTGAGCGAACCAGAACTAAAAACAGGACATTACTTGTACGTTGGAGCGGACCAGAAACGCGAACCACATATCGAACATGTTTTGACTCGTTAAAACTTCGAATTTTGGCTTCAAACTTTCCAGAATTTATCTCGATACTATTGCGCACAAGCTGTGAAAATTTGAGCGAATTCCGACCGTGAAATCTTCCCGAATCAGTAAAAGAAGGTGTAGTAGTGAGAAGAAATAACGAAAAAACAGCTACAATCTGCAGAAAACCTCCTCCCAAGCTCTGATACCACTTGTAGGATCGTTTGCTGACCCGAACGAGTCGTTCAGAGGTTGTCTCTTGCGTTTCAGATGCGGAATAATAAGAAATGCAAGTAGATATAGCTTGTTCTTCTTCCTAACTGCTTGTTTTATTGATTTGAAATGTTTTACAGTTCAATCTTCACACCGGCAGAGCTTCAGCGTGGAATTTCACATACCCATTCTGAGATATGTCCTAAAGACACCTATTTATAGGCTGTTTGGTTCACTCTTGTGACACATGTCCATATGAGCGGACCAGACATGTACACATAAGCGATCCACACTGTCACATAAGCGGACCAACATCCCTATGTCCCTATGAGCGGACCTAACTCATAAAACCTATACAGACTCCTGTTTTCTCGTATTTTGTGCCCCATGCTATACAATACGACGTAAGACCTGATCCTAGACACCTAGACGTAATCAACAGATGTAGTGCACCAACAGACTCCCCCTCAGATGTTGATGGAGTCGCCTATACACTCTGACTTCAAAACCGTGTCTTCACATCTTCAATCTAGATCAGTCTCTGGGCTTTTTCTTCTTTCAATCTTCAGACTCCCCTTCTTGATTTACTGGCATTCTTTTGTTCTTCAGTAACACCTTCAGGATCGTTGTCTGATCTACACAGGCTTTCAGAATTGATTTCCAGAATCGAAACTTGGCTCTCTTCCAACAAAGATTTTCAGAATATCAAAACCTGGATACCTACACAATCTTAACCCAGACATAAATTTTCTAATTTTATCACATATCAAATACCTGTGCACCAACACATGACTCTCATAATCACTAAAATAAACATATAATTGCAACATCTCAGGCTCTCTCTCAAATATCTATGATGAACCACTTGAAGAAGATTAGATTTAACAAAAACAGTTAAATTTACACAAACACTCCCCCTCAAATGCTGCTCACAATGTTTAGCACTCGGAATTTTGAAAATCAGTTTTCCAACATCAGTTGTCGAAAATCTTTTTGACTTTTTCAAAAATTATGCTAAAACACACACAAAATCTTTTTGGATTTTCTGAGAGACTAAAATGCAGAAATAAAATATTTACAGACAATATTTTTGTGAGTTTTGTGTAAGAGGATCATATCAGTTTTGACAAGTCACAAGTACCGTTGAGCTTAGTTACACATTAAGAATTAAACAATTCACTTAGATTGCCGATATACTGATCCACTTAAATTTTCACACAAATTTCAACTGATTCAGGATATGAGTTAGGTGTTTTAAAGACTTAAACTCATTCATGTGTCCCACCTCTTGAATATACTCCCGTATCCAGATCCCAATATTCAGTCTTACAGGTGAATATACCACAGATGATATCTGTAAGGGGTTAATTTGCGAGGGCCGTGAGAGCTCAGGTCGATCTTTCGATACGCAGAGAGATGACGGCTTCGACTTTTGGTGGGTCCCATTTAGAGGATCTTTTGCATTACAACAACAATGACTATCAATTTTAATGTTTCATCAATTTGCTGAGGGCTGCACTATATTTCAAGCATGCGGAAAGTATTCTCCGGGGACTAGGCCATTGCTTCCGCAAAATCAGAAGTCCCGGGATAATACCTCAGATATCACTGAGCATAAAGACCTAGTATCTCAGAATAAGGGACCTTTCAAACGAGATTTCAGGGGTTATCTATATATCCAAGTAGTGTTCCCCACAAAATAAGCAAGTTTGAAATTTAGTTTATATCCCGAAAAAGTTTACTAAATGTGTAAAAACCTATTGGCATATCATCAGTGAGACCGTTTAACACTATTTAAACATTACAATTCTTTAGCATACTATGACCGTCTACTGATGTACTATCATTTCCTCTTCTAGACACAAAAACTCATTTTGAATTTTATAATGTTTTTGGCTTTTTCAAATGTTCAAATGTTTTTTGGATTTTCTAAAAATTCTTACTCCCCCTAAAATGCAAACACATTTCAAAGAAAATTTGAAAACTAAGACTCTTGACACAATTGAAACATACAAACTGTACAGAAACTTGACAACTGACACTGAATCACATCAAATCGCCATTCACTCGACATAAACAATCAGTACTCCCCCTATCACAAACCATTTTCTCATTTAGATTTCAAAACACTTAAGTTTGTTTTAATCAAAATGATTTTTCCGGAAAATGAATTTGTGTTGATAAAAACCATTTGTAGGTCTTATCATTTTAAGAACGGGGATGTGGTTCATTATCTTGTTCGTCTCTTGTCATATATAGTAAATCAAGTACAAATTAATGTCCCTGATTTACCATTTGCGTTCAAACAACCTCTAAACCAATTATAAAAATAACCACTTGTAAAAACACACAATACCACTTGTAGGAATGTTACGTCTACATCACCATTTTACCAATCAGGATGCCGATTCCTGCTTCGCACTTACCAACCTGGAAGCTCCGGCGTAGTCCTTCAACCTGTAAACATTCAAACACTATCAAAATCTTTCAATCAAAATCTTCAAACATTAGAAGAATGCCGATTCCTGATCCACGATATAAACTTGGGATCTCCGGCGTAGTCCTTAGACTTTACGGGAAACAAACTTCCATCCAAGTCTTCTCAGACTTGATGGCCTTCAGTTCTTGCGCAGTAGGGTTGTAAGTTGCCTTTTTAGTTGCATAAAAATCTTTAACCCCCTTAACTTTCCCATTCAACATTTTCCCAAAAATTTTCTTAACACTCCCATTGAATGTTTTCTCGACATCAAACTTAGTATTATCTTTGTAAAACTGATTCGAGATATCAACCTTACCAACTTTCTGTTTAACTTCTTCAAATTTCAGTGATGGAAACTCATCATCATTCACTGAAATTTTTACCTCAACCTGTGGCTCTTCTGGCTTTGTGGGACCAGATTCATCGCCGACATTCACATCAACTTTCTTAACAACCCACACTTGGTTGTCATTCTCTTTCTTTTTATAAAAATTCTTTTTGGAACACTCACCAACCTCATAAGTTGAGTTTTCAAAAATTTTAAATTTTTCGGTTGGTGGTTCAATATCAACAACTTTTTCTTTCAATTTCTGAGAAACTCCCTGTTTTGTTTTAGCATTCTTTGTACAATTCCATGCAATGTGACCAGTTTCATTGCACTTGTAACAGGTTCGAGTCTCTTTTTGGTAACATATATCAGCTCCATTCTTCTTCTTTTCAGCAAGAAATTCTTGATTTGACTGTCTCCAGAATGGTTTCTTTTGTTCCTCTTCTGCACTTCCACCTGACACAAAATCTGTTTTTGTTTTAGAATTTTTCAAATTTTTATGATTTTCTGGTGGAATAAATCCAAGACCTTTCTTTTTGTAGCTACGATTTTGGTTTGATTTCTTTTGAAAACCAGAACCAGAATTGTAACCCTTTTTCTTGTTTAAACGTTGTTGAACTCTTGAAGTGTACTTTTTAGGTTTTTCAGTAAGATTTAAATCTTTTATTTCAAAAATGTTAATTTCTGTCATTTTGAAAACCTTTTTGATCATGTCAAAACGAACACTTCTTATTGGAAACTCTTTGTCAGAATATAATTTGTCCGAACCATTCAAAGTATACACAACTTCGAATGTTTCATCATTCAAATTTGACTTTGATAACAAAAATTCTAAACTATAAGACCGTTTGACCGACGAATTTGACCCTCCAGACTCAGACTTTGACTCGGACTCCTCCTCAGTATCCAACACCTGATCGACCACCTTTTTGATTAACTCAGACTCATGATCAGTATCGGACGAGGTAAATGTGACGTCAATGGTATCTGGTAAAACATCAGTTGTGTCGGTTTTTAGCTTTATATTGACTGCTTTTTCAAGTTGCTCCTCGTTTGGTTTTCTAGGAGAATACCCTTCCCAAATTGGAGGCGGACACTTGTTATACCTAACAGTCGGTTTCTTACCACTATCTATTTTTTCCTTCTTTGGCTTCTCGTCTTGAAAAGCTTCCATACCTGCAACAGTTGGGTAAATACGATCAACGAGATAATCAGAACTAGAATAACTTTGTAATAAACGTCTAATTCTCTCATTTTCAATCTTCTCTGTTTCCAACTCTTGCTTCCATTTAGCACTCTCTTCGATGTAAAAGTTTATAGCTTTTTGCTTTGTCATCATTACAGCATTCATCATCGTAAGTGCTTGTTCTCTTTCTGAATTTGTCTTTTGAAGACCAGTTACTGTTTTGTTCAAGACATCATAAGATTCTTTCACATAATTGAGATTGAACAATAACTACTCCTTCTTCTTCTCATACTCAGCTAAAATGTCGTCTTTCGCAACACATTCCTTGCATGCTTCTAAACACTTCTCGCAAGGCTTGACAACTTCAACAATCTTCTCAACTTCGATTGTCTTCACCACTTCAACCACTTTTTCTTCTTCCTTCACTCGCTCAGTTTCAACATTATTCTCAGCAACACTTTCAACATTCTTTTCCTGAACACCATCTTCAGATTTCTTTAGTTGTTGTTCTTTAGCAGCTCGTTTCTCCTTCAGTTTCTCCATGCGATCTGCAAAATAGAAATAAAAACTTTCAGGAGAAAGATGAGATTTTGCAACATTAACATATTTTTCCTCCTCATCATCACTGCTGCTATCAACTGGTGTTTGATCAAACTCTACAGATTTTTCAGAACTAGCATCTGATAAACCAGAATCAACTGGTGTTTGATCAAAAACCACTTCTTTTTCTGAAGTAACAACATTTTGAACACTCTCATCTGAACTTTGTAAACTTTCATCTAAACCTTCTGAAATTTCTCCAGATATCTCTGAAAGTTTATCAGTACTATCTGACCCTTCATCGGTTGACACAGACTTTTCATCTTCACTTTTCACATTCTCCCCGATAGATCTCATCCAAGTAGCAAACAAATCTGGCTCTCGGACAATCTTGGCAATGAACGCTTTGAACTCTCCCTTTTCATCCACAAACATATCCCAACTGAAACCTTCTGGTAGTTTCTCATCATCTTGATCGATAATGCGTGCTGCTTTGCCTTCAGATGATATGTAATCACTCCAGCTGAAATCTACCAAACATGCTCTTTTGGGATCTTTAATCTCTCTCCCGTGAGCTGTCTGTGGTTCTTGGAATTGACCGACTTGTTGATAGATAGCTTTGCGGTAGTAATAATCTTTCCCGAATGGATTCTGTGCTCCGCTAGCTTCTCTTCCTTTGCACTCCCGTTTGAAATGACCTTTCTCCCTGCATCGAAAACAAGTAACTTTAGATTTATCAAAACCTAAAGTTGATACATGAGCATCTAGAAAGTCATTTCTCCCAGTAATGGTTTTGAATTTCTCAGCTCTTGCGAGAACACTTGCGAGACACCATTTGATATCCATAAGTTCCATCTCTTCGGCGTCTATCTGATCGTAATCCTCTTTGGTAAGCATAGGATTGCCGATCCGACCTGCAACAAGACCTTCATAGGATAACAGTACTGAACCCAGAAGTGCCATATGGTCTTTAGCAGTGTCTTCAGAGAAGCTTTGACCTTCTGGAAGGTTGAGAGCTATGTTGCATTGAATCACGTATCCATTTCCTGTTTTTGTACTCTGAGACTGAAAACTCGTGTTAGTCTCTTTTGGATTCACACTCGGAAACGATGAAAACCCGCTGCTATTCTTGTTCGAACCCTGATCAGCTTTCTCAGATGAATCACCAGCACTGAAAGCAGTTTGAATCTTCGGACTTCTTTCAGACTCAGTGGCTGGAATATTACCCCTGTAATACATCTTCACATCCTGTTGACCACTCGGACTATTCATCCTCGCAATCTTCTGCTGTTCAAGATCCTGACTCTCAATTTTCTCTATAAACTGTGAGATTGTCAATCCATCATACACACCAGTATTCTTCAAGATCATCAAATACGTTCCCCACTCCTTTTGAGGTAACGCGTCCACTAATTTATCCACCCACTCCTCACGACCTTTTTCAACACCCAACATAGATAAAGATCGCACCAAATGACAGTATCTCTCGATTAGCTTTTTAGTATCCTCTCCCGGTAAACTACTAAACAAATCAAATTCTTTCTTTAGTAACGCTTTCTTGCTTTTGATCATGTTTTCGCTTCCCTCGAACTTGACCTTTAGCGCATCCCAAATTGACTTAGCAGTTTTGTCGTGCTGTAACAGGATGAATATATCTTCTTTTATCGCCTGCTGCAACAAACTAATCATCATTTTCTCAGCTCTATACATTGCTCGTTCTTGATCAGTGAACTCGGATATTTCTTTGATGACTTGCAAATCTGTTCGAGGCAATGTGTACTTCTTCAATATGCATTCCCACGATCTGAGATGATTTGCCTGAACCCAGTTTTCAAACCGATCCTTCCATCCATAATACTCCTCAATGTTCATCAATTTAGGGGGCTCTGATACCACTTGTAGGATCGTTTGCTGACCCGAACGAGTCGTTCAGAGGTTGTCTCTTGCGTTTCAGATGCGGAATAATAAGAAATGCAAGTAGATATAGCTTGTTCTTCTTCCTAACTGCTTGTTTTATTGATTTGAAATGTTTTACAGTTCAATCTTCACACCGGCAGAGCTTCAGCGTGGAATTTCACATACCCGTTCTAAGATCTGTCCTAAAGACACCTATTTATAGGTTGTTTGGTTCGCTCTTGTGACACATGTCCATATGAGCAGACCAGACATGTACACATAAGCGATCCACACTGTCACATAAGCGGACCAACATCCCTATGTCCCTATGAGCGGACCTAACTCATAAAACCTATACAGACTCCTGTTTTCTCGTATTCCGTGCCCTATGCTATACAATACGACGTAAGACCTGATCCTAGACACCTAGACGTAATCAACAGATGTAGTGCACCAACAAGAAGCCCACATCCAATCAAGTCTGCCTTGTCTTTATTTTGAAGTGCACGTCTAAGAAGTCAACAACAACAGCCGCCAAAACCCTTGTCAACGTGAGATGATATTGTTTTATAGTGATCTCATTAATTGATCCCATGGGCCTCCTTTAATTCCTCAATGTTGACTTGATTCTTCTCTTCCCTAAATCACGTGTATGGCTGCAAAAAGTCTCACAATTTGATGATGCATTAAATGTGTGCACATTATAAAATACACTTTGCACCCTCCTCAACCGTAAGTTACATCTTTGAACCGTAAACCTCAATTCCCACTTGCTGTGAACTTAGTCTTGTACCACGCATAACCGTAAGTCACGGTTTCACAACCGTAACCGCCGTTGCGCGAATGATCAGCTCCCACCTTTCAACCCGAACACTTCCGTTTGCTAGGTTCGCCAACATCGGACATATCGACTTCAACTCACAACATGTTAACTTCTTCGCTTTAAGCAATTAACCTACAAAACCACAGTTTCTCGTAGTTATCTTATTCGACGCGTATAATTACTTGAAACCGAATAAAACACACCAGATAAACACTTTAACACTCGGGTTTCACCCTCTCCATCAGAAGCCATTGTAATCGCTCTTATGCTGTAATTAATAACTATGCATCATTATGCAAAATAGAATGATTCACTCAGTATTTCCCGCTGACAAAACCTTTTTAAAACACTTTTCAGGTAATTACAGTAGATTGGAGTAATAGATGGATACGGCACTGAAAGGCATCAAGAAGTGGCTTATTAATTAAATCAAAATAAGAAATATTGTTTTATGTAATAAAATTTATCTTTATTAAAGCTACCATTATAAAACATGGGTTTATCCCATTTATTAAATAAAATCCGGTGTTTTCTAAACTCTGATATTTTTCCTAACTCACGGTCCTGATAAAAATTCCGCTGCAACGTTTTCAAAATAATCACCGGTACCGCTGGACTGTTCACGACTCCCGATTCCGTCCAGGGTGGGTCGGGGGCCGTGACATACCACCACTCCACCACCACAATACCACCATCATCCACCAAATTCATCCATCATCCATCTCTAGAGTGTGTGTTGTAGTCTCGGGATTCAAGATTGATCGTAAGAGTTTTTGTCAAACAATGGCCATGCTTGGCTAATCTCTTTCATCACTTGGTGAAGACAAGTCATTTATGTATTACTTTTGATTTCCAACCTTTGGTTAACTTTTTAATTGGGTATGTATTAGACATTAATAACTCGTTATCATCTCTTCATGTTTTGTTGATTCACTCATTCTTGTCTTTATGTCTATATAAAGCGCGTTAACTGCCTGGAAGGGGGTTAGAAGGGTGGTATGGTAAAGTTTTTGTCTCGTTTAGTGTATAGATCCTGTGAGGACTTGATTCAAGCTTATTAGGACTTCCTTGAGTCAGAATCAAGTGATTTTATCTTGTCTATTTGTTTCTTTTTTATTAAGTTTCTTTATTTTACTTATTAAAAAAACTTTTTTAAAAATTTGATTAGATTAGACGTCGACGATATTCCGGTATTAAAATCTCTTGTGCCCTTGGACGACCTCGGTATCTTACCATCACTATACTATGCCAACGATTGGTGCACTTACCATAGTGTGTTGTAGAGAGTGATAGTGTTGTATCGTGTTTTATGAATTTAAAACGTGATAAAAGAATGATAAGTAATTAAAAATATAATGAAAATCAACATACGCTCGCACACACGTCAATTAGTCTCTCCGATCATCGCCATATACTAAGCCGAACCCACCTTCGTTCGTCTCGAGCCCATAATCATTGTCGACAACTGAAAGTAATGCATAAATCGACACATGTCGCTAGCAAAAGCCCCTTGACAACTGTTGCTGCATGCGGCGATCGTAGCTATCAACACCGCAACACTTTATGTATCATAAATTAGGTCTTGCAAATTCAATGGAATCAAAAGATCTGAAGAGAATTGTGAAGAATTGAGAAAATATAAGGAAAGAAGAAGACACCTCGGTTATGAGGTGTGAAGGTTAGGAACAGTGGTGGGATACGTGGCAGTAGGGCGGCAAATGAACCGAACGAACACGAACGAGACCTTGTTCGTGTTCGTTTGTTAAAAATGAACACTTACCGAACGAGATTTTATGTTCGTGTTCGTTTGTTAAGAAAATAAACGTGTTCGTGTTCGTTTGTGTTTGTTTGTTAATGTTAGACAATGAACGAAAATGAACGTTGATGAATACAAATGGAAATAAACAAACATAAACACGCGTTCATTAATAGATCATTTAAGACACTAACACTTATTAAATATTTTATTTGTCGGGATCTTGTAATATTTAAATAATATATAAAACAAAACACTAATGAATTATTAAACATAAACGAACACGTTATCGAACGTTCACGAAGAACATGACCTTTATTCATGTTTGTTCATTTAATTAAACAAAATTTCTTGTTCGTGTTTGTTTGTTTATTAAATGAACGAATACAAACAAACTTTCCGCCGAACGGTTTACGAATTGTTCGCTGAACGTTTGGTTCATTTACAGCCCTACGTGACAGAAATAAGGAGTTGCAAAGATTAAAAATAATTAAAGCATATGGTACGATAATGAAATACATAAAAACATGCAAAGCTAAATATATAACATGTTGTGCAACCAAATGTTGCAAATTAGAATATTATATAATATATAATATATAATTTTTATTTTGACTTTCTAACCGACTTACTACTACTACCACTACTATTATTTTCTTTTTGATTGAACCAACCCATTACACTTCTTTATTTTTTTTCTCAACCAACCCATTTCACTTGCATTTTTGTATATCTTCTTTTTAAAAAAAAAATTCAATCAACTCATTACTATTGGATAATTTCTTACTATTTTTTTATTTATTTCCATATTATCCTTATATTAATAATCCAATGAAATGAACAGTAGAAGAGTATAGGAGGACACTTTTGTCATTTCATTTTATACACACCTATTGCCACGCATCCAAAAACTTGCATAAAACACACCGCCCCTTCCCCATTCTCCAAAAACCCACCGCACCGAGGGAGACAGAGCATACCGCACGGCCAACAGAGAGCGCATCAACGGACAAGATCTGGCGGGCGCTGATGAGGACGGTGATGGTGGATTCGAGGTAACAGTGATGGAGGAACACCGGCCACCTGATCTAGGGTTTCTAGAAGGGTTGATTGTTTGGCAAGGGTTCTAGCAACTTCGATGAAGGTCTGCATGTTTCCAAACTGGTCATATCTTGTATAACTAACTGTATGTTAAGCTTAGATTTTTTTTATTCGCCTGTAAATTAGGGTTTATTGGGTATAGCAGTGTGAGACCTGGACTTGGTTCAACACGGCAACGGTCAACGGGGATTAGCGTTTTGACGACCTTGTTGGTACTCCGACGAGCACCCCCATGCTTGAATGCCACTTTTTCAGTTAAAATAGAGACAACCATGGTTAGATACACACCTTCAGATTGTCACAACCACAACAGAAATTTATATCGATTTAATTGTGATTTTTCCGTATGGATTATGGTTGTTGTGGTGACTGGCCGAGAGTAGAGACGGTGGCTGACTACCGGCGTTCGGCGATGGAGGGTTCTAAACGCGTTTGGTTCTTCCGGATAACCAGAAATAGGGCTTCTCATATATTTAAGTTCATGCTAGAGGCATTTAGATTTTCTGGCGACAAAGAGACGACCGACGGCGACGGACGACGGTGGTGGGTTCAAGGTCACGAATTTGTCTGAAAAAGGGGAAAGTAGGTTATGGCTTTCATTGATAGCAAATTCGACGGTGGTTGTTGTATGGGTCAATTCGGGTTATGTTATATCTTATATGAGTCAATAGGGTAAATAAGAAGTAAACAAAAATAATTAACTAAAAAATAGGGTCAAATGATACTATACATTCAAATCATGAAAGCAAGATCCTCATAGCAGGCTGACATGGCCCGAGCTTCTTGAACATTCATTTGTTGCAAAACCTATTAAAGATATTGAGACTAGGGTACCCATCTTGTCTTATTTATTTTTATGTAGGGATTTTACGCCTAATGACACAAACTTACATTTTGAGTATGTTCACTATACAAGGAGCTTCGTGCCAAGTGCCAACACTCCTACTTCTACAGGAAGTGATGCTGCTTAGAAAGAGGAACATTTGTAGACATCTGCTCTAATCTCTGCAATTCGAGAAGGTAGGCCTTCAATGAATTTTTACTAAATTTCCTACTTGACCTTGAATAAGCATAACTAAGTTAACAGACATTACTGCAGGTAAAAGTAAAATCTCGCAACTATGGATGAAATACTCACGGGGGCGCAGAAAGTGAATCAGGTAAATTGCAACTCAAGTCTAGATTGTTTTTTATGAGTCACGAGTTTATAACATAAACTTTACTTTTCTTCGTGATAATTTTAGTATGTATTGGAGTTTCACCATTTGTGATGTCCGGCATAGGTCTGATATGAAAAAAAAAACATTTCTATGAGAAGGATGATGAAATAGAGTTGAGAGGTGGAAAATAATGAATGTATGAGAGGGATGATGAAATAGTGTGTGTGTGTGTGTAGATTGAGGTGAGGTATATCCACTCTGATTAACCTGCAGGCACATGTTCTTCATTATCCTCTTCTCTGTTCCCTCTCCATGTTCATTGCGTCACGCCAACAACATGTTTACCTCTGTATTCTCTAAAAAAGTTCCACTTTTAGTTTTCTTTTACTTGAAGACCATGCTCAAGAGATTCCTTTCAATTTTGAGGTACTGCTTTAAAACTAGGTTTCTCATAGTATACCAAATTCTTTTTGGACTTAAATACAGTGAGCTCATCTTATTCAATTTCTTCAAGTTTGTCGGTGTCAAAATTGAGCTTGAATAAGACTCATATGCTGATTATGAATGGATTCTTGCATAATGATGATTTACTAGCTGGCTTCCTTTCATTATACCCAACACCAATTTTGGTTTTGGAATGTATTTACGTATATAAAAATCTTTGGAAATTCTCTACCGAGCCACACTATTCCTCATCATGAGTTTTGATCTCAGCCAGTTATGCTTCAGCAGTCAATTTCTTAATTAAATCATGAATTTCTGTTTCAAGATTTAACTGTTTCAATGCAGAGTATGCCGATCAAACACCCGCGAAAATGGATTCTATGAGTATAAAGGGACCTCACCATGCAAGTCTGTAGGATCACGAGTTTGTTTTCGCTACAGAAATGAAATGTATAAAGATTCTGAATGCAAAAAAAAAAAAAAAAAAAAAAAAAACGCTAATTGAGTATGCAAGTAAAGTTGCTCAAACTACACCACAATCGAGTGCTCTTCAAACTGTTCGTACACCGACAAGAAAATCGTAAGATTTTGGTCATTACAGGTGCCTGTGATCGTCGGTGAGATTATTTTCGGGGTGCTATTAGTGATTGTGGTATCAATTACCGCTATCCTTTGCATTCGTTACAAGTTCAGAAACTATAAAGGCTCAACAAAAGGTGTTAGGTTCATGAAGAACAACACATTCCAGAAAGACGGAGGAAAGATTTAACCCGATTTAGATGAACTAAAGAAAGATCGGAAGAGCTCGAGTTTTTAGATACAGTGAACTAGAGAGAGCTACATGAGGATTTACAAAAGAATTACAAGTAGGAAAAGGTAGTTTTTCCTGTGCTTTTAAGGGGATATATATTGATGAAATATGGTGGTGGTGTTGCTGTGAAATTGCAATTCTTTCACTTGATATGAAGAAAAACTCATGTAGCCATCTTTAATCTTTAATATGATTGTAAAGATTCAATGGTTATGATACAAGCCGGAATTCAATGTTGGGTCAAAAATGATTCGGGTTATGAATTGTAATGTAATTATTTTGTTTAGCGAGATCGTGTTGTGAGTTGTAATGTAAAATGTACATTTTATCACACCAAGAATGACTCGGTTTAGCGCGACGCGACGCGCGCGGTGTATAAAACTAGTTCGAATAAAAAAACAATGGTTTCCGTTATTTTTATTTGATTGTTTTCATATATATAATTTACAGATTTATAAACATGATTCAAAGATTTAGTATTCATGTTTGGTACAATTATGATTTTGATAACCAAAACATCATGCTTTTTGTTTTATTCTTCTATGTTAGTGAATTTAAAAATCAAAATTTAAGAAATGCCAAAAAAATATAATTTAAAATAAAATATGTAAACAGTTTAATTATTTTAGCCAGACGGCGAAATAATTTATGGAATATGGACACCTCATATATAAACATTAGTTTAGGAACGTTATTCATTTTTAAGAAACTAGCGACTAAGAAAGTTTGTATCACACATTTATTGAAAGAAATAGAATTATTTTGCGCAATAGATTAATTTTAAATTTTAGAAAAACTTTTTACCTTCTATTTCAAGTTAAATCATTAATTTAAAAACCGGTTTTCATACCATACTGGGTTGAGCTTAGAAACGATTCAACTAGTTGTACGAGTGGTTCAACCAGGTGATCAGTCAACCCTATAATTCCACAAAAATGTAACTTTAATATAGAAAATAATCTAAAACTACATAATTTCATAATTAAAACTCAATTTTCCAACAATTTTTTTAAATAAAAATCTATAAATCTATAATAGGTTTATGAGATTAAAGTGTTAGAATATAAAAAAGTCTATAATAGGTTTATGAGATTAAAGTGTTGAATATATCAAGTTCACGATTACTTAGCAAAATTCAAAAGTATTTGTTACCAATAGTCATAATATACTAAAATTACATAAAATAAGTAACATATATAACAAGTAACCTTGTATTTGAGAAGCCGATTCATCCTCGATAAACTCAAAATTGAATATAGGTACAAACCGATTCATCGGTATGCACCGCTATACCAGATTTTCTGGCGTCTATCGTACCCGTGATATCTTCGGTAATCGGTTCAACAGTAATACCGGCCGGTTAGAACCGGTTTTTAAAACATTGTGTTAAATCTTAATTGCACAAATAAGTAGCAATTTAAACCTTTTAGTTTCACAAGTTTTATTTAAGCCTTTCAATATTTTTGCACAAGATTTAATTATAAAGTTTAGCCTTGTTCTTACATCCTTAAAAGAATTTGTTTATTTTTTATTGTTTTCCCTCGTTTCATTTACAACAATTTCTATTTTTCTTGATTTTATTATATCAATAACAAAAAATAATTTATAACAGCACAATCGGGTAAACACAAAATAAATTACAATTTAATATCTAACAATAAATAACTAATTAGTAATTAGTTTAAAAGTTAAAAGAAATATATAACCAAATACCATTCATTAAATTAATATTACTCTCGAATAAATAAATAAATAAATTAGTACTTAGTAATTAATAAATAGTTTAAAAGTTAAAAGAAATATATAACTAGGGTTAGGGTAAAATGAAAACTTATACGAGTTGTTAGAACTTAGATAACTTGGCCTTACGAAACTTTTATTGCTAGAACCGCGAAAACCATTATGAACACAACAAAATAAACCCACTACACCACAAAGCCTAAAAAAACCTAACCTCCACCCCCCCCCCCCCCCAAAAAAAAATCTAAAAAACATACGAATACTATTGTTTAATAATTTCTTTTTATTAAAATCGCTACTTTTAGTTTCCAAAAAAATCTTTTTTTTTATTTTTTTATTATTAACGAAAAGTAGCGATTTTAATTAAAAAATATTAATTTTTTTTGTGCTTTTAAATTTTTTTTTAGGTATTTTTGGTTGTGTTCAAATTGGTTCTCGCGGTTCTCGCATTAAAGGGTGGTTCCTAACAGATCTTTCTCCTATATATATATATATATATATATAAGGTGGAGTTCTAGAGTGAACACTAATGCATTTGCGAACTGAGTGAACAAATCCTGGCCATTGATCTACACACGTGTATGGCTAGGATCTCATCATCAAATCGTAAAATACACTAGTGTATTTCAACATCAAATCCTGGCTATTGATCTACATACGTGTAAGGTAAGGATTAGTTCACTCAGTTCGCAAGCTACACTTGTGTTCACTCTTGAACCTAATCATTCATATATATATATATATATATACGTATCAGATTTTTTTTAAAAACACGTGCCCTTCGAAATCACAGGCCATGTGCAATGATCCTTCCCACACCATAAAGGCCGCCCACGAGGGTGGTTAATAAATTTGATATATGAGTAAATTGCCATTTTAGTCCCTGAGGTTTGGTTCAAATTGTCATTTTAGCCCAAATAGTTTTTTTTTTACTCGGACTTTTCCATTTTCTTGTCATTTTGATCACATTGCCTAACTCAGTCTAAAAATTTGGTTATAACCAGGGGTATTTTTGGCATAACTGTTGTGTAGTGTTAATCAGTGGTAGTTTAAAACATAATTTATAAACCTCATAAAAATTTAATGCCAAAAATACCCCTGGTTATAACCAGATTTTTAGAATGAGTTAGGCAATGTGATCAAAATGTCAAGAAAATGGAAAAGTCAGGGACACATAGGAGAAAAAAAAACTATTTAGACTAAAATGGCAATTTGAACCAAACCTCGCGGACTAAAATGGCAATTGACTCTTTGATATATTTACTAAGAAGAATTAGTTTAATAGTTTACATAAATAACTGAAATTGTTTATAAAAATACTTTAAATATTTTATAATAGAGTAAATTACAAGTTTTTTCCTTTATGTTTGTCCCAAATTTCAGACGCTGTCCTTTACCTTTAAAACTGATGAGTTTTGTCCTTAACGTTTCAAAATCCTGCAAGTTATGTCTTTTAGGGCAAACCCAGTTAATTTTCAATGTTAAATCTGGTCACATAGACCCCACATAAGGGCAAATTTGTCTTTTTACCATTTCAATAAAAATATTAAATATATATTTATAAAGCTTCATCTTCTCCACTCAGTCACTCTCCCTCACCTCTCTCTCTATATCATTCTCTCTCTAAAAACACCACCGGCCACCACCATCTACCACCCACAAGCACCGCCTTGTACCACCGCTTTCTACCACCCACCCTCACTAACCTACCCTCTCTCTATATCCATCGCCCACATCCAGCAACCGCCATTGTAAAGACAACACCACCGCCGGCGATTTAACTAGACTTCAACAACAACCAGCAGATCTGACCCGATCCGCCTCCCACAACCAATCTTTTCGACCCAGATCTTCATCGGTGGGTGCCCCGATTCAACTCCACCACCACCGCCGCCATACCCTTCTCTCTCTTCACCCAAATCTGATTTATATCTGATGGTAACATACTTGAATGTGATTTGTATCTGATTTGTATATGTATTATGTAACACCTCGTAAAATCATGTCCAATATAATATAGACATGTGTCATGGACTTTAATCAAGTAACAAAGTGATTACGAGGGACTAAAGTTGACAAACAAAGAAAGTATGTGTATAGAAGGATTCAAAGTGTCAACATTTGATAATTTTACCTTTCAACAACCCTACACGATGTTTATACCTTTAAACGAATGAATTATGAATCATACGAAACCGTTTGTGGAAAGAAAGTGAAAGTTTACAAGCCGCAAGGGTTAAATGTGTCAACATGTTTAATTTATACCTCTGAGTGACCTTTTAACGAACCCGAAGCTTTGTAACAATTAATTATACTCCCGAGAATAAGTGCTAAAAATTTCACAAGGTTTCGATATCGTATGAGGAAAATACGCTAACATTCGTAAATAAGGGGTTAAAAGCGTCAACGTTGAAATTCAGGACATATTCGGTGATCTTATAACTAACCAGGAACTTAACGGAGTTTGTTTATGACTTAGAGTCCTTAAAAATCAAGTTTGGGGGTTAAAAGTGCAATAAAAGCAAGTTAAAATAAAGTTTAGAAGGACCAGTGGCCTAAATTGCAATTATTGAAACTTGTTGACCGGGCTTGACCTTGACGCGGGCCGCGTAAGACCTCTGCCATGGTTTACGCGGGCCCCCCTAAAAGTTGCCAGCTCCCAAAACATGGTCAGATGCATGTTTCAGCAGGTTGCACCGCCTTAAAGGACTGGTTTTCGAATTCAGAGGCTGCACCAGTGGTTTTTCATGCATAGGGGACACCTGGGATGATCAGGAATCAATCTTAGACTTATGTGGAGTGATCTTGTGCAATTAAATTTCCTATATAAGAGCTCTATGTTGCAACATTAAACTTAGTCATTTCAAAATCATTCAAAGCTTACTCTCTGGAGCTCTGTGGACTTAAAGCAAGCTTCCATCACCTCCTAATTCGTGCTAAGGATCATTGTGAGTGTTCTTAGCCTTCCTAATTCATGTTTTATTAGTTTAATGACCAAAAGTCAAAGCCTTCGTAATTAAGCTTTGACTTAGGTGCTGTTTGTTTTTTCTGAGGTAAAATGTCTGCAGTCTGCGGACCACATCTGCAGACATCTGTAGCAGAAAAGGTGGACCAAACCTCTGCAGTCTGCAAGAAAAAGACTGTTTGTTTTTTAACTTCTGCAGGCTACTGAGATAAACTTGTACAATGAACATCAACCAATAATCATAACCATTTAAGCACAATGAAAACCTTAATTCAAATAATCTTGTAATGAACATCATAACCATATATTCAAATAATCTTGTAATGAACATCAATCAATAATCAAGCAATAATCATAGCAGTTTAAACAACATATAATCTGAAAAAAAAACACACACAACAAATAACCAAAACCTGAAAAAACAACAACATATAATCTGGAAAAAAGCAAACAAATAACCCTAAAATTAAACCTAAACCACATTTTATCTGAAACAAAAAAACGTATAACTTATGGCTTATAATCTGAAAAAAACAAACAAATAACTAATAACTTAAAATTAAACCTAAACCACATAATCTGAAAAAAAAAACTTATAATCTGAAAAAAAAAACTTAAATTCTGAAAAAAAAAACTGACCTGAGGAGTTTGTCGATGAAGACGGTGATCGGCTGAGCTGAAAAGGAGGCGGTGGTCGCCGGAGGAACGAGGCGGTGGTCGCCGGAGGAACGAGGCGGTGGTCGGAGCAGATGAGTAGAGGAGGCGAGGAAGGAGGATGCGGCTAGACACCGGAGCAGTTGAGGGGTGGCCTGGCCGGAGAAGACGTCGACGCCGGGGAAGGGGAGGAGGGTGGTGTCGGTCGGTGGTGCTCGGCGTGAGGTGGAGGAGCAGGGGAGGTCGGCGGCGTGAGGTGGAGGAACAGGGGAGGTCGACGTGAACGGAGAAGGGATAGGGTTTTGAGAGATGTGTGTTTGGAAGAGGATGGACAAATATGAGAAGAGGTGAATCAACATCTGCCCGAGGAAGAGTTTTTGAAGTGGTTTTTTAATGAATTGTCTTCTGAAAAACAAACAATCTTCGGAGCCTTATGTCTGCGCGTGGTCTGCTTGGTGAAGACAAAAGAGGTCCTGAAGCTCTTTTAACAAAAAAACAAACAGCACCTTAGTGATTAATCACTAATGGTCCAGTCATTTTTCGAATTGAAAGTGGCTATGAGTTGGTAATTAGGTGGGTAATAAACCCTTAAAAGGGCACACTCTGATTTCCACTCTAACTATGTGAATTGTCGGGTCAAACTTAATTATAAAAAGTCAACAGAAAGCTATTTTGCAAATAAACTCGTAAGTAACAATGTAGAAGCTATGAAAGCTGTTTTAACCCTTGTATAACTTGGTAATTAATGTAAGAACATGTCTAAGCATGTTCAACCCGACAATTTTGAGTTTAGGCTCGGTTTAGAACCGAAAGTCGCAAAAGTAGACTTTTGCTTTGACTTTCATTTCTGACCCAATTTAGCTTAGATTAGATATGCCTTAGAGTTCCATTAGGACCAGGTTATAGGTTATCATAACCCTCTTAGGTTATACAACTTGGTTCCTAATTAATCCGATTCATATGCATGTTTCCATTAATTGCTTAAATGTTGACCATTATGCCCTTTTGACCTTAAAACGAGATTTTTGAAAATGTGAGAGGACAAAAACCTTTATTACTAATTTATAAACATGTCTTAAAACTTTGACATCAGTTTGAGGTTTAAATTAGGAGTTATGCTCAATAGCGTAATTTGAAAGCTTTTTATTAATTAAACATCGTTATTAGCATAAAGCCTATTTAAACCCAAATTTTGACACCAAACCTTTTACCCACTGATGTAATATAATATTTTGGGATTTTTGAAGATTTTTAATCATTTTTAAACTGATTATAACAAGGGGTTATTGCTTTGATTCGGTAATTGTCGGTTATACCCTTTTCTTGAATAAAATGAGTTTTACATAACATTTTGATACCAAATCATTTGCTACTGATTTTATATGATAAATAAAATATTTTGAACTTTATAAACCGATCAAAAACTCAGATTTCCTTAAATAACCCGAAAATCGCTTAAAAACGACTTTTTTACGCGTTTTAAACGCATATTATAGATTAAAACTATTTTTGACATATAAGACTTAATACCTACTGATGTTTTAAGTAAATTTTTATACTTTAACAGTAAGCAAAATTTTTGAACTCGGATTTCCAAATTTGACTTTTAAAGCCTATGTGAAATTACCAAAATGCCCCTACGGTGCATAGTTTGGTTATAAATAATAAATTTCACATATATGCAATACCCTACTGATATGACCTGCAAAAATAATTATTTTTACTGATCACTTCAGACCAGAACCTTGGATTTATAATTAACCTCTTTTATTACCCTTAAAATGACCAAAATATCCCTACGGGGCTTAGTTTGAGTTTAAATCCGTTTTGGGCATAATGGAAGGTATCCTAGTGATATCACAACATATTTAAGTCATATTAACTTAGGAAACCTGTTCATGCCTCATTTGGTTACCCGTTATGCAATTATCGCATTTGGTACGGTTTATGTAACTAGTTTGCATAAATTAACCGAAACGGGTCAAACCTTATCATTTTCACTTCAAAATCCAGAATGTGTTTAGTTTACCCATATTATACAAGTATTCATACTTGTCGGGTCTAAACCACACTCTAATCCGGTCTTCGCTTAATCTTGCGTTTGAACCGTATACCTTTCTTTTAAACTAACCGGTCTAAGTTTAAACTTAAGTAAGACCCGTTAGGAATCTAATAGGTTATTAAAACCTTAATTCTAGATTTAGGAGACCAGTAAAAGATACTTGCACTTGCTGAATTGTACGGCTGGGATAAATTTGTATAATTTGCTCAGGTAAATACTTTTAACTTATTTTCCATTATACGGCCTTAGGGTACGGTATATAAAATACCGCTTGGTTGGGTATTGAATTTTTAATCATATGAAGGTTAAATTATTGAGATAACCCGTTTAATCTGTTTTGTTTATTCTAAGCCGTTGGGGGGTTAATGACCATGTCCTGGATATCCTCGGCTCATTTATTGAAATGGCTACGACTCAAGCACGGGGTGTAGGCATACACCTACCGGTGCGTATGTAAAATAATATACCTGCCTGTTCGAGAATAAATCGCCGTAGGTTATATTATGTGGTGTGTCTATGAATCTTTAACCAGATATTTAACCAGGGCTACTAAACGTATAATAAACATGTAATTCTTTAACAAGTTTATTTTCAAATAATTATCCCAAGTTATAAAAGATATTTTTGTGCCTTGTGCATTCAAATCAAATTTTCTTAAACATTTTCAAAATGAGTCGGTTAATTGTATTTACCAATGAAAACTGACGTATTTTCCAAAAAGGTTAAGTGCAGGTACTAATCGAAATGGGCTGGCTACTCCTAGCATCAATAAAGAGTCTTGCAAGCTTAGATGTTTATAAATCTGCTAATCAATGTTCCTTTTAAGTTTGATCCGCCTGTGGATCCCTTACAGCTGTTTTTGTAATAAATGATATTACTTTCATTCGGTTTGTAATGTTTTTATCTTTTGACTTCCGCTGTTTATTAAACTGTGATAAATTGTCTATGATGATATCAACTACGTCACGATACTCCCCACCGGTAATACGTGGAAATATCGTGGTGTGACAGGTTGGTATCAGAGCCAACATTGAGTGAATTAAACACTAGCCTTTTATGTGTTTAATCTCAATGACACAGTTTGCACATTCCTTGACTTCCGAGTCTAGGCAAAGAACTTAGGACTAATCCAAATTCATTTTATTTTGTCCTTTATTGTTTTCCTTGTTGTTTCCTTTGTTTGTTTTGACAGGATTAACAAAAATGCCGTCGAGGTTCCGAAGAGGAGGAAGAGGCAAGGGGCCATTCAACGCCCCCAACGATCACGAGGCCGGACCTTCTCACCGGCGAACTCCATCTGTTACCATGAGCACCAGTGCTCAACAAGACTGGAGGACCTATTTGGAGCCCGCGAGGCGATCTGTCTCGCTAAGTTCATCACCCTCTTACCACCATTCCTTTGGGCCACAATCGGAGAACGAGCCCGAAGATTCTCACCATTCTTTCTTACCGTTGCGGCGATCAACCTCACATCGGGCCTTCCAGGACCCGACCCCTTATTTTCAGAGTCGGTTCAACCCGGGAAACCAGGTTGAAGAACCAATGGGTCATAACCCATTGGGCCCTGAAGACCATTTCCCTGAAGCTCAGGGAATGGATATGGATGATGACCCAGATCCTGTCGAACCACCATCTTGGACACCTACTCACCCCATCGAAATTTCAGATGGGTCGTCTTTTCATTGATCACCTTATCGTGGTCTAGACAGCTATGAGGCAAGGTTTGACCAATACGACTGGGTGTTTACTCCCTCCTACAACCAGTCTCAGCAGCAGCAGGATCCCTCTGAGGATTCGCGTTTTGTGGCGGTCACGCCACCGCCACCACCACCGCTTGAGCAGCAACTGCCTCCGGAGCCACCGAGGCGAAGAAGAACAGGTGCACGAATGTCAGTGCGAAGAGGGGACTTCCATTTCAGCACCCCTCAACATTCAAGTGGCAGTCACTACCCGCCACTATATGAAGACCCACAGATGGGTGGGCCTTCAAACCCCGTTACCGAGGTGGACTCTACGCCAGTCGCACCACCACCAGTGGGTTATGACAACCCAATTCCTTCATACGCAGGTACAGCGGCGTATAACCCTTTTGAACAGCCTGCCTACCCGGGGTACAACTACTACAATGCCCCCGATGTTGACCCATACCTTGTAGCAGCCAACTACAATGCTCTTCATCCTAAAGGGCCTTACACATCCTCCTACCAAACCGGGTACCCACCTTATGGGTATCAATACCCACCACCTCCTCAACCTCCGCAGCAGCAGCCACCACAGCTGCCACTGATTCAGCCCCACCAGCAACAGGAGATTCTATAGAGGTTGAGCCAGGTGGAACGGGAGGTTCAAGGGGAACGTAGGAACCACCGGGGATTTCTCAAGGGTCTGGTGAATCTAATCAAGAGAAAGAAGAAAAGGGATTTTTGAATATTCCTTATTTATTTATTTGTATTGTAATTTCCTTGCTTCAATCAAGTCCCTGCTTGGACATCTATTTATGTATTCAGTCCCATGCGAGGACTTGTCTTTTCAGTTTAGCCCCTGCGTGGGCAAGTTATTTCTGTTAAAGTCCCGTTTAGGGCAATTATGTACTCTTTTAATTTTAGTGGAATGTTTGAATTTAAAATTTTCATTTTGTCATTATATGCATAAATATAATATATATGAAATAAATAAATCCAAAATATGTCATTCCTTTTATAAAATCTGACTTTAAGTATTAAATAGGAATCTTAAAAGGTATAACCTAGCCTGCTTATCATTATAGACCTGGCCATGATGGTAAAACATATTTAAAAGATTCAAATCCTTGTTAACATCTGAAAACAGCTTAACACTCCTGGCAGATGTGATTCGTTAAAATCACACATGTCATCCTTATATTGGATCCTTCCAATTCCTTTCTTTTACTAAACATCCATTAGTAATGTAATGCCTACGGGCCATATTTATTGTCATATAAGACAAAAGACAGTTGTAGTCTATGACTCCCTGTCAAGAAAGGTAATGAACTACGTTCAAACCTTAATGCCTCGATTCTCTGAAATCATGGCTTATAATCTTAAAATTGTCCTTGCGACTAGGCCTTTTGTGCCGCTTTAATATCTTTAATGACTCATAATAAAAGGATGAATTATAATGAAAATCCTGAATAAATATGTTTAACAAATTAACCAAATATGGTTTATATTTACCATGGTTAATCATCAAAAAGGGGTGATTCCATAAATAAACCCTGAATAAAATATTGTCATTGTTTTGTAGCAATCAAGCTACATGGCTGAATCAGAGGAAGTAAACAGTCACCCGAGAGAAAATCATGATACCACCAGGATTAATGTAGCTGGTGCAGATCTACAAGCATTGATAGACAACGATGTTACTAGGGCACTTTACAGGCAATTCAAAGAATCAAGTGGTACACACCCTAAGACTCTAAATGTGGCTCGTAGTAAGCCCCCATCTAATGTAAATGAGTCAAAGAAGGACGATGCTCGTCACTCGTCGAATCAAAGAAGTGTTCCATCTAAACAGATTGTGTTCAACCAAGAGCCTCGTGTTAAGGGTTGTCCTTATAAGTATTTCATCTCCTGTAAGCCTAGATATTTCCCAGGAGAGAAGGGATCCGTCGATTGTATGACCTGGCTCGATGAGATGGATACAGTGGTTGACATTAGTGGTTGTGCAGAGCAGGACGTTGTAAAGTTTGGGTCACAATCATTTAAGGGAGAAGCTCTAGCGTTGTGGAGATCACTGATTCAAGCTACAGGAAAGATCCACTTTTATAGCATGTCTTGGGAGCAGTTTGTTGCTCTAATCAAAGAAAATTTCTGCCCTCAACATGAAGTTGAGAAGATTGAGACTGATTTCCTAACCCTAGTTATGAAGAACCTAGACTGCCAGGCTTATCTAACGAGCTTCAATACCATGTCTAGATTGGTTTCATACTTAGTCACACCGGAACCAAAACGTATAGCTCGTTTCATTGGGGGTTTAGCCCCGGAGATCAAAGCTAGTGTGAAAGTATCTCCACCGACTACCTTTAGGTCTGTAGCTGATTTGTCACTGTCTCTTACCCTTGATGCGGTCAGGCAGAGATCGCTTAGGCGTTCTGATGATGGGATGAGAAAACATGAGGATGATAACTCACACCATTCAGACAAGAAGCACAAAGGGAACTCTGATCACAAGAAGAGTTCAGGGTTCAAGAAAGATGACCAACAGTCGGGTGAAAAGCCCAAATGCAAGACCTGCAAGAAGCGCCATCAGGGAAAATGCAGGTATGAATCAAAATCCCAGTCACAGCCAAGAGCTTGTGGAATTTGTAAGTCTAGTGAGCATAAGACATTGGACTGTAGGAAGATAAAGGATGCGACTTGTTACAACTGTAACGAGAAAGGGCACTGTCACACCCCGATATTTCCACGTATTACGGGTGGGCCCGGTGGGGAGAATCGTGACGTAGTTGATATCATCATAGACAATTTATCACAGTTTATATATACACAGCGGAAGTCGAAAGATAAAATCATTACAATCCGAATGAAAGTAATATCATTTATTACAAAACGGTTGTAAAGGATCCACAGGAGGATCAAAGTTTAAAGAAACGTTGTTCAGCAGATTTATAACATCTAAGCTGCAAGACTCTTTATTAATGTTAGGAGTAGCCAGCCTATTCCGTTTAGTACCTCCACTTAGCCTTTTGGAAAATTCGTTAGTTTACACTGGTAAATACAATTAACCGACTCATTTTGAAAATATTTAAGAAAATTGATTTGGATGCACAAGGCACAAAATATCTTTTATAACTTGGGACAATTATTTTAAAAATAATCTTGTATACAGATTTAAATGTTTGCCGTCTGTCAGGGCCGGTTAGAAGAGCCGGACAAGATTAACTGACACACCACTGGTATAATACCCACAAGGAATTTCCTTATTGTGGGGTACCTTTTATACATACGCAACTGTCGGGTGTATGCCTACACCCCGTGCTTAAGTCGTGGCCATTTTAATGAATGAGCCGAGGATATCCAGGACATGGTCATTAACCCCCCAAAAGCCATATACCAAACAAAACAGATTAAAATGGGTTATGCAATATATATTAATCACAATCTGATTTAAAAACAATTACATACCCGACCAAGCGGTATTATTATAATACCGTATCCCAAGCCCGTATAACAGAAAATAAGTTAAAAGTATTTACCTGAGCAAGTATGTGTCACAATCAGTGAGTGCAAGTATCTTTTGCTGGTCTCCTAATCTGGAACGAAGGTTTTAGTAACCTATTAGATTCCTAACGGGTCTTAATTTAGCCTAAACTTAGACCGGTTAGTTTTAAAGGAAGGTACATGGTTCGAAACGCATGATTAAGCGAAGACCGGAATAGAATGTGATTTAGACCTGGGAAGTTTGAAGACTTGTATAATATGGGTAAACTAAACAAATTCTGGATTTTGAGATAAAAATGATAAGGTTTGACCCGTTTCGGTTAATTTATGCAAACTAGCTACATAAACCGCACCGAGCGCGAAAAATGCATAACGGGCAAACAAATGAGTCATGAACAGGTTTCCTAAGTTAATATGCCTTAAATATATTGTGATATCAGTAGGATACCTTCCATTATGACCAAAACGAATTTAAACTCAAATTAAGCCCCGTAGGGGTATTTTGGTCATTTTAAAGGTTATAAAAGTGTTTAAGTATTAATCTGAGTTTCAGGTCTGATATAATCAGTAAAAATATTTACTTTTGTAGGTAATAACAGTAGGGTATTTCATATACGTGAAATTTACCTTTTATGTTCAAACTATGCACCGTAGGGGCATTTTGGTAATTTCACATACGCTTTAAGGGTCAAATTAGAATTCTGAGTTCAAAACATTTTCTTACTGTTTAATTATAAAAATTTACTTAAAATATCAGTAGGTATTAAGTCTTATATGTTAAAAATAGTTTTTAACCCATATTACGCGCTTAAAACGCTTAAAAGTCGGTTTTAAGCGATTTTCGGGTTTAAATAGGAAATCTGGGTTTTTGATCAGTTTATAAAGTTCAAAATGTTTTATTTATTATATAAAATCAGTAGCAAAAATTTTGGTGTCAAAATATTATGTAAAACTCATTTTATTAAAAAAAAAAGGGTATAACCGACAATTACCGAATTATAGCAAGAACCCTATGTTATGCTCAGGTTAAAAATAAATAAAAATCTTCAAAATTCACAAAATATTATATTACATCAGTGGGTAAAAAGTTTGGTGTCAAAATTTGGGTTTAGATAGGCTTTATGCTAATTACGCCGTTTAATTAATAAAAAGCTTCTTAATTACGATATTGAGCATAACTCCTAATCTAGACCTCAAACTGATTTCAAATTTTTAGGGACAAGTTTATAAATCAGTAATAAAGGTTTTTGTCCTCTCACAATTTCAAAAATCCCGTTTTAAAGTCAAAAGGGCATAATGGTCAATATTTAGGCATATAACGGAAACATGTAAATGAATCGGATAACTAAGGAACCAAGTTGTATAACCTCATAGGGTTACACTAACCTATAACTTGGTCCTAACAGAGCTCTAAGGCATTTCTAAAATATGCTACATTGGGTCAGAACTGAAAGTCAAAGCAAAAGTCCACTTTTCCGACTTTCGGTTCCGAACCGAGCCTAAACTGAAAATTGTCGGGTTGAACATGCTTAGACATGTTCTTACATTAATTACCAAGTTATATGAGTGATAAAACAGGTTTCATGGCTTCTACATTGTTAATTATGCATTTATTTGAAAATTAGCTTTCTGTTGACTTTTTATAATCAAGTTTGACCCGACAATTGACCTAGTTAGAGTGGGAATCAGAGGGTGCCCTTTTAAGGGTTTATTACCCACATAATTACCAACTCAAAGCTACTTTCAATTCGAGAATTGACTGGACCATTAGTGATTAATCACTAAGTCAAACCTTGATTACGACGGGTTTGACTTTAGGCCATTAAACTAATAAAACACGAATTAAAGAGGTTAAGGGAGCTTACTGAAGTACTTAGTACAATTTAGAAGCTAATGGAATCTTTTGTGAGGTTCAGAAAGCTCCAGAGAAGTCCATGGAGTGAGTTGAAATAGCTTTGAAATGAGAAAGAACAACGGTTGCAACATGAAGCTCTTATATAGCCAAGAACAAGTCACAAGATCATTCCACAATAGTCTACAGATGTTCCCTGATCATTTACAAGTGTCCCTATGCATGAAAACCACTGAAACAAGCCCCTGAATTCGAATACAAGGCTTCTAAGGCGGTGGAACTGGCTGTACTTGCAGGTGTGCAGAAATTCTGATCAGGTCAGGCCGTCGCGTCGCTCGACGGCAGAGAGCCTCAGTGGTGGCGCAGCGCCAGCATGTAGGTAACCAGCCAAACAAGTTTCAAAAATGACATTTTCATCCCCTAGACCTTCTAAAGCGTAATTTCTTCCATTTTAAGCACATTTAACCCATTTAACTTATATTTCTATGATCCATGAGATATAACCAAACACCGTTAGGTCTGGTTTCATTAAATGATAACCGAAAACATAAGGTTTGCCTTGTTGACGCTTTTAAACCCCTAATTACGAAAGTTAGCGTATATTTCTCATATGATATCGAAACCTTGTGAAATTTTTATCACTTATTCTTGGGAGTATAATTAATTGTTACAAGGCTCCAGGTTCGCTAAAAGGTCACTCAGAGGTATAACTTAAACATGTTGACACATTTAACCCTTGCGTCTTGTAAACTTTCACTTTCTTCCACAAACGGTTTCATACGCTTTATGATTCATTCGTTTAAGGGTATAAACATCGTGTAGAGTTGTTGAAAGGCAAAATTATCAAATTTTGACACTTTGTATCCTTATATACATATACTCTCTTCGTTTGTCAACTTTAGTCCCTCATACTCAATCTGTTACACGTTTAAAGTCTATGACACGTGTCGATACTATATTGGGCATGATTTTACGAGGTGTTACATCCTCACCCCCTTAAAAGAAATCTCGACCTCGAGATTTACTGAAATAAATGAGGGTACTTCTGTTTCATTATGGACTCAACCTCCCACGTGTATTCGGGACCTCTGCGGGCATCCCATTTAACCTTTACAATCGGTACATGCTTCTTTCTAAGCTTCTTAACCTGTCGATCTTCAATCGACAGAGGTTTTTCAACAAACTTTAAGCTCTCATCAATATGCACATCTGTATGTGGCATGACTAGTGATTCATCAGCCAGACATTTCTTCAGATTGCAGATGTGAAACATATTATGAATTCCACTGAGCTCTTCAGGCAGGTTTAACTTATAAGCCACTGTTCCAACAAATTCGATGATCTCGAATGGTCCTATATATCGCGGACTTAACTTGCCTTTCTTGCCAAAATGCATTACCCCTTTCCAGGGCGATACCTTAAGTATCACTTTGTCACCTACCTTGAATTTCAGAGGTTTACGCCTTTTATCTGCGTAGCTTTTCTGCCTATCCCTGGAAACTTTGAGACGATCTCGTATCTGTACAATCTTATCTGTCATTTCCAGGACTATATCGGGTCCTGTTAGTTGGACATCTCCAACTTCTGCCCAGCAAACGGGCGTCCTGCCCTTTCTTCCATACAACGCTTCAAACGGTGCAGCTTGAACACTGGAATGATAGCTATTATTATATGAAAATTCTATGAATGGAAGATGATCATCCCAACTTTCGCCTAGATCAATAACACAAGCCCTTAACATATCCCCCAGTGTTTGAATTGTACACTCGCTTTGGCCATCCGTCTGAGGATGTATACCTCGTATCCCTATCAGAGATGATAGGCACTGGCACTCCGTGGAGAGATACAATCTCATCCACGTACAGCTGAGCTAACTTATCTGAGCTGTGTGTTTCCTTAATAGGTAGGAAGTGAGCTGACTTAGTCAATCTATCCACTATAACCCAAATAGTATCATTTCCTTTCTTCGTCTTTGGTAAATTGGTGATAAAATCCATAGTCACCATTTCCCACTTCCAGGTGGGAAGTTTAGGCTGTTGTAGCAAACCTGACGGCTTCTGGTGTTCTGCTTTAACTTGAGCACATGTCAGACATTTGGCTACATAAGCGGCTATAGACTTCTTCAAGCCTATCCACCAATAATTCGCCTTCAAATCCTGGTACATTTTGTCACAGCCAGGATGAACAGAATATTTGGAACTATGGGCTTCCTGAAGGATCACTTCCCTAAGTCCTCCATAGATTGGAACCCATATTCGTCCATTAAATCTTAAGATTCCATCCTTACCATATGATAACTGTTCTGCAGTGACTCCCAGCTTTTCATTTGGATAGTTAGCTTCTAATACGGCTTCCTTCTGAGCGGCTAACAATCCTTCATTCAAACTGTTCTTTAATTCAATGCTCTTGGCATTGATTCTTATGCGCTTCACCCTTTCCTTTCAGCTTAATGCGTCGGCGACCTCATTCGCCTTGCCTGGATGGTACCGGATTTCATAATCATAGTCATTTAAAGTCTCCATCCATCGTCGTTGTCTCATGTTCAGGTCCTTCTGATTAAACAGATGTTGAAGGCTCTTTTGATCAGAATAGATCACACACTTGGTACCATATAAATAATGCCTCCAAAGTTTTAGTGCAAACACAACGACACCCAATTCCAAGTCGTGGGTGGTGTAATTCTTTTCGTGCACCGTTAATTGTCGGGAAGCATAGGCAATTACCTTGCCTTTCTGCATAAGTACACATCCCATGCCAGTGTGTGATGCGTCGCAGTAAACCACAAATTCTTCAATCCCTTCAGGCAATGTCAACACAGGAGCATTGCTCAGTTTCTGCTTAAGTATATCAAACGATTCTTGTTGTTTAGGACCCTAATCAAATTTATATTCTTCCTAGTCAACGAAGTTAGGGGTGCTACAATCCTTGAGAAATTCTCAATAAAACGCCTATAATATCCTGTCAGGCCTAAGAAGTTGCGAATCTCTGTGGGCGTCTTCGGCTCTTGCCAATTCATGATAGCTTCAATCTTAGTGGGATCCACCTGGATACCACGCTCACTAACCATATGTCCAAGGAATTGGACTTCACGAAGCCAAAATTCACACTTTGAAAACTTGGCGTAAAGCTTTTCTTGTTGAAGAAGTTTAAGAATACAACGAAGATGCTTCTCATGATCAGCTTGATTCTTTGAATAAATAAGAATGTCATCAACAAAGACGATGACAAACTTGTCTAAGTAGGATTTGCAAACGCGATTCATGAGGTCCATGAACGCTGCTGGTGCATTAGTGAGCCCGAAAGGCATCACTAAGAAATCGTAGTGACCATATCGAGTTCTAAATGCAGTCTTGTGCACATCTTCATCTCTAACCTTCAGCTGATGGTAACCTGACCTCAGGTCAATCTTGGAGAAGTAACTTGCTCCTTGAAGCTGATCGAACAGATTGTCGATCCTGGGCAATGGATATCTATTCTTGATTGTAACCTTGTTCAGCTCTCGATAACCAATGCATAACCGCATTGATCCATCCTTCTTCTTCACAAACAGAATCGGTGCTCCCCAAGGAGATGAGCTCGGCCTAATAAACCCTTTGGCCAACAAATCATCCAACTGAGTTCTTAACTCTTTCATCTCAGTTGGGGCTAACCGGTAAGGCGCTCTTGCAACTGGTGCTGCTCCAGGTATAATGTTGATTCTGAAATCCACTTGCCTATCTGGTGGTAAACTAGGTAGTTCTTCAGGGAATACTTCCGAATATTCGGAAATGATGGGAATGTCTTCAATCTTCGGTTTTGGTTCATCAATGGTTACTTATGCCATGTAGATGACATAACCCTTCTGCATACACCTTGATGCCTTAAGCACAGACACTTGCTTAGGCAACCCATACTGAGTATCTCCTTGTATGGTAAGTGGCTCACCATACGGAGTCTTGATCACCCCTTGTTTCTTGTCACAAACAATATGGGCTTGGTTATGCGATAACCAATCCATGCCTATCACTATGTCGAAACCAGCTAATTTCAAAGGAAGTAAGGATAATGGAAAAAGAGTGATTCCTAATGGATATGAAACATCCATCTAACACAGTTGAGGCGGTTTCTACGGTACCATCGGCCAACTCTACTTCATACTTTATGCTCAGAGTTTTAACAGGCAGATTTAACAACTTGCAAAACTTATTATCTACAAACGACTTATCTGCACCCGAATCAAATAATACCCTTGCATAAACATCGTTGATAAGAAAGGTACATGTTATCACGTTGTCATCCTGCACTGCTTCCCGTGCATTCATCTGAAAGACCCTAGCATTAGTCTTCTTGCCTTCTTCAGGCTTCTTCATATACTTTGGGTAGTTGGTCTTTATGTGCCCTTTCTCATTTCAACCATAACAGGTTGCATCCTTCAGCTTCTTGCAATCCAAAGTCTTGTGTTCTTTGGACCTACAGATCCCACAACCAATCGGCTTCGACTGCGACTGTGACTTTGATTCAAACCTGCATTTCCCGAAATGATGTTTCTGGCAGGTTTCACATTTAGGCTTCTCATCCACTTGCTGGTTACCCTTGTTAGACCCAAAATTATTCTTGTGGTCTAAGTTCCCCCTATGTTTCTTGTCAGAACGATGTGAGTTATCCCCCTCACGTTTCCTTTTTCCTTCTTCAGAAATCTTAAGGGATTTCAGCCTTATCGCATCCAGAGCTCGCGTAACGGCATTATCTATCAATGCCTGTAATTCCACGCCTGCTACATTAACTCTGGAAGTGTCACGATTCTCCCTCGGGTGACTTTTGACTTCTGAATTCATCCGACCCAGCCATGTAGCTTGCTTGCTACATAAAATATTAACAAAGATCTATTCAGGAGTCTAATATGGAATTGCCTTTTATGGCAATTTATTAACCATGGTAACCATAAACCATACTTGGTTAATTTATTAAACGTATTCATTTAGGATTTTCATCATAACTTATCCTAATTTTAAAGTATTAAGGGTATTATTAATGCTACATAAGGCCTAGTCACAAGGACAATTTAAATTATAAACCATGATTTTTAAGAATCGAGGTATTAAGGTCTGAACGTAGTTCATTACCTTTTATTTGACAGGGAGTCGTAGACTACAATCTGTCTTTTGTCTTATATGACAATGATTATGGCTCGTAGGCCCTACATCACAAATGGATGTTTAAATAATAAAGAAGGAAATGGGAAGAATCCAATATAAGAATGACATGTGTGATTTTAACGAATCACATCTGCCAGGAATGTTAACATGTTTTCAGATGTTAACAAGGGTTTGAATCCTTTTAAACAGGTTTTACCATTATGGCCAGGTCTATGATGACATGCAGGCTAGGTTATACCTTTTAAGATTCTTATTTAATATTTAATAGGCATATTATTTTAAAAGGAATGAGATTTTTGATATATTTATTTAATTCATACATATTACATTTATGCATATAATGACAGAATTTGAAAATTCAACATTCCACACTAATTAAAAAGGGTACATATTTGCCCTAAACTGGACTTTAACATAAATACTTGCCCACGCAGGGGCTAAACAGAAATGACATGCCCACGTAGGGGCTAAACTGGAAATATAAGTCCTCGCAGGGACTGAATACAGAAATAGATGTCCACGCAGGGACTTGATTGAAAATTAAAGAAATATAGAACAAACAAATAAACAAAGAATCTCAATGATCCTTTTTGCTCTTCCCTTGAGAAATCCCCGGTGGTTCCTATGTTCCTCCTGAACCTCCCGTTCCACCTGGCTCAACTTCTGTAGAATCTCCTGTTGCTGCTGTGGCGGTATCAGTGGCGGCTGCGGCGGCTGCTGATGCTGCGGAGGTTGAGGAGGTGGCGGGTATTGATACCCATAGGGTGGGTACCCAGCCTGATATGGGACTCTATAGGGCCCCTCGGGATGAAGAGCATTGTAGTTCGCCGCCGTAAGGTATGGGTCAACTTCGGCGTAGTTGTAGTTAGTATGGGCTGGCTGCTCGAAAGGGTTATACGCCGCTACACCGGCGTATGCAGCAATTGGGTTATCATAACCCACTGGTGGCGGTGCGACTGGCGCAAACTCCACCTCAGAAACAGGGTTCGAAGGCCCACCCATCTGTGGGTCTTCGTATAGTGGCGGATAATGACTGCCACTTGAATGATGAGGGGTGCTGATACGAATTCCCCCTCGCACGGACATCCATGCGGTTGATCTCCTACGCCTCGGTGGCTCCGGAGGCGGTTGCTGCACTAGTGGTGGTGGCGGTGGAGTAACCGCTACAAATCGCGAATCCTCCTAGGGATCCTGCTGCTGCTGCTGCTACGATGAATGGTAACTGGGAGTAAACACCCAGTCGTATTGGGGAAATCTTGCCTGATAACTGTCTGGACCACGATAAGGTGATCCATGATATGACGACCCATCAGAAATCTCGATGGGGTGAGTAGGTGTTCCGGTTGGCGGCTGGGCAGGTTCCGGATCCTCTTCCATGTCCATGGAGAAATGGTCCTCCGGTCCCAACGGGTTATAACCCATTGACTCTTCAATTAGGTTTGCCGAATTGAACCGGCTCTGAAAGTTGGGTGTTGGGTCGTTGAAGAAATGGTGTGAGTTGGGGCTTTGAAGGGGTATAAAAGAGTGATGTGAGTTGTGGGGATCGTTCTCCGATTGAGGCCCGAAAGAGTTGAGGTAGGAAGGTGAGGAGCTCAGCAAGACTGAACACCTTGCGGGTTCTAAATGGGTCCTCCAGTTTTCTTGAGGACTGGTACTCAAGGTAGCAGATGGGGTTCGCCGGTGGGAAGGTAGGGCCTCGTGATCGTTGGGGGCGATAAATGGCCCCTTGCCTCTTCCTCTTCCTCGGATTCTAGGCGGCATTGTAGTAGGTCCTGTCAAAACAAATAAAAGAAACAACAAAAGAAACAATAAAGGACAAAACAGAATAAGTCGGAATTAGTCCTAAGTTCTTTGTCTAGACTCGAAAGTCGAGGAATGTGCATACTGTGTCATTGAGATTAAACACAAAAGGCTAGTGTTTAATTCACTCAATGTTGGCTCTGATACCAACCTGTCAAACCCCGATAATTCCACGTATTACCGGAGGGCCTGGTGGGGAGTATCCTGACGTAGTTGATATCATCATAGACAATTTATCACAGTTTGTATATACACAGTGGAAGTCGATAGAAAAAATCATTACAATCCGAATGAAAGTAATATCATTTATTACAAAACGGTTGTAAAGGATCCACAGGCGGATCAAAGTTTAAAGAAACGTTGTTCAGCAGATTTATAACATATAAGCTAGCAAGACTCTTTATTGATGCTAGGAGTAGCCAGCCTATTCCGTTTAGTACCTGCACTTAGCCTTTTGGAAAATACGTCAGTTTACACTGTTAAATACAATTAACCGACTCATTTTGAAAATGTTTAAGAAAATTGATTTGGATGCACAAGGCACAAAATATCTTTTATAACTTGGGACAATTATTTTAAAAATAATCTTTTATACAGATTTAAATGTTTGCCGTCTGTCAGGGCCGATTAGAAGAGCCGGACAAGATTAACTGACACACCACAGGTATAATACCCACAAGGAATTTCCTTATTGTCGGGTACCTTTTATACATACGCAACTGTCGAGTGTATGCCTACACCCCGTGCTTAAGTCATGGCCATTTCAATGAATGAGCCGAGGATATCCAAGACATGGTCATTAACCACCCAAAAGCCATATACCAAACAAAACAGATTAAAATGGGATATGCAATATATATTAATCACAATCCGATTTAAAAACAATTACATACCTGACCAAGCGGTATTATTATAATACCGTATCCCAAGCCCGTATAACGGAAAATAAGTTAAAAGTATTTACCTGAGCAAGTATGTATCACAATCAGTGAGTGCAAGTATCTTTTACTGGTCTCCTAATCTGGAACTAAGGTTTTAGTAACCTATTAGATTCCTAACGGGTCTTAATTTAGCCCAAACTTAGACCGGTTAGTTTTAAAGGAAGGTATATGGTTCGAAACGCATGATTAAGCGAAGACCGGAATATAATGTGATTTAGACCCGACAAGTTTGAAGACTTATATAATATGAGTAAACTAAACACATTCTGGATTTTGAGATAAAAATGATAAGTTTGACCCGTTTCGGTTAATTTATGCAAACTAGTTACATAAACCGCACCGAGCGCGAAAAATGCATAACAGTCAAACAAATGAGTCATGAACAGGTTTCCTAAGTTAATATGACTTAAATATGTTGTGATATCAGTAGGATACCTTCCATTATGCCCAAAACGAATTTAACTCAAATTAAGCCCCGTAGGGGTATTTTGGTCATTTTAAAGGTTATAAAAGAGTTTAAGTATTAATCTGAGTTTCAGGTCTGATATAATCAGTAAAAATAATTTTTTTGTAAGTCATAACAATAGGGTATTGCATATATGTGAAATTTACCTTTTATATCCAAACTATGCACCGTAGGGGCATTTTGGTAATTTCACATAAGCTTTAAAGGTCAAATTAGAATTCTGAGTTCAAAACTTTTGCTTACTGTTTAATTATAAAAATTTACTTAAAATATCAGTAGGTATTAAGTGTTATATGTTAAAAATAGTTTTTAACCCATACTATGCGCTTAAAACGCGTAAAAGTTGGTTTTAAGCGATTTCCGGGTTTAAATAGGAAATCTAGGTTTTTGATCAGTTTATGAAGTTCAAAATGTTTTATTTATTATATAAAATCAGTAGCAAAAAGTTTGGTGTCAAAATATTATGTAAAACTCATTTTATTCAAGAAAAGTGTATAACCGACAATTACCGAATTATAGCAAGAACCCTATGTTATGCTCAGCTTAAAAATAAATAAAAATCTTCAAAAATCCCAAAATATTATATTACATTAGTGGGTAAGATATTTGGTGTCAAAATTTGGGTTTAGATAGGCTTTATGCTAATTACGCCATTTAATTAATAAAAAGCTTCTTAATTACGATATTGAGCATAACTCCTAATCTAGACCTCAAACTGATGTCAAATTTTTAGAACAAGTTTATAAATCAGTAATAAAGGTTTTTTTCCTCTTACATTTTCAAAAATCTCTTTTTACAGTCAAAAGGGCATAATGGTCAATATTTAAGCATATAACGGAAACATGAAAATGAATTGGATAACTAAGGAACAAAGTTGTATAACCTCAAAGGGTTACACTAACCTATAACCTGGTCCTAACAGAGCTCTAAGGCATTTCTAAAATATGCTACATTGGGTCAGAACTGAAAGTCAAAGCAAAAGTCTACTTTTGCGACTTTCGGTTCCGAACCGAGCCTAAACTGAAAATTGTCGGGTTGAACATGCTTAGACATGTTCTTACATTAATTACCAAGTTATATGAGTGATAAAACAGGTTTCATGGCTTCTACATTGTTAATTATGAGTTTATTTGAAAATTAGCTTTCTGTTGACTTTTTATAATCAAGTTTGACCCAACAATTGACCTAGTTAGAGTGGGAATCAGAGGGTGCCCTTTTAAGGGTTTATTACCCACATAATTACTAACTCAAAGCTACTTTGAATTCGAGAATTGACTGGACCATTAGTGATTAATCACTAAGTCAAACCTTGATTACGACGGGTTTGACTTTAGGCCATTAAACTAATAAAACACGAATTAAAGAGGTTAAGGAAGCTTACTGAAGTACTTAGTACGATTTAGAAGCTAATGGAATCTTATGTGAGGTTCAGAAAGCTCCAGAGAAGTCCTTGGAGTGAGTTGAAGTAGCTTTGAAATGAGCAAGAACAATGGTTGCAACATGAAGCTCTTATATAGCCAAGAACAAGTCACAAGATCATTCCACAATAGTCTACAGATGTTCCCTGATCATTTACAAGTGTCCCTATGCATGAAAACCACTGAAACAAGCCCCTGAATTCGAATACAAGGCTTCTAAGGCGGTGGAACTGGCTGTACTCGCAGGTGTGTAGAAATTCTGATCAGGTCAGGCCGTCGCGTCGTGCGACGGCAGAGAGCCTCAGTGGTGGCGCAGCGCCAGCATGTAGGTAACCAGCCAAACAAGTTTCAAAAATGACATTTTCACCCCCTGGACCTTCTAAAGCGTAATTTCTTCCATTTTAAGCACCTTTAACCCATTTAACTTATATTTCTATGATCCATGAGATATAACCAAACACCATTAGGTCCGGTTTCATTAAATGATTACCGAAGACATAAGTTTTGCCTTGTTGACACTTTTAACCCTCTAATTACGAAAGTTAGCGTATCTTTCTCATATGATATCGAAACCTTGTGAATTTTTTATCAATTATTCTTGTTAGTATAATTAATTGTTACAAGGATCTGGGTTCACTAAAAGGTCACTCAGAGGTATAACTTAAACATGTTGACACATTTAACCCTTGCGTCTTGTAAACTTTCACTTTCTTCCACAAACGGTTTCATATGCTTTATGATTCATTCGTTTAAGGGTATAAACATCGTGTAGAGTTGTTGAAAGGAAAAATTATCAAATGTTGACACTTTGTATCCTTATATACATATACTCTCTTCGTTTGTCAACTTTAGTCCCTCATACTCAATCTGTTACACGTTTAAAGTCTATGACATGTGTCGATACTATATTGGACATGATTTTGCGAGGTGTTACATGCACATCAAGTCTAACTGTCCAAAGTATGCCAAGAAACCTGAAGATGGAAAGAAGACCAATGCTAGGGTCTTTCAAATGAATGCACGGGAAGCAGTTCAGGATGACAACGTGACAACAGGTACCTTCCTTATAAATGATGCTTATGCAAGGGTATTGTTTGATTTGGGCGCGGATAAGTCATTTGTGGATGATAAATTTTGTAAGTTATTAAATCTGCCTGTTAAAACCCTGAGCATAAAGTATGAAGTAGAATTGGCCGATGGTACCATAGAAACCGCCTCAACTATGTTAGATGGATGTTTTATATCCATTGGGAACCACTCTTTTCCATTGTCCTTGCTTCCTTTGAAATTAGCTGGTTTCGACATAGTGATAGGCATGGATTGGTTATCTTATAACCAAGCCCAGATCGTTTGTGACAAGAAACAAGTAGTTATCAAGACTCCGTATGGTGACCTACTTACCATATAGGGAGATACTCAGTATGGGTTGCCTAAGCAAGCGTCTATGCTTAAGGCGTCAAAGTGTATGAAGAAGGGTTGTGTCATCTACATGGCACAAGTAACTATTGATGAACCAAAACCGAAGATTGAAGACATACCTATCATTTCTGAATACCCTAATGTATTCCTTGAAGAACTACCTGGTTTACCCCTAGATAGGCAAGTGGAGTTCAGAATCGACATTATACCTGGAGCAGCACCGGTTGCGAGAGCACCTTACCGGTTGGCCCCAACTGAGATGAAAGAGTTAAGAACTCAGTTGGATGATTTATTGGCAAAAGGATTTATTAGGCCTAGCTCATCTCCTTGGGGAGCACCAATCCTGTTTGTGAAGAAAAAGGATGGATCAATGCGTTTATGCATTGATTATCGAGAGCTGAACAAGGTTACAATTAAGAACAGATATCCATTGCCTAGGATCGACGATCTGTTCGATCAACTTCAAGGAGCAAGTTACTTCTCCAAGATTGACTTGAGGTCAGGTTATCACCAGCTGAAGGTTAGAGATGAAGATGTACATAAGACTGCATTCAGGACTCGCTATGGCCACTACGAATTCTTAGTGATGCCTTTTGGGCTCACTAATGCACCAGCAGCATTCATGGATCTCATGAATTGCGTTTGCAAACCCTACTTGGACAAGTTTGTCATTGTCTTCATTGATGACATTCTTATTTATTCGAAGAATCAGGCTGATCATGAAAAACATCTTAAGTGTATTCTTAAACTCCTTCAGCAAGAAAAACTCTATGCCAAGTTTTCAAAGTGTGAATTTTGGCTTCGTGAAGTCCAATTCCTTGGACATGTGGTTAGTGAGCGTGGTATCCAGGTGGATCCCGCTAAGATTGAAGCTATCATGAATTAGCAAGAGCCGAAGACGCCCACAGAGATTCGAAACTTCTTGGGCCTGGCAGGATATTAAAAGCGTTTTATTGAAAATTTCTCAAGAATTTTTGCACCCTTAACTTCGTTGACTAGGAAGAATATTAAGTTTGATTGGGGTCCTAAGCAACAAGAATCCTTTGATATTCTTAAACAAAAGTTAAGCAATGCTCCTGTGTTGACATTGCCTGAAGGGATTGAAGAATTTGTGGTATACTGCGACGCATCACACACTGGCATGAGATGTGTGCTCATGCAGAAGGGCAACGTTATTGCCTATGCTTCCCGACAATTAAAAGTGCACGAGAAGAATTATACCACCCACGATTTGGAGTTGGGTGCAGTTGTGATTGCACTAAAACTTTGGAGGCATTATTTATATGGTACCAAGTGTGTGATTTATTCTGATCACAAGAGCCTTCAGCATCTGTTTAACCAGAAGGATCTAAATATGAGACAGCGTCGATGGATGGAAATGCTGAACGATTATGATTGTGAAATCCGATATCATCCAGGCAAGGAAAATGTAGTTGCTGATGCCTTGAGCAGGAAGGAAAGGGTTAAGCCCATTAGAATCAATGCCAAGAGCATTGAATTGAAGAACAACTTGAATGAAAGATTGTTAGCCGCTCAAAAGGAAGCCGTATTAGAAGCTAACTATCCAGATGAAAAGCTGGGAGTCACTGCTGAACAGTTAGCATATGGCAAGGATGGAATCCTGAGATTGAATGGATGAATATGGGTTCCAATCTATGGAGGACTTTGGGACGTGATCCTTCAAGAAACACATAGCTCCAAATATTCTGTTCATCCTAGTAGTGATAAGATGTACCAGGATTTGAAGGCAAATTATTGGTCGATAGGTTTAAAGAAATCTATAGCCACTTATGTGGCCAAATGTTTGACGTGCGCACAAGTTAAAGCAGAACACCAGAAGCCGTCAAGTTTGCTACAACAGCCTGAACTTCCCACCTGGAAGTGGGAAATGGTAACTATGGATTTTATCACTAAGTTACCAAAAACAAAGCGAGGAAATGATACTATTTGGGTTATAGTAGACAGACTGACTAAGTCAGCCCACTTCTTGCCTATTAAGGAAACACACAGCTCAGATAAGTTAGCTCAGCTGTACATGGACGAGATTGTATCTCTTCACGGAGTGCCAGTGTCTATCATCTCTGATAGGGATACAAGATATACATATCATTTCTAGAAAAGCTTTCAGCAGTCCCTAGGCACTCGATTAAACTTCAACACTGCATATCATTCTCAAACGGATGGCCAAAGTGAGCGTACTATACAAACACTTGAAGATATGTTAAGGGCTTGTGTTATTGATATAGGTGGAAGTTGGGATGATCATCTTCCAATGATTGAATTTTCGTATAATAATAGCTATCATTCCAGTATTCAAGCTGCACCTTTTGAAGCTTTGTATGGAAGGAAGTGCAGGACGCCCGTTTGGTGGGTAGAAGTTGGAGATATCTAACTAACAGGACCTAATATAGTCCTGGAGATGACAGATAAGATTGTGCAGATATGAGATCGTCTCAAAGCTGGCAGGGATAGGCAGAAAAGCTACGAAGATAAAAGGCGTAAACCTCTAAAATTAGAGGTAGGTGACAAAGTGTTACTTAAGGTATCACCCTGGAAAGGGGTAATGCGTTTTGGCAAGAAAGGCAAGTTAAGCCCATGATACATAGGACCATTCGAGATCATCGAATGTGTCAGAACAATGGCTTACAAGTTAAACCTGCCTGAAGAGCTCAGTGGAATTCATAATGTGTTTCACATCTGCAATCTGAAGAAATGTCTAGCTGATGAATCACTAGTCATGCCACATACGGATGTGCATATTGATGACAGCTTAAATTTTTGTTGGTGCATCCGTCTGTCGTCTATGTCTTGTATCGAGTCTTGTATAGAATGTATTAGATCAGGGCACGAAAAACGAGATAGTGGTTTTTAGGAGTGATTTCGCTCGAAATGACACCTTGTCATTTCAAGCTAAATCACATAAAAACCTGATTCAGCTCGAGTTGTAATGTCTGATTCCACTCGAAAGTTAATGTTCTGATTCCGCTCGAAATGACACCTTGTCATTTCAAGCTAAATCAGAATCCCTATATAAAGGGTCATTTGGAGCTAAATCAAAAGTAAGTTCTTCCGGTTATTACGAAGTGCTGCCGAAGTGTTAAGTCAATTGTAAACGTCATTCAATCAATAGAAACAACAGTTTAAAGTGTAATACTTGCTGAATTGAACTCGGTTTGTTTGTTTCCGCCACTCAAACTGAGAAAAGCTCTTCTGATAGACTCGTTCGGGTCCGAATACGATCCTACAAGTGGTATCAGCGCTCAGGAGGAAGAGTTCATACCAATTCAGCCGCTAATTCTGAATTTCTACACTTTTTTTCAAAATTGAACAATTTTTCACGGTTAAAATCGGCTAAAACTTTCACAATGTGTGCGTAATTGTATTTTAACAAACCCTTGAGAATATCAGTTCAATATTCGAAGTAAAAGTGGTAAAAATGGCCTGAAAACATAGTTCCGTTTGAACGAAGCCTTGTACATCCGTTTGAAAATTGACATATCGTTTGAAAATCATGGGTCCTCCCGTTTGAATTCGGCATTTCATTTGAAAATGCATGGTTATTACGTTTGAAACATGTGGTCCGTTTGAAACTTTGGGTTGATTCAGTTTGAGGAATTTATTCAGTTTGAGAATACCGTTTGAAAACTGAATTCAGTTTGAGATTATTTGATTGTCTCGTTTGAAGCAAGTATTACGTTTGAAAGGTTCTGGATAATCTTGTTTGAATTAATTAGCTCCAATATTCGATATAAGTAGGTCCAATAGTATTGATTCAGTATTGAAAGATGTCGGCCATTGTTTTAAAAGAATGAGAAAGGGTTGAGTGTACATGTGAAGCGGCCCAATAGAATTTTATAATTGTTGTTGTCGTCAATTTGCAAAGGGTTTGCATGTCTCGTGAACTGTTATTATAGTCCCAATAGAACTGTTAAAAGGTGTCGGCCATTATTCACGTGATTGATCCATATATAGCAGCCAATCAGTTTTTCTTGAAACACTTGAGTTATCAAAGTGGTTTAAGTTTGTCGGCCCTTGTGACTTTGATTGTATCGGCCCTATGAGATTTTACAAGTTAAAAAAATTTGTCAGCCAGTATATGTTGTTGCATGTGATTTGGGATTGACTTTATATTGCGGCCCAATCAAATGAATATGTATTTCTTAATAATCTGATTCAAGCCCATGTGAAGTTAGCGGCCCATATACAATTCTTGTGAAGGTCCAAGTGAGTTTTAAAGTGTCAGTTCAACATCAGTTAAAGGTCTCGAAGTTGTCCAAGTTGCACGGGTTGAAATTAGATCATTGTTTGGGTTTTGTTAGGCCAGAAAGGTTGTTAGTTTTGGGCCAGTTTGTGTTGTGAGTTTTGGGTCAGTTTGCACCAAATTCAAGTCACATCAATCTCTCATTCGCACAAGGTCGCTTGAAACTGATTCAGTTCGTTTGAAAAATTAATCAGTCAATTGAATTCAAACTCGGTCAAGGTTGTGTGGTTTAGCTAGGTCATTGGAAAAGGTCATTTGAGTTTAATCCGGGTCATAGCAGTCCGCACAGTCTGTCAACCTTCAGTTTGCACAGAATAGTCACCAGTTCGAGTACCAGTCTTATTCTGTTAATTGATAAGTCTTTAAACTGATTGTTTTTTGTCTGTTTGTCAGGTGATACAGGTGTTTTTACGAGGTGAACCAGATCGTTTGAAAGCTTGTTTGAGAAATTCTTTGATACCGAAACATGGATTCTGAATTCTACAACGCATTTGCTTCATCCCCGATTACTCTGACTACCATTGCTCAGAACATGAATTCGGAAAACGAGACTGGAACTACACAAACCCCCCCCCCCCCCCCCCCCGAAACTTATGGGAATTGAAGAGTATCATGGATGGAAAAATTGTTTTGAGAATTGGGTTCAGGCAAACCATCTAAGAGCTTGGGAAAGTATTGAAACCAAGTATGTTAAACCACAGTCTGCATTGAATGTTGACAAAATCATCTCGGAATTTTCATACCAAGAAAGAGATAGTTATAAAGGAGAGAAAATGATGACAAGTCTCTTACAACAAGCAGTTAAAGAGGATATATTTGTTTTGCTTCAGCATGATGGTAGTGCATATTCAATCTGGGAAGCACTCAAAAAGACATTCGAAGGAAGTACAGAAATGCTCAGAAGTAAAGCATCTCTGATGAAGAAGGAGCTTGAGTTGTTTACGAGTATGCCCGGTGAAACTACAAAGACTCTCATTGAGAGATATTGTCATCTTGTGCGCACCATGTCTCAGTTGAAGATTACTAAAACTCCAGCAGAATGGGTGGAAAAGCTAGCTGACGCTTTACCGCAGAAAGAATGGGGTACCTATCTCATGATCTTAAAGAATTCTGGAGAGTTTAGGAGATTGTCAACCGGACAGTTTATTGAAAAACTTGAGGCACAGGATCTAGAACAGCAGAAGATTGCAAGAATGAACAGCTCAAGTCATCAACAAGATATCAAACTGTACTACAAAGGAAATGTTCAAACTGTTGAAGCCAGTCCAAAGATCCAGACCGCGTTTAGTGCAGGAAATTCATCTGGATCAGTCAGTCAAAGTTCAGTCAACACTAGTGGATTTTCAAGTGTTAATCCTTCAAGTGTTCAAAGTGAAAATGTTGGTAATGGACATTTAATTCAGTGTAATGTGGCTTTGCATCTTCAAAATGGACAAAATTTTTCAGAAGAAGTTGTAAAAAGTAATATGGCATTGCTGGTTACTGCGTTGGAATCTTACGAAGGATTGATTTCTGGAAAAATTGGCAATCCGATGCTAACAAAGGAAGATTACGACCAGATTGATGCAGAAGAATTAGAGCTTATGGATTTAAAATGGGCTTTAGCAAGTGTTCTGCGAAGGGCTCAAAAGTTTAAACTAATTACAGGAAGAAATGATTTTTTGGATGCTCATCTTTCAGCTTTAGGTTTTGATAAATCTAAAGTTACTTGTTTTAAATGCAGGGAGAAAGGTCACTTCAAAAGAGAGTGCAAAAATCAGGAGACTAGTGGAACAAAGAATCCTTTTGGAAAAGATGATTACTATCGAAAAGCCATATATCAACAGGTTGCTAATCAGCCGCATCAACATAAAGATTCACAAACTGCACATGGGAAAATGATCGAAGATGCAAATAAGAAAGCTTATTATGGCATCATTGATCAAGATGATGAGAAAGTGGCTGAAGGTTTTAGCTGGGACAAGTACATTCCAGCTGATTCCAATTTTAAAGCTTTCATTGCTTAAATAGTTCAAAAGGCAGAGTTGATGAAGGAATGGATAGCTGTGTTATCTGATGATGAGAAAAGTCAAGATGAAGAATCAGTTTCTTCTGAAAACAGTTCATCAGAAAGCAGTGATGATGATGAAGAAATTGAAAAATAAATGTTGGAAAAACTCATTTATCTTCTGACAGTTTTGAATTTTATTTTGCAGACAAGTTGAAGAAACTTAAAGAAAGAAAAGTTGCAAAAGAAATAAAAGAAGTCAAGGTTGTTGAAAAGATAGTTGAGGTAGAAAAGATAGTTGAAGTGGAAAAGATAGTTGAAGTCGAGAAGATTGTGGAGATTGAAAAGATTGTTGAAGTCATCAAGCCTTGTTTAAAGTGTTTAGATTCTTGCAAGGAATGTGCTGAAAAAGATGGAAGACTGAATGAGGAAGAAAAGCTGAAAGAAAAGTTGCGATGTATTGAACAAAACTGTGAATAGTTTGCAGAAGACAAACTCTGAAAGAGAAGATGCCTTGAAAATGGTGAATGCAACAATGATGTCCAAACAAAAGGAGATCAACCACTACATTGAAGAGTGTGCTAAGTTGAAGCAGGAGTTGGAAATTGAAAAAGTTGAAAATGAAAGAATCAATCGATTACTGAAAAGTTATTCAAGTTCTGATTACGTAATTGACAGAATTTATCAAACTGTTGCAGGTTTTGAAGCGTTTCAGGACAAGAAGACTGAGAAGAAAAAGGATACTGGTAAGAAACATAGTATCTGTTATAACAAGTGTCCGCCTCCGATTTGGGAAGGGTATTCGTCTAGAAAACCAAATGAGGAACAGGTAAAAAAGGCAATCAATGTTAAGTTGGAGTCCGAGATAATCGATGTATTACCAGACAACATTGATATCACATTCACAGCGTCCGACACAGATCATGAGTCCGAATTAATAAAAAGGGTGGTCGATCAAATGTTGGATAAGGATGAGGAGTCAGAGTCAAAATCCGAGTCCGAAAGTTCGTGTTTGTCAGTCGGGAGTTCGAGTTCGAATTCGTCTGTCAGGAGTTCAAAAACGTCAGGAAAACGGGTTTATAATAAAGATTTTTTGTTGTCAAAATCTAATTTGAAGGACGAAACATTTGAAGTTGCTTATACTTTGAATGATTCTGACAAATTATATTTTGATAAAGAGTTTCCTATAAGAAGTGTTAGATTTGAAATGATCAAAAAGGTTTTTAAAATGATAGAAATTAATATTTCTGAAATGAAAGATTTAAATCTTACTGAAAAACCTAAAAAATACACTTCAAGAGTTCAGCAACGATTAAACAAGAAAAAGAGTTACAATTCTGGTTCTGGTTTTCAAAAGAAACCAAACCATAATGGTAATTTTAAAAGGAAAGGTCTTGGTTCTCCAGAAAATTATAAAAATGAAAAATTTTCTAAAAATTCAAAATTTGTTTCAGGTCCATCTGCTGAGGAAGAGAAGAAGAGCTCTTTTTGGAGACAATCAAATCAAGAATTTCTTGCTGAGAAGAGAAACAAGAACCTGTTTTAGATGCAATGAAGTTGGTCACATTGCATGGAACTGTCCCAAAACAACTAAGACAAACCTGGGAGTTTCAGAAAAACTCAAAGAAAAAGTTGTTGACAAAACCGAATCACCAACTGAAAGGTTTAAAGTGTTTAAAAATTATACATATGAAGTTGGTGAGTGTTCGAAAAGGTTTTACAAGAAAAGGGGAAATCTTGACAACCAAACTTGGGTTGTTAAGAAATCAGATGTAAAACCTGGCGATGAATCTGATTCCACAAAGTCAGAGGAGCCACAAGTTGTTAAAAAAGGTGAAAACTCAGTGCCTTCAATGGATAATGTACATTTTCCACCATTGAAGGCTGAGAATTTTAAATCAAAGGTTGGAAAGATTGATATCTCGAATAAATTCTATTCTGAGAAGAAATAATTTGATATCGAGAAAGCATTTAATGGGAATGTTAAAATCATTTTTGGAAAAATGGTAAATGGAAAGGCAAAAGGGGTAAAATAATTTTACGAATCAAAGAAGGCAACTTACAGACCAACCCCAGGTGAAGTTGAGAAAGTCACATCCAAGTTCAGTCAGGCTTAGATGGCAGTTTTTCATGAGTAAAAATTCTGACTTGCCAGAGCTCCCAAGATTGTAATCGTGGAGCAGGAATCGGCATCATTCTCGATAAAGTTTGTTTTTGCGAATGAATTTTAAAAATTGTTAAATTTTACAGGTTGTGAACAGTGCCGGAACTCCCAGGTTGGTAAGTGAGGAGTAGGTATCGGCATCTTTCTTGAAAAAATCTCGAATGTGATATTTCGTCTTACAAGTGGTTGAGTAAGGTTTTCACCTTACAAGTGGTAAATCAGGGACATTAAGTTGTACTTGATTTTCTACAAATGAATTGAGAAACAATGTGATGAATCAAACCCTTAATCTACAAATGGTAACCCCAACAAAACTTATTTTCCGGAAAAATCATTTTCGTTAAAACAAACTTAAGTGTTTTGAAATCATAATGAGAAAATAGTTTGTTGAAAGGGGGAGTTCTGGTTGTTTACGCCAGGTGGATGGAGAATTGATGCGATTCTCATCAAGTTGTCAAGTTTGTACAGGTTGTTTCAAATTTTCCCAGAAAATCAAAATTGAAACATATTTTGATTTTAGGGGGAGAAAAATTTTTAAAAAATTAGAAGATTTGAAAATGGCAAAAACATTGAAAAATTCAAAAATGAGTTTTGCTGAAACAAGAGGAAATGATAGAAAATCAGTGGACTATCACAGCATTCTTAAGAAATGTAAAGTCTAAAAGTGATAAACGGTCTCACTAAAGATGTGACGATAGGCTCAGCTAGACTAGCAGATTTGCGATTACGATACAAACATAAATGAAATAGCCTAGTTCTAGTGGGAAACATGATCGAAAACATAGTACTTAGTTTTGTCCTTCTTGATTATGTGCCTACTCAGTAATCGCTGAATGCCAAAAGCATAAAAACTGGTTAAGTTTGTGAGCTTTCACAACTTTACTGAAAATGACGCTGTGATTGTGCATTTCTTTTTGCAAAGATTTAAACTTGTTTTATTTCTTTATTTTGTTTAAGCATTGGACATCCTCTGCGTATACGTGAGTATCAACCTGGATGTTATTGCCTAAACGTTCTGCTTTATTTTCTTTGGTGTTTCGTTTAAGCTTTGGACCTCCTCTGCGTATACGGAAGTATCGACCTGGTGGTTAAAGCCTAAACAACTTCAACTTGTTTTATTTTCTTATTTTGTTTAAACATTGGACTTTCTCTGCGTATATGGAAGTATCGACCTGATTGTTAATGTTTAAACATTCTGAGTTGTTTTCGCACAAATCACAGTTGATAAAAGTTTAAAGGCATTACTTGAGTCAGTGTATTGCATGATGAAGGGATATGTTGAGATCGTGGGGTCCATAAGAACTTAGTGCATAATGAATATACCTTAACGTATCGGTAAGCATTTCGAAAGTTTTCAGATAGAATTTAAGAGGACAAATATATCGTCAATCTATGTGAATCGTTTAGAACTTAAAACGATTAAAAGCTTAACGGTGCTTGTGATGTGTCTCAAAATCTGATATGATCCTTTTTCGCAAACTCACAAAAATATTGTTTTGTACATATTTCATTTCTGCATTTTAATTTCTGTTATTTGCAATTATATTATAAATTTTGAAAAATTCAAAAAGATTTTCGACAACTGGTGTTGAAGAGCTAATTTTCAAAATTCCAAGTGCTAAACTTGATGAACTGGTTTGGGAATGTTGAATGTGAAAGATTTTAGTGTCTTGTTACAAGCGGTCATTAGAAGTTTTGATTTTGATATACCTGCAAGTGGTTCATCAGAGGCTTTTTGGTAGATCAGTTTGTGATATTATCTACTAGTGGTGTCTGAGTGAATTAAAGGTATATATCAGAAAATTTATGTTTGAAATAGAGATTGTGTCGATAACCTGAGCTGGAGAAGAGCCAAGTCACGATCTTGGAATGGATTCTGAACCGGTGAAAGCCAGACTGCGATCCCAGCTGATTGAGAGGGGGAGTCTGAGTTGCATAAAGCCAGGTTTTTGATCCTGAGATTGTTGTTGCTGACAAGATTAAAGACGTCAACATCTGAGAGGAAGGAGTTTGTTGATGAAAGAAAAGAGATAGAGATTGAGGATACTTACAGTGTCAAATACTTCAAAGAGAAGCCCAAAGACTGATAAAGACTGAAGTTGCGAAAACTCGACACTGAAGACTCCGTCAACATCCGAGGGGGAGTTTGTTGGTGCATCCGTCTATCGTCTACGTCTTGTATCGAGTCTTGTATAGAATGTATTAGATCAGGGCATGAAAAACGAGATAGTGGTTTTTAGGAGTGATTCCGCTCGAAATGACACCTTGTCATTTCAAGCTAAATCACATAAAAACCTGATTCAGCTCGAGTTGTAATGTCTGATTCCGCTCGAAAGTTAATGTTCTGATTCCGCTCGAAATGACACCTTGTCATTTCAAGCTAAATCAGAATCCCTATATAAAGGGTCATTTGGAGCTAAATCAAAAGTAAGTTCTTTCGGTTTGCAACGAAGTGCTGCCGAAGTGTTGAGTCAATTGTAAACGTCATTCAATCAATAGAAACAACAGTTTAAAGTGTAATACTTGCTGAATTGAACTCGGTTTGTTTGTTTCCACCACTCAAACTGAGAAAAGCTCTTCTGATAGACTCGTTCAGGTCCGAATACGATCCTACAATTTTGTCAAGAAACCTTTGTCGATCGAGGATCGACAGGTTAAGAAGCTTCAAAAGAAGCATGTACCGATTGTAAAGGTTAAATGGGATGCCCATAGAGGTCCTGAATATATGTGGGAGGTTAAATCCATAAAGAAACAGAAGTACCCTCATTTATTCCAGTAAATATCGAGGTCGAGATTTCTTTTAAGGGGGTGAGGATGTAACACCTCATAAAATCATGTCCAATATAATATAGACACGTGTCATGGACTTTAATCAAGTAACAAAGTGATTACGAGGGACTAAAGTTGACAAAAAAAGAAAGTATGTGTGCAGAAGGATTCAAAGTGTCAACATTTGATAATATTACCTTTCAACAACCCTACACGATGTTTATACCTTTAAACGAATGAATTATGAATCATACGAAACCTTTTGTGGAAAGAAAGTGAAAGTTTACAAGCCGCAAGGGTTAAATGTGTCAACATGTTTAATTTGTACCTCTGAGTGACCTTTTAATGAACTCGAAGCTTTGTAATGATTAATTATACTCCCGAGAATAAGTGATAAAAATTTCACAAGGTTTCGATATCGTATGAGGAAAATACGCTAACATTCGTAAATAAGGGGTTAAAAGCGTCAACGTTGAAATTCAGGACTTATTCGGTGATCGTATAACTAACCGAGAACTTAACGGAGTTTGTTTATGACTTAGAGTCCTTAAAAATCAAGTTTGGGGGTTAAAAGTGCAATAAAAGCAAGTTAAAATCAAGTTTAGAAGGACCAGGGGCCTAAATTGCAATTATTGAAACTTGTTGACCGGACGTGACCTTGACTCGGGCTGCGAAAGACCTCTGCCATGGTTTACGCGGGCCGCCTAAAAGTTACCAGCTCCCAAAACTTGGACAGATGCCTGTTTCAGCAGGTTTCACCGCCTTAAAGACCTTGTTTTCGAATTCAGAGGCTGCACCAGTGGTTTTTCATGCATAGGGGACACCTGGGATGATCAGGAATCAATCTTAGACTTATGTGGAGTGCTCTTGTGCAATTAAACTTCCTATATAAGAGCTCTATGTTGCAACATTAAACTTGCTCATTTCAAAATCATTCAAAGCTTACTCTCTGGAGCTCTCTGGACTTAAAACAAGCTTACATCACCTCCTAATTCGTGCTAAGGATCATTGTGAGTGTTCTTATCCTTCCTAATTCATGTTTTATTAGTTTAATGACCAAGAGTCAAAGCCGTCGTAATTAAGCTTTGACTTAGTGATTAATCACTATTGGTCCAGTCGTTTTTCGAATTGAAAGTGGCTATGAGTTGGTAATTAGGTGGGTAATAAACCCTTAAAAGGGCACACTCTGATTTCCACTCTAACTAGGTCAATTGTCGGGTCAAACTTAATTATAAAAAGTCAACAGAAAGCTATTTTGCAAATAAACTCGTAATTAACAATGTAGAAGCTATGAAACCTGTTTTAACACTTGTATAACTTGGTAATTAATGTAAGAACATGTCTAAGCATGTTCAACCCGACAGTTTTGAGTTTAGGCTCGGTTTGGAACCGAAAGTCGCAAAAGTAGACTTTTACTTTGACTTTCAGTTCTGAACCAATTTAGCTTAGATTAGATATGCCTTAGAGTTCCATTAGGACCAGGTTATAGGTTAGCATAACCCTATGAGGTTATACAACTTGGTTCCTAATTAATCCGATTCATATGCATGTTTCCGTTAATTGCTTAAATGTTGACCATTATGCCCTTTTGACCTTAAAACGAGATTTTTAAAAATGTGAGAGGACAAAAACCTTTATTACTGATTTATAAACATGTCCTAAAAATTTGACATCAGTTTGAGGTCTAAATTAGGAGTTATGCTCAATAGCGTAATTTGAAAGTTTTTTTATTAATTAAATGGCGTTATTAGCATAAAGCCTATTTAAACACAAATTTTAACACCAAACATTTATTACAGATTTTTGAAGATTTTTAATCATTTTTAAACTGATCATAACAAGGGGTTATTGCTTTGATTCGGTAATTGTCGGTTATACCCTTTTCTTGAATAAAATGAGTTTTACATAACATTTTGATACCAAATCTTTTGCTACTAATTTTATATGATAAATAAAATATTTTGAACTTTATAAACAGATCAAAAACTCGGATTTCCTTAAATAACCCGAAAATCGCTTAAAAACGACTTTTTACGCGTTTTAAACGCATAGTATGGATTAAAACTATTTTTGACATATAAGACTTAATACCTACTGATGTTTTAAGTAAATTTTTATACTTTAACAGTAAGAAAAAGTTTTGAACTCAGATTTCCAAATTTGACTTTTAAAGCCTATGTGAAATTACCAAAATGCCCCTACGGTGCATAGTTTGGTTATAAATAATAAATTTCACATATATGCAATACCCTACTGATATGACCTGCAAAAATAATTATTCTTACTGATCACTTCAGACCAGAACCTCAGATTTATAATTAACCTCTTTTATAACCCTTAAAATGACCAAAATACCCCTACGGGGCTTGATTTGAGTTTAAATTCGTTTTGGGCATAATGGAAGGTATCCTACTGATATCACAACATATTTAAGGCATATTAACTTAGGAAACCTGTTCATGACTCATTTGGTTACACGTTATGCAATTATCGCATTCGGTACGGTTTATGTAACTAGTTTGCATAAATTAACCGAAACGGGTCAAACCTTATCATTTTCACTTCAAAATCCAGAATGTGTTTAGTTTACCCATATTATACAAGTCTTCATACTTGTCGGGTCTAAACCACACTCTAATCCGGTCTTCGCTTAATCTTACGTTTGAACCGTATACCTTTCTTTAAAACTAACCGGTCTTAGTTTAAAGTTAAGTAAGACCCGTTAGGAATCTAATAGGTTATTAAAACCTTCATTCCAGATTTAGGAGGCCAGTAAAAGATACTTGCACTTACTGAATTGTACGGCTGGGATAAATTTGTATAATTTGCTCAGGTAAATACTTTTAACTTATTTTCCCTTATAAGGGCTTGGGGTACGGTATATAAAATACCGCTTGGTCGGGTATTGAATTTTTAATCATATGAAGGTTAAATTATTGAGATAACCCGTTTAATCTGTTTTGTTTATTCTAAGCCTTTGGGGGGTTAATGACCATGTCCTGGATATCCTCGGCTCATTCATTGAAATGGCCATGACTCAAGCACGGAGTGTAGGCATACACCTGTCGGTGTGTATGTAAAATAATATACATGCCTGTTCGAGAATAACTCGACGTAGGTTATATTATGTGGTGTGTCTATTAATCTTTAACTCGGTATTCAACCCGAGCTACTGAACGTATAATAAACATGTAATTCATTAACAAGTTTATTTTCAAACAATTATCCCAAGTTATAAAAGATATTTTTGTGCCTTGTGCATTCAAATCAAATTTTCTTAAACATTTTCAAAATGAGTCGGTTAATTATATTTACCAGTGAAAACTGACGTATTTTCCAAAAAGGTTAAGTGCTGGTACTAATCGAAATGGGCTGGCTACTCCTAGCATCAATAAAGAGTATTGCAAGCTTAGATGTTTATAAATATGCTGAACAATGTTCCTTTTAAGTTTGATCCACCTGTGGATCCCTTACAACCGTTTTTGTAATAAATGATATTACTTTCATTCGGTTTGTAATGTTTTTATCTTTCGACTTCCGCTGTGAATTAAACTGTGATAAATTGTCTATGATGATATCAACTACGTCACGATACTCCCCACCTGGCCCACCGGTAATACGTGGAAATATCGGGGTGTGACATATTTGAATGTGATTTTCGAGGCAATTCTTGTGACTTTGGAGATTCAGAATCTGTTAATCAGTTGCTTAAGGTTTGGATAGTTACATGATCCAATAGCTATCTCAATAATTTGGTTTATGCTGCCTTGTTTATAGGCGTTGCAGATAGTTGCACCATGAAAAGAGTCAAGCATTTCATTGATCTTTTAAGTGAGTGGTCTAATACTCAAGGATATTGCATTTCACTGATCCATTGATGGTAACATACTTGAATTTCAATTGAAGTTGTGCATACAGTAAGTGTTCTAACCCTAAATTTGGGGACTTTTTGTTTGTTCAGAAGATTTGGGGATTTTTTGTTTATTCGGGGATTTGGGGATTTTTTGTTTATTCAGGGATTTGGGGATTTTTTGTTGAATCTGGTTCAGGCGATGTAATTGATGGTGATTTTGGAGACAGTGGAGTGGTGATGGTGGGTCAGGCGATGGTGGAGATAGTGGGTGGTCGGCGGCATGTGAGGGTGGGAGGTGGTGGTGGTCGGCGGCAGGTGAGGGTGGGAGGTGGTGGCGGCAGGTGGTGGGTCTGCAACTTTTGAAGATGGTGGGTATTTATTTTAAGTTAATTACATAAATTTCCATAAAAAACGAAATTACAAAAATGCCCTCATGTGCTTTGCACATGATCAGATTTAACAAAAAAAAATTAACTGGGTTTGTCCTAAATGACATAACGTGCAGGATTTTAAAACGTTAAGGAGAAAACTCATCAATTTTAAAGGTAAAGGACAGCGCCTGAAATTTGGGACAAACATAAAGGACAAAACTTGTAATTTACTCTTTATAATATAAAAAGAAACTTAAGTATTAGATTACTGAAACTCTACATGTACATAAATAACTTAAGTTGTTCATAATAATACTTTAAATATTTTATAATATAAAAAGAAACTTGAGTATTAGATTACTGAAACTCTACATGTATCAGTTTTGTTTATAATATAAAAAGAAACTTAAGTATTAGATTATTGAAACTCTACTTGTATCAGTTTTGTTTAAAGTAAAATAAAATTGAAAAACTATTTAATGTTAAAAGTATTAGATTATTGAAACTCTACATGCATCAGTTTTGTTTAAAGTAAAAATAAAATTGCATAAACGATTTAAAGTTAAAAAGGAAAAGAAATTGTAAAGCATTGAGTTAAGAAATTACTTTTTTTAAAGAACGAAACATGTTTTAAAAAGCTACACTACAAAACAATACGAAGGAGTTCAACGAGCGGGACGTATTTACATTTGCTGGTGAAAGTGTCACCCGTTGGAAACCCGTGTGTGATACTCCATCGAAAAACATTATGTGCCAACGTACAATGCATCAACCGTACAATGGCCAGATCAGGGCCGTCCCCGAGAATGAGAAAAATCTTTTGGGCCCCGGCAAGATAAAAAAATTGGGCCCAAACTTATAATATAAACTCATCAATTATATATCAAGAAATCACTATACGACGATCATTATTATAAAATAAACAAAACAAAAGTAACGTAACGTAACAAAATGATCGAATTTACTTAAGTGAATCGTGCGGCTCTCCTAGCGTTTTTGGAAGCAAAACTCTCGATCAAGTCTTTATATTCCATACCTTCTAATATTTCGTTTTCAATAGATATCATCGCCAATCCGTTAAGTCTTTCTTGCGACATCGTCGATCGTAAATAAGTCTTCAACAACTTCAATTTTGAAAAGCTTCTTTCCGCCGATGCCACCGTTACCGGAATTGTCAAAAACACTTTATATGCATTTATTTGATTATCACATCAATTATTAATTATTAATATTTTTCTCAACTACTAGTTCTTTCTATTAATTAAAAAGGCACAATTGTTTGTTCTGTTGGTCATCCACTTTAACCACACTTTAAGAATTGGAGTTGGGGCATGGGTCGTTTGTTGATGTAAAACATTAAAACAAGTCTCAAAATCAACTATATGTCCAGCTAATAAAAAGACCACTTTAACCACACTTTAAGAATTGGAGTTGGGGCATGGGTCGTTTGTTGATGTAAAACATTAAAACAAGTCTCAAAATCAACTATATGTCCAGCTAATAAAAAGAAACTGAGAAACATAATAAGTTTGATTTACCTTTTATGTGATATTGAAACCCTAGTCACTCAGATTTTGAGTTGTTTCTTAGATTGATTGAAAGAATATAGAAACCCTAGTCACTCAGATTGTTGTTGATGTCGATTTCAGAGATGACGCCGTGTTTTTTTGCACTCAACTATCAGATTCAGAGATGAAGATATGAATGGGATTGCTGCTGTTCGTTGCTGTTGTTCGCTTACTTCCGTGTTTTCCTTTTTGCGCTACAGCATTCCCCAAGGCCCACCATATATACTAAAATAGTTTTTTAAATTTTGGGCCCCTTAAAGCTTTTGGGCCCTGGCTTTCGCCCGGGCTGCCCAGCCCAATAGCCGGCTCTGGCCAGATAAGTTACCAAAAGCGAAAGCGAGAGGACCCATGGTCGATGCCACGGTTCGACCACGGACGGCCGGCCCAAGGGGGAGTAAAATAAAGCAAGAGCTTTAGGCCTCCACTTACCTAGGGCCCCAGATTCTTAAGAAAACATATTATATGCAGGTGAATTTGGCTTTAAATTGTTAACGTTGAGGTTTTTGATATATAACTATGTATACATAGAGATGGTATATGAATCATAAGATCAAAAGCAAAATAGTTTTTTTTTTTTTTTACGAAAAAGGCCTCAATTTTATTATCCGCTTCGGGCCTACAATATTTTGAGCCGGCTCTACACGCACCCTTTTAATCCATGTGGCAGCCTAGCAGGTATCTAAATGAGATCGCCTAGAGACTTTAAGTTTGAGTCGCTAAGTAGGGGTGTTCAAAAAGCTCGCAGCTCGCTTTAAAAAAACTCGAAAAAAGCTCGGCTCGAAATCAGCTTGATTGTAAACGAGCCGGCTAGGCTCAACTCAGTTTGAAAACGAGCCGAGCTCGAGCTAGGCTTGGCTCATCTCGTGAACCGGCTCGAATTATTTTATTTTATATATATTAATTTTAATGGAGATATAAAATTGTGAATTTGTTTAGCCTATATATTTGAATCTCAGTATTTAGTTAGTTCTTGCATGTACCAATTTTAAGAGTTCTTATATGATTCTAATATATGCGCTTTGATTTTGATACTATATATATGTGTTTGTGGAGAATGTACAACAAGTAAGCTTATTATGAAGATGATATAACAGATCATGAATTGTTGATGCAACAAATAATAGACCAAAGATAGTAGCGATATCTCCAGGGTAAAAGGGTTCAGGGGTTCGATTAGCCTAACGCAGGTCGTGGGGTCCCCCCACGTTTGTAGCACGTGGAGGCGGATCACTTTGTTATTATTCACTTTAAATTCTGGATGGAAGGGTTCAACCCAGAATGTCTATGTTAAGTGAGATAATATTGTAGTGAGCCGAGAATAGAACAAGCATGGAGCAAGTTCTAGAGAGGAGAAGTAAGATCAGAGATCAAGGGTGATCTGAGTTGATCTGGAATGGCTGGAATGGATGGCAAGAGGCTGTTATTTATAGGGAAAGAATCTTCTATAAGAGGAAGCCTTTGACCAGTGATCCGTAGCTACAGTGAGGGACTTGCCCATTTGGGGGTTGAAGGGTTTAGACCTGCGGACAAAAGGGTGTTCTCTGTGCACATGTTCTGTCTGTGCAGAAATGGTTCAGACGTTAAGTGTTGATGTGACCGGACACTGTGCTTGTCCTTTTTACTGTTCTCCTGAGTTTGCGCGTATTGAACCTCTCAACCTTTTAACCTTTTAAGCTGTTATGTATATTAATCATTTTATTGAGATTTGGGCTACCCCCGTCATCAGCCCCCCAAGTCAGAGGTGTTTGGGATGTAAGCTCAAATGCTTCTGACTTTTACACATTATTTTTTATTGCTTAAAGGCGTCAAGGCTTTAAGGCGTTTGAGTTTTGAGATTTGGATTTCAGAATGATAGTAGATGTGATAGGCTTGAAGGCTTAAAGGCTTCAACTTGTCTCACTCAAGAGGAAGTTGAGGCTTTTTGTAAAGAATGGGGGATCGATCTAAAGTTTAATCCGGTGGCTCTGGGTTTTGGCAAATCGATCGATTAGTGTCCCGTTGGTTCGATTGCTCTTTATTGCTGAGTTTTCCAACTTGCGTCATCCGTTTTCGGTCTTTGTTCTGAATGTTTTAGAGTATTATCGTGTGTCGTTTGGTCAGTTGCACCCTTAAGGTCTTGCTAGGGTTTTACACTTTGATGTTTTGTGTCCAGCGATAGGGTATGACCCATCGTTGTTGTTGTTTCGCTATTTCTTCCAGTTAGCCAAGAACGGCGATTGTTTTACCTTTGAAACATCTCAGGTTGATGTGTGTTTAATTTCGTCTATGGTTACTACCCTTGGTTTTTGGAAGGACCGACTTTCCTGGATTTCTGAGTCCATTGTTCCTTTCAGGCTTGTTTGGAGGCACCCTTATGCTGTTTTGAATGAGCTTAAACCTTTCAAACAGGAGATAGATGGTTATTGAAGTTTATTAGGGGGTGTCCTTCCAGGCTTTGTCCCTTTTCCGAACATCTTTTAGTGCTAATGGATGTTAGCAAGTTGTGGGACAAGCCGGGTCGTGACCCTGTGCTCGTGAGAGATGATCAAGGTATGATATTTTGTATTTTCTGCTTAGGTTATATTTTATTTGTTGCAGTTATGTTTGCCTTAGACTTTATCAAGAGCGATGACACATCTGATGTTGTGTTTGGAGATGCCGAGGCTACATCCGGCGAAGATGTTGTTGTTAGGGGCACTGAACATAGGTTCGAGGGTTCAGGCTATGTGAACGTTCCCAATGTCAAGGGTTTCACCAAAGTTGTTGCTTCCGAAGTCTCTACTCGTCGTTCAAGTTGTTGTTTGATAAAGACTGCTGACCAACCATCGGCTTCTGATCCGTTGGAACTAAGTAATGACATAGAGGCTTCAGATTGTTTAGAAGTTGGGGTTGGGGAAAATCAAAAAAGGACAAGGGACGGCCCTTGGTGGTTTGGCGAGTAAAAAGGCTGTGAGGTTGAAGGGTTCCGGGAAGGGTGGTGAAGGTTCTACCAATGTTAATCCATGGAAGGTTTATGTGCCGGATTGGAAGGTCACAGTTGGTGACAACTTCAAGCCATCATCCGTTTGTGAGGATGTTCTTATCCACTTTGATTCTCCTGTTGTTCGAGGTTCTTGCTCATCTATGGATGATGACCTGATGATTTCGAAAAATGGTAATGGGTGCTTATAACCTTGTTTCCTTGCTTCCAGAGGGTTTATCCCGATTTCGCAAGAGGATGTGAGAATATGATGTCTTCTCGAAGAAGAGGGATGAGATGAATGCTTCACTAGCTACTCTAAAGAAGGAGGCAGAGGGTTATGCTGGGAGGGAGAAAAGCTGATGTTGAGGATTGATGAGCTTTCTTCCCAGCATAAGACTGATATGGTTGAGTTGGAAAAAAGCTTGGAGGCTGACAAGGTTTAAGTCAGGGTCGATAAGGCTGCCTTGGAGGTTTAGAAAAAGAGCCTTCTTAGAGGAGAAAGAAGGGTTAAAGGCTTCATTTGCCCAGGAAACTAGTGATAATAAATGGCTCGTTGAGGATGGATTCCAGCAAGTGGTTACTTATCTTCTCCATTCGTCAGAGTTCAAAAAAGTCTTGGGTGATGTGTACATCGAGCTTCTTGTTCATGGGAGACACCAAGGTTTGTTTGCTGGTTACAAATATTTGTGAACCTAGGAAGCCTTAGAAAAAATCTTCTCTTTTTCAACACAAAGCCTTCAAAGTATTATGGGAACAGTTTTTAAGATAGAGCATTTGATTTACTCTTATGTGGGTAAAGTCTCCGAGTGTTTTGGTAAACCTTTGCCTGTCTTGCAGGAGCTAAAACTCAAGGGCCTTAATGAGGCTGTTTGTAACGAAGTGTTGAAGTCCCTCTCGAAGAAACGTCCTTGCTTCGGAGATAGCGAGGAAACGTGTTCTGAAGGTGGTGAGGGCTCAAAGGGTTCAAGCCTTGAAGCCTCCGAGGCAACGGGTGCAGCAGGGAGGAAAAAGAGGAAGGCTAAAAAGACCCCAGATGATGGAGGTTCGAAGAAGGATGATGCAGCAAAGTCTACCATCCCTGACGTTGCTAAGTGAAGATGAGGCCTTAATTCATAGCTTTCTTAGCATGTCGAACAATGTTATGGGTTGTTTGTTTGAACATCTTTTTATTTTAAAGGAACCGTCTAGATCCCTTGGTGGTTAAAGCCTTGGAGGCTTGTGGACAATGTTTTATGTTTGATGGCCAGTATGGCCCTTGCTATTTTTAACTTATCTTGCTATGTTGTTCTATTTATTCCCTTGCGTTTTCATTGATTTTGCATGTTGTCTTTGTTTTGGGTGGTGCATCTTATGTTATTTATACCTTAAAGGGTTCAGTGCTGCAGTCACTTAGCCTTAGGGTATTTTTAACAAGAAGATACAACCTCTGTCCTATGTATGATACTCACTTAGAGTATTTTTGGTTCGTAAGCCAATGTTAGGGCTTAAGGAACATTTGGTGCAGGCTGTTCAAGCCCGTCTATGAGACATGCTTTTTAAGATTTCTATGAGTCTCATGGAGTTGTATTGATTTAGGAACTCACCCCTTATATAGGTCCATTCAACCCTTGAACCTATTGAGCGATGTGGCCTGGGAGCTCATCCCCTTACATGGCCCTTGCCATGGAGTTTCTTGCTAGGTTCTCAACCTGATTATAGGATAGAAAGACAAATTTTGATTCATCGTTCATTCATTTCAAAGTACTTTGAATAGAACAACTTTTGGGAACTATTTGTAATACGTTTTGGTTAAACATGGAACCTTTTAAGGTTTTTGCCATTCCAATGGCAGGGAATCTTTTTGCCTTGCGGACCTGCCAGCTTGTATGATCCCCCTTTGTGGGCTTTAAGGATATTGTATGGCCCTTCCTACTTAGGGCCGAGCTTTCCTTAGCTTTCTTTCTTGCAGGCCTCATTATTTCGAAGCACGAGGTCCCCAGGCTTGAAGTGTTCATGCTTCACCCGTGTATTTTAATGCAATTCCATGTTTTGCTTGTACCTTGCTTTTTGTATGGCTGCTTGATCACGAGCCTGTTCGAGGAGTTCCAAATTCAATATCGTTTCTTTCTTATTAGGCTCGAGGTCGATGTTAATTGTTTTTTGTGTTGTTACTCCGATTTCAGCTAGGATTACAGCCTCTGATCCAAACACTAGGCTGTAGGGTGTTTTCTTGTGGCTCGTTTTCTTGGTTGTTAGAATTTCCAATAGCACATTGGGAAGCTATTCGAGCCAGTTGTTGTTGTATCTTTCCAATCGAGATTTAATCCTTTCAACAATGTTGTTGTTTGTCCTATTAACTTGGCCGTTGGATTGTGGGTGAGCTACCGAGCTGAATACTTGGGTTATTAGGAGCTAGAAGGCTTCTCGGCAAACTATTTCCCGTTATTTGTGACTAGTACCCCTGGAGCCCAAAACGACAGATTATGTTTTCGTAAACGAGATCAATGAACTGTTTCCCTGAGATTTTTACCAATAGTTTTACTTTTGGCCACTTGGTGAAGTAGTTCATAGCTACCAATAAGAGCTTGACTCCTCATTTGGCTAGTGGGGATGGACCAACGATGTTGATTCTTTACTTGTGAAATAGCCAAGCCGAGGAGATGGGAACGGGGTCATGTTTGAGGCTTTTGGGTACCGGAGCATGTAACTGACAAGCTTCATATTTTCGCAATTGTTCGGAGGTATCTCGATGCATGGAAGGCCAAAAGTGTTCGAGGTTCATCAAGTTTGACACTACCGATTTTGGGCCACAATGAGCTCCACATATCCCTTCGTGAACCTCTTTGATCAGATATTGGCTTTGTTCTGGGCCAACGCATCGAAGTAGTGGTGCAAGGTATCCTTTTTGTAAAGGATATCTCCTTGTAACACATATTGCCTTGACTTGATACGAACCCTTTTAGCCTTAGTCTGGTCATTAGGTAATTCACCATTTTGAGGAACCTTTCAATGGGAGTCATCCAATTTGGCCCTTTTTTAGTGATCACATCTTGAACCTCAAGTCCTTGGATGGATGAGGTTTTTAACACCTCCATTAGTACCTTCTTGGTGAGGTGGGCAAACGTAGGAGATACAAGTTTGCTTAGTGCATTAGTTCTCTTGTTTTGAGATCTTGGAACTTTTTTGATGGAACACATTTGAAATATGTTCATTAATTCCTTTGATTTCTCTCGGTACTAATACATGTTGGGTTCTTTTGCTATGTAGGTGTTATTGTCTTGGCTTGAGAGAGGTTGTGAGGACTTAAAGCTTTTGGACCCCATTTCTTTGGCTATGTAGTTGTCACTTACTTGGTTTGAAACAAGCAATGAGTCTGTGAAGACTTGAAGCCTTTTGACACCCATATTTTTTGCAAGCTTGAGCCCAGCAATCAATGCTTCATACTCAGGTTCGTTGTTTGTATTCTGAAATTTAAGACGAAGGGCATAGGTAAATTCCAATTTGTTAGGATCAATTAGAACTAGCCCTGCTCTTGACCCTTCAATGCTGGAAGCTTCATCGGTAAAGAGCTTCCAGGTATGGGGGTCGGAGGGTTCAGTTGTATTGACTTCCTTTGTGACTTCTTTAGGGACTTCTATGATGAAGTCAGCTGAGACTTGGGCTTTGACAACTTTTTTCGGGACATAGGTGATTTTTTAAGCACATTCTTAATAGGTTAGTCAGTGACCACTTGTATCGGGTGTGACCGAAAGTACCTTCGAAGCCTTCTAGCCGTTTGGACTAGGGCTAGAGCAAGTTTTTTCGAAGAAGAATATTTGATTTCTGCTAACTTTGAAGTTTTGAAAAAGTCAATGGGTATCTGAACTTTATTTCGTTCAATGATTAGAGTGGTACTTATGGTTTTTTCAGCAATCGAAAGGTGGACAGAGACCGTTCCTCCTGTTTCCGGAGCTGAAATGGTTGGGAGTGAAGCCAAGTGTTGCTTCATTTGGTTGAAGGCTTCCTTTTGAGGTAAAACGCTTCAAAGCTGTAAGCTTTCCATCGAAAGCCTTTCTTGTTAGCATATCCCTTGAGGGTTAGCTTTTATGCTTTGTTTCCCAATGATATGCCCTACGAACGAGCACTTGATTGGATTAAGCCTCATGTTGATCTTTCTCAAGTTTTGGAAGGTTTCTTGTATGTTATCGAGCATTTGGTATTCCGTTTTGCTCTTGATCACCAAATCGTCAAAATAAGCTTTAGTGTTTTTGCCGATTTGTCTGGCAAACGCTTTGTCAACCAGACGTTGATAAGTGGCACATGTATTTATTAAACCAAAAGGCATTTTTTGATAGCAAGATATACCTTTATCAGTGTGAAATGCGGATTTATTCATCTTTTTTTTTATTATTAGGATCTGATGGTAACCCTTTTAGGCGTCAAGAAAACACTTGAATGGGAAGCCTGTGAGTGAGTTAACCTTGAGGTCTATCTAGGGCAGCGGGTAGCAATCCTTTGGGCATGCTTTGTCCAAGTCTTTAAAATCGATATACATTCTCCAAGACTTGTTGGGTTTTTAAACCATTACCGGATTGGCCACCCATGATTGATACTTGACCTCTCGAAGGCGGCTAGAACAAGCTTTTCCATCTTTTGGCATTATGCAAGGCTTCTTTTAGGGGCTTGACTATGTTTCTTTTGTATAATGGGTTTAACATCAGGTGGGATCCAAAACTCATGTTTCAACACTGCTACGAGGGATGCTGGTCATATCTTCGGGGCATCAAGCAAATACATAGTGCAAGAGCAGCTTTTCAAGGTGTGAGAGGGTTTCATTGGAAAGGTTAGTGTTTACCCTTATCCCCTGTTGAGGATATTTTGGGTTTATGTCCAACCCTTGTATATCGGTTTCGTCCTTTCTTGAGCTTTCCCCTTCAACCACAAAAGCTTCTTGGGTAGGTTGAAGGGTTGTTATCCCTTTTTCAATGAGAAACTTCACAGCGCCTTGGCCAACTGAAACTGTCATTCCGAACACACTTTGCCATGGCCTTCCTATGATGATATTATAGTTGGAAGGGAAATTGATCACCGCAAAAGTGAGTTGTTCGGTTCGTCCCTTTGTTCTTTCGCTGAACAAACATTAGGGGTTATTTGGCCTAAAGGCTTGGTAGGTATGTCTGCGATACCTTCGATGGAGGATTCAGGCTGTTGAAGCTTTGAACGCTCATCGTCGCTGAGAGGGTTAAAGCGTTTTAAGCTTTTCATCAGCTGAGAGGGTTAAATCATTTCTCAAGCATGATTTTGGAGGATTCATACTGTTGAAGCTTTGAACGCTCATCGTCGCTGAGAGGGTTAAAGCGTTTCAAGCTTTTTATCAGCTGAGAGGGTTAAAGCTTTGTTTTCAAGGTCGACCATGTTCACTTCCTACTTTTATTCTTCAACCATTTTGTCCTTGGCCCCCTTAACCAAGTGAGCCAGTTCGGAGTTGACGGCTTTTTCGATCCTCTTTTTGGGTTGGAAGCAATTATTGGTATGGTGACCTTTCTATTCGTGAAACTCACAATACTGGCTTGATTATTCCAATATTTTTTTTTTTTGGGAAAGGTTGAGGAGGGCGGAAGCTGTGTTTTACCTCTTTGGTTGCCAAGATCTCTTATGTAGCCTTGGTTAAGGCTGTAAAGTTTATGGTTTTTTCTTGGCCTGGAGGGTTCCGGCCTTCAGGCCTTCTGGAATCCGAACCTTTGAACCGTTTGTCATAAGAGCCATACTGGAAGCTCCAGTCAAGAGTCTTTTATTTTGTTCTTTGATGTCTACAGCTTATTCTCCTCGTATGTGGGCTTCAGCCCTTTCAAGTGTTTCTTCAAGGGTTTTGGGCAGGCATTTATTGAAGTCTCTTGTGAGATATTTGGGATTTATAGCATTCATGAACCCTGCGACCCTAATCTTTTCATCGGTGTAAGTTAAACCTTCCTTCTTGTAACTTTCGATGAAGTCTCTGAGACTTTCATCATCACGTTGTTTGATTTGGAAGATTATCGTGGCGTCCTTAACATACCTATGTTTTTATAGGGAACTTTTGCTAAGATCGACAAAGGTCTGAACGCTTCGTCCAGGAAGGTCATTGAACCATATGCGCGAAGACCCTTCAAGGGTTTACCTGAACATGAGACAGTTGGGTCATTTTTCAATTCCTGCAGTCCCGACGAAGATTTGGAGGTAGTCTTTAGTACCGTGATGACATCTTTATCTGGGTTTGAAACTTGTAATCAACGATTTGTTGGGAGAAGCAAGACAAGTTTGTTAGGCTTGTAGGGTTTTAAGAGGTCTTCTACTACCCTTGAAGCTGGGTTGCCGCTTGAGGTACCCTGGTGAGTGGTTGGCACTTGGTTGATTAAGTTAAGGTTAAAGCCTTGAAGGCTTCCTGTGTCATCATCCAGCTTTCACGTGCTGCAAAGGAAATTGTGCCATCATCTGTGTCACCAGCTAGGTCATAAGGTTAGAGCCTTAAAGGCTTTCTGATGGTACTAATAAAAGATGCCATTATCTGTGTCATAAGGTTAAAGCCTTAAAGGCTTACTGTATAAGGCATTCCCATGGATGTGCTCATGACCGCACCTCGAGCCAAAGGCGGGATGACCATGGCTTGTTTTCACAAAGTAGCAATGGGAGGGGGAACACTTGAAGCTGGTGACTGCCATAATTGATCAAGAGTGATTTTATGCCCCATAGGTGCACTGGTTGTAACGGGTTGGGAGGTAAATAAGGGAAAAACGGTTGGACTTGGCCTCCCCAAAGGCTAAAGGGCTTGAGTGGTTGGTCTGTCACACTAGGACCAACTTCAAGGTATGATGTGGCTGAACGTGAGCTGCTAAAAGGAAGAGATGGAGGGCCATGTGATAATGAGGGTTCAGACTCCTCATAATTTAGTCTTATTCTCACCCTTTTTTCCCTTTCTAAGCTCACATGCTAGTTGAGAAGAAATCTCAGTTGTAAGAAATTTCTAGCTAGTCACTCGGGTGTTAGATCTATGCGTTCCGGTGTATGCATTACATCGATTTGAGTAGGTGCAACCCCTGACCGAGATGGGTTTGTGTTTGAAAAGAAGTGAACTCCGGGAACATATCCCGGTGGAGTACTTCCGGGAGTAGAAAGAGGTGTAGATAAGACCGGTGAGATCCGACCCGAATTTGGTGTTAAATCGGTGTTGTTAGGCACTTGATTTACCTGACCGAGAGACTCGCTTTCAGACATGATGTAAAGAGAAAATGGAGCTACACAACTGGTCTTTAAGATAAAGTAAGCGGCGTAGCCCCACGGTGGGCGCCAACTTGTTGATGCAACAAATAATAGACCAAAGATAGTAGCGATATCTCCAGGGTAAAAGGGTTCAGGGGTTCGATTAGCCTAACGCAGGTCGTGGGGTCCCCCCACGTTTGTAGCACGTGGAGGCGGATCACTTTGTTATTATTCACTTTAAATTCTGGATGGAAGGGTTCAACCCAGAATGTCTATGTTAAGTGAGATAATATTGTAGTGAGCCGAGAATAGAACAAGCATGGAGCAAGTTCTAGAGAGGAGAAGTAAGATCAGAGATCAAGGGTGATCTGAGTTGATCTGGAATGGCTGGAATGGATGGCAAGAGGCTGTTATTTATAGGGAAAGAATCTTCTATAAGAGGAAGCCTTTGACCAGTGATCCGTGGCTACAGTGAGGGACTTGCCCATTTGGGGGTTGAAGGGTTTAGACCTGCGGACAAAAGGGTGTTCTCTGTGCACATGTTCTGTCTGTGCAGAAATGGTTCAGACGTTAAGTGTTGATGTGACCGGACACTGTGCTTGTCCTTTTTACTGTTCTCCTGAGTTTGCGCGTATTGAACCTCTCAACCTTTTAACCTTTTAAGCTGTTATGTATATTAATCATTTTATTGAGATTTGGGCTACCCCCGTCATCATGAATATAAAACTAATAAGCTGAATCCATAGATTATAAAAAGCATCTTTAAATATCTTTGTACTTCGGAACATTATAACATGCCTATCACACAAGCAATAAAATAAAATGCCTATCATATAAACAATGAAATAAAAAGGTGAGGGTCACCTATTCATCACTGTCAAAAGTTAGCAAAATTCACAAAATTAATACATAGTAAGTCTTGATAACACAATATAATAAAGTCCCGCTTTTTACATATCCATCTCAATCGTCTATCTCAAAATCATTTTTTTTCCCACATTGCTTCAAACACAAAGCCTGTGGAAACATCTCCCCAAAAGCGAAGGTGAAGCCACCAAAAGAACTAATAAGCTATACTTTCAATTTTTGTCCTTTGGCCAACGAAAGTTGAATATTTAACCCTTTGGCTTAGTTACATTGCAAATGAATCTTGTTCGAGTACTTTTATACTAGTAAAATTAATTAATCTTTGTTTGATCGAGCTAAATCGAACCGACCCGATTTGGCTCGAATTTGTTTCGCGTCGAGCTCGAGCCCCAAACCTTACCTCGATTTAAAATTCGAGCTCAAGCCGAGCCACCTCGATTTGAATTCGAGCCGAGCTCGAGCTGGCTCTGGCTCTGTCTCGGCTCGACTCGGCTCGTTAACAGCCCTATCCTCAAGTGATTGGAAGGATGATATACGTACGTAATTCAGCTAAGAGTTAGCAACCAATTGAGAACATGCGAAATGGCCCTAAAATTGGTGAGTTTAAAACCGGATAATCTTTTTTTTTTTGAACGGCTAATTTCTTTAATCCCCTGTTGTCTATGGGACTTGAATCCAAGATCTTCCCTTTCACAACCTAGATGTTTTTTAAAGGCTTTGCCTTCGCCAATGGACCACCACCCCATTGGTTAAAAAAACCGAATAATCAGTTACCAGACAGAATCTAACTGGACTAGACACATAAATGAAAAGTCACACAAACTCTCACACCCAAATTAGACAAATCCTCTATTTGACTTTGAAAGTTTTTTCTCCTTTTTCCAATTTTTCCGATTATATTTGATCTGTTTTTAATGGCAAATGCAAGATTGGATGTAATTAATTTTAAGTTTTTAACATTCTTATGTATTTCTTTGGCGAGAGACATGATGTTAAGAATAAAGTTTTAACGAAATAATATTGTTTTCGTCAGTGGCGAAGCTTGAGATTTCCGACCGGGGGTCAAAAACGTACATACCCAAAAATTTATATACGAAAATACATACTCTCCACTACTAAGCGAAAAGTTCGGTTGGGGGGGGGGGTCCCGCCCCCACTATGTTGCGCCCCTGGTTTCGTGAAACTTCAATTATATTATTGGCTGGCAGCTCGGAAGCACGGAAACGGCTACTAGGTGCCGTCTCCCGTCCCGGGGACTGCATGGGGACGGAAACGGCACGGGGACGCCGTGGAAACGTTTCCGGCAGGCTGGGGACGGCATGGATACGCGTTGAAGATGGGGACGGATTATGGGGACGGCATGGATACGTTTCCGCCTCCTATTGAAACAAACCAAGTGACGTTCAAGTTTCCAAACCCTACAGGATCCTCTTCTTCTTCGGTTCTTCTTCAGCCGATCCTCTTTTTCTTCGGTTCTTCTTCAGTTTACATTGTGGGATTATGTGGAAAAAATAGAAAAGCAAGGTGATAAACAATGTGTCCAGGAAGAAGGTGAAGAAAGAAGGGGGAAGAAACTAGAAAGAGCGGCGTATTGGTGTGTTTAGGGTTTTTTTGGTTTAAATAAGTTTAATTATTTCAACATTTAACCCCTCTATTTTTACTAGTGTATATTTAAACACTAAAACTTGTAGTTTTCTACATAAAAAGTGTAAGGTGGTGTTTGTTTTTTTCAAGAAGAGCTTCCTGGCCTCTTCTGTCTGCACCGTGCAGACGCGGAAAGATGTTTAGCCTCAGAAGAGTGTTTTTTTTTTTTTTTTGAGAAGTGCTTTTTACTTCTCCCCAGCCTCTTCATGAGGAAGAGATAAAACCAAAGCTTCTCCAAGAAGAGCTTTACCTCTTCTTGGCACCACCTCCACCTCCACCCTTACTCCGCCACCCACCACCACCCCTGCTCTGCCACCACCACATCTGCTTCGCCACCACCACCCCTGCAACACCATCATCATCATCATCATCATCATCATCATCATCATCACCTCCACCCCTGCTCCGACACCACTAAATCGATCGGAAACGAAACCCTAAATCGATCGGAAACGAAACCCTAAATCGATGGCAAACAAAACACCCCAAATCGATCAAAGTTCAGCGACTCCGGTCGACCTCATGTTCAGCGAGTCTCGGTTCAGGTACGGGTTTGAGTTTATTCGGTTCAATCTCCGGCCAGGTGTGAAGGCGGAGGTGGTGACGGTCGTTTTGTTCGATTCGTTGCAGGCTCGGTGGTTGTGATGATGGCGGTGGAGGTGTGAAGGCGGAGGTGGTGACGGTGGTTGTGATGATGGCGGTGGTGAAGTGGTGGCGGTGGTGAAGTGGTAGAGAGAGAGTAGAGAGAGAGTGGAGGTGCAGATTGTACTGTGTGGTGTGTGTTTTTAAACCTAGAAGAAGAGGTTTTATATAAAAAAAAAAACAAACCCTCTTCTCCTTGCAGACTGAAGACATTTGGTCCACCTCTTCTCCTGCAGATGTGGCCTGCAGCAGAAGAGGTTTTCCTGCAGAAAAAACAAACAGCACCTAAAAGTAGTTTATGTATTTAAACATTTAACCCCCTCCATCTTCACTAGTTTACATTTGGTTCTTAAACTTATAAACTTATCTATACATCTACATAAAAAGTATAAATTAACATTATATTTACATAAATATAACTATTTTGTGGTTTTGTGTTACATTATCTTTAATATATATTTATTTTTTTATATGTTTTTATTCCCGTACCCATCCCGTCCCCGCTTCTTAAATTTTTTAGTTTTGCCGTTTCCCGTTCCCGTACCCGTCCCCGTACCCCGTTCCCGTACCCGTCCCAGTGCAACATAGGCTGGCAGTTTTAAAATGACACCATTGTAATCTTGTAAGTTAAGTTTCATGAGATATCAGGTTGTTATTCAAGATCTATTATATTTTAGGCTATCGATAGAGCCAAAAACATGCTGCAGTCAAGCTCTACTCAAACTATTAAATGAGTTGGCTAAAATTATTAGTTTAAATTACAGGTTTTTATTTGCGAGCATTATATATACTATTCATCACCCACACCTATAATCCTATTAGCATGTGAACTTGAGTTGAGAATTAATTAAGCCTCCTTTGTATTTTATAGTATTTTCATTCTTGGAATCTTCGGAAATGTCAGGTTATCTATAGTTTAGTTGATGTATCCCAATCTCATTCATAGCATATTTATGCAATAATGAGTGATGAATAATTATAACGTTAGAGATTAAAAGTGCCAAACCATGTGAACATCCAATGAGCGACTTAATAAACCAAGAATCTTAAAACACAAGTGTTTATCAGTGATGCTAAGAAAACTTAAAAGGGTCTACATATTTACACACCTTAATGCTTATTTTGACACCCTTCAAGACGCCTCGTATAGACCTATACGAGGCGTATAGGGTTACTTTTCCGACCAGCTCTGCACCAAAGCACAATGTCAAATCAGTCACATCAGACGGGGAGTCTAGGTCTGTACGAGGGAAGGATACGAGGCACTAAGACGCCTCGTGTAGGCCTATACGAGGCGTCTTCAGTGACTGATTTGACTATACATTTGACAAGTGACTTAAAGCTATACGAGGGGTCTAGAGCTATACGAGGCGTCTATGACTCACATAAAGTGCAACATACAGTAGAAACTCGATAAATTAATACTTGATTATTTAATAAACTCTCTAAGATAATATTTTTTGCCGGTCCCGACTCGGGGATAGGGTGCTAAATTAATAATTCGCTAAAATTATAAGATAATACATTTTTGATAATTTCTTTAGACCCCATATAAAATATAAATTAATAATTCCTTATATATAGCATATTACATTAATGATTTATGAAGGTTTCTTGAAAAATGACTCAATTGTCTTTTGTTTTTTGTTGAAATTAATTTTCCCTTGAATCTCGTCTCTAATTTTCCTTAGCATGGTAAGAACTTATGGTGTTGTTTTCTCAAATTGAACACAAGAAGCATAATAAGGTGGGAGATTGAATGTTTCTTTCAAATTGGGCCGTTCATTTGATATACATGCATTGTATACAATAATTAAGTGGAAGCTTGAAAGGTGTTTGTAAACTAAATATTCTACTATAAATTAATAAAATATTAATTAATATATAAATTAATAATTATTAATTTATCGATTAATTAATAACTCTTTTAATTAATAAATTCTGGTGGTCCCAAGTGTATTATTTTATAGAGTTTCTACTGTACAGTGTATTCTTTGTCCACCCCCGAGCATTCAACATTTAATTCTGCTTCGTCTTTCTGCTTCTTCTTCTTCTTCTTCTTCTTCTTTCATTCTGCTTTGCATTTGTGTTCTTATCATCCCGAAGTGTTGAAATGTCATCATACTGGGACGGCAACTATGTCTTCGGGCAGCATTCTAGCGAGAACTGGGTGCCCGAAAGCGATCCGGTAACATTACAGGTACTTAAATGTTTTAATTAGTTTTTGTTTTAGTTTATTATTTACTAATGATGATACGGTTCTTTATTTTGGAGGAGTCTTGCGTTCCCGATTCTAATGAGCAAGAGGAGGTTGTGTCTAGTATACAAGGAGAACAAAACAAACCGTTTCTAGATTTGAACAAGCATCCCCCTGTAGATGACTCATACCATGCTTGTCAACCAAGTTATCCGACGCAACAAGGGTATCCGGATTATAGATACGGGTGTGAATACGGAGGAGACGGTTGATACGGAGGAGACGGTGGATACGAAGGAGATGGTGGATACAGTGGATACGGAGGAGACGGTGGTTATGGTGGATATGGTAGATATGGTGGTGAGACACATCCCATCCAGGACAGTCCGTACTTAAAAAAGCAGGTATTAATTACTATTTTTTTATTATTTAATTATTTAATTATTTTTATTATTATTAGTATTATTATTAGTATTATTATTAATATTATTATTATTATTATTTATTATTTATTTATTTATTAAAATTATTTATTATTATTGTCGATGTTACAGGTTTTCAACTCTTTAGATGAACTAAAGAATCGGATACAAGAAATAGCAAACGCGGATGGTTTCGTTATTGTCACCCGTCGATCAAAGAAAACCGGGGGAAGAATCGGGAGGGTATGGTTTGAATGTGATCGTGGTGGTGAGCACCAGACTACAGCAACACTTAGAAAAGCCGGAAGCAAAAAAAACCGGTTGCCCGTTTTACCTGCTGGCTGTGCGAAACCACCCATATGAAACCTGGGAGATTAAAGACGGAAAAATTGAACATAACCACGAACTTTGTGAGGACCTGTCGGCCCACGCGTTTGTGCGAAGGTTTACTCCAAGTGAAATGAAACTGATCGAGCAGCTGACAGCTCAAAACATGGAGTCGCGCAAAATATTTCAAACAATAAGGAAGCAGGACCCCGACAGGTTTCATGTTCTGAAAGATGTTCAAAATGTTGTGGCGAAGATTAGAGCCGAACAAAGACAAGGATTGACTCCCATGCAGTCACTAGAAAACATACTGATAAACAACGACTTTATTTACGAGACACGGGAGGAACCCGGAACAGAGATCGTAACAGAGATCTTCTTTCTTCATCGGGACTCGAGACGCATGTGGCGTGCATTCCCCCACGTCATGCTGATCGATGCGACGTACAAGACAAACATATACAATATGCCCTTTATCCAGATTGTTGGTATGAAGCCTACCAACAAATCGTTTATTATCGCGCAAGCCGTTGTTAGTAAAGAACGGGGTGATAACTTTGTGTGGGTGCTTCAGAGGGTCAAGTCAATGTTGGATGAATGCATGGAGCCACGTGTGATTTTAACCAATAGAGACCTAGCCCTTATGGGCGCGTGTGCTAAAGTATTTCCAAACGCCTCCAGGCTTCTTTGCAGGTGGCACATACAACAGAATGTTATGAAGAACTGCAAGGGTGCCTTCACAGACGAAGACTGGAAGAAATTTTTGTCATTCAGGGGGACATTGATTGAGTCTCCATCCATACTCATCTACGAGTACCACTTGCGCAACATGCGAAAACGACTTGTGGAGTGCAAACGTTCTAGTAAGTTTTTATAATAACACACGACTCACCTATGCAAATTTTATTAAATTATTTCTACGTTTTAGGAGTCTTCAAATACGTGTACGATAACTGGCTAAAAGACTATAAGGAGATGTTCGTCTTTGCGTGGACTGATAAGAGGCGCAACTTTGGTAATCATACCACAAACAGAGTTGAGAGCCAACACGCCAACTTAAAGAGATACGTTGAAGATAGGAGCTCGCTCGACCGTGTAGTTGGTTGTGTCCATGATATAGTTGAGACACAGTTCGGTGAAATAAGGAAGACTTTTCGAGATAGCATCGAAAAAAGAATGACCCACCACAAACACCCGTTGTTTCAACACCTACTTGGAAAAGTATCCCATACAGCCCTTGACTTGTTGAAGGGAGAGGCAATTAGGAAGCTAGATGTCTTGGAGCGCTTTCATTCATCATGTGGTTGCCAACTGTGGCACAGCTGTGGGTTGCCCTGTGCTTGCAGGATAGAAAAGTAGATGCTTGAAGGTAATAATTGTTAAACGTACAACACTTGTGTGATATATTTCCATTAATCATGTGACTTAAACAATGTTGTTTTTAACCATGCAGAGCATCCGATTCAACTCGAAGACATAGACGTCTTCTGGCGGAAACTTAACTTCCAAAGTTGTAAATTGATAGATGATGACGTGGACGTGGTCGAAGAGCTAAATATTGTTAGACAACAATTAGAGTCGCACCCCCAGCTTAGCAAAAAAGCCTGATGTCAAAGATTAAAGCGGTGTTGACTACAAAGAAATCTACCAAGAAACCACCAGTTGTCCAACAAAATACTCGTGGCCGACCAACAACAAAGCAGGTACAACAAAGGTTGGACGAGGCCTCTTGTATAGATGAAGAATTGAGGAGAAGCTCATTCGGTGATGCTAACACGTGCTTTGAAGGTTCCCGACAAAGTAAATACGATAAACCTCGCCAAAGCTCGTACGTTCCGTCACAGGCCTCTCAACAGTCGGTTATAAGGTCCCAAAAACCCAAAGCGAGCCTAAGCCGTTCAAAGAGTTCTAAGAAGAAAGAGACACGAGATGCTCACGGTTTTCCATTAATCATTGGGGACGAGTACGTGGGAATCATCGAACAGTTTAAGGATGACATTCCGCTAGTGTTCCATCCGTACGTCTCGTGCATACGAGATGTGATGCCAGACGGTCATTTTGGGTTTCGGTCTGTGGCTGTGGGCTTAGGTATGGATCAGAGTTCATGGGGGCTCATTCGAAGGCACCTTGTCCAAGAAATGGATCAGAACAAATCGATCTGGTTCCCAATATTTGAAGCATGGGGTAAAGGTTATTTTTACACGCATCGTCAGGGCCTAATTTGGGATTCAGTGTCCGGTTGTGGGGGGGATCACTGGATGGACTTCCCCTTTGCAGGACTTCTTATTGCACAAACGTACGGTATCGGGGTGCACCTGTTAACGACAACCATGGGTGCGAGTTCCACTTTCTTCCCGATACTAAGTCCTCCGGCTAATCAACAACCATTGTTCATAATGCTTACACATGTAAACGAGAACCACTTCATGCATGTTAAGCTGGAAGGGGATTATCCAATGCCACCAACACACGGGCTATGGTTGACCCACCGAACACCCCATACGGAACAATGGGAAGATATGTACTTGCCACGTCTAGAATGGTATACATCGATAATGAATCCTCCGCCAAGATCAAACCCCAGTCTTAATTAGATCGACAGTGATACGGAAGAATGAATTTTGTAATTAATAGTATTTTTTTATTAATTCCTATAATTTTCTACAATTTCTATAAAAAATTTTATAATTTGTATCATTTTTCCATAATTAGAATTGATTAAAACAGGTTAATAACATTTTAAAAAAAAAATCCAATTATACGACACGTATAGAGCTAGACTCCCCGTATAGGATTGAACAAAAGACCAATTAGCCCCTGATATGCCCCCAATCTAGGCTTATTTCAGGGGCTAAAAGGTCATTCTACAATAACCAGACGCCTCGTATAGATCTATACGAGGCGTCTATTTGAGCGGGTTTTTGAAAATTTGAATTTTGAATATTTGAAAATAAAAATTTGAATTTTTTGAATAAGGACGATTCGTATAGATCTATACGAGGCGTCAATAGTGTCGGCAACAATTCTTTTTTTTTAAATTTGAATTTTGAAAATATTTTATGTTAATTACTAATATACCCCTGTTAAGCCCTCAATATAGGCCTTTAACAGGGGTATAAAGGTAATTTAAAAACCCAGACGCCGCGTATAGATCTATACGCGTCGTCCATTAAGGCGGCAACTTTTAAAGTTTTTGTTTTTTAATTATTTAAAAAAGGTTTATTAAATGACCATTTTGCCCCTGTAAAGCCCCCAGTATAGGCTTTAGTCAGGGGCAAAATGGTAATTAACCATCCCAGAAATATCTTTTTGGATTGGTTAATTACCATTTTGCCCCTGAATAATGCCTATACTGGGGGCTTAACAGGGGCAAAATGGTCATTTAACAAAAAGGGCGGACGACACGTATAGATCTATACGAGGCGTCTCTACCTCGTATAAGGCTGGGGGGCCTAGACGAGGCTGGTCATAACCCCAAAAAAACAAAACAATATACGGAGAATACACATCTATACGCCTCGGATTCCGATTTCGACCTTACATTCAAAGATTTGAAGCATCACTGGTACGTATTTCATCGCGTAGTTTAGTATTTTTGCCTCGTTTTTGCCTTTAGACCGTAGGTTTGCACTGAAATTTGGTTTTTGTTGGGTTTGGGGTTTGAACTTGAGGTTGATGATGAATCAGGTAGAACAGCACGCGGAGTATAGCCCTATACGAGGGCTATACGAGGCTCTGCAATTTTTTTTTTGTTATTATTATTATTGTTAATATTATTATTATTATTATTGTTAATATTAATATTATTATTGTTATTGTTATTATTATTTATTTATTAGTATTATTATTATTTATTAATTATTATTATTATTATTATTTATTATTATTATTATTGTTAATATTATTATTATTTATTATTTATTAATTATTATTATTATTAGTATTATTATTGTTAATATTATTATTATTATTATTATTGTTAATTATTATTATTATTTATTATTATTATTATTATTTATTATTATTATTATTATTATTATTGTTAATATTATTATTATTATTTATTATTTATTAATTATTATTATTATTAGTATTATTATTGTTAATATTATTATTATTTATTATTATTATTATTATTATTGTTAATAATATTATTATTATTGTTTTTGTTATTAATATTTATTTATTAGTATTATTATTATTATTATTATTATTATTATTATTATTATTATTATTATTATTATTATTATTATTATTATTATTATTATTATTCGGATTTATATATTATTGTTTTTATGCGTGTACGTTATTTATTTGCAGATTGATTATGGAGGCCGATGAGATTCAGATAGAGCTTGATGGGGGTCAGCCGGCTCAGCAGGTTCAGCCGGTTCAGCTGGGTCAGCCGGTTAAGGAGGGTCCACGAAGGAGACAGCGGCCGGCTCTGGATACGCTGCAGGGTTGTCCGTATCTAGAGTTTCCCGCTGGCACCGATGCCGCCCGCCATTGCCAGAAGCTTAGGAGGATGCACATTGGATCGCATGCATCGATCGATCGACTGGGATGCGATGGACCAGCTTGCTGAGACGGCTAGAGTGCGTCGGTTTATACCTCTCGATTCGCCGTGGCATCGTCTTTTTGATTTGGCGCAAACGCCGACCTACAGGGAGCTGCTGTTCGAGTTCCTTTCGTCATTCACATTTCACCCTCCTGGTGTCCTAGTGCCGCTTCCGTACCCTGATGCTCCCCCTCCGCCTGAGATTTCTTTAAGGCTCGCTGGCGTTTTGCGTACGATGACGCTAGCAGACTTTGCGGTGCATTCTGGTTTATACATGCAGGGGGAGATCGAGACTAAGGTTTACACAGCGGGGCTAGTGGTGGTTGACAAACCCACTCTTTTAGGGTTTTGGCAGGTGATTGCGGGGACAAATCATTGGGAGCACGATAAGTAAAGGGGAGGGTGTCGTTTGTTATGGACCCACTGTACAGGTACATACGTTTATTACGGCAATTATTGTGATTATGTGCATTGTTTATTATTCTCTGTTTCTGTATTTCGCTAACACTATCTGCAGGTATCTGCACCATTTGCTCGCTACTTCTATTTCAGCGCGCGGGTACAGCCGTGAGTGGTGTACGACCACATATCTTTTTTTTCCTTTATTGTTTGTTGTATAGGAGGCCGTGCGTGCTAGCACACGGTCTAGCCCAGTACTACGCCTCCGCCCATCACCGGCAGGAGCGCGGATTTTTGTATGGCGGGGTGTACGTGACCGTCATTGCCCGTTCATTTGGCCTCGTACTGCACGAGGACCCACATCTACGGACGACGCCAGTCATGCCGACGCGGATGGGCATGCAGTCGCTGTGGAGGATGAGGGTAATCAGGAGGTTCTCAGTTGGCCCGCGGTTTAAAAACCGCGACGGGGGCATATGGACAGAGGAGGCCCTACCAGAGCATTTCGAGCCCGTTTATCCTCCTGTAGATCCTGCTGATGTAGTGCCCGTGGAGGAGCCTCCGCAGGATGTAGATGGTGCAGCGGTGCCACAGCCACCACCACCTGCCGGGGCGCCTCAGTTTCCACGTCACGCTATTCCGGGTCATGCCCCAGGAGCTGCGCTACATCCGGATGTACGAGCCGAGCTTGACAGGCTCAACGATTTGGTAGGTTGGCTGGTACGGGCCGAGTAGGATAGACGAGAGAGAGAGAGGGATTACCCCCGATACCGCTTCCACCGGCTCGAGCACCACATCAGCAGCAGCAGCCGCAGCAGCCAGATCCAGATTCGGATTTGGTTGCATAGACCTGTTGTTGTTTTTATTTTTATTATGGATGTACAAACTTATCTATTATATTTTTGTTATGGTTGTACAAAGTTATCTTATATATGTCATATTTATGTTTGTTTTCAGTTATTCGGTTACCTAATGGTTGTTGTGTTAAATTGAGATAATACGGAAACAAAATATGTTTTGAATATAATACGGAAACAATATATCCCCTGAATATAATACAGAAACAATATTTGAACGAGATAAAATTTTAATCGGAAGAATAATATTTAAAAAAGTAAAATGTTAAAAACATTATAATATTTAATCGATATAATATATTTAAAGAGCCGATTTTTAAAAAACAAAACTTTTTTTAAAACCAAAAAAAATTTCAACCACAAAACACATCTTCAAAAACTATAAAAAAAACCATACCAAAACCCACCAAAACACCCCTCATTTCAGCCAAAAAAAATAACCCAAGACTAGACGCCTCGTATAGGTCTGTACGAGGCGTCTAGGGTTCCTTAAACTTTGTGCCTGACACCCTCTGAGACCCCCTTGAATTCAGTGCTTAGACGCCTCGTATAGGCCTATACGAGGCGTCTAGGGCACAAAAAGTGTGGAAATAGGCACAGAGGGTGTCCAAATATCTCCAGCCAACTTAAATCATGCTTGTTTTAGGTTAAAAATCAATTTCAAGTTCATAGCACAACCGAATGTTGAAAACCTCTTAACTAAACATGCTTGTATTATAACTTGAAGTTTATTAACGTTTGAGTTTTTCTAATAATTTTAATGGAACCACATGATGCTGTATCGCATACTGGTGTATAAAACTCTTCATTTTTCGACTAGGGAAATTTGCAGATCAAGCTAGAGGCTGATTGATGTGTGCAAAATGCAACATATAAATTACATCAATTGTGGCATAAAACTAACCCTTTTTTTAGTACTAATGTTGGAAAAAGTGTGTTTTTGTCTTCCTTTTGAATTTTCAGGATTAAATGGGCTCAAATTAACAAAAGAAGCAAAAAGGCAGCTAAATCTAACATAAATACAAGAAAAGGAACAAACGTGGCATGCCCGACCCCACGACAGCATCTTCCCAAGCAAAACAAGAGAACAAAAGGCTGAACACGCCCCGTGCTCAGTGAGCACGGGGGCGTGCCCAAGTGTCAACATAAAAGACAAAGTTGTAGAAGCTTCCATCGCCCACCACGGGGCGGTGCTCAGCGGACACGAGGCCGTGGTCAACTATAAGATTCGCAGAATCTAGGCAAATCTTGATAGTACAGATATGCTTCTGCACACGGGGTCGTGCCCAGCGGACACGGGGCCGTGGTCAACTAATAAAGACAAGAGCAATTAATGAAGACAGAGAAGGATGTGGACACGGGGCCGTGCCCACTGGACACGGGGCCGTGCCCGAGCTTCTGTTCAGCCTATAAATAGGAGTGCTTGGTTCAAGCTCAAACCATCCCTTGGCACACCACCTCTCTCACACTTCACCCACCACCCACCACCACCACCATAACACCATCATCCACCCCCATCATCCATTGTCCATCATAGAGTGTGTGAGTCGTCTCGGGATCCAAGATTGATCGTAAGAGTTCTTGACAATCAAGGCCATGTTTGCCTAAGTCTCTTACATCACTTGGTGAAGACAAAGTGTCTAGTGTAATATTTTTTATTTTTAATCTTTTCGCACTTTTTAATTGGTTATTTATTAATGACTTTAATAACTAGTTTCTTATGTTGAAGGTGATTCTTCCTTATCGTTTTTCCGTGGTGTCTTGGCATTATTTTACTGTCTATATAAAATAAAAGATTTTCACCATTCATATCTCCACGGTCTATATGGAGGTATGTTGGCTACCTAGTCGGGGGTTAAGGGAACGGTTTGGTAAGAGTCTTGTCATTGTTCAGTGTATAGATCCTGCAAAGGACCTGGGTCAAATTTAGTAGGACCTCCTTCAATACTTAACGGTATTGGATGGCGGGGGTCCAAACTCTTTGACCCCTTCATAAGTTAAACTACTATTAATACTTTAACCCGGCTACTTAGGACTGTTTCCCTGCTGACTCAGACTACTTAGCCGAGGGTAACGTCACCTTCAAAAGAGGGGCCTACCACATTATGCATTAATAACTTAATTAATTATCTTTCAATAATCCGACCCTTTAGGATTGTATCCTTGCTGACTCAAACTACTGGGTTGAGGGTAACGTCACCTCCAAAAGAAGGGCCTACTACAATAACTAAGATAATCTCTTAAATAGTGCAAAAGTGCGGAAATAATCAAAGGTTACACTAAACACGAGTCGGAGCCAAGTGATTCATCTTGTCTATCTGTTTTTATTTTTATTTTTATTTTTCAGCATTTTAGTTAGTTTTTATTTTCTTAGTTTAAAACATTTTTCTAAACTTTTGATTTGATTAGACGTTGAGGATAAACCGGTACTAAAAGCTCTTGTGTCCTTGGACGACCTCGGTATCTTACCAACACTATACTACGCTCACGATGGGTGCACTTGCCCATATGTGTGTTTAGTGTTAGTAAATATCGTGTTTTATAAATTTAAAACTTGACTAAAAAAGTGTTAAAAAGGGCTTAACATATACATTAAAAACTAATAACACTCACGCACATCACTGATCAAGCCAAGTTTGAAAGCGAGCAGAAGACAGAGGAGTGGTCTGCTGCGGGATGGAAAAGGAAAGCTGAATCTGAAGCTGCTCTTCTTTCAGAAGAGCGAAAACGTTGGAGGGAAATTTGTGACAAAGATAATAGTGAGAAGATGGTTCTTCGGAATAGTATCAACAATCTCAAGGCGGAGATTGAATGGTTGAAGAAAGAGAAGACAGAGGCCGAGGCGGCTCGCGATGAAGCCCGTTCTCACAGAGAGAGAAGCGAGCAAAGAGAGGTAAAAACCTGCGCCACTCTTGCCCTTAGAAATAAGGAGATAGAAGAACTCACTTCTTTATTATCTGATCAGGAACAAACCAAGGCAGAGCTTGAGTCTGCCAAAAAAGAGTTGTAGCGTGAGAGGGTTGAGAAAGTTGAGACCTCCCGCCGTCTGGCCGAAACTGAAGAGAAGTTAGAAAATTCTGAAACTGCTAAGGTGACGGCGGAAAGTCTGGTTGAACCCCTGAAGAATGATATGCTATGGATGAGGCATCATGGGATTATCAATGTAAGTATGTCAACCCCTTGTAGTATTTTCTGATAAGTTTGTACGTTTTTTTATTGCGATTTGTTGTCTGCGTAGGTTTCAAATTTGATTCTCAATTCCATCGACTTAGATCAGACTGTTGCCAATCTGATGGTCACCGTGCGTAGTAACGGATATACTCAGGGGTATGCAGAATGTACCCAGCATGTTAATGATGCGCTGAAGGTTGATTGGGACAACAGTAGATCTGCCACGCGTGGAGTTGATACTGGGAGTACCCATGCTGTTGCTAAGACAGAGTATAACAACTTGCGCCTTCCAGTGATGGATTTGTTAACTGCTGCACTTCAGTCTTATGACTTTGTGGCGCAACTGAAGGATATTCTCCCAGACGAGGTGGATGATGATGAAGACTTAGAATAGGTTGTCTAGTGTTTTGTGGTTGTTGAACATGTTTATTTGGATAGGTGTGGGATGTGGATCCTGTTTGTAATATTTTGTTATTGCGCTGTTGCGCAAGTACTTTTCTCAATGCGCTGCCGCGCATGTTATTTTGTTAATGCGCTGTCGCGCATGTAGTTTTTGTTAATGCGCTGCTACGCAAGTAAATTTTTATGAATTCATGGTATGTTCTAATTACAATTTTTGCATGAGTACAATTACTTTGTTTGGGTAAGACAAATAAAGATGGTATAAAGCTCATGTGTGAACGTAGGGCTAGACCTTGCGCGGTACTTGTGACCGCGGACCGTTCATGAGACTTGTGTTATGTTGCCATAGTTTTTTTGTGCTTACCAAAAGAAATTGCATGCATTTGTAATAAAACATAGAGGTAATGTAACAGACTTTGTATTGATTTGGATAAGGTGCAGAGGCCATGTAGTATAAAGCTGCTATTCGGATAAATAAGAAACTTAATTTACTGCGTATGTAAATAGTCCTTGTGTCATAAGTTGACAAGTTGAAGAACCTGCCAAATATGAAGGAAACTATAATTACATGCGCGCTGAACTGTCTTGGCCCCTTAGGCGTGTTTAGCTTTTTTGTTGCTTGGCCCCTCGTCTCCACGTGTGATCTGCTTGATTTCTTTGTGCACGTTCTGAACTAGATGGGTAAGCTCTCCACTCTTGAGTGCTTTTTCTATTTTCGTGTGGAGACTGATGCAATTGTTCGTGGTGTGGCCATTGTCTTTGTGGTACTCACAGTAGAGGTTCGGATCTTGTCCACTTTTGTTTTTCATTGGCAATGGTGTTTTGAACTGGTAATCCTCGGTGATAAGCACTTCCGCCGGTGTCTTGGTAAAGAGGTGTCCACTGCCTTTCGCGATTTTCTTGTTTGGCTTCTTTTTGAGCTGTGATCTTGTTGATTGTTGGGCGGGCATCATCTGAAGAGTACGCGCTTGAAGTTGAGTCTTTCCAGCTTTTCTTGAATTTTCGACCACTGCTTCTGCTCATGTCTTGAGGGCGATTCTGGGGTAATGGTGGCCTGTTGGAACTTAAATTGCGCTCTGTTTGAGCATAGACTTTGGCTGCTGCCATCAACTTCTCCCAGATTTTCGGCAATCCTTCTGTCCCCGACAATACTTTGATCATATAATCGCATCTCATCGCGTATTTGAACTGTGCGCGGAATAAGTGCTCGTTCACGTCACCGATTTCCAACACTTCCTTATTGTACCTCGTGATGAAATCTTCCAAACATTCATCGTACTTCCGCCATATGTTCATGACATCCGCGGAGTCTCAAATGGATCGGCGTTGCTGACTAAAATGAACCAGAAATTTTTCCTTAAGATCAACCCAGGGTATTAACTTACCTACTGGTAGATTGTCAAACCAAAGCCGTGCGGCGCCTGTAAGGGTTTGGACAAACAAATGGCACCACATAGGTAGTGTCCATCCACCGACTAGTCCTGTGCTGGTGAACACGTGCAGGTGATCATCAGGGTCTGACAATCCGTTGAACTTTCCCACATTTGATGGTAATTTTGCTTGCTTGAGGGGAGCTAGTGCAATTTCTCTGACAAACTTTGAGTTTTCAGCAGCTTCCGCTGGTCGGTAAACCAGATTGTAGTCATACTCTGCTTCTGGGTTGTAAACCGCACGTATTTTTGGTTTGTAACTTGCATGATCTCTCTGTATCCGATTAAAAACGCTTGTGTTATCGTCTTTGTTATACGTCCTTTCGTATTCATCAGTTTGGGTGTCCCGCTTCTGTGAGAAGCACGGGCCCAAACGTGAGTGAACCGATTGGGGCTTTTGAGAATACTGCTCTTCACGGTGGTCTTGTCTTCTAGATTCAAAGTGAGTAGATTCATACTTGGTGCTAGATTTGGAATAGATTTCCGTATCATCAACCGACATGCGTGACGGTGCATCATAATGCAGCACTCGAGGTGCAGATGGAGCTCGCACCTGAGCTGTAGATCTACGCGTTTGTGGTGCTGGTTGAGTAGTTTGTTCACAAAGCTGTGCATAAACAGCGTTCAACGCACCTTGGGACTTCACGTACCAAGAGATCGGAGTTTCGCCAGGAGGTAAAATTGACCTAATCGGGATTTCAAGTTGTACTCCTGGTGTAACAGGATCATTCTCATGATTAACGGTATTTTGAACATCGTTATCATCAGATGCTTCTTCCACAATCCCCTCGACACGGGTAGCATGAGCAAAACTGCCCCTGTTCTCTGGTCAAGGGCCTGTTGGATGATTCGACGAAACTTCTGCCGTTGGAAACAGAAGAGAAGAAAAGAATCAAACGAGAAGATAAATATGAAAATTGAAGAATCGGTGGGCGCCAATGAAGAAACAGCGATCTAATTAGACCGGAGTCAATCAGATCGGGGGTTTTGTCTCTACATAAAAGGGGTTAATCATCTCATCGATTCGGTGTTTAGCTAGCTTCCTTCTCCGGTGATCACTGTAAAACAGAAAGCTGTTAGACTCGCCACGTGGAGAATGGGGGGTCTCTCCGTGACCACCCTCCGGCGTGAGAATACATACAGTGATCTCGAGGAAGAAGATGAAGTAGTAAAAGTGAGAGTAAGTGAAAAGTAACTTGTGAGATCATACCTGCGGCACCTTATTTATAACCGGTTTTTGGTTGGAAAACGGTGTAATGGAGAGAGTAACGGAAATCACTTTTCCGCTTGGGGTTATTCTACTTTCCGTTAATAGTTAACTTCACAACCATGCACACGGATTGTGAGCTTGATTTACGGCTGGGGAGATGCCACGTGGAAAGTGGTTTTATGTAGATCTTCCTTCAAGTGAGTGCCATCATCGTGATCTAGATGGGCGTCCACGATTGTGCCACATCACAGTCAGTTGTAACCGAATGGCTATGCATGATGAGCACTTAAGTCCTTCTAAAAGATCTACAGCTGTAAACCTTTATGCCTTTGCCACGTGTCTATTCTGTTATAACAGAATAGATTCCTTTTGTTCCTTGACTTCAGGCGCGCGGAGAAGTTTAGGTTTTACTCTTTAAGCTTAATTGTGCCCTTGCGCGAGCTCGCGCAAGGGTGTTAGTTGAGTGTTTGTCTCTCTTTTCCTCCGGCGCATGGTTATTGAAGACTGTTTTCTTCCAAATCTTGTTTGGAACCACTGCGCAGTCGCGCAAGGTTTTGTTTAATATGTTCTTTGGAATGAAGTTAGGGTATGGTCCTATGCGCTTGCGCAGGGTTTCTGGGACCATACCCCTTCAGGATCCCAAAATTGGTTAGACTCCGTTACCCATACTTCATATAGGAGATGCTTCCAACTTACTGTGATTTGCTCATTTATCGTTGCACCATGATTTACCAGGACACCGACCATATCATAGTTAAAGCTAAGATCTTTTTTGTCTGCAACTGATGGTCGTACAACTTTACCGAACTTTTCACCAATACAGTTAAACACCCCATCAATCCATAATTGCATTGGAACACCCCTAATTCTAAGCCATGCTACTCTTTGAAACGGGATATACTCCCTGTTCCATTTTTTCTGACTACTGAACCAATGTTCCCAAACTTCTTTATCTTTTCCCATCGAGTTCTCCATTTCTTCCTCTGTATAAAAAATTATTATCACATTCAAACCCCCAACGTACCTCACTTGGTCTTCCCTAAGGCCTAATTGCTTCCTCATCGTTTTTACCTCTCTAAGTTCTTCCAGTATTTAAAGTTATCCAAGCAATGATTTCCCTCTCTAGTTTACGTAGGCCTTTGATTCATTCGTTAAGGTAAGCCATCTTTCATCCTCCTGTTGTGTCTTTTTCCAGCCACCACTCCTGCCCAGGTCACCCCCTTTTTCAAAGATGTGCTTTCCTTTGCCTCCGGCCTGTTGTTCTCGTTATGTGCTTGTAACTCCGGCTTTTTCACCCATATCTTACCTCTGTTGGCCTTCTGATTTTTCATAATCTTCACAAATCTTGCCACATTTGCCCTAATCCTCCAACCATAGAAACTTATCTGGTTTAAGGCCTTTACCATCTTGTCGGCGTCTATAATCTTCACAAATCTCAGGAAACCGAATCGTTGTCCCCTTTTATCCAGTTTCTTCGCTATGTAAGCGTCTACGATTTGGCCGTAATTTCTACATTTAGTCGTCCATAACTCACCATCGGAGATGTGAGGATGTATGTTTGAGATATAGAAAGTTATCTCCTTCTCCTTCTCTTGTTCTTCACTTTGATGCTTAACGTGTTGGTTCGTATTCTCGCCAGAGTTTTCAATCTCCCCCTCCTCTCTTTCCATTTGACCAAGCACGCAGATTTTTAAGAGGTTAATAGGATTCATATCGATCTAGCTAAACTATCAAGATAGCCGCGATCAATACAGACCTACTAAGCAATCAAAATCTGGACTTAGCCTAGGAAATCCACGGAACCTACTCACAAAAACCTGAATACGACCAGACCCAAAACCCCGCTAACAATGCTCGTATCACACAGTTGGAGAAGAATCTAACCGTACAATCACAGGATTGTTACACAGAACCAGAATAAGATCGATTAGGATGAAGGTGACTGTTCATCTTCTTTAGAGCTCCACATTCCTTTATTCCAAATGTAAAATACTAAAATAAATGGTCCAATAATTTCCAATATATTCAAATTTTGATGCATGAACTACAAGGTGACATCAAAAAATAAAAAGTACTCAACATTTATGATGTGCGCAGTACATTATTAAGGAAAGATAATAGAGTATCTTAAAAAATCAGTGCCATGTTAGCTTTCACATGAGGTGGAACCCACAACATGGTATCCAAACTCTCTATAAATACGATGATCATTCCATCCTAAAATCACAAGTTGTCTATCAATATTTCACCAGATTAGAAAAACAAGATTTCAAATTTAGAATAGCAAACTGAGTGTTATTTCAACTCCATATATCCATTAATGGGCATCGTTCGACTTCGATCTATGTTTTCGAATGCGAAACACTTTAGCAAATTGCATTCACATGGCAATAGAAACCATTCTGATGTACCCAAAGGCTATCTGCCGATATATGTTGGAGAAATTCAGAAGACAAGATTATTGGTACCGGTCTCCCTTTTGGAACAACCTTTATTTCAAGACTTATTGTGTAAATCAGAAGAGGAGTTCGGGTTTGATCATCCTATGGGAGGCCTAACCATTCATTGTGGAGAAGACGCATTTATGGATCTCACTTCAAGATTGCTCACTTAAGAGGTGAACTTTAAAGTAACGCTAAGGTCGCTGCCATGTGGTTTGGAGACTACAGGTTCGACTTGTGGAAATAGCCTCTTGTAAAAATGTAAGATAAACATGTGTACATCAGTCTCGAGTTGGCGAGCACCTCATCGGACCATACATGCAGTAGCCTCGTGCACTGGGTACCTCTAGATTGCCTATTTCTCCTTGCAATCTTTTTGGAAATGTGGAAAACTATGTCACCGTTTTAGAGAGACATAGCATCCCGTTCCAACAGCTTTAGGTGATTAAGAAGCATTGCCTTTTGTTGCAATTCTTTACGGTCTTATATTATAGAAAAGGATATACCCAGCTTAGAATTATTGTTTCTAATTCAGTGATTTTCTTTGTGCAACCGAAGGTTAATCTATTTTAATGTGCATATTGTCAGTATTCTTGTTTCTATTCAATAATAGACGTGGAAATCCATGAGATATGTATTCTAAATGCCAATTACTTATGCATTCTAACCACCAAAGCACATTCTAAATACCATAGGGCTTGTATTTTAATGTCGTCAAGCTATGTAGTTAGGGTGTTCATTTTAAGTGGTAGAGGGTTCTAATTTTATAGTATATTGATTTAGATTTAGGAGTAACTTTAAATGGCGTGGGAGTTGATCGTTCTAAAATCTAACCTTATATAAAACCAATAAACCAAATTTTAGCCTTCCATTTAATTTCATCATATTTTAATTAGTGGCTTTAGTTAAGTATTGAGTTTTTGGGTTAAATGAAATTTTTTTTTTGGTGAGAATCTATAGATTTCATTTAACAAAATAGAATGTGATATGGATGGAATTAGAATATAGATTTCATTTCTTATGTGGTTTGTTTCAACAAATATTGGAATTGAACAATAATATAAGGAACCAAATATACATTTGATTCCATTTAAAATTTATTCCATTATACGAAACAAACACACCTAAATTCTGTAACACCCAAAAAACGGGTTTGGTAATCAAACCACGTTAACACTAAAAGACGGCTAAAGAACCGTTAGTGGTAAAAGTTAAGCCAGAAAATATTAGAATTTATATAACTAAATCTAATATTTAATAAAAAGAGAAAAAAAATGTGTTTGGGAAATAAAATTCGTAGAAGGCCCGAGTTAACGGGACTTAAACTAAACTTGGTCATAGATTCCCAAAACCCACTAATTTAATTAGTGATGTTTAACCTAGTTAATAAGCGGGGAATAATGTTGGAAATAAGTAGGTTGTGCCCTACTTAATTAACTAATCAAATTAGAAGGGCCAATGTTGTTAAAATTGAAACTTATATTATCAATTTTAATTAAAAACAAAACCCAACACCTCATTTGTGAGGCCTGGTCGAACAAGAACACAGGGGGCGACATATGCTCCCTACCAAACTTTAGAGCATGTCAAAATTGATCAGATTGAGGGTTCAAATCAGCTCCAAATCGATTTCCAAGCACGAATTAGTGATCACCTTGTTGAGGGGATCACAAGGTATGCAAAATTCTTGTATTTTGATTCATCTCAAGTTCTAGGTTAATTGTGAAAAACTGAAATTGAGCTTGATTGTATCATGCATGAATGAAATTAGAAGGGATATGGTGTCTAGGGATGAACCCTAGGTGAAATCTTGTTAAAAGATTTCATGTTAATTATAGAGTTCATAATCATCATTGTAGGTGATTAATGAACTTGAAGAAAACTTGATAAACCCTAGAATTGATGATCTTGTTCTAGCATAATCTGAATTTTATGAGTAAAATTCAGAAATATGGATGTTAAGACTTGTGTAAAATTGTTTAATTGAAGTTAATTTAGATGATAATTACAAGTCATAAACTTGGTTTTGATGATATAAAAAATCTGACCCGCTAGGTGTTTGATGAAATGCCTAAGTGAGGATTAAAATGCTAAAAGTTGGGTAAAAACGCAGATTTGATTATTATAAAGAATTATGCGTTAAAGCTTATGAAAAATGGGTTTAGGATGATTTAATGAAATTTATGTTGTATTGGTGTTTATAAACACCATACTAACTTGTATGAATGAACTACTTGAACAAAAAGGGAAATTGTTAAGAATTCATACTTGATTTGAAGTGGGTCTTGACATAAGAATTAAACTCATGATTTATGATTTAGTTCAATAAGAAAGTAGTCAAAGATTCATAAGGTGTGAAAGTCATGATTTAGAATGACTAATCTAACAACCTTGTGAATGATGGATGATAGTAGGCGCTTAACAAGCTAGGTGAAGCTTGGGGAGAAAGCGGGTCGATCGAAGCAAGTGAGAAAAGAAAAGCGTAATTCGGATGCAAGGTAAGTGAAACTTACACCTTTTGTAGAATAATTAGTTATTCTATAAGTTTTAAATTCGATAAAAATAATATTGGGAAATATGGATTTCCGACGAAATTGATACGAGTCGGGACATTCGCAATATTTGGTAAAAACCAAGATGAGGGGTAAACATGGGAAAATGGTAATATGGCCGTAAATGATAAGCATACAATGAATCTGGAAATGTTACCGTATGGGGTAACTCATATTAAGGAAAGGGATAAAATGGTAATTTAGTCGTGTGCCGACAAATATAAGTAAAAGTTATAAGGCACCCTACGGCGTAAGCCGAATTGGGTTAAATAACGAATTGGTATAGATATGTATATATATACCATTCTAAATTGAAATGCAAAATGTTTGGTCGTTTAGACCAAACGGGTCAAAGGGTGACTTGTAGTGCCATTTGACCAATGACGACTAATAAGTATGTGTCAAGTCTTATGCTTACAGGATAATAATGGTTTATGGATTAAAATGCTACGAATTAGCATATTATAGAGGCAAGGTATCGAAACGGGTCAATAAGTTGACCAGAGCCAGGTACACATAATTATGTTGTAGTTAAAAGTGCTATTTTGGTCAAATAATTTGAGAGAGAGTCCTTCGTCATAAAAGGACTAAAATCGACCACAACGCCTTTGTAGGCTAAATGGGACAATCAACCCTTAAAGGTTGTTTGGAAACGAGTTTTATGACAAGGTAAATACTTAGAATAAGTATAGAAGCTGAAAGAGGTATTATATTAGCCATATAGCACTATTTGAGCTTTTGCCGTAAAATGACGATTCGAGAGGTAAAACTTGGTTTATATTGATCACCACATTAAATCTACCTTAAATACAGTTGTGGTGGGAGATTATAGGATAAGAAATGTGGTAATGGAATTCTAGAAGCAATCGAAAGCTATTTTAGGCTCGAAAGTGCTTAAATACCCTTAACGGGTCAAAATAAGCATACGAGCGAAAACGGGTTTAAATTGTGAAATAAACTTGTGATTAGAACCTAATATGGTAGTTAATATCAATTTGAAGAAGTGTAGGTGATGTAAGAATCAAACAAATATGTTTGTTTGATAAAATGCATAAACGGGTAAAATTTGATAATAAGGTAACGAGTCGAAGGCTTGAAAGTCTCAAAATTTATTTATGTTGGATGTTGGATTTTAACTCCATAAGATGGATGATTAAATTACGGACGCGTAGGAAAAAGAATCGGGTAAAACGGATCAATAACGAAGAAGTTATGGCCGTTTCCGTGAAATCAGATCGTGCTGAGTATGTACAGCATCAGCTGAACAAACTGGCTGTGAAAAACAGGGCTAGGCGTGACGCCTAGGCCCTTGGCGTCACACCTAGCCCCCTAACTCCGAAAATTGTTATTTTTTGTCATTTTTAACCACTGTACTTGTTTGAACTTAATATTTGACTATCAAAACTAACTTTTAAGTTGGTTTTGATCATAGGTGAATGCCAAGAGTGCACGGATGAAGATCAAGCATCGAGCAAGAACCGAACACGATTACGAAATAAGCTTCCGCACTATGTATCGCTATTATGTTAAACGACGAATGTACACATGATATGTTGTACACTATTTAAATTGTAAAAAGTTTTAATAAACCCGTAATTTCCAATGCATATGTAATCTTAATTACATGACTGTTTTTCGTAAATGATACGTTAAACCTTAATTTATAAGAACGGGTGTTACAAGTTGGTATCAGAGCCTTGGTTTAAGAGATTCAAGTATGGTGGGGAAAACCATGCTTGGACTTAAATCTTATGCTCTTAATAAAGATTGGTGTTCGGTTCGAGGCTTGATCGCAAATCCGGTAAGTACATGTATGTTAATAGTTTAGCATGCTAAAGTGTTGTAAACAACACATAGGGCTATCGTGTGATACACGTTACCCCAATTAAAATGATTGATATAGTTGACGAAAATACGTGCGTTGACGCGTATAGTAGAAAAAGCCTTGTATTATAATACGGGCGATTATTAAAGTTGATATTACTAACTCTTGTGAATGTTTTAATTAAAGGACACTCGCGTTGAAGACGACGAGAGTCAAACGAATTGTGGATACGATGATGGAACGGTCCGAAGTATGACGAGAGGAGCATGCTCACCGAGGACTAAATCGCGTAACGACCGCGAACAAGGTTAATGGCAAGGAACGCCCGTCGGGGCAAACATTACCAGGTGCACATTTTAAATAATCGCACAAATAGTAATATGCAACAAATAAGTAGAAATTGAAAGTTGCATATGTAGATTAAAAACTTGGAAAAACCCGAATAGAAAATGTATTCGGGATATTGTTTCCAAGAGAAACAAATAGAGGCGTTACTTACATAGGGCGTGATGTGAAAACTATAAAAAGGTCATGTGTGTCATGTGTTAATCGCTTACTCTGGCCAAGTAGGTAGTGGCATATGATACCATGAACTTCTTATGGCGGACACGTTTACATCCGATGTAGAAAGGGCGGGGTGAATGGGACTAACTTAAAAGTACCCAAATGAATCAAATGAGCAAAATAATTGATAATAATGTAAACGCACAGCCGGGTGACGGAAGCGTATTACATTAGGATGATGAGCCCGAGTGAAGGGACAAAGAAGCATGTAAAATGATTTAGACAAGTATTGGGAGGGAGTGTACTTACACTCGAACCCAGAAAACGCAAGCATGAAAAATGATTTAGACAAGTATTGAGAGGGAGTGTACTTACACTCGAACCCAGAAAACGCAAGCATGAAAAATGATTTAGACAAGTATTGGGAGGGAGTGTACTTACACTCGAACCCAGAAAACGCAAGCATGAAAAAATGATTTAGACAAGTATTGGGAGGGAGTGTACTTACACTCGAACCCAGAAAACGCAAGCATGAAAAATGATTTAGACAAGTATTGGGAGGGAGTGTACTTACACTCGAACCCAGAAAACGCAAACATGTAAAATGATTTAGACAAGCATTGGGAGGGAGTGTACTTACACTCAAACCCGGAAAATGCAAATATGTCCCTTAACGGGTCGTTTTTGTAAAACGTCAAACTTAAAGACAAAGTCGGAATATAAAAATGAAGCGAGGTCTTAATGCACACCGGGAGGGTTGCAATAATAACGACTTCGGTAAAACACCCGGTTGATGGGTAAGAATTAAACACATGCGTAAACCAAGAGACGTGAATGCGAGTTGAAAAAAAAATAAAGGACTTGGATTACGAGTTATGACTATAAAATCTCGTATATAGAAATTGTGAGTAAATATGTTCAACTATTCGAAGTCGAATGGGTTGAATAAAGAATAAAGTTGATTGTTTATAAGTGATGGATTTCACATTAATAGGTCAAACATGTTGAATACAATATAACGCCGAATGGCACAAATGAGCGCTAGCCAGATAAAGGTAGCGTTAAATGCAAGAGAATAATGAGCCCGGTATTGGGATATAACCAAATAAGAATAAATTATGGACTGTCAATATCCTGGTATGGATAATTGACAAAAGTTAAAGAGAAAATCCTAAAACTGAAACTTCGGTTTTAGTAAGAAATAATGTTTTTACAAACATAAATTCTGATAGGAATTTAAATAATAAATATGAAAGATACAAGTCTTGACACTGATAGGCGCAAGACAATACATTCGAAAAGTGATATTTTCGAAAATGAAAGGTTGATATAAATTAAACATGATGTGACATGATCACGGTCAAGAGATACATTGTGAAGTAGAATCACATTATAACCAGGCGAGTGGTAAAAAGAAACTGGACAAATAAGTCTAGTTAGTGAAACCGGTTAAAGTCAGCAATTCAAGTTAAGAAATTTGGTTCGCTTGTAAACGGTAAATTCGGTATAACTGAACCAAATAAATAAATTTGAAAATAAAAGGATTTGTTGCTAAAAGTGAAAGATTTCACTAGAGACCTTTAAACGGGTCAACGTAACGGATTCATAAAGAATTCGATAGTATATGAAAGCGATGGATATCGCTAAGTTAATTAAACTAGTGGAAATAACGAAATTACGTTATTTCAAGTTGCATTATGTCGAATGAGGGACGTAGATGTTTTGTAACCAAAAAGGTATTACCATAATTTTCTGGTAATACTAACAATCGATTAAAATATGAGCAATGCTCAATTGATTATTGAGAGCATATGCATGGAGTTAAACTCTATAAATTATGAAAGAAAAGGTTTCGAGGACGAAACCTCTTTAAGGGGGGTAGACTTGTAACACCCCAAAAACGGGTTTGGTAATCAAACCACGTTAACACTAAAAGACGGCTAAAGAACCGTTAGTGGTAAAAGTTAAGCCAGAAAATATTAGAATTTATATAACTAAATCTAATATTTAATAAAAAGAGAAAAAAAATGTGTTTGGGAAATAAAATTCGTAGAAGGCCCGAGTTAACGGGACTTAAACTAAACTTGGTCATAGATTCCCAAAACCCACTAATTTAATTAGTGATGTTTAACCTAGTTAATAAGCGGGGAATAATGTTGGAAATAAGTAGGTTGTGCCCTACTTAATTGACTAATCAAATTAGAGGGGCCAATGTTGTTAAAATTGAAACTTATATTATCAATTTTAATTAAAAACAAAACCCAACACCTCATTTGTGAGGCCTGGTCGAACAAGAACACAGGGGGCGACATATGCTCCCTACCAAACTTTAGAGCATGTCAAAATTGATCAGATTGAGGGTTCAAATCAGCTCCAAATCGATTTCCAAGCACGAATTAGTGATCACCTTGTTGAGGGGATCACAAGGTATGCAAAATTCTTGTATTTTGATTCATCTCAAGTTCTAGGTTAATTGTGAAAAACTGAAATTGAGCTTGATTGTATCATGCATGAATGAAATTAGAAGGGATATGGTGTCTAGGGATGAACCCTAGGTGAAATCTTGTTAAAAGATTTCATGTTAATTATAGAGTTCATAATCATCATTGTAGGTGATTAATGAACTTGAAGAAAACTTGATAAACCCTAGAATTGATGATCTTGTTCTAGCATAATCTGAATTTTATGAGTAAAATTCAGAAATATGGATGTTAAGACTTGTGTAAAATTGTTTAATTGAAGTTAATTTAGATGATAATTACAAGTCATAAACTTGGTTTTGATGATATAAAAAATCTGACCCGCTAGGTGTTTGATGAAATGCCTAAGTGAGGATTAAAATGCTAAAAGTTGGGTAAAAACGCAGATTTGATTATTATAAAGAATTATGCGTTAAAGCTTATGAAAAATGGGTTTAGGATGATTTAATGAAATTTATGTTGTATTGGTGTTTATAAACACCATACTAACTTGTATGAATGAACTACTTGAACAAAAAGGGAAATTGTTAAGAATTCATACTTGATTTGAAGTGGGTCTTGACATAAGAATTAAACTCATGATTTATGATTTAGTTCAATAAGAAAGTAGTCAAAGATTCATAAGGTGTGAAAGTCATGATTTAGAATGACTAATCTAACAACCTTGTGAATGATGGATGATAGTAGGCGCTTAACAAGCTAGGTGAAGCTTGGGGAGAAAGCGGGTCGATCGAAGCAAGTGAGAAAAGAAAAGCGTAATTCGGATGCAAGGTAAGTGAAACTTACACCTTTTGTAGAATAATTAGTTATTCTATAAGTTTTAAATTCGATAAAAATAATATTGGGAAATATGGATTTCCGACGAAATTGATACGAGTCGGGACATTCGCAATATTTGGTAAAAACCAAGATGAGGGGTAAACATGGGAAAATGGTAATATGGCCGTAAATGATAAGCATACAATGAATCTGGAAATGTTACCGTATGGGGTAACTCATATTAAGGAAAGGGATAAAATGGTAATTTAGTCGTGTGCCGACAAATATAAGTAAAAGTTATAAGGCACCCTACGGCGTAAGCCGAATTGGGTTAAATAACGAATTGGTATAGATATGTATATATATACCATTCTAAATTGAAATGCAAAATGTTTGGTCGTTTAGACCAAACGGGTCAAAGGGTGACTTGTAGTGCCATTTGACCAATGAAGACTAATAAGTATGTGTCAAGTCTTATGCTTACAGGATAATAATGGTTTATGGATTAAAATGCTACGAATTAGCATATTATAGAGGCAAGGTATCGAAACGGGTCAATAAGTTGACCAGAGCCAGGTACACATAATTATGTTGTAGTTAAAAGTGCTATTTTGGTCAAATAATTTGAGAGAGAGTCCTTCGTCATAAAAGGACTAAAATCGACCAAAACGTCCTTGTAGGCTAAATGGGACAATCAACCCTTAAAGGTTGTATGGAAACGAGTTTTATGACAAAGTAAATACTTAGAATAAGTATAGAAGCTGAAAGAGGTATTATATTAGCCATATAGCACTATTTGAGCTTTTGCCGTAAAATGACGATTCGAGAGGTAAAACTTGGTTTATATTGATCACCACATTAAATCTACCTTAAATACAGTTGTGGTGGGAGATTATAGGATAAGAAATGTGGTAATGGAATGCTAGAAGCAATCGAAAGCTATTTTAGGCTCGAAAGTGCTTAAATACCCTTAACGGGTCAAAATAAGCATACGAGCGAAAACGGGTTTAAATTGTGAAATAAACTTGTGATTAGAACCTAATATGGTAGTTAATATCAATTTGAAGAAGTGTAGGTGATGTAGGAATCAAACAAATATGTTTGTTTGATAAAATGCATAAACGGGTAAAATTTGATAATAAGGTAACGAGTCGAAGGCTTGAAAGTCTCAAAATTTATTTATGTTGGATGTTGGATTTTAACTCCATAAGATGGATGATTAAATTACGGACGCGTAGGAAAAAGAATCGGGTAAAACGGATCAATAACGAAGAAGTTATGGCCGTTTCCGTGAAATCAGATCGTGCTGAGTATGTACAGCATCAGCTGAACAAACTGGCTGTGAAAAACAGGGCTAGGCGTGACGCCTAGGCCCTTGGCGTCACACCTAGCCCCCTAACTCCGAAAATTGTTAATTTTTGTCATTTTTAACCCCTGTACTTGTTTGAACTTAATATTTGACTATCAAAACTAACTTTTAAGTTGGTTTTGATCATAGGTGAATGCCAAGAGTGCACGGATGAAGATCAAGCGTCGAGCAAGAACCGAACACGATTACGAAATAAGCTTCCGCACTATGTATCGCTATTATGTTAAACGAAGAATGTACACATGATATGTTGTACACTATTTAAATTGTAAAAAGTTTTAATAAACCCGTAATTTCCAATGCATATGTAATCTTAATTACATGACTGTTTTTCGTAAATGATACGTTAAACCTTAATTTATAAGAACGGGTGTTACAAATTCCAAATCAAATTTCAGTCTACGCAAATTCCAATTCCATTACATTCCATATAACAAACACAATCTAAGGGCATTGTAGTAAAATATATTTCTCTTCTCTCTTGCGAAATAAATTTCTTATAACTATTATTAGGGAGATGATCAAATAGGATGTTTAAGTTGGCTAGGAAAGCTAGGAAGCAATAAGATTATGACATGTGGCAAAATTTAAAAATAAAGGGAAGGGTATTTTAGTCAATTTTATTCAATCTTCTTCCTTCTTCTCTCCCAGTAACTTCAAAACCCACCATCTTCAACATTTTCTTTACTTTCTATCTCAATAATCACTACATTATAGTGCGATTTTCGTCACCAATCAATGATTCAAACACCCAATCAACGTGTTCTTCAATTTTTTTTGAAGAAACCCAGTTTAATTTCATACAATATCTCATTTTTTTACGTGATTTTGAAGCGAATCACTTGATTCGTACGGTTCGATCGCTGATAAGTGTTTCTAGCATTCAAATTTCGTCAATCGTTGAAAAAATATGAAGAAATCGGCTTTGATCTATGTAAGAAATTTTTAATTGCATTTTTACGATCTGGGTTTTGAAATAAGTTATTGCGTTTTACAAAGTAATGAAAAACCACTTTTTCTTTTGTATTTTCAGTCCATTATGTTTTAGAAACAACACATTTTATTGTGTTTTTAGTCTATTGCGTTTTAGGTAAAACACATTTTTATGTGTTTTTTGTCCATTGCGTTTCAAGTAAAGCACATTTTTTTTTTCTGTTTTCTTGCCATTGCGTTTTAGAAAAAGACATTTCTATGTGTTTTCTAGCCATTGCATTTTAGAAATAAGACATTTCTTTGTGTTTTTAGGCCATTGCGTTTTACAAAAAAAAAAGATATTTCTTTGTGTTTTTCAGCCATTGCGTTTTAGAAACAACACATTTTATTCTGTTTTTAGTAAATTGCGTTTTAGGTAAAACATATTTTATGTTTTTTTAGTCCATTGCGTTTTAGGTAAAATACATTTCTTTGTGTTTTTAAGTCATTGTGTTTTAAAAACAAAACATATTATTGTGTTTTTAGTTCATTGCGTTTTAGGTAAAACACATTTTATGTGTTTTTAGTCAATTGTGTTTTAGATAAAAGTCATTTTTTGTGTTTTCTGGCCATTGCGTTTTAGGGAAAATGAGTAAATTACAATTTTTGCCCTTTATGTTTACACCAAATTGCAGGCGGTGTTCTTTAGTGCAAAGTTGACAAGTTATGTACTTAATGTTCCAAAATGTTGCACGTTATGTCCTTTATGCCAAAGCCAGTTATATTTTTTGGTTAAATATGGTCATGGGCATTCTTGTCATTTCACCTCCTTAGGGACTGTTTTGTAAAACAAGTTATATTAAAGGACTATTGTGTAGATAATAAAACGTTTATAATTAAAAAAATCTGCACTCTCAATCTCTCTCTCTAAACTCCCTTTCTCTCTCTCTCTCTTCTCTCTCTATCATCAGTTCTCCACCACCATAAATATCCCAAATCTGACCCAATGATTGCAGGATAACCAGTGTTGACATATAGATTTGGTGAGTTGGATTCATATGAACTTGAATTCTCAACAAACAGAAGTTAAAAGTAATGTCAATATTTCTTCAAATATTCATACACCAACAGATTCAGTGAAGAAACAAAACCCACAACCCAATTGACAACAAATCAAAGAAGATGTAGTGTTGTAAACTCATTAACAAGGCAAAGAAGATTTGGACACACCAGTGGAGCTTGAAGCCGAAAAGCCCTTTGTTTAACAACATTAGAAGACCTTTCAGGTTCAGAAAATCTAACCCACAATTGCACCAATTTCATACACACAAATAGATTTAGGACTTGTATCTATCTCAGATCAAGAAAAACGAGAGACAAACAATCTTGAAACAGATATGGGGTTACAATAATCGAGAATAAAAGGACAAATCAAATAATTAAACAAAACCCTTTTGTAATTTTATAAAAAATGGTAACACGAGCTGTGTGTGTGCTTGGAATTAGAAATTTTGAAGCGAATTGAACAAACAAAACGTGATATGGGGAAGCTATTTTGTTGAACCGAGAAATCACATATGGTATTGTGCTGATTTTATGGTGGCGGTGGTGGCTAACGATGGCGGTTGGTGCTGACGGCGGGGTAGTGGTGGCTAATGGTGGTGAGGAACTGATTGAGAGAGAGAGATAGAGAAAAGAGAGAGGGAGTTTAGAGAGAGATTGAGAGTCCAGAGTTTTTTTTTATTATAAACTTTTTATTATTTACACAATAGTCCCTTAATATTACTTGTTTTACAAAATAGTCCATGAGGAGATGAAATGACAAGAATGTTCTCATCTGCAATGCACATGACCAGATTTAACCAAAATATCTAACTGGGTTTAATTTAAAGGATATAACGTGCAAGATTTTGAAACAGTAAGTACGTAATTAGCGCAAAATTTGTAATTTAGAAACATAAAGGACAAAACTTGTAATTTACTCTAGGTAAAAGACATTTCTTTGTGTTTTCTGGACATTGCGTTTTAGAAATAATACTTTACTTTGTGTTTTTAGGCCATTGCGTTTTACAAAAAAAAGACATTTGGTTGTGTTTTTCAGCCATTGCGTTTTAGAAATAACACATTTCTTTTGTGTTTCTAGTCTATTGTGTTTTAAAAACAAGGCATTTCTTTGTATTTTTTTCTCAATTATGTTTTAGATTAAAGTCATTTTTTTATGCTTTTGTCAATTGCGTTTTACGCATCTGGGTTTTCGAATTTTTTTTTCAAAAATATAGCAATAGTATACTCGTTTTAAGATAAAAAACACTCGTTTTTTTTTGTGCAATTTTCATTAAAAAAAAGTATCGTATGAAAGAGTTATTAACGTTTAAAAAACCGGGAGGGGGGGGGGGGGGGAATTGGAGGAGAGAGAAACTATTGCTTTGTATTGACTAGAATACCTCTACACAAACTCACACGAATCATTCTTTTTATCAATTATACTCATTTAATCTAAGCCCTAATTAATCAATTGATTGTCAAGATTACTTATTAGCCTTCCTAGCAAAAAAAAAAAAAAAAAAACTTCCTATTATATCCTGACCCACTATTATTATACCATATTCTTTTTTTTAAATAGTATACCACAAAATAGACAGTCGTCTTATATTAAAAATAACTAACGTCTTTTATTAGACATACATAATATGAAATTGCATGGAGACAACTTTTCCAAATTACAAAATGTAATATAAACAACTACATATATGTAATATGAAAATTCCTTCTAAATTGTACATATTATATATATAATTGTTTATATTATACATTGACAGCTTTGATGGTATGCTGGGAGAGCTTTCACACAAGGTCTGTGATTTTGAGAGGCACGTGATTTAAAAGAAAATCAATATATATGTTATTTTTTTAAATAGTAAACATATACCAATTCCAATATAGGCCCGCTTACAAATAATTTTTTATGGTTTATAATTTAGCCCGGTTGGCATTAGGTTTATTGAGCTTAATACTGATTTGATTTTTATTTTTAAATAATAATAAAACTATGGACGGGCACATTTTTTCAAGCTTGAACAGGGTACGTGAATTTTTTGAGACGCCTCTAATATTATATATATACATACATACATACATACATACATACATACATACATACATACATACATACATACATACATATATATATATAGGGTGAGAGTTGGCTACAAAGTCCATTTTTCCTACAAAGCGTACAAAGTCATAAAACACCACAATTTCAGTCATAAAACACACTCAAAACCCAGAAATAACAAAGTGTAGATTACTAAAACGCCATATATGTGGGTTTTGTGTTGTGTTTTTTTATGATAAGTCTTTGATTATAGAATGACTAACATTAGTGTGTTTTATGTTGATTATCATGTTGTGTTTTATATTGATAGTTTTACGATGGTGTGTTTGAAGTTTTTATGGACTTTTAGGGTTTAGATATTATGTTTTAGTGATCTTCGCTCTGTTATTTGTAGGTTTTGAGTGTGTTTTAAGGCTGAAATTGTGGTGTTTTATGGCTTTGTACACTTTGTAGAAAAAATGGATTTTGTAGCCGAACCCCCTATATATATATATATAGGGAGCCGCTAGAATGAGAACCACCACGAGTTATGAGAACCGCGAGAACCACGTGCCACGGAGGGGCGTTGACCACGATTTTTTTTACAACTAGATCCGTATATTTTAACAACATTCGTAAAAAAAAAATTCAAACGGCGCGCCCGAGGGGGTGGTTTTTTACACCCAAAGTTTGGTGTTTTTATTATTTTTTTGTTTTTTCTTTTTTTTTTTTTTACAAACTTTGGCTGTAAAAAACTACCCCCTCGGGCGCGCCGTTTGAAATTTTTTTTTTACGAATGTTATTAAAATATACGGATCTAGTTGTAAAAAAAATCGTGGTCAACGCCCCTCCGTGGCACGTGGTTCTCGCGGTTCTCATAACTCGTGGTGGTTCTCATTCTAGCGGTCCCCTATATAGCGGTCCCCTATATATATATATATATATATAGGGGAAGGTTTAAATGAGAATGCTAAATATTGTGAGAACCGTGAGAACAAATGAAAAAACCGCGAGAACTTGGTAAAAAACAATTCAAATTCAAAACTTTTTTCTACACTTATCATTATTATTCGAATACAATGTTAGAAATTTAATTTATACGTTTAAATTTACACGAATTCGTAAATAAAGAAAATTTACACGTGTAAGTTTGCCATTTACACATGTGTAAATTTGTTATATTTACACATGTGTAAAAAATCGAAAAAGAGTGATTTTGGAAAGAGAAACGGATTATTTGATATTGTAAATTCTTTTTTTTTTTTTTTGATGTTGTATCTTAATTGCAATGAGATTTGTATTAAAAAAATTGGTTTTGATTGGTTTATTCATTCGTTCTCACGGTTCTCGTAATATTTAGCGTTCTCAAGATAACCCTCACATATATATATATATATATATATATATATATATATATAGAGCCGCTAAAATAGGAACCACCCCCAGTTGTAAGAACCGCGAGAACCACTCTCAACCAATTAGATTCAGCCACTCCAAATGGTAGTTTGGTCATTTACTACCAAATGTCATTTCCCTATATATCTCCTCATTTATTATGGTCAGATCATCCTCTTTCTCTCTCATCTATTTATTGAAATTCAATAAATCATCTCTCATTGTCTCTCTCTCTCTCTCTATATCTCTCTCTTGAAGTTGCAGAACTTCTTTGAATCTTCTAAAGTTGCAGCCGACAAACCCTAACCCAAACACCTTTGTTCCTCCCTCACCCTCCGATGAACAGGCAGCCACCACACCCCCACACCGGCGACCCCCAAACCCCGCACCCACTCCGGCGGCCCCCTCGTTTCTCCGACGCGATCTATGATGTTGTGGTTGTTTGGTGTCCCGATCTATGATGTTGGTGTCCTTCACCCCCTAATCTCTCTCTCTCTCTCTCAAGATTGTTCTAACACCATACAAGTTACGGTAGTGGTTGGTCGGCGGCGGTGGTTCTAACAGTGGGTTAGTGGGTTAGTGGCTTGTGGTGGCGGTTCGGCGGCTGGGTGGTGGTGGGTCGACGACAGGTGGTGGTGTGTGATCTAGCATCGATTGCGGTGGTGGTTCAACGTCTGGCTGTAGTGGGGTCGTACAGCACCGCCCCTTTCATCCATTTATGGGTTTAGTTGATTTTTCTGGTGATTCTTGGCCTGTGTTCTTGATATGTGTTATTGAGTGATGATGATGATGATACCGATGGTATTTTGGTATGTGTTCTTGATTTTTCTGGGTTTACTTGATTTTTCTGGTGATTCTTGGCCTGTGTTCTTGATATGTGTTATTGAATGATGATGATGATACCGATGGTATTTTGGTATGTTGGTATTTTGATCTCTGTTTTGATTTGGTATGTTGGGGATTTTGATCTGTGGGTTTTGATATGGTCGATTGGGTGGCGATGATGAAAAAAAAAACTTTGATTTAGATGACGATGGCGCGGCAAGGACGGCGGAGGGTAGGTTTTTTGAACCTCCAACCCCACTTTTGCAGCCTTTTGATTATCGGATAATCTGAGCCAAACCCCGTTTTATTTTCGAGATACACTTTGTTTTGATGTTTTTTCATTCCCCCCCCCCCTAGTCGATGATGATAACGATAGATCTGAGACACCTCCTTAGTGTGCGATTTCTGGTTTCGTTCGTTTTTGCGTAAAAAAGTTTTTGTAAAAAAAAAAAGTTAACCGGAAACTTTTTAACGTAAAACGTAAAAACATTAAACGTAAAAAGTTTTACGTAAAATGTAAAAAGTTTTACGTAAAACGTAAAAAGTTTTAGGTAAAACGTAAAACGAATTTTTTTTTAAGTAAAACGTAAAAAGTTTTACGTAAAAACGACGATTGAAAAAGTCCGGCGTGCAAAAACCGGCACGTAAAACGTAAAAACGTTAAAAAACGTAAAACGTAAAAAGTTTAACGCAAAACGTAAAATGTAAAAAGTATAAAAAATCTTAAAAAAATATGAATTTAAAAATGCGTTCAATAAAAAATTATGTTTAAAAAATAAAAACAAATATAATAATACAAAAAACTAATAAAAAACAATAAAGGCAAAAGGACAAATAGAGTCATTTTACTAAATTACTCTTTTGGATTAAAATATTAAAAACATAATAAGACAAAAAGCATTTAATATTATTTTTAGTTACTTTTAATCTCATCCATTGATCTTGAAAATCTAATGGCTAGGAACTGGTTCTCGCGTTTTTACAACTGGAGGCGGTTTTCATTTTAGCGGTCCCCTATATATATATGTGTGTGTGTGTAATAAAATAGAGTTAATTACATAGATGGACCATGTGGTTTATAGCAAGTTTCGCCTTTAGGTACTAACTTTTTTTTAACATGTTCAGGTTTCACAGTTTCAATTTTGTAACATCTTTGGGTACTAACATCAACCTTTGTTAATTTCTGTGTTAAATTTCAGTAAAATGACTAAAATACCCGTCCATTTTAAAAGGACCATTTATGTTATAAAGGCTAGTTCTCGCAGACCCTAGGTCAAGAGTTCGAGCCCGAGCCACCCCGGGTTTTAGTCCACCGTGTGTTACGCCAAAGAGATTCTCTCTTGTGGCGGCGCAAGCCCCTGCCACTGGCAGTGGGTGGTATGGTTTCCTGGGAAACGCCGCTAGCCAAACTCTGATGACAGCGTGGATCCGGTTAAGATAACATAGTCTGGCCAGAGTAGGGTTAGGGCTCTCTATTTAGGAGGGTGTGAGATCTCTCTCACAACAAGTTAAAGATTCTCAGCGTTCAAAAAAGAAGAAAACTCTATTTTTAATTTCAAGGAACATTTGTGCAGATTGATAACATTCAGCTACGCATAACTTGAACTGAAAACTGTTTTTCATCAACTTGATCAGAAATTGAACAATTTATTACCAGATTGATGCAGGTTTTTAAAGTTTAAGAAAATGTTGTGATAATAATTATGAGGCGTGAGTTAATTGCATGTAGAGAATTGAAAATGGTGAATAATATGGTGGAGAATTGAAAGCGGTGAATTATCGGGCACATGAAGGAATCGTGTGCTAACCAGTTTGAATTTAAACGACCGGTGTTTATTGGGCCTTTGGTCATTTGGTATGGGTCAGTTGCGCCGAAGTTAATAAGCAACACTTGGTCAGGAAGTTTCATATTATTTTATTTGAATTAACTGTACGAAATTCAAATTGAGTCGGTTCCTGATTGCTTAGTTTTTATCTTTAGAATATTGGTAGGATAAGGATAAGTAATTTCGTTTGGAGAGCGAGCTTGAATAGAATATGGGTTCCGGCTAAATGTAATATTTTCGTTTGGAGAGCGAGCTTGAATAGAATAGCCACGGTGGAAGCTTTAAAAAATCGGAACATTGGTTTAGTGGACGAAAACTGTAAGTTTTGTGGCGTTGGTTTAGAGACTGTGGATCACATCTTCACATCATGTATTGCTGCGACTACGGTTTGGAACCATGTTAGCAGGTGGTGTATTGTGGCTCCGATGTTTTTTTTTTCGAATTTAAGGATCTGCTGCATATCCATGAGCATGTCGGCTTCAAGGGTCCAAAGAAGGAAATCCTAAAGGGTTTGATAAGAATCGGGTGTTTGTGTATTTGGAAGGCGAGGAACGGAGTGGTCTTTAACAACAAAGAGGCTAAGATCGAAGACATTATTAGCAATATAAAAGCTTTGGGTTTTCTTTGGTGTAATAGTAGGCTAAAAGGTTTTTCGATTTCCTGGCAAGATTGGTGTAAATTTGTAAATATGTAGTTGTTTTGTTGGGTTGGCTGCCTTGGTTTTGAGGTTTGCCGTTGTTTTAATGAATTTTTCCTTTCAAAAAAAAAAGGATAAGTAATTTGAGTCTTGGTAGAATAAGGGTTATTTAATTGTTACTGTTGATGCACCTTTGTGTGGATGTGGTATGGTTCGGTTCGTCACGAATCAAGATCACATATTAACTTTCTCCTGTTAATATGTAAATAGAATGAATACAAATTGAAACAAGAATTTTTTTGTTTTTTTTTTTTGAAATATTCTTGATTTTAAATTAATCATGGGCCAAATTACATAAGGATAGCAGGTAGACGGGTAACAAACTGCGCCGCCATCCCCTTCTGAATAGAAAACCCTAATCTACTAAAAACAAAGCCTCGCCCCTGAGGGGTCGAAAAGTTACTGTGGACCACACGCTGAACTCTAGCCAAGAATCGAATCGCCTCCGGCGCCAAGGAGCCGAACGTGTCAAACGCCAGAGGGACAAAGGCATATCAAAATAGAAGGAAACTATATGCTCTCGAAATAGAGGTGTTTGGTATTGACTATGTGATATCGAAAGAGAGGTGTTTGGTGTTGATTATATGCTATCGACATAGACAATTAACATGTCTATTTCGATGTATATAGTCTTTATTCAACAAAGTCTGTTTCGATCCTATATAAAAGAATGCCTATTTCGATAATATATAAAGCAATCCTTTAAATGTGTTTCGATGTGGACAAGGGGCCCTATTTTCATGTGAACATGATGATAATAGACTCAAGCCTGTTTCGATGATGATGATAATGTTCAGTTACTTAAAGTTCTAGGCTGTTTCGATGAGAAGATACCTTGTGCCTATTTTTATATTGAACAACATGTTCAAAGCCTATTACGATGTCACAATGTATTTCGATGGCTAATCCTTGTTTCGATGTATTTCGTTTATATTGTTATGTTTTGATGTAAAGGCTCGGTATGTGCTATAAACACAGCAACCATACACATGGTTTCAAAAGAGAGTATACTTTCAGTAGAGAGAGAGCATTCTTGTAATTCCTTGTAACAACACTCCACTGAAATACACATTGAGCATTAAATAGTGATATATTCTTGTGTTTCTTGTGTTCTTGGGCTTGATTTGCACATAATCAAGGATTCCGCACTTGGTTTTGTGTTAAACAGCAAGGATTAGGTGATCTAGATCCTCCTCTAGGGACCTACAAGTGGTATCAGAGCTTTGGCTCGATTTCTTGTTGAAAACCGAGTTTCTGGTGCGATTTTCGAGTAGGTTTTCAGCTTTTCTTGGACAAAATTCAAAAACCCATCTTTTGTTGACTAAAAATACGAATTAAAACTCGAAAATCGTTGTTGTTTAGTGTCTTTTTTGTTTAAAACTTGTTTAAAAACTTTGGGGATTATCGAAAGTACAAGTTGTTTTGAGTTTTAACGTGAAAATTATAAAACACCATTTTTCCGGCGATAAGCTCTATCGGAAAACTCATCAGAAAAGGTGACCGGGAAAGTACATTTTGATCCGTTGATTTCATTGGTTGACCTGCAAGCTTCAGAGTTTCTTTTTTGTCTACCTGCATTGCCCAGATTTTGTCCTTCTCTTCTGCGTTATTGTCTGCTTGTTTTTCAGGTTGGATGGCGTGGTATAAAGTCCCTAAGACTAGAAGGAGTGGTTTGGCCCATCCCCACGGGGATGAGCCTCCACATAGGCGGCTCGTGGGGGATGGGCCTCCTTCAAAATTGAGGGGGATGGAGGATGGGGCTACCCCACCTCATTATTTTATAATTTTCTAAGTTTTACTTTATTAACTTAATAAAAACTTTATAAAAATTAACAAATACAACATAAATAAATTCATTTCATAACATAAAAAAAAATTACATTTCCTAAAAAAAAAATATTCCGAAAAATAAAAAAAATATTACATTTCCTAAAAAAAAAACTAAACTACTCGTCTTCGTCTTCGTCTTCGGCACCGTCCGCTACGTTAACGTTGTTCCAAATATGTTCTACCAAATCCTGTTGAAGGTTTATATGCGTGAAGTCGTTGGTTAGCGCGAACGAGTTTAAATCCTGTTGCGTCGGATCTACCGGGACAGTATTCCCGTAAGATGCATTCTCATCATACTCACAAATCGCCCGACCTTCGTCTTCAATAATCATGTTATGGAGCAAAATGCAAGCGTACATAATCAGGCGCAACCGCTTCGGTGTGAACGCACGTGCCGGTTGTTCAAGGACGGCCCATTTTTTTTTAAAACACCAAAACAACGTTCGATGTCTTTTCTTGCACCTTCTTGACGCTTGGCGAATTTTTTTCTTTTTTCGTTCTCAGGATATGAAATAGTCTTGACAATTGTAGACCAAGACGGATATATTCCGTCAGCAAGATAATACCCGCGTCTATACTCAACCTCTGATACTGTAAAACGGGTCTCCGGTCCGATTCCATTAACGACATCGCTAAAGATCGTCGATTGGTACAACACGTTGAGGTCGTTGAGTGAACCAGGGAGCCCAAAGAAAGAATGCCAGATCCACAAATCTTGTGACGCCACGGCCTCAAGTATTAAGGTTGGATAGCCGTGATCACCTCGCGTGTATTGGCCTCGCCACCCAGTCGGGCAGTTATGCCACGCCCAATGCATACAATCAATGCTACCAAGCATTCCCGGAAACCCGTGCCTTGCTTCATGAGCTTGGTACAACTGTTGAACATCATACGCGTTTGGTTTCCGCAAATATTTTTTGCTATACAGTTTCACCACATTATGGCAAAACCGATACAAACATTCCCGCGCGGTTCTTGCCGACATCTGTAAGTACTCGTCCAACGCGTCGGCCACTGTCCCGTACGCCAGTTGGCGAATGGCCGCAGTAAACTTTTGTAACGTGGTGAACCCTTCATAATTACGAGCATCGGGTCGTTGAGTGAAAAACGGGTCTAGCCCCGCCAAATCATCAGCAATCCGTGTGAATAAACGGCGACTCATTCGGAACCTTCGTTTGAAAGTGTCGGCGTTGTAAAGGGGTGCATCAGAAAAATAATCGTTAACCAATTTCTCGTGCGCTCCTTCGCGGTCTCTGTTAACCTGTATTCGTCTGGTAATAACGTTTTCAGACGAGTCCTCTTCCTCTTCAAAAAAAACCTGCGCCGCCTTTACCACAGCGTTTGCGAAAAACATCTCCTCTTCATCCGAAGAAGAGCCGGACCACCAAGGATTAGATGCCATTGTGGATGAAGAGATATTTTTTTTATAAAAGATTGATATAAAAATGGGAGTGTTTTTTTTATAAAAATGGATGAGAATGGGAGAAGAATGGGTGAAATATTGAAGAATTGGTATAAAGAATGGGTATATATTTAAATTGAAAAAGGTTTTTTTTTTTTTTTTTTTTTTTTTTTTATTAAACTAGCCGTTATTAACGGCTATATACTTCAAAGATGGCACGGCGAGCCCGGCTTGGGTTTGCTGGTGAGGACGGGTGGGGTGGAGGGGGGCGGTGTGGGGGACCGGCGCCGGTCCTAGCCGGGCCTCAGCCGGCCCCCACTCCTTCTAGTCTAAGGGCTTTATCACGTCACGTCAGATCTATGTCAACGTCACGTCATATGGGGGGCTTTAAAGCCCCTTCCTTTAACTTGCATGGTACGGTATAAAGCCCCCTATTAAACAAAATTAAAAGAAAAAGATTTTATTGGTTGAAATGATGTGGCCCACACCTGCACACACCTTTAACCTCCGTTGGCACGTTGGCGAACAAACTATGGCGCCCATGTTTCAATCCGGCGGTATGGGTAATGGCGCCCCGAGGAGCGCTATCGGTGGTGAGATGGCAGGGTGGTGCCCTCTATACCCTCCGGCCTCATGGTGAAATATATCCATCGAAACACTTTCCTTCGAAATACCATTTTCCTTCTAAACACAATTTTATTTCGAAATTGATCTAAAGGAATTCACTTTCTTCGAAATTCACCTAAAAATGAAACAGACCTAAAAAAGAAACACCTCCATTTCCTTCTATTTCGAAACTGACATGCATTTTATTCTCATTTAATTCCCATTTTTCTTTAAATACAACTAGGTTTAAAGAAGTTCGCCACGTTGCGGCGAATTTCTTTTATTATTTAGTCTGTGTTTACATGTGTTTTGAAATCACTACGAGCGTGTTGCGAACAAAACTGCTGACAAAAAAAGTTGTATGGTAACGACGTTGTTCGTATGAAACCCGTTGTCAGAGATGAGCAAATTGTTCTAGGTACCGGTACCAAATTTGCCGAACTGAAAGATCTTAAGTACCAATTCGGTACCGACTTTTGTCGTTCCTGGTACCGGTTCACTACCGTTTTTTACCTTCATATACCGGTACCGTAACCGTTATTTTCGGTATCAGTACCGATTCTGTATCGGTTGGCACCGAGCTTATCCCTACCCCCAAAAATAAAAAAAAAAAGTTAGAAGTCGAAGAAAATCAACAAAAAAAGGTTGTACGATACCGTTGTTCGTACGGTAACCGTGATCAGGGATGAGCAAATGGTACCGGGTAGCCGCACTGAATTTCCCGAACCAAGAGATTTCCAATATCAATTCGGCACCAACTTTTGGCGTTTCTGTATTAGTGCCGGTCTTTACCTTCATGTACTAATACCGAACAGTACCGTACCGGTATTTTCAATAATAGTACTGGTTCGATACCGGTTGACACCAAGCTTATCCCAACCCTGATATTAAAAAAAGGATTAAAGTTAAAAAGTTAAGAAAATAACTATTATTATAATATTAAAATAATAAAAGTATTAAAAAAACTATATATTATTATAACTAGTTGATTTTCCAACCCCGCGTTGCGGCGGGGATCCAATGTCTGCAAAACACGTGCCCACAACGGCAAGCAGATACTAAATATCAAAACATAGATAAAAATGACGTAGTAATGATAGTTACTTCGTAAAAAAAAAACGATTTTAAATAATCTGATATATAATAGTAGGACCACACTTCTATACGTTGGAAATTCGGTTGTTTTCAGTTCAGTTATGACGTTACTAACACTTTAAAATATTGATGAGCTCGGTAGCGGTAATGGCACTGAAAGTACCGATCCCGAAAATAATCAAAATTAGGTACCGGCACCGAAAATGCTTGGTACTATACAGTATGGTATTTGAAGGTAAAAATAAGTAAATACAGGTATGGTGCTAGACCGGTGTCGAACCTAAAGTAACGATTCTGAAAACATCAAAAGGTGGGTACCAAATTGGCATCGAAAATGATTTGGTATAGTAAATTTGGTACCGATACGATACCGGTTTGATTACAGGATTTGATACCATTTGTTCATCAATAATTTAAATATCCATATTAATTTTACATGTTACAGTCCATTCATTATAGAAAAAGACAAAAAAGAAAACAAAAGAAGTTGTGTATATAAAATCTCATTCAAACGAAATATAATTTACTTACCACGTGTGAAAAACAATCTAAACGGTGCAATTACTTGCCTTGCTACGTGGCATGAGCTCGAAGATGATGTTAGGAATGAGCTCGGTACCGAAAACCCCCAAAAGTGGGTAGCGGTACCGAATATACCTGGTACGGCACCGGTAGGGCACCAGTATTTAAGGGTAAAAACCGGTATCGAAAATGTAAAAATTCGGTACCGAAAATGTACCCGGTTTGATAAATTCCGTACCAGTACCGATACCGATACCATTGGCTTATCCCTTTGTAGTGTTACTGTTCATTTGGTTTTGTTTTTAATGTATAGGTAATATTAAAATCACTATTCATTTCAATTCGTTTATTAATATAAGTAATATATAGTAATAGTAATATATAGTAATAATAATATAGTAATATATTGTAATAGTAATAATAATAATTCGAAAACACCCTTTTATATCTATTTCGATTCCCATCCACCACACTCTATTTCGAAACAATCCTTATAATTTGCATAATTTATATTTCTAACACCCCAACATAGTATTTCGATCCACAGAATATTAAACCTGTTTCGCTTCGCTGTAGGTTGTTTTTGTGTTTTCTATTTTGTCATCGAAAATACACACAAAATATTACATTGAGTTTTAAAGGTTTATGGTTAAACAGATCCAACACGGAGGGCCCATTATTGAATGAGGACATAAAAGTTGGATAATATATTAATTCAAAAGCCTTAATATTTTTTGGGCCAATCATATAGTTTCTCAACAGGCACATCTCAATATCTATTGAGCCCATTATCATTTGACTTTCATAAGCCCAGATCGTTTTTATTGTACTAGATTTGATTTGATTTAATCTAGTGGGTCGCTATCCAAACGTCCGTTTGAAAGTTGAGTGTTGAGAGTTGTTGAGTTTAGTAATTTTTCGCGAGTTTCTAATTTCGATTAAATGGCAACCAAGCTGTGGGATTGGTCAAAGAACGCAAGCCCCCCACAACAAAGTCATTCTTCGACATGGGCTCAAAGGTGTTAAGGACTTCCATTCTCAGATAATCCTCCTCCACAAAACCCAGAGATGTATTTTGGAAAATGTGGTGGCATCGGTAGTACACCACAAAGTAAACCGAAAATGGCAACTAATCTTTATGGTTGGATTCCTAATGCAAATACGGACAATACGTATACGCGAAGGGGTTCAGTGCCATCTTGGTTTCAGGCTACTATACCGTCAAATAACCTTCCACCACCAAAGATCAATCATTGGACTAAATCTACTGTCGATTGTGATCCGACAGTACAGTTGGGGAACGGTGGTCAAACAAGAACCGCGTTTTATGCCGAAATTGTCAAGAATGTCAGCGATGGTGAGTCCTCGGAAAATGATGATAGTTCCGGACATGGAAGTAGTTCAGATGAAGATGTTACAAGTTCAAGTGATGATGGATCCGAATATCCATCGAGGGAGGTTGTTAGTTCTGAGGCAGGTGGATTAATGTATGGGGGTGAATCCAGTTAGGTAAGTGTCGATAATTCTGTTTGTTCTAAGTCTATTAAATGTGATAAGTGTGTTGAGGTATGTATTAAACTGATTGATTTGGATAGTAAGTATGACTTGACATTTATCCACAATCAAAAACAGATTGTGGATCTCTCAAAATGCACAGAGGCTAATATGGTGCTTAAAATTATGAAAAAGAATTTAAAACCATAATTGAAACCTTAAAGAACGAACTTTTCTAGCTAAAGAAAACTGTTTCAAGAAAACAAACTGCAATTAATAATTACATTACCATGCTCGAGGAAACAAAAAGGGATGTGCTAAGTGTGAAAATGAGGCAATCCAGCTTAGGTTGGATAGCTATTCCAACTCTCGGTATGTGTTGGATCACGTCATTAGCATACAAAAAGAGAAAAAGGGTATCAAGTGCATTGGGTATAATAAGTGTCCTCCGCCGGTTAGACACAATTATACCAAGATGCCTGATGAGGAGGATATGCCTCGTTTTGAGCCGTCAGTTTATTTAGACATTGAGGAATTCACGGTTGGGCTCAGATACAAAAAGGACATACCCTCCAATCAAGCTCAGCCAGCTGATGTCAAAGACTCCATAACTGTACAGAATCAGGATCCTCCAGTCATTGTTGAGGATTGTGATAATTCGGATGATGGGTCAAATGAGGACGAAGCTAGGCAGTCAAACACGGTGACAGAATAAGCAAACATACCTCTCAAGAATCACATTTTTTGTGATCCTCTAGCAAAACCGTGTGTGACTGCTCCTGTTAAGCATGCTGAAGCTTGTGGTAAAACTTGTGAAAGCGCGAGCTTGCTTTACACGTTGATTGGTTCTGACAAGGTTTACTCAAACAAAGATTTTCCCATTCAAAATGTAAATCAATATTTGATTGATAAAGTGTTTGAGGACTCAACCAGTAAGTTTTTGGGAAAGTCAAGCCCAAGAGTTGTAGTAACTGATGTGTGCAAAATGTAACATATAAATTACATCAAATAAGGCATAAAACTAACCCTTTTTTAGTACTAATGTTGGAAAAATGTGTTTTTGTCTTCCTTTTGAATTTACAGTACCAAATGAGCTTAAACAAGCAAAATGAACAAATATATAGCCAAAACCAACATAAATACAAAGAAAAGGAATAAACGTGACATGCCTGACCCCTCAACAGCATCCCCAAAAACAAAAACAAGAAACAGAAGACTGACCACGGGGCCATGCCCACTGGACACGGGGGCGTGGTCAGCTGCCTGCAGAAAAGACAAAGTTGTGGAAGCTTTTACACCCACAACGGGGGCGTGCCCAGCTCAGCACGGGGCGTGGTCAATGCTAAGATACACAGAATCTTGCAAAATCTTCATAGTACAGATACGCTTCTGCCCACGGGGCCGTGTCCGCTAAACACAGCCGTGTGGAGCCCTATGCTGACAAATGCATTTAATGAAGGAAGAGAAAAGGATGGCCACGGGGTCATGCCCGCTGGACACGGGGTCGTGGCCGGGGTTCTGTGCAGGCTATAAATAGGGGTGCTTGGCTCACTTCAAAGGCATCCCTTGGCAAACCACTACTCTCCCATTTTGCCACCACTCCACCACCAACACCCACCACCATTATCCATCATCCACCTTTAGAGTGTGTAATAGTCTCGGGATCCAAGATTGATCGTAAGAGTTCTTGCTAATCAAAGGCCATGTTTGGCTAAGCCTCTTACATCACCTGGTGAAGACAAGTCTTTTATGTATTACTTTTGATTTTTATTCTTTCGGCACTTTTTATTTGGTTTTGTATTAATGAATTTAAAAACTATTTTCTTATGTTGAAGGTGAATTTTCGTTATCTGTAGGATCGTTTTGTGACCCAAACGAGTCGTTCAGAAGAGATTTTATCAGTTTCAGATGCGGAAACTAAGAAACTGACTTTGAAACAGCTTGAATATCACTTTAAATCTCTTGTATATTGATTTAACAGCTATTACATTCACGAGATATACCGGCAGCACTTCGGTATCGATTCTAGACTTTCTCCTTAATCGCTTCAAATGACAACTCATGACATCTATTTATAATTCTAGCTAGTTCGCTTGAAACAACATATACACGTTCAAGCGGTCATGTTCAAGCGAACATACATATTCAAGCGGCCTACAAGTCAAGCGAACATAACAACTCTTTTCAAGCGAACATGACTGTTTTGTCTTATATGAACATTCAACTTTCGTGAGAAGTTGCACATGATGATGTAATCTTTATGATTTCATCATTGAACATAATGACATCATGCTGAATTAAATCCACAACGAACCCAAGACTCGATATTAAGACGATGACGACAGATGTATGCACCAACAGACCCCCCCTCAGATGTTGACGAGTCTTAAGTGTTGAGTCTTTGCATCTTCAGTCTTTATCAGTCTTAACGCTTTCTAAAATATCTCACATTGTAAGCATCCTCAAACTTTATCTCCTTCTCCTCTTCAGCATCAACAGACTCCCCACGAACAATCTCTACTCGGATGTCTTCAGACTCCCCCTTTCGATATGCTGGGATCGCAGTCTGGCATGTTGAAATCACACATTCCTCAGGTATCGGAACCTGGCTCTCTATCATTCAGATAACCTGCACATCCTCTACCTCACAATAAATTTTCTGATGATAACTTGTAAAAACAATCTCACCATCTAATGAACAACTTGAAGGAATTATACAATCAAAGAATGATTTTAAAATGTTAATCATTGATGAACCACTTGAATATATATCATTTTTATTTTCAAAAGAACACACTCTCCCAAACCTTCTGTTCATCACGTTTAGCACTCGGAATTTTGAAAATTAGCTCTCCAACACCAGTTGTCGAAAATCTTTTTGAATTTTTCAAAATTTATGCTAAAACACACTAAAATCTTTTTGGATTTTTTCAAAGTAAAGAAATGCAGAGAAGAAATATTTACAAACAATATTTTTGTGAGTTTGTGTAAGAGGATCATATCAGTTTATGAGACACATCACCAACACCGTTAAGCTTTATACATTTTAAGTTCTAAACGATTCACTTAGATTGTCAGTATACTGATCCACTTAAATTTTCACACAAAGTTCAATTGTTTCGAGATACGAGATTAATGTCTTAAGATACTTAAACTCAATCATGTGTCCCACCTCAGAATATACTCCCGTATCCAGATCCCAATATTCAGTCTTACAGGTGAGTATACCACAGATGATATCTGTAAGGGGTTATAAATTATGAAGAATCACGAGAGCTCAGGTCAGAACAACCGTTTAGCAGAGAGATCATGACTCAACTTCTGGGTGTGTCTCCTTTAGAGGATCTTTTTTACAACAGCAATGACTATCAATTTTATTGTTTCATCAATTTGCTGAGGGCGGCGCTATATTTCAAGCATGCGGAAAGTATTCTCCGGGGACTAGGCCATTGCTTCCGCAAAATCAGAAGTCCCGGGATAATACCCCAGATATCACTGAGTATAAAGACCTAGTATCTCAGAAAGAGGGACCTTTCAAACAAGATTTCGGGGGTTAGCCATATATCCGAGAGATGTTTCCCCACGATATAAGCAAGTTTGAATTTTAGGTTTTGTTGGACCGTTGTACGACCTCTAAAAGTCAGTTAAGGTGTTCATCTCTGAATACAAAGGCGGAATCAATGTATACAAAGTCATAACAGCTTTGTTCCTCTTAATTTTCTTTCTATTAATGCTTTCTGAGTCTTTACAATGATTTTCGGACAAAAATTCAGCAGCACCTTGACTCACATACAATGACAACTGATCTCGCTTCAACTAACCTAACCACCTATTTATAGAGAACATGATTTCGCTTGAGACTTGTTCAAGCGAAATCTCTTAAGTTGATTTCGCTTCAAGCATTCACATACCCTCTCAAGCGAAATCTTGTGTTTAACACATAAAAACCCTAACTTAAACCCTATTGTGTAATCATTCAAACAATCCTAGACACAAGACTTGATAATGACGTAATCAGCAGACATTTAGTGCACCAACAGACTCCCCCTTGGATGTTGATGAAGTCTTTGGCTTCAAGTCTTTGTCTTTAACAATCTTCAAACATTGTAAAAACTCTCATCAATCTTTATCTTCAATCTTTAAACTTTAAACTTCAATCTTTCCTTTGACTGTTGATCCAGACTCCCCCTTTCACAGACTCCCCCTCTCGATATGCTAGGATCTGAGAAATCTGGTTCAAGCTTTGACAATTAACTTCCGTTGGAAATTATGAAGTCCAATCCTGTTACTTAACCAACAAACATAACCATTCTATCTTTTCAACAATAAAATACAAACTCAATCAGCTTTAATAATCCACTCAAGTATTCAGGTCCAAGTTAATGACCCTGATTACTCAATTAATCTACCAAGTCCAATTTAATGACCTTGGTTGATCTTTTGACGAATCAATACTGATTTTAAAACAACAATTTCAAACATTTTTTCTGAAAATAACAAGTATCAAGTTAATGAACTTGTTTTTGTCATTTCAAACAATTCAAACTTCTTCAAAGTAAGCTCTCCTCATTCTTCAGTCCAGAATCTCCTGCATCTGCTTCAAACATCTGAGAATCCAACAATCAACTTTCCACTTTGGTTTGTCGGAAAATAAAGCAGAAATAAAATCTTTTTGGATTTTATCAAAGTATTCTAAACTAAGAAATGAAATACAGAAAACTTAAATTGCAGAAAGTAAACAAAGTAAACTATTTACAAACATATTTTTGTGAACGTGTCAGGGAATCATATCAGCTTTTCAGACAAATCACAAGTACCGTTAAGCTATATTACATACTTAGAATTAAACAATTTACCTCGATTGTCGATATACTGATCCATCTTAAATTCTCACACAAATTTCAATTTATTCAGGATACGATTTAGATGAATTAAGAACTTAGATCATTCATGTGTCCCACCTCTTGAATATACTCCCGTATCCAGAATCCCAATAATCAGTCTTACAGGTGAGAATACTACAATGATATCTGTATATAATTTAGGTATGCGAGGGCCGAGGGATCTCAGATCGATACTTCCGTATACGCAGAGAGATATCAGCTTCGACTTTTCAGTGTGTCCTCTTTAGAGGATCTTTTTGCTTACAACAGCAGCATATATCAATTTTATTGTTTCAGCATGCTGAGGGTTTAATGCTGTGTTTCAAGCATTACAGCAAGTATTAGCCAGGGACTAGGTCAGAACTACCGTTCAGCAGAAGTCCCGGAATAATACCCCAGACATCATTGAGTATAAAGACCTAGTATATCAGATTAAGAGACCTTTCAAACGAGATTTCAGGGGTTACCTATATATCCAAGTAGTGTTCCCCACAAATTCACAAGTTTGAATTTTAAGTTTATATCCCGAATAAATCTACTAAATGTATGAAAACCTATCGACACATCCTCAGTAAGATTGTTTACCTCTTTTATACTTTTCAAATCTTTAGCATACTGTGATCGTCTAGCTGATGTACTATCATTTTCCCTATATACACAAGCTCTTTTTCATTTTATCATGTTTTTGTATTTTTGCATTTTTTACTGTTTTTGTATTTTCTGAAAACATAACAATGTACAAACATCTACTCCCCCTAAATACCAAAACAAGTAAAAATTCGACAAACCATTGCAGATTGTTTCTCGTCTTCATCCGCAACAGTACTCTCATCAACGCCAATTATGCCATCCGACACCGACAGAAGCTTCATACCATTCAGTTTTAACAAATATGTAAACCGATTTTTATCAAAAGCTTTGGTATGTAAATCAGCTTTCTGTTCATCAGTGTGGATTTTCTCAATTCGTATCAACTTTTTCTCAAAGCAATCCCGAATAAAGTGATGACGAATTTCTATGTGTTTAGTTTTAGCGTGATGTACTGGATTTTTAGTTATATTTATTGCGGCCTCATTATCAACAAAAAGAGGTGTGTTAAGAAACTGCAAACCGTAGTCGCGCATCTGTTGCTGTATCCACAAGATCTGAGAGCAGCAACTGCTAGCAGAAACATACTCCGCTTCACAAGTAGATAACGCCACAGACGTTTGTTTCTTACACTGCCAGGTAACCAATCTAGGACCAAAGAACTGGCATCCTGCAGTTGTTGATTTTGAATTAACTTTGCAGCATCCGAAATCCGAATCGGAATACCCTTCGAGCGTAAAATCACCTTTCCTAGGATACCACAACCCCAATGAAGGAGTTCCTTTCAGGTAGCGCAATATCCTCTTCACAATGATCATGTGCGATGCTCTCGGGTTAGACTGAAATCTTGCTGCGAGGCACGTTGGGTACATTATATCAGGACGTGAAGCAGTTAGGTACATTAAAGAACCTATCATGGATCGATAAAAAGTTTCATCAGCCCTGTCTCCGGTGAGATCTGGGTGAATCCCATGATTTGTTGCAAGTGGGGTAGCAGCTGGAGTAGAACTTGACATCCCAAATTTCTCTAGAATATCATGAACGTATTTTGACTGATGAATGAAAATTCCTTCAGGAAGTTGTTCAACTTGTAATCCCAGAAAAAATTTCATCTCCCCCATTGATGACATTTCAAACTTCTGCTTCATCACCTGTTCAAAATCTTTGCATAGATTTTCATTTGTTGACCCAAATATTATATCGTCCACATAAATCTGAACTATCAGAAGATGACCATCAACGACTTTAGTGAAGAGAGTGGCATCCACTTTTCCACGAATGAACTTGTTGGCTAGTAAGTGTTGAGACAAAGTCTCGTACCAGGCTCTCGGGGCCTGATGTAAACCATACAGCGCTTTGTCCAATAAGTAGACCTTGTTTTTGTGGATTGGATCGGTAAAGCCCGGCGGCTGACCGACATAAACCTCCTCTTTAACCTTCCTGTAAAGAAACGCCGATTTAACATCCAACTGATAAACTTTGAAGTTCTTCCAAGACGCAAATGCTAGGAAAATTCTGATAGCCTCTAGTCGTGCTACAGGAGCATAGACTTCGGTAAAATCAATCCCCTCCTGTTGACTAAATCCCTGAACAACGAGTCGAGCTTTGTTCCTTACGACAACTCCTCTATCGTCCCTCTTACACTTAAACACCCACTTAGTGTTAATTTTCCTATGACCATTCGGCAAATCAACTAACTTCCACACTCCCAATTTCTCGAATTGACTAAGTTCCTCCTGCATAGCAATGACCCAAGAGTCTTCGGTAAGCGCCTCTTTGTAAGTTCTTGGCTCAACTTGCGAGATAAAACAACTTAATGAGAATTCAGTTTGCAAAGGAGCAACTTTTGTATAAAAACATGTAAGCCCTTTATCAATCTGATTTCGAGTGCGAACTCCAGCTTGTAATTCTCCTATAATCAACTCCTCTGGATGATATGAAAAAGTTCTCGGCATCACTTCACTTGGAACCTCTACATTTCCCTCCAGATTAGTAACATTCTGCTCTGCATCTTGTTCACCAACTTGGTTTGTTTGACTTGAAATCTGAATTTGCTCCCCCTCAGAATTTGAATCTGAATCACCATGATCAAATACTGGCATGTTTTCAGCTTCTAGATTATCATTCTGAGCCGACTGATTATCCTGAGCAACTTCATTCTGTTGGACATCATCCTGTTCACCAGCATTACTTGGACCTGCTTCATCGTCATTTGAAGTTTCCCGTGGTCTTCTTGAATACTCAGCTGGGAATCTTAACTGCGACTCATATTCACGCAAAATATCCAACTCATCAAAGAAATCTTCATCATCCTCTGATTCTTCTCTCATGTCAAACGAATCCCAAAGTTTGTCATAATGATAACGCCATGAATCACCAGGATTCTGCGGCGGCATAGTATAACCTTGACATTCAACATTTGCAGCTTCAATAATCCACTTTTCAGTTGGAACGAAGACACGTCGCAATGGATTTGAATAACCAACAAATATTCCCTCAATGCACTTCGGACCAAACTTCCCAAAAGGCTCTATAACCGTACAAGGTGACCCGAACGGTTCTAGATACTTCAAATTCGGTTTGCGGTTATTGATTAGCTCAAAGCATGTTTTGTTGAACTTCTTGACAGTAAAAACCCTGTTGAGCGTATAGCATGCGGCAGAAACAGCTTCAGCCCAAAAATTTATTGGTAACTTTGAATCTGCGAGCATAGTTCTAGCCGTCTCGATTAGTGTCCGATTTTTGCGTTCTGCAACTCCATTATGCTGCGGAGTGTACGGAGCACTAAACTCATGCAAAATACCTCTTTCATCACAAAATTCTTCCATCTTACTGTTCTTGAATTCTGTACCATTATCACTTCGAATTCTCTTGATACGCCTTTGGTACAAATTCTCAATCTTTCTGAACAGACCCATCAAACTGTCAAATGTGTCATCTTTCGTCTTCAAGAAAGAAACCCACGAAAATCTGGAATAATCATCAGTAACGACCAAACAATAGTAATCTCCTGTAATACTTTTGACATTCACCGGACCAAATAAATCCATGTGAAGTCTTTCCAGAGGTCTCGAAACTGAATTAACTTGCTTTGTAGGGTGTGACTTTTTCTTCTGCTTGCCTTTGATGCAGCTAATGCACTCCCCTTCCAGATGAAAACCTTTGATATTAACACCCAATACCAAATCATTGTGCACCAAGTGATTCATTTTTCTAAGATGAATATGCCCCATTTTTCGGTGCCACAATCTTGATTCTTTCTCAGTTGCTCTAGACACGAAACAATGTGCTTGACCAGTAGTTGTAGTTGCTACAGACATATCTAACACATATAAATCATTCACTCTAGGTGCCCTCATAATAATCCATTCTTCAGGGACAACAAAACCAGGTTTCAAGATCAAACATTCTTTATCAGTGAAGTGAGTAGTATACTGATTGTCACAAATCTGCGAAATACTAAGCAGATTGTTCTCTAGCTCAGTGATGTAGTTAACTCTCTCAAACGTTACAATCCCATTGGATAACGTTCCTTCACCAACAATTCGACCACCTTCATGACCAGCAAATCCCACATAACCACCATTAATGTTCCTTACATCATACAGCAATGCAGTTTTTCCTGTCATATGTCGAGATGCACCACTATCCATAATCCATCTGGATACCAGTTGTGGAAGATCCTGCACAAACAAACTACAACTTAAACAACTTCAAGAAAGATGCCGATTCATGCTTCGCGATCCAGGAAGCTCCGGCAATTCAAACTGCTTATTCGAACATGGTGTCCACCCAGGCTTCATCAGCCTTAGGTGTAACCTTGACTCTAGCAACTTGAATTTTGAAATTTTCAGCCTTCAAAGATGGAAAATTTGCATCATAATCAACCGAAATTGATTCATCAGCCTTTTTCACTTCAGAAGTTGAAATTTTCATTTCAGTTTTTGGTTTCCAAACTTGTTGAGATAATGCAACCCGCTTATAAAATTTGTCATTTTTAGTTACCACTTTCTTTACGGGTTCATTTTTCAATTTGATGTTGTCATTTTTCACATTCTTTTTCTCAACAACGATTGGTGCTTTACCCTTCACATCAACTTTCTTCTGTTGAAACTTCATATTTTCAATCTTAGGCTTCACATTGGTACACATTCGTGCAATGTGACCAACTTGATTACATCTAAAACATGTACGAGTATCAACAACTCGACTTGTGCCTTCAGACTGATAATGTGAAGCTCTTTTCTCAAAGAACTCTTTGTTTGATTTTGAAAAAAAATCATTTTCCTCATCAGAAAGTGAACTTGAACCATTTACAAACAACTTCTTTTCTGTAAACCTCTTGTTTTGAAAACTCTTTTTCTGATAACTCTTACCACCTCGATAACCACCCGACCAATTGTTTCGATTGTTATTATAAAAACGTGGTGGAACAATAGGCTTTTTATAATAAGCTTTATCTTTCTCAAAATTCATTTGCCTTTTTGTTTGACTCAAACTGTTCACCTCTGACAACTCAACTTCAACTAACTTGAAAACATTTGTCAACTTTTTCATATTAACATTCTCAATGGGAAACTCAGAATCCGAATACAACTTATCAGATCCAGTCATCTTGTACATCACAAGACCCTGTTCATCACTTAAGTTGTTTTTGGACTTTGGTTTCCGAATGTATTTGTCAAAGAAACACCCATCCTCCTCAGAAGTGTCACAATCCGGTTTAAGCACTTTGTCTACCACACTTTTCACCACATCACTTTGGACACCCTCGTCATTGGAAGATGTGAACGTGACATCAATGTTTTCAGGAAGTTTATCTTCGCTTTCTTCCTCAATTTCCACCAAACTAGACTGCTTTTTCGTGTAATTGTCTAAAATTGGCGGTGGAACTTTGTGAAAACCTACACCCGTTCCATCAGAAAACACATCCTCGCCATCTTTGTTTTTCCCTATAGGTTTAGGAACAATATGCTGCAAAACAAAGCTTGCTGATTTATAGCTGTTAAGCTTCAACTGGATTCGTTCATTCTCAATTTCAGCTTCTTGAACTTTAAGTTTCAGTTTAGCAATTTGATCCAGTTGTTCATTAATCGATTCTTCTTTTAATCTCAAAACAGCTCTTAGATGTTCATTTTCTTTAAATGTTTTGCCATTACGATCATCACTATCTTTGAAAACGTTTTTCAATTTCTCAAACTTTTCAGAAATTTGACGGTTTTCAAGAATTAACTTTTCATTTTCAGATTTTATTTTCTCACGTTCAGTTTTATCATTTTCAATTTGAGTCGTTAATTCTTTGTTCCGTTCAGTTGAAGCTCTTACACTTTTGTCACGATCGAGAATCTGACTTTCAACCTTTCTAACTTTTGTTGTCAGATTCTGAATTTTCTCATTGTTAAGATACGTGACAGTGCTACAAAAATTGCATTGTTTGGTGCAATTTTTGCAGTCAGCATTTCCTTCAAACTTGTTACCTGACGCATTTGTTGACACACTTTGACTGACCGATCCCTTTGACTCAGTAACAGAATTAGGATCTACCTCAAGTGCTTTTGCAGCTAGCACTTTGTCAGCCATCACTCCCAGGTTTTCAGCTGTCAATTCTTGCGTAGTATCAATTACGCCTGTATCAACCTGCTTTTCTTTCTTCTCTTTCTCCTCTTTCTCTTTTCTCTCTTTCTCTTTCTCTTCTTCAATCATTTTCAAAGTTGGAGTTCCCCACCATTTGTGTTGCCAATACTCATCTTCTTCTTTGTACTCCTTGATGATGGCTTCGATATCTAGCGTTTTGTCATCAATCGCAATGTTGCCATACCTATCAAGATAGCACTCTCTATCTGGATCCCATCTGTTTGCTCTTCTAGCTTCCAGAAAGATACCAGAAAGTCTGATAATCTTTGTTTCAGCAACCATCTTCCGGTATTGATATTTCTGTTCTTCAGTACGATCATCTTTCCATGGCTTAGGTTCATCATTGCTTGCCATGAATGCGTAACCAACCGCATCTTCTTCAGGTAGAACTTCCTTACTCCAATCATACCCCTCATCATCATAAATCACAGCAAGAGCCCTTGATTTGTCTCTGTTATCTTCAACCTGCTTCAATCTAGGCGGCTCAGATTTATTCTGATGGTAGATTGCCTTTTTGTAATAATCATCTCTGAAAGGGTTCTCCGACTCATCAGCATAAGCGTTTCGGCATTCTCGTTTGAAGTGACCCTTCTGCTTACATTTGAAACAAGTCACCTTCGATTTATCGAACCCCAGCTTGGTAGAAGCACCACCAATTGTTTTTCTGCCAGTAATTTCCATGAATCTTTGTGCACGTCGAACTGCACTTGCCATAGCCCAACGAATGTCGATCAGCTCCATTTCTTCAGGGTCTATCTGATCGTAGTCTTCTTTCGTCAGATTTGTATTCCCGATTTTTCCAGCCACCAACCCTTCGTAGGATTCCAAAACAGACGCCAGAAAGACCATTTGTTGCTTGGCCGACTCCTCATCAAAATTCTGTGCGTTCTTCAGATCTATCGCGATATTGCAAGAAAATTTCGCATCAGAATGATTTACAGAAGACGTAGATCCACTATGATAACCACAATGGCTACTACTGCTTGAATTGCTTTGACTTTCTTTGCTTGCTGAAGAAATATTCTTAGCAGAAAATGCAGTCTTTGGAGAAGTAGCTTTCGGCATCATGCTCTTTGGATAGTACAGATCCAGATTTTGCTGATAAGATGAATTATTAACTTTAAACGTTTTCTTCAGCTCTAGCTCATGACTTTCCAGTTTCTCAATCACCAAATCTGGTTTCAACAATTCAGAAGGAATAGTGTTCTTAAGCATGAGAGCATAGTATCTCCACTCCATCTCGTCTGGCAACGAATCGAACAACTTGTCTACTTGCTCATCATCCGAATATCTGATATCATGTCTTGCTAACTCCAGCTTCAGATGACCAAACCTTTCAATCATTTTACACACCGATTCATTTTTCATACAACTAAACATATCAAACTCTTTCCTAAGAAGTTTCTTTTTATTTTTTACAATCTCTTTGCTTCCAAGACACTTCTTTTCGAGTTTTTCCCATAAGTCTTTAGAATTGGAGTAATCTATCAGCGAAATGATGTCTTCACGCACCGATTGAAACAATAATGCCACACATTTCTGCTCAGCCACAAAATTTTCAATCTCTTCAGCTGATCTTAATGCTTCACCATTCTTCTTTCCTTGGGCAAAACCATTCTTCATACTCTTCCAGCAAGGAAAAGCAAATGCCATCAACCAATCTTCGAACTTTGTTGCCCACCTGCTATAATCTTCTATAGCCATTAGCTTAGGAGGTTTGTTAAACGTTCCAAATGCACTTTCAGACTCCCAAGCTTCCTTCTTTCTTTCTTTCGGTGGACTTTTGTTTGCATCATTTGAAGAAGTATCGTCTCCCGAGTTTCCTGCGAATGCGTACATATCGCTAAATGGGTTCAAGAAAATATCATCCATCGTGAACGTACCTGAAAAATCAGTCAAACACTTAGAAAATTTTTAGGTTTTGAGAAATCAACAAGTTCAAGCGAAATACTTGAAGTAATCAGCTTCAAGCGAAATCAGTAATATAATACTGTTCTAGCGAAATCTGTCAGCAAAACTGATTCAAGCGAAATCCTCTATTTCGCTTCAACAATACAAGATACAAATCAATCAGTTTCAAGCGAAACCAACTATTTCGCTTCAACTTATCAGAACCTTCAAGCGAAATCTGACAGAACAGTTTCGCTTCAACTGTTCAAGCGAAAACCACTATTTCGCTTCAGGAAGTCTCAAATAACACTATTTCGCTTCAGAGGTTCAAGCGAAATCGTCCAAACAGTCTGATTTGAAGCGAAATCAAATATATCCTTCGAACATTTTTCAAGCGAAACCTTGTTTTAGGTCAATTTTAACATGTTTTAGTCTGAATTTTAGTCCGAAACTTTGTAGGCTTTGTTAAAACTATGTTTTACACGTTGTACTCGAAAATCAGACCATTTCGACCGTTGGAACTTGTTCAGATCTGAAAAATGTAAAAAGAAATGAGTAGAAAGAAGATAATCCGCTGCTATGGTATGAACTCCTCGTCCTGAGCTCTGATACCACTTGTTGGACCGTTGTACGACCTCTAAAAGTCAGTTAAGGTGTTCATCTCTGAATACAAAGGCGGAATCAATGTATACAAAGTCATAACAGCTTTGTTCCTCTTAATTTTCTTTCTATTAATGCTTTCTGAGTCTTTACAATGATTTTCTGACAAAAATTCAGCAGCACCTTGACTCACATACAATGACAACTGATCTCGCTTCAACTAACCTAACCACCTATTTATAGAGAACATGATTTCGCTTGAGACTTGTTCAAGCGAAATCTCTTAAGTTGATTTCGCTTCAAGCATTCACATACCCTCTCAAGCGAAATCTTGTGTTTAACACATAAAAACCCTAACTTAAACCCTATTGTGTAATCATTCAAACAATCCTAGACACAAGACTTGATAATGACGTAATCAGCAGACATTTAGTGCACCAACAGGTTTATATCTCGTCACAATCTACTAAATGTGCAAAAATCTACTGGCATATCATCAGTGAGACCGTTTATCACATTTTACTTTCCATTTCTTTAGCATGCTGTGATAGTCCACTGATGTACTATCATTTCCTCTTCTTTGACACAAAACTCATTTTTCATTTTATCATGTTTTTGGCTTTTTTTCAAATTTTCAAATGTTTTTGAATTTTCAGAAATTTCTTACTCCCCCTAAAATGCAAACACATTTTAGGAAATTTGAAAACCAACTGTACAATAAAGTGACAACCGATATCGAATTGCTTCAATTCGCCATCCACTTGGCATAAACAATCAGAACTCCCCCTCACAACAAACTATTTTCCCATTTAGATTTCAAAACACTTAAGTTTGTTTTAATCAAATGGTTTTTCCGGAAAATAAGTTTGATTGATTTTACCACTTGTAAAGTTAGGGGTTCATCACTTTGTTTCCAAATATCACTTGAATGTATGGTCCAATCAAGTTCAACCTAATGACCTTGATTAACCACTTGTAGGAAAATACAAGTACAACTTAATGTCCTTGATTTTACCACTTGTAAGTGTAAATCTTCTTCAACCACTTGTAGGTTTTCCTACCAATCATACCATTTGTAAAAAAACTAACAATTTAAATTATATCACCTGTACTTTACCATCTTTATCACTTGTAAAATTATCAACCAAGAAAGATAGATGCCGATTCCTGCTCCACTCTTACCAACCTGGGAGCTCCAGCAAGTCCAGAGTTTTACTGTTCGTAGTATGTACCATCCCAGTCACAAACCAGGGATGGTTCAACTTTATCTTTCTTCGTCTTCTTCTCGTAAAATTCCTTCACTCCTTTGACCTTCCTGTCAATCATTTTTCCAAAAATATGATGAACTTTGGAGTTAAAGACTTTCTCAACATCGAAAAACTTTTTGTCATTGGTTTGAAATCTCAACTTTACCAATTTTCTTTTTATAATTTTCAGTCCGAAGTGGTGGAAAATTATCATCATCCACAGTCAGAACTGATTTTTCTCCTTTTGAAACAACCTGTGGCTCATCTGATTTTGTGGAATCAGATTCATCGCCAGAAGATAGCTCCTCTGATTTCAACCTATCAGAATCATCGCTAGAGCTATCAACCGATTTCTTAACAACCCATTTTTGATTGTCAAGATAAGCTCTTTTCTTGTAAAATCTGTTTGAACTTTCACCAATTTCAAAAGTTGAATTTTTGAAAAGTTTAGTTCTATCAATTGGTGGTTCAAACACAACTTCTTTGTCTTTCAGTTTACGAGAAACTCCCTGTTTTGATTGTATTGTCTTGAAACAATTTTTGGCAATATGACCAACAGTGTTGCATTGGAAACAGGTTCTCGTATCTTTCTTCTGCTCAGCCATCTTCTTCATGTCATCTTGCTTCTTTGCAAGGAATTCACTGTTTGATTGCCTCCAGAATTCTTTCTTTTCTTCCTCTTCTGAGCTAGTTCCTGAAATACATGTCATTTTTGCTTTAAAATCACGAACATATTTTTCATTTTTCTGTTTTTCTGTTGGAGTAAAACCAAGACCTTTCTTTTTGAAATTACGGTTAGGGTTTGGTTTCTTGTGAAAACCAGAACCAAAACTGTAACCTTTTTTCTTGTTTAATCTTTGTTGTACTCTTGAGGTGTATTTTTTAGGTTTATCAGTAAGATTTAAATCTTTTATTTCAGAAATGTTAATTTCTATAAGTTTGAAAACCTTTTTTGTCATCTCAGTTTTTACACCTCTTATTGGAAATTCCTCATCAGAATATAATTTGTCGGAATCATTCAATGTATATGTAACTTTGAATGTTTCGTCACTCAAATTAGATTTTGATAACATGAATTCTTTGTTGTAAATTCTTTTAACTGAAGACTTTGAACTGTTGACTGTCGAACTCGAACTTTTAGAACCAGACTTTGACTCTGACTCTGAATTTGACTTTGACTCTGAGTTTGACTCCATCTTTAACTCCTCAGTTTCATCTTTATCCAACACCTGATCGACCACTTTCTTTATTAACTCGGACTCATGATCAGTATCAGATGATGTAAACGTCACATCAATATTTTCTGGCAAGTTAACTGACGACTCCGACTCCCATTGTAAGTTTGTAGCCTTTTGGACTCTTTCAGAATTTGGATTTCTGGGCAAATATCCATTTTCCAGTGGGGGTGGACACTTGTTGTAACCGAAACTTTGTTTCTTACCAGAATCATTTTCTTTAGTATCCTTCTTCTTTTTCTTTCTTCACATGAGTCTTTTCTTCAGAAACTTTTTCAGCATTCTTTTCTTCAGTTACTTCATCCTCTTCAAATGCCTTCATGCCTTCAACAGTTGGATAAATCCTGTCAATGACATAAGAAGTACATGAGTAACTTTTCAACAAACAATTTACTCTCTCAGTCTCAATTCTTTGCAATTCCAACTTCTGTTCAAGAGCAGCACACTTCTCAATGTAGTTGTTCACAACTTTCTGTTTGATCATAAAAGCTCCTTGAAGTGTCTTCATTGCTGTTGCTTGTTCTTCACTTGTATGATTGTATTGATTCATAGCTTTGTTCAGGACATCATAAGATTCCTTCAAACTGTTCAAGTTATAAATCAATGTGCTATTCTGCTTCTTTATAGCTTCACAAGTGTCACACTTCACAGGAATCTTTTTAGCATCAACTTCTTCATCAACTTTGAACTTTGGAACTTCAACCTTTACTTTCCTTTTGATCACAGGAACTTCTTCGTCATCATTGCTAACTGGGGTCTTTACCTTTTTCTTTTTCTTCTTTGCTTTCTCATCTTCACTGTCACTCTCAGCCATCATTTTCAAATGATCTGCCATTTTCTTTGCCCAATATTCACGATCATCATCACTATCTTCTTCAACTCGGGCTACAAAAGCTGTGTGAGCTATAGCTTGATCAGGAACATAATTATCCCATGTGAAATTTTCCCAGTTAGGTAACTTTTCGTCATCTTGATCTATTATCAAGGCACTACCATCAGCTCTCTTTGAAGAATCTTGATTAACCACACAAGCTCTCTTTCCAGAGTCTTCAATCACATTCCTTCCATGTGCAGTTTGTGCTTGATGTTGATGTTGTTGAGATGGTTGCTGAGCAACTTGATGGTAGATGGCTTTTCGGTAGTAATCATTGTTGTTGTTAAAAGGATTCTGAGCTCCAATTGCTTCGCGATTGGTGCACTCCCTCTTGAAGTGACCCTTCTCCCCGCAACGAAAACAAGTGACTTTAGATTTGTCAAAACCTAAAGTAGAAACACCAGCCTCACGAAGATCATCTCTTCCAGTGATTTGCTTGAATTTCTCAGCTCTCCTCAACACGCTGGCCAAGCACCATTTTATGTCCATCCGTTCCATCTCTTCAGCATCGATCTGGTCGTAATCTTCCTTTGTCAGCATTGGATTCCCGATTCGACCTGCAACAAAACTACCATAAGATTCAAGAACAGTTCCCAATAAAGACATATGGCTTTTTGCTAACTCTTCAGAATATTCCTGATCATTTTCAATGTTCAATACAATGTTGCATTGAAGCTTTTTGCCATTTCTTGTTGTTGAAACGTTCGGATCAAAAGATGGATATGATGAAAAACTTGTGTTGCTGCTTGATCCTTTAGAAGAACTTTCAGATGGACTCTTTGCATTGAATGCTGTTTGAACTTTTGGTGACAAGTTGGTGGATTTATTACTAACACCACCTTTGTAGTAAAGACCGATGTCTTGTTCACCGTCGAAATCTTTCATTCTCAAGACTTTTCTCTGCTCCATTTCCTGAGCTTCAATCTTTTCAATGAACTTGCTCAGTGTTAAGCTGCTAAAACCTTTCTTGTTTCTGAGCATCATGAGATATGTTCCCCAAGTCTCGTTTGGCAAGGCATCGGCAAGCTTCTCAATCAACTCTTCATTGTCTTTTTCAATGCTTAATCTCTTCATATTTGCTAGCAGATTACAGTATCTCTCAATGATTTGCCTTGTGCTCTCATTATTCAAACCTCGAAACAGATCGAACTGTTTCTTCAAAAGCGATTTCTTGTTTTTAACCATCTCTTGGCTTCCATAGAACTTTGACCTTAATGCTTTCCAAATCGAATATGAAGTTCCATTATGTTGCAATAACACCAAGATGTCTTCTTTCACAACTTGTTGCAATAAACTCAGCATCATTTTCTCATCTTTGTACTTCTTTCTAGCATCGGCACTTAGATCTTTAATTGGAACCACCTCTTCATCATCATTCATCGGTGGAATGTATTTTGTCTCGACACATTCCCACGCATCAAGATAGTTAGCTTGCACCCAATTCTCGAAACGACCTTCCCAACCCTTATATTCTTCGATGTTCATTAGTTTGGGCGGTTTTTGCATTATTCCCGTTTCGTTTTCCAACATCGTGTTTTGTGCAAGAGAAATTGGAGTAACCGGAGTAGCAAATGCGTTGTAGAATTCCTCGTCCATGATTCGGTTTTTCAAATGAACTGTATCACCTTGTAAGAATACCTGAAACAAACAAACAAACGATTTGTTTAAACGAAATGAAAATCGTAAAAGTGTGTTTGTGAAATCAATCTAAGACTCGTGTCGAAGATTTGCGGACTCGTTTCAATGGTGTTGAAGTTAGATAGCTGAATGAATGGGCTTGCCAAAAGATATGGATCCAATTGAGCAGATTGAATTTGATATTGAACAATTTCTGATTGGGCCTAGAGATTGGCAGTGGGCCGAATGTCAATTGAAGAGAAAATTGTAAACCAAGTAACTAGTGTCAATATTGAATCACATGGGCCGAACTAATGACTGACACATGCAATATTTCCTTTGACCAATGAATATAACAAGCCGACAACACCCTCCACTTAGCCGACAATATCAACTTTTATTTAAATCTGATTGGGCCGCAACTATGATGAAACTTGGGCCAGGGACTTTGTTTATACACTAAATGTTCACATGCATTTCAATCTGATGATTGGGCCGATAGACTTCTTGGACTGACAGCAACTTTCATTTATCCGACAACTTTTAGAACAAACTTGATTTCATTGGGCCTTAAACTCCACTAACTCAACAACATTTTTTTTTTAAATTGGACCTTTAAATTTTACTAAACTGATTCATAGTCAGATGGAATATTATGATTGTGAAGCCAAATCAATATCACATGCACACCGACACAACCATGTGATTTCTTTTACCAATTACTAACATTCTCGATTAATGATTTACACAACCCCATACATTCACATGATGATGCTTGACCGACACCTTTAATAATCACTTTCAATTCTTGAACGAAGCACTAACGTGACCAACTGACAACCTCAAATTCAATGTATTTTCACATGATCTCGTTTAATGTTTTCACACTAATCAATGTACTTTTCAAGCGGTTACAAGTCCAAGCGGTCAAACACTTTCAAGCGGACAGCCAGTTTCAAGCGAGATGACGTTTTCAAGCGAGCTCAATACCCTTAGTTCGCTTGAAATGTCAATGACGTCAGCAAATACGAACAACTTTCAAGCGAGAATACCTTACTTATATATATCATTTATCTGTGGTGTCTTGGCATTACTTTATTGTCTATATAAAGTAAAAGATTTACACCATTCATATCTCTACTGTCTATATAGAGATATGTTGGCTACCTGGTCGGGGGTTAAGGGAATGGTTTAGTAAGGTTCTTGCCTTGTTCAGTGTATAGATCCTGCAAGGACCTGGGTCAAGCTTACTAGGAACTCCTTCAATACCCACTGGTATTGGATGGCGGGGGTGCGAATGGCTTGATCCCCTCATATGTAAACTACTATTAATACATTAAACCGGCTACTTGGGATTGTATCCCTGCTGACTCAAACCACTTAGACGAGGGTAACGTCACCTTCAAAAGAGGGGCCTACCATTTTTTGCATTAATAACTTAATTAATTATCACTTTCAATATTCTAACCCTTTGGGATTGTATCCTTGCTGACTCAAACCACTGGGTTGAGGGTAACGTCACCTTCAAAAGAGGAGCCTACTACCATAACTAAGATAATCTCTTAAAAAGTCTGAAAGTGCAAAAATCATCAAAGGATACATAAAAGGGGAGTCGGATCCAAGTGATTCATCTTGTCTATCTATTTTTATTTTATTTTTATTTCTGCATTTTTTTATTTTCATGTTTAAAACCTTTTCTCAAAAAATTTTAGATTGATTAGACGTTGAGGATAAACCGGTACTAAAAGCTCCTGTGTCCTTGGACGACCTCGGTATCTTACCAACGCTATACTATGCTCACGATGGGTGCACTTGCCCAAGTGTGTGTTTAGTGTTAGTAGAATATCGTGTTTTAGAAATTTAAAACTTGACTAATGTGTAAAATGGGCTGAAAATATCAATAAAAACATATCACACCATACACACACCAAGTTTTTGGCGCCGTTGTTGGGGACACAAAGATTTTAAGAAAGTTAGGAATCAACGGCCTAATCATTTTTACTTATTTTTCTATATTTTTTAGGTTTTTTCTTAATTTTTCAGCATATGCAGACTTCATCACGGGGTCGTGCCCACTGAACACACCCCCGTGCCCAATCTTTGTTACTGGAAATCCTATTTTAAGTCAGACAGTAGCTGAAAACGGGGCCGTGCCCACTAAACACGCCCCCGTGTCCAAACCCTAGTTACTGAAAACAGAACCGTAAGATCCCGACGGTTAGTAATTTCTGGCAAAAATATGAGCGATATTGATTATTTTTACTTTCGCTCCTCTTATGGTGAATGGTGCCAAATATGTGGTGGATCTTATAAAGATTTAGAATTTTTCTTTCTAAATTACACTCCCCACTATTTAGACCCATCGTTTCCCTGTAACATTAAGATGGGCGAAAGTAAAAACGATCCCTATCTCTCCCCCGAATGCCCTCAACCATTTCTTTTAGATGACATAATTTTCGAAGAATTATGTCAGCTCGAAGAAATAATTCTCCAAATATTAAAAGAGCTTGAGATGGAAACAAGTTATTCATCACAAGACGACAATCGAGGATAATTATTGGGGACACATTCGGATTCTAACAACATCGTAGTTACCGAAAGCACCTCCAACTCTTGTGAGGACATGAGCGATAGTCGTCCCTATGTCGATTGTGCCGTGAAGGACTCTCCATCGGTCTCCGCCGATGCATTCATAGAACTGAGCGATTCGACATACACCTTCTTTAACGAGAGCCTGGATAAGGGGAATAAAGGTCGGTTTCGCCCACCGGTATTTAGCATAGGTTTTACCCTTTCCGATAACCTCTTACATTCTTGTTTAAATCAAGAGCAATCAAGGTACCTTAGGCACTTCGGTGTTGTTCCGTCCAGTAAGGAACCGCCCGATCCAGAAAAGTTTCTTAAAATAAGACGAAACTTCATAAAACTCTCTAACCACGGGGCCGTGTACAGGTCAACACGCCCCGTGCCCACCTAAACAATTGACCACGGGGTCGTGTCCAGGCCAACACGCCCTGTGTCCAGAATACGGACAAAATGTGTTAGAGTCATGTCTGACCACGGGGCCGTGTCCAGCCGAGACGGGGCCGTGGTCAGCGTGCTGTCATTTTCTATAAAGTCAGCATGATTCCTGCACATTTGGACCCATTCCAAAGACCAAGATCTGGTGGGATCTTCACATATACCCTACAAGGTATATTCCAAAGAAGGTTCTCAACAACCATCTTGTCTTTACCACTTTTGTCTCTTGCCTTCTTATCCAAAAACTCCTCAAACCTCCATTAAAGCTTGAAACTTCCATGTCTTCAAAGCTTTATTGTGATATTTGCTAGGTTTTTAACCAAGGAATCTTATCAAAAAATAAGTTTTTATAACACTGTTTTAAGTTATTTATGCTTAGAAATGTCTCAAAGTTTAGAAAAATAATTTAAAGCTATAAGATTCCTTGTTTCAAAAATATGTAGAATGGTGGCCACGGGGCTGTGCCCAGCGGACACGGGGCCGTGGCCAGAGTTACTGTTTCATTACTTTGAACTTTTCAACTTGTTTTGTTAGAATGTCAAGCTGGAACAGTGGAACATCTTCATCTCACTCAAGAAATGATCGAAGGGGAAGAAGAATATCGGTGGAAGACTCTTTGGTCAACTATGGGTACGCCTTGCGAGAAGCCATTGATGAGATGACATTAGTGGAAAAAGCCTTAATTGACCGTATTAACCATTTTTCGGTAGGGTTAGAGGGTTGCCTTCAAGAAGTCAACCTTTTGCACCAAAGGTTGATTATTCTTGCTTCACCTCATATGGTGCCAATCGTCACACAAAGAGGGTGGAATGTCATGCTGGAAGTCAATATTCCAGCCGGATGGAATGTCATGCCTCTGGAACCTCCTCTAGACATACTACACGGGTTCCGGTAGCCGTTGCACCTCCTCCTCAAGACATTGTGGAGAATGAGCCCGCCTTCTTTCTCCCTAGGGAGATAGAGGAATGGCTCAATGACATTTGAAAGACATCCCCCGGATTCGAGTTCTACAAAGCCCTTAAGTACCGGAAAGTCATTTCTGGGTTTTTCTTATTCCTACAACATTTAGGGTAGAACTCCTTAGTGATTTCCTGCATTTTATGACCTATCTATCTTAGGACCTTTGTAGTTTTTCATTTTTATCAACTTTATTTTTAATTTTTAGGAACTTTGTATCTCGCACTTTTTAATGAATGATGGTTTAAATTATTTAATGGTGTTTGGATGATGTTGTAATGGTTGAACACACTCGAAAAGGTGGAGGTTACGTGGGAACGTTAAAACCACACCCCATGCGTTACAACAAGTTCAGCACGGGGCCGTGCTCAGCCCAACACGCCCCGTGCCCAAGACACTGCAGAAATTTGCCCAGTTCAGGTAACTGGACACGGGGTCGTGCTCACTGAACACGTCCTGTGCCCAACCTTCTGTTGAATTTTGGTGCTGGAGATCTGACCACGGGGCTGTGCCCGGACCAACACGGGGCCGTGGCCAGACGCCCAGTAACATAAAATTTTGTTTTTCAACACCTTTTTTACACACTCAATCAACCTAAAAACTTATTTTTGGGACACATTGAGGACAATGTGTAATTTAAGTGTGGGGGGGGGGGGGTGCTAAAACCTTGAATTTTGCAAATCATAATGACAAGCCTTACACAAAACTCTATTGGAACCGCTAATCAGCCCAATTTTTTTTTCAAATAAAATTTCATTTTTTTACTTGTCTTGGTTTAATTTAGGAATAACAAGTTCTAAAAAGGTTATATTTTTACAAATTTACAACCGATAGCGTCGTGATAGAAAGAACCAAAATAAGAAAATTATAAAAAGGCATGACAAATCTAATTAAAATTTGATTACATATACTTGATCACATTATAAACCTATTCCCACAACAAGTGAGTTTTGAGCATTTATTGAATATACAAGCATATATCTTTAAACTAAATGCTCATTTTTCATTTCTTGTGTGAATAGCCGCTTGGTTCTTACAACTCTAGAACTTGCCACGATGATACATTCCTGGTCCTTACCAACTTAAACCCAAGTAAGTAAATGATGGAGACATTAATTAGGACTAACCCATTTTCCTTTCAACACCATTATTTTTCATTTTTTTTATCACCTACCAAAAATCCCCCTAGTTAACCCATTTGAGTCTAAAACTTTTCATTTCAAAACCCACAAAACAAAAACCCTTTACCCACCAAAACCTTTTCTTTTCAACCCCTTTATTTTAGTAAAAATCTTGGTTATCTTGTGACGTTTCCTTATAAAAAAAAATGAAAGTCTTGTAATAAACAAACAAGTTCCTCAAAGAAACTTTGTTTGAATATGCTTAGTTTGAATAAACGTCACAAAAACAAAAAGTTTTACAACGACCGACGCTTTTTACGATTTTAGTCCTTTTTACTAACCACTAACCAAAACCACCTACCCTTAGCCCAAGCCTAACCCTTTCCCAAAGTCTCCTTTATATTTACGAAGGTTCATAGTTAAAAAGGAGGAGGTTTGATTGCCTGGCAAACATATGGTAGAAGTAAGTTCCATGCCGGTCTCGAGTGTTTCACAAAAATACATCTTCGGCCGTGTGTTGAGTGATCTCCCATGAGGTATGGGAATTTGTATATAAATGGAATTTTAAAGAGGCATGTTATGCCCAAATAAGTAATTTTTCTTATAAAATGTTCCAAATAAATCATGACGAATAAGTTTGTAAATAAAATAAAAATAAAACCTCCATCAACTTTGGAGGTTTGTTATATGTACCGTAAGCACTCTCTACACTTAAAGCATCATTGAGAGTTTTCTTCGCACTCGGAGTTGGTGTAGTTTCATTCGTGTTATTTGATGTGTCGTCTCTCGAACCACCGGTAAATGAAAACACATCACAGAAAGGATTCATGAAATCATCCATCTTTCAAGTACCTGAAACAGTCAACAAACACTTAGAAAAATTTTGGAATTTTGAAAAGTTGCTTTCAAACGAAATTCGTTGAAGCGGAATAGCTTCAAACGGAATTCCAACTCAAACGATATTACTTTCAAACGATATTAACAAGGAGAATCTAATTCCGTGCGGAATTAGATTGGTTTCAAGCGAAATTAGTCTCCTGAAGCGGAATTAGTAGTTCCGTTTGTACTTTCAATCAAAATTAAGTCCCGTTTTAAATTTTCAAACGAAATTAAGAACAATATGTCTAATTTCGTGCGGAATAAGGATCTGGTTCAAACGAGATTAAGATGACGTCAGCATTTTCGAACAACTTTTCAAGCGGAATTAGAATTTTTTATCAGTTTTCAGTCGAATTTTAGTCCAATTCTTTCAAGGATTGGTTAGAACTATGTTTCGCTTGATATACGTGAAAATCAGGTCATTTCAACCGTTAAATCTCGTTCAAATCAAAAAATAAAGAGTAGAAGTGAGAGAATCCGATGAAATCAAGCTGAATTGGTATGAACTCCTAATCAAGCTGAATTGGTATGAACTCCTCATCCTGAGCTCTGATACCACTTGTTGGATCGTCGTGTGACCCTAACGAGTCAATTTGAGTAGCTCATCATCAAGAACAAAGGCGGAATCAATGTAAATGATGTCAACACGCTTGTTCCTTTCTAATTATCTTTTTATTGATTTCCTCTGAGCTTTTTACAAACAATTCTGACAAAAATTTGGCAGCACCTCAGCTCTCACACACTAATTCCGTTACAAATGAATCAGTGGCAACATGTATTTATAGGCTACATAATTCCACACAAACGGTTCACGCGAGACTTAATTCCGTGCGGAATTAACTCACGCGGAATAACATTCAAGCGATATTACCATTCCGTACGAAATTATAATTCCAAGCGGAATTATACTTTCATGCGGAATTACCTAAAAACTCGTTTTCTCGTTTTCCGTGCCCTGATCTATACAATACAATACAAGACTTGATAAAGACGAAGTTAACAGACATCAGTGCACCAACATAAATCAGATCGAATAGGACACAACAACACTCACTGCTTTCTAACATTTTTCTCTCTCGCAACTTTCACTCTCACAAAAAGTATTGTAACACTTAGCGATCTGATCAATATCCTGCACTGTATCCTGACGTTTAAAGCAATAAGAAGAACAAGGCAGCTACAATTGTCAGCTCCCGAGGTTTTGTGCTGGCGATCCAGATTGATCAAGGGCTTTCCTCGTATATCTCGTGTCACCCCCTTTATTTTTTGCTCATAGTTTGATCGTAGATACAACTCAATATCCTGAGCCGTATCCTGGAAACTGTTTTTTTCAAACAACTTAATCAGCATATTTTCAACACACTTTCTTAGCACACTACCTCACTTAACTAATTTGATCACTTAATTGCTTCGGTAATTTTTGACCAAAATAATTTGGCGCCCACCATGGGGCAAGTGGTGCTATCATTACTAAAACTTTTGCGAAATCGTTACTTGGTTTTCTATTCTCAAAACTTTTTGCCACACTATTGACAATGGCCTCAAGATCAAACATGAGCTCCTCCACCGTGTCTGCTACAACCTCTGCTACCATTGGTTCAACGCTTCCACCACCTCCTCCAAGGATGCAAGCTTCTTCACAACCTTAGGATATTATCCCTACTCGGAACACTCAGGGATCTGGTCCTGTTCTGGCTTCTAATGACGAAATTCTAACCTTGTTTGGTAGTGTACAGGAACAGATGAGGCAACAGCAAGAAACCAACCAAATGCTAATGAGAGAAATACAACTCTTGAAATCTAGCTCAAGCAGGCCCGCTGAGGATAATGTCACTCCTTTACTGCCCAGAGCTTTGAACTTCAGTTCAGCCATATATACTGAGGATAACAGGGGAAATATTGTGCCTAGCCATCCTCAGAATCATACTCCTGAAATACCCTCCTCGGTCAGGATGTCAACTGTGAGGAGCTCAGGATATGCTTCAGGATATGGCCAGAATCCTCAGACTGGTAACGTGTCAAATAATAATATTCTTGCTGCTAACAATAGTGGATCTTTGCAGGATGCAGGTATGACGTCAATATTTACTAGGGAACTTTAGAAATTGAAGGACATGATATCCAATGTAGCTGGAGTGGTCCAGCCAATTCCGGAGGTATCCCAAGACAGCCACAGGATATCTCGCTTTGCATATCCTATCTGTGATGCTGAAATCCCAAAAAGATTTCAAACCCCCAACATGAAGCTCTATGATGGGACTACGAATCCTGAAGAGCATATTGCCCAGTATAGGGAAAGAATAGAGATTAACCCTATCCCTCCGGAGCTCAAGAAAGCATGCCTATGCAAGGGTTTTGGTTCTACTTTAACAGGATCAGCCTTGAAATGGCTCTTAAATGTTCCTCCTCATTCGATTACATCATTTGATCACCTAGTGAATTTATTTAATAGTCAATTTTCTTGTAATCGAAGTTTTGAAAAACTAACAAGTGATCTCTACAGGATAACTCAATGACCTCAGGAACCCTTAAGAGATTATGTGAACAAGTTTAGCCGAGAATCCTTAGATATTCCACATCTTGATGTTGCGAAAACTGTCCAGGCTTTCAAGATGGGGCTGCAAAATGACTCTCAATTTTACAAAGATCTTGTAATGAACCCATGCAGGAACTTAGACCAAGCTCGAAACAGGGCCCTAAGATATATTCGACTGGAGGATGACAAAAAGATGCAAGAGAGGATGAACTCGTCCAACACTTATGAGTCAACTAATAGGAAGTCAGAATCCTCATTTAAACCATATGGCTCTAAGCCGTATGGTAGAAATGACAACAAGAAAGTGAATGCTGTTGAAGACGAGGATCCTGAAGAATATCCTGAATTATCTGAATATTGCTTTTCTATTAACATAACTGAATTAATGTATGCTATGCAGGGTTTAGGAGACAAAGCTAGGTGGCCTCGAAAGAATCAACAAAAAGCTGATTGGAAGGATAAGTCCAAATGGTGTGCCTTCCATGAAGATTTCGGACATGTAACTGAGGATTGCAGTGCTCTAAGAAAAGAAATAAGTTATCTTCTAAGCAAAGGATATCTGAAGGATCTCCTAGGAAGAAAGAAGAATAAGTGTCAGGATACTGAGAAGGATCCTAAACGAGCAGCATCACCTCCTGCAGATGCCAAGATAATCAACTTTATTTCAGGAGGATCCGACATTTGTGGGACTTCGTATTCTGCGGCCAAGAGACATGCAAAGGAAGCTAAGGCCGAAAGGGGAGATAAACCAGCCAGGATGACTACCCTCACAACTGATAAAGTGATCACTTTCGAAAGTGATGACAGGGATACTGTCCAGGACCCTCACCATGATGCTCTCGTAATAACATTATATGTGGCTAACCATTTTGTACGCATGATATTGGTGGATAATGGCAGCTCCGTCAACATAATCCAACTAGAAACTTTGAAAAGAATGAATGTATCTCCAATGGATATCACTTCAAAATCCACCGTGCTTGTTGGGTTCAGTGGAAAGGCTAGGAACACAGTGGGAGAGATAAAGTTACCAGTATATGTTGAAGGGGTCAACTCAATACAACGTTTCTGTGTGATGGACTCCCTATCCTGCTATAACATCATACTGGGCAGGCCATGGATCCATGATATGAAGGTTGTGCCATCAACTTATCATCAATGCATCAAGATCCCTACCCCTTGGGGGGTTGTCAAGGTTAATAGTGATCAGCAGGAGGCGAAGGAATGTTACTCATCCTCAATGAAATCCTCAACCAAGCCTTGCAGCATAGCAATTAAAGATGCGGGCCCAGGATATCGTCGAGGCTTCATAGCAGGATATGAAGAAATGTATCCTGGATCAGGATAATCTGGATATCTCGGTGTTCGTAGGAACCAATATCCCTCAGGATATTGAAGAGCAGTTAACTAAATTTTTGAAGTGCAGGATGTCGACATTCGCGTGGAAGCACGAGGATATGACAGGCATTTCCAAAGATATTATAACACATAAGCTCGGAATTGACAGATCGTTCAAACCTGTCCAACAAAAGAGGAGGAAGTTTGCTCCGGAGCGAAATATGATCATTCAGGAAGAAGTAGAGAGGCTATTGAAATCTAAGATGATCAGAGAGGTCAAGTTTCCAAGATGGCTAGCAAATGTAGTCGTGGCACAGAAGAAAAATGGGAAATGGAGAGTCTGTGTGGATTACACAGACTTGAACAAGGCTTGTCCCAAAGACCCATTTCCTCTTCCTCATATTGATGCAATGGTGGATGCTACTGCCGGCCATGAGATGTTAACCTTCATGGATGCATCCTCAGGATTTCAGCAGATTCAAATGGAACCTTTGGACCAGGAGGATACTGCCTTCATGACACCAACAGGTATTTATGGTTATACTGCTATGCCTTTTGGTTTGAAAAATGCAGGTGCAACACACCAGAGATTGGTAAACATGATGTTTAAAGACAAGCTGGGGGACACCATGGAGGTATACATCGACGATATGGTGGTAAAATCTAAAAAGGCTGAGGATCACCTCCAGGATATTAAGGGAGCATTTGATATCCTAGATCAGTATAACATGAAACTAAATCCTGCTAAGTGCCATTTCGGAGTGGGGGCAGGAAAGTTTCTAGGGTATATGGTGACCAAAAGAGGAATAGAGGCAAGCCCGGAGCAGATTAAAGCTATCTTGGATATCAAATCATCTTCAAATATGAAGGATGTTCAACGGTTAACAGGGCGAGTAGCAGCATTGAACAGATTTATCTCAAGATCCTCCGAGAAATGCAAGGAATTTTACGATATCCTGAAGAAAAACAAGAAGTTCGAATGGGGAGAGAAGCATGAAGCAGCCCTGCAGGATTTGAAGCAGTATCTTTCAACTGCACCTCTATTGATGAAGCCTGAGAATGGTGAACCACTATCCCTATACCTCGCAGTATCAAGGAATGCTATAAGAGCCGTCCTTATAAAGGATCATGAAGGTCAGCAATATCCTGTCTATTATGTTAGTAAAAGTTTATTAGATGCTGAAACTAGATATTCTCATTTAGAAAAGTTAATATTGGCTCTAGTTATGGCATCAACAAAGCTTAGACATTACTTTGAGACACATAGAATTCATGTTAAAACCAATTATCCTGTTAAAAATGTGCTTAGGAAACCCGAGATGTCAGGTAGGATGGCTAAGTGGTCAGTGAAATTAAGTGCTTATGACTTAGTATATGAACCTAGAAATGCCATAAAATCACAGGCTCTAGCTGACTTTGTGGCTGATTTCAGTAGTGATATTCAGGATGAGGTAGATCTAGAAGTCCAACAATTAGGAGAATCCTCAGGATCCTGGACATTGTACACTGATGGAGCATCTAATGTTAGAGGAGTAGGAGAATACTACTAAAATCGCCACAGGGGGACATATTACCCCAGGCTATTAGGTGTGAATTTCCCGCTACTAATAACGAAGCAGAATATGAGGCTTTTATTGCAGGATTAGAGTTGGCTAAAAATATGAATATCAAGAATTTGCAAGTATATGCTGACTCCTTGTTAATCACAAATCATTTTAATGGATCCTACGCAGTTAAAGGTGAGAAGTTAATCGAATACCTCGATATTCTCAAAAAATTAGCAGGATATTTCGATGTTTTTACACTTGAACAGGTACCAAGAGAGGATAATGCTGAAGCGGATGTCACGACCCCCGACCCGGTTTTACCCGTTTCAGAAGCCGCGGGACAGAAATACTGCGGTATTTAATTGATTAAGTTTAACAGCGGAAGTTTATTTAACAGGATCGTTTAAAGCTAAAATATTTCCCGATTATTTTATTTCACAATTCGGGGTAAAACCCCGATAATTTACAAAAATATGATTTCTTTATTATACAAACTTATTTCCTTATTTTTATAATGAGCCACTATTTCAAGCTTGAAATGCTCCCCAGCACTTTTTCCTGAATTACAGCAAATCACCTGAAACATGTTTGAAAAAAAATTTATCAGCGGAAAATACTGAGTGAATCATTCTATTTACTAAAATGACACATTTGTTATAATATACAGTATTAAGAGTGATTACAATGTTTCTGATATCAAGCCAACTACCCACGGTATTTGTCACTCGACCCATTGGCCCATTCGTCCAATGGTGACTGTGACTATGGTCATATCCCCCATTGGCTGCCCCAATGGTGACGATTATCAAGTAATGTATACAAAACCCCACATACCGGCTGTAACTTGGTGATTACAAAGACTTAATCCCCGTAATTATAACTTTGAAAATAAACATGATTTGGAAAGTAATTTGATAAAAAGAGAATGACTCACATTGCTGATTTAATACGGACAGAGTCTAATCTATGATTTAGCCTTGTTAACCTAATATAATAACAATGCACACAAAACTGGGTTAGTAATCAATCCAGCAATTACGATAATTTATGAGATCAAATTCTCACAATGAATGACAAAATGCGATACTTCATCCATCGAATTAACGATGATCCGTTGAATTAACAACGAACGACAAAGTATAATACTTTATCTATCGAATTAACGATGATCCGTCAAATTAATGACGAATAATAAAGTATAACCCTAATGTGGGCGGCACTTAAACATTCATTGGATATATTGATCGTCGGATAAATGAATCGTAGCAGCGATTGTGCTAATACCCTGTTCTGCAGCAGAATTTCGATACCCGTGTGTGTTTGTGTAGTAATTCTAACGTAATTCAGTGAATTTTGAGAATTTGTACGTCGTTTCTGTACCAGAATTCATGTCCCAAACCCCACTATTTATAGGTGAAATTTCACCCTTACGCGGCCCGCCTCAGGTTAAGCTTATTCTCACGCGGGCCGCGTGAGACCTATTTTTAGCTATAGGGTTGCCACGTTTGGCACTAGCTTTGCTGAGTTGATAAATTTCGTAAATTCGATTTCTACAGCTCACAATTTGGATAATCGTCAATAGGGTTTTACCCCCCCTGAGTTTTAGGGGCCCTAATCCTGATTCTGAAAATTATGAAAATTTTAGGGTTTGTTCAGAATCACTTGGGTGTCTCAATTAGGGTTTCCTTTTGGACTAATTAATTTAATAATTATGACTTTTGATTAGAGTTGTTACATTCTCCCCACCTTAATAAAAATCTCGTCCTCGAGATTTACTGGAATAATTGAGGATACTTTTTCTTCATTTCTGATTCCAGTTCCCAAGTGTACTCAGCTCCTCTCTTTGAATCCCATCTAACTTTGACTAGAACTAGTCGTTTGTGCTTGAGAAACTTGATCTTTCGATCCTCAATTTGAAGAGGTTTCTCAACGAATTTCAACTTTTCGTTTACCTCTATATCTCGAAGAGGTACTACCAGTGATTCATCTGATAAGCATTTCTTGAGATTGGATACATGAAATACATCATGTACTCCAGATAATTCTTCTGGTAATTGTAAACGATAAGCTACTGGTCCTATACGTTGGATCACTGGAAATGGTCCTACGTATCTTGGATTTAGCTTTCCTTTCTTACCAAATCTAACAACTCCTTTCCAAGGAGAAACTTTCAACAGTACTCTATCTCCAACTTGGAATTCTAATGGCTTGCATCTATTATCAGCATAGCTCTTCTGACGATCTCGAGCTGTCTTCAGTCTTTCCTTGATTTGAGTGATCTTATCAGTTGTTTCTTGCACAATCTCTGGACCTGATAATTGATTTTCTCCTATTTCTGCCCAACAAACTGGAGTTCTACATTTTCTTCCATATAATGCTTCAAATGGAGCAGTATCAATGCTTGAGTGATAACTATTGTTATAGGAGAATTCAATTAATGGTAAGTGATCATCCCAACTTCCACCAAAGTCTATTACACATGCTCGGAGCATGTCTTCTAGAGTTTGGATCGTTCTTTCACTTTGTCCATCTGTTTGGGGATGATATGCAGTGCTCAAATTTAGTCGAGTTCCCATAGCTTGCTGGAAACTTTTCCAGAAATGGGAAGTAAAACGACTATCTCTATCCGAAACAATGGAGAGTGGAACTCCATGTAATGATACAACTTCATCTACATACAATTTAGCCAGTTTTTCCATGCTAAAGGTTTCTTTCATAGGTAGAAAGTGAGCAGATTTGGTTAATCGATCCACAATTACCCAAATCGCATCATTACCTTTTCTGGTTTTGGGTAACTTAGTAACAAAATCCATTGTTATAAGTTCCCATTTCCATACTGGCATTTCTAATTGTTGTAGTAATCCTGAAGGTTTCTGATGTTCTGCCTTAACTTGTGAACAAGTAAGACATTTAGAAACATAGCTGGCTATGTCCTTTTTCATTCCTATCCACCAAAAGTTTTTTCTTAAATCTTGATACATTTTGTTGTTTCCTGGATGCATAGTGTACCTAGATTTATGAGCTTCTTCTAAAATCTTAGGTCTTAAGTCTCCCTGCTTAGGTACCCAAATTCTACTTTTGTGGAATCTCCAAATTCCATCTGCTCCTTGTTCTAATTCCTTAATTCTTCCTTTCATTCTTTCAGCATCATCCTTGATTGCTATAGTTTGAACATTCTTCAATTGTTCCATTAAATCTATTTGTAGATTTAATCTGAGAGCACGAACCCGTCATTGTTTCTCATAATACTTACGACTTAAGGCATCTGCAACTATATTCGCCTTTCCTTCGTGATACTGAATATCACAGTCATAATCACTTAGGATTTCCATCCATCTCCTTTGCCTCATGTTTAACTCTTTTTGCCCAAAGATATATCTTAAACTCTTATGATCTGTATAGATAGTAAACTTACTTCCGTACAGATAATGTCTCCAAATCTTAAGGGCAAAAATTACGGCTCCTAATTCTAAATCATGAGTCGTATAGTTTTCTTCGTGCTTTTTCAATTTCCTTGATGCATACGCAATTACCTTTTTGCGTTGCATAAGCACACATCCAAATCCTAATTTTGAAGCATCACAATATACTTCAAAATCTTCAGTTCCTTCTGGTAAGGCTAAGATTGGTGCATGGGTTAATTTCTGTTTTAAAATTCTAAAAGCTTCTTCTTGTTTAGGTCCCCATTCAAACTTAGTAGCTTTACAGGTTAGCTTAGTTAAGGGTACAACTATCTTGGAAAAATCCTTAATAAACCGTCTATAATACCCAGCTAAACCTATAAAACTTCTAATTTCCATTGCTGTTTGTGGAACCTTCCATTTGGTAATTGCCTCGATCTTAGCAGGATCTACATGAATACCTTCATGGTTTACCATGTGTCCTAAAAATTGCACTTCTTGTAACCAAAATTCACATTTCGAGAATTTGGCATACAACTTTTCTTTTCTTAACAAAGTTAAGAGTGCATGAAGATGTTCACAATGCTCTGTCTGACTTTTGGAATAAATAAGTATATCGACTATGAAGACAATTACAAATTTATCTAAGTACGGTTTACAGATCCTATTCATCATGTCCATAAATGCTGCAGGCGCATTTGTTAATCCGAAGGGCATGACTGTAAACTCGTAATGACCATACCTAGTTCTGAAAGCAGTCTTAGGTATGTCTTCTTCTTGTACCTTCAATTGATGGTATCCGGAGCGTAAATCTATCTTAGAAAAATATCTAGCCCCCTGAAGTTGATCAAAAAGATCATCAATCCTAGGTAATGGATATCGATTCTTAATTGTAACCTTATTCAATTCTCTATAATCGATACACATTCTCATTGAACCATCCTTTTTCTTTACAAACAACACTGGCGCTCCCCACGGGGACGAGCTAGGTTGTATGAATCCTTTACTTAGTAATTCATCTAATTGTTGTTTCAGTTCTAACATTTCTGTGGGTGCTAACCGATAAGGTGCCTTGGCTATCGGTGTAGTTCCTGGAATTAGATGAATCCTAAATTCTACTTCCCTATCTGGAGGTAATCCTGGTAAATCTTCTGGAAATATATCAGAATATTCTGAGACTACTGGTATTTCCTTAAGATCTTTTCCCTTAGTGCTGATGATTACCGAAATCATATACACTATTCCTTGTTTTCGTTCATAATTAGCAACTTTCATTACTGATATGAACTTCATGGCCTTACGTGGTTTATTTCCTGTAATCCTAATCACTTCTCCGGTGGGTGATTGAATTTCTATGGAATTCTGATCACAAAGGATTCTAGCATGGTTGGCGATTAACCAATCCATTCCTAATACCACATCAAATTCAGCTAATTTCATCGGTAATAGTTTTGCAGAGAATTTATGTCCTAAAAGTTCTATGTTTCCTTCCTGCAAAACTTTATCTATTTTAACTGAATTTCCATCTGCTGTTTCAACTGTAAAAATCTGCCCGATATTGGTTAAAGGTAAACTAAGAGCATGGCAAAATGAAGTATTTATAAAACTTTGGTTTGCACCAGAGTCAAATAATACTTTTGCATACACATTGTGGACTAAGAACGTACCCGCTATCACATCCGGAATGAGTTCTGCTTCTTGAGTGGTCAGCTGAAATGCCCTGGCATTCTTCTTTGTAGTTCCTTCGGTTGTTTTGGGTTTGTTATCTACTGGCTTGATTAATTTAGGACATTCTGTTTTATAATGCCCTGCTTCTCCACAGTTAAAACAGATTACTGTTTTCTTTTTGCAATTTTCTTCACGATGTCCTATACCCTTGCAAAAATTGCAAGTGATATCGCATCTTCCATAATGTTTCTTTTTGCATTTCCTGCAGAATGACGGAGTTGGAGCTTGCCCTGTTCCTTTTCTCTTGAAGCTGTTATTATTACCCACACGAAATCCTTGGGTTTTTTTCTGGGCTAATGCCTTTTTCCTATCTTCATCTCTTGTGCGCACCAGTTCATCGGTTAGAGTATTGGCTAATTCTACCGCATCATCAATAGTGCGAGGTCTCGCAGCTTTAACAATATTACGGATTTCGCTAATTAGTCCCCAAATATAGCGAGAAATGAGTACCGGTTCTGGCGAAGCCAGTGTTGGTACCACTCTTGCATATTCAAAGAATGTCGAGGTATACCCACGACAATCCACACCCATCATCCGATGATTTAGAAATTTATTCGCCATCTGTTCTTTTTCATACTCGGGACAGAATTTTCTTTCCACCAAACCCTTAAATTCTTCCCAAGTCATAGCATAAGCTATTACTCTTCCTTTTGATTGTAACACAGTGTTCCACCACTCAAGTGCACTTTCTTTGAATAGATTGGATGCATACATGACCTGATCATCTTTACCACATTTACTTATTGCAATAACTGCTTCGGTTTTCTCTAACCAACGCAGTGATGCAGTTGCTCCTTCATTGCCTGCAAATTCAGTGGGTTTACAAGCAAGGAATTCTTTGAAAGTGCAACCAGGCGTTGCAGTTTTCATTTTCTTGGGTAATGGAGCTTGATGTGGTTCCTTATTATGGTTAACATGATTGTTGCCTCCATTTACACTATTACTGAAGTTATCTTCAGTAATTTGTTTACTAGGGACAATTTGTTGTGGTTCGGGTGGATTCTTGATAGCAGCAATGAATGCTGGAATAGCATTAGCTATCCCTTGAGCAACAATGTTTTCGATATCTTGTCGAGTCATATATTGATCTCCTGGATGTTGCTCAGATTGATTAACTTCATTTATAGGTTCATTACCACTGTTTGCCATCTGATAATATATATATAAATTTTATTAGTATCTGCTAAATAACAATTATATACACATAATCAGAAAATTTTATAATACAGATATAGTCAAAACAATCGATTTCTCGATTTCATTTTATATCTATTATAGTATGCATCATTACTCACAAATATCTTACAGAGTTTTATTCGTTATTTACAGACTAACTTTGTTATTACTATTATACAAACATTGTTTTACCATCCTACTATCTTTCGTCACTTGCTGTTCTAAAAACGCAGTTCCCTCTCATCGTACTTCCAAGCAATCTGTCCCCCTATTTCCCTGATTCTAGTTCCAGCATCAAACAACTCTTCACCAAAGTGGCGAAGTTCAGCCATATTTTCATTACTCATGGGTGGATTAGGTAGGGGTTCTGGATCAAATTGTGGAAGAAAAGAGTAAGCATCGTTGACAATATTTTGGAATTGCCAATCGTTTGTCCACCATTCGTCCATTCCTATGGTTTGGGAGTGAACTATTGGGTCTGGAATTGCTGGTTCCCAATTCATAGGGAGTTGGTTTTCAAGAGAATAAGTAAAAATATTATTATTATTATTATTATTATTGACAGGCTGAATTGTTTCACAGCTTGCCAATAGGAAGTCTATCTCATCTTGAAAAGTCCTTCCCTGGTTTGGATTGGAGCTTTCTCCGATTTCTCTCTGAGTTGGTCTAGAACCTTGCCCAACTTCCATTTCTATGTCCTTAGAGTATTCCTCAAACTGCCTTTCCATTTGCCTAGAAACTTCTTTAGCTTCAGTCTCCATCTCCTGGAGTCTAGAACTTTTCCTGGTTACAATTTCTTTTGTACCTTCCTCCATCTGAATTCCTATCTCCATATCCTCCTCCTTGTATTCAAATTCCATTTCCGGTTGTTTGGAACTCTCTCCAGTTATAATTTCTTTTCCCTTTTTCAAAGGATTATTTATTTTGGGCAGTTTTTTAGCTGGCTTCTTCTTACGTATTTTTCTCCATCCTACATAAGTTCTTTTCTTTTGTTTTGGCTTGCTCAAAGGTGGAACCTTGAATTCTACTGGTTGTTCTATATCAGGATAGTAGCTAGTATATTCTTGGGAAGCTTTGATAGTTACGGGGTAAAGATTAAGGTTCTGAAAAGCTTCGGATATCCCACTCATGCTGATGTAGCATATATGCAAAATGCATAAAATACTAAGTTAAAATTTACAAATAACCGTGTAATTTATTACAAAGATAACTGGAAAACATACTTAGGTTTTGAAATTTTATTTATCACACAGGGTTTCTAGATTGTGAGGGTAGGGTGCTAAACTTAAAGATTTATATTTTCTGCTACTGTGGCTAGCATATATAAATTTGCCCATTTTTCATCTAGTTTATCTTCCCAAGGTGATTTATCAATTAATTCCTGGGTTTCCCGTTTAATCTTCTTTTGTCGAATTTGCTCTTTACTTTTCTTAATAATCATTTCCCTCCTTTTAGGAGAAAGTGATTCCTCGTATTGTGCCTTCCGCACAAATATTCCTTCTTCAGGAATTTCAGCCTGATTCGAGGATTTGGTTCGGGATGAACTTCCCTTCTCATTGGATGATCTATCTAATTTAAGATAGATACTTGCTAGCTTTTTCTTACCCATACTGTAATTAACAAATAATCAGTTAATAACACAAATAATCACATAATAGTAATCAGGAAAAATTAAGTATTTTTAAATACTTAATTAGCTTAACTCAGTGGCTCTGATACCACCTTTTTCTGTCACGACCCCCGACCCGGTTTTACCCGTTTCAGAAGCCGCGGGACAGAAATACTGCGGTATTTAATTGATTAAGTTTAACAGCGGAAGTTTATTTAACAGGATCGTTTAAAGCTAAAATATTTCCCGATTATTTTATTTCACAATTCGGGGTAAAACCCCGATAATTTACAAAAATATGATTTCTTTATTATACAAACTTATTTCCTTATTTTTATAATGAGCCACTATTTCAAGCTTGAAATGCTCCCCAGCACTTTTTCCTGAATTACAGCAAATCACCTGAAACATGTTTGAAAAAAAATTTATCAGCGGAAAATACTGAGTGAATCATTCTATTTCCTAAAATGACACATTTGTTATAATATACAGTATTAAGAGTGATTACAATGTTTCTGATATCAAGCCAACTACCCACGGTATTTGTCACTCGACCCATTGGCCCATTCGTCCAATGGTGACTGTGACTATGGTCATATCCCCCATTGGCTGCCCCAATGGTGACGATTATCAAGTAATGTATACAAAACCCCACATACCGGCTGTAACTTGGTGATTACAAAGACTTAATCCCCGTAATTATAACTTTGAAAATAAACATGATTTGGAAAGTAATTTGATAAAAAGAGAATGACTCACATTGCTGATTTAATACGGACAGAGTCTAATCTATGATTTAGCCTTGTTAACCTAATATAATAACAATGCACACAAAACTGGGTTAGTAATCAATCCAGCAATTACGATAATTTATGAGATCAAATTCTCACAATGAATGACAAAATGCAATACTTCATCCATCGAATTAACGATGATCCGTTGAATTAACAACGAACGACAAAGTATAATACTTTATCTATCGAATTAACGATGATCCGTCAAATTAATGACGAATAATAAAGTATAACCCTAATGTGGGCGGCACTTAAACATTCATTGGATATATTGATCGTCGGATAAATGAATCGTAGCAGCGATTGTGCTAATACCCTGTTCTGCAGCAGAATTTCGATACCCGTGTGTGTTTGTGTAGTAATTCTAACGTAATTCAGTGAATTTTGCGAATTTGTACGTCGTTTCTGTACCAGAATTCAAGTCCCAAACCCCACTATTTATAGGTGAAATTTCACCCTTACGCGGCCCGCCTCAGGTTAAGCTTATTCTCACGCGGGCCGCGTGAGACCTATTTTTAGCTATAGGGTTGCCACGTTTGGCACTAGCTTTGCTGAGTTGATAAATTTCGTAAATTCGATTTCTACAGATCACAATTTGGATAATCGTCAATAGGGTTTTACCCCCCCTGAGTTTTAGGGGCCCTAATCCTGATTCTGAAAATTATGAAAATTTTAGGGTTTGTTCAGAATCACTTGGGTGTCTCAATTAGGGTTTCCTTTTGGACTAATTAATTTAATAATTATGACTTTTGATTAGAGTTGTTACAGCGGATGCCTTGGCAAACTTAGGATCATCAGTCAGGATACCAGAGGGAACCCATATACTGATACTTCATATCCTGTATCCTGCTATGGATCCCTTCAAAGCTCAGGATAAGGAGGTAACAAGCATTCAGGATCCTTGTCATGATCCTGAGAAGGATACTGAATCCTGGATGGCTCCAATCATAAGATATCTCAAGGAAGGACGCATCCCTAGAGACGAAAATCCTAAGGCATTTAGGATGAAGGTATCGCGATTCACCATTATAAATAATGTTTTGTACAAGAAATCTCTTGCAGGACCATACCTGAGGTGCTTGGAGGATCCTGAAACTAAGGAAGTGCTTCAGGATATACATGAAGGGGATTGTGGTAACCACACTGGGGGCAGGTCATTATTCTCAAAAGTATTAAGAACAGGAAACTATTGGCCGACAATAAAGAAAGATGCTACAGAATATGCTCGAAGATGTGATGCATGTCAAAGGCACAGTAACATACTACATCAACCAGCTGAACCACTATATCCTATAGCTTCCCCTTGGCCATTCATGAAATGGGGGATGGACATAGTAGGGAAATTACCAAAAGCTCCAGGAGGAAAAGTCTTTATGCTGGCAATGACTGATTATTTCTCTAAGTGGGTTGAAGCTGAAGCATTTGTTCAAGTTAGAGACCAAGAAGTAGTATCCTTCATAAAGAGGAATATCCTGACCAGATTTGGAGTACCAGCTGAAATCATTTGTGACAATGGATCCCAGTTTATAAGCAAAAGGACTACTGACTTTTGCAAGAGTTGGGGAATCAAAATGATCACGTCTACTCCGGTACATCCTCAAGAAAATGGACAAGCTGAATCCTCAAACAAGATAATTGTCAACAACTTGAAGAAGAGACTAGGAGCTAAGAAAGGAAGATGGGCAGAAGAACTACCCTTTGTTTTGTGGGCCGATAGAACAACAATAAAAAATGCAACTGGCCAAACTCCATTCTCCTTAGTATTTAGGGCAGAAGCAGTGATCTCAACAGAAATGGTGATACCTACGGCAAGATCTATCCTCCAGGATCCTGAGCAGAATCCTGAAGCTATGTGCCAAGAATTAGACACTGTGGATGAGACAAGAGATGCAGCAAAGCTAAGGATGGCAGCATATCAACAGAGGATATCCAGAGCATACAACAATAATATAAGGACTAGGAGGTTTCAAGTTGGGGATTGGGTGTTAAGAAAAGCTTTTCAGAATACTACTAATCCTGCCGATGGAAAATTAGCTCCAAAATGGGAAGGACCTTATGAGATTGAATCAGAAGCAAGAAAAGGAGCATATCGACTCAAGAATATGGAAGGGGATATGCTACCAAGATCCTGGAATGCTATACATCTAAAGCTCTATTTCAAATGAGTTTAGAATTTAATTTCTAACTCAGGATGGTATGAATTCTATCTCTTTTCAATATATTTGAGTTTATTTATTCTTTCGAACCCAATACTGACTTAAGCATCGGAGGGGTGTTAGCCAAGCTAACACCCACCTTAGTTTAAGGTTGTTTTGCAGGATATACTCCAGGATATACACTCAGAATAACTCGAAAGATTAGAGGATTGGCCCCCTTTCTCGCGATTAAGGGATCCTGATCCTTTCACAGGTTTAAAGGTATTCACCTTTCTCTCGAATTGGGTTTAAACACCCCGCCTGGAGCGCAAGTTATCCAGGGATAGTTCAAGATAGCGGGACCAGTCCATGTAAAAGTGACTGACAATTTCGTTATTGTTGGCTATATCCTGGATCCTCAAGGTATATGAGGATTGATCACCCTCTCTCACGAAAGAGTATTTTCATACTCTCTAAGGTTTAAAGGTTCTCACCTTTCTAAGTCTTGGAGTTTATACACTCCCGCCTGTAGCGCATGAAAATCAGGGTTTATCCCCAGGATATCAGGGTTTATCCCCAGGATATTAAGGGTTTATCCCCAAGATATTAAGGGTTCATCCCAGGATATTAAGGGTTTACCCCAGGATATTCAGGATTTATTTTGTAAAGCTAAAGTATGACTATGTTTACATTCCTATGTTGAACACAGGGGACATACATTATACAATTTAAAGGATGGATTCAAACTTATAAGTGTGCACTGGGGACATCCCTGTGATTGAAGATTGGAATTGACTCTCTGGGAATATTTGGTATGGTCCCTCTTTTTTATATGGATAACTTGAGGCAGTATCCTGGGTAGGATATCTCTCAGGATATTCTTACAATGTGTTCCCAAAATTGTCCAAACTAAACTATTTTCATAAGTAAGATTTATGCACTAAAATAGTAACAACAGAAATAAAGCCAAAAGAAAGTTATATTATTAACATATCAAAAGTTGTGCTTTTGGTTTCACCTCAAACCAAGGTCCATCCACCAAAAGCACGATTAGTCCCATACCATATGTACTTAACAGTTGAAGGTTTTGTCTCAAACTGAGGCCCATCCCACCTCCAACTGTTATATTGTCCAAAAGTAAAGCATACTAACATTGATGACCAAGGGCTTCGTCCTGAAACTCAGGATCCCTCCACCTTTGGCCATCATATTGTTCAAATGCAGGAAAAGTAAAGTGCAGAAAAAGTAAATTGTTTTGGGGTTACAGACCAACGATCAAATTTAAAAAAGTGGGCTCCGGCCTAGGCATCAATATCCATCATTGCCCACTTAAATGCCCTCACACAGCAGCATCTTCACCAGCCTTCTCCGTCTTCTCAGCCCCAGCTTCCTAAGCAGAATCCTGACCAGAATCCGTCCCAACATCTTTTTCTTCTCCAGCCTTGTCCACCACCTCTGCTGACTTAGAGTATTCACCAGCTTCAGCAGGATATGGCACAGCCTTGCCTCCAAGCTCCTTCAGCTTTGCCACCCATGATTCAACCGGCCAGGATGGGCACTCAAGGCCTGTCTCCTTGGCCTCATAAGCCATCTTAATGCGAGCTCATAGCAGAGAGACGATGGCAGAGGCTTTGATCCCTTCCCGGAAAGAGACCATCACCTGTTCATGCTCCATTTGGACGGTAGCCAGTTTGATCTCAGCATCCTGGGTGACCTTCTTCAGCTTGTCCTCGTAATGCCGAGTCTTCACCTCGGTAATGGCCCCTTGGTCGGCAACAGTGGTTTCGAGCTGTTTGATCCTGGCCTCTTGGAACGCGTTCGTGCTGCAAGCATCGGTGTAAAGGTGGAGCAGATGTTGGAGGCCCTGTACATCAAAATTCAGGTATGGGTTAAAATATATTAACCAGGATATCCTGTTAGGATATCCTATCTATTTTGGTCAAAAATTACCGAAGCAATTAAGTGATCAAATTAGTTAAGTGAGGTAGTGTGCTAGAAATATGCGTTGAAAATATTTTGATTAAGTTGTTTGTAAAAACAGATTTCAGGATACAGCTCAGGATATAGAGCTGTATCTGTGATCAAACAATGAGCAGAAATGTAAAGGGGTGACACGAGATGTACGAGGAAAGCCCTTGATCAATCTAGATCGCCGGCATAAAACCTCGGGAGCTGACAATCGCAGCTGCCTTGTTCTTCTATTGCTTCAAATATCAGGATACAGTGCAGGATATGATGCGGATCAACTAGGTGTTACAATATAATTTGAGTACAAGTGTTGGTGTGTAGTGATTGCTAGTAGCTAGAGAGTAAAGTGTGCGAATGAAGTGAGTGCCTTAACTTGATCCGATCATACTATTTATAGCTAACCGAAAACAACTAACTTTCCTAATAAACCGGGATGCCCCGAATATTCCCAAGCAACCGTTGTAGTCCTGGTCTTTCGGGATCAACGTCTCCATCCCAACTGATTTGCCCGAGTCTTGGGGGAAGAAGTCTTCTTGAACGTTGGAGACTTGTAACTCTTAATCTGCACGTGATCAATTCAGTTAATACCAGGATATCGAACCAGGATGTTACCAATATCCTGATCTGGTATCCTGATCACAAGTAAACAATCAAAAGCAGAATATTAGTCAGGATATATATGCTCAGAAAATGACCCATAACAATTGTCCCCAAAAATATACCTGTTGGAATTCTGAGTTCAAACAAATATATTTTTAAATTTTATCACCTGGATCAAGGCAATTAATACGATGAGACCTTTGAAATGACAATGTGCAACTTCCAAGATGCTATTTACTCTTTACCCCTATTACTCAGCCTATATTTAGCCGAAATAGTCCACATTATGATCACCACTCCTCAAGCGGATCTCAGGTATTTCTCTTATCTTCTCTATTTTTCCTTTCCTTTGGATTTCCTGTTTCTCTGCTAATACCCTTTATGGCATCTCGAACAAGATCCCGGTCGAACGAGCCAGTCGCAGACCTAACGAGTCAGAACCTCATATGAGAGCCTCAAAACAAAATCTGCTCCTTCAATAACGCTGACATCGCCTCCCTGAAGAATTCTGGTGCGTTCCCTGCCGGAGTAGTCATACGACCTTTTGATCGGGAAATCCGATCAGACGCATCGTCAAACGAATGGGTCTGCTTCCTCGCCTATCCCTTTTCCTTGGGACTCCGGTATCCATTTCTGCCCTTTGTCTCTCATTTCTTTGAGCTTACCGGCCTTAGTTATGCCCAAACCATGCCGATGGTTTGGCGATTTTTAATGGTGTTGAACCAGATTAAATCTCGTCACTGCCCTGACCTGTGCATCGAAGACCTCCCCATAGCATACCGGTTGAGGTCCCATGGTAATAGCCGTTTTATTTTGTTCTCCACCTCCAAGAGCCCTTTAGCCCTTAAGGCCACCAAGAACGAAGACCAGTGGCGGCAAAAGTTCTTTTTCGTGAAAAGAGACTCTATTGACAAGGGTTTTGATCTGCCGGTTAGATGGTTAACCAAGGGTAGGATCTAGGGTTTTAGGAATATTCCCAAGTGTATCCTTAAACTATATCCCAGGCTTATATCCTGATGTTTTTATACAGCGAATTTCAGAGATCTAGCACCCCCAAGCGCGGAATCAGAGTCCAGGATCAAAGAAATCTACCGACTTCCTGCTAGTGAAAGAACCTTCTCCCTGTCTCTTACAAATTCAAGCCAAAAATCAAGTTCAGAGATGTCTGGTAAGTACACAATTACAATGATTGTAAAATACAAGAGTTTGCAAATTGAATATTTTTTCCCTTCTTCAGTGCCAGTTATCAACCTTGAAGGCTTCCAACTTGACGAGTTGGACAGTTATTCCAGTCTCGCACCTGTCAAGCAAGAATCCAACCCGAAGCCATCCGTCACACCGAAGCCTACCAGTTCGAAAGTGACTTCCGCTCCTAAAGCTCCTCCGGCATCTTGGACCCAGGCCTCCAACTCCCGGAAGAGCAAGGAAACAGAGCCTCCTGCTATTCCCAATGTATTCCCATTTGAAAATCATGGGTTTGGAGAGTCCAGCAAATTCATGACCAGCTTCCTCAACCAGGTAAATATCCTGATCCATATCCTGCACCATATACTAATTACTGAACTCAATTAAAGTTAATACCTGTTTCTTTATTTTGCAGGGTCTTGAACATCTGATTTTCCTTTACGAGGATGCATGTGGTTCGAACGTCATGTTGGAAAGTCAGCTAAAAAAGGCCGAAGCCACTATCGCAGACCAAGCAGCGATCGCCAGCGCTAAATCAGAGCATTACGAGGCCAAATACAAGGCAATGGCCCAAGAGCAGCACTCCACCATCCAAAAGGTCACCCAGGAAGCCCATGCCAAGATCAACGCCGCCCAAGTCCAACATGAGCAGGCTATGGCTTCGTATCGGGAGAGTCTCAAGAACTCTGTCGTCATTTCTCTTCTCCAGGCCAGACTGAAAATGGCTTATGAGGCAATGGCTTTGGGCCTTCTGTGCCCCTCCTGGAACACTAAGGCCTGGGAGGCGAAACTGAAAGATCTCGGGGGAAATCCTGTGGAGCCTCCTGCCAAATCTGCTGTGGAAGATCCTGCTAAGGTGCCTGATGCTAATGCTTCAAAGGATGCCGGTGGTGATGCTGGAGAAAATGTTGGCGGAGAGGATGCTGCTTGTGATGCTGAGAGGAATGCTGGGGAGGATACTGCTGGAAATGTCATGGTGAAGGAGGGAGCTGTCCCATAAATGCAGCGTTGTGGGCGATGATGGATATATGTGCCAAGGCCGAAGCCCACTTTTTTAAATTTCATGGTTGTGGTGTGTACAAACAATTTACTTTTCATGTCGTTGAACAATTTATATTTCCTGCACTAGAACAATTTGATAACCAAATGTCACACCCCTTTCTGCGGCGGAAGCACGAGGTGTGATCATGAAAGGTTCTCATTGCATACGAAGAGTAAACATACTACATGCTCAAAAATAACTTCAAATATTACCTTACTAAAAACATATGTCGAGTGTTTACAACACTAGATAACATATTGTCTTAAAAGTCACGACTTTATTTAAAGATAAACAAAGCGACATCCACGAGCATGAGTAAGACCACGCGCACATCCATCCTAGTTACCTGAAATACATGTGAGTTTTGGAAAAACGTCAACATAATGTTGGTGTGAATTCATGCAGTTTTAGTTTTTCACGTTTGTATACTTTGTATGAAAACATAGTTTACGTCATGTAAAAATCAAGTTTTCATATATAAATCCAGTTTCATGTGTACACCACATACACATGTATAATTCAATTTCTTCTTGAGTACCCCACGTACTCAAGTATAATTTTCTTGAGTACCCCACGTACTTCAAGTATAATTCAATCTTTTCTTGAGTACCCCACGTACTCAAGTATTCATCAATTTTTAGTATGGTATGAATTTCATGTAATTAAAATATTCCTGTAAATATCAGGATTGTTAATGGGTTGCAAGGCCATTAACATGTGGCACGACATAGGAAGTCACCAAACCTAAGGCATTTAATTGGTATATTCTGAGACACAAAAGCACTACTCGATTCTCGCCCCGACCGAGTGTGAGGCTGCCAGGCACCCGTTAGATCTAACCTTTTGTACTGCGGTCTAAGTATGTACACGATTAATGGTGCTTCTGTACCCTATTCGTGACACTATTTCTCATAACGCATCCTACTTGGTTCTCGTTCTCACCAAGCGCGTTTCTTGTCATCATTTCCCATAGCGCCTCATACTTGGTTCTCGTTCTCACCAAGTGCGCTTCTCATATTCTTATATTTCGTCACACTTGGTTCTCGTTCTCACCAAGTGTACTTCTTGTATTCTCATATTTCGTCACACTTGGTTCTCGTTCTCACCAAGTGTACTTCTTGTATTTATATCATACCAATTATAAATTTTGTACATTTGTACATGTATTTCACCCCCGAAGTTATAAAAACTGAAAACAGTTAAAGAGAAAAGGGGGAGCATGAACTCACAACTTTGCGTTCCTAGCGTCGTAAACTCCACCGGATTTGCTTAATTAACGTCGTAACCTATACGCGTTTTGTTAACGTTAGTCACTAGACTTGCGTCGCACAAGTACAGTCACTCTCTTTTGTATATATTCTTGTGTTAAAAATATTCTATATTTTTAACTACGTATCTTACTTATATTATTTTCTCTAAAATTAATATAAGTATCTCGTGTTTTGCACTTTGCACCCGAATTATGTATCTTGTATGTTGTATGTGTATTTTTATATTTCTACTCCTCATGAGTATTTAGTGTATTTCTAAGTCTTAATACACTAGCACGTATAACACATACTATACACACTTAGCACAAAAGTTGGTGATAAAATAATATATATTTTTCTTTCAAAAATATATACTTAATATCCATTTTTATTCTTGAAAAATCACCATTTCTTATCACCAAAAATTAGGGAAACCTTGGTAATACTTTTAAATACAATTTTAGGGAATAAGTTTCTCAAAAACTTATATTTTTCTAAGTGTCAAAATTTATAAAAATTTTGACAGAGTTTCCCCTAAAAATGGACATTTCCCATGTTTTCAAAACATGTGTTTATTTTCTTTTAAATCGTCATCGATCATCAACAACAATTATCAACAATAATCATCAACAATAATCACCAATTCCTCCATTTCATGAACTTGAATATTTACAAAACTGTGTAGTAACTTACTAGCACATTTAGTAAATCTTTCCATCTTTAAAAATAATTTTAGTTTCTTAAAAACTTTATTTTTAAAGAATATGAAGTTTCACAACTTCTAGTCAAGATTCGCAAAAATACTTCTTTGTTAAGTTTTCTTGTGACACAAGTGTCCACACACTTGTTTATTTACTAAAAATGCTTTTAGTTCGGATAAGATCCGGGTTTTAAACAAGACTAATATTTTTGCTTGGTTCTTCCGAAAAACCACTTGTAGATCTTTAGATCTACTAGTTTTGAACAATATTTTGCAAGTAAAAATACTTTTACACAAGTTCATGTTTCATGTGTGGTAGAGTTTCACCTTTTAACCCTTATATCTTCTAACATAACCTTATGTCATGATCCAAGAACATGACTACATCGGGTTAAATGGTGATCCGAGCTACCACAATCATAGATCGGGTCTCAATAATCATACATTTCGAATACTACATCATTTACACAACTTATGTGCTATTAACCACCATTTTTAGTGTTTTAAGTAGACTTTAAAGCATCATCTTGCATGTTAACGAGTTTTATCCGATAAAAATCCTTTTAACCACTTTAGATTAGTTCAAATATGAGTTTTAAGCATTATACCTCTAGCTCGAGGCTAGGGAAGAATCTATGCGCAAAAGAGGTGGATAAAAGCTAGATAAAGAGGTCCTTCGAACTCCGTTTGCTCCAAGCTTCCTAATACGAGACCCTTAACACTTGTAGATGCTTGAAATATGAAGATCAAGATCGAAAATATGATGGATGGAATAGGGGTGTTTGGCCGTAAGCTTTGAGAGAGAAAGAGAGGAAGAAAGTTGTTGTTTGCGTGAATGATAAGTATGAAAGAAAGTCTTGTGGTTTAAATAAAGATCCATCAACTTCTAATATCCTTTGTGTTTAATGTCCCATTAGTACAATACATATCCCATAAACAAATCTACCAAATCCTTCACATTAGGCACATGGCCGATTTTATTTAGAGATAGGGAGGGGTCTAAGTGTAACCTTTAGTTATAAAAATTATCTTGTAAATCCAAATCAAATCTTCATAAGATCTCCTAATATCCAAATGAATCCAAGAAAGATTATGGAAATCTTGAGGGATCATATGGGATTATGTGGGGCCACCCATGACCGTTCATAATTAGGGGGGGGGGGTAATGTGTAACTTGCAAGATCTTAATTGGATTTACCAAATCTAAGTGTATCAAAGTGAATCTATGAAAGATCTTGTGAATCTAAAAGAGATCTATGAAAGATCATGTAAGATTGTAAGGGATCTTGGCAAGATTATTATGGATTTGGAAAGATCTAGTAAATATTTGGTTGTCCCGGGTAATGTCCTGTTGTTCGGTTAAATACCGGTTCTTTAAAGTGCTAAATTACACTTTTTAGTATCGTTTAAGTACCTTTCTTGTACTCTTTCAATTCCCAACACTTAGGGAAATATTCTGGATAATAAAACGACATTTCTGCATAATATTTATATGTCTAAATGCTGATTTATTGCTGAATTATATAAATTCTGCACTTAAAGTGCGTTTCGGGTGCTTTTTAGTGCTTATTTTTGCTTTCATATTGCATATATATTAACCCCTGTATTTACTCTTGGGTTTTAATGCATTCTTATTCTCGGACCTACACCTAGGCTCCAATTTTATTGTCTGACTGCTTTCTGCAGTTCTGTTGACACAGTGTGTCTTACCGGTGAGTTTACTATTATATTTAACGCAACGCTCTTGTTTATGCATAAAGCAATATTTTGTAGTATACAACGTGCATGAATTCACTTGTTTAATCATGTGTTCAGACATTGCTGACAATTAAACTCATAATTGCAGTCATTAAGCAATAATTAATGTGTACGGAAATTACCGGTTTGGGCCAGTTGTCACAGTCTCCCCCCGTTAAAAGAATTTCGTCCCGAAATTCAGACTGAACTCACTCTCGCTGGAGTCTTCTTGAATAGGTGGGGATACTTTTTCTTGAACTGGTCCTCACGTTCCCATGTGTACTCGGGTCCGTGCTTAGAGCTCCAACGTACTTTGACAAGCTTCACACTGCTCCTCCTGGTCTTGTTGACTTTCCAGTCAGTAACCTCAACGGGTTGCTCTGTAAATCGGAGGGCTTCATCAATATGCACTTCATCCATCGGGATGATCACGTTTTCTTGTGTTGGACTCTTCTTCAGGTTGGATACATGAAACGTATCATGTACTCCATTAAGTTCTTCCGGTAACTCCAACTTGTATGCCACGGTACCAATTCTCTTCAAAATTCTGAATGGTCCGATGTATCGTGGATTCAGCTTTCCACGCTTTCCAAACCTGACTACGCCCTTCCATGGTGAGACTTTTAACAACACTTTGTCTCCCACCATGAAATCTACCGATTTTCTATTTGGATCAGCGTAGCTCTTTTGTCGCTCTCGAGCCGCCTTAATGCGTTCTCGGATCTGCGCAATCTTGTCGGTGGTCTCTTGTACAAGTTCAGGACCAACCATACGCTTATCTCCAGCGTCTGCCCAACATAAGGGCGATCGGCATTTGCGGCCATACAGAGCTTCGAACGGCGCGGCTTTTATGCTCGTATGATAACTGTTATTGTAGGAAAACTCAACTAAAGGTAGATGAGTATCCCAGCTGCCGCCTAGATCCATGACACATGCGCGAAGCATATATTCTAACGTTTGTATTGTCCGTTCGCTCTGGCCGTCTGTTTGCGGATGGAATGCCGTGCTCAGATCTAACTGAGATCCAAAGGCTTCCTGAAATGATTGCCAGATTCTTGAGACAAAGCGTCCATCTCTGTCTGAAATGATTGAGATTGGCACTCCATGACGTGCCACAATTTCTCTTAAGTATATCTCTGCCAGCTTTCCAGTGCTATCCTTCCCTCGGATTGGTAGGAAATGCGCAGACTTCGTCAATCGATCAACTATTACCCATATCATATCGTGCCCTCTCGGGGTCCTGGGTAATTTCGTTATGAAGTCCATCGAGATTTGTTCCCACTTCCACACGGGAATCTCTGGTTGTTGTAGTAGGCCGGACGGTTTCTGATATTCTGCCTTAACCTTAGCACAGGTTAGGCATTTTCCAACATAGACAGCAACGTCGCTTTTGAGTCTCGGCCACCAATAGTACTCCTTCAAGTCCTGATACATTTTGTCCGATCCTGGGTGGATCGAATATCTCGATTTGTGGGCTTCATTAAGGATGACTTCTCGTATGCCACCATAGAGTGGAACCCAAATACGCTTCTTAAAGTATAAGGCTCCCTCTTCGTTTGGCACCATGTATTTCAGCATACCCCGTAGGTATTCAGCTTTACGGTTCTCTTTTTTAAGAGCTTCTTGTTGTGCATCCCGAATGCGTGCAGTGAGGTTCGTTCGAATCGTCATTTCCAATGCTCGAACTCTTTGGGTCTTAACCCTTTCTTTTCGGCTCAACGCGTCCGCTACAACGTTTGCCTTTCCAGGATGGTACTTAATCTCACAGTCATAATCGTTCAGCAGCTCGACCCAACGTCGCTGGCACATATTCAATTCCTTCTGATCAAATATGTGTTGTAAGCTTTTATGATCTGTGAAGATTGTACATCGAGTACCATATAAATAATGTCGCCAAATCTTTAAAGCGAATACCACTGCGCCCAGCTCCAGGTCGTGAGTGGTATAATTTCTCTCGTGAACCTTCAGTTGTCTTGAAGCATAAGCGATGACTTTTTGACGTTGCATGAGCACGCAACCCAAGCCTTGTCGTGAGGCGTCGCAGTATACCACGAAGTCTTCAGTGCCTTCGGGTAATGATAGTATCGGTGCATCGTATAGCTTGCTCTTAAGTAACTGGAAGGCTTCTTCTTGTTTGTGACCCCAGTCGTACTTCTTGTCTTTCTGAGTAAGGGTCGTTAGCGGTTGAGCTATTTTTGAGAAATTCTCGATGAATCGCCGATAATAGCCCGCTAAGCCCAAAAATTGTCGAACTTCAGTTGGGGTCTTGGGAGCTTCCCAATTCTTTATTGCTTCAATCTTGGATGGGTCTACATGAATGCCCTTCTCATCCACCACGTGACCAAGAAATTGTACTTCGCGAATCCAGAATTCGCATTTCGAGAACTTTGCATAAAGTTTCTCTTTCTTCAGTAGTTCCAGAATAGTTCTGAGATGTTGCTCATGCTCTTCTTTCGTTCGCGAGTAAATCAGGATATCATCGATAAATACAATCACGAATTTATCGAGATATGGTTTGCATACGCGGTTCATTAGATCCATAAAGACCGCTGGTGCATTCGTCAATCCAAATGGCATCACAAGAAATTCGTAGTGCCCATATCGCGTTCTGAATGCAGTCTTTGGCACGCTTTCTTCTTGGATTCTCAGCTGATGGTACCCAGATCGAAGGTCGATCTTGGAATAGTAGCTTGATCCTTGCAGTTGATCGAATAAGTCATCAATCCTTGGTAGCGGATACCGATTCTTGATCGTGAGCTTGTTCAGTTCCCTGTAATCGATACACATCCGCAGTGTTCCATCCTTCTTCTTCACGAATAATACTGGAGCTCCCCAGGGCGAGAAGCTTGGCCTTATGAATCCTTTATCCAACAACTCCTGGAGTTGTGTAGATAATTCTTGCATTTCGGATGGAGCAAGTCGATAGGGTGCCTTGGCTACAGGAGCAGCTCCTGGAACCAAGTCTATATGGAATTCGACTTGTCGTTGTGGAGGTAGTCCTGGCAGATCATCAGGGAACACATCAGCAAATTCCTTCACCACAGGAATGTCTTCGAGTTTCGGCTCCTCAGCCTTCTTGTCTATAACGTGTGCTAGGAAAGCAACACATCCTTTCCTTAAGCACTTTTGTGCCTTCATACAACTGATGATTCGAAGAGGCGCGTCTCGTTTTTCTCCATGCACGATGAGAGTTTCACCATTCGCTAAAGGGATGCGAACGATTTTCTCATGACAAATAACTTCAGCTTTGTTCTTGGACAACCAGTCCATCCCGACTACTACATCGAAGCTACCCAATTGAATAGGTAGGAGGTCGATGCTAAATCTTCGTTCACCAAGTTCTAGTGTGCAGCCTCTAACAACTTCGCCCGATTCAACAAGTTTACCATTGGCTAGTTCTATGGAATAAGGAATTTCTAATCTACTAGATTCTATTCTGAGTATGCGTTTAAATTCCACAGACATGAAGCTATAATCGGCGCCAGTGTCGAATAATATGGATGCAAAGTGATTGTTAATGAGAAACGTACCGGTGACCACGTTAGGGTCCTCGCGTGCGTCTCTTGCTCCAATCACAAATGCTCGAGCCGGAGCGTTGTTTCTCTCTGGGCAGTTCTTCATGAAATGATCATTGCTTCCACACTTGAAGCATCCTTGCCCTTTCCCGTTGCCATTCTTGTTACCAGCACCGTTCCCATTTCGGTTCTTCCCTTTTCCCCAACAGTCTTCTGTTTGATGACCCAATTTACCACATTTGTCGCACCTTGGAATGCGACAAGCTCCATCATGATGATACTTACATTTTTGGCATCTAGGCATGGAGCCTTGGTATGCTTTGGTTGCATGGGTTTTCGTCTCCTGGGGCGGATTAGTGTCGCGCTTCTTGTTGAAACCCTTGTTGTTGCGAGTAGCTTGGTTCAAACTTGTATGCTTTCTCTTTTTGTCACCGGACGACTCAGCATGTGTCTCGGTCTTTTCTGTTGGGTTCAGTGATAGCTTCTTCATACGAACACAATCTTCAGTAAGGCTGACAGCCAGAGTTACAGCCTCGGTGATCGTTTGAGGTTTGGCCGATGTCACCATGCCACGAAACTCTGGGGCCAGTCCCCAAATGTAGCGTTCGACACGCTTAAATTCGGGAGTCCCCATGTAGGGAAGCACTCTAGACAGGTCGTGGAACCTTCAAGTATAATTGCTAATACCCGCACCTTCCATGGTCACGTGCCAGAACTTCGTTTCCAGACTTTGGAGTTCAGCACGAGAGCAATACTTCTCTCTCATTCTTTCCTTCAGTTCCTCCCAAGTTAAGCCATAAGCGGCATTATCGCCCAAAGTTTGGACTTGCAAGTTCCACCAAGTCAGAGCTTCATCGATGAATAACCCAGTAGCAAAGGTGACTTGTTGATCCGTGGCACACTTGCTCATGCGGATAGTAGCTTCAGTCTTCTTCATCCAGCATACGAAGGCTACTGCACCTCCTGTGCCGTCGTAGTTCATTGGATTGCAGTCGAGGAACTGCTTGAGAGTGAAGCCTTGAACTGCGTTGCCTCCAGACGAATCTCCATGCCCGTTACGCCTAGCATTGCTTGGTCCTCCACTGTCTTGAGTACGGTTCGCCTCGTACTGGGCGATAGCGGAGATCCTTTCTTCCAGTAGAGCTTCCAGCTCTTCGGCAATTCTTGGCAGTGGGGGAGGAGGAGGTTGGTCACGAGCGTTCACAGCTCTTCTGGGTGCCGTGTTCTGACGAACACAACCCATTAGGTTTAGGCATTTGTTTGATATCGTCATACGAGACAGTAGTATATATATATACATATACACACAAGTATATACCACATAAGTGACATCAAACAATTATTACTCTAGCAGAGTACTTAGTAGGCTTGCACTGAGGGAATCTATACGTGACAAGACTTGTTGTGGTTTCTGTGCACTGAATTCCATAATTATGTATGCATCCATAATTACGTAACTCCTTGCACAGTCCGCACAGTTCGTTTCATCCTCGTGTCTCTTCCTTCAGATGGGCCATCGCCTTCAGATAAAGTCACGTATACTTGTGACATTCTACTTCTAGTACATGCTAATTATCACACATAATTGCAAGTAATTTCTAGTCAACGACAAGTGCTACTCAAGTGCACTCTAAGTCTCGTAGTGTCTTTTCTAGACTCATGTAGACAGTTTCAGGCAGTGGATGTCGCGGGACGTTTTATGCAATGAAAACACTTTGAAAATTGTTTTCGTGAATGGATCCTAGAGATTGTAGACTAGACTCGAGAAGGAATCCTGGTTCACTACAATCGCAGCTCTGATACCAATCTGTCACACCCCTTTCTGCGGCGGAAGCACGAGGTGTGATCATGAAAGGTTCTCATTGCATACGAAGAGTAAACATACTACATGCTCAAAAATAACTTCAAATATTACCTTACTAAAAACATATGTCGAGTGTTTACAACACTAGATAACATATTGTCTTAAAAGTCACGACTTTATTTAAAGATAAACAAAGCGACATCCACGAGCATGAGTAAGACCACGCGCACATCCATCCTAGTTACCTGAAATACATGTGAGTTTTGGAAAAACGTCAACATAATGTTGGTGTGAATTCATGCATTTTTAGTTTTTCACGTTTGTATACTTTGTATGAAAACATAGTTTACGTCATGTAAAAATCAAGTTTTCATATATAAATCCAGTTTCATGTGTACACCACATACACATGTATAATTCAATTTCTTCTTGAGTACCCCACGTACTCAAGTATAATTTTCTTGAGTACCCCACGTACTTCAAGTATAATTCAATCTTTTCTTGAGTACCCCACGTACTCAAGTATTCATCAATTTTTAGTATGGTATGAATTTCATGTAATTAAAATATTCCTGTAAATATCAGGATTGTTAATGGGTTGCAAGGCCATTAACATGTGGCACGACATAGGAAGTCACCAAACCTAAGGCATTTAATTGGTATATTCTGAGACACAAAAGCACTACTCGATTCTCGCCCCGACCGAGTGTGAGGCTGCCAGGCACCCGTTAGATCTAACCTTTTGTACTGCGGTCTAAGTATGTACACGATTAATGGTGCTTCTGTACCCTATTCGTGACACTATTTCTCATAACGCATCCTACTTGGTTCTCGTTCTCACCAAGCGCGTTTCTTGTCATCATTTCCCATAGCGCCTCATACTTGGTTCTCGTTCTCACCAAGTGCGCTTCTCATATTCTTATATTTCGTCACACTTGGTTCTCGTTCTCACCAAGTGTACTTCTTGTATTCTCATATTTCGTCACACTTGGTTCTCGTTCTCACCAAGTGTACTTCTTGTATTTATATCATACCAATTATAAATTTTGTACATTTGTACATGTATTTCACCCCCGAAGTTATAAAAACTGAAAACAGTTAAAGAGAAAAGGGGGAGCATGAACTCACAACTTTGCGTTCCTAGCGTCGTAAACTCCACCGGATTTGCTTAATTAACGTCGTAACCTATACGCGTTTTGTTAACGTTAGTCACTAGACTTGCGTCGCACAAGTACAGTCACTCTCTTTTGTATATATTCTTGTGTTAAAAATATTCTATATTTTTAACTACGTATCTTACTTATATTATTTTCTCTAAAATTAATATAAGTATCTCGTGTTTTGCACTTTGCACCCGAATTATGTATCTTGTATGTTGTATGTGTATTTTTATATTTCTACTCCTCATGAGTATTTAGTGTATTTTTAAGTCTTAATACACTAGCACGTATAACACATACTATACACACTTAGCACAAAAGTTGGTGATAAAATAATATATATTTTTCTTTCAAAAATATATACTTAATATCCGTTTTTATTCTTGAAAAATCACCATTTCTTATCACCAAAAATTAGGGAAACCTTGGTAATACTTTTAAATACAATTTTAGGGAATAAGTTTCTCAAAAACTTATATTTTTCTAAGTGTCAAAATTTATAAAAATTTTGACAGAGTTTCCCTAAAAATGGACGTTTCCCATGTTTTCAAAACATGTGTTTATTTTCTTTTAAATCGTCATCGATCATCAACAACAATTATCAACAATAATCATCAACAATAATCACTAATTCCTCCATTTCATGAACTTGAATATTTACAAAAATGTGTAGTAACTTACTAGCACATTTAGTAAATCTTTCCATCTTTAAAAATAATTTTAGTTTCTTAAAAACTTTATTTTTAAAGAATATGAAGTTTCACAACTTCTAGTCAAGATTCGCAAAAATACTTCTTTGTTAAGTTTTCTTGTGACACAAGTGTCCACACACTTGTTTATTTACTAAAAATGCTTTTAGTTCGGATAAGATCCGGGTTTTAAACAAGACTAATATTTTTGCTTGGTTCTTCCGAAAAACCACTTGTAGATCTTTAGATCTACTAGTTTTGAACAATATTTTGCAAGTAAAAATACTTTTACACAAGTTCATGTTTCATGTGTGGTAGAGTTTCACCTTTTAACCCTTATATCTTCTAACATAACCTTATGTCATGATCCAAGAACATGACTACATCGGGTTAAATGGTGATCCGAGCTACCACAATCATAGATCGGGTCTCAATAATCATACATTTCGAATACTACATCATTTACACAACTTATGTGCTATTAACCACCATTTTTAGTGTTTTAAGTAGACTTTAAAGCATCATCTTGCATGTTAACGAGTTTTATCCGATAAAAATCCTTTTAACCACTTTAGATTAGTTCAAATATGAGTTTTAAGCATTATACCTCTAGCTCGAGGCTAGGGAAGAATCTATGCGCAAAAGAGGTGGATAAAAGCTAGATAAAGAGGTCCTTCGAACTCCGTTTGCTCCAAGCTTCCTAATACGAGACCCTTAACACTTGTAGATGCTTGAAATATGAAGATCAAGATCAAAAATATGATGGATGGAATAGGGGTGTTTGGCCGTAAGCTTTGAGAGAGAAAGAGAGGAAGAAAGTTGTTGTTTGTGTGAATGATAAGTATGAAAGAAAGTCTTGTGGTTTAAATAAAGATCCATCAACTTCTAATATCCTTTGTGTTTAATGTCCCATTAGTACAATACATATCCCATAAACAAATCTACCAAATCCTTCACATTAGGCACATGGCCGATTTTATTTAGAGATAGGGAGGGGTCTAAGTGTAACCTTTAGTTATAAAAATTATCTTGTAAATCCAAATCAAATCTTCATAAGATCTCCTAATATCCAAATGAATCCAAGAAAGATTATGGAAATCTTGAGGGATCATATGGGATTATGTGGGGCCACCCATGACCGTTCATAATTAGGGGGGGGGGGGTAATGTGTAACTTGCAAGATCTTAATTGGATTTACCAAATCTAAGTGTATCAAAGTGAATCTATGAAAGATCTTGTGAATCTAAAAGAGATCTATGAAAGATAATGTAAGATTGTAAGGGATCTTGGCAAGATTATTATGGATTTGGAAAGATCTAGTAAATATTTGGTTGTCCCGGGTAATGTCCTGTTGTTCGGTTAAATACCGGTTCTTTAAAGTGCTAAATTACACTTTTTAGTATCGTTTAAGTACCTTTCTTATACTCTTTCAATTCCCAACACTTAGGGAAATATTCTGGATAATAAAACGACATTTCTGCATAATATTTATATGTCTAAATGCTGATTTATTGCTGAATTATATAAATTCTGCTCTTAAAGTGCGTTTCGGGTGCTTTTTAGTGCTTATTTTTGCTTTCATATTGCATATATATTAACCCTTGTATGTACTCTTGGGTTTTAATGCATTCTTATTCTCGGACCTACACCTAGGCTCCAATTTTATTGTCTGACTGCTTTCTGCAGTTCTGTTGACACAGTGTGTCTTACCGGTGAGTTTACTATTATATTTGACGCAACGCTCTTGTTTATGCATAAAGCAATATTTTGTAGTATACAACGTGCATGAATTCACTTGTTTAATCATGTGTTCAGACATTGCTGACAATTAAACTCATAATTGCAGTCATTAAGCAATAATTAATGTGTACGGAAATTACCGGTTTGGGCCAGTTGTCACACCGAAGGTGGATGGGTCCTGGGTTCCAGGATGAAGCCCTTGGTTATCAATCAGTATAACTTGTTTTGGACGATACGACGGTTGGAAGTAGATGGGTCTCGGTTTGAGACGAAATCTTCAACCGTCGCATAAATATCGTTATGAACCTGTTGTGCTTTTGGTGGATGGGCCTTGGTTTAAGGTGAAACCAAGAGCACAACTTTTGCCTTGTTAATGATATAACCACCTTTTGACTTACTTGTTGTCGCCTTTTAATTTTTCGTTGCTTAGTTCGAATTTCAATTTTGCAAAGTATCTTGACCAGGATACTCAGCCGATATCTTTAAAACAATTTATTCTACAAAATCTCGAACAATAGGGTTTTTAAAGGAAAAAGATGGTTTGCTTTGAACTTATAAACCTTGTTTTGATAACATTTTTAACTCTGATTTTTTAAATCCAAGTATTGTATCCCAGATATTCTAACCGGATATCCTGAATCGTATTCCGAGAATATATCTTAATGATATATCCTAATCAGGATGCTTTGAGCCTTAAACAGAGTTAAACAATTCATGTAAGGTTCATAAAGGAAAGATTATACCAGGAATTGAGTGTAACCCTAGTATTAAACTCCAACCCCTTTTGCGACTTTTCCCACTAAGATGTCCCCAGTCCGAGACACTTAGCCCAATTTTGATCTTTTGAGCTTCACACAATTGCTTTAGAAGGAATGTCCCCTGTGCATGAAGTCTATAAACACTTAGAAAATTTTTGAATATCAGTTCCAACTGTTTAGACAATTCTTGTGTTACAGGGGTTAAACCCAAAAATATACTAGAGATAAATCCTTAGTATCCTGGGGAAAATCCCAAATTTTCATGCGCTACAGGCGGGAGTGTATAAACTCCAAGACTTAGAAAGGTGATAACCTTTAAACCTTAGAGAGTATGAAAATACCCTTTCGTGAGAGAGGGTGATCAATCCTCATATACCTTTAGGATTCAGGATATAGCCAACAGTAACGAAATTGTCAGCCACTTTTACATGAACTGGTCCCGCCACCTTGAACTATTCCCGAATAACTTGCGCTCCAGGCGGGGTGTTTAAACCCAATTTGGAAGAAAGGTGAATACCTTTAAACCTGTGAAGGGATCAGGATCCTTTAGACGTGATAGAGGGGGCCAATCCTCTAATCTTCTGAAGTATCCTGAATGTATATCCTGGAGCTATATCTCGAAGCATATACTGCAAAACAACTGTAAGCTAAGGTGGGTGTTAGCCTGGCTATCACCCCTCCGATGCTTAAGTCAGTAATGGGTTCAAAACAGTAAATAATATTAAAATTTAATAAAAAAGACAGAATCCATACCATCTTGAGTTAGAATTTAAATTCCATACTCACTTGAAATAGAGTTTTAGATGTATAGCATTCCAGGATCTCGGTAGCATATCCCCCTCCATATTCTTGAGTCGGTATGCTCCTTTTCCCGATTCTGATTCAACCTCATAGGGTCCTTCCCATTTTGGAGCCAACTTTCCATCAGCAGGATTAGTAGTATTTTGAAAAGCCTTTCTCAATACCCAATCTCCAACTTGAAATCTTCTAGTCCTTATATTCTTGTTATATGCTTTAGATATCCTCTGTTGATATGCTGCCATCCTTAGCCTTGCTGCGTCTCTTGTTTCATCAATAGTATCTAGTTCCTGGCATAGGACTTCAGGATTCTGCTCAGGATCCCGGAGGTTGGATCTTGCCGTAGGTATCACCATCTCTGTCGGGATTACTGCCTCTGCTCCAAATACTAAGGAAAATGGGGTTTGCCCAGTAGCATTCTTCATTGTCGTCCTATCAGCCCACAAAACAAAGGGTAATTCTTCTGCCCGTCTTCCTTTCTTAGCCCCTAGTCTCTTTTTCAAGTTGTTGACAATTATCTTATTTGAGGATTCTGCTTGTCCATTTGCTTGAGGATGTACCAGAGTAGACATGATCATTTTGATTCCCCAACTCTTGCAAAAGTCAGTAGTCCTTTTACTTATAAACTGGGATCCATTGTCACAAATGATTTCAGCTGGTACTCCAAATCTGGTCAGGATATTCCTCTTTATGAAGGATACTACTTCTTGGTCTCTAACTTGAACAAATGCTTCAGCTTCAACCCACTTAGAGAAATAATCAGTCATTTCCAGCATAAAGACTTTTCCTCTTGGAGCTTTTGGTAATTTCCTTACTATGTCCATCCCCCATTTCATGAATGGCCAAGGGGAAGCTATAGGATATAGTGGTTTAGCCGGTTGATGTAGTATGTTACTGTGCCTTTGACATGCATCACATCTTCGAGCATATTCTGCAGCATCTTTCCTCATCGTCGGCCAATAATATGTTCTTAATACTTTTGAGAACAATGACCTGCCCCCAGTATGGTTACCACAATCCCCTTCGTGTATATCCTGAAGCACTTCCTTAGTTTCGGGATCCTCTAAGCACCTCAGATATGGTCCTGCAAGAGATTTCTTATACAAGACATTATTTATAATAGTGAATCGAGATACCTTCCTTCTGAAGGCCTTAGGATTCTCATCCTTTGGGATGTGTCCTGTTTTGGTCAAAAATCAGACTAGGATAATGCAACCAAACTCTCTGTTACGGGGTATGATGCTTGAATTGGTAAACAACAATGAGGATCACTATGAAATGAATTGCACAGGAGACACAAAGATTTATACGAGGAAAAAGCCCTTGATCAATGTATGATCTCCGACATAAAAAACCTCGGGTGATGGAAACTACCGATCACCAACTCAAATTAAACAATAATCCTTTTACAACTTCGGATGATAGCGAGCTAAGTACAAGGATCACTATAGTGTATCGTGTAGAAACGTATGAAAATGCTAAGTGTTTTGCCGAGAGCTGGTGAGTGCAGTTGTATGAGTGTGTGTAGCAAAAAAATAGCCAAGTGTTGTCTAATTAGCTCGCTACCCCTTTTAAATTTAGTAAAATATCTAAATAACTAACTATCCGCAATTCATGCCTTCTCCCCACGATCTCCATAACGTTCACCATGGTCAAGCACGTGCGGAATAGACGTGGAATATTCTCCAGGAACGTTACCAAGACTAAGTCCAAGTTGGTACTCCTGCAAAACAATACCGAAATCAAAGCAGACAATCATTAGTATAAGGATCCTTAGGATGATCCATGATCTTGATCCTGAAGCACTTCTGAGGATCACTAAGTGACACAGAAGTAAGGATCACCAAACAGGATAATAATTGAGGATCACGGGTCATTAAGAAATCCTCCCCTAACAATTGCCCCCAAAATATAAGGAGTAATATTGTAAATAAACGAGTTGTATTTTGTTGATCTTATCCGCAACAGACTAACGGATAACTAGCCGTTGAAGACGGACTAGCCGTTGCAAACCTGACGTCACTGAAGTGACAATCTCTGTTTTTTCTTTCTTTACCAACATCACGTTAAGAATGATGCTCCGGTCCTCCCCCGCCAAGGATCACTAGAAGGATAGCCCCTTGAAGAGTCAAGGGATCATCAAAGATTCAGCGAATGAGAGGTGTTGCTTTACTGATCCACAAGTAGATAAGATCCGGTACTGCTTTCCGGCGAACACCTTTTTCAAACCCTTCGATCCCACTGTTCTTAGCGACTATATTTCTGAGACATGGGTAGCTTTTCCTGTTACCCCATTCACCATAGGATACACCTATCCTTTTCCGGCTTTTACCCAATCCTTTTTCTCCCTTACCGGCATCTCCTACATCCAAGCTATGCAGATGATCTGGAGGGTCTTATATACCCTTGAAAGGATCATAGAGCAGGAAGGGATTGATTTAGGAATGTTGGAACTGGCAGAGATGTATGATCTCACGACGTTTGGATCCCACCGATATCTGTTTAAGCGAAAACCCGGCCTAAGAACATCCCATTTTTAAAGCCACCAAGAACGATACAAACTGGAAACGACGCTTTTTCTTTGTCAGAAGGGATACCATTCCAAACGGAAAGGATCTACCAAGGAAGTGGTCCACCCATGGTAGGACAGAGGATCCTGAGAAGGATCACCAGGTAATCTTGCTCTTGTGATAGGATCACTAACCCCCTTTTGTTTTATGTTATGCAGCTGTCACTGTTTCACACCTCATACCGTCTCCTGATACTAAGAAAAGGCTTGCTGTTTTTAGAAGACTCGGTCCTGAAACAAGATCATTCAACCACCCAGGATTCTCAAGAGATATCCTCAGGCTCAGTCACCATGTCAAGTAAGTATCCTGTTTTTTATATAGTTAAAGATTTAAATAAATAGTTAAATAGAAATAGGATAAGGATACTTATCTTGCTTTGAATGTGTAGGTGCCGGAAAAGCTTCCAAGCCTGCCTCCCAGTTCAACATGGCCGACCTTGACACTTTTCGATCCAGAAAGAAGAAGGCCATTGCCAGCCCTAGTGTCTCCATCCCCAAGGCACCCACTAAAGGAAGGGGTGGCAAGAAGAGGAAAAACTCTGAGATAGAGGGTCTACAAGGCCTGCCACTGATCCGCCACCAGTTCCTTGAATACTTCAATGACGTGAGGATCACCAATTCTGCCTAGGTATCCTACTTATTTGAGGATCACCTGATCTTAAACTGCTTTGTCTTTTTTGCAGAATTTTGCTGAGATTGAAGACTACGTGGGGAGCATTGAGGAGCTAGATAAGAAGATTGCTGACCTCCAACAAGTTGCAGTGCTCAAGGATCTTAAGATTGCTGACCTCGAAAAAGCCCTTCAAGACGCCAAGACTCAGACAGCTAAAATCTTGATCGACATTGACTACGAGAAGCATGATCTCATAGAAGGTGCAAAGGTCTCCGCTGCCATCACAATGTACAAGACAAAACTAAAGATGGCCCAGGAGGCTCAAGATCCTGACTTCGACAGAAGCAGCTGGGATGTTGAGGGCTGGAAGGTGAGGTTAGCTGATCTGAAAGATGACGAGGAGGCTGAGGAGGTTTTGGCGATCGAGGCTGGAGGCTGTGCGAAGGATCGGGTGAAGGATACCGAAGCTGGAGGGGATGAAGATGCAGCGAAGGCGTAGGCTGCATGATTGGGCAATGATGGACATTCCTAGACGTAGCCGGAGCCCAATTTTTTAAATTCGGTAGTAGTTTGTTTTGTGGTTGTGCTGTTTTAAAACAATGATGGTCTGTATTTGAACAATAGTTTTAGGATTAAGGATCTAGGATCCTTTGGATAATAGGTAGGATTACAAATGGTGGAGGGATCCTCTGTTTGGGGGATGAAGCCATTGTGATCCTACCGCCTTTTGATTTCCTGCACTTGCTATAACCACATAAACAATGGACACCCGTTGCCAACCCATGTGGACGGGCCACGTTTTGCTGGTAGAAACGTGGGTTGGCAATTTTGACAACCTTCAACAGTTAAACCTTTGTTAATAAAATAACTTTAATCTTTTTTGGCTTATCTTATGTTGTTATCCTTGTTTGTCCTTTTAATTTTCAATTGTTTTGATGTACACTTGTCTGAGTAAGAAAAGTTGAACAAATTAGATAAAAAATTTAGGATATGATCCAGGATCAAATATCCTATAGTTGAAAAATTCCAAAAAGTGGTATATTTTAAGGATCATGAGTTCAGTTGTCAAAGTATTAGGGTTATTCAAATAATCAATGAATAAAATCAAAATAGTTAAGGATCATACCTGGGGATCCAAGTTAGGATCCTAACCCTTAATACTATAACCAGGATAACCATAGGACAAACCTTAGTAAGAGGTAAGGATCAAGGATCCTTGGTTGTTTAACTTCGAAGACCTGAAATAGAACATAACTTGGGACTAAGCCATTATAAGATAAAAGTTAGCAACTGGGGACAAGCCCAAAGGATAATTGGGGATAAGCCGCCCAAGGATAACTGGGGACAAGCCCAAGGATAACTGGGGACAAGCCCAAGGATAACTGGGGACAAGCCCAAGGATCATGTGTGAACTGGAGTATGGCCCTAACTGGCGACTATCCAAACTTAGTGGCATGAAAATGCCAAAACCTTAGCTAATGTGAAAACGTTAGAAACCTTAAGAACGGATGTACGGTACGTCTACCATTATACGTAGGATCCTAGGTATAGCCAGTACAATGGAATTATCAGCCCCTAAAACGAGTACTGGTCCCACTGCCATGAACTATACCAGGGTCATCGTGCGCTACTGGCGGAACTAGGGTCAAGCCCAAATAACTGGGGTCAAACCCAAGTAACTGGTTGCTTCTGTAGATAATCAACCCTTTGCTAAGGATACATGAACCTTCAAAACTCAGAATCATGTGAAAGGTGGATAAAGGATGCAGGATCCTTATCCTTATGAGAGAAAGTAAGGAAATGAAATAGTTTAAGATTAGAATGTTACCAAAATGAGGATCATCTGTGCTTTAAAGATCCTTTAAGGATATTTATCACGTGAGGATCATGGATCCTTATCACAAGAAGTATTTCTTCAAATGGACAGCATTCCAGGCTCTAGGTAGCAAATCACCTTCCATTGTTAGCAATCGATATGCCCCCTTTCCTGCCTCAGCTTCAATCAAGTAAGGTCCTTCCCATTTTGGTGCCAACTTTCCATCAGCAGGATTGGTGGTATTCTGAAATGCTTTCCTTAGTACCATATCACCAACTTGGAATTTCCTGATCCTGACATTTTTGTTGTAGGCTCCAGCCATTCTTTGCTGATAACCGGCCATCCTTATCCTTGCCAAATCTCTGATTTCATCTATAGTATCCAGGTCTTGAACCAAGTTCTCATCATTTTCCTCAGGATCACGAATACTTGTTCTAGCAGTTGGAACCACCATTTTTGTAGGGATCACTGATTCTGCCCCAAATACCAAGGAGAATGGAGTTTGGCCTGTAGCATTCTTAGGAGTTGTCCTATCAGCCCAAAGCACATAAGGTAGTTCTTCTGCCCATTTCCCTTTCTTGAATACTTGACCTCTCTAATCATACCTGCTCGGAGTAATTTCTCTACCTCCTCCTGGATAATGGCGTTTCTTTCTGGTGCAAATTTCCTCCTCTTTTGATGGATTGGTTTGAAGGACCTATCAATGCCAAGTTTGTGAGTGATTATATCTTTAGATATACATGTCATGTCTTCGTGTTTCCATGCAAAGGTAGTCTTTCTCCTTTTGAGGAAGGATATGAGGTCTTCCTTTATTTCGCCGAGGATCCCTGATCCTATATAAACTTTAGATTCAGGATCATCAGGATCCATAAGGATTTCTACTACATCCTGTTCTCTTGCCTCCAAGACATCCCTTGGAGGACGCTTTAATTGCTATTGCTCCCTTGACTTTGATGCTGGTTTCATTGATGAGGTGTAGCAGTTCTTAGCCTCTTGCTGATCACTATCAATCTTCACTATTCCCCAAGGACTAGGAAGCTTCACACATTGATGATAAGTGGATGGGACTGCCTTCATGTCATGTATCCAAGGCCTGCAAAGGATAACATTACAACAAGATAAACAGTCAATAACACAAAACTTTTGGTAAGAATGTAGGCCTTCGATATAGATTGGGAGTTTAATGTCCCCCAGAATATTCTTAGTCTCGCCACTGAATCCCACGAGCACAGAGGATCTTGGTATGATATCGGATTCAGGAATATGCATCTTCTTGAGGACATCAAGCTGGATAATGTTCACAGAGCTTCCTCCGTCTATAAGGATCCTGCGAACAAAATGGTTAGAAATAAAAAGAGTGATAACCAAACCATCATGATGAGGATCCTAAATGTCAACACGATCATCCTCATCAAAAGTTATAACTTTTCCTTCGGAGACACTGGATGTTCGAATGGGTCTATCTCCATTATCCATCTTGGTTTCCTTTGCATGTCTTTTAGCTACAGAGAAGGATGTTCCACAAATGTCTGATCCTCCGGAAATAAAGTTTATAACTTGTGCATCTGCTGGGGGGGCTGGAGCTTTCTCTGGGATCCTTTCAGGATCCTGAGTCCTTGACTTCTTTCTCCCCAATAATTCTTTTAAGTGCCCCTTGCTCAACAAGTATCCAATTTCTTTTCTCAGTGCGATGCATTCTTCTGTGAGATGCCCAAAATCTTCATGATATGCGCACCACTTTGACTTATCTTTAGTTGCAGCTGGTCTGTCATTTTTCCTGGGCCATCTAGCTTTATCACCTAAATTCTGCATCGCAAGGATTAGTTCATTGTTATCAATAGAAAAGCAATATTCGGAAATTGGAGGATAATCCTCATCATCCTCTTCTTGTTCAACAGCATGCACATTCTGGTTATCAGATTTGATATAGGATCTGAACTTGTTGCTCTTGAATGAGGATCCTTGCTTCTCTTGCTTTGAGGATCCTGCTAACCTCTCCTGGATCCTTTTGTCATCTTCTAGCCGGATGAACCTAAGGGCCCGGGTTCTTACCTCGTCTAGATTCCTGCATGGTGTCATAACAAGATCATCATAGAATAATGAATCCCTAAGCAATCCCATTTTAAAGGCTTCAACAGCCGTAGCTATATCCAGGTTAGGGATATCTAAGGATTCTTTACTAAATTTAGTGATATAATCCCTTAATGATTCATTATGACCTTGGGTTATCTTATACAGATCGCTAGTTAAACGCTCAAATTTTCTACTTCAAGAAAACTGGTTATTAATTAAGTTAACTAGATTAGCAAACGAGGTAATAGAGTAAGGGGGAAGACTTAGCAGCCATTTAAGAGCCGATCCAGTAAGAGTGGATCCAAATCCCTTGCACAGACATGCTTCCTTTAACCTTTCTGGGATGGGATTAATCTCCATCCTTTCCCTGTACTGTGCTATGTGTTCTTCAGGATATGTTGAACCGTCATACAGCTTCATGGTAGGCACGTGGAACCTCTTGGGTATCTCAGCATCACAGATTGGTGGTGCAAAACGGGATATCTTGTGGCTCCCATCTGCAATCTCCGGGATAGGCTTGACCACTCCTGGGACACTTGATATCATATCCTTTAACTTTTGCAATTCTCTGGCCATGGCATGATTGATACCTGTATCCTACATAAGGCCATGGTTAGTGGTATAAGAATTATTGAAAGTGTTACCTCCCATTGGATTCAAATTAGGAAGAGCGGATGTGAATCCATATTGTTGGGGCTCTGGAATGACCGATGGACCAGTAGAAGCAATGGTCTGCATTGGAATGAAATCTCCCTGATGGATATCGGAATTCCCTGATGGCAAACTCCTTAAGGATCCCGGAATCTGGAAGGATCCCTGAAACTGAGAGGATCCTTGGAACTGGGAGGATCCTGGGACGTAGGAAGATCCTTGAACCTGGGAGGATCCTTGAAACTGAGAGGATCCTTGAACCTGGGAGGATCCTGGAACATCGGAGGATCCTTGAACCTGGGAGGATCCTTGAAACGGCTAGAATCCTTGAATCTGCTGCGCTCCTGAGTATCCTCCTGAGCTTACGAAGGATCCTATATGCTGAGGATGGGATCCTGCTGGTTGGAAGTATGACCCTGAAGCCTGAGTCATTGCTGATGATCCGTAATGCACTCCTTTTGGCACTCCCACATATTGAACGTCTGGAACCGCTGAAGGTTGAGAAGTTATAACCGGAGTATCGAAATTCAAAGATCTGGGCATCAGTGGGGAATGATCCTCTGCCGATCTCTTCTGTTTCTTGATGTCTCCAATTTCTCTAAGAATCCTTTCATTGGTCTTATCCTGCTGCTGTATATGCTCCATCATCTGCAAAATCAGAGTAAACATGTCACTAGTAGTGGGAGTATAAGAAGCAGAAGATGTTGGAGGTTTTGAGAAAATGGGAGTTGGTTTCTTCTCGGCATTTTTCTGAGGTCCAGAAGGTGGTGGAGGCAAAGGTGGAATGCTCTGGGATGAATTGACTGCAGACATCGCACTGGATGTGTTCTTTGATGATGAAGCCATCTGCTTGAATGTAACGAATCGAAATGATCACAAAAATGAGAATTTCTTAGGAACGAAGCACCAATTGCCCCAAGGTGGGCGCCAAACTGTTTTGGTCAAAAATCAGAATAGGATAATGCAACCAAACTCTCTGTTACGGGGTATGATGCTTGAATTGGTAAACAACAATGAGGATCACTATGAAATGAATTGCACAGGAGACACAAAGATTTATACGAGGAAAAAGCCCTTGATCAATGTATGATCTCCGGCATAAAAAACCTCGGGTGATGGAAACTACCGATCACCAACTCAAATTAAACAATAATCCTTTTACAACTTCGGATGATAGCGAGCTAAGTACAAGGATCACTATAGTGTATCGTGTAGAAACGTATGAAAAATGCTAAGTGTTTTGCCGAGAGCTGCTGAGTGCAGTTGTACGAGTGTGTGTAGCCAAAAAATAGCCAAGTGTTGTCTAATTAGCTCGCTACCCCTTTTAAATTTAGTAAAATATCTAAATAACTAACTATCCGCAATTCATGCCTTCTCCCCACGATCTCCATAACGTTCACCATGGTCAAGCACGTGCGGAATAGACGTGGAATATTCTCCAGGAACGTTACCAAGACTAAGTCCAAGCTGGTACTCCTGCAAAACAATACCGAAATCAAAGCAGACAATCATTAATATAAGGATCCTTAGGATGATCCATGATCTTGATCCTGAAGCACTTCTGAGGATCACTAACTGACACAGAAGTAAGGATCACCAAACAGGATAATAATTGAGGATCACGGGTCATTAAGAAATCCTCCCCTAACATGTCCTTCCTTTAGATATCTTATAATTGGAATTGTTTTGGTCAAAAATCAGACTAGGATAATGCAACCGAACTCTCTGTTACGGGGTATGATGCTTGAATTGGTAAACAACAATTAGGATCACTATGAAATGAATTGCACAGGGGACACAAAGATTTATACGTGGAAAAAGCCCTTGATCAATGTATGATCTCCGGCATAAAAAACCTCGGGTGATGGAAACTACCGATCACCAACTCAAATTAAACAATAATCCTTTTACAACTTCGGATGATAGCGAGCTAAGTACAAGGATCACTATAGTGTATCGTGTAGAAACGTATGAAAAATGCTAAGTGTTTTGCCGAGAGCTGGTGAGTGCAGTTGTACGAGTGTGTGTAGCCAAAAAATAGCCAAGTGTTGTCTAATTAGCTCGCTACCCCTTTTAAATTTAGTAAAATATCTAAATAACTAACTATCCGCAATTTATTCCTTCTCCCCACGATCTCCATTACGTTCACCATGGTCAAGCACGTGCGGAATAGACGTGGAATATTCTCCAGGAACGTTACCAAGACTAAGTCCAAGCTGGTACTCCTGCAAAACAATACCGAAATCAAAGCAGACAATCATTAGTATAAGGATCCTTAGGATGATCCATGATCTTGATCCTGAAGCACTTCTGAGGATCACTAACTGACACAGAAGTAAGGATCACCAAACAGGATAATAATTGAGGATCACGGGTCATTAAGAAATCCTCCCCTAACATGTCCTTCCTTGAGATATCTTATAATTGGAACTGTTTTGGTCAAAAATCAGACTAGGATAATGCAACCAAACTCTCTGTTACGGGGTATGATGCTTGAATTGGTAAACAACAATGAGGATCACTATGAAATGAATTGCACAGGGGACACAAAGATTTATACGAGGAAAAAGCCCTTGATCAATGTATGATCTCCGGCATAAAAATCCTCGGGTGATGGAAACTACCGATCACCAACTCAAATTAAACAATAATCCTTTTACAACTTCGGATGATAGCGAGCTAAGTACAAGGATCACTATAGTGTATCCTGTAGAAACGTATGAAAAATGCTAAGTGTTTTGCCGAGAGCTGGTGAGTGCAGTTGTACGAGTGTGTGTAGCCAAAAAATAGCCAAGTGTTGTCTAATTAGCTCGCTACCCCTTTTAAATTTAGTAAAATATCTAAATAACTAACTATCCGTAATTCATGCCTTCTCCCCACGATCTCCATAACGTTCACCATGGTCAAGCACGTGCGGAATAGACGTGGAATATTCTCCAGGAACGTTACCAAGACTAAGTCCAAGCTGGTACTCTTGCAAAACAATACCGAAATCAAAGCAGACAATCATTAGTGTAAGGATCCTTTGGATGATCCATGATCTTGATCCTGAAGCACTTCTGAGGATCACTAACTGACACAGAAGTAAGGATCACCAGACAGGATAATAATTGAGGATCACGGGTCATTAAGAAATCCTCCCCTAACATGTCCTTCCTTGAGATATCTTATAATTGGAACTGTTTTGGTCAAAAATCAGACTAGGATAATGCAACCAAACTCTCTGTTACGGGGTATGATGCTTGAATTGGTAAACAACAATGAGGATCTCTATGAAATGAATTGCACAGGGGACACAAAGATTTATACGAGGAAAAAGCCCTTCATCAATGTATGATCTCCGGCATAAAAAACCTCGGGTGATGGAAACTACCGATCACCAACTCAAATTAAACAATAATCCTTTTACAACTTCGGATGATAGCGAGCTAAGTACAAGGATCACTATAGTGTATCGTGTAGAAACGTATGAAAAATGCTAAGTGTTTTGCCGAGAGCTGGTGAGTGCAGTTGTACGAGTGTGTGTAGCCAAAAAATAGCCAAGTGTTGTCTAATTAGCTCGCTACCCCTTTTAAATTTAGTAAAATATCTAAATAACTAACTATCCGCAATTCATTCCTTCTCCCCACGATCTCCATAACGTTCACCATGGTCAAGCACGTGCGGAATAGACGTGGAATATTCTCCAGGAACGTTACCAAGACTAAGTCCAAGCTGGTACTCCTGCAAAACAATACCGAAATCAAAGCAGACAATCATTAGTATAAGGATCCTTAGGATGATCCATGATCTTGATCCTGAAGCACTTCTGAGGATCACTAACTGACACAGAAGTAAGGATCACCAAACAGGATAATAACTGAGGATCACGGGTCATTAAGAAATCCTCCCCTAACATGTCCTTCCTTGAGATATCTTATAATTGGAACTGTTTTGGTCAAAAATCAGACTAGGATAATGCAACCAAACTCTCTGTTACGGGGTATGATGCTTGAATTGGTAAACAACAATGAGGATCACTATGAAATGAATTGCACAGGGGACACAAAGATTTATACGAGGAAAAAGCCCTTGATCAATGTATGATCTCCGGCATAAAAAACCTCGGGTGATGGAAACTACCGATCACCAACTCAAATTAAACAATAATCCTTTTACAACTTCGGATGATAGCGAGCTAAGTACAAGGATCACTATAGTGTATCGTGTAGAAACGTATGAAAAATGCTAAGTGTTTTGCCGAGAGCTGGTGAGTGCAGTTGTACGAGTGTGTGTAGCCAAAAAATAGCCAAGTGTTGTCTAATTAGCTCGCTACCCCTTTTAAATTTAGTAAAATATCTAAATAACTAACTATCCGCAATTCATGCCTTCTCCCCACGATCTCCATAACGTTCACCATGGTCAAGCACGTGCGGAATAGACGTGGAATATTCTCCAGGAACGTTACCAAGACTAAGTCCAAGCTGGTACTCCTGCGAAAACAATACCGAAATCAAAGCAGACAATCATTAGTATAAGGATCCTTAGGATGATCCATGATCTTGATCCTGAAGCACTTCTAAGGATCACTAACTGACACAGAAGTAAGGATCACCAAACAGGATAATAATTGAGGATCACGGGTCATTAAGAAATCCTCCCCTAACATGTCCTTCCTTGAGATATCTTATAATTGGAACTGTTTTGGTCAAAAATCAGACTAGGATAATGCAACCAAACTCTCTGTTACGGGGTATGATGCTTGAATTGGTAAACAACAATGAGGATCACTATGAAATGAATTGCACAGGGGACACAAAGATTTATACTAGGAAAAAGCCCTTGATCAATGTATGATCTCCGGCATAAAAAACCTCGGGTGATGGAAACTACCGATCACCAACTCAAATTAAACAATAATCCTTTTACAACTTCGGATGATAGCGAGCTAAGTACAAGGATCACTATAGTGTATCGTGTAGAAACGTATGAAAAATGCTAAGTGTTTTGCCGAGAGCTGGTGAGTGCAGTTGTACGAGTGTGTGTAGCCAAAAAATAGCCAAGTGTTGTCTAATTAGCTCGCTACCCCTTTTAAATTTAGTAAAATATCTAAATAACTAACTATCCGCAATTCATGCCTTCTCCCCACGATCTCCATAACGTTCACCATGGTCAAGCACGTGCGGAATAGACGTGGAATATTCTCCAGGAACGTTACCAAGACTAAGTCCAAGCTGGTACTCCTGCGAAAACAATACCGAAATCAAAGCAGACAATCATTAGTATAAGGATCCTTAGGATGATCCATGATCTTGATCCTGAAGCACTTCTGAGGATCACTAACTGACACAGAAGTAAGGATCACCAAACAGGATAATAACTGAGGATCACGGGTCATTAAGAAATCCTCCCCTAACATGTCCTTCCTTGAGATATCTTATAATTGGAACTGTTTTGGTCAAAAATCAGACAAGGATAATGCAACCAAACTCTCTGTTACTGGGTATGATGCTTGAATTGGTAAACAACAATGAGGATCACTATGAAATGAATTGCACAGGGGACACAAAGATTTATACGAGGAAAAAGCCCTTGATCAATGTATGATCTCCGGCATAAAAAACCTCGGGTGATGGAAACTACCGATCACCAACTCAAATTAAACAATAATCCTTTTACAACTTCGGATGATAGCGAGCTAAGTACAAGGATCACTATAGTGTATCGTGTAGAAACGTATGAAAAATGCTAAGTGTTTTGCCGAGAGCTGGTGAGTGCAGTTGTACGAGTGTGTGTAGCCAAAAAATAGCCAAGTGTTGTCTAATTAGCTCGCTACCCCTTTTAAATTTAGTAAAATATCTAAATAACTAACTATCCGTAATTCATGCCTTCTCCCCACGATCTCCATAACGTTCACCATGGTCAAGCACGTGCGGAATAGACGTGGAATATTCTCCAGGAACGTTACCAAGACTAAGTCCAAGCTGGTACTCTTGCAAAACAATACCGAAATCAAAGCAGACAATCATTAGTGTAAGGATCCTTTGGATGATCCATGATCTTGATCCTGAAGCACTTCTGAGGATCACTAACTGACACAGAAGTAAGGATCACCAGACAGGATAATAATTGAGGATCACGGGTCATTAAGAAATCCTCCCCTAACATGTCCTTCCTTGAGATATCTTATAATTGGAACTGTTTTGGTCAAAAATCAGACTAGGATAATGCAACCAAACTCTCTGTTACGGGGTATGATGCTTGAATTGGTAAACAACAATGAGGATCTCTATGAAATGAATTACACAGGGGACACAAAGATTTATACGAGGAAAAAGCCCTTCATCAATGTATGATCTCCGGCATAAAAAACCTCGGGTGATGGAAACTACCGATCACCAACTCAAATTAAACAATAATCCTTTTACAACTTCGGATGATAGCGAGCTAAGTACAAGGATCACTATAGTGTATCGTGTAGAAACGTATGAAAAATGCTAAGTGTTTTGCCGAGAGCTGGTGAGTGCAGTTGTACGAGTGTGTGTAGCCAAAAAATAGCCAAGTGTTGTCTAATTAGCTCGCTACCCCTTTTAAATTTAGTAAAATATCTAAATAACTAACTATCCGCAATTCATTCCTTCTCCCCACGATCTCCATAACGTTCACCATGGTCAAGCACGTGCGGAATAGACGTGGAATATTCTCCAGGAACGTTACCAAGACTAAGTCCAAGCTGGTACTCCTGCAAAACAATACCGAAATCAAAGCAGACAATCATTAGTATAAGGATCCTTAGGATGATCCATGATCTTGATCCTGAAGCACTTCTGAGGATCACTAACTGACACAGAAGTAAGGATCACCAAACAGGATAATAACTGAGGATCACGGGTCATTAAGAAATCCTCCCCTAACATGTCCTTCCTTGAGATATCTTATAATTGGAACTGTTTTGGTCAAAAATCAGACTAGGATAATGCAACCAAACTCTCTGTTACGGGGTATGATGCTTGAATTGGTAAACAACAATGAGGATCACTATGAAATGAATTGCACAGGGGACACAAAGATTTATACGAGGAAAAAGCCCTTGATCAATGTATGATCTCCGGCATAAAAAACCTCGGGTGATGGAAACTACCGATCACCAACTCAAATTAAACAATAATCCTTTTACAACTTCGGATGATAGCGAGCTAAGTACAAGGATCACTATAGTGTATCGTGTAGAAACGTATGAAAAATGCTAAGTGTTTTGCCGAGAGCTGGTGAGTGCAGTTGTACGAGTGTGTGTAGCCAAAAAATAGCCAAGTGTTGTCTAATTAGCTCGCTACCCCTTTTAAATTTAGTAAAATATCTAAATAACTAACTATCCGCAATTCATGCCTTCTCCCCACGATCTCCATAACGTTCACCATGGTCAAGCACGTGCGGAATAGACGTGGAATATTCTCCAGGAACGTTACCAAGACTAAGTCCAAGCTGGTACTCCTGCGAAAACAATACCGAAATCAAAGCAGACAATCATTAGTATAAGGATCCTTAGGATGATCCATGATCTTGATCCTGAAGCACTTCTAAGGATCACTAACTGACACAGAAGTAAGGATCACCAAACAGGATAATAATTGAGGATCACGGGTCATTAAGAAATCCTCCCCTAACATGTCCTTCCTTGAGATATCTTATAATTGGAACTGTTTTGGTCAAAAATCAGACTAGGATAATGCAACCAAACTCTCTGTTACGGGGTATGATGCTTGAATTGGTAAACAACAATGAGGATCACTATGAAATGAATTGCACAGGGGACACAAAGATTTATACTAGGAAAAAGCCCTTGATCAATGTATGATCTCCGGCATAAAAAACCTCGGGTGATGGAAACTACCGATCACCAACTCAAATTAAACAATAATCCTTTTACAACTTCGGATGATAGCGAGCTAAGTACAAGGATCACTATAGTGTATCGTGTAGAAACGTATGAAAAATGCTAAGTGTTTTGCCGAGAGCTGGTGAGTGCAGTTGTACGAGTGTGTGTAGCCAAAAAATAGCCAAGTGTTGTCTAATTAGCTCGCTACCCCTTTTAAATTTAGTAAAATATCTAAATAACTAACTATCCGCAATTCATGCCTTCTCCCCACGATCTCCATAACGTTCACCATGGTCAAGCACGTGCGGAATAGACGTGGAATATTCTCCAGGAACGTTACCAAGACTAAGTCCAAGCTGGTACTCCTGCGAAAACAATACCGAAATCAAAGCAGACAATCATTAGTATAAGGATCCTTAGGATGATCCATGATCTTGATCCTGAAGCACTTCTGAGGATCACTAACTGACACAGAAGTAAGGATCACCAAACAGGATAATAACTGAGGATCACGGGTCATTAAGAAATCCTCCCCTAACATGTCCTTCCTTGAGATATCTTATAATTGGAACTGTTTTGGTCAAAAATCAGACAAGGATAATGCAACCAAACTCTCTGTTACTGGGTATGATGCTTGAATTGGTAAACAACAATGAGGATCACTATGAAATGAATTGCACAGGGGACACAAAGATTTATACGAGGAAAAAGCCCTTGATCAATGTATGATCTCCGGCATAAAAAACCTCGGGTGATGGAAACTACCGATCACCAACTCAAATTAAACAATAATCCTTTTACAACTTCGGATGATAGCGAGCTAAGTACAAGGATCACTATAGTGTATCGTGTAGAAACGTATGAAAAATGCTAAGTGTTTTGCCGAGAGCTGGTGAGTGCAGTTGTACGAGTGTGTGTAGCCAAAAAATAGCCAAGTGTTGTCTAATTAGCTCGCTACCCCTTTTAAATTTAGTAAAATATCTAAATAACTAACTATCCGCAATTCATGCCTTCTCCCCACGATCTCCATAACGTTCACCATGGTCAAGCACGTGCGGAATAGACGTGGAATATTCTCCAGGAACGTTACCAAGACTAAGTCCAAGCTGGTACTCCTGCGAAAACAATACCGAAATCAAAGCAGACAATCATTAGTATAAGGATCCTTAGGATGATCCATGATCTTGATCCTGAAGCACTTCTAAGGATCACTAACTGACACAGAAGTAAGGATCACCAAACAGGATAATAATTGAGGATCACGGGTCATTAAGAAATCCTCCCCTAACATGTCCTTCCTTGAGATATCTTATAATTGGAACTGTTTTGGTCAAAAATCAGACTAGGATAATGCAACCAAACTCTCTGTTACGGGGTATGATGCTTGAATTGGTAAACAACAATGAGGATCACTATGAAATGAATTGCACAGGGGACACAAAGATTTATACTAGGAAAAAGCCCTTGATCAATGTATGATCTCCGGCATAAAAAACCTCGGGTGATGGAAACTACCGATCACCAACTCAAATTAAACAATAATCCTTTTACAACTTCGGATGATAGCGAGCTAAGTACAAGGATCACTATAGTGTATCATGTAGAAACGTATGAAAAATGCTAAGTGTTTTGCCGAGAGCTGGTGAGTGCAGTTGTACGAGTGTGTGTAGCCAAAAAAAAGCCAAGTGTTGTCTAATTAGCTCGCTACCCCTTTTAAATTTTGTAAAATATCTAAATAACTAACTATCCGCAATTCATGCCTTCTCCCCACGATCTCCATAACGTTCACCACGGTCAAGCACGTGCGGAATAGACATGGAATATTTTCCAGGAACGTTACCAAGACTAAGTCCAAGCTGGTACTCCTGCAAAACAATACCGAAATCAAAGCAGACAATCATTAGTATAAGGATCCTTAGGATGATCCATGATCTTGATCCTGAAGCACTTCTGAGGATCACTAACTGACACAGAAGTAAGGATCACCAAACAGGATAATAATTGAGGATCACGGGTCATTAAGAAATCCTCCCCTAACATGTCCTTCCTTGAGATATCTTATAATTGGAACAGTTTTGGTAAAAAATCAGACTAGGATAATGCAACCAAACTCTCTGTTACGGGGTATGATGCTTGAATTGGTAAACAACAATGAGGATCACTATGAAATGAATTGCACAGGAGACACAAAGATTTATACGAGGAATTGATCAATGTATGATCTCCGGCATAAAAAACCTCGGGTGATGGAAACTACCGATCACCAACTCAAATTAAACAATAATCCCTTTACAACTTCGGATGATAGCGAGCTAAGTACAAGGATTACTATAGTGTATCGTGTAGAAACGTATGAAAAATGCTAAGTGTTTTGCCGAGAGCTGGTGAGTGCAGTTGTACGAGTGTGTGTAGCCAAAAAATAGCCAAGTGTTGTCTAATTAGCTCGCTACCCCTTTTAAATTTAGTAAAATATCTAAATAACTAACTATCCGCAATTCATGCCTTCTCCCCACGATCTCCATAACGTTCACCATGGTCAAGCACGTGCGGAATAGACGTGGAATATTCTCCAGGAACGTTACCAAGACTAAGTCCAAGCTGGTACTCCTGCAAAACAATACCGAAATCAAAGCAGACAATCATTAGTATAAGGATCCTTAGGATGATCCATGATCTTGATCCTGAAGCACTTCTGAGGATCACTAACTGACACAGAAGTAAGGATCACCAAACAGGATAATAATTGAGGATCACGGGTCATTAAGAAATCCTCCCCTAACAATTGCCCCCAAAATATAAGGAGTAATATTGTAAATAAACGAGTTGTATTTTGTTGATCTTATCCGCAACAGACTAACGGATAACTAGCCGTTGAAGACGGACTAGCCGTTGCAAACCTGACGTCACTGAAGTGACAATCCTGCAAATCATCATTATAAATAGGAGTTAGAGATAGGATCAATTTGCATTTAAATCTAAGAGAAACTCCCTTTAAATTCTCAGCCGAAGATCAATCAGGTATCTCTTTTCCTATTTCTCATTCTCTTACTCTGTTTTTCTTTCTTTACCAACATCACGTTAAGAATGATGCTCCGGTCCTCCCCCGCCAAGGATCACCAGAAGGATAGCCCCTTGAAGAGTCAAGGGATCATCAAAGATTCAGCGAATGAGAGGTGTTGCTTTACTGATCCACAAGTAGATAAGATCCGGTACGGCTTTCCGGCGAACACCTTTTTCAAACCCTTTGATCCCACTGTTCTTAGCGACTATATTTCTGAGACATGGGTAGCCTTTCCTGTTACCCCATTCACCATAGGATACACCTATCCTTTTCCGGCTTTTACCCAATCCTTTTTCTCCCTTACCGGCATCTCCTACATCCAAGCTATGCAGATGATCTGGAGGGTCTTATATACCCTTGAAAGGATCATAGAGCAGGAAGGGATTGATTTAGGAATGTCAGAACTGGCAGAGATGTATGATCTCACGACGTTTGGATCCCACCGATATCTGTTTAAGCGAAAACCCGGCGAAGAACATCCCATTTTTAAAGCCACCAAGAACGATACAAACTGGAAACGACGCTTTTTCTTTGTCAGAAGGGATACCATTCCAAACGGAAAGGATATACCAAGGAAGTGGTCCACCCATGGTAGGACAGAGGATCCTGAGAAGGATCACCGGGTAATCTTGCTCTTGTGATAGGATCACTAACCCCCTTTTGTTTTATGTTATGCAGTTGTCACTGTTTCACACCTCATACCGTCTCCTGATACTAAGGAAAGGCTTGTTGTTTTTAGAAGACTCGGTCCTGAAACAAGATCATTCAAGACAATCACCCAGGATTCTCAAAAGGTATCCTCAGGCTCAGTCACCATGTCAAGTAAGTATCCTGCTTTTTATACAGTTAAAGATTTAAATAAATAGTTAAATAGAAATAGGATAAGGATACTTATCTTGCTTTGAATGTGTAGGTGCCAGAAAAGCTTCCAAGCTTGCCTCCCAGTTCAACATGGCCGACCTTGAGACTGTTCGATCCAGAAAGAAGAAGGCCATTGCCAGCCCTAGTGTCTCCATCCCCAAGGCACCCACTAAAGGAAGGGGAGGCAAGAAGAGGAAAAACTCTGAGATAGAGGACCTACAAGGCCTGCCACTGATCTACCACCAGTTCCTTGAATACTTCAATGACGTGAGGATCACCAATTCTGCCTAGGTATCCTACTTATTTGAGGATCACCTGATCTTGAACTGCTTTGTCTTTTTTGCAGAAATTTGCTGAGATTGAAGACTATGTGGGGAGCGTTGAGGAGCTGGATAAGAAGATTGCTGACTTCCAACAAGTTGGAGTGCTCAAGGATCTTAAGATTGCTGATCTCGAAAAAGCCCTTCAAGACGCCAAGACTAAGACAGCTAAAATCTTGATCGACATCGACTATGAGAAGCATGATCTCATAGAAGGTGCAAAGGTCTCCGCTGCCATCCCAATGTACAAGACAAAACTGAAGATGGCCCAGGAGGCTCAAGATCCTGACTTCGACAGAAGCAGCTGGGATGTTGAGGGCTGGAAGGCGAGGTTAGCTGATCTGGAAGATGATGAGGAGGCTGAGGAGGTTTTGGCGATCGAGGCTGGAGGCAGGGCGAAGGATCAGGTGAAGGATACCGAAGCTGGAGGGGATGAAGATGCAGCGAAGGTGTAGGCTGCATGATTGGGAAATGATGGACATTCCTAGACGTAGCCGGAGCCCAATTTTTTAAATTCGGTAGTAGTTTGTTTTGTGGTTGTGCTGTTTTAAAACAATGATGGTCTGTATTTGAACAATAGTTTTAGGATTAAGGATCTAGGATCCTTTGGATAATAGGTAGGATTACAAATGGTGGAGGGATCCTCTGTTTGGGGGATGAAGCCATTGTGATCCTACCGCCTTTTGATTTCCTGCACTTGCTATAACCACATAAACAATGGACACCCGTTGCCAACCCATGTGGACGGGCCACGTTTTGCTGGTAGAAACGTGGGTTGGCAATTTTGACAACCTTCAACAGTTAAACCTTTGTTAATAAAATAACTTTAATCTTTTTTGGCTTATCTTATGTTGTTATCCTTGTTTGTCCTTTTAATTTTCAATTGTTTTGATGTACACTTGTCTGAGTAAGAAAAGTTGAACAAATTAGATAAAAAATTTAGGATATGATCCAGGATCAAATATCCTATAGTTGAAAAATTCCAAAAAGTGGTATATTTTAAGGATCATGAGTTCAGTTGTCAAAGTATTAGGGTTATTCAAATAATCAATGAATAAAATCAAAATAGTTAAGGATCATACATGGGGATCCAAGTTAGGATCCTAACCCTTAATACTATAACCAGGATAACCATAGGACAAACCTTAGTAAGAGGTAAGGATCAAGGATCCTTGGTTGTTTAACTTCGAAGACCTGAAATAGAACATAACTTGGGACTAAGCCATTATAAGATAAAAGTTAGCAACTGGGGACAAGCCCAAAGGATAACTGGGGACAAGCCCAAGGATAACTGGGGACAAGCCCAAGGATAACTGGGGACAAGCCCAAGGATCGTGTGTGAACTAGAGTATGGCCCTAACTAGCGACTATCCAAACTTAGTGGCATGAAAATGCCAAAACCTTAGCTAACGTGAAAACGTTAGAAACCTTAAGAACGGATGTATGGTACGTCTACCATTATACGTAGGATCCTAGGTATAGCCAGTACAATGGAATTATCAGCCCCTAAAACGAGTACTGGTCCCACTGCCATGAACTATACCAGGATCATCGTGCGCTACTGGCGGAACTGGGGTCAAACCCAAGTAACTGGTTGCTTCTGTAGATAATCAACCCTTTGCTAAGGATACCTGAACCTTCAAAACTCAGAATCACGTGAAAGGTGGATAAAGGATGCAGGATCCTTATCCTTATGAGAGAAAGTAAGGAAATGAAATAGTTTAAGATTAGAATGTTACCAAAATGAGGATCATCTGTGCTTTAAGGATCCTTTAAGGATATTTATCATGTGAGGATCATGGATCCTTATCACATGAAGTATTTCTTCAAATGGACAACATTCCAGGCTCTAGGTAGCAAATCACCTTCCATTGTTAGCAATCGATATGCCCCCTTTCCTGCCTCAGCTTCAATCAAGTAAGGTCCTTCCCGTTTTGGTGCCAACTTTCCATCAGCAGGATTGGTGGTATTCTGAAATGCTTTCCTTAGTACCATATCACCAACTTGGAATTTCCTGATCCTGACATATTTGTTGTAGGCTCCAGCCATTCTTTGCTGATAACTGGCCATCCTTATCCTTGCCAATTCTCTGATTTCTTCTATAGTATCCAGGTCTTGAACCAAGTTCTCATCATTTTCCTCAGGATCACGAATACTTGTTCTAGCAGTTGGAACCACCATTTCTGTAGGGATCACTGATTCTGCCCCAAATACCAAGGAGAATGGAGTTTGGCCTGTAGCATTCTTAGGAGTTGTCCTATCAGCCCAAAGCACATAAGGTAGTTCTTCTGCCCATTTCCCTTTCTTGAATACTTGACCTCTCTAATCATACCTGCTCGGAGTAATTTCTCTACCTCCTCCTGGATAATGGCGTTTCTTTCTGGTGCAAATTTCCTCCTCTTTTGATGGATTGGTTTGAAGGACCTATCAATGCCAAGTTTGTGAGTGATTATATCTTTAGATATACCTGTCATGTCTTCGTGTTTCCATGCAAAGGTAGTCTTTCTCCTTTTGAGGAAGGATATGAGGTCTTCCTTTATTTCGCCGAGGATCCCTGATCCTATATAAACTTTAGATTCAGGATCATCAGGATCCATAAGGATTTCTACTACATCCTGTTCTCTTGCCTCCAAGACATCCCTTGGAGGACGCTTTAAATGCTATTGCTCCCTTGACTTTGATGCTGGTTTCATTGATGAGGTGTAGCAGTTCTTAGCCTCTTGCTGATCACTATCAATCTTCACTATTCCCCAAGGACTAGGAAGCTTCACACATTGATGATAAGTGGATGGGACTGCCTTCATGTCATGTATCTAAGGCCTGCCAAGGATAACATTACAACAAGATAAACAGTCAATAACACAAAACTTTTGGTAAGAATGTAGGCCTTCGATATAGATTGGGAGTTTAATGTCCCCCAGAGTATTCCTCCGTCTATAAGGATCCTGCGAACAAAATGGTTAGAAATAAAAAGAGTGATAACCAAACCATCATGATGAGGATCCTGAATGTCAACACGATCATCCTCATCAAAAGTTATAACTTTTCCTTCGGAGACACTGGATGTTCGAATGGGTCTATCTCCATTATCCATCTTGGTTTCCTTTGCATGTCTTTTAGCTGCAGAGAAGGATGTTCCACAAATGTCTGATCCTCCAGAAATAAAGTTTATAACTTGTGCATCTGCTGGAGGGGCTGGAGCTTTCTCTGGGATCCTTTCAGGATCCTAAGTCCTTGACTTCTTTCTCCCCAATAATTCTTTCAAGTGCCCCTTGCTCAACAAGTATCCAATTTCTTTTCTCAGTGCGATGCATTCTTCTGTGAGATGCCCAAAATCTTCATGATATGCGCACCACTTTGACTTATCTTTAGTTGCAGCTGGTTTGTCATTTTTCCTGGGCCATCTAGCTTTATCACCTAAATTCTGCATCGCAAGGATTAGTTCATTGTTATCAACAGAAAAGCAATATTCGGAAATTGGAGGATAATCCTCATCATCCTCTTCTTGTTCAACAGCATGCACATTCTGGTTATCAGATTTGTTATAGGATCTGAACTTGTTGCTCTTGAATGAGGATCCTTGCTTCTCTTGCTTTGAGGATCCTGCTAACCTCTCCTGGATCCTTTTGTCATCTTCTAGCCGGATGAACCTAAGGGCCCGGGTGCTTACCTCGTCTAGATTCCTGCATGGTGTCATAACAAGATCATCATAGAATAATGAATCCCTAAGCAATCCCATTTTAAAGGCTTCAATAGCCGTAGCTATATCCAGGTTAGGGATATCTAAGGATTCTTTACTAAATTTAGTGATATAATCCCTTAATGATTCATTATGACCTTGGGTTATCCTATACAGATCACTAGTTAAACGCTCAAATTTTCTACTACAAGAAAACTGGTTATTAAATAGGTTAACTAGATTAGCAAACGAGGTAATAGAGTAAGGGGGAAGACTTAGCAGCCATTTAAGAGCCGATCCAGTAAGAGTGGATCCAAATCCCTTGCACAGACATGCTTCCTTTAACCTTTCTGGGATGGGATTGATATCCATCCTTTCCCTGTACTGTGCTATGTGTTCTTCAGGATCTGTTGAACCATCATACAACTTCATGGTAGGCACATGGAACCTCTTGGGTATCTCAGCATCACAGATTGGTGGTGCAAAACGGGATATCTTGTGGCTCCCATCTGCAATCTCCGGGATAGGCTTGACCACTCCTGGGACACTTGATATCGTATCCTTTAACTTTTGCAATTCTCTGGCCATGGTTAGTGGTATAAGAATTATTGAAAGTGTTACCTCCCATTGGATTCAAATTAGGAAGAGCGGATGTGAATCCATATTGTTGGGGCTCTAGAATGACCGATGGACCAGTAGAAGCAATGGTCTGCATTGGAATAAAATCTCCCTGATGGATATCGGAACTCCCTGATTGCAAACTCCTTAAGGATCCCGGAATCTGGAAGGATCCCTGAAACTGAGAGGATCCTTGGACCTGGGAGGATCCCGGGACGTAGGAAGATCCTTGAACCTGGGAGGATCCTTGAACCTGAGAGGATCCTTGAACCTGGGAGGATCCTGGAACATAGGAGGATCCTTGAACCTGGGAGGATCCTTGAACCTGAGAGGATCCTTGAACCTGGGAGGATCCTGAAACATAGGAGGATCCTTGAACCTGGGAGGATCCTTGAAACGGCCAGAATCCTTGAATCTGCTGCGCTCCTGAGTATCCTCCTGAGCTTACGAAGGATCCTATATGCTGAGGATGGGATCCTGCTGGTTGGAAGTATGACCCTGAAGCCTGAGTCATTGCTGATGATCCGAAATGCACTCCTTTTGGCCCTCCCACATATTGAACGTCTGGAACCGCTGAAGGCTGAGAAGTTATAACCGGAGTATCGAAATTCAAAGATCTGGGCATCAGTGGGGAATGATCCTCTGCCGATCTCTTCTGTTTCTTGATGTCTCCAATTTCTCTAAGAATCCTTTCATTGGTCTTATCCTGCTGCTGTATATGCTCCTTCATCTGCAAAATCAGAGTAAACAAGTCACTAGTAGTGGGAGTATAAGAAGCATAAGAAATTGGAGGTTTTGAGAAAATGGGAGTTGGTTTCTTCTCGGCATTTTTCTGAGGTCCAGAAGGTGGTGGAGGCAAAGGTGGAATGCCCTGGGATGAATTGACTGCAGACATCGCACTGGATGTGTTCTTTGATGATGAAGCCATCTGCTTAGATGTAACGAATCGAAATGATCACAAAAATGAGAATTTCTTAGGAACGAAGCACCAATTGCCCCACGGTGGGCGCCAAACTGTTTTGGTCAAAAATCAGACTAGGATAATGCAACCAAACTCTCTGTTACGGGGTATGATGCTTGAATTGGTAAAAAACAATGAGGATCACTATGAAATGAATTGCACAGGAGACACAAAGATTTATAAGAGGAAAAAGCCCTTGATCAATGTATGATCTCCGGCATAAAAAACCTCGGGTGATGGAAACTACCGATCACCAACTCAAATTAAACAATAATCCTTTTACAACTTCGGATGATAGCGAGCTAAGTACAAGGATCACTATAGTGTATCGTGTAGAAACATATGAAAAATGCTAAGTGTTTTGCCGAGAGCTGGTGAGTGCAGTTGTACGAGTGTGTGTAGCCAAAAAATAGCCAAGTGTTGTCTAATTAGCTCGCTACCCCTTTTAAATTTAGTAAAATATCTAAATAACTAACTATCCGCAATTCATGCCTTCTCCCCACGATCTCCATAACGTTCACCATGGTCAAGCACGTGCGGAATAGACGTGGAATATTCTCCAGGAACGTTACCAAGACTAAGTCCAAGCTGGTACTCCTGCAAAACAATACCGAAATCAAAGCAGACAATCATTAGTATAAGGATCCTTAGGATGATCCATGATCTTGATCCTGAAGCACTTCTGAGGATCACTAACTGACACAGAAGTAAGGATCACCAAACAGGATAATAATTGAGGATCACAGGTCATTAAGAAATCCTGCCCTAACATGTCCTTCCTTGAGATATCTAATAATTGGAACAGTTTTGGTCAAAAATCAGACTAGGATAATGCCACCAAACTCTTTGTTACGGGGTATGATGCTTGAATTGGTAAACAACAATGAGGATCACTATGAAATGAATTGCATAGGAGACACAAAGATTTATACGAGGAAAAAGCCCTTGATCAATGTATGATCTCCGGCATAAAAAACCTCGGGTGATGGAAACTACCGATCACCAACTCAAATTAAACAATAATCCTTTTACAACTTCGGATGATAGCGAGCTAAGTACAAGGATCACTATAGTGTATCGTGTAGAAACGTATGAAAAATGCTAAGTGTTTTGCCGTGAGCTGGTGAGTGCAGTTGTACGAGTGTGTGTAGCCAAAAAATAGCCAAGTGTTGTCTAATTAGCTCGCTACCCCTTTTAAATTTAGTAAAATATCTAAATAACTAACTATCCGCAATTCATGCCTTCTCCCCACGATCTCCATAACGTTCACCATGGTCAAGCACGTGCGGAATAGATGTGGAATATTCTCCAGGAACGTTACCAAGACTAAGTCCAAGCTGGTACTCCTGCAAAACAATACCGAAATCAAAGCAGACAATCATTAGTATAAGGATCCTTAGGATGATCCATGATCTTGATCCTGAAGCACTTCTGAGGATCACTAACTGACACAGAAGTAAGGATCACCAAACAGGGTAATAATTGAGGATCACGGGTCATTAAGAAATCCTCCCCTAACAGGAACCATCCAGGACTTGGGATTCTTCTCAGGATTCTCATCAGGATCCTGAATACTTAGTACTTCCTTATCCCGAGGATTCGTCGCAGGATATAAGATATGTAACATTGGTATTCGGGTTCCTTCCGGTATCCTGACTGATGATCCTAAATTCGCCAAGGCATCAGCTTCAGCATTATCCTCTCTTGGTACCTATTTAAGTGTGAAAATATCGAAATATCCTGCTAACTTTTTGAGAATTTCGAGATACTCGATTAATTTCTCGCCTTTAACTGCATATGATCCCTTAAAACGATTAGTAATTAACAAGGAATTGACATATACTTGCAAATTTTTAATATTCATATTTTTAGCCAACTCTAATCCTGCAATTAAAGCCTCATATTCTGCTTCATTATTAGTGGCAGGGAATTCACATCTAATAGCCTGGGGTAATATGTCCCCATGTGGCGATTTTAGTAGTATACCTAAACCTACACCTCTTACGTTAGATGCACCATCAATATATAATGTCCAGGATTCTAAGTTTTCTCCTAGCTGCTGTACTTCTAAGTCTACTTCATTTTGAATGTCACTACTGAAATCAACCACAAAGTCAGCAAAAGCCTGAGACTTTATGGCATTTCTAGCCTCATAAACTAAATCATAGGCACTTAATTTTACTGACCACTTAGCCATCCTGCCCGACATCTCGGGTTTCCTAAGCACGTTCTTAACAGGATAATTAGTTTTAACATGAATCCTATGTGTCTCAAAATAATGTCTAAGTTTGGTTGATGCCATAACTAGGGCTAATATCAATTTTTCTAGATGAGAATATCTAGTTTCAGCATCTAATAAACTTTTACTAACATAATAGACAGGATAGTGCTGACCTTCATGGTCCTTTATAAGAACGGCACTTACAGCATTCCCTGATACTGCGAGGTATAGGGACAGTGGTTCACCATTTTCAGGCTTCATCAATAGAGGTGCAGTTGAGAGATATTGCTTCAAATCCTGCAGGGCTGCTTCATGCTTCTCTTTCCATTCGAACTTCTTGTTTTTCTTCAGGATATCATAAAATTCCTTGCATTTCTCGGAGGATCTTGAGATAAATCTGTTCAATGCTGCTACTCGCCCTGTTACCGTTGAACATCCTTCATATTTGAAGGTGATTTGATATCCAAGATAGCTTTAATCTGCTCCGGGCTTGCCTCTATTCCTCTTTTAGTCACCATATATCCTAGAAACTTTCCTGCCCCCACTCCAAAATGGTACTTGGCAGGATTTAGTTTCATATTGTACTGGTCCAGGATATCAAATGCTCCTTTAATATCCTGGAGATGATCCTCAGCCTTCTTGGACTTGACTACCATATCGTCAATGTACACCTCCATGGTGTCCCTCAGTTTGTCTTTAAACATCATGTTCACCAATCTCTGGTACGTTGCACCTGCATTTTTCAAACCAAAAGGCATAGCAGTATAACAGTAAATACCTGTTGGTGTCATGAAAGCAGTATCCTCCTGGTCTGAAGGTTCCATTTGGATCTGTTGGAATCCACAGGATGCATCCATGAAGGTTAACATCTCATGACCGGCTGTGGCATCCACCATCGAGTCTATATGAGGTAGAGGGAATGAGTCTTTAGGACATGCTTTGTTCAAGTCTGTGTAATCTACACAAACTCTCCATTTCCCATTCTTCTTTTGAACCATGACCACATTTGCTAGCCACTTGGGAAATTTGACTTCCCTGATCGTCTTGGACTTCAATAGTCTTTCAACCTCTTCTTGAATAATTATGTTTCGTTCTGGAGCAAACTTCCTTCTCTTTTGCTGGATAGGCTTGAAAGACCTGTCAATTCCATGCTTGTGAGTTATAATATCCTTGGAAATACCTGTCATATCCTCGTGTTTCCACGCGAACGTCGACATCCTGCATTTTAGACAATTAGTCAATTAATTTTCAATATCCTGAGGGATATTGGTTCCTACGAGCACCGAGATATCCGGATTATCCTGATCCAGGACAACTTTCTTTACATCCTGCTCAGAAGCCTCCATGATATCCTGGGCCCGCATCTTTAATTGCTATGCTGCCTTAGGCTTGGTTGAGGATTTCATTGAGGATGAGTAGCATTCCTTCGCCTCCTGCTGGTCACTATCAACCTTGACAACCCCCCAAGGGGTAGGGATCTTGATGCACTGATGATAAGTCGATGGCACAGCCTTCATATCATGGATCCATGGCCTGCCTAGTATTATGTTATAGCAGGATAGGGAGTCCATCACACAGAAACGTTGTATCGAGTTGACCCCTTCAACATATACTGGTAACTTTATCTCTCCCACTGTGTTCCTGGCCTCTCCACTGAACCCAAAAAGCACGGTGGATTTTGAAGTAATATCCATTGGAGATACATTCATTCTTTTCAAAGTTTCTAGTTGGATTATGTTGACGGAGCTGCCATTATCCACCAATATCCTGCGTACAAAATGGTTAGCCACGTATAATGTTATTATGAGAGCATCATGGTGAGGATCCTGGACAGTATCCCTATCATCACTGTCGAAAGTGATCACTTTATCAGTTGTGAGGGTAGTCATCCTGGCTGGTTTATCTCCCCTCTCGGCCTTAGCTTCCTTTGCATGTCTCTTGGCCGCAGAATATGAAGTCCCACAAATGTCGGATCCTCCTGAAATAAAGTTGATTATCTTGGCATCCGCAGGGGGTGATGCTGCTCGTTCAGGATCCTTCTCAGTATCCTGACCCTTCTTCTTCTTTCTTCCTAGGAGATCCTTCAGATATCCCTTGCTTAGAAGATAACTTATTTCCTTTCTTAGGGCAATGCAATCCTCAGTTATATGTCCGAAATCTTCATGGAAGGCACACCATTTGGATTTATCCTTCCAATCAGCTTTTTGTTGATTCTTTCGAGGCCACCTAGCTTTGTCTCCTAAACCCTGCATAGCATACATTAATTCAGGTATGTTAACAGAAAAGAAATATTCAGATAATTCAGGATATTCTTCAGGATCCTCTTCTTCAACAACATTCACTTTCTTGTTGTCATTTCTGCCATATGGCTTAGAGCGATATGGTTTATACGAGGATTCTGATTTCCTATTGGTTGATTCATAGGTCGAGGTGGAATTCATCCTCTCTTGCATCTCCTTATCATCCTCCAAGCGAATATATCTCAAGGCCCTGTTACAAGCTTCGTCGAGATTCCTGCAGGGATTCATTACAAGATCCTGATAAAACTGAGAATCTTTTTGTAATCCCATCTTAAAAGCCTGCACAGCTGTTGCAACATCAAGATGTGGGATATCCAAGGATTCCCGACTAAACTTGTTCACATAATCCCTCAAGGATTCTTGAGGCCCTTGAGTTATCCTGTAAAGATCACTGGTTAGTTTCTCAAAACTCCGGCTGCAAGAAAACTGACTATTAAATAAATTAACCAAATGAGCAAACGAAGTAATTGAGTGAGGAGGAACGTTTAACAGCCATTTTAAGGCTGATCCTGTCAAGGTAGAACCAAAACCCTTGCAGAGACATGCTTCCTTGAGATCTGGAGGGATAGGGTTGATCTCCATCCTTTCCCTATACTGGGCGATATGCTCTTCAGGATCCGTGGTTCCATCATAGAGTTTCATGTTGGGGGTTTGAAATCTTTTTGGGATTTCAGCATCACAGATAGGATGCGCAAACCGGGATATCCTGTGACTGTCTTGGGACACTTCTGGAATCGGCTGGACCACCCCAGGCACACTGGATATCATGTCTTTCAGCTTTTGGAGTTCTCTGGAAAATGTCGTGGTCATACCTGCATCCTGTAAAGATCCAACACCATTAGTAGCAAGAGTGTTATTATTAGTAGATACATTACCAGTCTGGGGATTCTGGCCATATCCTGAAGCATATCCTGAGCTTCTCACGGTTGATACTCTTATTGAAGAGGGTATCTCAGGAGTATGATTCTGGGAATGGCTTGGCACGATATTCCCTCGGTTATCCTCAGTGTAAACAGCAGAACTGAAGTTCAAAGCCCTGTGTTGCAAAGGAGTGACAGTTTCTTCAGCAGGCCTACTTGGGCCAGATTTCAAGAGTTGTATCTCTCTCATCAACATCCGATTAGTTTCCTGCTGCTGCCTCATCTGTTCCTGTACACTACCAAACAAATTCATAATTTCGTCATTAGAAGCCAAAACAGGACCAGATCCCTGGGCACTGGGAGCGGGGATAACATCCCGAGCCACATGACTCTCAGCTCCTTGTGAAGAGGCTTGCATTCTTGGAGGAGGAGGTGGAAGCACTGAACCAATTGTTGCAGAGGTTGTAGCAGACATAGTGGAAGAGCTCATGTTTGATCTCGAGGCCATTGAAAACAATGTAGCAAAAATTTTTGACAATAGAAAACCGAGTAATGGTTTTATTAAAGTTTTTAGTAAAAATAGCACCACTTGCCCCACGGTGGGCGCCAAATTGTTTTGGTCAAAAATTACTGAAGCAATTAAGTGATCAAATTAGTTAAGTGAGGTAGTGTGCTAGAAATATGTGTTGAAAAGATTTTGATTAAGTTGTTTGTAAAAACAGATTTCAGGATACAACTCAGGATATAGAGCTGTATCTGTGATCAAACAATGAGTAGAAATGTAAAGGGGTGACACGAGATGTACGAGGAAATCCCTTGATCAATCTAGATCACCGGCATAAAACCTCGGGAGCTGACAATCGCAGCTGCCTTGTTCTTCTATTGCTTCAAATATCAGGATACAGTGCAGGATATAATGCGGATCAACTAGGTGTTACAATATAATTTGAGTACAAGTGTTGGTGTGTTGTGATTGCTAGTAGCTAGAGAGTAAAGTGTGCGAATGAAGTGAGTGCCTTAACTTGATCCGATCATACTATTTATAGCTAACCGAAAACAACTAACTTTCCTAATAAACCGGGATGCCCCGAATATTCCCAAGCAACCGTTGTAGTCCTGATCTTTCGGGATCAACGTCTCCATCCCAACTGATTTGCCCGAGTCTTGGGGGAAGAAGTCTTCTTGAGCGTTGGAGAATTTTAACTCTTAATCTGCACGTGATCAATTCAGTTAATACCAGGATATCGAACCAGGATGTTACCAATATCCTGATCCGGTATCCTGATCACAAGTAAACAATCAAAAGCAGAATATTAGTCAGGATATATATGCTCAGAAAATGACCCATAACACTATCAGGATATATGTGCAGGATATAGTCACAGGATATTACCTTGTTGAGGAAGGATGTCATCGGCTCCAAGGAGTCAGAAAAGCTGAGTTCTTCATAGAAGAACCCTTCAAAGCCTGGGGCACTAACTTCGGAACCTTTCCACTTTTTTGCGGTGGAAGCACGAGTCCTCGTGTTGGGCTTAGGATCCGGGAGCGGCTTGGAGCTGGTAGCGGCAGGAGTCTCTTTCTTTACAATAACTGGAGTGGGGTAACTGTCGAGCTCGTCAAGATCAAGGAGGATTGGAACTTTGCTGGAGTCTGCATACAGGGAGTGAAATTCTTTCCTAAATATATCAACTAAAAACATGTATGGAGGATATCGTGCAGTATCATTACCAGACATGTTTGCACTGGAAAGAGGGCTTGGAGATGGTGAAGATGGATTAAAACTTCTTTCAGCCTCTGGGAGGAGTCTGATAGCGTCAATTCTCTTCTGTGAATCAGCTAGGGGAGGTGCAAGCTTCCTAAAATCAGCTGTGTACAAGACAATAAAAAAGTAGATTAGCTCAAGATATAAAGCAGGATACAAGACAGGATCATCCTAGAACCCTAAATCCTACCCTTTCTCAACCACTTCACCGGATATTCCGTTCCACCAGGGATTGAGTCTCTTTTTACAAAGAAGAATTTGGATTGCCATTTCTCCTCATTCCTAGTGGCACGAAGTATCACCGGAGGTAGAATAGAACAAGAATCTACAGGAACCATGGCATCTAAGCCGATATGCTAGGGGGAGGTCATGAACGGAGAGGTCAGGAATATGATTTCTCTTGATCTGGTCAAGAACAGACAAAACTCGCCAGAGCATCGGCATTGTCTGACTAAAGCAGATTTTGGTGACATTAAAGAACTCAGTGATAAAGTCTGAGAAAGGAAATTGTAACCCTAAGGTAAAAGGAAAAGCATTGAAGCATAACCACTCATCGAAAACCATATCTGATCAGATTTCCCGATCAAATGGCCGGAACACCGTCCATTTCGGGAAGATGCCGGAGGTTTTAAGGGCTGACAAGTGTGCACTATCAAAGGTGCATATTTCCTTCTCCGGATCTTGGAGAATATTCTGGTGGATAAACGTGGGAGCAGAATCGTGTAACACCCGTTCTTATAAATTAAGGATTAACGTATCATTTACGAAAAACAATCATGTAATTAAGATTACATATGCATTGGAAATTACGGGTTTATTAAAACTTTTTACAATTTACAAGTATACAACATATCATGTGTACGTTCGTCATTTAACATAATAACGATACATAGTGCGGAAGCTTATTTCGTGATCTTGTTCGGTTCTTGCTCGTCGCTTGATCTTCATCCGTGCACTCTTGGCATTCACCTATGATCAAAACCAACTTAAAAGTTAGTTTTGATAGTCAAATATTAAGTTCAAACAAGTACAGGGGTTAAAATGGAAAAATTTTAAAAAATTTCGGAGTTTAGGGGCCTTGCGTGACGCCAAGGGCCTAGGCGTCACGCCTCGCCCCCTTTTTCACAGAATGTGCCTTCAGCTGATGCTGTACATACCCAGCACGACCTGATTTCACGGAAACGGCCATAACTGCTTCGTTATTGGTCCGTTTTACCCGATTCTTTTTCCTACGCGTCCGTAATTTAATCCTCCATCTAATGGAGTTAAAATCCTACATCCAACATAAGAAAGTTTGAGACTTCTAAGCCTTTGACTCGTTACCTTTTTACCGAATTTTACCCCGTTTATGCATTTTATCAAACAAACGTATTTATTTGATTCCTATATCTCATATACTTCTTCAAATTAATGTTACCTACTATATTAGGTTCTAATCATAGGTTTATTACACAATTTAAACCCGTTTCCGCTCGTATGCTTATTTTGACCCGTTAAGGGTATTTAAGCACTTTAAAGCTTGAAATCGCTTTCATTCATTTCTCGCATCTTATTCCTACATTTCTTATCAAGTAATCCTCAACTACAACTCTTTGTGTGTTGGATTTCAATGTGTATATCTATATGTTCCGAGTTTTACCCTTCGGATTGTTATTTTACGGCAAGACTCAAATAGAGCTATTTGACTAACATATTACATCTTTCAACTTCCATACTTATTCTAAGTATCTATCTAATCATGAAATTCGTTTCCAAGGGTTGTTTGTTCAATTTAGCCTACAAGGGCGTTTTGTTCGATTTTGGTCCTTCTTTTATGACGAAGGACTCTCACCAATTATTCGACCAAAATAACACTTTTAACTACAACATAATTATGCGTACCTGGCTCGGATCAACATATTGACCCGTTTTAATACCTTTCGCTATTAATATCTAGATAATAGCAATGCTAACCATGTGTTAATTCCTGTGATCATAAAACTCAACAAGCAATCATCAAATATTATTGACAAATGGTGTTAACAACACCATTTGACCCGTTTAGTCGAAATGACCAATTGTCATTATAAGATGGCACTTAATTACCATTTCACCCCTTAAACCTATCCCAGTTTACTTTTTGAGATCATCCAACTTGAAAGTCGTTTCCTGTTTTATTTGACCCATTATGACTTATGCCAAATGGTGTCGTTTAAAATCCCTTTATCTATTCGTTAACCCATGTCCGGATTACCATTTCACCATTTTACCCCTTTCTACCATAATTTATGGTTTCTACCATTTTCTCTTGTTCCGACTAACATTATATCGCGCCGGAACATCATGTTTCATTTACTTAATATAAATCGTATTCCATGCTCACAAATAAGCATTTTGTAATAAAAGTAAAAAGGGCGTAAGCTTAACTTACCTCGCATCCGAACTACGCTTTTCCTTTCCTTCGTGATTCGTTTGACCCGCTCCCTCATCAAGCTTCCACCTAGCTTGTTACGCGTCAAACTATCATCATCATTTTCAAGGTGGTTAGTTTAATCATAATTTAATACGATTATTCCACCTTACGCATTTCATATCAAAAATTACCATTTATCATATTATAGGTCAGTTTGACTTTTTGAAAGTCAATCATCCCTTAATATATAAAATGCACATTCATGTTCATTAGCTAGTTTAGGCATTTTATCCAATTACTTATCCAAACCAAGTTCTATTTACGACTAGTAGATACCCAATTTCACTTAGGCATTACATCGAACACCTTATGGGCGTCTCCTATAAATAATTCATTGACAAGCTCATGACTGGTCATATAAACCGAATTTTCATCATTCAAATTACTTAACACAATTATTTGCCCTTAAAGTTCTGAAATAACTTTGCATATGTTAAATTACACTAGAACAACCCCAAATTTCCTAGTGTTTATCAAGTTCTACATAACCCACTAGTCTCCTACAATGGTGACCATGGATTTCACTAGAATTTAGCATAATTTCAACATGTACTTGTCTAGGGTTTACTCCTAGACATTTTAAAGTTCCTTATTCATCTACAATTCATACATGCATCATCATATTTCAAGTTCTCCAAATTCATGAGAATTTCAAGTAGAGAATTTTTGTCAAATTTTACGTACCTTATGATCTCCTTGCAATGGGGATCATTAATCTATGCTCGATTTTCGGTTTGGACTTGATTTGATCCTTCAATTTGAAGATTTTGATGAACTAGGGTTTGCACCCCTTGTTCTCTTCTCCTGGTCGATCGACATACATACACCTAGTGTGTGTGTTATGTCTAATTTCCAACTTTAAATCTCAAGTTTCCCTTTTAACATCTTAGGTCCCTCTAGTTTTAGCTTTTGTTAAACCCTTATATATTACTTACTAGTAATTAACCAATTCTCATAACTAACTTTAAATGTTCCTAGTTAACTTAGTGGGTTTGGGGTAGTTATAACCCGTTTCATTTTAAGTCTCGTTAACTGGGGCCCTTTTTATACATTTTATTTTCTCAAAGGCATTTGCTCTCCTTTTTATTTATTATTAGGCTTATTTATTTGAATCCTAATAATTTCCGGGTTAATCTTTTCTGCTAATGGTATTCTACCCGTTCTTTAGTATTAACGGGGTTTAATTACCAAACCCGTTTTCGGGGTGTTACAAGTCTACCCCCCTTAAAGAGGTTTCGTCCTCGAAACCTTTCTTACATAGTTCATTGAGTTTAGTCTCAATGCTTTTGATCTCGATAATCAATTGAGCATTGCTCATATTTTAACCAATTGTTAGTATTACCAGAAAAATATGGTAATATCTTTTTAGTTACGAAGCTTATACATATCTCATACGACATAATACAACTCGACATAACATAATCTCGTTATTTCTACTAATTCGGTTAATTTAGCGAAGTCCATCGCTTTCATTCTAGTGAATTCTTTATGAATCCGTTATTTTTGACCCGTTTAAAGGTCTTTAGTGAAATCTTTCACTTTTAGCAACAAACTCTCTTTTGTTTTAAATTTTATCCATTCGATTCTGTTATACGGAATCCACCGCTAACAAGCAAACCAAATTTCTTGATTTGAATTGTTGACCTTAACCGGTCTCACTAACCGACTTATCAGTCCGGTTACTTCATACCGCTCGCCTTGTGATAATGCGATTTTTACTTCACATTACATTTCTTGACCGTGATCATGTCACGTCATGTTTAATTTTGTATTAACCTTTCTTTTTCGAAAATATCACTTTTCGACCATATCGTCTTGCACCTAACAGTGTCAAGATTTATATCTTTTATACTTACTATTTAAATTCCTATCGAAATTCATATTTGTAAAAACGTTATTTCTTACTAAAACCGAAGCTTTAGTTTTAGGATCTTTTCTTTAACTTTTGTCAATTATTCATACCAGGATATTGACAGTCCATAATTTATTCTTTTACAGTCTTAGTTTTATGCGGAGAATCGTAACAAGTTCTCTCATCTTACACTACTGACCCATAGGTTCCTTCACTTAACCTTGTATACTATTTCCTTAAGCTTTCACCTCTTTAAGGCGAGGCCCTTATGATCCCTTTGCTCCGATTCATGACCCGTGGGTCGTTTTGGCCCCGTAGAGCTTAACACTAATTAATATCCCGTAGGTTATGATGACCCCGTAGATCATCTTTTCTTCGAATCTTTATTCAAATGTGTATACGTTTATATATGTATATGGCGTTAAGGCACCCCTTTTTATGTTTAGAATTATTTACTTTTACCCTTTGGATTTCGTTTGACCTTGACCGTAGTCTAAGGCTACATTGTTTTCTTTCGAATTATCTTACTGACTTCTTGATTTCTAACGTCAATTACACGTCGGTTTGCCCTATACTTACCGTTACCCGGTTCTTACCTATACTTTTTTACGTCCCATTACCCGGGTTCTTTTATTTTAATGTTTTTAACACCTATAACTCCTTTACATAGGTTTATTAATATTTCACACTTTTATTTATTCGATTCACGCTTACTTACTTTAGCAAGTGTCATTCTTTATTAAATTTGTTTGACTTGTTCGTGTGAAATTTCACCACAAGCGAACATCAAACTCTATTCTTTATTCGACTCGTTCAACTTTAAAATAGTTGAGCGTAGTTATTGACATTTCTGTTTGCAAATTCTCATTGTCTTTTATTCATGACTCATATTCCGAGTCTTTTGACTTTCTATCTTGCGTTCCCGTCTCTTGGTTTACGCATTCTTTCCAAATCCTACCCATTCATCGGGTATCTTGACCGTAATCATTTTCAAGTAACCATTCTTATATGGTTTTAGACGTTATTTTAATTTATTTGGTCGTCTTAGCGAGATCCATCGCTTTTATTCAATCAAGTCATTTATTCTTTATTCGATTCGTTTGACTTGTCCATGTGAATTTCATCACTTGTGACAATCAAACTTTTATCCCTATGCCTTAGCATTCCTATTGGTCGGTCTGTATTTTCTTTTTACTTGATCCTTGTCCCTTCTCTCGGGCTCGTTATTCTTACGTAATACGCTTCCGTCATCCGACTTACGTTTACGTTTACTATCAAACATCTTACTTATTTGATTCATTTGGGTAACATTTAAGTTAGTCCCATTCACCCCACCCTTACTACATCGGACATAAATGTGTCCGCTATAAGAAGTTCATGGTATCATATGCAACTACTTACTTGGCCAGAATAAGCGATTAACACATGACACGCATGACCTTTTTATAGTTTTCACATCACGCCCTATGTAAGTAATGCCTCTATTTGTTTCTCTTGGAAACAATATCCCGAATACATTTTCTATTCGGGTTTTTCCAAGTTTTTAATCTACATATGCAACTTTCAATTTCTACTTATTTGTTGCATATTACTATTTGTGCAATTATATTTAAAATGTGCACCTGGTAATGCTTGCCCCGACGGGCGTTTCTTGCCTTTAACTTTGTTCGCGGTCGTTACGCGATTTAGTCCTTGGTGAGCATGCTCCTCTTGTCATACTTCGGACCGTTCTTCTATCATATCCGTAATTTGTTAAGCTCTCGCTATCCTCATATGCGAGTGTCCTTCAACTAAAACATATACAACAGTTAATAATTTCAACATTAAAGGATGCCCGTATTATAATACAAGGCTTTTCTACTATACGCATCAACGCGTGTAATTTCATTGACTATATCTATTCTATATCGATTTTATTGGTGTAACGTGTATTACACGATAACCATATGTGTTGTTCTCAACACTTTAATCATATTAAACCATTGATATACATGTACTTACCGGATTTGCGATCAAGCCTCGAACCGAACACCAATCTTTATTAAGAGCATAAGGTTTAAGTCCAAGCATAGTTTTCCCACCATACTTGAATCTCTTAAACCAAGGCTCTGATACCAACTTGTAACACCCGTTCTTATAAATTAAGGTTTAACGTATCATTTACGAAAAACAATCATGTAATTAAGATTACATATGCATTGGAAATTACGGGTTTATTAAAACTTTTTACAATTTACAAGTATACAACATATCATGTGTACGTTCGTCATTTAACATAATAACGATACATAGTGCGGAAGCTTATTTCGTGATCGTGTTCGGTTCTTGCTCGTCGCTTGATCTTCATCCTTGCACTCTTGGCATTCACCTATGATCAAAACCAACATAAAAGTTAGTTTTGATAGTCAAATATTAAGTTCAAACAAGTACAGGGGTTAAAATGGCAAAATTTAAAAAAATTTCGGAGTTTAGGGGCCTCGCGTGACGCCAAGGGCCTAGGCATCACGCCTAGCCCCCTTTTTCACAGAATGTGCCTTCAGCTGATGCTGTACATACCCAGCACGACCTGATTTCACGGAAACGGCCATAACTTCTTCGTTATTGATCCGTTTTACCCGTTTATTTTTCCTACGCGTCCGTAATTTAATCCTCCATCTAATGGAGTTAAAATCCTACATCCAACATAAGAAATTTTGAGACTTCTAAGCCTTTGACTCGTTACCTTTTTACCGAATTTTAACCCGTTTATGCATTTTATCAAACAAACGTATTTATTTGATTCCTATATCTCATATACTTCTTCAAATTAATGTTACCTACTATATTAGGTTCTAATCATAGGTTTATTACACAATTTAAACCCGTTTCCGCTCGTATGCTTATTTTGACCCGTTAAGGGTATTTAAGCACTTTAAAGCTTGAAATCGCTTTCATTCATTTCTCGCATCTTATTCCTACATTTCTTATCAAGTAATCTTCAACTACAACTCTTTGTGTGTTGGATTTCAATGTGTATATCTATATGTTCCGAGTTTTACCCTTCGGATTGTTATTTTACGGCAAGACTCAAATAGAGCTATTTGACTAACATATTACATCTTTCAACTTCCATACTTATTCTAAGTATCTATCTAATCATGAAATTCGTTTCCAAACAACCCTTAAGGGATGTTTGTTCAATTTAGCCTACAAGGGCGTTTTGCTCGATTTTGGTCCTTCTTTTACGACGAAGGACTCTCACCAATTATTCGACCAAAATAACACTTTTAACTACAACATAATTATGCATACCTGGCTCGGATCAACATATTGACCCGTTTTAATACCTTTCGCTATTAATATCTAGATAATAGCAATGCTAACCATGTGTTAATTCCTGTGATCATAAAACTCAACAAGCAATCATCAAATATTATTGACAAATGGTGTTAACAACACCATTTGACCCGTTTAGTCGAAATGACCAATTGTCATTATAAGATGGCACTTAATTACCATTTCACCCCTTAAACCTATCCCGGTTTACTTTTTGAGATCATCCAACTTGAAAGTCGTTTCCTGTTTTATTTGACCCATTATGACTTATGCCAAATGGTGTCGTTTAAAATCCCTTTATCTATTCGTTAACCCATGTCCGGATTACCATTTCACCATTTTACCCCTTTCTACCATAATTTATGGTTTCTACCATTTTCGCTTGTTCCGACTAACATTATATCGCGCCGGAACATCATGTTTCATTTACTTAATATAAATCGTATTCCATGCTCACAAATAAGCATTTTGTAATAAAAGTAAAAAGGGCGTAAGCTTAACTTACCTCGCATCCGAACTACGCTTTTCCTTTCCTTCGTGATTCGTTTGACCCGCTCCCTCATCAAGCTTCCACCTAGCTTGTTACGCGTCAAACTATCATCATCATTTTCAAGGTGGTTAGTTTAATCATAATTTAATACGATTATTCCACCTTACGCATTTCATATCAAAAATTACCATTTATCGTATTATAGGTCAGTTTGACTTTTTGAAAGTCAATCATCCCTTAATATATAAAATGCACATTCATGTTCATTAGCTAGTTTAGGCATTTTATCCAATTAATTATCAAAACCAAGTTCTATTTACGACTAGTAGATACCCAATTTCACTTAGGCATTACATCGAACACCTTATGGGCGTCTCCTATAAATAATTCATTGACAAGCTCATGACTTGTCATATAACCCGAATTTTCATCATTCAAATTACTTAACACAATTATTTGCCCTTAAAGTTCTGAAATAACTTTGCATATGTTAAATTACAATAGAACAACCCCAAATTTCCTAGTATTTATCAAGTTCTACATAACCCACTAGTCTCCTACAATGGTGACCATGGATTTCACTAGAATTTAGCATAATTTCAACATGTACTTGTCTAGGGTTTACTCCTAGACATTTTAAAGTTCCTTATTCATCTACAATTCATACATGTATCATCATATTTCAAGTTCTCCAAATTCATGAGAATTTCAAGTAGAGAATTTTTGTCAAATTTTACATACCTTATGATCTCCTTGCAATGGGGATCATTAATCTATGCTCGATTTTCGGTTTGGACTTTATTTGATCCTTCAATTTGAAGATTTTGATGAACTAGGGTTTGCACCCCTTGTTCTCTTCTCCTGGTCGATCGACATACACACACCTAGTGCGTGTGTTATGTCTAATTTCCAACTTTAAATCTCAAGTTTCCCTTTTAACATCTTAGGTCCCTCTAGTTTTAGCTTTTGTTAAACCTTTATATATCTTACTAGTAATTAACCAATTCTCATAACTAACTTTAAATGTTCCTAGTTAACTTAGTGGGTTTGGGGTAGTTATAACCCGTTTCATTTTAAGTCCCGTTAACTCAGGCCCTTTTTATACATTTTATTTTCTCAAAGGCATTTGCTTTCCTTTTTATTTATTATTAGGCTTATTTATTTGAATCCTAATAATTTCCGGGTTAATCTTTTCTGCTAATGGTATTCAACCCGTTCTTTAGTATTAACGGGGTTTAATTACCAAACCCGTTTTCGGGGTGTTACAAATCGCCGGAGCCGGATCTTGTCTGCCTTGTCATATTGTCGCCGGAATATTGAGCAGAATGAAAGAAGAAGCTGGAATTGAGAGAGAGAAGTATTTACCTTTTTTCTCTTGGGTAAAGGTTAAATGGGGATAAGCATGAGAAGATATAGGGGAGCAATGAGTAAATATAGGCTGCACGGTTACAAGCGGTCACATCATGAGTCTAATCTCTTAATTGCCTCGTTTATCGTGAAAAAAAGTAACCGTTAGTATCAGGATACCTAACGGTAACATTTTTGGGGACAATTGTTATGGGTGAAATTCCGAGCCCATATCCTGGGTAATATCTTAAGTTATATCTTAGTTTCTTGATATATGTTCATGCCCGGGATACTCATTCAGGATATTGGTAACATCCTGGATGATATCCTGAGGATCACTAACGGATTATGTGTAGGAATATGAGTCAAAGCTTGCAACGTTCATGAGGACCTCTTCCCCTGAAGACTCGCTCTAAGTTGTTCAAAGAAGGACGTTGAACCCGCTTTACCTGGTCTCCAATGGCTACTAAAAATATTTGAAGGCATCCCATATTTATAGGAGATTTTGTTTTCGTTTACTAGCTATAAATAGGTGGATAAATCAGATCGAATTGTAACACTTAGCGATCTGATCAATATCATGCACTGTATCCTGACGCTTAAAGCAATAAGAAGAACAAGGCAGCTGCGATTGTCAGCTCCCGAGGTTTTGTGCCGGCGATCCAGATTGATCAAGGGCTTTCCTCGTATATCTCGTGTCATCCCCTTTACTTTTTGCTCATAGTTTGATCGTAGATACAGCTCAATATCCTGAGCCGTATCCTGGAAACTGTTTTTGCAAACAACTTAATCAGCATATTTTCAACACACTTTCTTAGCACACTACCTCACTTAACTAATTTGATCACTTAATTGCTTCGATAATTTTTGACCAAAACAGTGGTGGTGAAGGGAAAGGGTTATGCAGGAGTAATGGAGGATGGTAGGTAATGGAAATGGTGGTGTTGAAGGTATGCTTTGCGCAGATGGTGGTGTTGGTGATGGTGGAAGGGTGATAGTGGTGATGGCGGAGGCGGTGTGGTGGTGATGGTGTGGCTGTGAACAAGAAGGGTGGGGTGAGGCCCACTTAAATTTTAGTTTTAGGTTTCTATTTTTATTCAAATAAATTGATTGTAAAATGGAAGTGAAATTACAACTTTACCCCTTGGTTAAAGTAAACATAACTGAGTTTCCTAACTGGGTTAGCCCTAAAGGATATAAACTGTTATATAAATGCGATTTTTGGACATAAACTGAAGTTAAATCTTTTAAAGGAGACGTTTCATAATTCTAGTAAAACTTAAAGGACACAAAGTGTAATGTACTCTTTAAAATATAATATTTTGTAAAATTTCAAATATAGTATGACAACATGCTTATTTTTATCTATGTTCTTTATAAATTTCATTCAAAACCAAGTCGTGCATCATAATGTACTTGTTATCGAATGACAAAAGTAAAAGTCGTCAATCAAAGATGCTTCAAGTTTTTTTTTCCAATATTTTTTTTTTTGTTTTGCAACATTTAAAATATGATATTTTAGAAATTTTCTGATTTGTTGTTGCGACTTAATTTATTTTTTTCAATATTTCGACACGGATATTTATTTTTAGCTGAGTGAATACTATTATGTGAATAGTATAAAGAAGTCTTAGAAACTATTTAAACCACAATTGTAGTGCCCGACTTTTGCCCACTAATTATTATCTAATATATCACAAGGCAAAACTGATTCTGGCCCAAGTGTGAAGAAGCGGGTCATCTTGTATTTAGAGGCTTAATATCAGTGGCGAATCTTGAAAATTTCCACCGGGGGGTCGGAAGTCACCGAACCTAAAAATTCTATATAAGTAAATGTTTTTTTTTATAAAACCGGGGGGTCGAAAACGTATATACCTAAAAAAATTTACACGAAACGTACATACATAACACTACTGAGCGAAAAGTTCAGGGGGTCGGGCGCCCCTCCCGGCCCCTTAAAACCTACGCCCTTGCTTAAGATCGTGTAACAAAAGGGGCTTCACTAAAATGGCTCTAACTTGGGCTACGGGGGTCCGTTTTGGGCGTGCGACCAGGCGAAACGAACGTGAGAACGAGCTCCATCTTGCTGCAAACGGCCTACAGTGGTTTGGGTCATCGTCCGGGCCAAAAAAACGCGTATTTCTATTAGTTATTTACGTTTTTATGTTGTTTGAAGTGTTTTGAGCATTTTGTTTTTGGGCTTGTGTTTGGCCCATTGTCTTTTTTAGGCCCATTTCGAATTTCTGTTTCTATTTATATGTTCCTCTAGTAATGTGAAAGATCAGACTTGAAGTTTGAATTAACTCATTTTCACTTCAAATTCTGTGTCATTTGGGTTGGATTTTGGGGGTTGGGGAAGAACTACACGGGTATTCGCAGAATCAACGTGTTTGATCTTCCTTTTCAATACACACGCTACATCAAAAACATATCACTTTATTGTAATATTTTTAACAAGATATTCATGGTCGCCATTTTGTTCTAGAACGTTAATAGTGTTTTACAACATTACTAATTATACTACATATTAAAATTTCAACGTTTTGAACAGTAACGTAAATTTGAACAGTAACGTAAAGGGGTATCTTCGTAATTTCATTGCCTGTCATCTTAAAAAGAAGAGAGCGTGGTCATAAGGTTAGAGAGAGAGAGCGACAGAAGGGGTGGGAGACGGTGGTTCCACTGCGCCTGCTCCGCCGCTGCGCCTGCTCCGCCACTGCGCCGGCGTGTAAACCACTGTTAGGTGCCAGCCACCGATCCTTACGGTGCCTTCACGGTGGCGCGCCGGCGGTGGTTCTGTTCCCATGGTCCAGATGGTGTACGAGGTCGACCGAGGTGGCGTAAACTCGAGGGGGTATTTAAGGGTTTTCTTTTAACACGGGTTCTAAAAGAAAGAGGCGTGCCGTTGAAGTTGGAACAGGCGGTTGGGGGTTCTAGGGTTAGGGGGTAGCTGAAGACAACAGTGGCGGTTGGGGGTTCTAGGGTTCCGGTCAGGTACCGTTGACTAATCGGTCGACGGTTGGGCTTCTAGGGATCTGGCGGGTTTTACCGGTGACTAATCGGTCGACGGTTGGGGGTTCTAGGGTTCCGGTGCGGGTTTTACAAGGTATGTTTTCAGTTTGCATTAGTTTTTGGTGTTAGTGTCTCTGGTACTTTTGTTATGTACATCAGTTTTAGATTTCTGGAGTTGCTGATAATAGTTGCTTATGTTTGTGTATTGAAGACCATTTTAATGTATTTGAGTAGTTTTTATGAGTGCTGGTGAAAGGCTTGTAGCTCTCGAAGTGGGTTTAGTTGATCCGAAAATGGCCATCGGGAAAGGATGACTTGGATTTGGCTATTGCTAGGTTTATCTTTTCCATGGGGAGATTGAGTATCACTAAGAATTTTTGATAATATGAGGTCCACTATCAACAGCACCAAGAAACTGTTTGTGGTATCTTTTTTTTTTTCTTTGTATCTTACTCCAGTTGATCAGATAAAGTAACTGCAAGTTTTTTATCTTAATTATATAAAAAGGTCCATTTTTATCTACAGGTATTACATGGTATTGAGATGCATGTTGTGAATAACCGTGAGATATTATCATTTTACTTCAACAAGTGGATGATGTTATTGGTCAACTTTAATGGACGGGGGTTGAGGTGAGAATAGTTATCTATATTTTTTTTTAAATATATGAAGTTGATGTATCAATATGGTAAATATTGTTATTTGGTTTCAGAATTTACATTTTTTCCTAAAAAGGGCCCCCAAATTTCTTATTTGATGTAGGCCTCCCATAAGCTTGAACCGGCGCTGGTTAAGGTGGCGGATCTGATTAAAAGCTCTGGAAGAACATTGAAAGCAAGAGATCTGAGTAGTCTTCCCTCATGATAATTCATCAAGTCTCTAAGGTTTGATCTAGACCAGATGGAGTTCACTTTGTTCATCAGAAGACTTTTCTTTGCTTCCAAGTAATATGAATTTATAATATTTTTTTTCGTTCATAGATTTTGGTTCGTAACTATTCCATAGACCGTTAAACTTTTTCCAGGTTTGCATTTCTGTTTTGTTTATATTACAAGTTTTTAAAATGCAAATGTTTTACTCTTCTTTTGGGATATCCATGTTTTGTTGGCGTTTTTGTCATTCTTTTTCTTATTCAAAACATTCGTTGGTGTTGCATAAAGGGGTATTAGAATAGTGAAAGAAGTTGGGAAAATTAAAATTAGTGCTGGGATCATTGCCTATTACAATTTGATATGTTTCATCTTGCGTAAGATTTTGTTTCCCTTTTTATAGCTTGAGCTCATTTCAATAAAAATCTTATAGATACAGTTTGGGTGGCTTTCAATTATAAATTTCCATTTTAGCTAGATTTTTTATGTGCCCAGTTTGAGATAAAACGTAACCCAAATCGACTCTTTTGTTAATACAGATTTGATTCAAATCTGCAACGTCTAAAGATTATATTGTTGTGTTCTCATATTTTTATACAAAATGTTAACCAAGATTTTATTGTTTTGGGGCTGTAGGGTTCCGGGTCATCAACTACACCAACAGAAAATATATATGATGGTAAGGTCATTTCAGTCATTGGCTTGCAATTATTATTAAGCCGTTGCATGTTTTAATAAACAAACTGTTGCAGATAAGGCGATTTGGGTCAAGAACCTACCGCCTAACATGACATCGGAATCATTACTAAAGGTGGTAAACTATTCGGACCGGTGAAGCAGAATGGTATTCAGATAAAAGAATACGCTAGGGTCTGGTTCATGTTTACTATGATTTTATTATAATATTTTAAAGAAACTTAAAAATCTTGATGCTCCATGGTCAATTTTTATAGTAATTTGCTAATTCCAGTGTTCTTTATTCAGGACGGATATCGTTATGCTTTTGTCGAGTTTGATAGGCAGCGGGTGTTGATTTAGTGGTATACCAAGTATATTTCCATTAAGATAATGTGGAGATTATTGAACTTGATTTTTTTTTTGTTGAACTTGATGGCTGTTGTTATGTTGGTATCTTTTAGGGGAAGCTGGGGAAGTGGTTAGAGAGTTGTGAAGTGGGAAAAAAACTTTTTAGAATAGACTAGGACGATAAAACCATTCAACCTTGATCGTACTAGGCAGAATGTAACAAACAATTGGGTTCTACTTTATGTGAAACCGTATTGTTCATAATTTGTTACTTCAACAATTTGTAAGCCTCGGCCGCAAAGCGGCCGGGGGTTAAACCTAGTATACTTTGTCCTTGAGGCATTGGAGTATAGGACTTTACGTATATTATTAGTTATTAAGTATAATATCAATTCAATTCTATATCAGTCATTGTCAAACATATTAAACAGACTATAGATTTATACAATACACATAAAAGGGTGTCGGTTATTATTTTCAGTTTTTAATGATTAGCATAGATTTCGGAAGCTTCATCCAAGTGGAAGTTATATGTGATGTAAGCTGAGCTGTGAACAAATGTGAATTCGTAAGAAGTAAAGTCTTGAATTGATTCTTGACATATAATTGCAAGGCTCACAGGAATTCAAATGTTCTGTCACTATAAAGATATAATACTATGACCTAACCCATGTGAATTTATTATCGTACGACTGTTCCAGAAATCACACTACCCATTTGATCATTAATTATTCTTTTCTAGTTGAATATTTTAATGTTAAATTTTTTTTTTCTTTTTGAAGTATAGAAAATGCGTAAATATAGGTCATGTGGAAGACTTCTACATTTATTTGATCATACGTGACCGCAATGATTGATAAGAAGTTATAATTTTTATTAAGAAATCTTTGGTTTCATTATTTCATAAGATAATACTACTAAAATGATCATATACACAATATTCAATACAGCTTCGTTGTTAACGTGACTAACCTACTTGGCTTATTTGATTAATAAGGTGGTTTCAAACCAGGAGTCTCACATAGACTTATTCTCGAAGTTCCACTCTATGTCCAACAATACGGGATCATGCTCTCAAAGAAAAAAATGGAGGTCAGACATACAGGGTCAGCTCAACCATTTTGGTGGCCTAAAGCGAATTAAAAACTCGAGGCCTCTTTTCCAAAAAAAAAACACTATTTGAGAATTCCTATACCCGGGCTTGGGACCGGCAAAATAAACTTAAAGGTTTATTATTGGCGAAGTTAATTTAATTTTTCTTTTTGTATTTTTATATATTTTTTATATGTATAAAGATAAGTTCAGCCCAACCCAAATATCATATATATATTTTTTAAGTTGGAGGCCCTATTGATTTGGAGGCCTAAAGTCCAAGCCTCAAAATACTTGGGCTTGGGCCGGTCCTGTGAACATATATCATTAAACATATTGTTAAATAATACATTCTTTATATTTCAATTCTATTATGTTAGGTCTTAATGATTTTTTTGTTTATTTCTTTCCTGTTGCATTTTTTGGATGTGCGATGAGCTGATTCATAAATGGCTGGTAACTGAGCTGTAATTGGGCCGGAACTTATTTGGTTTATGAAGACTTAAGGAGACTCTGACTTAAGCGGCTCACATATGAAGACTCCGGGTTACCCGGAGGTTGTTATGTAATCCGGGTTGATAGAAGTGTAGATCTAACAAGTATACACATGGATCTTGAAAGATCCATGATGAATATGTTAGTAGACTTGAAGATCTTGAAATATGAACTTGTAAGTGTGTTTAAAATGATATGTTTATGTTTATAAACTTACTAACAAAGTGGATGAACAAGTTTACAAAAAGAAGTTTCTACAAAGTTTGTAAAATTTAACAAATAAGTCTTGTTTCAAGTAGATCTACATTATTAAAGTATAGATCTAAATTACTACATGTTCATATGAAATTTCAAGTGTGTTAGCATGAAAAGTATGAATGATTTTGTATATTGTTACTTGCAAAATTGTTGTTGGATGATTGTTGAGCTTTAAAAGAAAATTTACACATGTTTATGAACATGGGAAAAACTCTATTTTTAGGGGAAACTATGGCAAATTTTTTGTAGAATTTAAACACTTAGAAAAATATATTTTTACAAAACTTTTTACAAGAGATATGTTTAAAGTGTTTAGCCATATTTTTTCCCAAATTATATATCTATACAAAAAGTAACACGCACCGTTTTGTTTAAAACACATACCTTTTTGTTTACATCCACCCTTTTGTTTAAAAGACATACCCCTTTGTTTAAAAAGTAACTTAAGACACAATGGTTCGGATCACACCCCTTCAAAAAGTCACAACTCTTCAAACTATTTTTAAATTGTAAGGGGGTTATAATAATAATTTGCAACTTAGGTCATACCTTTTCGATTAAAAGTCGCGTCGGTTAGAAATTTATTATATTATATTATAAACCACACATGAGAGACGCGCACATACATAAAAATTAAGAAGAAAACAATGCACAATATTCAATTTGGCCAAGTGATATGCGCTCATGTTTAAGTGGTGACATATGCCAATTAGACTTCATTCCCACCGTTTCTACAGGCCACATCAAATTAAATAATTTACAAAAACTTCCGTATCATGATTATACTCATTAATACATTACAAACCGGTTCCACGACTCCGACTCTCCAATTTCCCTCCTACCTATGTTCTGCATGATATAATGAAATTACGTTCAGATTTTGTTAATTTTTTATTGTATTATTTCATCGTCGGAATGAAAGGTGTTTGGAATCAGATTTTGTTTCAATGTCGGAATGAAAGTTGTTTTGGAATCACGAGTGTTTTGATGATTGAATAAAATAGTGAAAATAGGATCGCATTTTCCTTATGATTTTCTTAATTAGTATGTGTTTCCTCATAAATTTGATATTAGTGAATCACAATTTGTTTTTAGACATGGTTGTTTTCTATAATATCTTGAAGGATATCCATAGCATACAGATCCAAAGTCACGAATGAACAAAAAATTGATATCAGTGAATCAATATCTTTTTATGTATCCTTCATACGTAAGTGTTTCATCGTCCATTTGACATTTGTTTGGAATCATGAGTGTTTTGATGATGGAAGATTATAGTGAAATTAGGATCTCTTTTTATCATATGCGTTCCGTGACAGTAATTCGGAATCATATATATGACCAATGAAGAATACATGATCGGATCGGGAGTTTGAAACGATGATGATAATTAGTGAAATTACGTGCGGATTTCGTTAAATTATTTATGTCTTCGTTTCATCATAGAGATGATATGTTGATGATCTATTTCTTTAATTTGTCAGCGTCTACATTTCAACTTGAAGGTTATTTTCATTCGTTTTTATAAAAAAATCTTGACAAATATATTGAACAAGCATGACCCTTTATTTTAGTTGAAAGTTTGTGTTGCTAATGAATTCGAATTTATGTACTGTAATTGGTTTATTATATCCAATGTCGATTGATAGGAATATTCGGTTGTGAAGAGTGATGACTGACAGATATTTGTTTGATACCAGTATTTGTTTTCGAGACATGATACGACCGGTTCCGATTCTTAAACTTTGCAAATTGTATATTTCGGTTTTTTCATGTGTATATATTTTATTGCAATTAGATTGACTCTGTATATCAGTATATCAAATTATGTTTTCCTTGCTTTTTTCTCCAAATTGTATCTCTTTATTTTATTACGTCGACCATGGTGTGGGTTCATAAAATATGCATTGATTAGCTCTATTCAAGAAAAGTATGAAGCGGTTTTATCACATCGGTTCATTTTGATTATAAACACATACTTAAATCACATATGTCGGTTCAACACATGTCATCATGAAACAATACATCTGCTACTTTCACTATGTAATGTTTTTATTTTATTTACTAATTATATTCCAACCACACATATGTTCCAACCGTCACAACTATTATTTTCAACTAATATAATGTAGCCAGCATCCGCATCAAATGAGAAATATAATTAACATCCGCAGCAACGCCCGGGATAACGCCAACTTGTTTTTATACAAAATCTAAGTTAAGAATATAGTGTTTTTCTTAAAGATGAAAATGGATATAAATATATATATTTAGGGCACGTTATATATATTTAATGGTCACCCAAAATTTGTGTGTTTATGTGTATATTATGTGTAATATTTACTAGTATACAAGTAGGGTCAAAAACTACAAAATACACACAAAAGAATACAAATATAAAATACACCACAAAATACAACTAAGTATAAAAATACTTATACTTTCCCAAGTGGGTGTATGGACAAAAATACAAACTATATACTACTATATATATTTCCTTACCAAGAATTATGGACATATGGACATTGGACTTTATGGACAAATACATATATATGAAGAAGCAATATATATATATATATATATATATATATATATATATATAAAATAAGTGTGATAAAAATATATATATTCAACAAGCGTTAAAAATATATTATTTTTAAGAAATATAATTTCGAAAAGTATAAAATCATAAGAAATGATTTTTAGCATTAAATACAAAATACATAGGTATTCATACCTAAATACATGTATACTTGCCTAAGTATACATTTGGTAAAATTAAAAATATATTTATACTAAAATAATATTGAAAATATTAATAATTAAAAGTATAAATCGACGTTGACTTGGTCAAACAAATACAAGGACAAGAATACACAAAATAATACAAAAATACATATACAAAGATAAGTTAAAAATATATTATTTATTTTTAACACATATCATATACAAAAATTCAATATATATGTTAATTTATTTGAGAATAAAAAAATATATATTTAAAAATAGAAAATACAATTTAAAATAACGATAACGCGACAAACGGATGAGACCCGACTACAACGGGCACGACCCACACATGTCTCGGACATGCACATCTTACTCGTGTGAGGCACGAAGCCGCAAGAGGAACTAGATCCGTTAACACAACTCACAAGTATACAAAACTATATATATTTTGTAAAATATATGTGACGCCCTTATTATAAAAACGACCAAAACACATGGAAACTTCAAGGTTTGAAACTTGAAATATAATATTTACATTTTTACCAAAATGCCCTTGTGGCTAGTTCGAGATCAACACCTCCCCTAGTCTAGTTACACGTGTTAATATGAACTACCCTGTCAAGACGCAAGTTTAAAGTTACTAATTACAAAGGACTAAGTTTCTAAAACCATAATTTACATAACTAAAGGCGTTTCTCGAGAAATACAAGTTTAACAAAATATTGTTTCAAAAGGGCGACTACTTCGGAAGCGCATAGTCAAGTGTACATATTGGTGTTCGCCCCCAAGCTCGCTACGCCACCTATATAGCAGATTTACCTACATCGCAACCAAATTTAACTAGTCAGTTCTTGCAACTATAATTTAAAATGAAAAACTAACATCCATTCGCGTCATCACATAACCATATCACCATCTCACTTTCATTTACCCATTTAACGGGTCCTTATTTACTATCTCCAAACGAGATAATGCATAACATTCGATAATCCGTTGGTTTCGGATTAGACATAATGCAACATAAATGTCATCCTAAATCCGTTTACGATGGATTTAGCTATTTCACTTCATTCTTTCATAACTTTCCAATATACGGTTAGTTCAAGACCAACCGACCATAACTTAACTTCTTTCATAAATCATCATCTCTTACGACCCGTTTATGACGGGTTAAGTTATCAACTACTCATCACCTACGAACTATCATAATTACGGTTATAATATAACAATGACAATTAGAAAGTAAAGCTTGTATGCATAAAACAACATACCTCGATCTTGTGAGCTATCCGATCTCCTAGCGCTCGAACCTTCTTCTTTTATGCCTACATCAACATATTCATTCGTTTAGCCCGACTAAATATCATTCCATCTTCTACATACTTTTTATCATACATCAATTTGATCATAATTTACCAAATTTCACACATTTGTTCTATTAAGCATTTTATCGAACACTTGGCGGGTTTCGTATTTGTAGGACATTAAGTTGCAAGTATCTTTACATACTAATCTACAAGTTCATCACAAAATCAAACAAGTTCATATGATTCTTTCATCCTACATCCATACACCTAATGTCCATCTAACATAACAAGCTAAATCACTGAAAACCGAACATTAATCGGATCCTAGTTCATAATCTTAACCCTAGCTACACATATCACAACATTACTCATGATTTAGTAAAAACCCACTTCCTAAAGTTCATAATTTCAAGAAATTCGACTTACCACTTGATTAGTCACACCTTGGTGATCGAGAATTTGAGTTCCTACAGTCGTTCGAGCTTGAAATCACCTTCCAATTTGATGGAATTAGTGAACTAGGGTTTTTTTAGTTCTTGTCTCCTTCTCCTGGACGTCTCACGCACACACTAGAAGTGTCTAGTGTGTGTGTTTTACTTAATTAATAGAACTCTCATTCAAAGTTTCAACTTTAGTCCCTCGAGTTTTAATCTTTTAATTTTTCTAGTTCAACTTTCCTTCTTATGACTATCTTAAAAGAAATAATTAGATTACCTATTTTTTATTTTTTTTTATTTTTTTGGGATGTTACAAGTCTACCCCTCTTAGAAAAAGTTTCGTCCCCGAAACTTGAACACATATTAAAATCAACATTACGTACCAAATAAAGAAGGGTAATGCTTTCGCATTTCATCTTCCGATTCCCATGTAAGTTCCGACCCCTTCCGGTGTTGCCATTGTACTAGAACTTGTCTAATGGCCTTATTGCGAAGATTCTTTACCTTAACATCTTTAATGGCTATCGGTCTTTCAACATAGTTTAAGCTCTCATCCACTTCAATGTCGTCAAGAGGTACGATCGCCGATTCATCCGCAAGGCACTTTCGTAATTGTGACACATGGAAAGTGTTATGGATCCCATCTAATGAAGACGGCAATTCTATACAATACGCCACTTTCCCCACTCGAGCCAAGATCTTAAATTGCCCAATATAACGAGGCCCCAATTTACCCCGTTTACGAAAACGGATTATACCTTTCCATGGGGATACTTTTAATAGAACATAGTCTCCTACTTGAAATTCGATAGGATGATTTCTCTTATCCGCATATGCCTTTTGCCTATCCTGAGCCGCCTTTAATCGAGCTCTAATTAGATCAATCTTTTCGTTGGTCATTGCTATCAATTCGTTAGGTGCGAGTTCCCTTTGTCCTACTTCCCCCCAACATACGGGAGTCCTACACTTTCTTCCATATAACAGTTCATAAGGTGCCATTTTGAGACCACTATGATAACTATTATTGTAAGAAAATTCCACCAGAGGTAAATGGTCATCCCAATTTCCCCCAAAATATAACACGCATGCTCTTAACATATCAATAAGCGTCTGAATCGTTCTTTCCGATTGACCGTCAGTCTGCGGGTGGTAGGCTGTGCTTATGTGCAGTTTCGTGCCCATACTTTCATGGAACTTCAGCCAATAACGAGAGGTAAATCTCGTATCCCGATCTGAAACTATTGACACAGGCACCCCGTGTCGAGATATTATTTCATTCACATACACTTCCGCCATCTTTTCTGAGGAGTAGGCCTCTCGAATTGGTAAAAAGTGTGCACTCTTCGTGAGCCGGTCCACGATTACCCATATCGTATCATGCCCCTTTTTCGTTCTAGGTAGCTTAGTCACCAAATCCATTGTTATCTCCTCCCACTTCCATACTGGAATTTCCAAGGGTTGTAACTCTCCATAAGGTTTCTGATGTTCCGCTTTCACTTGAGAACACGTCAGACATTTCGCGACATACTTAGCAATATCGCGTTTCATACCGGGCCACCAATAGTTTGTTTTCAAGTCACAGTACATTTTTTTGCCCCAGGGTGAATGGAATACCGTGACTTATGAGCTTCTTCTAGTAGCACTGTTTTGACCTCGCAAAACCTTGGTATCCAGATCCGACCAAATCTCGTTTTAAGCCCGTTCGAGTTTTCTTCAAACTTTTCTGCTATTCCTTTCGTTCTTTCTTTCTTTGGATCCCCTGTCTCTAGTGCTTTTATTTGAGTATCTCTGATCGTTTCAAGGAGGTGAGGCGTAACTGTCATCTTCATAGATTTCACATGAATCGGGTGTGGATAATCTTTTCGACTCAACGCATCTGCTACGACGTTTGCTTTCCCCGGGTGATATAAAATATCACAATCATAATCTTTAATCAGTTCCAACCACCTTCGTTGCCTCATATTCAAATATTTCTGTTCGAAGAAATATTTGAGGCTCTTATGATCCGAGTAGATCGTGCATTTTACCCCATACAGGTAATGCCTCCAAATTTTTAAGGCAAAAACCACCGCTGCCAATTCTAGGTCATGGGTCGGGTAGTTTACTTCATGTGGTCTGAGTTGTCTTGAAGCATACGCGATAACCTTTCCCCTTTGCATTAAAACACACCCCAAGCCTTGATGTGGCGCGTCTGAATAGACGACCAATTCTTCCGTTCCATCTGGTAACGTTAACACTGGGGAACTCGATAATTTCTCTTTTAACACTTGAAAAGCTTCTTCTTGTTCTTTATCCCACACGAACTTTCCTTTCTTCCTCGTCATTTTAGTCATTGGTAATGCAATCTTGGAGAAATCTTGAATAAACCTTCTGTAATAGCCGGCAAGGCCTAGAAAATTCCTTACTTCGGTGGGGTTTTTCGGAGGAACCCACTTTAATACGGCCTCAATCTTTGTTGGATCTACTAAAACACCTTCTGAATTGATTACGTGACCCAGGAACTGCACCTCCCTGAGCCAAAAGGCACACTTTGAGAACTTTGCATAAATTTTTTCTCTACGGAGGGTTTCAAGTACCTCCCGTAGGTGTCTCGCATGATCGGCCTCATTCCGGGAGTAAACTAAAATGTCATCTATGAACAAAATTACAGATTTATCTAGAATCGGTCGACATACTCGGTTCATAAGGTCCATAAACGTGGCTGGCGTGTTCGTCAACCCAAAGGACATGACCAAGAATTCATAATGTCCATACCAAGTTCTAAATGCAGTTTTTGCAACATCCTCCTCTCGCACCCTTACTTGATGATAACCCGAACGTAAATCTATCTTTGAAAACCAACTCGCACCTTGTAACTGATCAAAAAGATCATCAATTCTGGGTAAGGGATAACGGTTCTTCACTGTCAATTTATTCAGCTCCCGGTAGTCGATGCACATACGCATCGACCCATCTTTCTTCTTTACGAAAAGAACGGGTGCTCCCCAAGGTGATACGCTCGGACGTATAAAGCCCTTATCAAGTAAGTCTTGCAATTGTGTCATTAGTTCCCTCATTTCGGTGGGAGCCAGTCTATATGGGGATTTAGCCACCGGTTGCGCACCCGGATTTAATTCAATACGAAATTCTATTTCGCGTTCGGGTGGAAGCCCCGGCAACTCCTCCGGAAACACATCTGGATATTCATTCACTACCACAACATCTTCGAGCTTGGGAAGGCTTTGATGAACATCTACTACATAGGCTAAGAATGCCCTGCTTCCATTACGCACGTACTTGACGGCTTGGACAATATTGCATAATTTCGCTTTTACATTTCTTTCTCCTTGAATACTTAACCATCTCCCACTCGGAGATTGCACGCGTATTGTCTTACTTTCGCATTTAATCTCCGCATGGTGTCGTGCCATCCAATCCATACCTACTACTACTTTGAATTCTCCTAAGACCATAGGTACGAGATCAATATCAAACTCCTCATCCTCTATCATGAGCTTGCATTTTCTACACACTTCGTGCAACAAATAATTCTTGCTATCGGCTATCTCTACCTCTAATGGTATTTGCATTCTTTCAATCTTAAATGAGGGGTGATTAATTACATCACTCGAAACAAAAGACATAGTAGCCCCGGTATCGAACAACACGTACATTGGCAAGGAATTTAGCAAGAAAATACCTGACACAACATTCGGATGAGCTTTAGCCTCTTCAGACGTAATTTGAAACATTCTTGCTTTTGCCTTAGGGTTCTCCTCCTTCTTGCCTTCCTTTTTCATTCCCGGTTGGAGCTTGGGACACTCCACCTTGATATGACCCTTCTGGAAACAATTAAAACATGTCTTCGTATTCTTAGGGCACCTGTAATGCGGATGTCCCTCTTCCCCACAGTTATAGCATCCCTTCTTGCCCAACAGACACTCCCCAGTGTGAATCTTTCCACAGTTCTTGCAACGGGGAATTCCACTCTTTGGTTTCTCTTTATTTCCTTGATCTTGAAACTTGCCTTTCTTGAAAGGAATTGGGTTAGACATCTTCTCCGGCGGTCTCTTTTCACCTCGCTCCACCTTTCTCTTGAGTTCAATCTCCCTGTCTCGCGCCCAGTTTATGAGTTCGTCAAGAGTTTCACACTTCGAGGGCGTAATAAACTCCCTAAACTCCGCTTTCAACATATCATGGTATCGGTTGATTTTCATTCTTTCTGAATTCACGAACTCCTTGCAAAACTTCAGCTTATCCAAGAAAATATTTGTTATCTCATTGATTGTTTCGTCCTGCTGTCGGAGGCGCAAGAATTCCTCTTGAATCCTGTCGAAGGCGGATTGGGGGCAATGGTATTTTAGGAAAGGCTCTTTAAATTCCTGCCACGTCATCACTTGAAGTTTGTCTTCACCTATCTCTTTACAATGAGCATCCCACCAATCTTTAGCTTGCGATTATAGTTGACCCGTAGCAAACATTACTTGATCCTCCTTATCATACCGACTTCGTATGAACACAGCTTCTATATTAGAAATCCACCTTTGGCATACAATCGGGTCTATCTTTCCATCATACGGAGAAGGACTACATGCCATAAAATCCTTATACGTGCATCTTCGTATCTTACTCTTGGCTTTGGACTCTCCTATCATCTCCTTTATTTCATCCATTTTGCTTGTCATTATTGCATCAATCGTTTCCAACACACGACTCTCCACCTCTTGAACTATTTGCGGAAGTTTGGCTTCAAAAGTATTATCCATCATTTGCACCATCTTTTCATTCAATGCATCTTCCCGTGCCACATCGTCATCATTCGAATCTGCGTGATCCGCCATCTACACAATAAAGTTTTCAATGGTTTTTAACAAATTTAACATCACCTACTCTTGCGGTTCTTTATAGGTTATTCCATGATGTCGTAATAACTTTCATGACTCTATTTACATGATTTATAACCTTCATAAACAAGTTCCTTGGTCAAAACATAAAAAAAAAAAAACAATCTGCTCATTTTAAGGGGGGTCACGTGACGCGGCGCCTCCCTGTAATACCCTTCGCGTGACGCGAGGGGGCTCGCGTGACGCTAAGGTCGGTAGCGCGACGCGAGGCATCGTTTTTGACAGGGAGTCCGGTGCTGGGTGCTGCATTTTCTCAAAATTCCCATTTTTCGCCTAAACGATCATAACTTACTCAATTTTCATCCGATTTTCGATCCGTTTCTTCCTACGCGATCGTAATTCCATCCTTCATCACATAGAGTTAAAATCCGGCACCCGGATTAACTATTTTCGAAATTTTTAAACTTTTGGCCATTTTCTCACTTATAAACTTTCAACCCATTCATTGTTTATCAACCAAACTTATCCGTTTGCATACCAATTCTCGCCAATGCCATGCCATAGTTATTTTTCAATTACACAAGATTCGATTCATGGGTTTCTATACACTCGTAAACCATTTCGACGCATATTATTATTTTGACCCGTTATAGAATTTAAAGCATCTTAAACCTTTACCTTGTTTGCGACCTTGGAGCGAACACACCCTTTGCGCGAGCTATCAGTTTGAGCCCAAGCACCTCAACTCGTGCTTGATTCTCTCAAACCTTTGCTCTGATACCAACTTGTGACGCCCTTATTATCAAAACGACCAAAACACATGGAAACTTCAAGGTTTGAAACTTGAAATATAATATTTACATTTTTACCAAAATGCCCTTGTGGCTAGTTCGAGATCAACACCTCCCCTAGTCTAGTTACAGGTGTTAATCTGAACTACCCTGTCAAGACGCAAGTTTAAAGTTACTAATTACAAACGACTAAGTTTCTAAAACCATAATTTACATAACTAAAGGCATTTTTCGAGAAATACAAGTTTAACAAAATATTGTTTCAAAAGGGCGACTACTTCGGAAGCGTATAGTCAAGTGTACATATTGGTGTTCGCCCCCAAGCTCGCTACGCCACCTATATAGCAGATTTACCTACATCGCAACCAAATTTAACTAGTCAGTTCTTGCAACTATAATTTAAAATGAAAAACTAACATCCATTCGCGTCATCACATAACCATATCACCATCTCACTTTCATTTACCCATTTAACGGGTCCTTATTTACTATCTCCAAACGAGATAATGCATAACATTCGATAATCCGTTGGTTTCGGATTAGACATAATGCAACATAAATGTCATCCTAAATCCGTTTACGATGGATTTAGCTATTTCACTTCATTCTTTCATAACTTTCCAATATACGGTTAGTTCAAGACCAACCGACCATAACTTAACTTCTTTCATAAATCATCATCTCTTACGACCCGTTTATGACGGGTTAAGTTATCAACTACTCATCACCTACGAACTATCATAATTACGGTTATAATATAACAATGACAATTAGAAAGTAAAGCTTGTATGCATAAAACAACATACCTCGATCTTGTGAGCTATCCGATCTCCTAGCGCTCGAACCTTCTTCTTTTATGCCTACATCAACATATTCATTCGTTTAGCCCGACTAAATATCATTCCATCTTCTACATACTTTTTATCATACATCAATTTGATCATAATTTACCAAATTTCACACATTTGTTCTATTAAGCATTTTATCGAACACTTGGCGGGTTTCGTATTTGTAGGACATTAAGTTGCAAGTATCTTTACATACTAATCTACAAGTTCATCACAAAATCAAACAAGTTCATATGATTCTTTCATCCTACATCCATACACCTAATGTCCATCTAACATAACAAGCTAAATCACTGAAAACCGAACATTAATCGGATCCTAGTTCATAATCTTAACCCTAGCTACACATATCACAACATTACTCATGATTTAGTAAAAACCCACTTCCTAAAGTTCATAATTTCAAGAAATTCGACTTACCACTTGATTAGTCACACCTTGGTGATCGAGAATTTGAGTTCCTACAATCGTTCGAGCTTGAAATCACCATCCAATTTGATGGAATTAGTGAACTAGGTTTTTTTTAGTTCTTGTCTCCTTCTCCTGGACGTCTCACGCACACACTAGAAGTGTCTAGTGTGTGTGTTTTACTTAATTAATAGAACTCTCATTCAAAGTTTCAACTTTAGTCCCTCGAGTTTTAATCTTCTAATTTTTCTAGTTCAACTTTCCTTCTTATGACTATCTTAAAATAAATAATTAGATTACTTATTTATTTTATTTTTTATTTTTTTTGGGATGTTACAATATATAATAACAACTGAATAACATATACACCTAAGACAAAGCAAATACCTAAACAAGATGGATAACTTGTACATAGTAATAGTAAGCTTATGAGATTAACATATTTCGGACACTTACAGGTTACGTCGCGAACCAAGAGGAGTATCGGTGAAGTTATTACCCATCAAGACGCAAAACTGTAAGTTCATGCCCCCTCTTTTAAACGTTTTCTACTTTTCTAAAAACTTTTGGGGGAAATACATGTACAAATGGTATGCTAGACTAAGGGAATGAAACAACTAGATCATGTGCGAATAGGGTTGTACTTAAGCACCATTAATCTAAGTTTAGGCCGAGGAACGAAAGGGGTAGATCTATAGATCTATTGGGTTTTGACAAGCCCCATTCTTGGTCCACAATGACCCACACGAAAGGGTGCTTTTGTGTCCCAGTCGAACGGTAACCGGCACAAAAATCGTCAAGGTTTGGATTGATTCCTATGTCGTCACACATATTAATGTCCTTGAAAAACATTAATGATCAACGATTTCAATTACGTTTACATATCCTTTTCATACAAATACATTTCACATTTTACAAATATGCATTTAATACAAATTAACTGCATGAATTGTAACACCCCAAAAACGGGTTTGGTAATCAAACCAGGTTAACGCTAATGAACGGGTGAAATACCCTTAGAGGTAAAAAAAATTAACCCGGTAAATATAAGGATTTAAATAAATAAACCTAATATTAAATAAAAAGAGAATGAAATCTTTTGAGGAAATAAAGTTCATAAGAGGCCCGAGTTAACGAGACTAAAAAAACAAAACGGGTTATGACTTTCCCGAACCCACCAACTAACTAGGAATATCAACCTAGTTAAATAAGTTCCTTAAAAACAATAAAGAAAACTTGAATTAGCTAAACCTTTTATAAATCCTTGAAGCTATAGGGACTAAAAGGGGCCAAAAGTGAAACATGATTAAAATTAATAGAATTAAAAAACCAAAAACACACACACTTGTGTGTGTCTGATCGTGAGTTTCACAGGAGACAAAAAGGGTTGAACCCTAGCTCAACAAAATCCTCAAATTGAAGGGGCAATCGAAGGCCAAATTCGGATTGGAATATATATTAACGATCACCTAGTCATGGGGATCACAAGGTATGTTGAATTTTGAAGTTTGGTGATATTTTGAAATTTTGATGAACATGCATGAACGAAATTCTGTAATGAATGTTGAATGTATGAATGATATTGAGCTGAAATTATGTATAGGAACAAATCCTAGTTGATAATTTGATGAATTAGTGTTGAAAACTATGAAATTGATAATCACTCATATATGTGTTAAATGGGTTTTTATAACAATGTGATGAACACATGAATTTGAATGTTAGTTTGAGAAAAAATTGATGTTATAATTCAAGTTCTTGATCTCGTTCATGTACACTAGACATAGGGGCTTGATTTTGATGCTAAAGCTTAGTGACATATGTGTGTTTGTAATGATATGTTGGTAAAATTTGGGGTAAGGCGTTCAAGAGATGGGTTAGATGTGACACCTGGGTCACTGCGACCATCAAACAAATGCCAAGCCAATGAAATATTGTATTTCATACATGGGATCTGTATAAATATGTGTATCTTTTGCACATATCAATTCTTGTTCGATTTCAAGCTCTAAATCGCTTTCTGGAAGGTTATACGCGCACTGATGCGTAAATATAACCAATTTAATGCAACGAACACTCCAGAATAGTGAAATAGGCTTAACGTACCTTAAATAACCTTTACATAACTTAGAAATAAGTTTGGAAGGCTTTGGTATGGCAAAATCAAGTTAAATCGCTTACAGGGACTAAAGTTGACAAACTGTGAAAGTATGCCAATTTGAACAGTAACAGACATTCCGAAACATGTCCATAAGTTAAACACACCATAAATATCCTTTACATAGCTTATAAATAGGCTTTGAGGGGTTTGGTGTGCTAAAATAAACTTTTGGGCCATTCAGGGACTAAAAGCGTCAAAAAGTGCACAAGTTTGCACATTCGCGCATAACTTACGTTCTGAATACATCCGGACATCCAAAAATTTATGTAAGCACTAAAATATTTTATTTTAGTGTTTGGAATGAGAAAAATCCATTCGTCACGCAATTTGGATCGATTTCGGGCTTATGCGCATTCCGTCGTAATTAAGCAAACATCGCGATCGTACGGCCAAACGAACCGACACCCGAGATATTTTTGAACACATTTTAAGTTCCCTATACTTTAAATTCATTGTAGAGCTTTGAAATGGGGTTAACGGGCCTTGAACGTGTCGGAAATGAGCTTATTACACAGCAGGGACCAAATCTGCCATTCTGCCAAACTAGGTCCTTGCGCACCTCAACACTATTAGTGTTACGGTGCGCAAGCAGTCCCCAGACCAGATTCAATGTTCTAAACAGGCTGTTAACTGCTGTTTACCACTCCTAATCCCTTGCACATGGTATTTCTCAATACTAGGGGCTCACATGGTATTGTAAAACCACTATCTTGAGGTGTATGGCCAAGATCAAAGCACGGTTTCCAAGAAACGATCCTAACGGTTCGAGAAACACTATAAATACCCAACCCCCCTTCCATTCAAAACCCACCAAATCAGATCTAAATGCTCTAAGTTGAGGCTTTTGCTTCATACCTGAGCTATTCGATCACGATTTGCTTGCGGGGACCCTTTGTAAGTATTCCTTCGTTCTTTTATTGTTTTTCGAGTCCGAAAGTCAAACTTTGTTTGACTTTCTGCATTGACCAGTTTATGGTCAATGCGAAGTTCGTTTGAACTTCGCAACGTGATTGTAATCACGATGGTTATAGTCCCTTATGACTATGCCTAGTGATTACCACGTTGTCTAGGGTCGTAAGGGTAAGCGATCTGATAAATCGCTTATACCTTCGAACCCGACCCATTTGATCGATCATTAGGATCCGACCAAATACCTTAGGTGACCATAGTGTATAGGGAATAACCTTCCGAGGTTATACCTTATGGTCGCTTCGTATGAGTAGTTGTATGATAGGTAGTTTATATGCCTTAGGTAAATTACCAGAATACCCTTTTCATGTATAATTGGTAATTAAGCATATGTAACCTAAACTTTTGTCACATAACTGATTATGTAACATGTTTAGGCATATAACACTTGTCATAGGGCTAGTTAGACGTCTCGAGTGCGCTTTTGCGCGCACGACGCGTTAACGTAGCATAAGCTACCTTAATGGGTCGCGATGGGTCGAAAGCACTTAGGTTAGGTTCCGATTTAGTATGTAGGCTTTGTTAAACCATATTATATGAGTTCCCATACTCAGTTGGTTTACGAACCCTCATCCTATCCGATCCTCCGGTTTATTAACATAGTTACCTATATTAGGTGCCGTTTGATTCCGAGATCTCTAGCATTGCTTGGTGGTTATCTTAGGACTTCTGAGCAATCTCAATGTGAGTACATAGACCCCTCTTTTACTGTTTTCCAAACTATTTTGGGGTGAAACACATGTGCCTACTTGTTACTTTCGTGCTTTCCTGCTTTCACATCATATACTTGCTATGTTCATTAGTACATTTATAGTACATGATTTCATTGTGTTCATGCTATGTATGTCCATTGTGTGCATACTTAGTACATTGTTTTACATTACATTTCATGCTATGTATGCCCATTGTGTGCATACTTAGTACATTGTTTTACATTACAATTTGTTGCATATGCTCATCCAGCATATGAACACATTATATTACATTTTGAACCGTTGTAACCATTTGACTATGTGAACCGTCGTAACCCTTTGATTATATGAACCGTTTGTAACTATTGAACCGTGTGAACCAGTTGTATCTGTTGACATGATTTACATTTGACAATAGACATTGGACTATTCATAAACATTTCTACAATTGTTAAACATTACATCTTGATGGTTTGGTTTGAGTAAGTGATTTAAGTAACGAGGCATGTGTAATATGATACAAGCATGGTGGATACGCCGCTGGTACTTCCTATATATAAGTGTTTGTATGGTATCACATATTGTGGCGTTATTTGAATCATTTCAATTTGAGACATATAACATTTTATACAAATAACATACTTTTCACAAGACATTGTTTTACAAACAACTTATCTTATACAAACTCATTTTACTTGGTTATTCATTTAACCATACATTATTCTCTTATTTCTACATATCCTCTGATCTTATCGTTTTTCAAATGATTTACAAGACAAAGCAAATTACAAGGTTCATGACTAAACATTTTCTCAAACATAAGTCATGAATTCTGTTTTCACAAAACCTATGTATCTCACAGGCATTTTTATGCTGACGTACCTATTTTCACATGTGTTTTCAGGAGATGATGCATAGGACTTATCAAGACATACTTAGGCGGACCTGTGCCTTAGTGACTTAAAACGAGACAAGAACTAGTTAATTTATGTTATGTACTCTTTGGTTCTTGTTGAAAACAATGTAAACTTTCATGTTTGATTAATAAAACGAAATTTCAATTGCCATGGATTTGAAACAATTAATTCTGTTACAACACTCCCCGACATTTCCGCCACGTTTGGTTGTTCCACGTGGTCGGGGTGTGACAGAAAAGTTGGTATCAGAGCCAATGGTTATAGGGAATTAGGTTATTAGTAATACTTTGACCTAGTCTATAACATTTCTAGGACCCTAACGCGAGTTTACTTGCGTTTAGTCATAAAACAATACCGTCACCTATCCTTAGGCGACGACCACAACAAGAACATAAATTTCAAAACCGCTTTGAAAACTAATCATCTGTTCTAGGATGATTGCTTACTAGGTTTTGAACCCTCTATTGTAAGGTTTTAAACCCTCTGTTATAAGGTTTTGAACCCCTTTGAGTTTTCAAAACCTCGTCAAAGTTTGGGTCCTAAATAGTGTGAACACGTGCAAACTGGAAGAGTGAATGCCTCTACCCTGGGTTTTCTGTCTAAGGCTAGAGTGTTCATACAAATCCACATAATCAGACCAGTCACTCTTACCTGGGAACTCTTGGGGTGAGTGTCCACTTATAGGCGAGCATGTCTTCGCGATACACTATGAGGATCTATTTGCTTTGATTCAACCTTTGTGTTGTTTGTTTGCTTCGTCGTTCAAACAAATGACCATCAACCATGATTATGGTCGGTAATTGTAACATCCTATTCTTACCCAATGCCATTTCAATTGTTTTCTTTCTTGTTTCTCTTTTAGAATGCCTCCTCGACGCGAAAACCAGATAGCGACTGCCAAACTGGCAGAAATCATTGCGCAGAAATGGCTGCTCAATTCCCAAACCTCTTTGCTCAATGGAACCAAGCCAACAACAACAACAATGGTCCATGCAATTTCAAGAGTTTTAACTCGGATAAACCACTCAAGTTTAGTGGTTCTGAGGGAGCTACTGGGCTTCTTCAATGGTTCGAGAGCATTGAGAATACTTTCCGCCACGTGTAGTGTCCTGACAATCGCAAGGTTGAGTTTTCTTCGAGTGTGTTCAAGAAGAGGGCCCTTACGTGGTGGAACGGGGTTATGAGAGATCGTGGTGCAGAAGTTGCTCTAGCACAGACATGGGCTAAACTTAGGGCCCTTATAATGAAGGAATTTTGTCCTCGTCACGAGATCAGGGCCTTGGAAAGGGAATTTGACGATCTTACGCAAGATAGCGGTGAGCATCGAGCCTACACGGACCGTTATGAGGAGTTAAGTCTGTTATGCCCAAACATGGTCACGCCTTTGGATAAGGCAATCGAAAAGTACATTGATGGCCTCCCTGACTCAATTCAAGACATTGTGACTGGTAGCAACCCTACTACAGTTAGACAGGCCATTGAGCTATCTGCAACCTTGACTGAATCAAAGATCAGGAAAGGTAAACTTTTCCGAAAAGGTGACAAGAAACCGGTCGAGGAATCGAACCCAATCGAGGAATCAAAGACCATGGATGAACAGACTGGATCCCCTAAGAAGTCAAAGAAGCGAAAGGCTTCTCAGAACTTCGCCGTGGTCGCTCACAATGGTCCAGCCATCCCCAACCAACCAGCTCAACCCCTTGCTAGGAATCCATACAATGGAACTGCACCCTTGTGCAACCAATGTAGCCTCCATCATCATGCCAATGTAAAGTGCCGCAAATGCCAAACTTGTGGACTTATAGGCCATACAGCAAGAGTCTGCCCAGCTGCAGCTGCACCAAACCAAGCTGGCAACAATCCTGCTCAAGGTCGTTTTCTACCAGGTTCTTGCTTCAACTGTGGCGAGATGGGTCATTTCCAAAGAAATTGCCCAAAGCTTGCTAATGCAAATCCAGCACAGGGATGAGCATCTGACTGACCAGAAGACAACATCGTTTAGAAATAATCACGTCTTATGTATTATTTTCTTTTGTTGTAAAGGTCCAGGAAACAGTTAATATCATTGTTTATAAATAAATCTTTTATTTACATTGCAATGTATTTATGTGGTTGTATGTATAAAGAACATATCCCCTACAATACCGACAAGCAAGGAATCGTATTCCTTGAATCTTTCCATCTTATGATCTCTTGCGTTTTCCACGAAATTCCTAAGTACCCGTTCCTTCTAAGGAAACGAAGTACAAGGCGCAAGTTACAACACTGGACGAATACCCAAAGTACCACTGTAAATCCTTAATAGGGTACCTAGGGGTATTTCCGTAAATCCTAAAATTGATGTGTTCCTTAATTCGAATATACGTTTCTTTGAAAACAAAATTGAATTTTTGGGAGATCTTCCTATCTTTTCAGATAGATCCCAGAGGACATTGTAGCCATCGACTGGTTTCCATATCCATTCTCAATCGATAACAAATTAATAACTGAGTTAAGAAACTATGTGATTATATGCTTATGTGTTCCCTTTTATGTGTTTGGTGTAATCCATTTTTTTGTTATCTAAAATCCTTAATGGACTTCTACGTTGTAGTTAAGTCCCTTGGATTATAAAGTACTACTCCATAATTAGACCCCTTGAGTGGTCTAGTTAAACAGATTGATCCAAAAATCTGGTTAGTAACATCATGTGATGATATAGCTGAAAGGACTCCTTGGTGGCCTAATTAAAAAGATCATTTGTCGATCTAATAAAAAAGGACCCTATGGTAGTCTAGTCACCCTCATCACAGGTTTGATTTTTTTCTCCTAAACATTACAAGACAAACTGTGCGGACTGTGCAAGGAATTACGTAATTATGGATGCATACATAATTATGGAATTTAGTGCACAGAAACCACAGCGAGTTTTGTCATGTGTCTAGAATTAGCCCTATTCATTTCCGTTTCTGAGGAAGCACCCGTTGAAAATGACTCCGTTTGTTCATTTTCGTTTCTGAAGATTGTCCGTTGAGGAAATGAATATCCGTTTGAATATCCTTTTTCATTTCCGTTTCTGAGGAAGCACCCATTAAAAATGACTTCGTCAGTTCATTTTTCATTTCTGAAGATTGTCCGTTGAGGAAATGAATATCCGTTTGACTATCCTTTTTTTTCATTTCCGTTTCTGAGGAAACACCCGTTGAAAATGACTCCGTCAGTTCATTTTTCGTTTCTGAAGATTGTCCGTTGAGGAAATGAATATCCATTTGACTATCTTTTTTTTCATTTCCGTTTCTGAGGAAACACCCGTTGAAAATGACTCCGTTTGTTCATTTTCGTTTCTGAAGATTTTCCGTTGAGGAATTGAATATCCGTTTGAATATCCTTTTTCATTTCTGTTTCTGAGGAAGCACCCGTTGAAAATGACTCCGTCAATTCATTTTTCGTTTCTGAAGATTGTCCGTTGAGGAAATGAATATCCGTTTGTCTATCATTTTCATTTCCATTTCTGATGAAGCACCCGTTGAAAATGACTCCGTCAGTTCATTTTTCGTTTCTGAAGATTGTCCGTTGAGGAAATGAATATCCGTTTATTTCTCCTTTTCATTCCCATTTCTGATGAAGCACCCGTTGAAAATGACTCCGTAAGTTCATTTTACGTTTCTGAAGATTGTCCGTTGAGGAAATGAATCCCCGTTTGTTTATTCCTTCATTTCCGCTTCTGAAGAATACTCATTGAGGAAAATGAGTCCGTCTGTTCATTTTCGTTCTGAAGAATGTCCGTTAAGGAAATGACAGGATTATGCCTTGCATATCTCTGGTGGTTATTTGACATAAAGTCACAGATAGACTCCTACAAATAAATTTCGGGACGAAATTTCCTAAAGTAGGCGAGACTGTGACACCTGGGTCACTGCGACCATCAAACAAATGCCAAGCCAATGAAATATTGTATTTCATACTTGGGATCTGTATAAATATGTGTATCTTTTGCACATATCAATTCTTGTTCGATTTCAAGCTCTAAATCGCTTTCTGGAAGGTTATACGCGCACTGATGCGTAAATATAACCAGTTTAATGCAACGAACACTCCGGAATAGTGAAATAGGCTTAACATACCTTAAATAACCTTTACATAACTTAGAAATAAGTTTGGAAGGCTTTGGTATGGCAAAATCAAGTTAAATCGCTTAGAGGGACTAAAGTTGACAAACTGCGAAAGTATGCCAATTTGAACAGTAACAGACATTCCAAAACATGGCCATAAGTTAAACATACCATAAATATCCTTTACATAGCTTAGAAATAGGCTTTGAGGGGTTCGGTGTGCTAAAATAAACTTTTGGGCCATTCAGGGACTAAAAGCGTCAAAAGTGCACAAGTTTGCACTTTCGCGCATAACTTACGTTCTGAATACATCCGGACATCCAAAAATTTATGTAAGCACTAAAATATTTTATTTTAGTGTTTGGAATGAGAAAAATCCATTCGTCACGCAATTTGGATCGTTTTTCGCGCTTATGCGCATTCCGTCGTAATTAATCAAACATCGCGATCGTACGGCCAAACGAACCGACACCCGAGATATTTTTGAACACATTTTAAGTTCCCTATACTTTAACTTCATTTTAGAGCTTTGAAATGGGGTTAACGGGCCTTGAACGTGTCGGAAATGAGCTTATTACACAGCAGGGACCAAATCTGCCATTCTGCCAAACTAGGTCCTTGCGCACCTCAACACTATTAGTGTTACGGTGCGCAAGCAGTCCCCAGACCAGATTCAATGTTCTAAACAGGCTGTTAACTGCTGTTTACCACTCCTAATCCCTTGCACATGGTATTTCTCAATACTAGGGGCTCACATGGTATTGTAAAACCACTATCTTGAGGTGTATGGCCAAGATCAAAGCACGGTTTCCAAGAAACGATCCTAATGGTTTGAGAAACACTATAAATACCCAACCCCCTTCCATTCAAAACCCACCAAATCTGATCTAAATGCTCTAAGTTGTGGCTTTTGCTTCATACCTGAGCTATTCGATCACGATTTGCTTGCGGGGACCCTTTGTAAGTATTCCTTCGTTCTTTTATTGCTTTTCGAGTCCGAAAGTCAAACTTTGTTTGACTTTCTGCATTGACCAGTTTATGGTCAATGCGAAGTTCGTTTGAACTTCGCAACGTGATTGTAATCACGATGGTTATAGTCCCTTGTGACTATGCCTACTGATTACCACGTTGTCTAGGGTCGTAAGGGTAAGCGATCTGATAAATCGCTTATACCTTCGAACCCGACCCATTTGGTCGATCATTAGGATCCGACCAAATACCTTAGGTGACCATAGTGTATAGGGAATAACCTTCCGAGGTTATACCTTATGGTCGCTTCGTATGAGTAGTTGTATGATAGGTAATTTATATGCCTTAGGTAAATTACCAGAATACCCTTTTCATGTATAATTGGTAATTAAGCATATGTAACCTAAACTTTTGTCACATAACTGATTATGTAACATGTTTAGGCATATAACACTTGTCATAGGGCTAGTTAGACGTCTCGAGTGCGCTTTTACGCGCACGACGCGTTAAAGTAGCATAAGCTACCTTAATGGGTCGCGATGGGTCGAAAGCACTTAGGTTAAGTTCCGATTTAGTATGTAGGCTTTGTTAAACCATATTATATGAGTTCCCATACTCAGTTGGTTTACGAACCCTCATCCTATCCGATCCTCCGATTTAGGTCCGGTTTATTAACATAGTTACCTATATTAGGTGCCGTTTGATTCCGAGATCTCTAGCATTGCTTGGTGGTTATCTTAGGACTTCTGAGCAATCTCAATGTGAGTACATAGACCCCTCTTTTACTGTTTTCCAAACTGTTTTGGGGTGAAACACATGTGCCTACTTGTTACTTTCGTGCTTTCCTGCTTTCACATCATATACTTGCTATGTTCATTAGTCATTTATAGTACATGATTTCATTGTGTTCATGCTATGTATGTCCATTGTGTGCATACTTAGTACATTGTTTTACATTACATTTCATGCTATGTATGCCCATTGTGTGCATACTTAGTACATTGTTTTATATTACAATTTGTTGCATATGCTCATCCAGCATATGAACACATTATATTACATTTTGAACCGTTGTAACCATTTGACTATGTGAACCGTCGTAACCCCTTTGATTATATGAACCGTTTGTAACTATTGAACCGTGTGAACCAGTTGTATCTGTTGACATGATTTACATTTGACAATAGACATTGGACTATACATAAACATTTCTACAATTGTTAAACATTACATCTTGATGGTTTGGTTTGAGTAAGTGATTTAAGTAACGAGGCGTGTGTAATATGATACAAGCATGGTGGATACGCCGCTGGTACTTCCTATATATAAGTGTTTGTATGGTATCACATATTGTGGCGTTATTTGAATCATTTCAATTTGAGACATATAACATTTTATACAAATCACATACTTTTCACAAGACATTGTTTTACAAACAACTTATCTTATACAAACCCATTTTACTTGGTTATTCATTTAACCATACATTATTCTCTTATTTCTACATATCCTCTGATCTTATCGTTTTTCAAATGATTTACAAGACAAAGCAAATTACAAGGTTCATGACTAAACATTTTCTCAAACATAAGACATGAATTCTGTTTTCACAAAACCTATGTATCTCACAGGCATTTTTATGCTGACGTACCTATTTTCACATGTGTTTTCAGGAAATGATGCATAGGACTTATCAAGACATACTTAGGCGGACCTGTGCCTTAGTGACTTAAAACGAGACAAGAACTAGTTAATTTATGTTATGTACTCTTTGGTTCTTGTTGAAAACAATGTAAACTTTCATGTTTGATTAATAAAACGAAATTTCAATTGCCATGGATTTGAAACAATTAATTCTGTTACAACACTCCCCGACATTTCCGCCACGTTTGGTTGTTCCACGTGGTCGGGGTGTGACATTATAGACTAATCTTGAATGCGAAACCCGCCAAGTGTTAGATGAAATGCTTAAATAATATGGTGCAGACCTGAATTTTAAAAATTCACAATAAATCACAGAAAAATCGTATGGGTGTGTACTTTATATGCCTAGAAAGGTCTCGGAGTAATTTGCATTTCGTTAGTTAACATGATGATTCGGTTCAGATGTTAAATGGGTCAAAAACGTCGAATTCAGTGGCTATTTCGAAAAGACAGCATGCTGTTTGGGCTAAAAATAAGCTGCTTTCCTGATTTTGTAAAAATCATATAAAATCTTAGAAAAATCGTTAGAAGACGTACCATATATGCCTAGAAATCTATTTGAGAGTTCTACGATCCATCTTTGAACATGTTGATCTAATTCAGCTTTTAAATGGGTCAAATTGGTCAATTACAGCAGCTGAATAAAAAATCGCTGCACATTAATAATGTTCTTATTAACCAAGAAAAAGGCATAGGATTGTAAATACTTGCTTTAGGCATGAAGTATTGATTGTTGGGAACAAATAACACTTTATGTGACGTTCTTAAAATCACTTACTAACTAGTTTATATAAGTAACTTCGCTAACGGGTCAAACGGTTAGTGAATGAAAAGAATTATGGTATAAAACTAGTTGTTGAATATATGGCATGTTTTGATTGATAAGTGTGTAAAAAAAAAAAGACCATATGGTGATGGACATTGTAAAGAATGACCAATCTAACCATCTTATGGATGTTATGATATAGTTTGACTCTAAACAAGCTAGGTGGGAGCTTGGAAAGGAACGAGTCAACGGATGATGGATGCGAAGGATGTTTGGGCGGACGCGAGGTAAGTAAAGCTTACACCCAATTTAAGTGTACGCATTTATTTTATAGGTGATAAATATGACAACGGATTGTATCCGGATATGGGTTCCGACACAAAACAATATGAGTCGGAACGAATAAAAACGATTAAAACTATGGTTAATGGAAAAAGGATCTTGTGGTTAAAAAAATCCGAAATGGGTCGGATGTGTGAATGGGTAGTTAAAACCATGTTTTGTTATAAATGTAAATGTTTGGTCGTATAGGCCAAACGGGTCAAATGATGGTGATAACACCATTTGAAAATATCGACTAACGTTTGGTTGTCAAGTCATATGTTCACAGGAGTGAACGGGATGTGGATAATTGCATAGCTATTAAGTAGCGGCTAAATAAAGTAAGGTTTAAAACGGGTCTATACGTTGACCCGAGCCAGGTACGCATAAAATAAGTTTATAGTTAAAAGTGCAATTTGGTCAAATAATTAGTGAAAGTCCTTCGTCGTAAAATAAGGGATGAAAATTGGCCAAAAAGCCCTTGATGGGAAAATCGGGCAAACGACCCTTAGAGGTTGTTTAGGAATTTGCATTAAGATTATGAAATATAGGTAGATACCTTAATGTAGTAAAATGATGGGTGAAAGGAGAGAGTGAAATTTAAAGTTAATGGTAAATCCCTCTAACGGGTCAAAATGAAGTTTTGCGCATAACTCAACTTTTAGTTGCATAATGTATGAAAGTTTTGAACTCACGAGTTAATGGTTTTGAGATAATGAATATCTCAAGAATTTACAGTGATTTAAACGAAAGTGGTTTAATGAATCATGAAACGGGTCAAAAGTGTTAAAAAAAAAGAATTTCAAGCCAAGAGCTTGAAATTTGAATTTTTGAAGTAGTTGAATATCAGGTTTTAACTCCATAATATGGAGAATTAAATTACAAACGTGTAGGAAAAAGAATCGTGTAAAACGGATAAGTAGATAAAAAGTTATAGCATTTTGAAGTTGGAATTTGGTTAAAAACTAGAGCTGGGCAAAAATGCAGGTTTTAGTAACGAATCTGCTGGAAATTGGTCTTTCTCGCGCCACGCGACGGGTCACAGGGTTTGGGTCGCGACACGCGACAGACGTCGCGCCACGCGACAAGCTGAGCAGAGTCTCTCGCGACACGCGAGAGACATAAAAGCTGGAAAAATATTTTTGTTATGTTTGTTTGATGCGTAGAACTTGTTTAAACTTATTTTAACCTATCAAAACTAACTTTTATGTTGGTTTTGAATTTAGGTGAACCTAGTAAGCATCCGGGTGAAGATCAAGCATGGATAAGAACCGAACACACGATCGAACAAAGCTTCCGCGTTAATTTAATATGTTTTTGTTTTAAGTGAAATATGCAAAACACTTGGTACTATATTTGAATATTATTGACATGTAAGAATGTTAACTTGGAAAAGTTTTTGTAAAGTCGCATTTTAGCATAAAATGCGTGTTTTATTATTATAATCTTGATTAATTATGACGGGTGTTACATGAATTCACCAACTTTGTTGACATTTTTCAAACATACATGTATTTCAAGAAATTAGTGGAATCTTTGCAGTCTTTTGCTTCAAGATGTCGAGCGTCCTAACTCCATGCCACTTTTGTTGGGTTGTTCATTATAATCCACCTCCTTGCGGTGATATGAGGAACAAATCCTTGATCTTTTAAAACTCGAACTATGTTGTTGACTTTTAAAATTTAGTTTATTTTGAAGTGATGTAAACACTTTTATTAACTCATGTTTATGTTTTGAAACTATTGGAATAGAATATGGAGTTGATTTTAATCATATAGTATGTTTGCTAATTCGTATGCAATGAGAATCAATCACGATCACACCTAGTGCTTCCGCCTATGATCGGGTGTGACAAATTTTTCTAAACTTACATGTGATAATAAGTTCTTTGCCTCTTTTCTTTCTAAAGTTGTTGAACCTAAGAACTTTAAGGAGGTTGTTCAAGATCCCAACTAGATTTCTGCAATGAATGTTGAAATTCAAGCTTTGCATAGAAATCACACTTGGGGTGTTGTTAACAGACCTAAGAATAGAAGTATTGTAGGGTGTAAATGGATTTATAAAATTAAGTATAAATCTAATGGTGAAGTAGAAAGATATAAGGCAAGGCTAGTTGCTAAAGGGTTTAGCCAAAAAGAGGGAATTGATTATGAAGAAACTTTCTCTCCTGTGGTTAAACTAGTAACTGTTAGGTGTATTATTGCATTGGCTGTTCAGAATAATTGGAATTTGTATCAGTTAGATGTTAATAATGCTTTTTATATGGTTATCTAAATGAGGAAGTTTATATGCCATTACCTGAAGGTTATCAGTCAAATGATTTGTCAAAAGTGTGTAAACTTAATAAGTCTTTGTATGGGCTTAAGCAAGCCCCTAGAATGTGGAATGAAAAACTGGTAGTGTTTTACTTAGCATTGACTTTATACAAAGCAAGTGTGATACTTCGTTGTTTGTTAAAAATAAAAATGGTATCTTTGTTGTTTTACTTGTATATGTAGATGATATTGTTGTTACAGGTAATTCATTGACTGAGATAGAAAACACTAAGCAAAGTTTAAAAACAAAGTTTTTGATTAAAGATCTTGGTTTGTTGCAATATTTCTTAGGCATAGAAGTGTTGTCTTGTGATGATGGTATATGTATATCACAAAGGAAATATTGCACTGATTTACTATAAGAATATGGTATGTTAGGATGTAAGCCTGTTAGTACACCAATTGATCAAATTCATGTTGTTCTGGACTGTTAAAAAATATTACTGGTTATCAACATGTAACACCCCAAAAACGGGTTTGGTAATTTAGAACCCGGTTAAGATAAATGAATGGGTAAAGTACCGTTAGTAGTAAAAGTGAAACCATAAACAAAATAACTAGGAATAAATTAGCCTAGTGGTGTTATGTATATAAGTAGTAAGATGATGAGTATTTAGTCCCGTATGCAATCAAAACGAAACTTGAGGGACCAAAAAGGTTAGGATGAAAAGATGGGTTTTATTTATGAAAGTTAACACACACAAACACACACAATCGTGTGTTCTAGAAATCGATCAGGAGCTCCATGAGCTCAAAACCCTAGTTTCCATCCATTTCATCAAATTGAAAGGCAAGATGAAGATTAAATTCAAAACCGAGCATGGATTAGCGATCACTTTCTCAAGGGGATCATAAGGTATGTCTTAAAGTTTAGATTGGTGATCTTTCACGAAGTTGGTTATGATGTAAGTTGCGAATTTGTATGAAATTGAGAATGAGTATGTGTTAGAATTGTCATATAGAACATGGGGTATGTACGGTTTGGGCTAATTTGATGTTTAGAGATGAAACCCGTTGATTATGGTGATGATAACGACTTGAATGATCACCCATGTCCAATTCTTGCTTAATATTGATGTATTTTGATTTGTATGATGGATTCTTGTTAGAGGAATTAAAAGAAATGTGATACTAGTGTGTTTGATGTTTATGCATGAATGATTCATGTTGATTAGAAGGAGGAATTTGATGAATTATGAATAAGATTAGAAGGATATGCATGAACTAGTTGTACCCTATGCTTAGGAGGTAGTACACACATAAAAAGTATGATGAAATTATGAAGAACTTAAGATTAGATCACTTGTAAGTGATTAACAAAGTAGCTATGAAGTGGGTTTTTGATGATATGATGGAAGTAATGATATGCTTATGTTTATAATGTTGAAAATCATATATGTGTAAGTATGTTTAAAGAAATTGGATAAAAATGATGGATTATCGTGTTTTAAAGTCAAATGATAAACTTAATATAAGATCCGTGTGATGAAAAAGTTGTGATTAATGATGAATAAGCTAACTATCTTGAGAATGATATATGATAGTTGATGCTTGATAAGCGACATGGAAGCTTGGGATAGGAGCGGGTCAAACGGGACTAATGCGCACGGGAAGCATATTCGGATGCTAGGTAAGTAAAGCTTACACCCCTTTTTGTAGAATATCTATTCAATGTATAGATTACGAACATGGTAACTAAATATGTGAATTATGATGTTCCGACAAGTTTTGGTATGGGTCGGAGCATGTGATTATGTTAAGAAACTAAGTTTGATTTTCAAAAAGGGTAAAAAGGGTATTATGGTAATTTTGATTATGAGATAACGAAGGAATAAGTTACAAGGATGGGATAATGAATAACGAAAACCCCACAAGGATAAAATGGACATCTAGACTTAACGGGTCAAATAGTGAAGACATTACCATTTGGCGATATTGACTAATGAATTGTTTTGTTAAGTATTATGCATTCACAGGATGAATAGCGAAAGGAAGTATGTTGCTATTACTTAGCCATTTAGCGCATGAAGTATTAAAACGGGTCATAGCTTTGATCCGAGCCAGGTATGTGCGATTAGAGTTGTAGTTAAGTCGTGGGATTAGTCAAATGTTTAAGGAAGGCCGTTGTAGTAAAGGATGGAACAAATTTGACAAAAGTTGATTAGAAACAAGCTATTTGATTAATTGAATGTTTTGGAAAAGTAGGAAAGCGAGAAGTATGATTTTCGTAAGCCAAGGACCTTAAAATGCGCAAATACCTTTAACGGGTCAAAGTAAGCTTTTGAGCGAAAATGGGTTAAGAGGATGCCAGACATCCTAGAATTTAATCTTTTATGATAGACGTCATTGATATTATTAGGTTCATAAGAAGTTATGGTCAAACAAACGAGTTATGTTGATAAATACATGAACGGGTCAAAATTTGGTAAAAGGGTAATATGCTGAAGGCTTAAAAGTCATAAATTTCGGTTGTCCAAATATTGGATTTTCACTCTATGTGATGGAGAATTAAATTACGGACGCGTAGGAAAAAGAATCGGGTAAAACGGATCAAAAACGAGAAAGTTATGCTCGTTTCCGTAAAACTGAGTTATGCTGGGAATATGCAGCAACAGCTGCGAACATTCTGATCATATTGGGTGGTGGCGCGACGCGACGGCGAAGGCTATGGGCCGTCGCGCGATGCCACGGGCTCATGAATCTTGAAAAATTCATATTTTATTAATATATGCAATGCGAACCTGTCTGGACCGTTTTTAAACGCGTATAAGCTAAGAATGACTAATTTATTCCTTGTTTTAGGAAGTGTAGATACGTATGAAGGTATGTATGTATGTATGTATGTATGTATGAATATAAGTTGTATATATGAATGAATGTATGTTTGGATGTATGCAAGTAGGTATATATATGAGCATATGCACGTATGTAGGCATACGTGAAGATATGAATATATGTATGTAGGTGTGTATGTAGGTAGTATGTATATGTACGCAAGTGAGTATGTACGAATGTATGCATGTATGTAGGCTTGTGTGAAAGCATGTAATAGGTATGCATATATGTAGGCATGTATGTATGTATGTAGGTATGCACGTATTTAGGCACGTACATATATATGTAGGTACGTATGTATGTAAGTAGTTATGTGTGAACGTATGCATAGATATAAGTATGTATGAAAATATGCACGAATGTAATCATTGAAATTGAGTATTGACAATAATAATAATAGCGTGCCTTGTGAACGAAGTGTAACGCAGGTACAATAAGGAAGTCTCACCACAGATTGTATAATCATACGGAAAGCTGGAATGTAAAGAGATAATGAAACGAAAAGTAAACAAGGAGAAATTTTATTTATGTTTATAATGTGTGCTAACATTACGAATGTATGTGGTGAGTGCAGATTGATCGGCTCACGGAGGATCATCAGGGGATAGAGATCGAGAACCGAGTCACAAGATAGATTGTACGGGAACGTCGATGTATGTAATGTAGTAAACATAAGCCATGTTTTTTTTAGTAAATGAGTCGATTAATAAATTGATGTAAAAGAGTTATGTTAGAATGAAATTTAAAGTAAGTCAAGGTACTTATAAGGAAAGAAATTTTATGGCACGAATTTTTCGCTGCGACTTTTTGTCAAATACGAACTAGGGCCTTACAAGTTGGTATCAGAGCCCTGGTTTGAGAGAATCAAGTACGAGAATATAGGTGCTTGAACTCAAACATGTGTGCTCTTGTGATAAGGAACCCGTACAATCCATGACTCGATCAAGATCTAAAGGTAGAAATGGAATGAAAACATGTATGTATGCATTCATATGAAGAAACTAACGGTTATATTATGTGTAAGGTAAGCATAACTGCTTGGAAAGGATGACCCGTGAATGCGGTCTAGAACCGGCATCAAGGCAAGTGATAAGACAAATGGACCCCAGGTACGTAAATTTAACATGTAGGCGTATGAAGTGGTATAATTAAGCGAGTGAAAGAAAATTTTAAATGAAATATAATAGTGATATGGCAATGAAGTTTTGAAAATGATACACGTGCCGAAACTTAATTCTTCGGACATAAGGTGGCGATTACACGAAGACACGAAACTAGTATGTGGATTGTGTACCTGGCCAGTACACAAGAAACATATGACGTTCGTGAGACCGTGATAATTGTTACAGGTATGTCCGTTGGAATTAGGTAGTAGGTGGACGTGAGGGTAAGGAGAAACGTAACACTTGCAGGAATGAAAGTATGAACGATATATTAGAATCCGCGAGAGGGATTCGAAGCATGAAAGTAATGAAGTATGAATGACTTGTTTGAATCCGCAAGATGGATTCAAGGAAAGAAAGGCATGAATGGAATGTTTGAATCCGTAAAACGGATTCAAGGAAATGAAAGGTAGAAATGATATGTATGAATCCGCAAAACGGATTCAACACATGTAAGGAATGAAAGATGTGAATGATATGATTGAAATCCGTTAGATGGATTCAAATCATAGAAGGAAGAAAAGGTATGGATGGTATGTTTGGAACCGCTAGACGGATTCGAAACATAGAAGTAATGAAAGGTATGGATGTTACGTTTGAACCCGAGGGGCGGATTTAAAATGTAAAAAGGATGAAATTAGTCCACATCAGAATGTGTCGATAGTTTGACCGTGGTCGTGTTAAACGAGTCATATGGGTAAATGTAAAGTAAATAAACAAAAGAGTGATCGTAATGGGCATGCAAACCTAAGTTGTAAAATGGAAGAAAGAAGTTTTGAACCAGTTATGTGTTAGATGTGTTAGTAATCAACTCTTAGGAGTCATAATGAATGACGGGCTACGACCCGGACAATGGTTTAAGTATGAACGAGAAGGGTAAGTTTTAACGAAAATGCTGAAATGATGTAATGAATGTCATTGCAAGTAAGCATGAATGGAAGGAAGTACGAATGTGTACCTCAATTCATCTACGATAAATAAGAGATGCCGTTTTGACGTTGCAAAATCAAACTGCAACAAGTGGCGAAATGACCAATAGAATGAAAGAAATGCATGTGAGGAATGAAATGTGTGACATGATATAGTGTGTACGTAAGAAATTGTAGGAGAATTATCGGTGAGTAAACACCTAGTAGGATGAATGTTAGAATGAAGTGTGCTAACCGCTAAATTGTTGATGATAATGTTAGAACTCTTGACGCAATGAAACCAATTGAATTGGTGGAAGGATGTGTACAAGTGGGGATACCATATGTGGATAAATGAAATCTAGCCTGGTACAGCTAGTGTTCGGGAAGAATGCGGATCGATCTGGATCACGGATCGTGGATTGATGATATGAGATGAGGTTAGTAAAAGTTTAACTTATGTCGGATAGTATGAATTGGTAAATTGAAAACAACCTACGAAATGAGTGACGGAATGGGTATGGTATAGTATAGAATGTTTGATTTCTAATAGTTGACATAAGAATGAAAACTATGTCATTAAGAAGTGAAATCCTAAAGGATGAGATGAAAGTATTAAATCTGTTATAAACTGATCATATTAAGGTAAGCATTATTATAAGTTTAAATAAATATGTATAATGACCTGTTACTAACGGGTCGAGGAAATGAGAATGTTATGTAAACGTACGCCATGGAAAGTATAGACTTGTTAAGAAGAAGTCAATTGTATGAAAAATTATGAAATGAGATAGGATGATTACTATAATTATGATGTGACTATGAAGTCAAACATAGATGTGTATGTGTAAATGGAAATGAGAAAGGTTTCGGGGACGAAACCTTATTTAAGGGGGGTAGACTTGTAACACCCCAAAAACGGGTTTCGTAATTTAGAACCCGGTTAAGATAAAGGAATGGGTAAAGTACCGTTAGTAGTAAAAGTGAAACCATAAACAAAATAACTAGGAATAAATTAGCCTAGTGGTGTTATGTATATAAGTAGTAAGATGATGAGTTTTTAGTCCCGTATGCAATCAAAACGAAACTTAAGGGACCAAAAAGGTTAGGATGGAAAGATGGGTTTTATTTATGAAAGTTAACACACACAAACACACACATTCGTGTGTTCTAGAAATCGATCAGGAGCTCCATGAGCTCAAAACCCTAGTTTCCATCCATTCCATCAAATCGAAAGGCAAGATGAAGCTTAAATTCATAACCGAGCATGGATTAGCGATCACCTTCTCATGGAGATCATAAGGTATGTCTTAAAGATTAGATTGGTGATCTTTCACGAAGTGGGTTATGATGTAAGTTGCGAATTTGTATGAAATTGAGAATGAGTATGTGTTAGAATTGTCATATAGAACATGGGGTATATACGGTTTGGGCTAATTTGATGTTTAGAGATGAAACCCGTTGATTATGGTGATGATAACGACTTGAATGATCACCCATGTCTAATTCTTGCTTAATATTGATGTATTTTGATTTGTATGGTGGATTCTTGTTAGAGGAATTAAAAGAAATGTGATACTAGTGTGTTTAATGTTTATGCATGAATGATTCATGTTGATTAAAAGGAGGAACTTGATGAATTATGAATAAGATTAGAAGGATATGCATGAACTAGTTGTACCCTATGCTTAGGAGGTAGTACACACATAAAAAGTATGATGAAATTATGAAGAACTTAAGATTAGATCACTTGTAAGTGATTAACAAAGTAGCTATGAAGTGGGGTTTTGATGATATGATGGAAGTAATGATATGCTTATGTTTATAATGTTGAAAATCATATATGTGTAAGTATGTTTAAAGAAATTGGATAAGAAATGATGGATTATCGTGTTTTAAAGTCAAATGATAAACTTAATATAAGATCCGTGTGATGAAAAAGTTGTGATGAATGATGAATAAGCTAACTATCTTGAGAATGATATATGATAGTTGATGCTTGATAAGCGACATGGAAGCTTGGGATAGGAGCGGGTCAAACGGGACTAATGCGCACGGGAAGCATATTCGGATGCTAGGTAAGTAAAGCTTACACCCATTTTTGTAGAATATCTATTCAATGTATAGATTACGAACATGGTAACTAAATATGTGAATTATGATGTTCCGACAAGTTTTGGTATGGGCCGGAGCATGTGATTATGTTAAGAAACTAAGTTTGATGGTCAAAAAGGGTAAAAAGGGTATTATGGTAATTTTGATTATGAGATAACGAAGGAATAAGTTACAAGGATGGGATAATGAATAACGAAAATCCCACAAGGATAAAATGGACATCTAGACTTAACGGGTCAAATAGTGAAGACATTACCATTTGGCGATATTAACTAATGAATTGCTTTGTTAAGTATTATGCATTCACAGGATGAATAACGAAAGGAAGTATGTTGCTATTACTTAGCCATTTAGCGCATGAAGTATTAAAACGGGTCATAGCTTTGATCCGAGCCAGGTATGTGCGATTAGAGTTGTAGTTAAGTCGTGGGATTAGTCAAATGTTTAAGGAAGTCCTTTGTAGTAAAGGATGGAACAAAGTTGACAAAAACGCCCTTGATGGGTAAATCGGGCAGACGCTCTTAAAAGTTGATTAGAAACAAGCTATTTGATTAAGTGAATGTTTTGGAAAAGTAGGAAAGCAAGAAGTATGATTTTCGTAACCCAAGGACCTTAAAATGCGCAAATACCTTTAACGGGTCAAAGTAAGCTTTTGAGCGAAAATGGGTTAAGAGGATGCCAGACATCCGAGAATTTAATCTTTTATGATAGACGTCATTGATATTATTAGGTTCATAAAAAGTTATGGTCAAACAAACAAGTTATGTTGATAAATGCATGAACGGGTCAAAATTTGGTAAAAGGGTAATATGCCGAAGTCTTAAAAGTCATAAATTTCGGTTGTCCAAATATTGGATTTTCACTCTATGTGATGGAGAATTAAATTACGGACGAGTAGGAAAAAGAATCGGGTAAAACGGATCAAAAACGAGAAAGTTATGCTCGTTTCCGTAAAACTGAGTTATGCTGGGAATATGCAGCAACAGCTGCGAACATTCTGGTCATATTGGGTGGTGGCGCAACGCGACGGCGAAGGCTATGGGCCGTCGCGCGACGCCACGGGCTCATGAATCTTGAAAAATTCATATTTTATTAATATATGCAATGCGAACCCGTCTGGACCGTTTTTAAACGCGTATAAGCTAAGAATGACTAATTTATTCCTTGTTTTAGGAAGTGTAGATACGTATGAAGGTATGTATGTATGTATGTATGAATGAATGTATGTTTGGATGTATGCAAGTATGTATGTATGTATGAATGAATGTATGTTTGGATGTATGCAAGTAGGTATAGATATGAGCGTATGCACGTATGTAGGCATACGTGAAGATATGAATGTATGTATGAATGTATGTATGTAGGTGTGTATGTAGGTAGTATGTATATGTACGCAAGTGAGTATGTATGAATGTATGCATGTATGTAGGTTTGTGTGAAGGCATGTAATAGGTTTGTATGTATGTAGGCATGTATGTATGTATGTAGGTATGCACGTATTTAGGCACGTACGTATATATGTAGGTACGTATGTATGTAAGTAGTTATGTGTGAACGTATGCATAGATATAAGTATGTATGAAAATATGCACGAATGTAATCATTGAAATTGAGTATTGACAATAATAATAATAATAATAGCGTGCCTTGTGAACGAAGTGTAACGCAGGTACAATAAGGAAGTCTCACCACGGATTGTATAATCAGATGGAAAGTTGGAATGTAAAGAGATAATGAAACGAAAATTAAACAAGGAGAAATTTTATTTATGTTTATAATGTGTGCTAACATTACGAATGTATGTGGTGAGTGCAGATTGATCGGCTCACGGAGGATCATCAGGGGATAGAGATCGAGAACCGAGTCACACGATAGATTGTACGGGAACGTCGATGTATGTAATGTAGTAAACGTAAGCCATGTTTTTTTAGTAAATGAGTCGATTGATAAATTGATGTAAAAGAGTTATGTTAGAATGAAATTAAAAGTAAGTCAAGGTACTTATAAGGAAAGAAATTTTATGGCACGAATTTTCCGCTGTGACTTTTTGTCAAATACGAACTAGGGCCTTACACAACAGTTGGTAGGAAAATTAATTTATTTGTCCCATACTCGTCCATATATCTCATATGCAGTACATGTTCTTAGTTAGTTTATGCATTGTCCTACTGAAGGTCATATGAAACTTGTTTTTCACTTGTTGTGATATCTTAAATCAGCCCCTGGAAAAGGACTTTTGTTTAGTAAAAGCAGTTCGTTTAACTTGTCTGGTTTTGCTGATTCTGACTGGGCTAAGTGTCTGGTAACTTGAAGTCAGTTACAGGTTTTTGTATTTTCCTGGGTGGTTGTTTGGTGTCTTGGAAAAGTAAGAAACAGAGTACAGTGTTTAGGTCTTCAGCTGAGGCTGAATATAGGTCAATGTGTGCTACTGCATGTGAGTTGATTTGGTTGAAAAATTTATTGGGTGAGTTACAAATTAAGATTGATTTACCTATCAACTTGTTTTGTGATAATAATGCTGTTATTTCTATAGCAGCAAATCCAGTATTTCATGATAGGACCAAACGTTTTGAACTGGATTTATTTTTCTTAAGAGAGTTGATTACAAAAGGGATTTTGAAATGTGTTGGTATAGATTCTGCAAATCAAGTTGCAGACTTATTTACTAAAGGTATGATAGTTAAAATACATCAAGTTCTTTGTGGGAAATTGAAACTTTTTGATTTGTTTAACTAATAGAATTGTGGGGGGGGGGGTATTAAAATAATACATTCTTTATATTTCAATTCTATTATGTTAGGTCTTAATGATTTTTTTTGTTTATTTCTTTCATGTTGAATTTTTTGGACGTGTGATGAGCTGATTCATAAAGGCCTGGTAGCTGGGTTGGAACTTATTGGGCTTATGAAGACTTAAGGAGACTCAGACTTAAAGTGGCTCGCATGTGAAGACTCCAGGTTACCTGGAGGTTGTTATGTGATCTGGGTTGATATATATAAGTGTACCCTGGGTTGTTGTGCTACATAACTTCATTTTTCCATCTCTCCTTTTCTTTGTGTTCTCTCTCTCTCTCTCTCTTGTTTAGGCGATTTAGGGTTTCAATCGTGACTATCTCTGATGCACTTTTTAGTTGATTCTTCTTGTTGTCTATACAGATTATCGTGTTGATAATCTGCTGGTCAGAGGAGTTGTGAGAGTGATTCATAAAGTTCTTTGTATTTTCTGTTTGTATTGGTTTTAGGGTTAATAAAACTTTGGTTTGGGTACATCTGTTCTTGATACCTGTTTTTGACACATATAGACACTATGTAGGGCAAAATTACATGTAACGTGTATATATGAAACAAAAAAGACAAAATAGTAGATATTATGCCGTTTGTGGTTCCATATTGCTTTTTAAAAGAAGGGTTGCTTGCAGGACCGGTCTAACGTTTTTGAAAGTTGTAAACGAACTATAAAGTCACGATCCTTTTGAATTGGTATAAAGAAAAATAGGTTTTATTTTCTGCCTTTCAAGTCCCAATCGGAAATTCACAAGCACAATATCAAGATTCAAAGATTCGAAGTATCAACTAGAGATTTATGGCAAAAAGTGATTGAGTAAATTGCAATATATAAAGATTGTTATAAAGATTAGTCGTTAGCCAACCTGCATTATCCTTATGACGTCATTAATTTCGCCACTAATCTCTCCACGATTTGCGCCATTGAGCGCGGGTGGCAATATATTTAGCGAGAATGACGATGACGACCTAAATAAAAAATAAATTGTATATTGCTTGGAGTTGGAATTAGTCATTTTTTATTCTAAAATTAGTTCTTTAGTTGGGCTTGCAATAAATATAGTTTTTGTTCGGTTCGTTTGAGCCTACTACTCTAATACACATAGAATATATAAAAGATAATAGTCAATACAATAGCATATTGAGCCCCTATTTTTTGAGGGCTCTAGGCTCTTGCCTAGCCATGAAACACAATAGGTACGGCCTTGGTCGCTTGATGAGGAAAAAGCTAATAGTCAATACAATAGCATATCATATGTGCTTAAGTATTCATTACACACCATATGGTGTAATACATACAATATATGACGTAATACACGAGTAAAAGTAGATATGTGATCGTGTGTCCTAATTAAAGGAATTTATTTCCGACATTACAATAAACCTTTAACAATCAAGAAACATAGCTATTTGAGTCGCTTGTTGGAAAAAAGAGCATTGTTTAGACATGGGAGATCAAATACTTTATGCGATAAAGATGGACATAGATCATGAATATCCCAGAAGACCAATTTGTAATCATGCTAGCTATGTTTCAACCACCTTACGTTCAATTTCAACATGTGCACATGAATTTTTTATGAATAAAACAAGTTGATGCTTTAATTCAGGCGGTCACATTAGTATACCCTCACGATCCTTCTAATCCCTGTCCAAAAAAAAAAAAATTCTCTTCATTCTTCTGCTTCAATGGCCGACCAAAAACTTCACCCCGCCGTCACAGTGTCCAACATCCGAACTCTCATTCCTGTCACCTTAGACAACGAAGCTTCCGACTACAACACATGGTCGGAGCTTTTTCGGCTTCATTGCACGGCATACCTTGTGGCCGACCACCTTGCACCTCGCCCCAAACCCGCTGCCACCTCCTCCACTGATAAGGAAAAACAAACAGTTCCCCCTCCTGCCGACTCGTGGGAACGACTTGACGCCATCGTTCTCCAATGGATCTATGGCACGATCTCTACCGGCCTTATAAAACCGTGATAAAAAAGAATACCACCGCTTATGATGCGTGGAAAGCCATCGAGAACCTTTTTCAAGACAATAAAGCGACACGAGCCCTCCTTCTTAAACAAAAATTCGCTAACACCCGGCTTGAAAATTACTCCTCCATGCATGAATATTGCCAAGAACTTAAGGTTTTGGCTGATCAGTTGTCAAATGTTGATGCCCCGGTTGACGAACAAGATCTCGTCTTACAATCCATAGCCGACCTCACCGAACAATACGAAACCGTTGGCACCATCATCCAAAACACCAAGCCTCTGCCCTCATTCATTCAGGTCCGTTCACAACTATGTATGAATGAAACCACAAAAGCCAACCAAGCAATCCACTCCTCTCAACAAGCCGCAACAACCCTTCATGTCCAAAGCCAACCTTCTTCTCAACCCAACTACACCGCCCCACAACAGCACCCATCAGACTCCACTCGTGGCCGTGGGCGATCTCGTGGTCGCGGTAGAGGCCGAACTTCACCTCACTCAAATCGCTCCAGGGGACAACCCAATCACCCGGCCCAATCCCAACATCCCTACATTATTTTTCCTAACAACTGGGCCACTAACCAATGGGCCTCCCTTCTAAACAATCCCTACAGCCCACAACCAAATCACACACCTCCCTGCCCTTACCCATCTACCCCTCGGCCCAACAATTCACAAGGGATTCTGGGCCCTCGCCCTGCACAGGCCCACATGGCAACGTACAACCCAACACCCACCGACATTGCTCAGGCTCTCTACACCTTATCTATGAGTCAACCTTCTGATACTATCGGCTACATGGACACTAGCGCTACTGGCCACATGGAACAACCCGGTACGAATTCCCCGTTTCCTTTTAATACTTACACTAATAAACAAATAGTTGTTGGCAATGGCACGACCATTCCCGTTATTGGACAAGGCAACAAAACTTTACCACCACCCTTCCCACCGTTAAAAATGAACAACATTCTTTATGCTCCCAACCTTATCAAAAACCTCATCTCGGTCCGTCGCCTAATGACCGACAATTTAATTTCAATTGAATTTGACCCGTTTGGTTTTCTTGTGAAGGATCTCAAGACCAAGGAACCTATCCTACGATGCAATAGCTCGGGAGATCTCTACCCCCTCACCACCAACTTTATCAAGCATCCCACCAAACCCACTGCATTAGTTGGCATTACTCAAGACCGTTGGCATCAACGACTTGGGCACCCGGGCGACTCTTTATTGCATTCGTTAAAGTCTAGTTCTTCAATTAGTTTTAGTAAACCAAACAATACACTCTGTCAATCGTGTGTTTTTGGCAAAAGTGTTAAACTTCCATTCTATGATTCTATGAATAAAACTCAATCGCCTTTTGACATCATTCATAGTGACTTGTGGACCTTGTAACGCCCGGCTCTTTTGTACTTTCCTTTTATAGCAAGTCTTATTCGTGTTTCTATTTTTGGAAGCCTTGTGTTCTTGTAATCGTTCTTTCTTTGTAACCATTGTAAATCTGAGACTTCGATTGTAATGAAATTCTATTTTTTTTATCCATGCTTGTACGTGTTGCAATACTCGGGTTATACGTTACCAATCTTGAATGCATACGCATAACCGATACCCGACATACTGGTACTCATGGATTATACGTGCTTGTTAACTATTAAATATATGGTTGAATTCTGTTATAATAATAATAATAATAATAATAATAATAATAATAATAATAATAATAATAATAATAATAATATCATAATAATAATGATCATATTAAGGTGGCTAGGCCACTTGTTTCGTGGCTTCTCACCACACGAAAAAGAAGAAAAAATAAAATATAAGGCTTATGCCTCATTTGGTTCACCCATACATATTAAGTAATATGCTTATCATAACTACTAATTGTGCACTACAAATATATGTGTCCTATAGTGTTAAAAAAAATGTAACAACTCCATGTTAGCAGAACCTTTCGGCCACAACATATTTGGACAAGTTTGAATTGTTTGTTTTAATTATAACCTCCCACTAGCCATAGGAAATTACACTTGTTTATAATTGTTGACTAGTGTTGTAGTTAATTAATAAAATATGATTATACTGCCTATTATGTTAAAAAAAAAAAAAGTTTACAAACAGCCCCAAGTCCGATCAGAAATTCAGCAGCCCATACAAGTCTTTTTTTTATTTTCCAAACCACTAAAACCCATTCAAAGCCCAACCAACTTAAACCCTAATCATTTCCTATAAGTACCATGCCTTCTCCAAGCCATTTTCCACTTTCACAACTCTCTAATCTCTCCAAAATCACTCTGAAGTTCTTGCAAATCTGCATTTTCGAGCAGATTCATACACTTGTACTAAAGTGAGCATAACTTGCTCATTTCTTAACGAAATTGCTTGATTCTTCTTCCTACTTGCTTGGATAATCATAGGGTATGATTCCTTGACTTCTCCTTGGACAAATCAGACCTGGAAATCCCCTGAAATGATCCAAAAACTTTCTGTTTTGCTTTATGTTCTTTCAAACTTGATTAAACTTCATCCAACTTGTGTCTAACACATCTCACACCAATGTCCTAATGCTTACAACCTCTCTTATGGTTGGTTAAGCTTAAAAACATGGTTGAGACACTATAAATCAGAGGTTAAAACCTCAAATACTTTCTGTTTTGTTAGGGTGCTTTGACCCACAAGTCATGTTCGAGCTAGTTCTTGATGTAGAGTGATTATGGAACAACTTGGGTTGTTCCAAACATACAATCCTCACATGATTTGATGATTTCCCTTAGTTAGATTGTTTATATTATTGTACTAATCCTAGTTCGTGACCCTCCTTGGTTGTTTTTACATCAAGTGAAGTGGTGAACATTCAAGGGGTCCCTAAACGGAAACTAGTTCTTCCTACCCCATACTTGACATCCATGACTACTCGAGGTGCCTAAATGAAGATTCTAATCTTCTACCTCCTACATGAATTATTGGACTAAGTTATATGTAATACATAACCTATATATGTACATACATTCATTCGAACCTTTTAATATTGAACTTGTGTTTATATGTTAAGAGTAGTAGAATATCATCTAAGACTTTAAAACCATGGTATGATTCTAATGGGTATACTACCCATGAAATACAAAATAACCCTAGTGGTTACATAGTGTCATACCAAGGTTACTAAGTAAAAGATGATTATTTTCGTATCATATTTTATACTTTGTGCTATGTTAAACTCCGAAATTTATAATCTTCCGTTAACGCCAAACTCACACACCTATGTTTCCTCATGTAGAAGGACTAGGTGCTCCAAACTAATCCATCCACCAACTCACTCGCGGGATTTCAAGAAGGAAAGCTTGCAACCACCGTGAGTATACTCGTATTTTCCCCTCTTTACTTTTACCACTTTTGGGGTGTAACATGTTTATCTATCAACAACTTACACATGAACTTTTGCTTAAACACATGAACATTCTTATTAACATGCTGGTATACGTGATGGCTTGATACTTTAAACTTGGATTAATCTTATGTGTTGAACTTATCATTAACTTGTACGAGCCAAACCGTGACATATGTAGCGCTATAGGATTAACGACCCGCCGCCCTTATCTTGTGGTTATGTCATGAGCATATTGCGTTTTCTTGGTTTGATATGTTAGACACATACCATGTTTTTATGTTTATCTTGAATCACATGCTTGCTATGAGGAATTGTTCAAAACTTATCTTTTGCTATGTACGTACCAAACTTGTATACTCGCCATTGCTTTTGCATTGAATTGTATTTTAAACATGTTACAGGTTGATGATGACGATGATATGAAAAGAAGTAGCATTGATGCCTAGATACACATATAGACGTTTAGGTTTAATATGTTGTATCAATTTTGATTATGTTGTTCGTTTCTCTTTTGAACTTGTTGTTATTTGAGATTATGTAATGTTGACAATTTGAACTCATGAAATGAAATGGGAATTATTTAAATATTGTCACAAATAGCGTTATGATGTCTCTAGCAATCTTCACACTTCGTCTCATCCCGATGTTTCCGCCATTGGTTGGGGTGTGGCAGATTGGTATCAGAGCCATAACTATAGGGAGTTAGGAAAATTGCCATGCTTTTGCCCTAGTCTATAGTTTTAGGAACTTTGTCTCTTATTTGTTGTTTAAAACTTATGCATTCTACCTTACATGCTTCCTAGCTACACTTCTTGTTGTTAAATTTACATGCCTTTCCTAAGGCTAACACAAACACACTTTTGATTATTTGTATACTCTTGTAACACAAATGAGACGACGTTACCAAAATAGGCGTGAAACCCACAATTTGGTAAACGACTCTCATTCTACCTTGAACTATTTTTGCACGAAATTTCACCATTAAGCTAGGAGTGAAATCCATAACTTAATGGTAATTTCCAATTCAACTCTAGTGGACCCTTGTCAAAGTGTCGAAATTTTATTTTGACCCGACAAGTACCAACCACATTTAGGGTACGAAATCGTCAAGTTAGGGGTGAAACCCGCACCTTGTCGATTAAGTCCCACTCCTCGATTTTCGATCTCGCCAAAGTCCCGATTGTTTCAATCGATTAGAGATGTGTAGTAACTGGAAGGGTAAGATACCGTTAATCGCTTCTCGACGAGAGTATCTTACCTATAGGCCAAAGCACGTTTTCTCTAATTCGAAAGGACTTTCGACCCACTTTGGAATAGTCGACGTTTCTCTACCCGAAACAATCCAATGTTTTATTGAGCCTCTCTTTTATGTATCTCAATTTATATGTGATTTTATATTTGAACGTTCTTCATTTCAAACTTTTAAACTCGCTTCGCACGTCATCGCAACCAAAAACAATAATAATCCTCGTGAACAAACTAAATTTATATACCCTTACGCAATCATAAGTGTTATACTTGTTGAATACATGTTGGAAACTTATGCTCTATGTGAACTTTACATGATATATGAACACTTACTTGTTTTTACATGCAAAAACCATGTTTTAAAATTATGACCAAGTCTCATCCTTTCTTTCTCTCTCCATCTTTAGATGTCGTCCAACGGTGTGTCAAAGAGAACCAAGTCAAAGAAGGGTTCGACTTCCAAAACCATGTCACAAAAGGATTGCATGAGATTCATGGCCAAACAATTTGCTAAGGTCCTACCCGATGTTGTTAGCAAGATTCAAACAAACACCGATTCACCTCATGGCTCTGTCGACTCGAATGCAGACAAACCCAAATCGACCTTCCAGTTTAAGCAATTCATGGCTTGTAAACCCTTAGAGTTTAATGGCAAAAATGGAGCTACCGCCATGATGAACTGGATTGATGCAATCGGGCTTACCTTCCTGCAAAGTGGCTGCCCTGATGAACTACGAACCTTGAATGCCACTGGGGTGTTTCGTGAAAAGGCACTCGAATGGTGGACGACAGAACGCAACAAAAGGGGAAACGAGGTTGCACATGCTATGCCTTGGGGTGATTTCAAATAACTTATGAAAGACCACTTCTGTCCTCCCCACGAACTCCAAAAATTGGAGAACGAATTTTGGAACCTCACTCAGAAAGGGAGTGACATGGATGGCCTGATTACGCGCTTCATACAACTCAGTGTCCTCTGTCCTGGACAAGTTGAGACCGTCCCCAAGTCAATAGCCAAATTCGTTCGTTGTGTTGCACCTTCCCTGACAAACCACCTTGCCTCTACCAACCCCCAAACCCTTGAAGACGCCTTTCGTATAGCCACCGAACTTAACAACAACTGTGTTCTTCATGGAACCTTTGACAAGGTTTCAACGAAGAGTGCACGCCAAGCTACCATAGACACTACTGCCGATGAACCCTTACCCTCCCAATCATCCAAGAAAAACCAGGGCAAGAAGCGGAAGTCTTCAAGCCAAAATTATGCGGTTGTCACTCCGCCAAACCCACAACCCCTACAAGCCGTACCTGCTTTTACCAACGATGAGACTTCACGCAAGGTTTACACTGGAACGCAGCCTAAGTGTGGTAAATGCCAGTATCATCATCCTCTAAACGCTCATTGTCGAAAGTGCGACAAGTGCGGCCGAGGTGGGCATACTTCTCCGTACTGTCGCATCCCACCACCGGCCTATCGAAACCAAGCCCCTCCGGCTCCAAATCAAGTCGCTCCTGTGCGAGCATGTTTCACGTGTGGTGATACCAACCATATGGCCAACTACTGCCCTCAACGATACCAACCGCAACCGCCTCGACAGCAACAACCACAGCCACCACAACAACCACAACAACAACAACAGGCTCTACAACCTCCTCGTGGACGCTGTTTCCATCTGAACGCAAATCAAGCGCGCAACGACAATGATGTCGTTAACGGTACGTTCCTTGTTAACCATCTTTATGCTTCGATACTATTTGATACTGGTGCGGACAAAAGCTTTGTGTCCTTAGAATTCTAGCCATTGTTAAATTGCACACGCTCTAAGCTACCTAAGTCGTTTTCCGTTGAAGTCGCCAATGGCAAATCCATCCTAGTCGATTCCGTTCTTCGCAATTGTCGTCTTAATCTTAACGAGCACGTTTTCCCTATCGATCTCATACCCATGCAATTGGGTAGTTTCGACGTCATCATAGGCATGGATTGGCTCCAAAAGAACCATGCTGAAATCACTTGTCACGAAAAATACGTCCGTTTACCCTTTCCATCTGGTGATGTTTTGCACGTCTATGGAGACCGACCTTCAAAGGGACTGAAGTTGATGTCCTGCACACAAGCGAACAAGTATTTACACAAAAAGTACCTTGCCTTTTTAGCCCACGTTGTGGAAGAAAAGGGCAAGGGAAAGAGTTTAAGTGATGTTCCAGTGGTGCGCGACTTCCCTGACGTCTTTCCTGAAGATTTGCCTGGTCCTCCTCCACCTCGATCTGTTGACTTTCGTATCGACCTCGTACCTGGTGCGACTCCTGTTGCTAAAGCTCCTTATCGTCTTGCGCCTTCAGAGATGCAAGAATTATCTACGCAACTTCAAGAACTCCTCGATAAGGGTTTTATTCGTCCAAGTACCTCACCTTGGGGTGCTCCTGTACTCTTTGTCAAAAAGAAGGATGGTTCCTTCCGCATGTGCATCGATTATCGTGAGCTTAACAAACTCACTGTCAAGAATCGTTACCCCCTTCCGCGTATCGACGATCTCTTTGACCAACTTCAAGGCGCTACTTGTTTCTCCAAAATCGATCTTCGTTCTGGTTATCACCAACTTCGGGTCCTCGAAGAGGACGTACCCAAAACCGCTTTTCGCAGTCGCTATGGACATTATGAGTTCGTGGTTATGCCTTTTGGTTTGACCAACGCACCCGCTGTTGTCACACCCCGACCACGTAGAACATACAAAACGTGGCGGAAACATCGGGGAGTGTTGTAACAGAATTAATGTTTCACAACCATGGATATTAAAGTTTCGTTTTATTGATTAAAAGTGTTACAATGTCTTAACAAACAAGGAATTACAACATAATTAACTAGTCTTGCATCTTTTATTGTCACTAAAGCCCAAGTCTGCCTATGTGTATCTTGATCATCTTATGCAACAGCTCCTGAAAAACACATGTGAAAATAGGTACGTCAGCATAAAAATGCCTGTGAGATACATAGGTTTTGTGAAAATAAGATTCATGACTTATGTTTGAGAAAAATGTTTAGTCATGAACCTTGTTATTTGCTTTGTCTTTTAAATCATTTGAAAAACGATAAGATCAGATGATAAGTATAAATAAATGTAAGGTTAAATGAATAACCAAGTAAAATGTGTTTGTATAAGATAAGTTGTTTATAAATCAATGTCTTGTGAAAAGTATGTTATTTGTATGAAATGTTCTATGTCTCAAACTGAAATGAATCAAATAACGTTACGACATGTAATACCATACAAACACTTATATATAGGAAGTACCAGCGGCGTATCCACCATGCTTGTATCATATTACACACGCATCGTTACTTAATCACTTAATCAAACCAAACCAAACTATCAAAGTGTTCATGTCAAGATGTAAATCATGTCAAAATGTCTATGTCAAATATCCATGTCAAATGTCTATGTCAAATATCCATGTCAAATGTCTATGTCAAATATCCATGTCAAATGTTTATAATTTAAAAGTAGTCAAGTAATGTATAACCAAAATGATATGTATGGTAAGTAAAATTAAGACTACTTAAACCATAAGTAAAAATGTACAAAACAAAGTATTGAAGTAAAACTTGGTTTAAATCAAAGTTATGTTTTGTAGAATAATGCATGCTTTACTGATACAAACACTTATGCAGTATGTTAAACGCAAACATTCAAGCCTTGAGACAGCCGGATAACTATGTAAAAGTGAGTTATCAAAAGAATATGTATTCGGATTCGGTCATTCCTTTCATCCCCTTTCCCTGGGATGTCCGGAACGGGATTTGTCAAGTCCTATGGTACCACTACCTACTACCGAGCGGCGTAGCAAATGTTAATGAATGTTATATAGACCCGTTAAACAAACCAAATGTCATACCAAAATGTAAGCATGAGATGAAGATAATGTACCTAGTATGCTTGAGTAAACATACAAGGTAGAGCTGTAAAACAATGTGTCCATATGTTACTGGAACATATGCAACAGAGATGCAATGTAAAATGATGTACTAAGTATACTAAGTTAACATACAAAGCAGAAAAGTCATGTAAATCAATGTGCTTAGCATGTTATCAGTCAACATACATAGCAGAAAAGTAATGAAATCATGTACTATAATGTACTAACAAACATAGTCGGTATATGATGTGAAAACAGGAAAGCAGGAAAGTAACAAGTAGGCACATGTGTTCCACCCCAAAACAGTTTGGAAAACAGTAAAAGAGGGGTCTATGTACTCACTTGAGATTGCTCAGAAGTCCTAGGATAACCACCAAGCAAAGCTAGAGATCACGGAATCAAACGGCACCTACTATAGGTAACTATGTTAAATAACCGGACCTAAATCGGAAGACTGGGTAGCATTAGGGTTTGTAAACCAAACGAGTGTGGAGACTCGTGTGATATGGTTTAACAAAGCCTACATACTAAATGAAACTTAACCTAACTGCTTACGACCCATTACGACCCGTTTAGGTAGCTTATGCTACTTTAACGCGTCGTTCGCGTGAAACGCGTTCGGACCGCCTAACTAGTCCTATGACAAGTGTTATATGCCTAAACATGTTACATAATCAGTTATGTGACAAAAGTTTAGGTTACATATGCTTAATTACCAATTATACATGAAAAGGGTATTCTGGTAATTTACCTAAGGCATATAAACTACCTATCATACAACTACTTAAACGATGTGACCATAGGGTATAACCTCGGAAGGTTATTCCCTACCTACTATGGTCACCTAATGTATTTGGTCTGATCCTAATGATCGACCAAATGGGTCGAGTTCGAAGGTATAGGCGATTTATCAGATCGCCTACCCTACGACCCTAGACAACGTGGTAATCAGTGGGCATAGTCCCAAGGGACTATGACCAACGTGATTACACTCACGTTGCGAAGTTCAAACGAACTTCGTATTGACCATTACTGGTCAACGCTGAAAGTCAAACAAAGTTTGACTTTCTGACTCGAAAAGCAATAAAATAAGGAAAAGAACGAAAGAATACTTACGAAGGGTCCCCGAATGCTAACCTCGATTCAAAAATCTCAGGTATGAAACAATAGTTTCAACTTAGAGTTTCTCAAATCAAAGTTCTTGTAAGTTTTGCAATGGAATGGGTTGGGTATTTATAGGAATACCCGAACCGTTAGGATCGTTTCATGGAAAACGTGCCATGATCCAAGGCGTACACTTGTCGGAAACTCATGGTGGCTAAAAGTGATCCTTATCATCTGACTAGACAATTGGGAACATGTGGAGGAGGATTAAACAGCTGCAAACAGCTGATTAAAACATTGAATCTGGTCTGCAGACTGCTTTACGGACCTCAAAGCTGCCAATGTTGAGGTCCGTAAGGTAACAACTTTGGCAGATTTACAGTTTTGGTCCCTGCAGCCCCTAAACTTGGTTTTCGATGCATTTTTGACACGTTTAAGCCCCGTTAACCCCATTTCAAAGCTCTAAAATGAAGTTAAAGTATAGGGAACTTAAATTGTGCTCAAGAATATCTCGGATGTCGGTTCGTTTAGCCGTACGAACGCGATGTTCGCTTAATTACGACGGAATGCGCACAAGCGCGAAAAACGATCCAAATGACGCGACGAATGGATTTTTGGCAAGCCAAACACTAAAGCATAATATAGTCATGCTTACATAAATTTTTGGATGTCCGGATGTATTCAGAACGTAAGTTATGCGTAAAAATGCAAACTTGTGCACTTTTTGACGCTTTTAGTCCCTGAATGACACAAAAGTTTATTTTAGCATACCGAACACCTCAAAGCCTATTTCTAAGCTATGTAAAGGATATTTATGGTATGTTTAACTTATGGTCATGTTCCGGAATGTCTGTTACAGTTCAAATTGGCATACTTTCGCAGTTTGTCAACTTTAGTCCCTGTAAGCGATTAAACTTTGATTTCACCACACCAAACCTTCCAAAACTTATATCTAAGTTATGTAAAGGTTATTTAAGGTATTTTAAGCCTATTTCACTATTCCGGAGTGTTCGTTGGATTAAACTGGTTATATCTACTCATCAGAGCGCGTATAACCCTCCAGAAAGCGATTTAAAGCTTGAAATTGAACGAGAATTGATATGTGCAAATGATACACATATTTTTACAAATCCCAAGTATGAAATATAATATTTCATTGGTTTGGTATTTGTTTGATGGCCGTGGAGGCACAGGTGTTACAGCTGTGTTCATGGATCTAATGAATCGTGTTTGTAAGCCCTATTTGGATCGTTTCGTGATCGTCTTCATTGATGATATCCTCATTTATTCTAAATCTCGAGCCGATCATGAACGTCATCTTCGTCTTATACTCGAGCTCTTACGTACCGAACGCTTATACGCTAAGTTCTCTAAATGCGAGTTTTGGATTAAAGAAGTCCAATTCCTTGGACACGTTGTTAGTGAAAAAGGAATCCACGTCGACCCTGCAAAGATCGAGGCTGTAAAGAATTGGACCGCGCCTAAATCTCCTTCCGAAATCCGTTCTTTCTTAGGATTGGCGGGTTATTACCGCCGATTCATCTCGAATTTTTCAAAAATCGCCGTTCCCCTTACTTCGTTGACTAAAAAAGAGAAGCCTTTTGCTTGGGGTCCTGAGCAAGAGGAATCTTTTCAAACTCTCAAAGACTTGCTTTGCAACGCTCCTATTCTCGCTCTCCCTGAAGGGAATGATGATTTCATGGTGTATTGCGATGCCTCGAACCGTGGTCTTGGTTGCGTCCTCATGCAACGAGACAAGGTCATCGCTTATGCCTCTCGTCAACTCAAAATACATGAGAAAAACTATACTACCCATGACCTTGAACTTGGTGCAGTTGTTTTTGCGTTGAAGATTTGGCGACACTACCTTTATGGTACTAAGTGTGTGGTTTTCACTGACCACAAGAGCCTTCAACATATTTTCGACCAAAAGGAACTGAACATGCGTCAACGTCGTTGGGTGGAACTGTTAAACGACTACGACTGCGAAATAAAATACCATCCAGGTAAAGCAAATGTCGTGGCCGATGCACTTAGTCGTAAGACTCATGTAGATTATATGCGTTGTTTTCATATCTCAAGCGACCTTCCTCAACGCATTCGTGAAGCTCAGCACGCCTCTATTAACGAAGGTAACTTCCATGTCGAGATACGAGGCGCAAAAGAACACGATCTCGTCTCCAAAGCCGATGGTATCCTATACTTTAATAATCGTGCCTAGATCCCTGATTGCGAAGCACTTCGAGACTTCATTATGAACGAGGCACACAAATCCAAGTACTCAATTCACCCTGGTGCCGACAAGATGTATCATAATCTACGTGCATCCTATTGGTGGCCTGGTATGAAGAAAGACATTGCCACTTACGTCTCTAAGTGCCTTACGTGTTCAAAAGTCAAAGCCGAACATCAACGACCTTCTGGTCTGCTCGAACAACCTGAAATCCTTGTTTGGAAATGGGATAGCATTGCAATGGACTTCATAACTAAACTCCCTCGAACGTCTTCTGGTCACGATAGTATTTGGGTAATTATCGATCGTCTAACCAAGTCCGCTCAATTCATCCCTATTCGTGAAGATTTCAAGGTTGAACGACTTGCTCGCATCTATACTAACGAAGTCATACGTCATCATGGCGTTCCTCTCGACATCATTTCTGATCGTGATGGTCGATTTACTTCACGTCTCTGGCAAACCTTTCAGTCCGCTATGGGTACTCATTTGAATCTCAGTACGGCTTTTCATCCTCAAACGGATGGACAGACTGAACGTACTATCCAAACCCTAGAGGACATGCTCCGTTCTTGTGTCATCGACTTTGGTGGTAGTTGGGATGTGCATTTACCTTTGGTCGAGTTCTCGTATAACAATAGCTACCACTCCAGTATTAAAATGGCTCCATTCGAGGCATTATATGGTCGCCAATGCCGATCTCCTTTAAACTGGCACGAGATTGGTGACAAACACTTTACTGGCCCTGAAATCATACAAGAAGCAACGGATAAGATTCACCAAATCCGTGATAATCTACTCAAAGCTCGTGAACGTCAAAAGGTTTATGCTGATAAGGGACGCAAACCTATGCAACTCAACGTTGGGGATCACGTTTTACTCAAAGTGTCTCCTTGGAAAGGAGTGGTTCGTTTTGGTAAAAAGGGAAAGCTTGCCCCTCGCTATGTTGGTCCTTTCAAGGTACTCGAAAGGATTGGCGCGGTGGCTTATCGACTCGAGTTACCTCAAGAACTCAACAGCGTGCATCCAACGTTCCATGTTTCTAACCTAAAGAAGTGTCACGCTGAAGAAAGACTTCAAGTTCCCCTCGAAGATCTCCAAATAAACGACACTTTGCATTTTGTGGAAAAACCCGTCGAAATCATGGATCAAAAAGTCAAGTTATTGAGGCGCAGTAAGATTCCTATCGTCAAGGTTCGATGGGAAGGTAAACGTGGCACCGAATTTACTTGGGAACTCAAGAGCGAGATGAAAAAGAAGTATCCTCATCTTTTCCCTACGTCTTCCTAAATTTCGGGACGAAATTTCCTAAAGGAGGGGAGACTGTAACGCCCGGCTCTTTTGTACTTTCCTTTTATAGCAAGTCTTATTCGTGTTTCTATTTTTGGAAGCCTTGTGTTCTTGTAATCGTTCTTTCTTTGTAACCATTGTAAATCCGAGACTTCGATTGTAATGAAATTCTATTTTTTTTATACATGCTTGTACGTGTTGCAATACTCGGGTTATACGTTACCAATCTTGAATGCATACGCATAACCGATACCCGACATACTTGTACTCATGGATTATACGTGCTTGTTAACTATTAAATATATGGTTAAATTCTGTTAAAATAATAATAATAATAATAATAATAATAATAATAATAGTATAATAATAATAATATCATAATAATAATGATCATATTAAGGTGGCTAGGCCACTTGTTTCGTGGCTTCTCACCATACGAAAAAGAAGAAAAAATAAAATATAAGGCTTATGCCTCATTTGGTTCACCCATACATATTAAGTAATATGCTTATCATAACTACTAATTGTGCACTACAAATATATGTGTCCTATAGTGTTAAAAAAAAATGAAACAACTCCATGTTAGCAGAACCTTTCGGCCACAACATATTTGGATAAGTTTGAATTGTTTGTTTTAATTATAACCTCCCACTAGCCATAGGAAATTACACTTGTTTATAATTGTTGACTAGTGTTGTAGTTAATTAATAAAATATGATTATACTGCCTATTATGTTAAAAAAAAAAAAAAAGTTTACAAACAGCCCCAAGTCCGATCAGAAATTCAGCAGCCCATACAAGTCTTTTTTTTATTTTCCAAACCACTAAAACCCATTCAAAGCCCAACCAACTTAAACCCTAATCATTTCCTATAAGTACCATGCCTTCTCCAAGCCATTTTCCACTTTCACAACTCTCTAATCTCTCCAAAATCACTCTGAAGTTCTTGCAAATCTGCATTTTCGAGCAGATTCATACACTTGTACTAAAGTGAGCATAACTTGCTCATTTCTTAACGAAATTGCTTGATTCTTCTTCCTACTTGCTTGGATAATCATAGGGTATGATTCCTTGACTTCTCCTTAGAGAAATCAGACCTGGAAATCCCCTGAAATGATCCAAAAACTTTCTGTTTTGCTTTATGTTCTTTCAAACTTGATTAAACTTCATCCAACTTGTGTCTAACACATCTCACACCAATGTCCTAATGCTTACAACCTCTCTTATGGTTGGTTAAGCTTAAAAACATGGTTGAGACACTATAAATCAGAGGTTAAAACCTCAAATACTTTCTGTTTTGTTAGGGTGCTTTGACCCACAAGTCATGTTCGAGCTAGTTCTTGATGTAGAGTGATTATGGAACAACTTGGGTTGTTCCAAACATACAATCCTCACATGATTTGATGATTTCCCTTAGTTAGATTGTTTATATTATTGTACTAATCCTAGTTCGTGACCCTCCTTGGTTGTTTTTACATCAAGTGAAGTGGTGAACATTCAAGGGGTCCCTAAACGGAAACTAGTTCTTCCTACCCCATACTTGACATCCATGACTACTCGAGGTGCCTAAATGAAGATTCTAATCTTCTACCTCCTACATGAATTATTGGACTAAGTTATATGTAATACATAACCTATATATGTACATACATTCATTCGAACCTTTTAATATTGAACTTGTGTTTATATGTTAAGAGTAGTAGAATATCATCTAAGACTTTAAAACCATGGTATGATTCTAATGGGTATACTACCCATGAAATACAAAATAACCCTAGTGGTTACATAGTGTCATACCAAGGTTACTAAGTAAAAGATGATTATTTTCGTATCATATTTTATACTTTGTGCTATGTTAAACTCCGAAATTTATAATCTTCCGTTAACGCCAAACTCACACACCTATGTTTCCTCATGTAGAAGGACTAGGTGCTCCAAACTAATCCATCCACCAACTCACTCGCGGGATTTCAAGAAGGAAAGCTTGCAACCACCGTGAGTATACTCGTATTTTCCCCTCTTTACTTTTACCACTTTTGGGGTGTAACATGTTTATCTATCAACAACTTACACATGAACTTTTGCTTAAACACATGAACATTCTTATTAACATGCTGGTATACGTGATGGCTTGATACTTTAAACTTGGATTAATCTTATGTGTTGAACTTATCATTAACTTGTACGAGCCAAACCGTGACATATGTAGCGCTATAGGATTAACGACCCGCCGCCCTTATCTTGTGGTTATGTCATGAGCATATTGCGTTTTCTTGGTTTGATATGTTAGACACATACCATGTTTTTATGTTTATCTTGAATCACATGCTTGCTATGAGGAATTGTTCAAAACTTATCTTTTGCTATGTATGTACCAAACTTGTATACTCGCCATTGCTTTTGCATTGAATTGTATTTTAAACATGTTACAGGTTGATGATGACGATGATATGAAAAGAAGTAGCATTGATGCCTAGATACACATATAGACGTTTAGGTTTAATATGTTGTATCAATTTTGATTATGTTGTTCGTTTCTCTTTTGAACTTGTTGTTATTTGAGATTATGTAATGTTGACAATTTGAAGTCATGAAATGAAATGGGAATTATTGTCACAAATAGCGTTATGATGTCTCTAGCAATCTTCACACTTCGTCTCATCCCGATGTTTCCGCCATTGGTTTGGGTGTGACAGACCTCCCCCGTTTTAAGCACAAGTGGTCACCGCTATTATATTCTATTTCTTGATGATTTAACTGATTTTCTATGGACATATCCCCTAACAAATAAATCTCAAGTTTACACCATCTTCACCAACTTTCATAACCTTATTCATACACAGTTTGAACGAAAAATTAAACAATTTCAATGCGATAATGGCACCGAATACACAAACAATAATTTTAAACAATTTTGCCACATCAATGGCATGCAATTCCGCTTCTCCTGTCCCCACACCTCTTCGCAAAACGGCAAAGCCGAGCGAAAAATACGAACCATCAATAACATGATTCGCACCATCTTATCTCAAGCCTCCCTTCCTCCATCATTTTGGCATCATGCCCTTGAAACCGCCACCTATCTTCTAAACATTCTCCCAAAGAAAACCCACAAATTCTTATCCCCCACCACCCTTCTATATAATGTTCTCCCCACCTATACACATCTCCGCGTTTTCGGTTGCCTATGCTATCCCATCACCCCCTCCACCACTATAAATAAACTCACCGATCGCTCAAAACCTTGTGTCTTTCTCGGCTACCCCTCAAACCATCGCGGATATAAATGCCTTGACATCTTCAATAAACAAATTATTATATCCCGACATGTCCTCTTTGAAGAATCCATATATCCGTTCTCCATACAAAACTCCAATACTACTCTTGACTATAATTTTCTATCACCTCCTTTCAGCCCACTATTGTGGGACACAATCAATCCGTCCCAACCCACTGCCCAACCCAGCGCCCAACAGTCTACTCCCATCGGCCCAGTCCCATCCGGCCCCACCAACTTACCTCAAACTGCTTCATCCTCACATCACCCAACCCGCCCACATACAGCTTCCCCTGGCCCAAACCAACACGCCTCACTCAACCCTACTCCATCATCTCACCTACAGCCGGCCCATTCACCTACCCCCCCTCCAAATCACGTCCCCTCTCCACCTCAATCACCTCCTGCCCATCCCTCAGGCTCAACACCGATTACCCAAGCACCACCTCAACCCTCAAACCACCCTACCCCTCCTCAGCAACCGACCCGTACCATGCGCACTAGAGCTATGGACGGTATAACCAAACCGAAAAACCTATTCAACCTCAACACTACTTCCCTTGTTCCAATCCCAAAAACGCCTCACCTCGCCTTGTCCACTAATGAATGGTACGACGCTATGCAAACAGAATTTAGTGCACTTATTAAAAATGACACTTGGGAACTAGTACCACGTCGCCCGGACAAGAATATTATTCGTAGTATGTGGCTTTTTAAACACAAATTCCGTTCGGATGGCTCTTTAGAACGTTACAAAGAAAGGCTGGTATGCAACGGTCGTAGTCAACAGGTTGGGGTTGACTGTGGTGACACTTTCAGTCCGGTTGTAAAACCTACCACTATTCGGACAGTTCTCACTCTGGCTCTCTCAAAATCATGGCCCATACATCAACTAGATGTCACTAATGCCTTTTTACACGGTCACTTAAATGAAATTGTCTACATGCACCAACCAATGGGATTTCGCCATCGGGAATATCCTGATCATGTGTGCCGCCTCAAGAAGTCTCTCTACGGCCTCAAGCAGGCTCCTAGAGCTTGGTATCAACGGTTCACTGATTTTGTTGTTCAACATGGATTTACTCAATGCAAGACGGACAATTCTCTATTTATCTATCAACACGGTCACGATGTTGCTTATCTCCTCATCTATGTGGATGACATCCTTCTCACCACCTCCTCTGACCGACTCCGTCAACAACTCATGAGTCTTCTTGCAGGTGAATTTGCTATGAAGGATTTGGGGCCCTTATCCTATTTCTTGGGCATCTCGGTTACCAGAACAAGGGATGCGTTGTTCCTGTCCCAACATGCACATGCCAAAGACAACATTCATCGTGCAGGTATGGACTCGTGCAAACCTGTAGCGACCCCGGTAGACACACAGAGTAAATTAGCCAGTGAACCAGATTCATTATTTGATGACCCTACCACCTACAGAAGCTTGGCCGGTGCATTGCAGTACCTAACCTTCACAAGACCCGACATTGCTTACGCGGTACAGCAAGTATGTATGCACATGCACTCCCCTTGCATAGCTCACTGGAACGCTCTTAAGCGTATCATCCGGTACTTACAAGGCACTGCTGAGTTCGGCCTTCATCTCCGCTCCTCCTCGGCTCTCTCCATTCGTGCCTACACCGATGCTGATTGGGCAGGTTGCCCGGACACTCGTCGCTCTATCTCCGGATACTGTGTCTATCTTGGAGACAACTTGATCTCATGGTCCTCAAAAAGACAATCCACCATCTCCCGTTCTAGTGCAGAGGCCGAATACCGTGGTGTTGCTAACGTAGTTGCAGAGATATGTTGGCTGCGAAACCTTCTTCTTGAGTTACATCGCCCTTTGACAAAAGCCTCCTTGGTTTACTGTGACAACGTCAGCGCCATTTACTTATCCGGCAACCCGGTTCAGCATCAGCGGACCAAGCACATTGAACTCGACATTCACTTCGTCAGGGAACACGTTCAAAAAGGCCTGATCCGGATTCTACACATGCCTTCCCGTTTTCAGATTGCCGACATATTTACCAAGGGTCTTCCTCGGGTCCTCTTCGACGATTTTCGGTCCAGTCTAAGCATTCGTATGCCTCCCGCTTCGACTGCGGGGGTGTAATAGGCTACATAAATCATGCATGTATATATGGCAATGTAATCTGTGATTAGTGTAGAATCAATCTCCAAAAATAGGAGATTCAATTGTATCGTTATATATTGAAACTTGTGAATGAAAGGAGGCAGGCAATTATTCATTATCTTACACCATGGCATATGATTATTGTTTTGGGTTTCACTTGGTGCTTTCGTTTATGGTAAAGCAAAAATTAACGTGTCACACAAAATATAAGAATATGTTACGGAAATTACTATTTATGATAATAATGTGTCACACAATATTTTCTTTACTAACCAACTAATAAATAGAAAATTTTTAATCAACTTTAAGTATCAAATTAAGAAATAGCCAAGTCAAACTAATCAAAAGTATTTATGACGTGCACCGTACACAATAATTTGATAATTGGAGTCAATATAAAAATCAGCAACGCGCCATGTTATTATAGTGTAGATAAGGCTTAGGAACTATTAGATCCTTAAAATAGGTTATATTCATATATAGGTGTTTTGTCCATGGTATTATAGTGTAGATAAGGCTTAGGAACTATTAGATCCTGGATTCGATTCTTATAAGGAGGTCTTCTCAGATTTATTGGGTTTCTCCTGGATTAGTGTATAGACATTATAGCCTAGTGGAGATAGATATGATCAGGTGGTGTCGCTCAGTGAATATGATCAGATGGTTACGTTAACGGAACGATAATACTCTAGTATTTCGTTAATTATTCAAATTTCCCATTCAAAAAAACAATATTATATTTGTTTAGCTTTTAATTTGGAATCCAATGCCAAAAGGCCCAAAACACTATAAATACCAGCATGCTATTCTTACAACACTACTTCTAAACCACATTACTTCTAAACCTATCATAAGAATATATATTTCCTTCGGTTATTTTAAGGCACATCTGGTATCCTACTTGTCAAGAAATGGGCATCATTCGGTTTCCTTCTTTGAGTAGCAAAACGAAAAGCTTCAGCAAATTGCAAGGATTATGCAACCGAAACAAGTTGGATGTTCCGAAAGGTTATTTCGCTGTCTATGTTGGAGAAATTCAAAGAACTCGATTTGTGGTTCCGTTATCATTTCTTGAACATCCTCTATTTAAAGATTTGCTTCGGCGGTCCGAAGAGGAGTTCGGGTTTGACCATCCTATGGGAGGTCTAACAATTCATTGCCAAGAAGACATCTTCACTGATCTAATTTCCAGACTGCATGTTTCATGATCCGAATTGTTGTAGGTTGATTTTTTTGGTTTTGGTAAAATGATGCTAGTTTTTAACACCATTAGAGAAAGCTTCTAAACCATGTCAAAATCCCCTGCCAACACCCTTTTTTTGTTATAAGGGGTTAGTCATTTTGAAGAATTATGTAGGTGTTTTAGTTGTTGAAGGAATACATAGTTCTTTTCATGACATAATAGAATCATTTTTCTTGTTCTTATATTTTCATCATAGAAATCCGGTCAAGATTTAGAAGCTAAACGAACAAAAAAAATGTTGTGAGTAGATACTACTATCCAGGGTCACAAAAAGAAGTAAAAACAATTACTTGCCAAGTCAGACACAGAATTGCATGAAACCTCCAGATATGGCATTAAATCATTTACCTTCAATTAATATATATACAATAATGGTTTTATATTAATAAATTTTACTTTTTTTTTTGCCATTCTAGAGGGCGTACCTACCCACAATGGTGGGTGGGCAGGCGCACCCCTTGAAAAAAAAAATTAGTGCTAGATTTCGTCGAAAATCCCAACCACACTCCTTTGATTTTTTCAACTGCACCTTTTAGAAAAAAATATTATGAATTTATATAAAAAATAAACACTGATTATTATAAATAAATAAAGTATCTAACATAATTTATATAATTATTAATTAACCACTTATTTACTTTACTTAACCCAATCTACAATCTAATTTATTAACCCAACCACCCAAGCCCAAAAATTATGAACTAAATGAAATAATCCAAACCAACCCACCAATGACCCATTCGAATTCCAAATTCCGCTAAAAAAAACACGCCCAACGACTACAGTCTACAGCGACTCACGACCGGTCGATCTTTTTGGCCGGAAAATGATTACTAATCAACATTTAAAACTAGGGCTTAAATGTTTGAAAATTTTGGACTATGGTATTGGTTGAACATGATTGTGTATTTTGTTTAAGTGTTTAGTGTTGTTTTATGAACTTATGCTGCGATTTATATATGATAAGAACTATGAGTAAGGAAGTTATCATGCGATTTCTCAAGAGAGAAAGGGTTGAACCACTTTTTTTTTCGTCGGATTCTTCTAATTAAAGAGGAAGCTATGTTTTAGATAAGTTTTTATGTTGTTTTATTTAATGATTAGGAAAAATAGAAGTACGGAGAGCTTGAACTTTGATGTTTTTTGTTGTTACTTTACTTACTTATAATGGGATTTTTATGTTGTTTACAATTTTACTTGAAACTTTGTTTGTTAATGTGACAGGAAGTTAGGAAATAGGGTTTGAGTGTTTGAAAATGGAAATTGACCCAATCCGACCTGATCTGATCTGACCCGCTCTGAAACTTTGTTTGTTTATGTTTACTAGTTTTACATGACCCTACCTAATCCGGCCAGCTATGAACCGAATTTTTTTTATATAGCTAGGGCCTAAAATCTTTAAAAAAAATTCGCACACCTAGGAAAAAATTTCTGGGTCCGCCAAATGGTAGAGCCTTTTGTCTCTTGGAGAAAATGTCAGAGTTCAAATTCTGGCTTAAGGTGTAATTTAGTATTTACTGGTGTAGTTTAGAAGTACGAGTATCATACCCTTTGCCATTAAAAAAAAAGGTAAAACATTTTTGTCCCTAAGGGGATAACTTAGGCTAGACGGTATGGGGGGTCGTCCCCCTCCGTCCTCGGTCCAGCGCGAGCCAACACCATCCCGCCCCCCTCCGGCTTCGTCCTTGGCGTCCTCTTCTGGACGTTGGGGACGCTCACAAGAAGACAAAATGTTTACTCCTCTCCCTCTCACACACACCTATACATATAATATATACACACACATTTAAGGTCCATCCTTCCATTTCTATACCTCCATCCTCTTTGTCTCATCTCCATGCCCATCCTACGTGGTGCTTACGTGGCGGACCATCCTCTAAGGGAGGATCATTACCATACCGTGTAGCCTTAGTGGTAAAGTGGTTTATATCCCAACCAACTGATTATGAGTTTAAATTCTGCAAAAGGAAAGGTGGTGATTTTAGCTATTAAAAAATGTAAATGGTTTCACTTGTACGCTTTCAAATGCCTTGATTATACCAATCATTAATGAAAGGAAAAGATCAAGATCATATTTCATGGAGCCTCATGAAATCCCAGTCAAATCTTAAAATAACTAACATAATGAATGCTCCTCAAATATAGTGCCTGGCAAAGTATCTTGGATTTAGATACGCTACAACTCAAAAGTTCTTGCATGTGAGCTCCTGAATATGACTGCTGGAAACTAGTAGTTACCATAAGAACTTCATTATCCTTCCAGATATAAAGTACAATAATTTTCATTTTATATGTTCTTAAACTAATTTTAATATTCCCACTTGATGAGAAAAGCGATCTAAGAGATGATTGAGAATCCTATTATGAGTTTAACAAGAGATACAACTAGACAATGTTAATACAAGTTTGGTGATGGATAGTTTGTAATTGAAACCCTTAATATAAGTGATTGATTATCTTTGATTTGTATCCTTGATCGCAAATATGATAACGATTAACACTCCCCTCAAATTGATAGTAGAGTAATCTTTGAGATACCTTGCCAATACAGTTGTGAAACACTCTCCCGCATATACACCACTTCGATCAACTAATTTTGTAAGGGTGTACCTATTGGCACACCAATGTGCCTATTGGCACACAAAACCCTAGTTGAATCAGGGTTTACCTACGCTGCGTATAGGTCTATACTCAGCGTATAGGGTTACACCTATACGCTGCGTATAGACCTATACTCAGCGTAGGTAAAGCATGGATCTCAGTGCCTGATCAGCAATCATTGCACAGAAAACAAGGGTTTATATACGCTGCGTATAGCTCTATACGCAGCGTATATAAACCATCTGAACTTTTGGGGTCATTTTGGTGGGTTTGAAGCATCAGTTTTTCACAAGGTTTATATACGCTGCGTATAGAGCTATACGCAGCGTATATAAAGGTCAGAAAATGTCCTTTATACCCTTGTTTTGAGGCTATACGAAGCCAAATACAAGGGTAGTGTCATTTTCGTTTCATACGCTGCGTAGGGATCTATACGCAGCGTATATAAAGCTCCATTTTGTATTTTTTTTGTGTATTCCTTTATTTATAAAAAAAGAAAATTAATTGTGTGTATTTTGGGGTATTTCCATGTTTATTTATAAAAAAACAATATTATTGGTAAATAATACAAATATAAATTATAAAAATTAAAAATAATACAAATATTATGAATTATAAAAAGTAAAAAGAATACAAATATTATGAATTACAAGACCTACAGGGAACCTATACGAGACTTATACTATACACTATACGATACGATATAACACCCGTATTGGCCTATAGGTGTGGTTTAGGTCCCATATTGACCTCGTTTAAGCCTATAAGTGTGATATCGTATCGTATAGGTGTGGTTTAGGTCCCGTATTGATCTCGTATAAGCCTATAAGTGTGATATCGTATCGTATAGGTGTAGTATAGGTCAAGTATTGGCCTCGTATAAGCCTATAAGTGTGATATGGTATCGTATAGCGTAGTATATGTCACGTATTGACCTCGTATATGCCTATAAGTTTGATATCATATCGTATAACGTAGTATATGTCCAGTATAGGCCTATAGGTGTGGTTTAGGTCCCGTATAGGCCTATATCCATATACAAGACCTATAGGAAACCTATACGAGACTTATACTACACTATACGATACGATACGATACGATACTATACGATACGATATAACACCCGTATAGGCCTATAGGTGTGGTTTAGGTCCCGTATAGGCCTATATGCATATACAAAGTCCTATAGGAAACCTATACGAGACCTATACTACACTATACGATACGATACTATACGGTACGATATAACACCCGTGTAGGCCTATAAGTGTGGTTAAGATCTTGTATCTGCCTATTGGCCTATACGAGACCTATACTATAGTATCGTATCGTATTACATCGTATCGTATCGTATATCGTACACGAGACATATACCACACCTATAGGCCTACACATGACCTAAACCACACCTATAGGCCTATACGGGACCTAAACCACACCTATAGGCCTATAAGGGACCTATACTACATCTATAGGCTTATACGAGTGTTGTATGGCCTATACGGGACCTATACTACATCTATAGGCTTATACGAGGACATATAAGATGCCTATACAGGACCTATACTACACCTATAGGCCTATACGGGACATATACTACGCTATACGATACGATATTACACTTATAGGCTTATACGAGGTCAATACGTGACATATACTACGCTATACGATACGATATCACACTTATAGACTTATACGAGATCAATAGATGACATATACTACGCTATACGATACGATATCACAGTTATAGGCTTATACGAGGCCGATACGTGACCTATACTACACCTATACGATTCGATATAACTTTTTTTTTATAAAATTTACTAAAACCAATAATGTATAAATGTTTATAAAAAACCTTTATATACGATGCGTATAGGTCTATACACAGCGTATATAAAGGGTCAAAAAGACCATTTACCCCTTATTTGGGGCAATACGAAGCCAAATGCAGAGGTAAAATTGCCTTTTTGACCCTTTATATACGCTGCATATGGGTCTATACGCAACGTATATTGGGAAAGACCATTTTACCCCTGCATTTGGGGCTATACACAGCCATATGCAAGGGTAAAATTGTCTTTTTGACCCTCTATATAACCTGCGTATAGGCCTATACGCAGCGTATATAAAGGGTGAATTTAAAAAAAATTAAGTATCGTATCGTATAGTATAAGTCTCATATAATCCTCGTATAAGTCTCATATAGGTCTTGTATCTGCCTATAGGCCTATACGGGACCTATACTATAGTGTCGTATCGTATCGTATTGCATCGTATCGTATCGTATAGTGTATAGTATAAGTCTCGTATAAGCTGTGTATAAGTCTCATATAGGTCATGTATATGCCTATAGGCCTACACGGGACCTAAACCACACCAATAGGCCTATACGGGACCTAAGCCACACCTATAGGCCTATACGGGTGTTATATCGTATCGTATAGTATAGTATCGTGTTGCATCATATTGCATCGTATCGTATAATGTATAGTACAAGTCTCATATAGGTTCCATGTAGACCTTGTATATGCCTATAGGCCTACACGGGACCTAAACCACACCTATAGGCCTATAAGGGGCCTATACTACATCTATAGGCTTATACGAGTGTTGTATGGTATCCTATAGTATCGTATCGTGTTGTGTTGCATTGTATCGTATAGTGTATAGTATAAGTCTCGTATAGGTTCCATGTAGGTCTTGTATATACCTATAGGCCTACACCGGACCTAAACCACACCTATAGGCCTATAAGGGACCTATACTACATCTATAGGCTTATACGAGTGTTGTATGGTATCCTATAGTATCGTATCGTGTTGCATCGTATCGAATAGTGTATAGTATAAGTCTCGTATAGGTTCCAGGTAGGCCTTTTATATGCCTATAGGCCTACACGGGACCTAAACCACACCTATAGGCCTATAAGGGACCTATGCTACATTTATAGGCAGGCTTATACGGGCGTTATATCGTATCGTATAGTATCGTATCGTATCGTATAGTGTAGTATATTCGAACCGTATATACGTTTTTCAAAAAAATTTAACGTTATATAATATTATTTGTATAACATTAACGATTATATATTTTAAGCGATTTAACGTTGGAACCGGGTGAGAATTTATACCACAAACACATCAAAATAGCAAAAAAAGATGGGTTATATACGCTGAGTATAGCTCTATACGCAGCGTATATAAACCCTTGTTTTCTGTGCAATGATTGCTGATAAGGCTCTGAAATCCATTGTTTATATACGCAGCGTAGGTAAACCCTAAGTGTGTAGATAGCCAACCAAGGTGTGCAGATAGTTTGGCCCTTTTGTAACTGTATTATAGGGTTATATTTCCTTCATTGAGTTTCTCTTTTGTAAAATGTCATTCCACCTTTATAACTTTTGGTTGGCAACTAAATTATATAGAACAACTTAAATGTTTCATACGGTTTTCTTATCATCGAAGCTGAACTTCTATGTTAGCAATACATTTAAATTTGGCTTCAACACTTGATAGTCTTATGCTTTTAATTTTTGTTTTTACTTATCCATGATACTATGTTCCCTTCTACAAATGTACAATACCCTAATGTGGATCTTGGGCGAGCTTTTTATTTTCTAGCCTAGTCATCATTTGTGTATGCCCACACATCAAAATGTCCATTTTGATTTTTGAACAATTAGAATACCCTAATTTTTAGTATCTTACTATGTGTGTGGTTGCGTTCATGAGATCCATGCTAGGGTTGTAAAAAAACTAGTTTAAAATTCCTACTACATATTGATAAATGTCTGGTCTTGTATGTGTCAAGTGTTGATCAGTTTTGTTTAATCATAATAGAAAACATGAAAACATACCCGTGATTTCAGACAGGCCAGCAGAGAATCCAGTAAGAGATGCAACCATCGAGTTCGACATGCTTGTCAAGATGATATGGTTCCTCCTTAGGGTGTAATCTAAAGATGGTGATGAAAACCGAATAGGGTGTTCGGTTTGGGAGAAAGAGGTTGATTGATATTATTGAGTAATTAGGTTGTCTAACCTTTTAACCTCTGCATTAGTCTCCTTATATATGCACCCAAGAGTAAACCTAATTAGTTAATAAGGGTAATATGGTCCATCAACAATTATCAACTAATTATTTAATAGGCTGTTATATATTTTGATCTATATAATATAAATGATTATAATGGCTACTAGATTAAATACAACACCATAATATATTTAATCTTACATTCTTCCACTTAGCCGAGTAATCATTTACTATGAGTATTAGATAAGCTTGATCAGGAGTTAACACTCATTTTAGCTCTAAACCAAGAAGTGTAGCAGAGAAATATAGTCGTTAAATCATTATGCGACTCAGGACCCCCATTAGTCATACTATAGCCTCAATTTAAAACCTAATCATTATGATCAAAATACCCATAAGCCCTTTGTTTGATTTGTAATTTTATTTGTCTATATGCCATTATACCGGTTGAATATATTCTTAGAGACATACAAAATCAAACTGAGGAAATTTCATTAATTAAAAACATAAGCTAGTACAATATGCTAAATAAGGTCTTTAGTAAATCCCATATTCCGAACATGTTCTTCGTAAACTTTAGGTAGGAGACCTTTAGTCATGGGATCCGCAAGAATATCTTTAGTACTAATATACTCAATACAAAGATTATTTTCCTCAACTCGTTCACGTACGAACAGATATTTTGTATCGAGATATAAACCAGCTCCAGTCGAACTATTACTGTTCGAGAAACTAACGGCAGCTGAGTTGTCACAGTAAAGCTTCAATGGTCTAGAAACGGAATTAACGATTTTGAGTCCAGTGATCAGATTTCTAAGCAACGTTCCATGACAGGTTGCATTATAAACAACAATGTACTCTGCCATCATTATGGAAGTTGTGGTTAACTGTTGTTTATGACTCTTCCATGAAATGTGTCCGCCTGCTAACATAAAGATATAGCCCAAAGTGGATTTCTTATCATCTTTGCATTTTGCAAAGTTAGAATCATAATAGCCTACCACTTCTAAATGATCAGTTCTTCTATAAGTCAGTTTATAGTCTTTCGTCCCTTGCAGATATCGAAGTACTTTCTTAGCTGCTTCCTAGTGATCTAGGCTAGGATTAGTCTGATAACGGCCTAGCGTTCCTGCAATATAAGCGATATCTGGGTGAGTACAGACTTGAGCATACATCAGGCTCCCGACTACTGACGCGTAAGGTATCTGGCTCATTTGCTCCTTTTCAACCTCTGTTGTCGGACACTGAAATGAACCGAAATAATCTCTCTTAACTACTGGAGCGACTGAGGGTTTGCACTGTTGCATGTTGTAACGTGTAAGAACGCGATCTATGTAAGCCTTTTGAGACAATCCTAAGATCCCTTTGTGTCTATCCCGGTGAATTTCGATGCCAATGACGTAAGAAGCATCTCCGAGATCCTTCATGTCGAAGTTATGCGAGAGTAACCACTTCGACTCATGCAACATGTCTAAACTATTACTTGCCAATAGTAAAGTTGCTCCCAGTCATCTTGAGGTAGGTGCATTGATCCACTTGATTCTTTACAAAACCTTGTTTCTTCATGACTTCATCAAACTTGAGTTACCATTGACATGATGCTTGTTTTAACCCGTAAATGGATTTCTTCAATTTATAGACTAGATGCTCCTGACCTTAAGGTTGTTTCATGTAAACATCTTTGTCTAACTCTCCGTTAAGGAAAGCGGTTTTAACGTCCATCTGATGCAGCTCTAAATCAAAATGAGCTACTAGGGCCATAACAATCCTTAATGAATCTTTACGAGAGACAGAGGAAAACGTCTCTTGATAATCAATTCCCTCTTTCCGAGTGTAGCCCTTTGCAACCAATCTCGCTTTGTAGCATTCAACGTTCCCATTCAGATCCAGTTTTGTTTTGAGTACCCATTTACATCCTATGGGTTTGACACCATTGGGTAATTCTACCAAATCCCAAACGTCATTTTTCTTCATAGATTCAAGCTCATCCATCATTGCTTTATTCCATTAAGAAGGCTGATCACTGCTAATGGCTTCATTATAAGAGATAGGATCATTGAGCTTTCCGAGATCCATTTCAATCAGGTAGGTAACATAATCATCCCAATTAGTAGGCCTTCTGGGCCTAGATGACCTCCTGAGTTAATTATCGGGTTCAGCGTTGTCTTGGTTTTGAGCGTTTGGTGCGCCTTCGTTATGAGGTATAATGGGTTCTGATTGTGGAGGTAAATTTGGAGTTGGTGCATTAGCTTAAGGTGCAGTTGTTGCATTGGGTACAAGAGGAGTAAACGGAGTAATAGTAAGCGACGAGTCTCTCCCCCCGCGTCTTATACTTCCTGCAATTCTTCGTAAGGTTTAGTACTGCTCCCACTGACCTTGAAATCCTCCAGGAAAGCAGCACGCTTGGTTTCAACATTACGGGTGACATGGGAAGGACAATAGAAACGATAACCCTTTGAGTGATCAGGATACCCGATAAAGAAACCGGTAACTGTTTTAGGGTTAAGTTTCCTTAGGAAGGGATTATAAAGTTTTGCTTCAGCAATGCAGCCCCATACTTTCATATATTTAAGACTCGGTTTCCTTCCTGTCCAAAGTTCATAAGGAGTTTTAGGAACAGACTTAGAACGAACTTTATTGAGTATATGAACAACTGCTTTTAACGCTTCAGTCCAGAGGAATAATGGTAAATTGGTGTTGGCTAACATACTGTGCACCATGTTCATAAGGGTACGGTTTCTTCGTTCAGTGACACCGTTCTGCTGAGGTGTACCAGGCATGGTATATTGGTTCACAATCCCCTGGCTCTTACAAAACTCATAAAATGGACCAGGAGCTTGACACACATCAATATGTCTTCCATAATATTCACCGCCTCGATCTGATCTCACAACTTTAATCTAACGATCTAATTGCTTTTCAACTTCAGCTTTATAATCTTTAAAAGTTGTAAGAGATTCAGACTTTTCCTTAATAAGATACAAGTACATGTAACGAGAATAATCATCAATGTAAGTGATAAATGAAGTATGTCCAGTTAGGCCAGCGATTTGGTAGCGACCAGTAATGTCAGTGTGAATGAGTTCTAAAAAATTAGAGCTCCTAGTGGTACCTTTCTTACGCTAATATTGTACCTTTAAGACATTTGAAACATGTTCCAAAATCAGTGAAACCGAGAGAAGGTAAGACTTCATCCCTTACGAGAAGATTTAATCGTTCTCTTGACATGTGGCCTAAACGTTGATGCCACAACATGGATGTAGTCTCGAAGTCTCGTTTCTCTTTCATCTTTGTGAGTGATTCATTAATGTTATATGACAACAAAGATTTGGAAAAGTCATCATCTAGTTCTAATCTATAGAGACCACCATCCAGAATGCTAGTACCAAAAACAACGGAATCATAGAGGATAGAGAGTTTGCGATGACCATGGGAAACAACAAAACCGTATGTCTAACTTTGGTCCTGATACAAGGTTCCGAGTTACCTTCGGAACATATAAGGTATCATAAAGTTTAATGCATAAACCAGTTTTCATAAATAATTGTAATGTTCCTATGGCCTTCACTTCTAATTCTCGATCATCCCCAACCTTAAGTGTTCTTTGGTTTCTTCCCAGCTTCCGGATTGAAAGGAATCCCTGAGTAGAGTTGGTTACATGAACCATAGAACCAGAATCAAACCACCAAGAATTAGCAGGAACATTTAAATTATAGGACTAAATTATCATGAAAAAATCGTTACCTTTCTTAGCCAGCCACTCCTTAAAGTCAGGGCATTCCTTCTGCATATGTCTTGTCTTTTTACAGAACTTGCAGTGGATTTTGCCTAAGGAGTTCTTAGAGCTGGAAGGTGCACTTGTATTAGGATTGGGCCTTTGGACCTTGGAAACATCCCTTCTTGGATAATTGTTCTTCCTTTTCTTAGAGTTGGAGGTGGTGAAGTTTGCAACATCAGTAGTGCGATCCATCTTCATACGCTCTTCCTCCATACGCACATAGCGATCAGCTCACTAATCGTCCATTTGTCCTTCTGAGTGTTGTAATCGATCTTGAATGCTTCATAGGATGAAGGAAGCGAAGTAATGATGAAGTGAACAAGAAAAACATCACTGATTTCCATGTCTAGCCCCTTCAGCTTATTGGCCATGTCATTCATCATCATGATGTGTTCACGAATACCGCTCCTCCCATCATACTTAGTTGTTACCAACTTGAGGATTAGAGTACTAGTGTGTTCTTTAGATGTCCCCTTGAATTGCGCCTCCACAGAAGCCAAGTAGGTTTTAGCGTCATCAGAATCAGGAATGGCTCCTCTGATTGCATTGTTTAAACATGAGAGACATGCGGTTACTCCTAGTCCACTTTTCGTGAGTTATCTGCTCGGCAGCAGTACTTTGAGGAGTAAATCTGCTGGCTTATTATCCTTTAAGGAATAGTTGAAGTCCAGTAATGCAAGAGTAAGCATGAGAGAGTCCTTCCATGCAGCAAAGTTATCACCAGTCAAGGGTGGAATCCCCAATTGGGTGTCGTGATTGTGGAAATAAGATGAGCGAATTATGATACTAATCAAGAAGTCCTAATGTGATCTAAGGGCATGTTATACTAAGGCAGGCATAAATGATGACCATTTTAATTATGAAGCTGTGATATTGTCTATTACTAACATCAAAATAATAGACTTAGTTAAAATTCTACTTAAACAAAGACAAATCAGCTTTGGCCAGAAGTGTAATCACTTAAGCATGTGTGCAAAGTGATCGTGACAAACCAGCTTTGGCCAGAGATGAGACAATCACTTTAGTTATGCACTTGATAAGTATGCTATATGATGTGATTAAAATACAACATATAAATTATGTCAAATACAACATAAAAGCAACCCTTTTTTAATACTAATGTTGGGAAAAGCTCGTGTTTTCGTTCCTTTTATATTTTCAGTGAAAAAAGAGCTTAAATTTGCAAAAGGAGCAAAAAGACAACAAAATCCAAAATAAATGTAAAGAAGGAGGAATTGCCGCAGCTCACCAAGCCCCGATTGACATCCAAACCTCAAAATAACAAGAACAGAAGGCTGACACGGGGCCGTGTCCACCTGACATGGGCCGTGTCCAAAGATGGATACTGGGCAAAAGAAAAAGACAACTGCAAAAGAAAAAAATGGCAGCCAACATGGGGCCGTGCTAGGCCAACACGGGGCGTGGTCAACTCAAAGATTTGCAGAATCTGCGATAGTACAACAAGTACTTTGGCCACGGGCCGTGCCGTTGACACACGAGGCCGTGTTAGTACAACATCTGACAAGCAGTTAATGAGGAAGAGAGAGAGATGGGCACAGGGCCGTGCCAGGCGGGCACGGGCCGTGCTGAAGCTTCTGTTTACAGCTATAAAGAGAAGTGTGTGGTTCCACTTCAACTCATCCCTTGGCAAACCACTTCTCTCTCACTTGCCACCATCCCACCACCACTACAACACCATCATCCACCACCATCATCCATTTTTCCATCTTTAGAGTGTGTGTGTAGTCTTGGGATCCAAGATTGATTGTAAGAATCTTTGTCAAACAAAGGCCATGCTTGGCTAAATTCTTACATCACTTGGTGAAGACTTTTCTTTTATGTATTTCTTTTATGATTTCCAATCTTTGGCTACTTTTTAATTGGGTATGTATTAATGACGTTAATAATTAGTTTTTTTATATTGAAGGCGAATTTATTCAAATACTCTTCATATGTTTGTTTACTCTACATGTTCATGTCTTTACAGTCTATATAAAGCATGTTAATTAACCCGAAAGGGAGATTAGAAGGGTGGTTTGGGTAATTCTATGTCTCGTTCAGTGTATAGATCCTGCGAGAACCTGGTTCAAGCCTAGTAACACTCACGAGTCAGAGCGGGCATTACCCACCATGGGAGAGGTGCAAAAAGCTTGAATCCCTTATTCTTAAACTACTATTAAAACTTTAAATCAACCCTGCAAGGACTGTATCCCTGCTGACTTAGACCAACGAGTTGAGGGTGATTGCCCCCTTTTACGAGGGGTCCACCACATTTTGCATTAATAACTTGCTTAATTATCTTTCAATATTCCGACCTAGTGGGATTGTATCCTTGGTGACTCAAACCACTAGGTTGAGGGTAACGTCGCCTCCAAAAGAGGGGCCTATTACTATAATTAAGATAATCTCTTAAAATGCCTAAAGTGCAGAAATCATCAAAAGAGTACATCAAAGATAAGTTGGATCCAAGTGATTCTTACTGGTCTATCATTTTTATTTTATTTTTATTTTCTGTTTTTATCTTCTTATTAGTTTAAAAATCTTTTCTAACGATAAGTCGGTACTAAAAGCTCTTGTGTCCTTGGACGACCTCGGTATCTTGCCATCACTATACTACGTCCGCGATGGGTATACTTGCCCTAGCGTGTGTGTAGAGTGATAGTAGAATATCGTGTTTTATAAATTTAAAACTTGAAATCGGCGAGTAAAAAGAGCTAAAAATAACTAAAATATATATATACACCCGCACGCACGTCACTATACATGAATGAATTAAATCAGCTTTGGCCAGATATTAAGACATTCACGTTTGTAAAGCATACTCAACATAGCTTTTATAATACTTGAACAATAAATAGATGTATCAAATCAGCTTTGGCCAGAAGTGATACGTCAGAAGCTCATTCAAGTTAAGCTATTTTGGTTTTGTGAAAAGTTATCTGATTATGATTAATTAAGTATTTACAAAACCAAGTATTTAATAGCAAACCACCTACTAGCTCGGATCGAACTCAGTTATGAAATCTCAACTTAACTTGAGATTTCGAGTGAGATCTCGAGTAAGGTTTAGAGTAAGATTTCGACTCATTATGAGTACCTTTATGATTTCGAGTGGCCATTTAATGTCAAAATCGTAATGAGATTTCGAGTCCCTAATGCCAGTCGAAACCTCTCTCGAAATCTTGAGGTTTCGAGTGATGAAAGACTAATGCCTTAATGAGATTTCGAGTTCATTATGAGGTTTCGAGTCGCAACAACCTGATTGCGAGTCGAAATCCCAGTCGAAATCAAACAATAGTCTTTCTCAGTTGCAACAACTTGATTGCAAGTCGAAATCTTAGTCGCAATCTCAGTTGTCCTCGAATTTTAGTGAGATTTCGAGTAGGAATCTCATTCGGAATCTCAGTCGAAACCATCTAATCTCGAAACTTATTCTACAAGTATTGAAATCTACTTATCAATAGCTGTTAATAGAGATAAGATTGAAAATTCGAATTTTTAGGGATTGTGAGATAGAATTTCCTGTTTTAGTGCTGATCTAATTTTATCAAAATATTTCGAAAATATAATCTGATTATCAATTAACAGTTTTCGAAGAAACTTAGAAGATAAAATTGGATCAAAACAGGAAAAACACTCAATAATCCTAATTACATTCCAAAACATAAAGGGATTTTCGAATTTTCCTAAGAACACATGATGAACCTAAAATTAAAACCATAATTTCTGGAACCTGAAACCTGAATTTTTAAGGTTTTATACAGATTTTGGACATAAAATGTAACCCATTTGATTTCGAGATAATGATTAAACATCTTTTTTTTTTTTTTTCCGAAAACAGTGATTTCGGGACATGACTCGAAACCGGCTGTGATTTTATTAAGTTTTCAAAAATTCTGTTTTCCAGATTTCAATCCCAGAATTAATGGATACAAAAATAGAACTGATTTATCAACATATGCTCTGATACCACATGTTGTTCAGTTCTGTTTAAACATAATGGAAAACATGAAAACATACCCGTGATTACAGACAGGCCAGCATAGAATCTAGTAAGAGATGCAGCTATCGAGTTCGACATGCTTGTCAAGATGATCTAGTTCCTCCTTAGGGTGCAATCTAATGATGGTGATGAAAACCTAATAGGGTGTTCGGTTTGGGAGAAAAAGGTCGATTGATGTTATTAAGTAATTAGGTTGCCTAACCTTTTAACCTCTATATTAGTCTCCTTATATATGCACCCAAGAGGAAACCTAATTAGTTAATAAGGGTAATATGGTCCATCAACAATTACCAACTAATTACTTAATAGATTGTTTAATATTTTGATCTATATAATGTAAATGATTATAATGGTTACTAGATTAAATACAACACCATAATATATTTAATCTTACATCAATTATATTATTTTCCTAAGTAACCTTGGATATCATTCTCTATGTTAGATATGTCTCACCACTAATGTGAAGTTCATGATTTATCATCATGGGGTTTCTACTGGTTTGTAATTCGTAAGTTGTTTCAGTTAGTTGATCCAGAATGTACTTTCTTTGTGAGATAAAGATTCCCTTGGTAGAGCGTTTTACCTCAATTCTAAGGAAATTCTTTAAACCTCCATTGTCTTTCTTCTCTATTTTTAAAAATTATACTGAATTCAATCTTTAAAAATCAATTAAATAGAGAGAGATCGTAACTTTCATTAAAATTCAAATAATAAGTACTGATATATCTATATAATATAATAAATGAAAATGATTTGGGACACCCACCTTTTTGATCGAATCTAATATAAATTACAAGATCTCAATTATTGAGATCATAAACTCAATTCTTCATCGACACAACTCCGCTTCTCTCTCTCTAACCTAACTAAATTCTTCCTTTTTTCTTGATCTACTTGAACAATCTCACGAAATCGAAGTAAGTTTGTTGATCCATTATATTATATGTGAATGTTTTCGATTATGTAGCCTTTATCAAACATTGATTTTCATTATATTAACATTATTGCTCTTCTTTTATCTTTTTAGGTTCGAGCACTAAGCAGTAGATTCGTGTTGTTTATATATTATATAGATTCGAAATTATTGATGTTTGATTTTTGTTTTCTTTTGTTATTTAAATCAATACCATCGAATCCTTCGTCACTTTTTTTCTTCTACAATCACAGTCATAGGTATGTTGTTTGCGTTTGATTTTACGTGTTCTTCCTTAATCTAAGTTATTAATGTCTTTGTTTTTATTTTTTTTTGTTGAAACTCTAAATTGAATGTAACAATCTTACGGCCATTCTACAATCGAAAAAACAAGTTTATTCAATGTTGTTAAAGTTTGTTATGTTTTATCAGTTTAATTGTTTTGTTTTAAATCCTATATTTAGTTGTAGATTTTTAAGTATCGGTTTTCTTCAGTTTATCTTTTAACTCGGTGTTTGTATATATTTTATCTATATTTGTTTCTTTCAATGTCCAGTTTTTTTTGTTTGCCAAGATGCATTCATTCATCTATTATTATAATAATAACAATGTATATTTTTTAGATTGTTAAATTTTTCATTCATGGTTGCTTGCATTCATGTATTTTTAGAATACTTACAATATTTATATTTTAGATCTTTCAAATTTGCATCCATGGTTATTAAAGATTAGTTTAAGTTTTAATTATATATACAATTTTGCATTTTTGCATTTTTTAGTTTTATTAGATTTTTAATATATGTTTTGCAATGCAATAAATTTGTAGTATATTTTTGCTAAATGATATGCAATTCTATTAAAGCGTTTTTGTATTTCAATTATTGCTTTTTTTAAAGTGTGAAAATAGTTTCAATTAGAGATTCTACACTATATGCAATTTATTGACACTTCAATTACATTTTTCATGATTTGTATTAGTATTGTTAATAATTGATTATTATTATTATTATGATTATTATTATTATTATTATTATTATTATTATTATTATTATTATTATTATATAATGCATCTTTATAATTGTGATGACAAATTTTCTGTAAATATGAATTCAAAGAAGATAAATCCCAAATTCTTTAAATTTATCGATTATCCATAATCATTCTAATTGCTTTGTTACATTATTTTTTTTATGTTGACTTTTATTAAAATTAATGATTCTTATAATATGTATAACCTAACAGTTTAGTATGTTCTTAAATAGTTTGTTAACTATATGTAAATAAATAGATTTTCTAACTAATGAGATGTTTTAGGTTTTAGATTTTCAATGATTTTTTTTTCAATTTTCTTATGTTATGTTTAGATAGATCCAAAAATATTTGAAATTTTATAAACCGGATATTGTTAGTTCTACATGTTTAATGATTTATATTGAGTAATGTTAATAATTCTTTTTTGACTATATTTAACGTATTGTCTAAATAATTACCATATTTAGATATGTATATTTTTAAAATTTTAAAATTTAAAATATGTTTATTTATGACCGATTTCTAAATCAATTTCAATCATTTTTTAATTTGTAATTATCGTCTATTAACTTTATAATTTAACAGCCTTATAACTTAAAGTTATTTTATTTGTTTATTGTCCAATATAAAAGATTTTATTGTGGTGGTAATATAATTATGCAGCAAATTAATACCAATCAAGTTAGTATTTTAGTGTAAATTTATTTTAAAGCATAGATGTTATATTATATGAAAGTCATTTTTATTGAATATTTGGTTATTTATATTTTTAAAATTTCGAATTTGAAATATGTTTATAATAGTCAGATATCTAAATGAATTTCAATTATTCTTGAATTTGTAATTGTCATTTATTAAATTTCTAAAAGATTTTTTTATTGTGGTAATATAATAATGGAGCAAATTAAGATCATCAAGTTATTATTTTACTAACTTTTATTTTTGAAGCATACATGTTATATTATCTAAAAATCATTATTATTAAATATTCAATTATGTGTATTTTTTAAATTTGAAATGTGTTTATTTATGATAGATTTCTAAATTAATTTCGATCATTCTAATTAGCAACATTATTTGAAATGTGTTTTAAATTAATTATCATTTATTAACATTATAATTAGCAACATTAAGACCAATCAAGTTATTATTTTACAAATTTTTAATTTTTAAACATATATTTTATATTATATGAAACTCATTTCTATTGAATATTCAGTTATGTATATTTTTGAAATTTTGAAACACATTAATTTGGGTTATCTGTTTATTGGTGATATTTTCTTTTAATATTATTTATAAAAATATGTAAATACATTTATGCTTATAGTCAAACCTAACATTTATAATGTTTCGTGTTTATAGTAAATAGATATAACTTAATTTTGTTTAAAATAAGGCATAAATAATTAGTTAAACAATAATGAATTTCCAAAATAAACAAAAATTACTTCTTAATAAAATTACAAATTTAAAAATATTAATTATTTACCAATGATTTCCAAATTTAATTAAAATTTTATTTCTAGAAAATACATATATTTTTTCAACGAATTATACCTAATATAATAACACTATTTAATCTATTTCTTAAACTGTATTACTTAATATATAATGGACTTCAGAACATTTTTTTACATATTGATTGAGGAGAACATAACCATTTATAAGTTTATTTTATAATACAAATTGTTTGTTTATGCTATATATTTTTCTTTAAGTACATTTTATGGAGTCGTTACTATGTAAATAAACATTGTTTAATACATGTTTTTAACAAATTTTTTCAGTTAAGTTAAAATTTATCTGAACTACAACTCTTAATTCAAAACAATTATAAAACAATATAACGTTTGAAAACATGTTTTTAATTTTATTTAGTGACATATTTAGATTAATATACATTAATTTTTGTTGCCCAGGAAATTCAGGTAGTCTTTTTATTTTACATTTGTTGTATACATAATTTAAATGGTCCAACCCCATGAAGTTCACGGGAAATGTGGAGAGTTCAAATGAGAAGAAATTCTTTATAAGAAGAAAAAAGAAGAAATTTCAACCAATAGAAATGCTCCATTAGACTTCATTTAATATTTGTACTTAATGTAACTATAAGGGTATATTGGTAAACTTACATACATCATTAATTGGTAGTTTCATCTTTAATAACTAACTATATTAAATTTGTAACTTATTTTTAAGATATATATTTTTCTCAAAAAATAAAAATGAAAATTCATTTATAGTGTAGGATAAATACGAGGCGTGTAGGATAAATTACGAGTCGTGTAGGATAAATTTCAATATGTGTAGGATAAATTTCGAAATGTGTAGGATAACTTTTGATGTGTGTAGGCAAATTTTTTTAGTGTGGAGGATGATAGTCTTAATGACTAATTAATTAGTCAAACATAATAATAAATGAGATGAAGAAAAACTATTTAGTGTTTTACCATTGTACCCTTTTGTTGTTTTTATTCTTAATAAAATTTTCTTCTCAAATGAACCTTCCCCCACGGGAAATAACTAGTACATATATATGTATAAATATATAAAATTAAAATGGGAGGGTTCAAAGAGACTAAAAGGGAGGGACAAAATATGGAAAAGATAAGCCGAATCATATATTTCAAATTCTAATGTAAGTTGTGCCCAACTTATGAAGTAGAGTTGTATTGCCAATCCTTTCATAAGAAGATCCAAAATTTGCATATTGGTATCAAATATGGGGTGGAGTTCCTCTACAAAGTTTGTTTGTTTTTTTTTTTCTAAAAAGTGTAAGAAGTGATCATGGTCACTAGATTAGGTAATTGATGGATGAGATTAAATGAGTGGTAAATTTGTAATATCTGTTTTAATTAAATTGATTGATTTATTGGATTAAGGGTGTAAAAGTAATTTTGTGTGCCTTAAATTTAGGAATCACATGTAACTCACATGCAACTTCCCACCGTCTTTTTAAAATGTCAATAACTTTTTTTATACATAATTTGTTTTTAAAACTACTTATACCATAATAACGAGCGTTTTTTTATCTTTAATATAAGTACTATATTGTTATATATCGACAAAATTATGATTCAAATAATTCAGACACTAGTGTGTTTTATATAGTATCTGCGTGTTTTATATTGTGTATTTTGTGTACATTGAATCAGAGACACACACTGGTGTGTTTTATATTTGTGTATTTAAGAGACTATTGTGTTTTATATTGTGCATTTCAGACACTATTGTGTTTTATGTGTGAGAGGTTTGTTTAATTGTGAAAACTAATATAACACAACGTGAAGAAATCAGAAACTGATAAAGCACAACGTCAAGAAATAATGAATGTGTTTTACTTTTTGAAATATATGAGGGGTGCGTTTAATTGTGAAAATTGATATAACACGACACGAAGAAACCGTAAACTAATAAAACACAATGTCAAGAAATGATGAATTTGTTTTATGTTTCAAACTTCAGATGAATTAATCATGGATACGAAGGATGTAATTGCCGATTTTGAATAATTAATAGACTTATAGTTTCCATAAAAATAGTATTTTTATTGTTATGATATAAAATCTTCCATAAATAATATAACTATTCAATTACCTTAATGCCCTTTAGTAAATAACACTAGATACCACATGTTACAAGGAGATTGCCTCCTACACTTTGTAGGAAAAGTAGGCTTTGTAGCCAACTCCTACTCTCAAATATCTATAGGCTGGATTTTATTAAAATCAACTCTCTCCAAACCAAAATAACAATATATTTCAACATGTTCCGTCCGTTCTTTAAAATTCGGATTATTAGTGATGTGGCGAGCATGCAACTTGATGATCGCAGAACAAAGAAGTGTATTCGGTCAATGAAATATCCAACCCTTTCAAATGACATCGAACGCATAAAATTTTACTTACCATGGAAGCCATGCTTTTATAGATGAACGGGGAACAACATATTGCTTGTTTGTTTCCAAAAAATTGGCGCTCCACCAAGAAGATGTAAATAACCTTTTCAAGACATTCTCGTCTACGAAAATCCTAGTCTATCAGAGTCACAATAGGTTGTAAGATTGAAATCACCCTTTTCTGGAAATTCAATACCTTGTCCCGACGAAGCTTTGAGATACCTCAAAATTCTATGTGAAGCACCCAAGTGTATTTGTCTGGGATTGGCAACAAATCAACTCAATACATTTATAGAATAGGCTTTGTCCACACAATTTTCTTGGCAAAAAAATAAGTCTCCGCACTATGTGAAGGTGCCTACTCGCATCAACTTCTTGCTAATTTTTTCCATTGTCTAGTTTATGATTCTGCTCAAGGGAAACGAACCCGTTCTACATCCCTATAGTCCATGATATTCAAGTAAGTCTTTGTTGGCTTAATACTAAGCCTTTTTGCGGTGCGTGCTACTTCGATGCCAAGAAAATACTTCAACTTGCCAAGATCCTTGATGCTAAACCTTATGTCTAACTCGTTCTTTAAGTCTTGAATCTTGGTAGGGTTGTTATTTACCACGACCACATCATCAGCGTATATTAGAGCTACCAAAAAATCTTTGCCTTGTCTTTGGATGAAAGGGAGTGACCAACTTCGGATTCATTGAAGCTCACATCGAGCAAGGCACCGGTGAACTTTTGGTTCCAATTTCTCAACGCCTGCTTCAAACCATAGAGGGATTTACTTAGCTTGCATACTCTTGTTCCTACTTCCTTAGCAAAACCTTGAGAAATCTTTATGTACACTTCCTCCTACAAATCTCCATGCAAAATATCATTATTTACATTGAATTGATGTATAGCTGAATCACATTTTACCGCTATCTCCAAAAGAGTTTGAATGGTAACTAACATCACCATCGTAGCAAAAATATCATGATAGTCTATAGACGGATTTTTCTTAGCTTGAGGAATCTTCATGCACACCTCCTCCTACATATCTCATTGAAAAAGAGCATCATTTACGTCATATTACCTAATCACGTTTTATCGCTATCACCAAAAGATTTCAAACGGTAACTAACTTCCTCATTTGATTTGTACTTCACTTTGTACACCCATTTGAAAACAACGACACATTTTCCTTCGAGGAGTTTTTGAGAGTCCACATACCATTTTTTTCACGGGCACATATTTCTTTCTTCATATCATCCTTCCAGCCATCATCTTTTACATCATGATGGAAATATCTTGGCTCAACATTTGAATCGATGGAAACTAAAAAGATTTGTGTGAACTAGAAATTCTTTTACATGTAAAGAAAATGGTCAAAGGATATAGAGAAAAAAATTACGTTTTGATTGGATGTTTTAGTCCATGGTGTTTTGTCTATGTTGTTTTACTTGTATAGTGATTCAAGGCGTGGTGTTTTACAGTAAAACATCATGAACGTATATAACACACCATAACATTGCAAATACCATTGAATTCAGCAAACTACTTGCACTAAAACACCATAAACGTATATAAGGCACCATAATATTGCAAATACCATTGAATTTAACAAACTACTTACAGTAAAACACCATGAATGTACATAAGACACCATAATATTGCAAATACCATTGAATTCAGCAAACTACCATTTTCTTATGCGAAAACACCATGAAACTAACATAAAACACCATAGAAAGCAAGACACTATACAAGTATACAAAGACACCATTCCATTAGCAATTAAAAAATATCATTATATTCAACGAGCTAACTTTTTCCTTTTACAAGACACCATTATCTGTTTTGAATTCCTGAAATTAGACACCATAGAAAACAAGATTGAAAGATTGAATATAAATGGTATTTGCAATATTATGGTGTCTTATATACGTTCATTGTGTTTTACTGTAAAACACAACGCCTTGAATCACTATACAATTAAAAAAAACATAGACAAAACACCATGGACCAAAACATCCGATCAAAACGTAATTTTTTTCTCTATATAAGTATAGCACGATGGAACTCATATTAAAAATAAAAAAACACTCGTTATTATGGTGTAATTTTTTTTTTCAAAAAAACTACGTATAAAAAGTTATTGACGTTTAAAAAAGACGGGGGGCTTGCATGTGCATCACATGTGGGCTTTTGAATTTTATCTTTAATTAGGTTTTTTATTAAATTACTTAATTGCCCTTATCCTAATAAATTAAATAATCACATGTGTCCTCATCATATGCTTTCTTATCATTCTCACAAATTTCATCTTTTTTACACGATCCTAAACCGCTCTAATTAATCACTTTTGATTACACATGTTAGTTTTTCCTTTATACTTGTTACATTTTAAATAAATGAGTTGGGTCACATATAATATCTTATGATTGTACAATTAAAATTGGATTTACTTTACGTTTGGATTCAATCGCAATGCTTATATAGGTTAAATTAAATTCAATCGGATATATCGAAAAACACTTTATCATATGCTTAACGCATTACATAAATCTTTGACTAATTTATTAGATATTTATGATCTACCCGCACCACAACTCACGTGGATATTATTACAAGTTATTTTACTGACTAAATTATTATATAATAAACATCAAAGGGTGTCGTCTATTATTTGCAATTTCAAATGATTAGAATAAAATTTGGGAAGCTTATACCAAGTGGGAAATTTGATGTAAGCTGTGAACAAATGTGAAATCGTAAGAAGTAAAGTCTCAACGTAGTTCTTGACAGATAATTTTGCAAGGCTCACAGGAATTCAAAAGTTGGTTTCTTTATGTAGTGTCAACATATAGATATAAATAACTATGACCCAACCCATGTGAAGTTATAGTCTTACGACTGTTCTAGAAATCAAACTACACTTTTAATAATTGATTATAATTTTCTAGAAAATAGAGACTATATGAAAATAGAGGATTAGAGGTTGGCATGTGGAGGACTTGTACATTAATTGGATCATACGTATCCACAATTGATAAGCAGTTTAATAGTAAGAAACCTTTGGTTTCATAAAAAGCTTTTAATACTAAATTATCTCGTCTACACAAGGTTCAATACATCTCAGTTTTTGCATGGTTTAACGTGACTAAACATAATAGCTTAATAGCTTATTTTATTCAAAAAGGTGGGCTTTAGAAACAATAAATTATAGATTGGTGTAAAATTGTAACTTAAGGTGATTGTTTTGCTACATCGTTTTGGGTTGGGCGTTGTTTTTTAATTGAAGTAAACTTTTCAAAAAAAAAAAAAAAAATTGGTCAAAGTTAGAAATTGCCCATGCCTATTTTCCATATGATCTAGCTCGTCAAAACCTTCCCCAGTGCTGGTCACAGACCTTGTAACTCATATTATAGCCCAGGTTATGCATGTGTGTAGTTTGGGTCTTTTTTAACTTATTTCCATGTACTAATTGAAATAAGAGTTTTCTAACTCCTGAATTAGCTCCTTTTTTTTAAACGAAAACTTTATTAGAAACGGCAAAGCAAGCCCGAAAACCGAGCCCTCAAACAACCAACACGACACAACTACATAATTACAAATTTACACCAATCCGACCATAAAACAGAAGAAAAACTTAGACCTATACGTGAACCAAATAAAACCCAAAGATCTCACATTGCTAAAGATCTCTTCCACTTGGACCGAGGTAGCCGAAAACACAGCCTTATTCCTTGCCTGCCAAAGACACCAACACGTAACCCGGACAACACCTTGACAAGCCACTTTTTCCGCTGCCCCAACTCTGCTATAATTTTGTATCTCCAGAAGATCCTTGAACGAGAAGGAAAAAATATTCTGAATACGGCACCACTTGTTAATCTTTTGCCAGAGGATAGTGGCTATCCCACATGAAATGAACAGGTGCTCCACTAAATCGTCAACCCATTTGCATAGCGGACATAACCCATCACCAACCAAAATACCTCTTTTAAAAAGAGCATTCGCAGTAGGAATTCTGTTCATATCAACTAGAAACATTTCTATAAAATGATCAATAATGTTCCTTTCTTGTTGTCTCACTATAAAACTTGATGATGCTTCTCTTCCCTTGTCTTTTAGGAGGGTCAGTCGTTATCTTTCAAACAGATTGAGTGGCTTATAATCCAGTGCTTCTAGCTACACCTTGCTGAAAACAGTGTATTCAACGTGATTGCTAGTCAATTTGGGAGAGTGGTTCATGCCTCTCAATTATTGGCAGAAGATGGTGATCTGTCGATCAATTGTGTAAGAATCCTGGTAGGAGAAGGTGAAACAATAAATAAGTATGGTACTCTGAAATGGAAGGATAAACAATCCAGGGTTTGGTTTATGGAGGAATCAGGTGACTGGGTGCCAGATTGCGTAGTTGATGGTAATTAGCCAAAATCAGTACACGAAGATGTGACAACCTGAGATTTCAAGGTCTTTCCTCTATGCATCACTTGTTTTACAATCTTGTTTCCACAGTTTATTTTACGTTGTATCATGTGCACGATATTTGATTGACTGTAATATTGTTACGTTTGAATGTTGTTTGAAAACTTAAGAGTTAGTCATAACATGTTCATGTTAATCCTGTATTCCACAACACATTCGACGAAGGATCACTTTCGATGAAGGATCACTCTTCGTCATATGTGGCCTCGACGAAGAATGAAGCTTCGTCGCACAGAGGCATTCTTCGCCGAAATGGGCTTCGGCCCAGGAAGGTTCGACGGCTCAAATGATTCCAATTGTATAAACCCTCTCGTAACCATAAACACGTGAACCCTAAAAACTCTTTCTTCCTCTCCTTGCTGTGCAACGGCAATCGTGAGTCTCGAAGCCTTCATCTCTATCGGATTAATCCCCTTGGTATTACGGTTAGTATCTATCATCGTTAACCGCTAAGATTCTAATGTTGTGATCTTTTGTGAGATTAGGGTTCTGTTAATAGGATTGTAAACTTAGAACTTGCATGATGAGAATTTGATGATTTGTATATGCTCAGATTCATGATGTGGCTTGATAATCCTGTTAGATGAACCTGTATTATGATAATCTAGTAGTCTGATTTTGTGTGGTCATTGGATATTTGGGATCAATGAGTGTTTACAATTTAATGATCAATGATTCTTTAGAATGACTTGATGATGAACAACAATTAACGACATTTGAATAACCGTTGTTTGATCCTAAAATCGTGCCAAAAGTTTAGTAACTGTTGTTATGAATTAAATGAGAACTGTAACTGCCTGAGGAGGCAACCACGAAGAAGCTCCCCCACGAAGAATAGGATTCGACGAAGAGTAGGGGACTTCGTCGGAGGTTTCATGACGAACCTTATGGTTGTTCGCCAAACTCATTAGCGACGAAGAATAGACCTTCGTCACATTGACTTCCGACGAAGAATAGGACTTCGCCATAATCAATTTCGGCGAAGAATGATTCTTCGCCGTAAGGACTCTTCGTCGTGCACTTGAACAGTAACAGTAACAGATTGAAATGTATGTGGTGATGGATACTTATGTTTATGGATTACTGATGTTACATGATGACCATGCTAACTGAGAATGAGAAATCTGACTTGACTTGTGTAAGTGGAACACTCCTCTGTTATTTATTGTTAGGTGACAAGCACCTGAGATGTGGACTTGCTTGAGAATTGGGTATATGCTACATGTTAACAGTGATTTTTGTGTGAATAGCAAACCTGTCTGTTATGTGTATTACGTGACTTGGTTGTCTATGAGACTAATTTTGATTGGTAACCACGGTAGGGTTTGGGTTGACCAACTTGGACGGGTTACTTAACATACCGAGCAAATCAAAGGTGAGTTCATTCCTCTTGAGCATGCGTCCCGGTGGGTGGGACAATCATTGGGTATTCCTGAGAGGAATAAGTCATTTGGGTAAAAACTTGGATGTTGGATAATACACTCAATTCCTATCACCATTAAGTCCCATCTTGTTTGTTACCTGAGAGGTAACGGGGTATTAGTTGATAGCGCTATTTAGGTTTGGCACCCTCACCCCGTACCTGAGAGGATGGGTGTGAACTAATGACCCAGTCATGACCAATGCTTAGATAGGGGCATTGGGGAAGGGCAAAAATAAGCTGGAGCCATCTTGTATTGTACTCGAGTTATTATCAACATTACTATCAATGAACTGAACTAAACACTTGGTAACCAACGTTTTCGTAAAACTATGAACTCACAAGCGTTGTCTGATACACTTGTTACATGCTCGCAGGTCGTTAGGTTCTGTGGACAAAGAACTTGCTATCTAGATGGCTGGAGTGGTCATGGGTCGTACTGCTTGGATATACAAGACTTGTTTACTGATTTCTCATACATTGGTTTTTGAAACATTTGAACAGTGTTTTACTATTACTTCCGCTGAACATGTTAAACTTGAATTGCGTTTATGATTGTTTTATCCTTATAAATGGAAACTTTGTTTTATAACTTGATGTTAGTTCAATGTGATTGGTGGCTAGATCCTGGTATGTCACACGCCTAGCGGGGTCACCGCATGAGGTATTTTTGGGGGTGTGATAGTTTGGTATCAGAGCCACTGGTTATAGTGAACTAGGTTTTAAAACGTTTTTATAAAACCAGACTATAACTGAACAGTTCAGAAAATCGACCATGACACTCAGCTCCAGATTGCAAGGTTCGTCTCTCGTTTATTTATTGCATAACATATCTAGTGTACGCTTACGTATGATGTTGCATGTGATTGCATACTTAGCACTACAGACTGAATTCATGTGTTACTTGCCTATGTTATGTAGATGATAGGGTCACAATGTGACATCCTTCTAGACTTTCATGATCCATGTTTTGTGATGTCTTTTGTCTCGTTACTTGAATTTGAGGAACCTTTTAACATGAGTTGGAAGGAGCTGTGATGAACATGCGAATTGCATTGTTATTATGGGTGCACACATAATAATAATGTGGGGTGCATGTGAGTCCCAGTGATGCTTAACGAGTGTGAAAGGGGTTCCGCTCTGTTGTCTGATGTAAACTTAGTAGTCTGTAGAAGTCATCGTGAGGTTTGACTCCTACCTTATCTCGACTCTTAACCTTTTCCTTTTCTTATATAGAATCATGAGCGGACGAGGCCATGGGCGTGGTCACATTGTGATGACTCAGGCCGAGTTGACAAACTTGATTAACACACGTGTGGCTGAGGGTTTGGCAGCCTATCAAGCTGGTACGATATGTGCCAAATACTCTTTGTTCTTGTGTCGCGTACTCAACTCTTACCCATGTGTTGTATTTTCTTTCGTCCTTAGGTCAGCAAGCAAATCAGAATCAAAACAATCCACCTGCTTGCACGTTTAAGATGTTCATGGATTGTAAGCCACAGACGTTCAGTGGGACTGAAGGAGCTATGGGGCTACTACTTTGGTTTGAGAAGGCGGAATCGGTGTTCGCGATGTGTAACTGTCCTGCTGGGGACATAGTGAAGTATGCTACTGGCACACTCAAGGATGGTGCCCTGTCTTGGTGGAAGGCCCAAGTTCAGATGCTGGGAATTGAAATGGCGAACGCGACTACTTGGGACGATTTTAAGGAGCTGATGCGTGAAGAGTACTGTCCTCGTAATGAACTACAGAAACTGGAGAACGAGTATTATGATATGAAAATGGTGGGGTCTGAGATTGAGGCATATATGAAACGGTCTCATGAGTTAGCTAATATATGCCCGAACTTATCATGACCTCCACATCGAAGAATTGAGTTGTACATCAAGGGATTAGCCTCGCAGGTTAAGGGCTTGGTTACTATAGCGAACCTCAACAACTTACCTCAGATCATCCGCTTAGCTCACAAGATCACAGATCAGGAGGTGGAGCGTGGCTCGATACCACCGCGTGTTTCTACTACCGCCACTACTTCTGCAGCTACTACTCCAGCCCCTGATAGGAAACATAATGGAATGAAGTGGACAAGGTGTCCAATCCGAATCAGTCACAGAAGAAACCAGACAACAGTATCAACCGCAGCTTTAGCCAGTCATCTTCTGTGAATCAGAATCCGAGCAATAATTCGAATCAGGGCTCATACGCAGGGAAGCAGACTAAGTGTAACAAGTGTAACTTCCATCGTCGCGGGCCGTGCACCCGGGTATGTCACAGGTTCAACAAGGTGGGCCATATGGCTAGAGACTACAGGGTCTCACTCCCAAGGTAGCAACAGCAGCCACAGCAACAGGAGAGGCAGCAGCCTCAGCAGAATCAGGGAAATCGTAAGGGGTGTTTTCAGTGTGGTGACGAGGGTCATTTCAGGCGAGATTGCCCTCAACTGAATCAGAATGCTGGTAATAACAATAATAACACTGGGAACAACAACAACGGGAACAATGGAGGGAATGGTGCGCGTGGAAGAGTGTTTACTATTGGTGCTGGGGAGGCTAGGAATGACAGAAACGTGGTGACCAGTATGTTTCCTGTGAACAATCTATTTGCTTCTGTTTTATTCGACTCTGGTGCCGATTGGAGTTATGTGTCTTTGGAGTTCAGTCGTCAGTTAGGGTTCACTCCTACACCTCTTGTAAATAAGCACGTAGTAGAATTAGCTGATGGTAAATCGATTGAAGCTTCACATGTTCTTTTTGGCTGTAAACTCGACCTTATGGGTCAAGTGTTCGACATTGACCTACTCCCCGTTACTCTTGGAAGTTTTGGTGTGGTCGTTGGCATGGATTGGTTGTCTAAGCAACAAGCAGAAATTCTCTGTAAAGAGAAAATCGTGCGTATCCCTCTCCCCAGTGGAGAATCTTTGTCAGTTCAAGGTCATCGTAGTGGTGCAATGGTTGGCATCATCTCAGCCATGAAAGCCCAGAAGTGTCTACGAAAGGGCTACCCTGCTATTTTAGCTCTTTTTTCTGATACTCAATCTGAGGAAAGGAAGATTGAAGACCTTCCGGTTGTTCGCGAGTTTACTGATGTGTTTCCTGAAGAGCTCCCTGGTTCACCCCCACACCGTCAGGTGGAATTTCAGATTGACCTCACACCAGGAGCAGCCCCGATTGCTCGTGCTCCTTATCGACTTGCACCAGGAGAGTTGCAAGAGCTGTCAAATCAACTCCAAGAACCGTTGGATATTGGTTTTATCCGACCCAGTTCTTCGCCTTGGGGAGCCCCAGTTCTGTTTGTGAAGAAGAAAGACGGGTCCTTTCGTATGTGTATAGATTACCGTGAACTCAACAAGGTGACAGTCAAGAACCGTTATCCTTTACCACGTATCGACGATCTATTTGACCAGTTGCAAGGGTCAAGTTTCTACTCGAAGATCGACTTAAGATCGGGTTATCATCAGGTGAGAGTCTGAGAGGAGGATGTCCCTAAGACAACTTTTAGAATGCGGTATGGCCATTATGAGTTTCTGGTTATGCCATTCGGGTTGAAAAATGCATCGGCGGTCTTCATGGACATTATGAATCGCGTGTGCAAACCGTATCTCGACGATTTCATCATTGTGTTTATCGATGACATCTTGATCTACTCTACGAGCAAGGAGGACCATGAGTGACACTTGCGTCTTATTTCGGAACTCCTGAGGAAGGAGCAAATCTACGCGAAATTCTCTAAGTGTGACTTCTGGATTCGAGAGGTGCACTTCCTCGGCCACATTGTTAACGAAATGGGGATACATGTGGATCCTGCAAAGAATGATGCTATCAGAAATTGGGTGGCACCGAAGAATCCTTCGGAGGTGCGACAATTCCTAGGTCTCGCTAGGTACTGTCGCAGATTTATTAAAGACTTCTCGAAGATCGCTCAAACTCTTACCTCGTTGACACAGAAAGGCGTGGTATATTCTTGGGGAACGAAGCAGGAAGATGCTTTCCAGCTCTTGAAACAAAAAATCTGTAGTGCACCAATCTTGACTTTACCTGAGGGTACCGAATATTTCGTAGTGTATTGTGATGCTTTTATTCAGGGTCTCGGTTGTGTGCTAATGCAACGCGAGAAGGTGATAGCTTACGCTTCTCGACAGTTGAAGGTTCATGAGAAGAATTACACGACTCACGACTTAGAGTTGGGGGGCCATGGTTTTCGCGTTGAAAATCTGGAGGCATTACCTGTACGGTACCAAATGCACTATCTACACCGATCACAGGAGCCTCCAACATATTTTTTACCAGAAGGAATTGAATATGCGATAGCGTCGCTGGGTAGAACTCTTAAACGACTACGACTGTGCAATCAAGTATCACCCAGGTAAAGCTAACATGGTAGCTGATGCCCTTAGTCGAAAGGAAACGAAACCCAAACGTGTGCGAGCCTTACAGCTCACTATCCACTCTAACTTACCTGATCAGATCCGTTCTGCTCAGACCGAAGCATTGAAGGAAGAAAACCTGGAAGCTGAGTATTTGCGGGGCATGGAGAAACAACTCGTGGAAAGGTCAGATGGCATCTATTATTTTATGGAACGGATATGGGTTCCTTTGTTTGGAAATCTTAGGGAACTTGTGATGGACGAAGCGCACAAGTTTCGATACTCTGTTCACCCAGGTTCAGATAAGATGTATCAGGACCTCAAAGTTTTGTATTGGTGGCCGAAGATGAAAGCTCAAATTGCGACGTATGTGAGTAAATGCTTGACTTGTACGAAAGTCAAGGTGGAATACCAGAAACCGTCTGGTTTGCTTCAACAACCAGAAATACCCATGTGGAAATGGGAGCAGATTGCTATGGATTTCGTCACTGGGTTGCCAAGAACTCAAAACGAAAACGATACCATTTGGGTGATCGTTGATCGTCTCACGAAATCTACACACTTCCTTGCGATCAAGGAAACTGATAAGTTCTCTCAACTTGCTATTGTTTATATAAAGTAGGTGGTTTCTAGGCACGGGGTGCCAACCTCTATTATCTCTTATCGTGATCCGCATTTCATATCTGATTTGTGGCAATCAATGCATAAATCGTTCGGCTCACGCCTCGACATGAGCACTGCTTATCACCCACGGACGGATGGTCAAAGTGAACGAACTATCCAAACAGTTGAAGACATGCTGCGAGCATGTGTGATCGATTTTGGTAAAGGGTGGGAGAAACACTTACTGTTGATAGAGTTCTCTTACAACAACACTTACCACACTAGTATTCAGGCAACTCTGTTCGAAGCATTGTATGGGCGGAAGTGTCGTTCTCCTCTTTGTTGGGCTGAGGTGGGTGACAGCCAGATCACAGGCCCGGAACTTGTTCTTGAAACTTCGGAAAAGATTGTTTGGATCAGATATCGTATGCCGGCAGCACGTGACCGATAGAAAAGCTATGCTGACAAGTGTAGGAAACCCTTGGAGTTCGCTGTAGGCTATCATGTTATGTTGAAAGTCTCACCCTGGAAGGGGGTGGTACGTTTTGGGAAGCGCGGCAAGCTTAATCCACGCTATGTTGGTGTAACAACCCTCATTAAAAGTCCTATTTAATTTATTATCTTATCCAATAGGAAACCCTAATTGAGACACCCAAGTGATTCTACGCAAACCCTATAAATTTCAGAATAATCAGAATCAGGATCAGGGCCCCTAAAACTCAGGGGGGGTATTTCCTACTCAACGATTATCCTTATAAGTTGTTATAAAAATCGAATTTATTCATTTCGTCGACTCAGCAGGGCTAGTCCCACACGGGGCAACTCTATAAATAAAACGTGTCCCTTACGGACCGTAAGGGAAGAGTCTTACGGTCCGTAAGCTAGACCAAATTCGTGTATAAATAGCAGCGTCTGGGACTTGATTTCTGGTTTCATTACGACGTTCAAATTCGATCTGTACGTCGAGTTATAGTCGAAACAGTCACAAAATCACTAATTAGTAGGGGGTGCTGCTACGATACAGGGTAATAACTCGATCGCTATTACGATTCATTTTCCGATCGATCAATGTACTCAATGGATGTTTAAGTGCTGCCCACATTAGGGTGATGCTTTGTCATTAATCGTTAATTCGATGGATGTTTAAGCATAGCACTTTGTCATTCGTTGTGAGGGTTGATCTCGTGAGTTATCGTAATTGCTGTATTAAGTTACCTACCTAGTTCGTGTGCACTAGGTTACAAGGCTAAATCAATAGGCTAAGCTCTGCCTGTATAAATCTGCAATATATCAAGGCTTATTTGTAGACTAAACTTTGCCGTGTGAATCTGCATGATTATAATGTGAGTCATTCTCTTTTTATCAACTTACTTTCAAAATCATGTTTATTTTCAAAAGTTATAATTACAGTGATTAAGTTTATGTAATCACCAAGTTACAGCCAGTATGTTGGGTTTTGTATACATTACTTGATAATCTTCACCATTGGGGCAGCCAAGGGTGATATGACCATAATCACAGACTCCATTGGACGAATGGGCCAATGGGTCGAGTGAAAAAGTACTGTGGGTAGTTGGTTGCTATCAGAAACATTGTAATCTTCCTTAATACTGTAAATTATAACAAATGTGTCGTTTTAATAAATAGAATGATTCACTCAGTATTTTCCGCTGACAAAACCTTTTTAAAACGCGTTTCAGGTAATTACAGTAGATTGGAGTAAAAGATGGATACGGCACTGAAAGGCATCAAGAAGTGGCTTATTTTATTAATTAAACCAAATTAAGAAATATTGTTTTATGTAATCAAATTTATCTTTATTAAAGCTACCATTGTAAAATACGGGTTTATCCCATCTATTTAAATCCGGTGTTTTCTAAACTCTAATATTTTTCCTAACACACGGTCCTGATGAAATTTCCGCTGCAACGTTTTCAAAATAATCACCGGTACCACTGGGCTGTTCACGACTCCCGATTCCGTCCAGGGTGGGTCGGGGGCCGTGACAGAAGGTGGTATCAGAGCCACTGCTTGAAGCCAATAAGTGTTGTAATAATAATACCTAAGTTTATATAAAAGAGTTAGGAGATTGCTGTTAACTGGTAGCACACATGATAGCATTTAGACTTGAACTTAAGAAAAGATGCCTTAGTATTAGCTTCAAGATAAGCTAAGTACTTATGTGAATAAATTATGATGTGTTTTGATATACCATAAGAATGGTAATTAGAATATTGCAAGATATGATAAATAAGCAAGAATTAATAAGTAATTATTGCTTATTGATATTACTTGGTCTAGAATAAGATATGTTATGGGAATACAAGTTTCCTTGATTCTGGATAAAAGCCCTAATAAAAGAGGCACTTTTGAAAAGATACTATTTATGGGAAATAGAAAAATTTCTCCGACAAGACTGGGTATGATGTAGCAGACTCTCCAGTTTGTCCGAATATACTGAGGTTACCGCTCCGGCGCGAATCGGATAAGACGGGATATATAATATGTCAAACAAGTGACAAGATTTCCCCAAATAAGTATCATGACCTGATATCTGACTTGTTTTTGGAAATATAAATCTGTTAAATACATTGACCTGATAGATAGTATGTTTATTTCAGCATGTGAAATATGTGATTATATAGATATGTATATCTATAAGAAATTCCAAAAAGTCAAATAGGAATAAAGCACAAGCATATGTGTCTAGATTTCTTTATTAGGAATCTCTTTTTCAAACATTATTTCGTTTGATCATCTGCCTTGTAACTCGAGCAATAATAATAACTATAGAAACCCATTAAGTTGGGATACCATCAAAAGTGTAAAAATTTCCAAATGCGTTACCATAAATTATTAACGCAAGTAAGAAGCATGTAAAGTCGTGTTAGTGCACAAAGAAAACACATGAAAATTAAACGTTCACAGACATTAAAGTATATCACACACGATTTTCAAGGCAAGACCTTTGGAAAATATAAATTAGGCACGATGACACCAATGTTAATTCCGTCAGTAGAAGAACGACTAATCAAAAAGAAGCACTTTACCACATAATCCTACAAAATGAATATCGCTGAAGTACGTTGTAACAAGATTTCACAACCATCGCTGCACAGTCTAATCAGAGTCATAATTATTATCACTGCAAAAGAAGTTACATACTTTTGCAAAGTTCCTATTTCATTTTATTCACATTCCCTGGTAATGTCACTTAATAACAGTTATTACACGAAATTCCAGATAAAAGTTCTTATATTTCTTTCGTTGAAATTCTGACTTTTGCATATAATAAATTAACTTTCGTGTTTTTACTTCCCCTAATAGTCATCATACCATGAGGATTCTTTCATAATAGCGAATATTGATCTATTTTATTTCTTGGTAAATTCCCACGTTACACATGCATTGTTTATTATGCATTTGGTTCATTTGAATTATAAAAGGCCACTGGAGGGCTTCATTCCGATTTGTTATTTTATCCAAACTCAAATATCATTCCGTTTTTTTTTTGGTACTGTAAACCGCATTTTTGCAAAACGATAACTCTTTGATATCGAGCCAATGAATTTCTTGAAAAACTCAATTTTCTTTGGCATACATAATTTCTGTTGCAACCATGTTCGAATTTTTTTATTTAAACTCGTTTTGTTTAAATCAAGTTTAATTATTTAAATTTGCTCGCAGTACGAATCAATTCAAAGTCCCTTATGATAAATCGAAGCCATCATATTCAAAATAATCCCAACAATCACTTCATTTCTCTTGAAACATAACATGCTTAATTGGTCTTTGACTTCATTGAATCGTTTATTTGAGTACGATCACCTTGTGATGACGTTTTCACAAAATCTGAAGATTGCTCTAAATATCGGATTTGAGTATTTGTTTATTTATATTGAATCCGCTTTGTTGATTTATTCTATAAAAGCAATCTTAAAACAATTGTGTGCTAAGATAATAATATACAAAGTTATGTCATATTTTTGTATATCTCTTAATGGTTCTTACAGCATTAATCGAGCCTTTCGTGATAAATTTGATTGATTATATATACATAAGTAATTACCTAAATTACAATATAGTATTACTATATTTAAAATTCTTGTTAAACCATTGAGGTGAATAATTTATATTTTTATAAAAGTATGAATAAGATATACTCTCATTTAAATTTATGTTTAACTTATTTATTTTATTATTAGTAATAAATTAAAAACAGAAGTGTTAATATTATTTTTAAGTACTAAGGTTATTATCAGGGGCAGATATTGAATAGCCTAGCCTTAGTTAGGCATGGACTGGCCACCTATGCTCAAACAAAGCAGCACTAACCAATATCCAACCATGATAATGACTAGTTAATATATATAAATTAAGTTATCATAATTAAATTAGTAAATTTTAATTATATGTAGAAATATTTTATATATACTTTGTACTGTAAGGAGAAGACATATTTTCATAAAACAATACAAGAATTAGAGACACAAATAAAATTATCTAAATAACTGTCTAAGTATTCATGAATAAGACATTTATACTTATATTTAATTATTCATCTTGTTTAAATATTCTACAATACTTTTATAAATATATGCATTTTAATATATATTTTACTCAAGCTAATATTTAAATATGCTTGATATTAAAATAAACATTTACTATTTTACTTTTATGATTTAAAATATATTATTTAAAAAAAAATATATATATATATATATAATCAAATAGAATCGACCTATTAAGTGCTATATATTTACAAAATATTTTACAAATACTTTTGTACAATAAATATTTTTACACCTTTATTTACAACTTTTATTTAACGTTATAAATAATAAGCGATTTCTTTTACAAAATAATAATATTAAAATATTTGTAAAGAAATAACTTCAATGCAGTATCTTATAATATATATTACATAGTAAATATAAGTTGTTTTACATAGTATAGTAAAATACTAAAATAATATTTATTTAAAAGTAGTGACCATTTACATATAGTAAAAATGTGTAACAAATAATATATATTACATAGTATTTATATTTGATACGTAAGATATGATTCAGATAGGAACACCAATAATATATATTATATTTGCTTTACAAAATATAATATAATGGTTGGTCATGCCAAAACAACTTGTGCTTTTTATATTTCGATCTCTAGGATATAGTATGAAAACTATGGTCACTAATAATGTACTATTACATTGTTTCGCAATTAAAAATAACTTGGAATTCTAAACAATGATACACTAACTCTATTGTCTTTTGATGTATCTTTGCAATTCACTCTTCTCAACACTTTGATTTTGTCATATCATAAATATTTGACAAATTATTTTTCATATTTTTATTTTATTTTGAACCTGTCAATTCTAAGTTTTCCTCAGTTACCAATCAAAGTAAGTTTTCTCTTTTTGACAAAGAATTTTATTAAATTCTAAAAGTCAATCACATTCATTCTAAATATCTATTGATTATATATCTTTTGGCTTGAACCAAGTCACTTTGGAAATTTATATCATTTCATCTCATTCATTTGTCATCGATTTCTTGAACTAATTCAGTTGAACCATTGAATCCTACTTATGATACAACTCGTATTCACAAAATTCGATATTTTAAATCTGTGTCATCTACCCTAATATTATTTTTATTAACTAAAATGTGACATAAGTCTAAAAGAAATATCATAACCCAAATACACTTGGGAGCTGGAATCTGAGATGAATAAAAAGTATCCTCAATTATTCCAGTAAATCTCGAGGACGAGATTTTTATTAAGGTCGGGAGAATGTAACAACCCTCATTAAAAGTCCTATTTATTTTATTATCTTATCCAATAGGAAACCCTAATTGAGACACCCAAGTGATTCTACGCAAACCCTATAAATTTCAGAATAATCAGAATCAGGATCAGGGCCCCTAAAACTCAGGGGGGGGGGGTATTTCCCACTCCACGATTATCCTTATAAGTTGTTATAAAAATCGAATTTATTCATTTCGTCGACTCAGCAGGCCTAGTCCCACACGGGGCAACTCTATAAATAAAACGTGTCCCTTACGGACCGTAAGGGAAGAGTCTTACGGTCCGTAAGCTAGACCAAATTCGTGTATAAATAGCAGCGTCTGGGACTTGATTTCTGGTTTCATTACGACGTTCAAATTCGATCTGTACGTCGAGTTATAGTCGAAACAGTCACAAAATCACTAATTAGTAGGGGGTGCTGCTACGATACAGGGTAATAACTCGATCGCTATTACGATTCATTTTCCGATCGATCAATGTACTCAATGGATGTTTAAGTGTTGCCCACATTAGGGTGATGCTTTGTCATTAATCGTTAATTCGATGGATGTTTAAGCATAGCACTTTGTCATTCGTTGTGAGGGTTGATCTCGTGAGTTATCGTAATTGCTGTATTAAGTTACCTACCTAGTTCGTGTGCACTAGGTTACAAGGCTAAATCAATAGGCTAAGCTCTGCCTGTATAAATCTGCAATATATCAAGGCTTATTTGTAGACTAAACTTTGCCGTGTGAATCTGCATGATTATAATGTGAGTCATTCTCTTTTTATCAAATTACTTTCAAAATCATGTTTATTTTCAAAAGTTATAATTACAGTGATTAAGTTTATGTAATCACCAAGTTACAGCCGGTATGTTGGGTTTTGTATACATTACTTGATAATCTTCACCATTGGGGCAGCCAAGGGGTGATATGACCATAATCACAGACTCCATTGGACGAATGGGCCAATGGGTCGAGTGACAAAGTACTGTGGGTAGTTGGTTGATATCAGAAACATTGTAATCTTCCTTAATATTATAAATTATAACAAATGTGTCGTTTTAATAAATAGAATGATTCACTCAGTATTTTCCGCTGACAAAACCTTTTTAAAACGCGTTTCAGGTAATTACAGTAGATTGGAGTAAAAGATGGATACGGTACTGAAAGGCATCAAGAAGTGGCTTATTTTATTAATTAAACCAAATTAAGAAATATTGTTTTATGTAATCAAATTTATCTTTATTAAAGCTATCATTGTAAAATACGGGTTTATCCCATCTATTTAAATCCGGTGTTTTCTAAACTCTAATATTTTTCCTAACTCACGGTCCTGATGAAATTTCCGCTGCAACGTTTTCAAAATAATCACCGGTACCACTGGGCTGTTCACGACTCCCGATTCCGTCCAGGGTGGGTCGGGGGCCGTGACAGTTGGGCCATTCAAAATCCTGGAGCGAATTGGTAAGGTGGCCTACAAGCTCGAGTTACCTGCTGAGTTGGGTAACATTCACGATGTCTTCCATGTTTCACAGTTAAAGACGTGTTTGTCCGATGAAACACTTGTGGTACCACTCCAAGAACTAAAGATCGATGACAAATTGCAGTTTGTCGAAGAACCCATCGAAATCATGGATCGGGAAGTTAAGGTTTGTAAGCATAGTCGAATTCCAATCGTGAGAGTCCGTTGGAACTCAAGACGTGGACCGAAGTTCATGTGGGAGTGCGAGGATCAGATGAAGCTCAAGTATCCTCATTTATTCCCAACTAACCAATCTAAATGTGATGCAACTGGTGATTTTCAGAGCGAAATTCCCTTTCAAGTTGGGGATGATGTGGCACCTGCGGAAAATCCACAGTCATCCTGATCTAACACCTTGCTGTTTTGGATTACTTATCAAATTTCGGGACGAAATTTCTTTCAAGTTGGGGATGATGTGACAACCTGAGATTTCAAGTCTTTCCTCTACGCATCACTTTTTTTACAATCTTGTTTCCACAGTTTATTTTACGCTGTATCATGTGCACGATATTTGATTGACTGTAATATTGTTACGTTTGAATGTTGTTTGAAAACTTAAGAGTTAGTCATAATATGTTCATGTTAATCCTGTATTCCACAACACATTCGATGAAGGATCACTTTCGACGAAGGATCACTCTTCGTCATATGTGTCCTCGACGAAGAATGGGCCTCGACGAAGAATGAAGCTTCGTCGCACAGAGGCATTCTTCGCCGAAATGGGTTTTGGCCCAGGAAGGTTCAACGGCCCAAATGATTCCAATTGTATAAACCCTCTCGTAACCATAAACACGTGAACCCTAAAAACTCTTTCTTCCTCTCCTTGCTGTGCGACGGCAATCGTGAGTCTCGAAGCCTTCATCTCTATCGGATTAATCCCCTTGGTATTATGGTTAGTATCTATCATCGTTAACCGCTAAGATTCTAATGTTGTGATTTTTTTGTGAGATTAGCGTTCTGTTAATAGGATTGTAAACTTAGAACTTGCATGATGAGAATTTGATGATTTGTATATGTTCAGATTCATGATGTGGCTTGATAATCCTGTTAGATGAACCTATATTATGATAATCTAGTAGTCTGATTTTGTGTGGTCATTGGATGTTTGGGATCAATGATTGTTTACAATTTGATGATCAATAATTGTTTAGAATGACTTGATGATGAACAACAATTAAGGATAGTGGAATAACCGTTGTTTGATCCTAAAATCGTGCCAAAAGTTTAGTAACTGTTGTTATGAATTAAATGAGAACTGTAACTGCTTGAGGAGGCAGTGGCGAAGAAGCTCCCCGACGAAGAATAGGATTCGACGAAGAGTAGGGGACTTCGTCGGAGGCTTCATTACGAACCTTAGGGTTGTTCGCCAAACCCATTAGCGACGAAGAATAGGTCTTCGTCACATTGACTTCCGAAGAAGAATAGGACTTCACCATAATCAATTTCGGTGTAGAATTATGTTTATGGATTAGTGATGTTACATGATGACCATGCTAATTGAGAATGAGAAATCTGACTTGACTTGTGTAAGTGGAACACTCCTCTGTTATTTATTGTTAGGTGACAAGCACATGAGATGTGGACTTGCTTGAGAATTGGGTATATGCTACATGTTAACAGTGATTTTTGTGTGAATAGCAAACCTGTCTGTTATGTGCATTACGTGACTTGGTTGTCTATGAGACTAATTTTGATTGGTAACCACGGTAGGGTTTGGGTTGACCAACTTGGACGGGCAACTTAACATACCGAGCAAATCAAAGGTGAGTTCATTCCTCTTGAGCATGCGTCCCAGTGGGTGGGACAATCATTGGGTATTCCTGAGAGGAATAAGTCATTTGGGTAAAAAATGGGATGTTGGATAATACACTCAATTCCTATCACCATTAAGTCCCATCTTGTTTGTTACCTGAGAGGTAACGGGGTATCAGTTGATAGCGCTATTTAGGTTTGCACCCTCACCCCGTACCTGAGAGGACGGGTGTGAACTAATAACCCAGTCATGACCAATGCTTAGATAGGGGCATTGGGAAGGGAAAAAATAATCTGGAGCCATCTTGTATTGTACTCGAGTTATTATCAACATTACTATCAATGAACTGAACTAAACACTTGGTAACCAACGTTTTATTAAAACTATGAACTCACCAGCGTTGTCTGATACACTTGTTGCATGCTCTTAGGTCGTTAGGTACTGTGGACAAAGAACTTGCTATCTGGATGGCTGGAGTGGTCATACGTCGTACTGCTTGGATATACAAGACTTGTTTACTGATTTCTCATACATTGGTTTTTGAAACATTTGAACAGTGTTTTACTATTTGCTTCTGCTGAACATGTTAAACTTGAATTGCGTTTATGATTGTTTTATCCTTATAAATGGAAACTTTTTTTTTATAACTTGATGTTAGTTCAATGTGATTGGTGGCTAGATCCTGGTACGTCACACGCCTAGCGGGGTCAGCGCATGTGGTATGGGTGTGACAGAAGACGTAGTACAAGAGGAACACGGACAGGTTTAGGCAGAAAACAAGTTCATTCGGGTAAACGAAGAGGTTGGGAGGTGTTCTGATAAGGAAGCTGAAATGCCTAATCAACATGGGGATGAGAGATTGTAATCGTTAGAATTATCAATTGGTGGGTCTTCGAGGCGCACATGTAGATGGATGGCAGCTCCAATGTTTTTTTATCTAATTATGTGGAGAACGGAAAAGGGCTCGTGGAAGGCTCAATTTGAAACATCAGCCCCGAAGGGATAGGGCTAGTGAAAAAGGCAAAAGCATATATCCTGAAGCTGCCCACGAAGCGGGCAAGACATGATCTGGACGATTCATTTGAATTAAATATATTGCTAGGTTTAGTGATTGTTACTCCTGGTCTGGAAGAAAGAGAGATCGACAATGTAGACGAGGAGGTGGGTCCAAGTAGCAGAAAATGATCGACTTAAACTGTCATACCCCGACCGCGTTAAAACAATAAAACCGCGGCGAAAACGTCGGGGAGTGTCATGGCAGAATTATTGTTCACAACCATGGATACAAAAAGAGTTTCGTTTTATTGATTCATTAAGTAATTTACACTGTTTTAACACAAAACAAACAAGTTACATATCGATTAATATTGTTATTATGTCACTAAGGCCTCGTCCAGATCCTATGTGACTCATGCATCCTAGTAATCATCATCAAGCATCAACACCTGAAACATATGTGAAAACAAAGTCAGCAAAGAAATGCTGGCGAGTACATATGTTTTATGAGAGTATCGGAATCATGACTAGTTTACATGTTGCAATACCTTATAAAAAAACCTTGTTTTGAAAAGAGTATAACATTGCAACTTAATTAACCAACTCAAATCAGGCAGGTTATAATTTATAAAACCTCGTAGCCATGATTCTTAACCCAAAAACATTTGTTTTAGTAAACCAAATTGTAAAACATTTCGTATTAACTCGTTTAATAAATCTCGTATGGTTTATATCCTTTCGAAAACATCGTTAAGTGACATTGTTTCAAAATCGTTTACCCAAGTGAACTAAATAACGCCACGGTATGTAATATGTTGAAAACACTTATATATAAGAAGTACCAGCAGCGTATCTACCATGTTTTCACCACATTACCCCCGTCCCGTTATCTAAACACTTAACCAAAAACCAATCGTATATCCAACTCGTTTAATCTTGTATGAATCGTTCCCAAATCGTTAATTCGTTTAAATCGTTTAAATCATCCTCGTTTTAAGTGTGAAAACTATTTATGGTCGCCTCGCTAATAACATTCAAACCTTCGTGACTCGACCACCTCGCTTCTCGCATTAATAAACCACCAAAGGGTAAATTAACATTCAGATTCAGTCATTACCCACCTAACCTACACATAACCATGGGTGCAGTACCTTGAAAACCATCGTTAAAACCTTGAAAACATTTAGCACATATGAATCACCCCAAAACAATTGAAAACAGTAAAATAGGCGAATTATGTACTCACATGGAGTGCAAAGTATCGTCAATCAATAGAACTTCAACAAACTCAAGCAAACCAGAGAAATCAAACAGCACCTAGTAATCGAATCACTAGTCAACAATAGACACCTAAATCGGAAGATCGGATAGGATGAGGTCTTGTAAACCAAATGAGTGTTGGAACTCATGTGATATGATTTAACAAAGCCTACATCCTAAATCGGAACCTAACCTAAGTGCTTTCGACCCGTTGCGACCCATTAAGGTAGCTTACGCTACTTTAACGTGTCGTGCGCGCAAAAGCGCATTCGAGACGTCTAACTAGTCCTATGACAAGTGTCATATGCCTAAACATGTTTAATTATGTTGCATAATCAGTTACATGAAAAAAGTTTATTTTACATATGCTTAATTACCAATTATGCATGAAAAGGGCATTTTGGTCATTTACCTAAGGCATATAAACTACTTATCATACAACTACCTAAACTAGGTGACCATAAGGTATAACCTCGAAAGGTTATTCCCTATGCTACTATGGTCACTAAACATGTTTGGTCGGATCCTAATGATCGACCAAACGGGTCGAGCTCGAAAGTCTAAGCGGGTGTTTAGTCCGCTTGACTTACGACTCTACACAAGCACTAATCTAAAAGTGACGAGCTAAACATGTTAGAACATGTTTAGTTAAGTTAGAAAACAGGTTTTGATATCAAAACAAACGGTTTTGATACCCTAGAGTAGTTTGGTTACAAAATACGCATAAACACGCATTTTATCCGAAACTACGACTCGTCACTACGCCTAGTCAACGTGGTAATCAGTAGGTATAGTCACAAGGGACTATAACCATCGTGATTACGCTCACGTTGCAAAGTTCAACGGAACTTTGTGTTGACCATTGACTGGTCAAAGCTGAAAGTCAAACTTGTTTGACTTTCATGCTTGAAATATAAGAACAAGCAAGAAGAGGACTTACAAAGGGTCCAAGAAGGATGTTTGATCTAAAATAGCTCAGGTATGAAGTGTAAACACCCCAACTTAGAGCTGATTTCAGATCAAGTGTGAGAATGAAGTGAAGTGGGGGGTTGCTATTTATAGTAAGTTAGGAGTTCTAGGATCAATCCAAGTGTTGTGAAGCTCAAATCTTGGCCATACACTTGTTAATCTAAGGTTGGGCAACTAGCAAAACAGGCAAACAAGTCCATAGATTGCAAAAACAATGTCTAAAACCAGTTGCAACAGCTGGAATGGAAGTTTCTGAATTCTGTGGTGCTGGCACAAGCTTACGGACCGTAAGCTATGGTCCATACAGTCCGTAAGGGACCTGCAGACCAGCCACTTTCACTTATTTACAGTTTAGCCCCTGCACCTTGTTTCGTTGCGTATCGGCACTTCTAACACCCGTCAAACCCATTTTCAAGCTCCACGATGATGTTAAAACATAGGGAACATGAAATATGCTTGAAAACATCTCGGGTGTCAGTTCGTTTGGCCGTACGGTTGCGTTGTTCGGTTAATTACGACGGGAGTTGTAACGAACGCAAAAACGATCCAAATTAAGCGACGAATGGAATTTTCTTATGCCAAACACTAAAATAAAATATTTTAATGCTTACATAAATTTTTGGATGTCTAGATATATTCAGAACGTAAGATATGCGCGGAAATGCAAACTTGTGCACTTTTTGACGCTTTTAGTCCCTATTGATCAATAAAGTTTATTTTAGCATACCGAACCCCTCAAAGCCTATTTCTAAGCTATGTAAAGGATATTAAGGGTATATTTAACTTATGATTAAGTTCTGAAATGTTCGTTTCTATACAAATCGGTATAGTTTCGCACTTTGACACAACTAGTCCCTGCGATCAAACAATCTTGATTTCAACACACCAAACCATCCAAAGCTTATTTCTAAGTTATGTGGAGGTTATTTAAGGTATGTTAAGCCTATTTCATTATTCCGGAGTGTTCATTGCGTTAAACTGGTTATATTTACGCTTCGGTGCGTGTATAACCTTCCAGAAAGCGATTTAAAGCTTGAAATCGGAGTCGAATCTAATTGAAAATTCACCAAACACAAATACACACATAATAACATCAAAACACATATAGTAATACCAAAGCACATTGTTTTATTAATAATAAACATTGTTTTACATTGAACATCAATTACAGAACACAGTTGTCACATAAACATTATGGCTTCTTCATACTCCACGTGTCAGTCAGGCTCAAGTGAAGAACATATTGAAGAAAAGTTGAAAATGGGAAGGGGCAAGGAATTTATTTAGTAATGAAGTAGAAGTTACTATTATTCTTGGATCTTTGGTCTGAGGGATGCTTCACAGTTACAACAAGTTGGTTAAAGACACAATCATGGAAGAAGGAATCAATGTGGTTAATCAATGAACTTCTTTTCAAAGGGAGATAAGAAGGTGCCATGGATTCTATTTATCAAAGAAAAATTAGGATTCACTCTGTGGAGCTCCAAGAAACGAAACAAGCTTCAATTTTAAATATGGTAAAATCTCAATTCTAGAGTAATAGAAACTTTGGTATGGAGTCTATTGATTCAGTGGGTCAATCTGGGGGTTTAGTCTGTTTTTTGGGACTCGGATATTTTTGCTTCAAATGGGGTGAAGAATCGAAACTACCTGCTCGTTAAAGGAAAAATCAAAGGCAATGAAGAGGTTTTAAATGTGATGAATGTTGATACTCCTCAAGGGGAAGAGGCCAAAAGGGAGTTATGGGATAGTATAACTAATGAGATAATCGGTCCTCTAGCTTTGGTTAATCGTTGGAGATTTTAATGTTGTTTAGTTTCCTATTTAAAGGAAAATTTCCAAATTCAAACCAGCATGCGCCAGAAATTCAATGATTTCATCTTGAACCCTGGGTTGCTAGAGTACCAAATGAAAGGTAGGTGGTTCACATGTATCCATGACAATGGTAAGAAGCTGAGTACCAGAGACATGGTCCTCGTGTATTTTGTGTTTTTTTAACAAATGGCCAAATGCTTGTATAAAGGCTCTCCACGGGCTGCACTTGGATCATTGGCTGCCGATGCTTACTGTTTGCATTCCTATTTTGGGCCTCACCCATTTAGGTATTACAACTTGTGATTAGATAAGCTTGGGTTTGAAGAGACGATTACCAGGGTTATGGAGTCCTTCTAGTCCACGGGCCCCCAAATTTTGTTTTGTCTAAGAATTTTGCTCATATTCATCATCAATTAAAGAAGTTGTCACACCCTTAAAATCCACATGCGGAGTACCACCGCGAGGCGTATGACATGACTAGGATCCAACCACTAATTATTTTGAACGGTTTAGTTATTATTACAAACAACGGTATAATTAGCGACCAATTTGAATTTTCAAAACATAGTTTAAGTTTGCAGCGGAAGGGAAAAGAGAACATATCGTAATTTAAAACCACAAGTTTATTAATTATGAACTTACAAGCCACGCACTCCAGCCGATTGCAATGTTCGTCTTAAACTGTATCGAGCAACCTACAAAGCATGCAGTAGGGTATCAACATAAAGTTGGCGAGTTCACGAGTTATCCAGTTTTTGTTTTTGAAAACGTAAGTTGTTTAGATAAAACATTTATAATCACGTCATGGGGAGCTACCCCATATGAAAGCTACTAAACTGGCGTTACCGAAACTATTGACGAGAAGATTTTGTGCCCCGAGTCAATGTCTATCGTCATTGACCAAGATGCAAGGTATACTAGTTCACGCCCGATCTCCCCCGGTCACGGTGTGAGGTTGTCAAACCTAATAGCGCTATCAACTAATAACCCGTTCGCCCCCGGCGATTAATCGGTACTGTAAGCAGGGACTTTACATGATAGAGATTCGTTTAGTTTGGCTAGTTGTGATTTATAAATAATATCCAAACGTATCTCCCCCGGAGATAGTAATTTAAAAGTACCCATTCTTATTTTCCCCCGGAAATATTAGTTTGAAAGTATTCTTCCCAAAGATGGCAGTTTGTTCGTGTCCCTCCCTGGGACGCATGCTTTTAGTGTGTGTGAACTCACCTTGGTTTGCTCGGCAGACAATTTACTTGTGTTAGGTTGGTCAACCATACCCTATTATGGTTATTAATATTCATTAGGTTCATATACAAATAATGCACGTCTTTTCACGTATTCAACAAGTTGCATGTCAATACAAGTTATCACACATCACGTAGTACATAAATTCATGTTTCATATAATACACATAGTTTGCATAATTGTACAGTAATGGTAACAATAACACATAGTCCAAAACGTAACATCTAACTGTGTGCGGCCCAATAACCAAACTGGCCCACAAAACCAATTCAGTCGGAACCGGGTGGTATCGACTCGAGATCATAAGGTCTCGAGTCGCAGCCATGAGATACTGAGTCACAACCAGACGATCTCGGGTTGTGCATTTCTGAGTCGCAACTATGAGGTCTCGAGTCAGGCTTGAGTCGAGATCAGGAGATCTCGAGTCGCAACCTACCCGATCTCGAGTCCCCTGTTGTTTGTCTGGTTTCGAGTGGTCACTAACTGGTCTCGAGTCGAGACCGCTTGATCTCGACTCGTAACCACTGTGGGAATCTTTCTAGAACCTTATCCATTTGTACGAACCAATCACAATTCCTTAACATGTTTTATCATGCCGTACAATCATCAAAACAGATCAAACCAACATATTTCAAATATTTCTTTCATCATTCAACAGTCTTAAATCAATCATTCAAAATAACAATTCTCATTACCCAAGACACCTAGTAGACCAACAGTTGATACACCACTACATATATATATAAAATTAAGGTTCACATAATCACAAATATCACAACACAGGCAACTTCTATTACTGTTTTACAATATCAACATTCATTTTAATATATACCATCATCATTATCATGGAAAAATCCCACAAGAGAACTCATTCTTTCATGTTTCGCATATACACCCAAATAATTGCCACATGCCAATATTCAGTCAAATCTGTAATAGACGCACACATAAATATAATCACATCAACACATGTTTATCACCCTATTGTATTTAAGACTAACTTCCTAGAATCTGATCACATGTCTCGCTATACAACCATGTCTTATTCCTAATCTTCAAAAATTGACAAATCCATAACTTAATCCAACAAGCACAAGAACTTTAAACAAGCATCAACAAACACAACTGATCCATCTCCAAATTTTAACAACCAAACAGTAACTAGTGCACATCCACTTATACAAAACCAAAATATGAGCAGTGGTATAAACTGACCAAAGGGTGAGGAACAGATGGTAATGCGACCCGAGATTGGACCCGACGAGATCCGAACTGAATCGCGAGACTGCTGCCACCAAATCCCATCCTCCTGTTGCGAACACGGGCCCTTGAATCTGCACCCAAAGCCCAATGTCGTGAGTCCGAGCCCAGCGTCGCTGGTCGACATCTCCGATGACCACCACCTCCGCCGCGGCTGTCACCATTACCAGCACCATCCCCAACGCCACTAATCACCATCAACATCAACAGTTCGTCCTCATCAGTTTCAGAAATAAAACTAAAGAAATAGGGAAGAGACAAGTGGAGTGAGGGGGGGGGCTGGTTACCGGGAATAAGCTGATTCGAGTGACCACCGGAGAAACCTGTTGCCGGAAAGCAATCGCCGCCGCCGCCTGCGGCGGCGCTGCCCTTGTTCTTCCTCAACGAAGAGACAGCCAGAAGGAGGGTGTGTGGGTTACCGGAATAGAGGAGGAAGGGAGAAGGTTTTTATGAGGGTTTCAAGTGCGGCCGACCAGAAAACGGCGCCGGAATTTCCGTTTCCGGTGACCGATTTTAGAGAGAGGATGGAAAGGGATGATGCGGCTGATGAGTGTAAGGAATTAGGGTTTTTGTAGAATGAGGGGTGGGGGAGGATAGATAGATTATATAGTGTAGGGTTTTAGGGGAGTGGGGTTGGTCTTGGGCTTGACCCAAGTGCGTGAGCCCATTTAAACGACTACGCGTCTCGCTCAAACCGATTGGCCCGATTAAAATTAACTAGCATGTATATAATTAAGGCTTTCGTCGTGGATTATTATTTTGTAAATAATAATTATATTTATAATAATAGTGATATTAATAAACACGCGTGTTACTAAAATGCCCTTCTCTCGACAACGAGAGTACGGGTTGTCACAGAAGTGGCGGGACGAGATGCTATCAAAACTAGGGGAAGAAGAAAACAATGCTAGATTAGATATGGAGCTTCTTGGTGAAGTTATGGAGAGGAAACATTTGACGAAAAAAGATGAATGGCTTTTATCGGAAAGCAATAAAATTTTGAAGGAGATTGTGTTTAAGAAAAACACAAAGGTCTGGCATTAAATGAGCATTAGATGGTGAAACTAACTCCAAATCTTTTTCTGCCATGATAGATAAGGGGATCGCCAAATATCAAATCCATGGTCTTGTTATTGACAGAATTGATGCTCTAAACCAAAAAAAGATTAAACAATAAATCCTTGGCTTTGTCAGGAAAAGGTTTGTTGAGAAGATACACTTTCGGGCGAAGGTGATTTGCTAGAATATTAAAAAGATTCCGGATGAAGATAAAGTCTTTTTAATTGACCCGTTTCTGTTAGGGAAATTAAGGAGGAGGTGTTCGAGTGCGAGGATGACCAGGCCTTATGGCCCAATGTGTTCAATATGAGGTTCAACAAGCGTTTTTTGGAATTTCTTTGAAGGTGACTTCGTTAATATTCTTAATCATTTCCACAAGGATGGCTCTGTTAATGAAGAAAGTGGATTTTCTTTCATTACTCTTATACCAAAAGTAAAAAATTATGTGGAATTGAATAATTATCATCCCATAAATCTTATCGGGATTATTACAAAGGTTATAGAAAAGGTTCTTGCTAATTGTCTTCGAAAAGTTTTGGATAAGGTTGTTTCAGAGTCTCGATCGGCTTTTCTCAAAGGGTTGTTTATTTTGGATGTCCCTCTTCTTATGAATGAAATTATTACTTGGACTAAAAAGAAGAAAAATAAGGCAATTATATTGAATATCGTCTTTGAAAAGACGTATGATAATGTACATTGCAACTCTGTGGTTTTAGTTATCGCTCAGATGGGATCCCCCCTACTTTGTGCTCTTGGATTATGGGGATTCTTGCTTTGGCTTGATCTTCTATCTTGTTAATGGCGCTCCTACGTTCGAGCTTCAATGTGGAAAATGTATGAGGAAGAAGACCTTATTTCTCCTTTCCTTTTCCCCATTGCCATGGAGGCTTTCCCCGCATGTTTGACAAAGCTAGTTGTGTTTGGGCTATTAATGGTATTCTAACCCCTAAGGGGGTCCTGTGATCTCGCATCTTTTGTATGTGGATGAGGCCATCGTCCTTGGGGAGTGATCGAGAAAAAATGTGATAAATGTGGCGAGGATCCTTTATTACTTCTATATGTGCTCCAGGTTGAAGATAAACTTGTCCATATCCAACCTTTACGGGATTAGGGTGGGGTTGTCGGAGGTGGAAGATATGGAAATGGTCATTAGATGTAAAGCGAAGTTGCCCCTATTCGATTATTTGGGGTTGGCGGGTGGGGCTAATGTAAACCATATCAACAACTGGAAACCGGTCTACGATGTTTTGAAGCTCATCTCACATTATGGAAGGCTTCTATTCTCTCGATTAGTGGTAGAAGGACCTTAGTTAAATCTATTTAGAAAGCCTTCATAACTATTATTAGAAGATTCTTATGGGGAGGAACTTGAGAGGAAAGAAAATGCATTTGGTGGCGTGGGATCGTGTCACCACTCCAAAAGATGTTGGGGGTATTGGGTATAGCAAGTGTCACACCCCAACCGATGGCGGAAACATCGGAGTGAGACGAACGAGATTGCTCAAAGACTTCATAACATTATGTGACAATACTTAAGTTCAAAACCGATTTTCATTCATAATCAAAATTGTCAAGTACATTACGAGAAATTCAAACACAACACTAAAAAAGACAAATACAACAAGTTAAACATAACAAAATAATCAAATCTAGTAATTCTTGTGTGTTTCTAAATCGTCCCTACTAGATTCTTTATAAGCATCATCATCAACCTGTAACATGTTAAAAATAATGGTTCAAGGCAAAAGCATTGGCGAGCACACAAGTTTGTGAATACCTATCATAAGTATAGAAAGAATTTCTCGAATCCAGATGGCAAAATTGTATACAAGATTATCTAGTATGCAATACTAAGTGTCAAACCCGAGTGTCCACGAGAATTAGGAGTGTCCCTCGCCACAAAAGTGAACGAGACTGTTTATGTGTAATGAGCTTAACAAAACCCCGACAGGCGGTGTGCTACTCCTATAGCGCTATATATGTTAAGTTGGGCGAGCTAAGTTAATGACAAGAAGCATATTTGTATCTAGCATGAACCTAAGCATAACAATAAGCATGTACAACGGATTGAGTGTATAAAGTATGTTGTGTGTATTTGTGTATTTTGTAAGTTAACATGTTACAACCCAAATTGTGTAAAATGAAAACGGGTCAAGTGTACTCACGGTTTTGCAAGCATCCACTTGATAATTCCGTGAAGAGTTGATTGTTTGGGGATGGAACACTGAGTTCTCCTACACGAGGAAACATAGGTGCGTGAGTATTGGATGATAACAGAGGATTCGGATTCGGAATTTAAAGTACACAAAAGTATGTATATGAGAAAGTAATTATCTAGACTTAAACACTCGTTTTTGACACTATAAATCCCCCCTATGGGTTAATGTGATTTCATGGGTTAGGATACCCATTAGAATCGTAACGAGAGGTTTAAGTCCCTAGATAATATAACTTATTACCATGACAGATAATCATTTGATTATTATCAAGGGTTCGGTTATGCATATATTTATATATATTTTATATAGTATATAGTATGTCCAACATGTTTATCCTGGAATTTCTTAGAAGTCATGCATAGAGGTAGGAGGATAACCTTCCTTTAACCTCTTTCGTAAGATTCACCAATACACAAGTTGTCACAAGGACAACTCGGATGGTCATGAATGAAATGGAAAGGAAATGTACATACTTCTATAGGGGAAATCATCAAGTGAGGTGGTGGATTGAAAGTAGGATAGCCAAGGCTTCCAAGTAATCACACTCACACAAAAGCACAAGTCTTGTTACAAGAACAAGCTTGGATGGTTCCAACACTTGTGGGTTAAAAACCCTTACAAAACAGAAAGCTTGGAGGCAATTAACACCTCCTAATTTGTGTGAAACAACCTTGGTTAGGCTCACTAATCATGGACTTGATTAATGGCACAAGAACTGAAGTTTGCTTGAGGAAAACACAAGTTTAAAGAAAGTCTATAAAGATTTCTTCCAAAAAAGAAAGTTTGGACCTCAAAATGGTGATGTTCCACCTTGGTTTTCCTTGGAAAACCTGTGGAAACACTCCTAGATGTGTTCCAAACTTTGTAGAGGAAGAAGGAGTGAAGAAAATGGAAGAAAAGTGAGTATGAACTCACTTATGTGACTTGTATGAATCTGCCTTGAATCTGATTGTAATATGAGAATTTGTTGCTGATTTAGAGTGTTTTGAGTGAGGATTGAAGTGTTTGTAAAATGGTAAAAGAGTGGGGAAGAGGTGGGTTTTATAGTTGAGGTTTAGGGTTAGTTAGGTGGTGATTAAATGCAAGAAAGACAACCAAACAAATACACAAGTGCCCAATACAAGAGCTGGAAGTTTCTTTCTTCGGATTACGGGGCCTGGCGAGGCACAGCAAGAAAACGGGGTGGAGGTCGTGCAACACAACGGCTTTATGCCGTGGAAAATTGTTGTTTTTTTGTCATCATTAGCCCCTATAGTTTCAAGTATGTTATGCTTTGAGGTGTGAAGTGTATTATAATGTGATTTTAAGTTTGTAAAGTTATAACTAAGTATAATATAAGTACATTAATCATGATCAAGCATTCTTAAGTGTTTAATAGTGTATAACATGAGTGAAAGTGTATAAGTTGCGTACATATGATGCGTATTAGCAAGTTTATCACACATTCCCAAGAGTCACGAATAACGTATCAATGTATCATAAATTAAAACGTATAAGCATGCATGAATAAGTAAAGTATAATTTGTATGAAATAATGCATTTTATTACGATCAAAGTCTCGGATTTTACAACGATACAACGAAAAACGATTACAAGGAATACGAGTTTCCAAAAATAGAAATATACAAGACAAGCTTTCTAATTAAGAAAAGTTATGATAAAGCAGAGCGTTACAGTCTCCCCTTCTTTATGAAATTTCGTCCCGAAATTTAGGAAGATGCAATGAACAGATGCGGATACTTAGCCTACATATCACTTTCGAGTTCCCAAGTAAACTCAGTGCTACGTTTTCCTTCCCATCGAACCTTGACGATTGGAATTCGACTGCGCCTTAATTGCTTGACTCTTCGGTCCATGATTTCGACAGGTTTCTGCACGGAGTTCAAAGTCTCGTTCATTTGAAGATCTTCGAGTGGAACTTGAAGTCCTTCTTCATCTAGACATTTCTTTAAGTTTGAGACATGAAATGTAGGATGAACATTTTTTACTTCTTCAGTTTGGTCCAGTCGATACGCAACCTTGCCAATCCTTTCAAGAATCTTGAAATGACCTACGTAGCGAGGTGCGAGTTTCCCTTTCTTACCAAAATGAACCACACCCTTCCAAGGGGATACCTTGAGAAGTTCAAAGTCACCTACTTCAAATTCCAAAGGTTTGCGACACTTGTCAGCGTAACTCTTTTGTCAGCTTCTGGCTTTTAGCAAGTTGTCTCGAACCTATAAAATCTTGTCCGTCGTCTCTTGTATAAGCTCGGGACCGGTGATTTAAGCTTCTCCGATCTCATGCCAACAAATAGGCGAACGGCACTTACGACCATACAATGCCTCGAAAGGTGCCATTTGAATACGCGAGTGATAATTGTTGTTGTACGAGAATTCGATCAAAGGCAAGTTCATATCCCAGTTGCCATCAAAATTGATTATGCATGAACGAAGCATATCCTCTAGAGTTTGGATAGTACGCTCGGTCTGTCTATCAGACTGAGGATGAAAAGCGATGCTAAGTTTGAGAAGAGTACCCATAGCGGATTGGAATGTTGCCAAAGACGATACGTAAAGTGACCATCACTATCAGAAATGATGTCAATGGGGATACCATGACGACAAATGATTTCATCCGTGTGGATACGAGCCAATTTCTCGACTTTGTAATCTTCATGAATGGGGAAAAAGTGAGCGGATTTGGTTAATTGGTCAATGATCACCCAAATACTGTCATGATCAGAAGAAGTACGAGGAAGCTTAGTAATAAAGTCCATTGCAATGCTCTCCCGTTTCTAGATTGGAATTTCTGGTTTTTCGAGCAGGCCAGAGGGACATTGATTTTCAGCTTTAACCTTGGAACAAGTCAGACATTTTGAAACGAAGGTGGTGATATCTTTCTTCATTCCAGGCCACCAATAGGACGTACGCATATTGTGGTACATCTTATCAGCACCAGGTTGAATAGAATACCTTGATTTGTGTGCCTCCTTCATCAGGAAATCTCAAAGGTTATCACGATTAGGAATCCAGATGCGATTGAGATGATATAACATACAATCAGATTTAGACCAAGACTCTCTTTAGCACCACATTGCTTCTCGTTGTAAAGGTTACCTTAGTTAACGAATGCGTATTGAGCTTCACGAATGCGGTTTTGAAGATCGTATATGAGTTAGAGACAATGAATACCCTTGACATGAGTCTTATGACTAAGCGCGTCGGCCACTACATTCGCCTTTCCTGGATGGTAGCGAATTTCGCAGTCGTAGTCGTTTAACAACTTTACCCAACGACGTTGACGCATGTTCAGTTCCTTTTGGTTGAAGATGTTTTGAAGGCTCTTATGGTCGGTGAAGATCACACACTTAGTACCATAAAGGTAGTGTCGCCATATCTTCAAGGCAAAAACAACTGCACCAAGTTCAAGGTCGTGCGTAGTGTAGTTTTTCTCATGTATTTTGAGTTGCCTCGATGAGTAAGCGATAACCGTGTCTCGTTGCATAAGGACACAACCAAGGCCAAGGTTTGAAGCATCGCAATATACGACAAATTCATCGTTACCATCGGGAAGAGCGAGGATAGGAGCATTGCAAAACATGTTCTTGAGCGTTTGGAAAGACTCCTCTTGTTCAGGACCCCAAACAAAAGGTTTCTCTTTTCGAGTCAAGGAGGTAAGAGGAACGACGATTTTGGAAAAGTTGGAAATGAAATGACGATAATAACCAGCTAGACCAAGAAACGAACGAATTTCAGACGGAGACTTAGGAGCAATCTTGTTCTTCACCGCTTCAATCTTTGCAGGGTCAACGTGAATACCAAGTTCGTTGACAGTTTGACCAAGAAATTGAACTTCTTTCAACAAAAATTCACATTTAGAGAACTTGGCATAAAGACGTTCAGCGCGTAAAAGCTGAAGGATAAGACGCAAGTGTCGCTCGTGCTCTTCTTGTGTCTTGGAATAGAAAAGGATATCATCGATGAAGACGATCATGAAACGGACTAAGTACGCTTTGCACACGCGGTTCATCAATTCCATGAAAACTTTAGGTACGTTGGTCAAACCAAAGGGCATGACCACGAACTCATAATGACCATAACGCGTATGAAAGGCGATTTTGGGTATATCTTCATCGAGAACTCGAAGTTGATGGTAACCAGAACGAAGATCGATCTTGGAGAAACAAGTTGCGCCTTGTAGTTGATCGAAGAGATCGTCAATACGAGGAAGAGGATACCGGTTTTTGACAGTAAGCTTGTTGAGCTTACGATAGTTAATACACATTCAGAACGATCCATCTTTCTCTTTGACGAATAAAACGGGAGCGCCGCAAGGAGAAGTACTAGGGCATATAAAGCCTTTATCAAGAAGCTCTTGAAGTTGGCACGAAAGCTCTTGCATCTATGAGGGTGTTAAGTGGTAAGGAGACTTAGCGACATGCGTAGCGCCAGACACTAAATCGATTCAAAAGTCAACAGAATGAGCAAGAGGCAGACCAGGAAGATCGTTGGGAAACACATCGGGAAAATCACGTACAACAAGTAAATCGCTCATGCTTGAGCCTTTGTCCTTTTTTTCCCCAACGTTGGCAAGAAAGGAGAAGGTACCCATGCATAAGCACATGTTCGCTTGAGTACATGACATAAGCTTGAGACCTTGACAAGGTTTCTCGCCATAGACGTGTAGAGAATCACCATTGGGAAGAGGAAGAAGAATGAACTTGTCAGAACAAACAACTTCAGCATGAACTCGCCTAAGCCAGTCCATACCTACTATGACGTTGAAACTACCCATTTGCATAGGTATGAAATCAACTTGAAACGTGTGATCGTTGAGATTCAAAGAACACCTAGAAATGACGGAATCGACAGTGACGGATCTACCATTTGCGACTTCGACAACGAATGATCTTGGAAACTTAGAGCGTTTACACTTAAGCATATGTTCGAATTCAATAGATACAAAACTCTTATCTGCGCCAGTATCAAATAGACAAGAAGCATTGACATTGTTGATGAGAAACTTACCGTTTATAAGATCGTTGGCGTTTTGCGCCAGCGCGGCAGTGATGACGAATGCTCGGCCTCGAGCTTGCTGAGGTTGCTGTTGCTGCTGCTGTTGCTGATTGTTGTTGTTGGCGCACTGATTGCAAGCATTGGCAAGATGATTTGGATCATCACATTTGAAACAGGAACGAAAAGTAACGAGTTATGGTTGAGCCTGATTGGGTGCAGGGTTCTAGGCTATGACAGCTTGGTTTTGGGTAACAACAGGTTTATGGCATTGCGGAGCAAAGTGTCCATACAGATTGCAATTAGTGTACAAATGTCAAGGAGCATAGGGTGGATGATGGTAAAGGCAGGTGCTACACTTGGGTTGAGTCCCAGTGTAAGCTTTGCGTTGAGGCTCAGTGATTGGAATAGCAGGAACAAATTGCAAAGGTTTGGGGTTTTGCGGAGTGACTACCGCACAGTTTTCACTAGCTTCGCTTCTTGTTCTTATTTTTTGTTGGTTTATGGGGAGGAGGTTTCAACGGTGTTGGTGTCGGTGGTTGCTTGGTGATCATTCATTGATGAAACCTTGTCGGAGGTTCCATGAAGAACATAGTTGTTATTGAGATTAGCTGCTAAATGGAATGTATCTTTGAGGGTTTTAGGGGAAGCAGACACAATGTGATTCATCAAGGTAGGTGGGAAGCAACGAATTTATTTGGCAATAGTCTTGTCGACGGAGTTGACTTGGCCAGGACAGAGAGCACTGAGCTGTTTGAAGCGCGCTGTTAGACCAGCATTGTCGTTCCCAACTTGCTTCAAATTACGGAATTCATTTTCTAGTTTTTGAAGCTCGTGGGGAGGAAAAAACTCATCCTTCATTAATTGCTTCAATTCAGCCTAAGGAAAGGTGTGGGCTACATCGTTTCCTCGCATATTACGCTCAGCAGTCCAGCATTTGAGAGCTCTCGAACAAAATACCCCTGTAGCGTTCAGAGTTCGCAGCTTGTCAGGACAACCGCTTTGGAGGAAAGTTAGTTCGATAACATCGAACCAATTCAGTAGGGCGGTGTCACCATCTTTGCCACTAAACTCGAGGGGTTTACATGCCATAAATTGCTTAAGCAGGAACATCGTTCTAGGTGTTTCCACCTTCGAGTCGATGGAGGCATGGGGTGAGTCAGGGTTGGGATGAATCTTGCTAACGATGTTGGGGATGATCTTGGCCATTTGCTTGGACATGAACTTCGTGCAATCCTTTTTGGACATCGTGTTGGAGTTGGAGTTGGAACCCTTCTTCGAATTAGGTTTAGAGCCAGACTTGGTCTTCTTGGCCTAGTGGGATAAGCTGTACGGAGGCATCTAAGATTTGAAAAGAGAAGGAAAAGACGAGACTTGATCATAATTCAAAATAAGGTTCTTGCTCCTCACCACCTCCTCCCTCCTCACCGGCGCCGGCGCCGTCGGCTGTCCACTCTCCCTGCTCCTCCGCTCTACCGACCCTCGCATCCTCGCTTCCTTCCAAATCCAAGCTAGCTTCATGTTCGTAAAGAGCGTTCGAGGTATATAACTAATTGTGAAGATCTGTAGAATTAATTTGTAACTGGGAATTGCCTATGCCATGCCTCAGGTGGGTCACGACCTACCACCATACATATTAATTGATCTCCACTGTTACTGGTGATTGTAGTTTTATGTTTTTCTTCTTCGCACTCAAGGTGTTCGATGAAATGCCTAGGTGATTTTTTGGGGTTTTTTTAGCGTAGCGGTTCAGTTACCTTTTGACCCATCAGCTGCGTTTCCTTTTGGGTTGGGTTTTCTTTTTTGGTGGTGGCGTACGCGACATTATCTAAGTGTCGACTCCGCTTACTTAGTTTTGTTATGGTTGGTTCTAATGGTAGTGGTTTCTGTCCTTGTCCTTTCCAACGGTTTCATTGTTGCCCCGATGGCTTGGTGGGGGCTAAGGGATTCCCAAGGTTAATGGCACATATCAAGAGTCACCATTTGGGCTCAGACGAGAGGAAAGATTCTTTGAGATGTGCAATTGCTGTCGATCTTAATTTTTTACCTCTGTTTGTGAAGCTTTGAGGGTGTCCGGACAATGGTTATGTGGTGAGTGTATGTGCCCTCATGCTTTCAGTCAGGCGTGCCACCATGAGGATAAGGTTATTCGGTTTGTACCAGGTGAGAGAGATGAACATGGTTTTATTGTTGGCATCACTAGACCCGGTGTTAAAAATGTTGATACCTCGTCGGAAGAGTTGGGTGTAGATATTGCTTTGCTTGACCGTGTTTTCTCTCTCCCCATCAAGACTGTTAAGAGTATCCCCCTTAGTTGTCGTATGGCATTTGCCCAAGTCTTAACTGCAGCTTTGGACAAGGTGGTTGCTATGCCTGATTCTGTTGAGGCATGGGTTCGTCTTTTGATATTACCATGTTGCACCTTGCGGGTGTTCAAGCCTACTGGTCGTCAGGACAAGACGTCGGGCAATAGGAAGATGGGCCAATGCCTTAGCATCGAGCGGTCTTTGGCTCAGTGGGGTGATCGTGAGGGTTTTGCCACTCTTGTCCAGTCGTTGTTTGATCAACCCGCGAGGGGGGTTATGGATGGAATCAAATAGAGCACTGAGATTGATAATGAGTGTGGTGGGACCAATGTGAAACAATGTTTATGTAAGGTTGCTGATGGTCATTTCACTGCAGCGGTTAAGGTTTTATGCTCCTCGGGGGTCGCCCCTCTCAATAAGAATACTCTGGAGGCTTTAGTGGCTAAGCACCCATGTATGCCCCTCCTTCCATGCCTGCCTCCTTGCCTTCTGAGTCTCCTCTTGTGGTGGAGCCCGATTGTGTGCTCGGGTGTATTAAATCTTTCCCCAAAGGTACGTCGTGCGGGAGAGACAGCTTAAGGGCCCAACATCTTTTAGATGGTTTTTGTGGGGAGGGGTCTGTGATTGCTGATAGCCTGCTTAGGGCTACTTCAGCTATTATTAATTTGTGCTTGGGGGGGGGGGGGGGAGTTGCCCGAGGAGTCTGGTGGAGTTTGTTGCTTCTGCTCCTCTTACACCTCTTCTCAAACCGGATAATGGGATTAGGCCTATCGCTGTTGGGTCGATTTGGAGGAGGGTGATCTCTAAGGTGGCCATGAAAGGTGTTGGGAAGGAGATGGCCAAATACCTTGGCGATTTCCAGTTTGGGGTAGGGATTCCGTGTGGGGCAGAGGCCGTTCTTCATAGTGTGAACAGGTTCCTTAATGAGTAACACCAAGATGGGTCTCTTGCTATGCTTACTGTTGATTTTTCGAACGCTTTTAATTTGGTTGATAGGACAGCCCTACTATACGAGGTAAGGAAAAGGTGTCCTTCTATTTCTACGTGGGTCGATTTTTTATATGGTCAACCAGCTAGATTATATGTGGGGGATGAGTTTATTTGTTCTACTACTAGCGTTTAGCAGGGGGACCCCTTGGGGCCCCTCCTTTTTGCCCTTGTTCTACACCTCCTTGTTCACCGAATAAGGGATCGCTGCAAACTTCTATTTCACGCATGGTACCTAGATGACGGAACGCTTATTGGAGATGCCACCCAAGTGGCTAATGCTTTAGATATCATCAGAGCTGAGGGTCCTTCCTTAGGGCTTCAACTTAATATAAAGAAAACTGAAGTTTTCTGGCCAACCTGCAATGGTGTAAAGGTTCAGGAGGGCTTATTCCCTCGGGGGATTGGGAGGCCGGTGCTGGGTGTGAAACTTCTGGGGGGTTCCGTTAGTCGTGATGCAGAGTTTATTAGTAGTATGGCTCTTAAAAGAGCGAACTGTGCAGTCGAGCTGATGAGGTGCCTTAAACGCCTACGGGACCCTCAGAGCGAGCTCCTCTTGCTTCGTTCTTGTACGGGTGTTGCTAAATTACTGTTTGGTCTTCGAACGTGTCAACCTTCTTTGGTCGGGGGAGTTGTCTTTGTTTTTGATGAAGGCCTCCGGGGAGCATTAGAGGATATTGTTGTTTGTGGGGGTGCCTTTTTTGGAGATCTCTAGTGGAGGTTGGCTTCTCTCCCAACCCGGTTCGGAGGCTTAGGGATTTGTACGGCCGAGTATGCCTCTTCATATGCTTTCGTGGCTTCAAGGGCCCAATCTTGGGGTTTACAAGACCACATACTCCGAGAATGTGGTGGGATGTTTTAGACTCCGATTACAGGAGTGCGTTGGACCTTTTGCATAGTTCTCTTCCCGACCTTGATATTGGCGGTTTCTACATTATAGACACCGCCCCTCCTAAATCCCAGAAAATTATGGCGAATGCCTTATATGGCAAAATTGTCAAGAGGTTTGAAGAGAAGTTTGTTTTATCCCCTTGGCAAAGAGCTGTGTTTGAATGTCTACGTGCCCCACATGCTCAGGATTTTCTATCTGTCGCACCTATTGAAGGCTTGGGGCAACACATGTCGGCTGTGGAATACCGTGCTATCCTTAGATACCGACTGATGATTCCTTTGTTCCCAGTTGACGAGCCATGTCCGGTATGCCGTAAAGCGTGTTTGGATTCTTTCGGCGAGCACGCGATCCACTGTAAAGAGCTACCCAGGTTTAAATATCGGCATGATTGGGTGAGAGATGTGTTATGTGATGTTCTTAAGTGGACCGGGATCTCTGCCAAAAAGGAGGCTCCAGTAAATTTCCTGACTGACCCCTTAGAGGGGAGGTCCACTTTACGCCTGGCGGACATCCTTGTGTTTGGATGGGAAGGGGGGAAACACACTTGTGTAGATTTAATTGGAGTCTCCCCCCTTGTCGGGCTCAAGGACAAGGGCTTTGTCGTAGGGCAAGCGGTGCTCAAGGCAGAGGTGAGCAAAGTGGCAAAACATGAGAAAGCCTGCCTGGAGAATCAACATGTGTTTGTCCCGTTTGCGTTTGATACCTTTGGTGGTCTCGCTCTTGATGCTGTGCGACTTTTGAATCGGGTTCAAAAAGTCGTTAATAGTAATTCTTCGTCGTTAAAGGTTTCAAACTTTGTATTTAGTAGAATTGGTTTTTCTATTCAAAAGGGGGTGGTGGCGCAACTTGTTGCCCGACTACCTGCCATTGCTTTGTAAGTGCCATTTTTCGTGTGCAATGATATTGCCAATTTTCTTTAAAAAAAAGTTCTTGCATGTATAAGCATGTAAATATCATGTAGCACGTATGATTCACATAAATTGCATGTATTCATCAAGTATTCACAAGGTATAACACATATGAATGCGTAAAAGAGTATAAATTTAGTTTGTTCACGAGAATTATTATTGTTTTTTATTGTGAGACACGTGTGAATCGTGTATCGGTTTTGAAATGAACGAAGTAACAAGTATAAAATCACATATAAATTGAGATACCATAAAAGAAAGGCTCAATAAAACATTGGATTGTTTCAGGTTTACAAACGTCGACTATTCCAAAGTGAATCGAAAGTCCTTTCAAACTAGGGAAACGTGCTTTGGCCTATAGGTAAGATACTCTCGTCGAGAAGCGATTAACGGTATCTTACCCTTCCAGTTACTACACGTCCCTAATCGATTGAAACAATCGAAACTTTGGCGGGATTGAAAATCAAGGAATGGGACTAGTCGACAAGATGTGGTTTTCACCCCTAACTTGACAATTTCGTACCCTAAATGTGGTTGGTACTCGTCGGGTCAAAAATTTAATTTCGACATTTTAACGAAGGTCCACAAGAATTTGATTTGGAAATTTACCATCAAGATGTGGATTTCACTCCTAACTTGATGGCGTAATTTCGTGCAAAAATAAAATAAGCGGAGTGAGAGTCGTTCACCAAATTATGGGTTTCACGCCTATTTTGGTGAACTCGTCTCGTTTGTATTACGAGTGTCTTCAAGTCTTCAAAAGTGTATTGAGTAAAATGTCTTAGGAAAGACATGTTGTAAGTATTAGGAAAAAGGAAGTAGAAAGAAGCAAATAGGAAGAATAATCATTTTAAAAAAGTAGCAAGAATGGTCAAAAGTACGGTACCTACTATAGACTAGGTCGAATATGGCAATTCTACCTAATTCACTATAGTTATGGCTCTGATACCAATCTGTCACACCCTAACCGATTGCGGAAACATCGGAGTGAGACGAACGAGATTGCTCAAATACTTCATAACATTATGTGACAATAATTAAGTTCAAAACCGATTTTCATTCATAATCAAGATTGTCAAGTACATTACGAGAAATTCAAATACAACACTGAAAAAGACAAATACAACAAGTTTAACATAACAAAATAATCAAACCTAGTAATTCTTGTGTGTATCTAACTCGTCCCTACTAGATTCGTCATAAGCATCATCATCAACCTGTAACATGTTAAAAATAATGGTTCAGCGCAAAAGCATTGGCGAGTACACAACTTTGTGAATACATATCATAAGTATAGAAAGAATTTCTCGAATCCACAAGGCAAAATTGTATACAAGGTTATCTAGCATGCAATACTAAGTGTCAAATCTGAGTGTCCACGAGAATTAGGAGTGTTCCTTGCCACAAAAGTGAACGAGACTGTTTATGTATAATAAGCTTAACAAAACCCCAATGGGCGGCGTGCTACTCCTATAGCACTATATATGTTAAGTTGGGCTAGCTAAGTTAATGTCAAGAAGCATGTATGCATCTAGCATGAACCTAAGCATAACAATAAGCATGTATAATGGATTGAATGTATAAAAAGAAAATGGGTCAAGTGTATTCACAGTTTTGCAAGCTTCCACTTGATAATTATGTGAATAGTTGATTGTTTGGGGATGGAACAACGAGTTCTCCTACATGAGGAAACAAAGGTGCGTGAGTATTGGATGATAACGGAGAATTCGGATTCGGAATTTAAATTACACAAAAGTATGTATATGAGAAAGTAATTATCTATACTTAAACAGTCGTTTTTGACACTATAAGTCCCGTATGGGTTGATGTGATTTCATGGGTCAGGATACCCATTAGAATCGTAACGAGAGGTTTAAGTCCTTAGATATTATAACTTATTACCATGACAAATAATCATTTGATTATTATCAAGGGTTCGGTTATGTAAATATTTATATATATTTTATGTAGTATATAGTACGTCCAACATGTTTTTCATGGAATTTCATTGAAGTCATGCATGGAGGTAGGAGGATAACCTTCCTTTAACCTCTTTCGTAAGATTCACAAATACACAACTTATCACAAGCACAACTCGGATGTTCATGAATGAAATGGAAAGGAAATGTACATATGTAACACCTCGTAAAATCGTGTCCAATTATGTGTTGACAAGTGTCCCTAATCCTATTTAAGTCAAACGTTGACTAAGAAGGACTATTATTGCCAAACAATGAAAACTTTGAATATGTAAGGACTAAAAGTGTCAACATGCTTAAACTAAGCCTCTGAGTGACCTTATACGGTATTCGTATTCTTTTAATAAGCCACTTGTTGGATAAACGAAACCGTTTGCAATATAATTCAAAAGTTGTGCATCAAAGGGTTAAAAGTGTCAACATGTTAATTCTTACCTCTGAGTGACCTTTTAATGAACCAGGTCCTTCATAATATCCGTTCATACTCTTGGGAATGCCAATGATGGCCGTTTAGGGCTTCAATGTCGTTAAATAATAAAACGCACAAGTTTGTGCGTTCGATGGGTTAAAGTGTCAATATGTTAATTTTTACCTCTGAATGACCTTTTAACGAACCTGAGCGTCGTGATGCTCGGCTATACCCTCGAGAATGCTTAATATGGATTATGTAAGGCTTTGGTGTCGTTAAACGATATTACACACAACTTCCTGCGGTAAAAGTGTTAAAATCGTCAATAAGAGAAACTAATGTCTACAGGTGATCTTTTGACGAACCCGAAGCTTAACGATGTTTGTTATACTCCCATGAATACCTCAAATCTAACTTGAAGGGTCTTTGGTGCCAAAAACGAAAGTTATTTCAAGCTATAAGGTCAAGGGGCCAATTATGTCAAGTTTTAAAACTTGTTTTGCTGAAACCTTAGGGGGTCGTGCTGCGCGACAGCCCCCCTCCCTCTCGGTCGCGCGACGCGAGCGCATGATCTGGACAGAATGTATATGCAGCTGTCCTTCTTCTTCCTTGTTCTCCAAACAAACCATTCCATACTCACATAATCGAAACCATGGCCTCTTTAATGGTTTTTAAAACCTGTTTAGACACATGTTATGATCTTGGAAGCCCCAAGACACATGGAATGATCCTAGGAGGTCTTCAAACACTATAAATAGAGGCATAGATTGCCATTCTTCCTTGCTCAATTCATAATTTCCATCTCTAGCTCTCATTCTTGGAGACTCCTGACTTCAAGGGGACTCCACTTCAATTTAAGATTCAAGCTAGGACCCTTTGTAAGTGTCCTTAGCCACTAGTTTCCGTTTTATAGGCTTTTAAGCCAAAAGTCAAGCGTTATCGTAATAACACTTTGACTTTTAGTAAGACCTTAAAAGGTCAAACCATTGTTCGCAACGAACATGGCTACGTGATCGTAATTAGGTAGGTGTTAATCCCTCAAAAGGGCACCTCCTAAGAATCACGTTTGCTTGGTCAATTGACTAGTCAAAGTAATATTAATCTAAGTCAACAGGTCAGTTTTTAAAATAATTGCGATAAGAGTTTCGAAGTGTTCTAAAATATGTTTTATCACTTAAACAACTCAGTAATAATTATTAGAACATGTGTAAACATGTTCGGCTCGTCAATTCCCGTTCTAGGGTCGGTTCGCAACCGAAAGTCGCATAGTTTGACTTCTACGTTGACTTTTGGTTATAAACCGAATTAGACTAGTATGCTACTGACTTTAGGTTCCGTTATGATCGTAATATAATGTAGTATAATCCCATAAGGTTATATTACACGATCGGACTAGGAATCTGAGTTTTATGCAAGTTTCCGTATTTATGCCATACTTTGACCTTTATGCCCTTTTTAGCAAAAATGAGGTTTTAGACACAAATAAGCTTGCAAATGATTTAATTACTGATATTTTAACATGTTTAACATATTTTGATGTTTATAATCTTGTCATAAACTGAGTTTACGCATATGATCGTAAACTATGCTTTTAAAAGGACTAAAATGCCCTTTTTCATCTAAAATGAGTTTTAAACATAATTTCTTGGCAAAACTCATTATGTATTGATGTTATATCATATTTGGGATTTATTGGGATGCTAGGTTAGATTGTAAACTGAGTTTAACTTCAGTTACTTAAACAGTCGTTTTTGACACTATAAGTCCCGTATGGGTTGATGTGATTTCATGGGTTAGGATACCCATTAGAATCGTAACGAGAGGTTTAAGTCCTTAGATAATATAACTTATTACCATGACAAATAATCATTTGGTTATTATCAAGGGTTCGGTTATGTAAATATTTATATATATTTTATATAGTATATAGTACGTCCAACATGTTTATCATGGAATTTCATTGAAGTCATGCATGGAGGTAGGAGGATAACCTTCCTTTAACCTCTTTCGTAAGATTCACCAATACACAACTTATCACAAGCACAACTCGGATGTTAATGAATGAAATGGAAAGGAAATGTACATATGTAACACCTCGTAAAATCGTGTCCAATTATGTGTTGACAAGTGTCCCTAATCCTATTTAAGTCAAATGTTGACTAAGAAGGACTATTATTGCCAAACAATGAAAACTTTGAATATGTAAGGACTAAAAGTGTCAACATGCTTAAACTAAGCCTCTGAGTGACCTTATATGGTATTCGTATTCTTTTAATAAGCCACTTGTTGGATAAACGAAACCGTTTTCAATATAATTCAAAAGTTGTGCATCAAAGGGTTAAAAGTGTCAACATATTAATTCTTACCTCTGAGTGACCTTTTAATGAACCAGGTCCTTCATAATATCCGTTCATACTCTTGGGAATGCCTATGATGGCCGTTTAGGGCTTCAATGTCGTTAAATAATAAAACGCACAAGTTTGTGCGTTCGATGAGTAAAAGTGTCAATATTTTAATTTTTACCTCTGAATGACCTTTTAACGAACCTGAGCGTCGTGATGCTCGGCTATACCCTCGAGAATGCTTAATATGGATTATGTAAGGCTTTGGTGTCGTTAAACGATATTACACATAAGGTTATATTACACGATCGGACTAGGAATCTAAGTTTTATGCAAGTTTCCGTATTTATGCCATACTTTGACCTTTATGCCCTTTTAGCAAAAATGAGGTTTTAGACACAAATAAGCTTGCAAATGATTTAATTACTGATATGTTAACATGTTTAACATATTTTTATGTTTATAATCTGGTCATAAACTGAGTTTACGCATATGATCGTAAACTATGCTTTTAAAAGGACTAAAATGCCCTTTTTCATCTAAAATGAGTTTTAAACATAATTTCTTGGCAAAACTCATTATGTACTGATGTGATATCATATTTGGGATTTATTGGGATGCTAGGTCAGATTGTAAACTGAGTTTAACTTCAGTTACGTATACAATGCCGATAAATGACGATAATGCCCTTATGGCGCATAAAACAAGGTTTAAGCATGATATGCAAACTAAACCTGTTCCTTACTGATTTGTTATGACAAATAAAATATTTTAACTATTCAAAGCTGGTCATCACATCAGATTTCATAAATCTTCACATAAATCGTCATTTAACGAAATTAACGTCGTTTAGGCGCGTAGTATGGTTTTAAACCATATCTATGAACCAAGACTTGTTACCTACTGATTTTATAAACCATTTTAAATGTTTTTACAGTAGGTATAAGTTATGAACTCAGAATCCCAAATAAAGTCTCAAAACTATGATTGAAATAACGAAAATGCCCCTACGGTGCATAGTTTGGTTAAAAAGCATAAACCACACATATATTTGATATCCTACTGATATGATATCATAATTTAAACATTTTTACAGAGTGTTTGTGACCATAACATCAGTTTACTTGCAAGCTCCTTTTATAAATTGTAAAATTACCAAAATGCCCTTATGAGGCATTGTTTGATTTCAAAACCTTAACGGGCATACAACTTGATATCCTACTGATATTATAACTTGTTTAAAATGTATTGGCATATGGAACTTGTTCATGACTCATCCGGTTACCCGTCATCGCTTATACGCGTACGGTTAGACTTACGTAACTAGTTTACATAAGTTTACCGAAAAGGATTTAACCTTATCATTTTGATCTCAAAATTCAGAATGTACATTGTTTACCCATATTATACAAGTCCTAGTACTTGTTGGGTTTAAACCACATTCTATTCGATATACATTTAAATCTAGCGAACCTATTCTTAAGTAGCGGGTCATGTCTAAAGGAACTACCTTTGGCCCGTATACATTCTAACAGATAATAAATTTGTTCATTCCAGACTATAGCACCCCCCAGTTAATCGGACTTGGGTCAATAATACTTAGACTTGCGGCTTTTTCCAAATATAGTCTTATTGATTGGAAGCTAGGAAAAAGGTAAATACTCTTGACTTATTTTATTGTAAACTTGGGATGGCAAATATGCCTTTTGGGACGGTTAATACACAAGTAAGTCGCCTATGATTACGCAAAAGTGTATGAATACAGTTTTATTCTGTTTACTTGATAATTACTATTATTGGGGGTTATTGATACCATGTCCGAACAACCCAATGGGTTAATCAAGCATAAAATCTCGTAACAAGAAAAATCCCAAGATATATTTAAAAGATTACCTACAGGTTATCTATATGTATAAAACTCTTTTAAAAAAACTACTTTCCAAAGAGTCAGTTAAGTGTATTTACCAGCTTTGGCTGACGTATTTTCTAAAGATTGAACATCAGGTACCGAACCTTATTATAGGCTGGGAATACGGGTCGGCTAGAATGAAGGCTAAGGAATTTGCACTCCTGATGCTTAAGGCCTATAATGTCTAAAGCTCTATTTATTTGGATCCTGCCTGTGGGCTTGTATCGAACGCTTGTAATACTTTTATACATTCAAGCTTTATTTAATAATTTTTAATCCAATACTTCCGCTGCATATTATTATATTGTGATAACTGTTATCCAGCCGTCATGATTGTACCCATCCGGGCCCACCGTAAATCAGGGTGTGACTGGTTGGTATCAGAGCTACAGTTTGAGTGAATTAGACACTCGCCCTTAGTGTCTAATCTCAAATATCACAAATGCATATTCCTTTAAAAACTCCGAGTCTAGACCTGAATATAAGACTACTCTTAATCTATATAGTAGTTATTGATTTTCTACCGCCAAGATGTCACGTACCAGATGAAGAAACTCTAATGGGTCACGGACTCGAGGATCTTTACCATTGAGTAGCTTGAAGTTCCATATCGTGAACTACATATGTTTTGGAGACGATGACTCCGATAAGAGGATGATAAACTTCGTCACCTAATGAAATATCTTTTGATATTCTTGTGATATCCTTATATCATTTATCCAAAGTCTATCATATTTGATAGACGTTCCGGTGATATCTCACCAGCTGAGTTAAAACAGCAACAAATATGAAAAGCCGTATCATGGCAATAATACATGTGCGCTTTGCACCAAATTTCTATTCTTTGATTCAAATGTTCTCTCATTTTAGAGAATAAGCGGAAGAAGGAATCACTTCTTTTGATTCATGCTTAAAGCATAAAATTTCGAGTCTTCGAGCTCGATTAATTCAAACCCATTTGGGTATATATTATATTATATAAATTCAGCAACTCTCGCCAGCAATTTTCTGCAAAAGGAATAGGACAATGATTTTTATTTCATTGATTTTTAGCAACTAAGAATGCCAACCTTAGTTTGATGGAAGCACCATATGATAATTGGTAGTATCTTAGTGTGTCCCATGGATTGCTTTCATGCATGCCCAGTATGACGGTTTAATGCATGGAACCACTAAGATCTCCCAAGGGTCATATTGTACTGATATCGGCTAATAGTAAGCATCTAATATACTTTGGCGATATTACTGCCATAAGAAGAATCATTGATTTTATGGAGCCCATTTTATGAATTTCCTTCTAAAAATATGACGGTCACATTTATTGCTCCTACCTTATCAAACAGATCTCTTGATTGCGCGATAGACGAAGGTCAAAAGCACATGTTCCCATCAATGAGTGGTTGAAAAGTGCAAAATTTTCGTCCAAATGTGTGACGACATATCCCCAATTCTCCCAATAAGGAGAGGGGCTTATTATAAACGGTGTACTTCATTGAGCCGTACCATATACAGTGTACTTTATTAAGCTGTATCATATACGCTGTAATTTAGTGAGGCGTATCCCCAATTCTTCCAATGTGGAGAGGGGTATATATTTAAACGGTGTACTTTATTGAGCCGTATCATATACAGTATACTTTATTGAGCTGTATTATATACGCTGTATTTTATTGAGGCGTATTCCTGAATATCCCATGTGGAGAAATGGTATATTATAAACGGTGTACTTTATTGAGCCGTATCATATACAGTGTACTTTATTGAGCTGTATTATATGCGTTGTACTTTATTGAGGCGTATTCCCGAATATCCCATGTGGAGAAAGGGTATATTATAAACGGTGTACTTTATTGAGCAGTACCATATACAGTGTACTTTATTGAGCTGTATTATATACGTTGTACTATATTGAGGCGTATTCCCGAATATCCCATGAGGAGAAAGGGTATATATTTAAACGGTGTACTTTATTGAGTCGTATCGTATACACTGTACTATATTGAGGTGTATACCAAATCTCTAACTAAGGAGAAGTTCATATAATTAAAACGTCAAATGAGACGTGTCCTGGAAACTCCAACTGAGGAGAAGGGCTAAAAGTGCCAACTCTATTGGGTGAAGACAATTAGTCGAAGAACTGCTAGCAATCAAGCAAATAAATCTCTCTTAAATTACCCGGTCTACTAGTTCTTATGAAATTGAGACTAGTAAATAAGATCACGATAAAAGACTCTGTCTCTAATATATATTTTCTCACCATTGGTAGTGGTTGAAAAAAAAAGTGATAGAAGTGGAAGACTGATTCCCTCACACTCATATAATCTTCAAAACCTTAAAGTGATTCTCGTCCAACTATAGGATGACACTTATCTAAGATCTCCAACTAATTTCCAAATGAGTGGAAAGGAGATAGAAATCACATTCATCTATGCGATGCTAATCATTCCCAAATCTCCCATTGTGGAGAAGGATTTATAAACGGTGTACTTTATTGAGCCGGATCATATACAGTGTACTTTATTGAGCTGTATTATATACGCTGTACTTTATTGAGGCTTATTCCCGAATCTCCTCAAAAGGAGAAAGGGTATATTTATAAACGGTGTACTTTATTGAGCCGTACCATATACAGTGTACTTTATTGAGCTGTAATATATACGTTGTACTTTATTGAGGCGTATTCCCAATTATCCCAATGTGGATAGGGACTTATATTTAAACGTCAATTGCGAAGTATTCCCAAATCTCCCAATACGAAGAGGGACTTATATTTTCAACGTCAACTGAGACGCATCTCCAAATGAGGAGAAGAATTCATATTCAATACGTTGACGGGAACGTATCATTAAATCTCCAACTAAATTCCCAACTGTGTGGAAAGGAGAAAATCTTTGTCAACTTTGTGATAATACTCGTTCCAAATCTCCAACAATTCCCAACTATGTGGAAGGAGAGGAATCATAATACTGCTTTGTCAGTTAAAACAAAGACAGTTGTGACCTTTGTGGTTCCCTGCCTAAAGTGGTGGGTTATACCCAAACCTCATAGTCTATATGATCAATGCGATCATGACTAATATCATCTCATAAGATGATCATATTATTTATCATCTTTAGTGATGTTTCGCATACGGGCTACAACATATTGTCCATTTGAGACATTGACATTGTGATCTTTATGATCCCCTGTCCAAGGTGGTGAGTTATGCTTAAGCCTAATAGTCTATATGATCAATGTGATCATGACTGAAATCATCGATATGATGATATTTAACATCCTTAATGATGTTTTGCCTACGGGCTATATTATGTTGTCCAATTATGACAAGATAAATTGTAATCTTTTATGATTCCTTGCCCAAGGGGGTGAGCTATGCTCAAGCCATATAATCTATATGATCAATGCGATCATGATTAATATCATCTATAAGATGCTCATATTTAACATCCTTAGTGATGATTTGCCTACGAGCTATATTATATCGTCCATTCGAGACAATGACAGTTGTGACCATTATGGTTCCCTGTCCAAAGTGGAGGGCTATGCCCAAGCCTCACAGTCTATATGATCAAGTGTGATCATGACTGATATCATCAGTGCGATGACCAATAAGATAACATCCTTTTGTGATGTCAATCGAATTGCGTACGGGCCATATTATATCGTCAATTGCGACGACAGCAGTGGTCTACGACCCATTATCCAAAGGTAATGAACTATGTTCAAACCTTAAAGCCCACTGATCTAATAAGATCTGACTTACATATCATTTAATGTCCTTCGTGACAAGGCTTTAATGCCGTATCTTCTAATGTCCTATGTGACAAGGTTTAGTGCCATATCATATAAATGTCCTTCGAGACAAGGCTTTAGTGCCATATCTTTCATGTCCATTGTGACGGGGCTTTGTGCCATATCTTTCACAATCTTTGTGACAGGCGTTGTTCCTTATCTTCCATGTCCTTCGCGACAAGCCAAGGTGATATATTTAAATTTCCTTCGTGACAAGCCTATGCGCTACATCTCTATGTCTTTCATGACAGTCCAATGTGTCATATTTTAAATGTCCTTGTGACAAGCCAATGTGCCGTATCTTAAATGTCCTTCATGACAGGCCAATGTGCCATAATTAGATGTCTCTTATGACAAGCCAATGGGCTATATAACTAGACCCATTACCAACTGCGGTAAGTAAGGCTAGTGAATATGATATGTATATAAGATCTGCAAGATCTAATGCAAATAAATTCATTTGCTAATTAGTTCTCAAAGTATTACTGATGGCTTTATTATCTTTCAGATAAACTTAAGGCGAGCCAGAATATTGGCAAAGCAAGTAAGAAAAACGGTGGTGACGATTTAGAGCACAAGGACCGTAATAACGAAGAGAATCGTCTTCGATCCATAGTTGCCGATGAAGTCGGTAAAACCCTGTCTGGATTTATGGCCACATTTAAAGGGCCAGAGCCATCAGTACAGCAAGAGAACTCCGTTTCTAAACCCCGTTCAATTACTCATAAGACTGAAAAGTCTCATTTCTCCTCAACTAAAAGTGAGCAGAGTATCAAGAAAATTGAGTCTCATGACTCTAAGAAGGGGTGTACATATAAAGACTTCATTTCTTGTAAACCCCGTGACTTTACGGGTAATATTGGAGCAATCGATGCTCTAAGCTGGCTGGATGAAATGGAAACCGTTGTTGATATAAGCGGTTGTGCCGCCAAGGACACTGTTAAATACGTGTCCCAATCCTTCAAGGAGGATGCTCTGACTTGGTGGAAGACACTGATCCAATCCACTGGCAAGGTTGAAATGTACAACCTTAGTTGATCAAAGTTCGCGGATCTGATCCGCGAGACTTATTGCCCACCTCACGAAGTGGAGAAAGTTGAAACTGACTTTCTAAAGCTGACCATGAAAGGCCTCGAGTGTCGAGCATATTTATCCGAATACAACTCTTTATCATGACTCGTGTCGTATTTAATTATCCTGGAGTCTAAGCGCATTGCGTGGTTTATTGGAGGACTCGCTCCAGAAATGAAAGGGATGGTTAAATCCTCCAAACCTGCTACTTATAGATCCGCTGTGGATCTGGCTCTTTCTCTCACTGAAAATGAAATAAGAGCAAGGGCGATTAAGGCCGAGGAGGATCATAAGCGAAAGCATGATGATACCCCAAGTAAAGGTTTCAAAAAGGGTAAGACTGGTTCGAATTATAACCAGTCCAAGCCGAATGAGGCAAAACCCAAATGTAAAACCTACGGGAAGCAACACTTTGGAAAATGTATCCGTGAGCCGACCCAGGGTTGTGGCATCTATAAGAAGACGAATCATAAGTCTCATGAATGCAAAGATTTGAAAGACGCCACCTGCTATGGATGTGGCGAGAAAGGGCATATAAAGACCCGCTGCCCAAAGAGGGTGACTGACAAGAAGAACAAGGCCACTGATGGCCCGAAAGGCAATGTTTGAGCCTTCCAATCTGCTACAGCAAAAGCAGTTCAAGACATGTCTTTACGTATCTGTTTCTCGTAAATGTTTTATTTATTAGAAACTTGTTTTAAACTCTGGAGCCAGTTAAAGCTTCATCGATTGTAAATTTGATAAAATTTTAATTCTGCCCTTTAAAAAACATAAATGTCATTTATAAAATCAAGTGGCCAATCTAGATGGTTTCACATAGGATATATCTTTCTCGAAACAATTTGTCATTGATAATCTTTTTATCTATAAATCCTGTGGGATTCGATATATTCTTAGACATGGATTGGTTAGTCCAAAAACCAAATCCGCTGAGTCTGTAGTAAGAGACTTATCGAAATTAAAATCCTTATCTGGTGGTATATTCACCATCTGTGGAGGATCAACACTATGGATTCCCCGAAGAAGCTTTTATGCTTGAGGCATCCAAGTGATCAAAAGAAGGTTGTGTTATCTACATGACACAAGTAAATCCTGATGAATTAAAGTTGGAAGCTGAAAACCTTTGTGTGGATGGACATGAGAAGTCCATAGCCACCCAGGAAACATAATGCTTAGAATGTTCGCAAATGAGGTGAACATAGTAGACCATTTTTGGTCTGCATCATTGATTGGAAATCCCACAATTGGGAAAATGGTAACAACGGACCTAATCTCCCAGTTACCTAAAATAAATCGCGGTAATGACGCGATGTAGATTATAGTCGACAGACTTACTAAGTTGACGCTTCTTGTCAATTAAGGAAAATTCTTGAATTCCGACAAGTTAAGCTATATAAAGACAACATCGAATCTCCTTACTAAGCACCGTTGTCTAAAAGTGTCGAATTATGATACTCAATATATTCTAATCCCTGGAAAATTCCAGCAAAGTGCTTAGCTGATAAGCACTAGTCATGTTTCGCCATGACATTTAAACATAAGTATAAGGTTTATTGAAAACCTAGTCCATTATCAACCATGAGAATTTAAGAGTTCCAAGTTTATCTCGTAAATGTGAATGGGATTCCCTTTGTGGCCCAGGATACTCTTGAGAGGTTGAAACCTCCTACTATACGGAATTGACCGTATTGTTCTGAGCAAATCTCGAGGTCGAGATTTCTTTTAAGGGGGTGAGGATGTAACACCTCATAAAATCGTGTCCAATTATGTGTTGACACGTGTCCGTAATCCTATTTAAGTCAAATGTTGACCAAGAAGGACTATTGTTAGGATCTGAGTCTCCTTATGATTGTGTTTGTTTGTATAATTTGAACAAATCAATACAAATGAACAGAGTTTAAGTGCGGCAGAAATGAAAAACAAACTTTGTAAACACAATCAAAGAGGAAAATAGTTTTGATAAATACATACTTTTCATTGAGTCGAATGATTACAATACAAATCAAAAGATTACAAAACATGCTTACAAACTAAACTCCCCCTCAGCCTGATACTCCATGGTTGATTACACAAGATGAAAGGATTGGATCAGAGGAGAAGAACTCACTCAGTCCATCAAATGTAACAGTACAGGGTACTGCTTCATTTATAGGCAAACCAAACCACTGAAGCATCTAAGCTGACGTCACCATGAAAGTGACATCTAACAACCTTTAACCACTGTACCTATACAAACACTGCTAATCTTAACCACTGACTTTATACAAAACAAGTGACACAATAAACTACTGCTTTCTCCTTTCATCAGTGCTTTCCTCAAGGTTGATCAATCCTTGAGTGGGCATTCCTTTAGCATCAGTAGATTGAACCAGCAGTGTTTACTTCTTAACAGTCTTCAGGGCTTCATCAGCAGTTTGAAGGACAACAGCTGTTGTATACGGACAGTGGATAGAGGACATCAGATGTTATAACCACTTTCAAGGGGAAAGTTTAATGCAAACAACTGCTTATTATGAATCCACTGTTGTGATCCGGTTTTGGCTCTTATTATCTGTTCCTCTGATAGGGTTCAATCCCAACAATCTCCCCCTGGAACAGATAATGCTAAAACCCTTCATTATTCTGGATCTTTATTTTCTCATCAGAAGTTCCCTAACTTGTCCTTTAAATTGCAATTCAAAATCCATAGAACTTGTATCCTCCTCATCCCTACACAGTATAAGCTCAAGGAGATCTTGTAAATCTTCAACACTCAGGCCCAGTGCTTGTTCCCTTGATATGTGCTTTACTTCTCCATTGGATCTGAACAGGGTCAATACATGGGTCTTTTGATCAGACATCCATTTTAGTATTTTTGAACCCAATGGGTTTCTTGGGAGAGGTTTATTTACTGATGAGTTGGGGGATTGTGACCTTGTGAGAATTTGTTGATCAGTACTCTGTGCTTTTGCTGGTTCAGAGTTTTCAGCCTGATCATTACTCTGAGCTTTTGATAGTTCAGAGTTTTCCGCATGATCAGTACTCTGAACTTTTGCTGCTTCAGAGTTTTCAGCTGACATTTGTTTGAAAGCCTTTTTTATGATTTCATTTGCTGCAGCTATGTCTTCTGCAGTTTCTTGTTCTATCTGCTCATGCCTTTTTCTTTGTTCTAGCTCAGTGACTGAAACATTTGCTGATGTGATCAGTGGTTCAAAAGTTTTGATCTGCTGTTTTGGCTTTTTGTAGTCAGGCTTCTTTGGAGTGTCAGAATCTGTCATCCTTCTTTCCTTAAGCCTTTCATAAGCCTCATCTGTATACTGCTTTGTCCATTTTGCTATGGTTTTGGCAGTTCCCACCTTTGCATCCACCAACTCCTACTTCTTTCTTTTGTATTCTGAAGTAAGTTTATCAATGGCCTGTTTGTATTTGCTCCAGTTTGGAGCTGTTCACTTCTTACTTGGATCATTCTTGATTCTCTTGATTCTGTTTACCTCATCCTTTAGTGCAATGAGTGGCCATTCACTGTATTGTTCTTCCTTGGTTGGATAAAATTTTTCTTTCATGATGAATTCAAGATACTCCTTTCTCATTACCTTTTGTAGGACAGCATCAGGTGGCATATTTGATCGACATATCTTTGCTCAAGTCTTTTGTATAATCTTCTATTTGTTTGACCTTAGTGAGTAAAAATTCCATTCTCTCAGAAATGGCTTTATCACCTTGATCTTTGCATTCAATTCTAGCTCTTATATCTGCTTGCCTGGCTTTGAGTTTTAGATACTCATTCATGTTTACTGGATTCCTGAAGCCAATGAGAGAAGGAAATCTTCTTTTCCAAGGATCATCTTCTGTATAGAATTGTTTCATCTCATCCTTTACAGCTTCCAACTCCAGTGGATAACTTTCAGCAACAGATACAAGGTTAGCATGGTTTATTGGTTTGACCAGAGTTGGTGGAGTGGATGGTTGTGGCTCGACAACATTGTAAGGTGTGGAGGATAAAGGAATAGGTGCTGGTATATCATTATTATTCTTCTGAAATTTCCTTTTTCTTGTGTAAAGCCTTTTGGGTGAAGGAGGTTTTGGTTGCGATGTGACACTGGTTGTATGGTGATTGTAGAAATGGTAAGAGCAGTGGTGGATGGCTGGCAAACAACTGGTGTTTCAACCTCTGTTGTCATTACAACTACTGATGTGTCAATAGATGTCTTCTGCTGTCACGGCCCCCGACCCGGTTTAACCTGTTTCAGGAGCCGCGGGACAGAAATCCCGTGGTATTTATTTAATTGAGTTTAACAGCGGAAGTTTATCATCAGGATCTTTTTAAAGCTAAAATTTTCCCAATTATTTTATTTCATAATTTGGGATAATACCCCAGTAATTTACAATACTATGATTCTACAGAGAATTCTTTATTCTATAAAACATATTTCTTTATTTTATAAAGAGCCACTTTCTTAGGCTTGTAGTGCTCCACAGCACTTTTCCTGAATCACAACAGATCACCTGAAACATGTTTGAAAAATGTTTTTGTCAGCGGGAAATACAGAGTGAATCATTCTATTTAATAAAACAGACTTGCTTGTTATAATTTACAGTATTAAGTGTGATTACATTGTTTCTATATCAAACCAATTACCCATGGTATTTGTCACTCGACCGGATCTGTGACTATGGTCATATGCCCCATTGGCTGCCCCAATGGTGACGATTATCAAGTAATGTATACAAAACCCCACATACCGGCTGTAACTTGGTGATTTACAAAGACTTAATCCCCGTAATTATAACTTTGAAATAAACATGCTTTTGTAAATAGATTTGATAAAAAGAGAATGACTCACATTGCAGATTTAACACGGATAGAGTCTAGTTTATGGATTAGCCTTGTTAACCTAATTTAAATAACAATGCACACAAAACTGGGTTAGTAATCAATACAGCATTTACGATAACTCACGAGATCAAACCCTCACAACGAATGACAAAGTGCAATCACTTAAACATCCATCGGATTCACAACGAATGACAGAGTATTCCCCGAGTTCGGGTAGTACTCCAACATCCTGTCGGAATCACAACAAATGACAAAGGATAACCCTAATGTGGGCAGCACATAAACATCCATTGGATATATTGATCGATCGGACAATGAATCGTAATAGCGATCGAGTTATTACCCTGTTTTGTGGCAGCGATTCGCTATTTGGGTGTGTTGTAATAGTGAACAGACTATAACTCGGCGTATATTTGGAATTTTTACGTCGTTTCAGTGCCCAGATTCCAGTCCCAAAGCCCTCAATTTATAGGTAAATTTTTACCCCCCTCGCGTGACGCGAGGGGTCCTGCCCTAGGCTTCGCGTGACGTGAGGCCTCCTATTCTACCATAGGGTAGCTACGTGCATGGGTAGGCTTGCTGAGTCAACAGTTTCTCAAAATTCGAATTTGACAGAGAGTTATTTGGATAATCGTAACTAGGGTTTTACCCCCCCCCCCCTGAGTTTTAGGGGCCCTAATCCTGATTCTGAAAATTCTGAGAATTTTAGGGTTTGTACAGAATCACTTGGGTGTCTCAATTAGGGTTTCCTATTGGACTAATTATTTAAATAAATATGACTTTTGATGAGAGTTGTTACATTCTCCCTACCTTAATAAAATCTCGTCCTCGAGATTTACTGGAATAAATAGGGATACTTTTTCTTCTACTCAGATTCCAGCTCCCAAGTGTATTTAGCTCCTCTCTTTGAATCCCACTTGACTTTAACTAGAACTAGTCGCTTGTGCTTGAGAAATTTCACCTTTCGATCTTCTATCTGAAGAGGTTTCTCAACAAATTTTAATTTTTCGTTTACCTCTATATCTTGAAGAAGTACTACCAAAGATTCGTCTGATAGATATTTCTTGAGATTGGATACATGAAATACATCATGTACTCCAGCTAAATCTTCTGGTAATTGTAAACGATAAGCAACTGGTCCTATACGTTGGATCACAGGAAATGGTCCTACATATCTTGGATTTAGCTTTCCTTTCTTACCGAATCGGACTACTCCTTTCCAAGGAGAAACTTTCAACAATACTCTGTCTCCAACTTGGAATTCTAATGGCTTGCATCTATTGTCTGCATAACTCTTCTGGCGATCTCGAGCAGTCTTCAGCCTTTCCTTGATTTGTGTGATCTTATCAGTAGTTTCTTGCATAATCTCTGGACCTGATAATTGATTTTCTCCTATTTCTGCCCAACAAACTGGAGTTCTGCATTTTCTTCCATACAATGCTTCGAATGGGGCAGTTTCAATACTTGATGATAACTATTGTTATAGGAGAATTCAATTAATGGTAAATGGTCGTCCCAATTTCCGCCAAAATCTATTACACATGCTCTGAGCATGTCTTCTAGAGTTTGTATTGTTCTTTCACTTTGCCCGTCCGTTTGAGGATGATATGCAGTACTTAGGTTTAGTCAAGTTCCCATTGCTTCTTGGAAACTTTTCCAGAAATGAGAAGTGAAACGACTATCTCTATCTGATACAATGGAGAGTGGAACTCCATGTAGAGATACGACTTCATCTACATACAACTTTGCCAGTCTTTCCATGCTAAAGGTTTCTTTCATGGGCAGAAAGTGAGCAGATTTGGTTAATCGATCCACAATTACCCAAATCGCGTCGTTACCTTTTCTGGTTTTGGGTAACTTAGTAACAAAATCCATTGTTATAAGTTCCCATTTCCATATAGGCATTTCTAATTGTTGTAATAGACCTGAAGGTTTCTGATGTTCTGCCTTAACTTGTGAACAAGTAAGACACTTAGAAACATATCTAGCTATATCCTTTTTCATGCCTATCCACCAGAAATTGTTTCTTAAATCTTGGTACATCTTATTATTTCCTGGGTGCATGGTATACCTAGATTTATAAGCTTCCTCTAAGATCTTATTTCTTAATTCTCCCTGTTTAGGTACCCAAATTCTGCTTTTGTGGAATCTCCAAATTCCATCAGCTCCTTGCTCTAATTCTTTTATTCTTCCTTTCATTCCTTCAGCATCTTCCTTGATTGCTGTTTCCTGAACATTCTTTATTTGTTCCATTAAATCTAATTGTAGATTTAACCTGAGAGCACGAACTCGTCGTTGTTTTTCATGATACTTACGACTTAAGGCATATGCAACTACATTTGCCTTTCCTTCATGATACTGAATATCACAGTCGTAATCACTTAGGATTTCCATCCATCTTCTTTGTCTCATGTTTAACTCTTTTTGCCCAAAAATATATTTTAAACTTTTGTGATCTGTATAGACAGTAAATTTACTTCCGTACAGATAATGTCTCCAAATCTTAAGGGCAAAAATTACGGCTCCTAACTCTAAGTCATGAGTCGTATAATTTTCTTCGTGCTTTTTCAATTACCTTGAAGCATATGCAATTACTTTCTTGCATTGCATTAGCACACATCCTAATCCTAGTTTTGAAGCATCACAGTAAACTTCAAAATCTTCAGTCCCTTCTGGTAAAGCTAAGATTGGAGCATTGGTTAATTTCTGTTTCAAGATCCTAAAGGCTTCTTCTTGCTTAGGTCCCCATTCAAACTTAACTGCTTTACAGGTTAGCTTAGTTAATGGTACAGCTATCTTGGAAAAATCCTTAATAAACCGTCTATAATACCCAGCCAAACCTATAAAACTTTTAATTTCCATGCGGAACCTTCCAATTGGTAATTGCCTCTATCTTTGCAGGATCTACATGAATACCTTCGTGATTCACCATGTGTCCTAAGAATTGCACTTCCTTTAGCCAAAATTCACACTTCGAGAATTTGGCGTACAACTTTTCTTTTCTTAACAAAGTTAAGAGTGCATGCAAGTGCTCACAATGTTCTGTCTGACTTTTGGAATAAATAAGTATATCGTCTATAAAAACAATTACAGATTTATCCAAATACGGTTTACAGATTCTATTCATCATGTCCATGAATGCTGCAGGTGCATTCGTTAACCCGAAGGGCATGACTGTAAACTCGTAATGACCATACCTAGTTCTGAAAGCAGTCTTCGGTATGTCTTCTTCTTGTACCTTCAATTGATGATATCCAGAACGTAAGTCGATCTTAGAAAAATATCTAGCTCCCTGGAGTTGATCAAACAGATCATCAATCCTAGGTAATGGGTATCGATTCTTAATTGTAACCTTATTCAATTCTCTATAATCAATACACATTCTCATCGAACCATCCTTTTTCTTTACAAATAATACTGGTGCTCCCCAAGGGGATGAGCTAGGTTGTATGAATCCTTTACTTAATAATTCATCTAATTGTGTTTTCAGTTCTAACATTTCGGTAGGAGCTAACCGATAAGGTGCTTTAGCTATCGGTGTAGTTCCAGGAATTAGATGAATCCTAAATTCTACTTCCCTATCTGATGGTAATCCTGGTAAATCTTCTGGAAATACATCTGGGTATTCTGAGACTACAGGAATCTCCTTAAGTTCCTTACCTTTAGTGCTAATGATTATTGAAATCATATACACTATTCCTTACTTTCGTTCATAACTAGCAACTTTCATTACTGATATGAACTTCATGGGCTTACGTGGTTTATCTCCTGTAATCATGATTATTTCTCCAGTAGGTGCCTGAATTTCTATAGAATTCTCATCACAAAGGATTCGAGCATGGTTGGCTATTAACCAATCCATTCCTAACACAATATCAAATTCAGCTAATTTCATAGGTAACAGATTTGCAGAAAATTTATGACCTGAAAATTCTATTTCTACTTTTTGCAAAACCTGATCTAATTTAACTGAATTCCCATCTGCAGTTTCGACTATAAAAATCTGCCTAATGTTGGTTAAAGGAAACTTAAGAGCTTGACAGAATAAAGTATTTATAAAACTTTGATTTGCACCAAAGTCAAATAATACTTTTGCGTATACGTTGTGAACTAAGAACGTACCAGCTATCACATCTGGAATGAGTTCTGCTTCTTGAGTGGTTAGCTGGAATGCTCTGACATTCTTCTTAGTAGCTCCGTCGGTCGCCTTGGTTTTATGGTCTGTAGGTTTGACCAATTTAGGACATTCTGTTTTGAAATGTCCGGCTTCTCCACAATTGTAACAAATTGTGGATTTCTTCCTGCAGTTTTCTTCACGATGTCCTAAGTTTTGCAAAAATTGCAGGTTATATCGCATCTCCCATAATGTTTCTTTTTGCATTTCCTGCAGTATGATGGAGTTGGAGATTGCCCTAATCCTCTTCTCTTATTACCCGTACGAAATCCTTGGGTAATTTTCTGAGCCAGTTCCTTCTTCCTGTTTTCATCTTACGTGCGTAACAGTTCGTCAGTTAAGGTATTGGCTAATTCCACAGCATCGTCAATCGTACGAGGTCTTGCAGCCTTAACAATGTTGTGGATTTCGCTAATTAATCCCCAAATGTAGCGAGAAATGAGTACCGGTTCTGGCGATGCCAGTGTTGTTACCACTCTAGCATATTCAAAGAATGTCGAAGTATACCCTCGACAGTCCACATTCACCATCCGATGGTTTAGGAACTTATTTGCCATTTGATCTTTTTCATACTCGGGACAGAATTTTCTTTCTACAAGATTCTTAAATTCTTCCCATTTCATGGCATATGCCTCAATCCTTCTTTTAGATTGTAACACAGTGTTCCACCATTCTAACGCCCCTTCTTTAAAAAGATTGGAAGCATACATAACTTGATCTTCCTCAACACATTTATTTATAGCAATTACTGCCTCAGTTTTCTCTAACCAACGTAATGCTGCAATAGCCCCTTCGTTACCTGCAAACTCGGTTGGTTTACAGGCAAGGAATTCTTTGTAAGTGCAACCAGGTGTTGCAGCTTTCATTTTCTTGAAAATTGGGGTTTGCAGATCATTATTGTTATTAATATGATTCCCGCCTCCGTTTATACTATTACTAAAGTTGTCGCCCTGGGTACGTTTACTAGGAATGATTGATTGAGGTTTAATAGGTTTTTGAACAGCAGCAACAATTGCTGGAATAGCATTGGCTATTCCTTGTGCAACGATATCCTCTATATCTTGCCTATTTAACAATTGTTCTTCCTGAATTGGCTCAGATTGATTTACTTCATTTACTTGTTCATTACCAATGTTTGCCATCTGATAATTAATTTATAGATAAATAATTAGTATAAAAGAAATAATCCAATGTCACAATTAATTGCACATAATCACGAAAACAAATATACAAACAAAATTGTAAATTTTCTAAAATTCGGTTTGTTTTATAGATTATATCATGCCTCTATATACAACTGTTTTATTATTTATCTCACACATACTGATTTAATATTACTATTACACAACCACAGTCTTACTACCCACTTCTCTCTCGTCACTTGTTTTCCTAAAAACGAAGCTCCCTTTCATCATATTTCCAGGCAATTTGTCCTCCTATCTCTCGGATCCTATTCCCAGCATCCATCAGCTCTTCACCAAAATGGCGAAGTTCAGCCATATTCTTGTTACTCATCGGTGGATTTGGTTGGGGTTCTGGATCGAATTGCGGAAGAAAGGAATAAGGACTGTTGACAATGTTTTGGAATTGCCAATCATTCGTCCACCATTCATCCATTCCTAAAGGTTGGGTATGGATTATGGGTTCTGAAATTGCTGGTTCAAGATTTATAGGGATTTGGGTTTCAATAGGACGAGTAAAAACATTTGTATTGACAGGCTGAATAGTATCACAGCTTGCCAATATAAAATCTATTTCCTCCTGAAATGTCATTTCCTGATTTTGTTTAGAGCTTTCTCCAATTTCCAGCTGAGTTTGTCTAGTACCTTTTCCAACCTCCGTTTCTATTTCCTTAGAATATTCCTCAAATTGTATTCCCATTTGCCTAGATTCTTCCCTGACTTCAGTCTCCAATTCCGGCTGTCTAGAACTTTCCCCGGTTTCAATTTCTTTTCCTTTTTCTAATGGATTATTTATTTTAGGAAGTCTCTTAACTGGCTTTTTCTTACGTATACGACTCCCCCACACGTATCTCCTTCTTTTCTTTGGTTTTGGCTTTTCCAGAGGTGGAGCGTTGAATTCTATTGGTTGTTCCACATCAGGAAAGTACCCAGTAAATTCTTTAGAAACTTCTATGTTTACAGGGTAAAGGTTGAGATTCTCTAGGGCTCCAGATAACTCATTCATGCTGTTTAAAATAAATTAAAAATTTTATAATAACTTTCAAAATAACCTTCACATATTATTGCATACTATATTATTACAAAACAACTGAAATTTAAAACACACTTATGTTTTACTGTAAATTTATTTATTTACTGGATGGATTTTTTAGCTTGTAGGTGATAGGGTTTGCTAGTCAATTTATTTAGAGATCTGCATTTACTGCTACTGTAGCTAACATATAAAGATTTGCCCATTTTTCGTCTAACTTGTCTTCCCAGGGTGATTTACTGATTAATTCCTGGGTTTCCTTTTTAACTTTCTTTTCTCGGGATTTCCTTAATTTCTCCTGGCTTTTTCTAATAATTAAACTTCTTTTATCAGGAGAAAGGGGTTCCTCGTATTGGGCTTTTCGAACGAATATTCCTTCTTCAGGAGTTTGGGATGAACTTCCTTTTACATTTGATGACCTATCTAATTTAAGATAGATGTTTGAAAGCTTTTGCTTACCCATACTGTAACTAACAAATAGTCAGTTAATAAAACACATAATTACATAAAAGTAATCAGGAAAAATTAAGTATTTCTAAATACTTAATTAGCTTACTCAGTGGCTCTGATACCACCTTTTTCTGTCACGGCCCCCGACCCGGTTTAACCTGTTTCAGGAGCCGCGGGACAGAAATCCCGTGGTATTTATTTAATTGAGTTTAACAGCGGAAGTTTATCATCAGGATCTTTTTAAAGCTAAAATTTTCCCAGTTATTTTATTTCATAATTTGGGATAATACCCCAGTAATTTACAATACTATGATTCTACGGAGAATTCTTTATTCTATAAAACATATTTCTTTATTTTATAAAGAGCCACTTTCTTAGGCTTGTAGTGCTCCACAACACTTTTCCTGAATCACAACAGATCACCTGAAACATGTTTGAAAAAGGTTTTTGTCAGCGGGAAATACTGAGTGAATCATTCTATTTAATAAAACAGACTTGCTTGTTATAATTTACAGTATTAAGGGTGATTACATTGTTTCTATATCAAACCAATTACCCACGGTATTTGTCACTCGACCGGATCTGTGACTATGGTCATATCCCCCATTGGCTGCCCCAATGGTGACGATTATCAAGTAATGTATACAAAACCCCACATACCGGCTGTAACTTGGTGATTTACAAAGACTTAATCCCCGTAATTATAACTTTGAAATAAACATGCTTTTGTAAATAGATTTGATAAAAAGAGAATGACTCACATTGCAGATTTAACACGGATAGAGTCTAGTTTATGGATTAGCCTTGTTAACCTAATTTAAATAACAATGCACACAAAACTGGGTTAGTAATCAATACAGCATTTACGATAACTCACGAGATCAAACCCTCACAACGAATGACAAAGTGCAATCACTTAAACATCTATCAGATTCACAACGAATGACAGAGTATTCCCCGAGTTCGGGTAGTACTCCAACATCCTGTCGGAATCACAACAAATGACAAAGGATAACCCTAATGTTGTCACACCCCCAAAATCCACCTGCGGAATACCACCTCTTGGAGGCGTGACTGACCAGGATCCAGCCACCAATCATATTGAACAAGCATATAAGCAGTTATAAAATCCAACCAATACAATTGGTGTTCAAACAAAACATAGTTTAAGTTGCAAGCGGAAGCATAATGTTTAAAACCAAAACATGAGTTTAATTGTTCAAAGTTTAACATGGCACACAGCTGTCCATGTCCCACAACGACCCTCTTCCATGCAAGCTCCAGCTATGTACCTAAAGACCTGCAAAGCATGTAGTAACGAGTCAACAACAAGTTGAGTGAGTTCACGGTTGGGTGTTCGTTTTAAGTTGTTTCGAAAACAGTTTCCTTTATCTGGCATCCTGCCGTGGGGGTTACCCCATAGTTGAAAATGTGATTTGTTTAACCCATTTATTCTGGCATTACAGCCGTGGGGGCTACCCCGTGTTAGTTATCTGGCATTTCGGCCGTGGGGGCTACCCCATGTATACACTAGACTTGTTACCATATCGACTGCTGACTGTAGTCATGTTTATGTGCCCTAAAACTATCAATGTCAATCATCATTGACGTGCCCCAGATCCATTAGTTCACGCCCGTCCTCTGCGGCACGGTGTGAGGTTTGTCAGACCTAAATAGCGCTATCTAACTAATGACCCGCTCGCCATTGGCCCGGCGATTAAGTCGATATAAAAATGAGGGACTTCGTGATAGAGTTTTGGTCTAGTACGAGTTATCTGTCCATGAGGACGAGGAAATTACATTTCCTGAATCAATACCGTCCTACCCAAGAAAGGACGAGGAATCCACGTTCCTTAACCCCATTCCCAACCCAGGGAATCCCATGCTTTGTAGAGGGTGTGAACTCACCTTGGTTTGCTCGGCAGATACACAGAAAAGTCAATCAAGTTGTATGTGGTCAACTACGTCCTAACATAGATACCATTCATGTCAGGTTCATATCCAAGCAGTGCACGTATGTTCTACACGTATTGTACACAAGTAACAATCATGGCATACACATCTAGCATGGCAGTTCAACAACAGTTCGTAACAGGTTCCACAGTAACGTTTACGTAACAACCAAAGTCCAAGTGTGCGGCCCAAACAGTTGGGCTCGTGGTGGTATTCAAGTCCAATTCAGTGTGCACATCATACGCATTCAATAACAACACATGAAGTCCATAAGTTCGGCCCAAACATCTAAGCCCGTAACGATGCAAGTCCAAATCAGTGCACGTGTGTATGGTCTCGAGTCGAGACTGTGCGGTCTCGAGTTGTACCCATGAGTTCTCGAGTCGCAATGTGGAGGTCTCGGGTCATGTCTCGAGTCGCAACAAGACTCGCAACCCTGTTCTCGAGTTATGCTGTTTTTGTGTTGATGTGGTGTGGTCTCGAGTCGAGACTAGAGGTTCTCGACTCGCAACCTATGTCGCAACCGTGGGTCTCGAGCTGTCATGTGGTGATCTCGAGTCGAGACTGAAGATCTCGACTGGAACATCTGCTGATTTCCGACATTGTACTAGCCAATGGGATTTTGATTTCATGCACAGTGTGTACTATCCATACAAACATGTTTCTTTGTCTAATACTAACCGAAAATGGATCAAACACCTCAATTTCAAATATTCAAGGCACATTCATAGCACATTCATGTTGTTCATCATACATTCAACTAGTTCTTCATTTTAGGGTCTTCATTTCACAACATGCTTCATAAATATAGTTTATCCTTGCATGAACTCAAGTTGATAACATCATCGGTTCCTACATCTAGCACATTCAAACAATGTAATAACATGCTTAAATCAGATTTATTACCCACATGCTAATCCGATTTCATGAACACAAACCCCCTCATTTATACATAACATAACTAATCCATTCGGATTCAAACCCATATAGAACCGATTACTAATGTTTCATCATCACATAACAACAATCTTAGCACCGATTATTCGAGGAGTATATATTCATCATGTATAAAAACTTAACAAGCAAACACATTATCAAACAACTTCATCATACATAACTATCAACCGAAACACATCATTATCAACCGAAATATCACACATCACATAAATCACTAACCGGTTAAGTTTTCAAGGGGGGTCTTAAGCTTGAACCGAGAGCTCTTGTGTTGCCGATTGAATACGAGAAGAAGGAGAAGAGATGTGATGTTTGATTTCTAAGGTTTTAGTGAGAGAGAGAGGGAGAGTGTGTGTGTGTAGGAGAGTGTGTGTAGGTTGCCCAAAAATGGCAAGGTTGGCCATCAACCAATGTTATATACTCGTTTGATGCACCCAAATGGGTTTCGGATGGATTAAATGAGGTGCACGGCCCAACCGGCCCAACTGTTTCCTGTTCACTCGAGACCGCATGGTCTCGAGTCGGGTCCTTGTGTCTCGGGTCGCATACATACAAGCATACATATAAACATAACACGTAATCACATAGGATGTTCACTTATATCATTAAACCAACAAGTTAACTAGTCACATAACGTTCAAGCATGTTACATCAAGATACAACAAAAGGTTCTAAATTTCGAGTTGTCACAAATGTGGGCAGCACTTAAACATCCATTGGATATATTGATCGATCGGACAATGAATAGTAATAGCGATCGAGTTATTACCCTGTTTTGTGGCAGCGATTCGCTATTTGGGTGTGTTGTAATAGTGAACAGACTATAACTCGGCGTATATTTGGAATTTTTGCGTCGTTTCAGTGCCCAGATTCCAGTCCCAACGCCCTCAATTTATAGGTTAATTTTTACCCCCCTCGCGTGACGTGAGGGGTCCTTCCCTAGGCTTCGCGTGACGCGAGGCCTCCTATTCTACCATAGGGTAGCTACGTGCATGGGTAGGCTTGCTGAGTCAACAGTTTCTCAAAATTCGAATTTGACAGAGAGTTATTTGGATAATCGTAACTAGGGTTTTACCCCCCCCCCCTGAGTTTTAGGGGCCCTAATCCTGATTCTGAAAATTATGAAAATTTTAGGGTTTGTACAGAATCACTTGGGTGTCTCAATTAGGGTTTACTATTGGACTAATTATTTAAATAAATATGACTTTTGATGAGAGTTGTTACATCTGCTTTTGAGCAGGTGGTGATTTGATGGGTGGTGATGTAGTTGAAGTGACAGCTTTTGGTGGGGGTAGGGCAGTGGTTGTAGTGTGTGTTGGAGTGATGGTTTTAACAACTGCTGAAACTACTGATGTACCAACAGTTGTTGAGATAGCAGGAGTTACATCAGCTGTTTGGGTAGATGGTTTAGAAGCCTGCTTTTCTTTTTCTGGTTCAACATAAAGGCCATCATCTATTCTCTTTTTCTTCCATTTCTTAATTTTCTCCCCCTTTTTGGCATTATCTGGGGGAAATTGATCAATGAAAAGAACATTGGAAGGAGCAGTGCCAGTGGTATTCAAAATGTGGGCCTTTATAGCCTTGATGTCTGCTTGGGTGTTTCTAAACCTTGATTTAAACATGTTTCTCAGTTCTTGCACATATATTGCGTGTTGCTGATCTGCCATTTGTCTTTGTTTTTCTAGCAGGGGTTGAAATAAATTCCATAGCTCATTTGTAGCAGGTGCAGGTTGTGCAGGTGCTTGAGATGGAACAGCAGTGGGTTGTGCATTTTGAGCTTTTAACAGCTGTTGCACCATATCCTTTATTTCAGCAACAGATGTTTCAAGGTTGTTAATTCTCCCCGTCAATTCCTGATATTGTAAATCATCACCCAATTTAATGGGATCATCTGAGTCCCCACCAGCAGTAGTTGTATCAATGTGTGACTTTGGAACTGAGTCCCAAAAATCATTCATTGATGCCCCTTGTTCTTGGTATTGGGATCTTCTTCCTTCAACACTTGATAGCCTTTTAATGGTGCCAGTGGTCATTACATACTCACTGGTGGTTATCAGAGGTGCTATATAAGGAATTGCCTTCAAGGAAGTCTTATAGATGTAACCACTGTCCAAATGTAAACCAGTGGGTTCAACATTTGTAGTGGCTGCTTCACTTGAACTACTGACAGGAATTACTTGTAACTCCTGCAGTGTAACCTCCTCAGTTGTTGCTGGGATAGCAGAGGTATAATCATCAGACCCAGTCACTTGTGGGAGTGTGCTCTCAGTGATAGGTGATTAAGAGGAACTGGTTTGTGTCTGAGCTATATCAACCGCATAGAACCGATTACTAATGTTTCATCATCACATAACAACAATCTTAGCACCGATTATTCGAGGAGTATATATTCATCATGTATAAAAACTTAACAAGCAAACACATTATCAAACAACTTCATCATACATAACTATCAACTGAAACACATCATTATCAACCGAAATATCACACATCACATAAATCACTAACCGGTTAAGTTTTCAAGGGGGATCTTAAGCTTGAACCGAGAGCTCTTGTGTTGCCGGTTGAATACGAGAAGAAGGAGAAGAGATGTGATGTTTGATTTCTAAGGTTTTAGTGAGAGAGAGAGGGAGAGTGTGTGTGTGTAGGAGAGTGTGTGTAGGTTGCCCAAAAATGGCAAGGTTGGCCATCAACCAATGTTATATACTCGTTTGATGCACCCTAGTGGGTTTCGGATGGATTAAATGAGGTGCACGGCCCAACCGGCCCAACTGTTTCCTGTTCACTCGAGACCGCATGGTCTCGAGTCGGGTCCTTGTGTCTCGGGTCGCATACATACAAGCATACATATAAACATAACACGTAATCACATAGGATGTTCACTTATATCATTAAACCAACAAGTTAACTAGTCACATAACGTTCAAGCATGTTACATCAAGATACAACAAAAGGTTCTAAATTTTGAGTTGTCACATCATCCCCAAGTTGAAAGAAATTTCGTCCCGAAATTTGGTAAGCACTCACTGAGGAAGCTAGTTAAGTTGTATGGTTTTCCTGGTTTTCCTGGGGTGTCACATCCACCCCCCGTTGATCTGGAATTTCGTCCCGAAATTCCGTAGCTTCAGCCTCAGTAGTGGTTGTACTGTTTGCGAACAGTTGGGGATACTTTTGTTTCATCTGGTCTTCGCGCTCCCAGGTGAACTCTGGGCCGCGACGTGAGTTCCAACGAACTCGAACGAGAGGTATTCTAGTGTTCTTGAGGACCTTAACATCCCGGTCCGTGATTTCAACTAGTTCCTCGACGAATCGTAACTGCTCGTCGATAGTGAGTTCCTTCAGAGGAACTATGTGGGTCTCATCTGACAGACACTTCTTCAGATTCGACACGTGGAAAACGTTGTGAACTGCACCGAGTTCTGCTGGTAAGTTCAGTCTGTAGGCCACCCTGCCTATTTTCTCGATGATTTCGAAAGGTCCGACGTATCGTGGGTTAAGTTTGCCTCGTTTACCAAAACGAACCACACCCTTCCAGGGTGAAACTTTGAGTAGTACCCGCTCCCCAACCTGGAGCTCAAGTGGTTTCCTGCCCTTATCGGCGTAAACTTTCTGACGGTCACGAGCTGCCGCCATGCGTTGTCATATTTGAGCAATTCGTTCAGTTGTGTCTACCACATGTTCTGGACCAGTGATCTGACTATCCCCCACCTCTGCCCAACAAAGAGGTGACCGGCATTTACGTCCGTACAATGCCTCAAACGGAGTAGCTTTAATGCTGGTGTGGTAGCTATTATTGTACGAGAATTCCACGAGTGGCAGATGCTTTTCCCAGCTGTTGCCAAAGTCGATTACACACGCTCGAAGCATGTCTTCTAAGGTTTGAATAGTGCGCTCGGACTGCCCGTTCGTCTGAGGGTGATACGCTGTGCTCATGTCTAATCGTGAGCCAAAGGATTTGTGCATCGCCTGCCACAGTTCTGAAGTAAAACGTGCATCTCGATCTGAGATGATAGAGGTGGGCACCCCGTGCCTCGAAACAACTTCCTTGAGGTATACCTCTGCAAGAGTGGAGAACTTATCCGTCTCCTTGATAGCCAAGAAGTGTGCAGATTTTGTGAGTCGATCCACGATCACCCAAATAGTATCGTTTCCGCGCTGGGATCTAGGCAGGCCAGTGACAAAATCCATGGAAATTTGCTCCCATTTCCATTGAGGTATCTCTGGTTGTTGGAGTAGGCCTGAGGGTTTCTGGTATTCAGACTTGACTCTAGCACAAGTCAAACACTTGCTGACGTAGGTTGCTATGTGGGCCTTCATGCTAGGCCACCAATATGTAGTTTTGATGTCGTGGTACATTTTATCCGAACCAGGATGTACCGAGTAGCGAGACTTGTGTGCTTCATCCATCACAAGCTCTCGTAGGTTGCCATAGAGTGGGACCCAAACGCGTCCTGTTACATAGTAAGCACCGTCTTCCTTCTGTTCTAAGCGTTGTCTTGATCCGCGTAGGGCTTCAGCCCTGACGTTTTCTGGTTTCAGTGCTTCTATCTGAGCAGCTCGTATTTGGGAAGGAAGACTAGAATGGATCGTGAGTTGTAAAGCTCGCACGCGCTTAGGCGCAGTGTCCTTTCGACTGAGGGCGTCAGCCACAACATTGGCCTTGCCCGGGTGATACCTGATTGAGCACTCGTAGTCATTCAGTAGCTCGACCCACCGTCGTTGTCGCATATTCAGTTCCTTCTGCTTGAAGATATGTTCGAGGCTCCTGTGGTCGGTGTAGATGGCGCACTTGGTACCGTACAGGTAATGCCGCCATAACCTAAGTGCAAAAACAACAGCTCCCAGCTCTAAGTCGTATGTAGTGTAGTTTCTTTCATGAACCTTGAGTTGGCGTAGGCTATAACTTTATCTCGTTGCATCAATACACAACCAAGACCCTGAATTGACGCGTCGCAGTAAACCACGAAGTCGTCTGTGCCCTCTGGCAATGAGAGGATAGGTGCGCTGCAAAGTCTATCCTTTAAGTGCTGAAATGCTGATTCCTGTGCATTTCCCCAACGATAAACAACGCCTTTCTGCGTTAGTGAGGTGAGGGGCTGTGCAATCTTGGAAAAATCCTTTATGAATCTCCTGTAGTAACCTGCCAAACCCAAGAATTGGCGAATTTCCTTTGGTGTACGAGGTGCAGGCCAGTTCTTAATCGAGTCTACCTTGGATGGATCAACGTGAATCCCATCCTTGTTTACCACGTGGCCTAGGAAATGGACTTCTCGAAGCCAGAAGTCGCATTTCGAGAACTTTGCGTAAAGCTGTTCTGTTCGAAGGAGTTCCAGGATAAGCCGTAGATGTTGCTCGTGTTCCTCCTGACTCTTAGAATAGATCAGGATGTCGTCGATGAAGACTATAACGAACTTGTCCAGGTAAGGCTTGCACACTCGGTTCATCAAGTCCATGAAAACCGCAGGTGCGTTTGTCAGCCCAAAAGGCATGACCAAAAACTCATAGTACCCATAGCGAGTTCTAAAGGCTGTTTTGGAGACGTCCTCCTCTCGGACTCTCAGCTGGTGATATCCCGATCTCAAATCAATCTTTGAATAGTAGCTCGACCCCTGCAGCTGGTCGAACAAGTCGTCAATACGCGGTAGAGGATAACGATTCTTCACCGTCACCTTGTTGAGTTCCCGGTAGTCGATGCACATTCTGAAGGTACCGTCCTTCTTCTTCACAAATAGTACTGGAGCTCCCTAGGGCGATGAGCTAGGACGAATAAAACCCTTATCCAAAAGTTCTTGTAGTTGCGTCGAGAGTTCTTCTAACTCTGATGGAGCTAAATGATAAGGTGCACGAGCTATAGGCGCAGCTCCAGGAGCTAGTTCAATCTGAAACTCGACTTGGCGGTGGGGCGGAAGACCAGGTAATTCCTCAGGAAATACCTCCGGATAGTCGCGTACAACTGGAAAATCTTATATCTTCTTCTCTTTTTCCAAGGTGTCAGTAACGAGAGCCAAAATGGCAGTGTGGCCCTTTCGCAAGCACTTCTGGGCCTTAAGGAGAGAGATGACGTTCTCAACAGCACTCCTCTTGTCGCCACGAATCATGAGAGGTTCACCACCGGAACCAGGAATACGAACAACCTTCTCGTTGCAAAGAATCTCTGCTCGGTGTTGGGATAACCAATCCATCCCAATGACAACGTCAAAACTACCCAGGACGATAGGAATGAGGTCGATGGAGAAAGTCTGGTTAGCAAGAACAAGTTTACACCCCTGGACTACGTGTGTGGCTTCTAAACTCTTACCATTTGCTAGCTCTACAGTGTGCTTGTTGTTCAAAGGTGTTGGAATACGCTTAAGCATTTGACTAACTTTTAGTGACACGTAGCTAGTATCGGCACCCGAATCAAATAAAACTGTAACATAAAAGTCGTCGAGAAGGAACTTACCCGCCACAACATTGGGGTCATTCCTTGCTTCACCTTGGCCAATCACGAACGCCCGCCCCCTGGCACCATTGTTGTTGTTGTTCCCATTGTTACCATTCCCCTGATTGTTGTTGTTGTTGTTGCTGTTGTTCTGGTTCCTGTTCAGCTGGGGGCAATCCCTCTTGAAATGGCCTTCAGCTCCACACTGAAAGCACCCTTTGTTATCACCTTGATGCTGTTGCTGGTGCTGGTTCTGTGGGGCCTATTGTTGACGATTCTGGTTTGCGGGGTATAAGCTCCTGCAGTCCTTTGCAGCGTGGCCTGGCTTGTTGCACCGATGACAGTTGCCCCTGGTGCATGGCCCGCTGTGGTGCAGGCTGCAGTGATTGCACTTGGGGTGATTCCCTTTGTACCCACCATGACTTTGACCACCAGATGATTGCTGACTAGGGCTCTTGTAGTCATCAGTCTTTCTTTGCTGAGACTGAGACTGAACAGAAGTCGAACCCTTACTTGAAGCTCCATCCCATTTCCGTTTGGTAACCTGTTCTGCTCCACCGCCTGATCAGTAAGACGGTGAGCCAACTGGACAACCTGCTGGATAGTGGCGAGGTTTGCTGAAGTCACATGACTTTGGATCTCTGGCACCAAGCCCTTGAGGAAGAGTTCAATTCGCTTAATTGGAGGGTCCACCATAGTAGGACACAGTAAGGCTAGCTCATTCGATCTCTTAGTGTACGCCTCAATTTCTGACCCCGTCATCTTGAGGTTGAAGAACTCGACTTCCAACTTATGAATGTCATCCCGACTGCAGTATTCTTCCTTGATCATTTCCTTAAAAGTTTCCCATGGGGTGGCGTTGGCAGCAACCAACCCCAGCATTTGAACCTGAGCATTCCACCATGTGAGAGCTAAACCCTCGAGAGTACCGGTAGCATACTTCACCCTGCGCGCCTCAGGGCATTCACACATTTCGAAAACTGACTCGAGCTTCTCAAACCAGTGGAGGAGGCCTACGGCTCCTTCAGTGCCGCTAAAAGTAGTTGGTCGACAGTCCATAAAAGTTTTAAAAGTGCACACGGGTGGCTGAGCATGCTGACCTATTGTGGGCGAAAGAAAGACAGAGTTTAACACAAAGGTTGGTTCACGTGAGTAGGATTCTAAAGATCCTAGAATGAGTTTGGGCTGCAGGATATACCTCCTGCGTGTGCAGCTGCAAGTGCCGCAGCCACTCGTTCGTTAATCAGAGCCGTCAACTGGGCTTGTGTCATGTTAATGCGTCCAGACATGATCTTCATATCAAGAGGAACGTGAGTGAGAGGGGTTCGTGACAACGCGATGACAGAAGTGAGTAAGTACACACGTGTTCAAGCAACAGTAGTTATACTAACCAAGCATACCATGAGCAATGTACTATGTAACTAACAAGTAGGCAATATACACATAGATCATATCACCTAGAATGTCGAGCCTTGCATGTGGAGTGAAGCGTCGTTGTGGATCGTAGAGCCCTGTACAGGTTATAGTCTGATTTTAATAAAACTCTTTCCCCTTATTAAAACCAAGTTCACTATAACCAATGGCTCTGATACCAATCTGTCACACCCCCAAAATCCACCTGCGGAATACCACCGCTTGGAGGCGTGACTGACTAGGATCCAGCCACCAATCATATTGAACAAGCATATAAGCAGTTATAAAATCCAACCAATACAATTGGTGTTCAAACAAAACATAGTTTAAGTTGCAAGCGGAAGCATAATGTTTAAAACTAAAACATGAGTTTAATTGTTCAAAGTTTAACATGGCACACAGTTGTCCATGTCCCACAACGACCCTCTTTCATGCAAGCTCCAGCTAAGTACCTAAAGACCTACAAAGCATGTAGTAACGAGTCAACAACAAGTTGAGTGAGTTCACGGTTGGGTGTTCGTTTTAAGTTGTTTCGAAAACAGTTTCCTTTATCTAGCATCCTGCCGTGGGGGTTACCCCATAGTTGAAAACGTGATTTGTTTAACCCATTTATTCTGGCATTACAGCCGTGGGAGCTACCCCGTGTTAGTTATCTGGCATTTCGGCCATGGGGGCTACCCCATGTATACACTAGACTTGTTACCATATCGACTGCTGACTGTAGTCATGTTTATGTGCCCTGAAACTGTCAATGTCTATCATCATTGACGTGCCCCAGATCCATTAGTTCACGCCCGTCCTCTGCGGCACGGTGTGAGGTTTGTCAGACCTAAATAGCGCTATCTAACTAATGACCCGCTCGCCATTGGCCCGGCGATTAAGTCGATATAAAAATGAGGGACTTCGTGATAGAGTTTTGGTCTAGTACGAGTTATCTGTCCATGAGGACGAGGAAATTACATTTCCTGAATCAATACCGTCCTACCCAAGAAAGGACGAGGAATCCACGTTCCTTAACCCCATTCCCAACCCAGGGAATCCCATGCTTTGTAGAGGGTGTGACTCACCTTGGTTTGCTCGGCAGATACACAGAAAAGTCAATCAAGTTGTATGTGGTCAACTACGTCCTAACATAGATACCATTCATGTCAGGTTCATATCCAAGCAGTGCACGTATGTTCTACACGTATTGTACACAAGTAACAATCATGGCATACACATCTAGCATGGCAGTTCAACAACAGTTCGTAACAGGTTCCACAGTAACGTTTACGTAACAACCAAAGTCCAAGTGTGCGGCCCAAACAGTTGGGCTCGTGGTGGTATTCAAGTCCAATTCAGTGTGCACATCATACGCATTCAATAACAACACATGAAGTCCATAAGTTCGGCCCAAACATCTAAGCCCGTAACGATGCAAGTCCAAATCAGTGCACGTGTGTATGGTCTCGAGTCGAGACTGTGCGGTCTCGAGTTGTACCCATGAGTTCTCGAGTCGCAATGTGGAGGTCTCGGGTCATGTCTCGAGTCGCAACAAGACTCGCAACCCTGTTCTCGAGTTATGCTGTTTTTGTGTTGATGTGGTGTGGTCTCGAGTCGAGACTAGAGGTTCTCGACTCGCAACCTATGTCGCAACCGTGGGTCTCGAGCTGTCATGTGGTGATCTCGAGTCGAGACTGAAGATCTCGACTGGAACATCTGCTGATTTCCGACATTGTACTAGCCAATGGGATTTTGATTTCATGCACAGTGTGTACTATCCATACAAACATGTTTCTTTGTCTAATACTAACCGAAAATGGATCAAACACCTCAATTTCAAATATTCAAGGCACATTCATAGCACATTCATGTTGTTCATCATACATTCAACTAGTTCTTCATTTTAGGGTCTTCATTTCACAACATGCTTCATCAATATAGTTTATCCTTGCATGAACTCAAGTTGATAACATCATCGGTTCCTACATCTAGCACATTCAAACAATGTAATAACATGCTTAAATCAGATTTATTACCCACATGCTAATCCGATTTCATGAACACAAACCCCCTCATTTATACAACATAACTAATCCATTCGGATTCAAACCCATATAGAACCGATTACTAATGTTTCATCATCACATAACAACAATCTTAGCACCGATTATTCGAGGAGTATATATTCATCATGTATAAAAACTTAACAAGCAAACACATTATCAAACAACTTCATCATACATAACTATCAACCGAAACACATCATTATCAACCGAAATATCACACATCACATAAATCACTAACCGGTTAAGTTTTCAAGGGGGGTCTTAAGCTTGAACCGAGAGCTCTTGTGTTGCCGATTGAATACGAGAAGAAGGAGAAGAGATGTGATGTTTGATTTCTAAGGTTTTAGTGAGAGAGAGAGGGAGAGTGTGTGTGTGTAGGAGAGTGTGTGTAGGTTGCCCAAAAATGGCAAGGTTGGCCATCAACCAATGTTATATACTCGTTTGATGCACCCAAATGGGTTTCGGATGGATTAAATGAGGTGCACGGCCCAACCAGCCCAACTGTTTCCTGTTCACTCGAGACCGCATGGTCTCGAGTCGGGTCCTTGTGTCTCGGGTCGCATACATACAAGCATACATATAAACATAACACGTAATCACATAGGATGTTCACTTATATCATTAAACCAACAAGTTAACTAGTCACATAACGTTCAAGCATGTTACATCAAGATACAACAAAAGGTTCTAAATTTCGAGTTGTCACAAATGTGGGCAGCACTTAAACATCCATTGGATATATTGATCGATCGGACAATGAATAGTAATAGCGATCGAGTTATTACCCTGTTTTGTGGCAGCGATTCGCTATTTGGGTGTGTTGTAATAGTGAACAGACTATAAATCGGCGTATATTTGGAATTTTTGCGTCGTTTCAGTGCCCAGATTCCAGTCCCAACGCCCTCAATTTATAGGTTAATTTTTACCCCCCTCGCGTGACGTGAGGGGTCCTTCCCTAGGCTTCGCGTGACGCGAGGCCTCCTATTCTACCATAGGGTAGCTACGTGCATGGGTAGGCTTGCTGAGTCAACAGTTTCTCAAAATTCGAATTTGACAGAGAGTTATTTGGATAATCGTAACTAGGGTTTTACCCCCCCCCCTGAGTTTTAGGGGCCCTAATCCTGATTCTGAAAATTATGAAAATTTTAGGGTTTGTACAGAATCACTTGGGTGTCTCTATTAGGGTTTACTATTGGACTAATTATTTAAATAAATATGACTTTTGAAGAGAGTTGTTACATCTGCTTTTGAGCAGGTGGTGATTTGATGGGTGGTGATGTAGTTGAAGTGACAGCTTTTGGTGGGGGTAGGGCAGTGGTTGTAGTGTGTGTTGGAGTGATGGTTTTAACAACTGCTGAAACTACTGATGTACCAACAGTTGTTGAGATAGCAGGAGTTACATCAGCTGTTTGGGTAGATGGTTTAGAAGCCTGCTTTTCTTTTTCTGGTTCAACATAAAGGCCATCATCTATTCTCTTTTTCTTCCATTTCTTAATTTTCTCCCCCTTTTTGGCATTATCTGGGGGAAATTGATCAATGAAAAGAACATTGGAAGGAGCAGTGCCAGTGGTATTCAAAATGTGGGCCTTTATAGCCTTGATGTCTGCTTGGGTGTTTCTAAACCTTGATTTAAACATGTTTCTCAGTTCTTGCACATATATTGCGTGTTGCTGATCTGCCATTTGTCTTTGTTTTTCTAGCAGGGGTTGAAATAAATTCCATAGCTCATTTGTAGCAGGTGCAGGTTGTGCAGGTGCTTGAGATGGAACAGCAGTGGGTTGTGCATTTTGAGCTTTTAACAGCTGTTGCACCATATCCTTTATTTCAGCAACAGATGTTTCAAGGTTGTTAATTCTCCCCGTCAATTCCTGATATTGTAAATCATCACCCAATTTAATGGGATCATCTGAGTCCCCACCAGCAGTAGTTGTATCAATGTGTGACTTTGGAACTGAGTCCCAAAAATCATTCATTGATGCCCCTTGTTCTTGGTATTGGGGTCTTCTTCCTTCAACACTTGATAGCCTTTTAATGGTGCCAGTGGTCATTACATACTCACTGGTGGTTATCAGAGGTGCTATATAAGGAATTGCCTTCAAGGAAGTCTTATAGATGTAACCACTGTCCAAATGTAAACCAGTGGGTTCAACATTTGTAGTGGCTACTTCACTTGAACTACTGACAGGAATTACTTGTAACTCCTGCAGTGTAACCTCCTCAGTTGTTGCTGGGATAGCAGAGGTATAATCATCAGACCCAGTCACTTGTGGGAGTGTGCTCTCAGTGATAGGTGATTAAGAGGAACTGGTTTGTGTCTGAGCTATATCAACTGCATGCAACAAGGGTATTATGGATTGTGGTAATGAGAGGGGTGAAGATATGGGTGTTGAAAGAGACATGTCCTTGGGATCAGGACTGAGGAAGATGGATCCAATTGAATCCAGAGCTTCATAATGTGGGGTCCCTGTGATTACAACCTGATCCTTTTGTGAGGATGCAGGAGGAGTTTGAGGCAAGGATGGAGATCTTTCTTCCATCTGCTGTGAGGAAGTAGCAGAAGTGGTTGTAGGTGACATTTGTGTTGTCACTGGCAGTGGCTCTGGGATCTCATCTTCCAGAGTTGCCTTTGTTTTGGGTTTGGGGGGCTTTCTGGATGTTTTCTTTTTGGTCTTTTTGGTAATGGCAGGTGTGGGTTTCAAAGCAGTGGCTGTGCTGCTATGATCACCTGGAGCAGTGGGCTCAGCAACTGATACATGAAGAGCAGTGGTAGCTGCTAAATTCTGCTCAGGCACCTCTGCTTTTGTTTTTGAAGGTGTTAACATTCTAGTGAATGTTTCAGGTGTTAAACCTTTTATTTGAAAATAAGCACCTTGTTTGAGCAGTTTTTTATTTTCCTTTCCAAATTTTTGTTTAAAATAGTAACTAAGAAACCTTGGAAAAATGTAAAAATGATTTGCTATCAACATTTTTTACCAAGTCATCAAAGATCTCCTGGGAATAGTTATAATTTTCATTATGTAAAATAGCATAACCCAGACATTGAATCTTCAATGGTATTTCGTTAAAAGCAGTTGTTTTATTTGAAACACACATCAAAAGTGTATGGAATAAAAACCTAGGTGCAGAAGGGTAGAAACCTTTTTGTAAGGTATCTCTTTTTGTTTGTTCTGCATATCCCCTTTTCAGAAAATCAGTTTTCAACTCGCTTTTAAGATAAGAAGTTTTACCTTGCTGATCATCGAGTTTAAAGACTTCTGAGATGGATTGCGGAGTAATTTGAATCGTTTTACCCTGTATGGAAGAGTTGATGGCTATGACTTTCTCGCCTTGTTTGTCAAGGGTAGCATTTTTCCAAAACTCTCTCTGGGTTTGTTGATAGATTGGAGCATCTGCTGTTAGCAAAGTTTTGTACTTTGATGCAGACATGATGTCGATGATGGAATCGAAAGTGTTGGTGGTAGTGGGTTTTGTGAGTAGACCCAAGTAATTGTGAGGAGATTTGTATGTGATTTCAATGGGTTCAGCGGCCATTTGAGTGACCTCTTTGGAAGATGAGGATGATTTTGATTTCGTCATCTTGATGAAGAAGAACGAAGGATGATTTGGGATGGAAGGTTGGAAACTGCTTTGAGAAGAGAATTTTGGAATTCAATTCGACAGTGTAAAAACCTGTTTGGGGTTTTGGTCAGGGTTTTGTTTAGGGAAAAAGTGAATACTGATGTGGCAGCGGTTACAAAGATCTGATGGCTAAGAACTGACCACGTGCCATCCTCTAATGAAAAGATGAATAATGGAGGACAGTTGTTTAGGGGACCACTGATTAAGCAAATATCAGTGGTTGCAATGGTTAAAGGGAAGACAGTGGATGATTTTAACCATCAGTGGATAGCTTCATCAGTGGATAAAACATTGGTTTTAAACAACAGTGATTACCGTGAAAATGAAAGAACAGGGGTTGACTTTCAGCAGTGGACAGTAATTAGGAAACAGATGTTTGAACAAAACAGTGGTTAGGGGTAAGGTAATGATAAAGATTTGAAAGACTAGTATATCAGCAACTGTTATTGCACCAGTGGATAAGCTTGTGACGAATATTTTGAACATCTGTTGTTTTGATGAAAGGAATGATTTTGTCTGGTGAAATCACAATATCATGTCTAACATCTGTTGATGGTGATTCTGAAATATCTGCAAGATTGCTATCCTCAACAAAATACATTTTAGATGCAAATTGTCAAGTTCAATATGTCATCAGCTTTTACAGAAATTTTCATTCAAGGTTTTGCCACATGTCAATTACAGGTTTTGAAGCTTTTATAGATTCCTGATAGTGGTTTAGTACCCCAGATAATGGAGACCCCTTTTACTAAGGCTACTTATTTTGTGTCATATTATTTGAATTAGAACATGAGTAGCCAAGTATTTTAAGGTATGTTAGCAATCAATCTTTTGATCAGTGTTAAAACAAACTTGAGTTTGACATGACATTGACACTTGTACCAATTCCTTTTTGATCCATTTTCAAGGATAATATCACCAAAAATTAGGGTTCTATATCCAGACAGGTGCTTGAAACTTTTGCTATCAAAAACAAGTAAAAGTTCAAAATATATCATTCTTAAGAAAAAAAAATTAGGAATGATATATCCTGCTTTATTTGAGAAAAACCTTTTTTTTTAAATATTAAAGGTTTTTCTGAAAACATCATCAATAGGAACTGGTATATTTTCAAATATGACTTGTTATAGGATCATGATCACATCAATCTCAAATTTAGGAAAATGGTAAGTTGTTGTAAATGCATTTTGACCACTGTTTGGGACCATTTCCTTGTCAGTTGATTGCAAGAAATGAGGAGACATGTTCACATACGTTTGTTACCATGTGATGATTCTGCAAAACTTGTCTAGCCCTCTTTTAGGTTTAATCACTGGTGATACTATTTTTACCTGAACTTCCCTGTACCAATGAATGCACACAGTTGCTTGATGACCATTGTCCACCCTATTTTGTACTCTTAAGTGTTTTATATTTATACTCTTTACTTCAAAAGTTTTGAGATAAACATACTTTTGAGTTTTTGTAATTCTCTTCTTCCCTTTTTACCCTTCCCATACATAAGTACTGAAATACTCACTGGGAGGTATTTATTGAAGGAATACTTATTCCAGAATCATTTTGCAGCAATGTTTTGAGAGATTTGGTCATTTCTGCACATGCTTATGCCAAATTTCACATTACCCATGATCTGGACATTTTTTTACTACTGATTTTCTTAATGTATTCTTAACACAATTGATTTTGGTCCTTTTGAAGGGTTCTCAACCTGTTTTCAATACATAAGATCTAAATGACTAAAGTTTTAATTTCCCTCTTTTTATGTAAACAAAAAAACTAGTGTTTTTATCTGAACATAGATTTTTGTTGACATGAGGTAAATACCTTTAGTTGCAATCATGATGGTACATCACAAGCTTCATAACAATAATTGAAATCAATTTTGTAAATAATTATACCATAGTTATCAGATATATTTTCAGATCTAAAAACTATAGGTGATTTATGCATGACATCACTTGTTGTGTGAAGTTTGTGTGTCTTATGACATCTTGGTTGTTTTACAGAGCTTTTGAGTAGTCACTTTGAACATGATTTCTTGTTACTCTGTTTTTCAACTAAATACAATCAACCTTAGTATCAATGAATTTTGAGCTGAACTGTTATGTCAAATTGACTATTAGATCGAATTTGACTGTCCAAGCTCTGATACCAATTGTTAGGATCTGAGTCTCCTTATGATTGTGTTTGTTTGTATAATTTGAACAAATCAATAGAAATGAACAGAGTTTAAGTGCAGCGGAAATGAAAAACAAACTTTGTAAACACAATCAAAGAGGAAAATAGTTTTGATAAATACCTATTTTTCATTGAGTCGAATGATTACAATACAAATCAAAAGATTACAAAGCATGCTTACAAACTAAACTCCCCCTCAGCCTGATACTCCATGGTTGATTGCACAAGATGAAAGGATTGGATCAGAGGAGAAGAACTCACTCAGTCCATCAAATGTAACAATACAGGGTACTGCTTCATTTATAGGCAAACCAAACCACTGAAGCATCTAAGCTGACGTCACCATGAAAGTGACATCTAACAACCTAACAACCTTTAACCACTGTTCCTATACAAACACTGCTAATCTTAACCACTGACTTTATACAAAATAAGTGACACACTAAACTACTGCTTTCTCCTTTCATCAGTGCTTTCCTCAAGGTTGATCAGTCCTTGAGTGGGCAGTCCTTTAGCATAAGTAGATTGAACCAGCAGTGTTTACTTCTTAACAGTCTTCGGGGCTTCATCAGCAGTTTGAAGGACAGCAGCTGTTGTATACGGACAGTGGATAGAGGACATCAGATGTTATAACCACTTTCAAGGGGAAAGTTTAATGCAAACAGCTGCTTATTATGAATCCACTGTTGTGATCTGGTTTTGGCTCTTATTATCTGTTCCTCTGATAGGGTTCAATCCCAACAACTATTATTGCCAAACAATGAAAACTTTGAATATGTAAGGACTAAAAGTGTCAACATGCTTAAACTAAGCCTCTGAGTGACCTTATACGGTATTCGTATTCTATTAATAAGCCACTTGTTGGATAAACGAAACTGTTTGCAATATAATTCAAAAGTTGTGCATCAAAGGGTTAAAAGTGTCAACAAGTTAATTCTTACCTCTGAGTGACCTTTTAATGAACCGGGTGCTTCATAATATTCGTTCATACTCTTGGGAATGCCTATGATGGCCGTTTAGGGCTTTAATGCCGTTAAATAATAAAATGCACAAGTTTGTGCGTTAGAAGGGTTAAAAGTGTCAATATGTTAATTCTTACCTCTGAATGACCTTTTAACGACCCTGAGCGTCGTGATGCTCGGTTATACCCTCGAGAATGCCTAATATGGATTATGTAAGGCTTTGGTGTCGTTAAACGATATTACACACAACTTCGTGTGTTAAAAGGGTTAAAATCGTCAACAAGAGAAACGAATGTCTACAGGTGATCTTTTGACGAACTCGAAGGTTAACTATGTTTGTTATACTCCCATGAATACCTCAAATCTAACTTGAAGGGTCCTTGGTGCCAAAAACGAAAGTTATTTCAAGTTATAAGGTCAAGGGGCCAATTATGTCAAGTTTTAAAACTTGTTTTGGTGAAACCTTAGGGGGTTGTGCTGCGCGACAGCCCCCCTCCCTCTCGGTCGCGTGACGCGAGCGCATGATCTGGACAGAATGTATATGCAGCTATCCTTCTTCTTCCTTGTTCTCCAAACAAACCATTCCATACTCACATAATCGGAACCATGGCCTCTTTAATGGTTTTTAAAACCTGTTTAGACACATGTTATGATCTTGGAAGCCCCTAGACAGTTGGAATGATCCTAGGAGGTCTTCAAACACTATAAATAGAGGCATAGATTACCATTCTTCCTTACTCAATTCATAATTTCCATCTCTAGCTCTCATTCTTGGAGACTCCTGACTTCAAGGGGACTCCACTTCAGTTTAAGATTCAAGCTAGGACCCTTTGTAAGTGTCCTTATCGTAATAACGCTTTAACTTTTAGTAAGACCTTAAAAGGTCAAACCATTGTTCGCAACGAACATGGCTACGTGATCATAATTAGGTAGGTGTTAATCCCTCAAAAGGTCACCTCCTAAGAATCACGTTTGCTTGGTCAATTGACGAGTCAAAGTAATATTAATCTAAAAAGTCATCGGGTCAGTTTTTAGAATAATTGCGATATGAGTTTAGAAGTGTACTAAAATATGTTTTATCACTTAAACAACTTGGTAATAATTATTAGAACATGTGTAAACATGTTCAGCTCGTCAATTCCCGTTCTAGGGTCGGTTCGCAACCGAAAGTCGCGTAGTTTGACTTCTACGTTGACTTTTGGTTATAAACCGATTTAGAATAGTATGCTACTGATTTTAGGTTCCGTTATGATCGTAATATAATGTAGTATAATCCCAAAAGGTTATATTACACGATCGGACTAGGAATCTGAGTTTTATGCAAGTTTCCGTATTTATGCCATACTTTGACCTTTATGCCCTTTTTAGCAAAAATGAGGTTTTAGTAACAAATAAGATTGGAAATGATTTAAATACTGATATGTTAACATGTTTAACATACTTTGATGTTTATAATCTGGTCATAAACTGAGTTTACGCATATAATCGTAAACTATGCTTTTAAAAGGACTAAAATGCCCTTTTTCATCTAAAATGAGTTTTAAACATAATTTCTTGGCAAAACTGATCATGTACTAATGTGATATCATATTTGGGATTTATTGGGATGCTAGGTCAGATTGTAAACTAAGTTTAACTTCAGTTTCGTATACAATGCCGATAAATGACGATAATGCCCTTATGGCGCATAAAACAAGTTTTAAGCATGATATGCAAACTAAACCTGTTCCTTACTGATTTGTTATGAAAAATAAAATATTTTAACTATTCAAAGCTGGTCATCACATCAGATTTCATAAATCTTCACATAAATCGTCATTTAACGACATTAACGCCGTTTAGGCGCGTAGTATGGTTTTAAACCATATCTATGAACCAAGACTTGTTACCTACTGATTTTATAAACCATTTTAAATGTTTTTACAGTAGGTATAAGTCATGAACTCAAAATCCTAAATAAAGTCTCAAAACTATGTGTGAGATGACCAAAATGCCCATACGGTGCATAGTTTGGTTAAAAAGCATAAACCACACATATATTTGATATCCTACTGATATGATATGATAATTTAAACATTTTTACAGAGTGTTTATGACCATAACATCAGTTTACTTGCAAGCTCCTTTTATAAATTGTAAAATTACCAAAATGCCCTTATGAGGCATAGTTTGATTTCAAAACGTTAACGGGCATACAAATTGATATCCTACTGATATTATAACTTGTTTAAAGTGTATTGGCATATGGAACTTGTTCATGACTCATCCGGTTACCCGTCATCCCTTATACGCGTACGGTTAGACTTACGTAACTAGTTTACATAAGTTTACCGAAAAGGGTTTAACCTTATCATTTTCAACTCAAAATCCAGAATGTACATTGTTTACCCATATTATACAAGTCCTAGTACTTGTTGGGTTTAAACCACATTCTATTCGATATACACTTAAATCTAGCGAACATATTCTTAAGTAGCGGGTCATGTCTAAAGGAACTACATTTGGCCCGTATACATTCTAACAGATAATAAATCTGTTCATTCCAGACTATAGTACCCCCAGTTAATCGGACTTGGGTCAATAATACTTAGACTTGCGGCTTTTGCCAAATATAGTCTTATTGATTGGAAGCTAGAAAAAAGGTAAATACTCCTGACTTATTTTAGTGTAAACTTGGGATGGCAAATATGCCTCTTGGGACGGTTATTACACAAGTAAGTCGCCTATGATTGCGCAAAAGTGTTTGAATACAGTTTTATTCCGTTTACTTGATAATTACTGTTATTGGGGGGTTATTGATACCATGTCCGGACAACCCAATGGGTTAATCAAGCATAAAATCTCATGACAAGAAAAATCCCAAGATATATTTAAAAGATTACATACAGGTTATCTATATGTATAAAACTGTTTAAAAAAATATTTTTCCAAAGAGCCAGTTAAGTTTATTTTCCAGCTTTGGCTGACGTATTTTCAAAAGATTGAACAGCAGGTACCGAACCTTATTATAGGCTGGGAATACGGGCCGGCTAGAATGAAGGCTAAGGAATTTGCACTCCTGATGCTTAAGGCCTATGATGTCTAAAGCTCTATTTATTTGGATCATGCATGTGGGCTTGTATCGAACACTTGTAATACTTTTATACATTCAAGCTTTATTTAATAATTTTTAATCCAATACTTCTGATGCATATTATTATATTGTGATAACTGTTATCCAGCCGTCACGATGGTACCCATCCGGGCCCACCGGAAATCTGGGTGTGACACATACTTCACAAAGGGAAATCATCAAGTGAGGTGGTGGATTGAAAGTAGGATAGCCAAGGCTTCCAAGTAATCACACTCACACCAAAGCACAAGTCTTGTTACAAGAACAAGCTTGGATGGTTCCAACACTTGTGGGTTTAAAACCCTTACAAAACAGAAAGTTTGGAGGCAATTAACACCTCCGAATTTGTATGAAACAACCTTGGTTAGGCTCACTGATCATGGACTTGATTAATGGCATAAGAACACAAGTTTGCTTGAGGAAAACACAAGTTTAAAGAAAGTTTATAAAGATTTCTTCAAAACAGAAAGTTTGGACCTCAAAATGGTGATGTTCCACCTTGGTTTTCCCTAGAAAACCTGTCGAAACACTCCTAGAGGTGTTCCAAACTTTGTAGAGGAAGAAGTAGTGAAGAAAATGGAAGAAAAGTGAGTATGAACTCACTTATGTGACTTGTATGAATCTGCCTTGAATCCGATTATAATCTGAGAATTTGTTGCTAATTTAAAGTGTTTTGAGTGAGGATTGAAGTGTTTGTAAAGTGGTAAAAGAGTGGGGAAGAGGTGGGTTTTATAGTTGAGGTTTAGGGTTAGTTAGGTAGTGATTAAACGCAAGAAACACAACTAAACAAACACATAAGTGCCCAATCCAAGAGCTGGAAGTTTCTTTCTTTGGATTACGGGGCCTAGCGGGGCGCGACGAAAAAAGGGGGTGAAGGTCGCGCAGCGCGACGGCTTTATGCCGTGGAAAATTGTTGTTTTTTTGTCATAATTAGCCCCTATAGCTTAAAGTATGTTATGCTTTGAGGTGTGAAGTGTATTATAATGTGATTCTAAGTATATAAACTTATAACTAAGTATAATATAAGTACATTAATCATGATCAAGCATTTGTAAGTGTTTAATAGTGTATAAACATGAGTGAAAGCGTATAAGTTGTGTATATATGATGCGTATTAGCAAGTTTATCACACATTCGCAAGAATCACGAATAAGGTTATAACAACCCTCCCGAATATTTTCTGACACCCTAATATATTTTAAAATATGCCTATATGTCTTAAAATAAACCACGTATGTGAAAACCCAGCCCAAAATAAGATATAACATTAAAAATTAAATAAAACAAAATTTTTATGTCGCTCGCGGGCCGCGTAGACCCCTTAAGGATCTTACGCGGGGCGTGACAGCTCCAAGACGGGGCAACACCGGGTGCTGCCACGTGTCATCATCGTGTCGAGGCTAGGATGCTGACCAGTCAAAGCTATGCCGTAGATCCCCTACTACCCGGGCCGCGTAGGCCTTAGCCTCATCTTACGCGGGCCGCGAGGAAACCAAAATCAGGCCCTATATAAGGAGGGCATCGGGCCTTCAGTCAGTTCGTTCATTTCTCGACTTTCTCTCTTGAATTTCTTATAGTAGGCACTGTACTCGGGGTACAATATCCCCCTAATTAACGAAGTTCTGCTCCGTTGTAAGTATTATAACCCCGGTTACGTATTAGATACGCTGCCCGATTGATCCAGGGTTCCGTAACGGCTGTCGAGGTTCTGCCCGACGTAGTCGTTGGAATGACGTCTCGGGGAGGGTATAACTAATGTAAATATAAAGGGTTATTATACTAACGCATGTGCATTGTGTAAATTATAGATAATCACAAGGAAATCTTAGAAGAAACCTAAGACAGCAATGTGAGTAATCTCCATTTTGTAAATTGTTTTTTCAAAACCTTAAAATGTTTTACAATGTGATTAAGCAGTGATTGAGTCTGTGTAATTCTTCAATTACTGCCGGTATGTTGGGGTTTTGTATACAAAATGTGGAACACGTTACCATTGGACAATGAGTTAGCCAATGTGTAATATGACCCACCAGTCAGGATTGACAATACTGAATGAGTAATTGTGTAGAAATAAACAATGTGATAGCTCTCAATACTGTTAAAGGATAAAACTCTTCTTGATTAAACTGGGATTCACTCACCAGTATTTCCACTGACAAAATGTTTTTAAACGCGTTTCAGTTAACAAAATGTGAAAGCCAATTAGAAGCCAGCTGGACAGCACTGAAGGCTTGGAAAAGTGTCTATAAAAGTTAGCTAAATAAAAGAAGATGTTTTATTCAATAAAATAGGGAGTTTCCCTATGAAAATGTTTGTAATGAAAACTTGGGTTTTATCCCAATATGTTTAATATTATAAAAGTGTGGTATTTACTCTGATAAACATTTCATAACTACGGTCCTGATAAAATTGCCGCTGCCAAAATGATAATTAAAATGATACCACCAAAACTGGTCTCGCGGCCGCCCGTTCCCGGGACAGATAGGGGACGGGGGTTGCGACAAAGGTATCAATGTATCATGAATTAAAACGTATAAGCATGCACGAATTAGTAAAGTATAATTTATATGAAATAATGCATTTTATTACGATCAAAGTCTCGGAATTTACAACGATACAACGAAATACGATTACAAGGAATACGAGTTTCCAAAAATAGAAATACAAAACAAGCTTTCTAGTTAAGGAAAGTTACGAAAAAGCAGGGTGTTACAGCAAGCTTAGAATTGTTAACATCGTGCTCTTAGCAAAACGAGGCTGGAGATTTAAATCAGAAAGACAATAATTTATGGAGAAAAACCATTGTTGTGATACACTCAAGCAGCGCTTGTTAGGAGATGATTGCAGCCAAAAAATCCCTTGGCAGGGTGTGGTGTGGGATCCCTAAGGTGTTATCAATGACACTTATTGGTGGGTTGCCTCTTCGCTACTTCTTTAAAAGAGTTATCGGGAATGGCGAGGAGATATCTTTTTGGCTGGATCTGTGGTTAATTAACGAGCCCTTAAAAACTAAGTTCGCTACCCTTGTCAGCCTTGAGGTTTCTAAGAGATGTAAAGTGAAAGATAGGGTGTGTGATTTGGTTGACGACCCGGCTGCTCGATGGAGATGGAAGAGATCTCCGACGTCTCCAATGGAGATTCTAGAAATGAACCAGTTAAGCTCCTTGCTGGTGTCTGTTATGATTTCGAACAAGAGAGACAGGTGGAATTGCATTAGGGGATCTAATGGTGATTTCAGTGTTAATGCAATTAAACGTCTTTTAATCACACGGACGGACTATAGTAATAATTATGTTATGCAGTGGTGCAGATGGGTCCCTCTTATGTGTAGTGTTTTCGTTTGATGAGCAGAGATGGATAGGATTCCTACAACTATGGCTCTTAGAAGAAGGAACATCTTCATCGATGACACTTCTTTTAGAGATCTCGTGTGGTGGCTTCGGCTTTATGGCATCATCTTAGCTCGTGGTGTTGGGTGCCTTTCATGTATGTCTTTTCTTTTAGAGATCTCCTTGAGCTCCACAATTTTATAGGGTTGTCGGTTTCGGCTAAGGAAGTTTTTCATTGTATTATCATTATCAAATGTTGGAGCTTATGGAGGGTGAGGAAGAGGTTAAAGTTTTCTAATAAATTAGTTCATATTAAAGACATTATTAGAAAGTAAAGGCTATGAGGTTTCTTTGGTTAAAAAGTGAATCAAGGTTTAAAAATATATCTTAAGAAGATTGATTTAGTGGTATATATTATGTAGTCTTGTTTGTTGTGACCGCCCCGATTTAGAGCGGGTTTGTTTTCTAAAGAAATTCAATTAGAAAAAAAAAGAAAAAAAAAACTATATATTATCTAGAGATACAATATCATCAAACCGCATAGATATATGGGTATGTTTGGCAAAAGTAGATGGTGGCTGGAAACTGATAGGTGGTGGCTGGAAGCTGGTAGCTATAGCTTTTTCGATATATTTAGCTTTTTGGCAGAATAGCTGCAGCTTTTAATAAAATGTATAAAATGATCAAAATGGACATAAGTAAAAAAAACATAATACTAAATGTGTCAATATATGTTTCTTTCGGTTTGTTTATTATTATTATTTTGGTTTTACATAACTACTAACGATAAAAAAAAAGTTTATTATTATTTTGGTCTTAAATAGCTACTAACGATAAAAAAAACACACACAAGTTAAGAGATACATTGCTTATAGTTTTTAAGTAAAAAAATATCAATATTAACCGTTTAAGATGGCTATTTTGGAAAATACTAAATTAAAGATAACTAAAAATTTGATTTGTCGTTATCGTGAGAAAAAAAAAATTTAAAAGTCAGTGCATTAAAAACTTAATTATCTTTAGAGGTTAAAATAATCATTTTTTTTTTCTAAAAGCTTGTAGCTCCTTCTAAACGATACTAGTAAGAGCGTTCAACCAAAAGAATCAAACTTCTAATCTAAAAGTTTCAACCTTTTTCAACCAAACAAGACTTTTTATTGAGTAGAAGCTTTTTCTAAAACATTAAAATTAGAAACTTCTAAAAGCTCTATATTAAATATACCCTTAATAGATATAGGTGTGAATCAACTTTAAAATTAAGAACTTGCCAAGTCAAACTAATCAAAAGTATTTACGACGTGCACCGTACACAATAATATGATAAATGGCGTCATTATAAAAATTAGAAAAAGAGACATGTTAGGTTATCACATGGAGGGCTACTTAAAATAGGTTATTTATATATTTATTTTAATTTGGGATCCAATGCCAAAACGTTATAAATGCAAGCATGTCATGTTACAACAATACTTCTAAACCATCGTTTGAATATTTCCTTATGTTCTTTTAAGGCACATCACCTGGTATCCTACTTGTCAACTTTTCTTGTCAAGAAATGGCCATTATCCGGTTTCCTTCGTTTAGTAGCAAAACCAAAAACTTCAGCAAATTGCAAGGGTTATGCAACCGAAACAAGTTGGATGTACCGAAAGGTTATTTGGCCGTCTATGTTGGAGAAATTCAGAAGACTCGATTTGTGGTTCCGTTATCATTTCTTGAACATCCTCTATTTCAAGATTTGCTACGCCGGTCTGAAGAGGAGTTCGGGTTTGACCATCCTATGGGGGGTCTAACAATTTGTTGCCAAGAAGATGTCTTCACAGATCTAATCTCCAGATTGCCTGTTCCATGATCCAAATCACTTAGGTTGGTAATTTTAGTAAACCATTAGGGAGGGAGCTTTTAAACCATGTAAAAATCCCCTGCCAACACTATTTTTATGTTACAAGGGGCCGGCTTCATCATTTTGAACAATTATTTAGTTGTTTATGATATCACAAGTTGTTGAAAGAATATACAATTATTTAGTTGTTTATGATATCACAAGTTGTTGAAAGATTATATAGTTATATTTTTTTAGCATGATCGATGCACTTAGTTGATCCCCTACTTCCAAATTTTTCATTATATATTTCTAATATATACATAGGTAAATGAGGTCGCATATGGATATTACTTAAGCTTATAAAATCATCTAGTCAATACTTGATGCAAACCAACAAAAAATGTGGAGTCGATGTCCTTGGTCACAAGCAAAGAAACGCATGTACCTAGGGTTAGCGAAACGTATGTACCTATGCTACCAATGAGGCTCCGGCTCCAAAAAGAAAAAAACAAACACCCTTAGTTTTTTACAACACAAAAGTACAAATCGCATAAAAATAAAAGTATCTATAAGAGGAACTACAGAAAAAGAAAATAGTTTAATGGTTTAGATGAGAAAAGATAGAAGATGACATATAAAAGTTCACGAAACACCTATATCGACTAAAGATCCTAATCTTTAACTGATGTTTATACGCTCTCTAAAAAATCTTAACCAAAAAGTCCTACACTAGCACCATGTAACACTTGAAAAACTACCGACAAAGGTGGGACAAACTCATATGTCCCCTAAAGTTCCCCAACATTTATCCAACGACTCTAGAAATCGTATAACTGGTCATGTTCTTGAAGATCTACAAGTCTAACAAATTTTGTCTGATACATACTAGTTTGAGTCTGCGTCTACTCTTCCTTCAAAACATTATTACACATGTTGTCATTTGTCCCCTAAGCATATCACCAAACTATCTCCTGCCCTCTATAACTCTATCCTTAATATGTGCAACATAAGTTTATCCCAAAATAATTTTTTTTTTCCGATTTTAAAATTACGTAAACATAACAAAATGAAAAGCCAGCTACAAAATTGCATGAAACCTCAAAATATGGCAGGGAATCGGATTTACCTTAAATATTTTGTAAATTATTTAGCTATAAAAATGCAAACATAATATACATTAGTGGTATATATTTCAAGCGATGCCCTATGGTAACAATTTTATTATACTTCCAAGGTATTGTCATTTTAACGGTTGTGCTTAAATCCTTTAAAAATAACCATTTTACTCACTGATCTATTTAACTTATCCTCATTTCACTCCCCGCCTCTAACTCTGTCTAAAAAGTTTGTTAAAGGTAAGGGTATTATGGTAATTATATATATGTATTTAAATTTAATTTTTATTTATTATTAACTCAAATAATCCATTTATATATAGATAATCTCTCTCATCCCTTTCTCCCTCTAAAAACAATACTCTGACCATCACTATCAGGCATCAGCAACCACCATACCACCACCAATCAACAACCACCACAACCATCACCATAAACAACCTACCACCACCACCCTAACTCAACCGACACCATGGTTCATCAATCAACAACTTGAATGGATCAGTAACAGGTTTGTTTCGCCAACACCCCCGCTGTTCAGATTCATCACCATCGCTGACCACCACCTCGCTCCACCAGACCACCACCCCACCCAACCCACCCTATCCATTGGAGGACGGTATAATTTAAACCCAAACCACTAGATGGCCTGAACACTAAATTGACCACTAATTGTGTCGTCTTCTATAACCCTAGATCGACCCCGGAATCGAAGTGCTACGGTCGTCTCTAGTGGTTAGATGATGTTGACGGTGGGTGGGTGGGTGGGATGTTGAGGTGGTTGTCCGCAGGTGACGGTGGGTTGCTCACAGTGGCGGACCCAGGATTTTTGGACAATGGGGACCAAAAAAAAAACACACAAAAAAACGAGGAAACAGGTATCAAACCCATGACCTTTTGTGTGTTAACAAGGGGTTTTACCACTGCACTAGGCTCACTTTCATTGTTATGGGGTCCAACTAAATTATTTTATGGGGTCCATAGACAATTTTATATACCGTTTCTACTACTTTTTTAAAAAAGATTGGGGTCCGGGGACCCCGTTCCTCGTAACGTAGGTCCGCCCCTGGTTGCTCAGGTTGTTGCTTCCAGCAAGTGATGATGATAGTGGGGTAGTTGGAGAGAGAGAGAGATGGTGGTGGCCGGCTCCGATTTCAGGTGGTGGTCGGATGGATGTTGAATGCTAAAAACTAAACCATAAAGCTAAACTCTCAAAAAATCTAAAAAACGCACAATTTTTTTTAATATTATTTATAAAAAATCGCTAATTTTCATAATCAAAAAGGTTTTTTTTTCTGACGAAAATTAGTAATTTTTTATAAAAAAATATTAAAAAATTGTGTTTTTTAGATTTTTTTAGGTATTTTTTGTTATGTTCACATTGGTTCTCGCGGTTCTCGCAATAAAGGGTGGTTTCTAACGGATCTTTCTCCTATATATATATATATATATAGGGTAGGGATCCTAAGAGAAGTCCACCCTATTTGAGAAACTTGAGAAGCAATCTGGACCACACATTTTACCTAAGCAAAAAATGCAAAAAATTTTTTTTTTTTTTGAAAAATCGCTGCTTTTTCTTTAAGTATTAAAAAAAAAATTTTTTAAAAAAAAATTTTTTTTTTGGATTTATACACATGTGTATATTGTTAATCTTTTAACTATACATATACGTATATTGTCAATTATACATATATGTATATACATGTTTAAAATTGAAAAAATGTGTATATTGTTAATCTTAAACCATAAACCCTAAAGCTAAACCCTAAACTCTAAACCCTAAAGCTAAACCCTAATTCTAAACCCTAAAGCTAAACCCTAATGCTAAACCCAAAAGCTAAAACTAAACACTAAAGCTAAACCCTTAATGCTAAACCCTAATACAAACCCTAAAGATAAAGCTAAACCTAAAAGTTAAAGCTAAACCCTAATGCTAAACCCAAAAGCTAAACCCTAATGCTAAACCCTAAATACTATTGCTAAACCCTAATACTAAACCCTAATGTTAAACCCTAAAACTAAACCCTAAACCATAAATCTAAACCCTAAACCCTAATGCTAAACCCTAAATACTAATGCTAAACCCTAAATAACACTTATTTTTCAATTTAAAACATGTATATACATATATGTATAATTGACAATATACATATATGTATAGTTAAAAGATTAACAATATACACATGTGTATAAATCCAAAAAAAAAATTTTTTTTTTTAATTCTTAAAGAAAAAGCAACGATTTTTCAAAAAAAAAAAAAAAAATTTGCATTTTTTCACCTTTTTTTTTGTATTTTTTTGCTTAGGGAAAATGTGTGGTCCAGAATGCTTCTCAAGTTTCTCATTTAGCCTACTACTTCTCACATGATCCTTATCCTATATATATATAGGGAGGGGCTCATGCGAGAACCACCCTTATTGTGAGAACCTTAAGAACCAATGTGAACACAACCTAAAATAGCTAAAAAAACTTAAAAAAAAACCTAAAAAAACCTAACCCCACCCTCACCCCCCAAAAACCTAACCCCCCCCCCCCCCCCTCCCCCCAAGCTAAATGCTAAAAAAAAACCTAACCCCACCCCGCCCCCCCCCCCCCCAAAAAAACCTAAGCCCCCCTCCCCCACCCCCCAAAAACCTAAGGCCCCCCCCCCCCCCCCACCCAAGCTAAAATGCTAAAAACTAAACCCCCAAAAAACCTAAAAAAAGCTAAAAAAAAATCTAAAAAAATCAAAAAAAAAAAAAAATTTGTGTGATTTTTAGCTATTTTTAGGCATTTTTTGTTGTGTTCACATTGGTTCTCGCGGTTCTCACAATAAGAGGTGGTTCTCGCATGATCTTCTCCCTATATATATATATATATATATATATAAAGACTTAAATGTCTGTACTTTTATTAGTAAAATTATCAAAATACCCTTCTAGTTAACGTACATATTTGATGGAGTTAAGGCCTGGAAGCATATTAGAGTAAAAGTACCAACATGAGAAATGAAAATATCCATTTTTAAATGATTGGGACATAACAATTAAAATAACCAAATTATATGTAGCAAAACAAAAGTTTAGTGTTCGTTTTTACTTCGTCTTGAATAAAGGATCTCATTTGTACTCTTGCAAATATATTAACTAATTAGACCAATCATTAATGTAAAGGAACAGTTCATAAAATCCAAGTCAAATCTTCAAGTAAATAACGTAATTAATGCTCCTGAAATATAGTGCCTGGCAATATATCTTGGATGAAGATACGCTACAACTCAAAACTCCTTCCATGTGAGTTTCTGAATGTCGACCGCTGGAAATTAGCAATCAGCAACACTAGTTCAAAATCCTTCCACATATAAAGTACAACAATTATAATTTTATATGATCTAGGAATACTTTTAATATTCCCACTTGAATAAGGTATCAAGCTATACTTTTCTTCCATTTGTAAGCACTACTATAGAATACGATGTCCTTCCATACATAATCCAATTACTTTTAATATTCCCACTTGAATAAGGTATCAAGCTATACTTCTCTTCCATTTGTAAGCACTACTATAGAATACGATGTCCTTCCATACATAATCCAATTATAAAAAAAAAGGACCTAATATTAAAATTTGAGTTTCAAAGACATTTCGTGTTTATGCTCAGAATCTCCTTTCTTCTTAAATCTTTCAATACCTTTCCTGGTTTTTTTTAACCTTGGTGGGTATGATTTAAAGCTCCCCCTTAGTTAAAGTGCCACGTAGGCAGCATGCCTGGTCCACGTAGATAGAGAGCTTCAACTAGCCAAACTGCTCACAAGCATAGTATGAAATAAAGCTCCTTACATTTAATTAAAAGAAAAAAAAAAGGAAAAGTGAAGCCTAGATTTGATCTTTGAATAACAATGATTTCTTGTTTGTAAATGTATTAACAAGTGCGGAATCTAAGTTATGGCACAAACCAAGCAATACACAATCAATAACCCAATAATATACTCAATAAGATTCCATGTATTGATTTCAACAGAGTTTTGTTACAGAATACAATGATAAGCTCTCAAAACTCTCCCACACAAAACCCTCTGTTCAACAATAGCAACCCTAAGGACATGGGTTTGGAACCAAACGCAAGCAGTGTCATTTGGACCAAGGACCAAACGATATCCCATATGGTTTGAGTCCATAACCAAACAACAATAGGTATCGTTTGGACAAAGTCAAACGACAAGAACCTTCATACGACATCCAATGTTGTTTACATCTTGGCTTGTTGTTTGGATTAGACTGCCCAAGTCAAACGACAGGAGGATGCCGTTTAACTTTAGTCAACACACACAAAATCAAACTATAACAAACTTTAAACGTTTATACAATGACCGAAAGATATACATTAAGATAAATTACAAGTTGCATACAAAAAGTGCATCAACAAACTCCCCCTAGATGTAGCGTGTGATTCTTCAGTCTTTAAATCTTCGAGTCCTCTAAGTATCTTTGATGAGTTGATGTCCTGCTCCCAGAATTGACCTCGTAACAGTGGCATATTCGAACAACCATCTGAAACTCTAAGGCTTGAACTACATCGTAGTCTTCATAAAAGATCTAGTTGTTGAACAACGCTTAGATATCCTTCTTCGACATGTTCACAATCCACATTAAATCAAGGATCCAAACATTCGGTGTATTATCCCGAAATACAATCATTGTTTTCGCCCGTCTCTGAGTTATAACACCATAGCTTCATGTTCCCGCAAAAAAAATCATGAGGCAACTTCATTAACGACATCTTCTTCATCACTCTTGGAGTCTTGTATCTCAGCTTGTATCGACCAGTATTTGTTTTAGGATCTAGAGTAAAACGAATTTGAATCCTATCTGGGAACTGAGGCTTGTAAAGCCCGTTCTTCCATCCATTCCAATTCTCAAACCTTATTTTCTTCTCAAAAAAAGATTCACCTCAAAATCATTGGAACGGTTGATGACTTTGATTCTCGCAAGAGCAGACATGCCATAATGTGGCAGCGAGAGAATGCTCAGCAGAGAATTGAAGTACTGAACTCCAGGTTCACATTTAGTGACACCCGGCAACTAATCATTAATCCGTACGCTTTAATTGAACCAGATAACGTTAATTGTGTCATGGTTAAATTTAGTCTATATAAGTCTAGCAAAGTCAATTTAAATGCATAGGTTTGTATCCAATAAATAAAAATATTTGTCGAATTGTGTAACGGTAACCTTTGTCCGAAATGAATGTTGATGATAACCCGTTAAATTTTTCTTGATTGGAATTGTTCTAATATGCCTAGAACATTAAAATATTTTCATTATTGTGTGATTTGGTACAATTTTGTGTGAAAGCCTATAAAATAATAATTAGACGTTTCATCGCCCTGTTTTCGTGCTTTCTTGTTAAATGCGTTAATATTTGAAGTTTTCACACCTGAATAAATTTTAGGCTATATATAAATTTTTGTTTAACAATATGTAATACACAAATTCATATTAGTGGCTTATTTTAACATTAAATGTAAGTCCAGAGATCTGCGTAGGATATCACAAACACGTTCAAGAGTGCGGAAAACAATTGAAAGTGATAAGAACAAGAGAAAACAGTTGCATATTAAGTTTTCACACAAGCTAAATGCTTATCTGGTACAATTCGTTCAAGAACCAAATCGCATACAACCAACTCTAATGCTTCTCCCTAATGCTTCAAAATGCTTAACCCTAATAAAGAACTAAACATAACATTATATAGGTTCCACATATAAATCGACCCATATGGCCTAACCCAAGCCCACTAGAAAACTAAGCCCAGTAACCTATAAGTGTGTTTGATAAAGACAAGCGTAAACCTACTCAATTTTATGGCCTTACAATATCCCCCTAGGTTTATGTTATCTTTATCATGTCTCTATGGGAAGATACTTCATCTCTTCATCCTCAAACTTGGGAATTTTTTTCATCATGAACATTATCAGCTTTTGCTTGAATATCTTGTTTAAAAAGAATGCGAGAGGGGGATTCTTAGCAGTTCTTTTCTTTGTCAATATTTTCTCTTTCAAGTAGGTTCACAGGTACTTCTTCAAAGGTACTATCATTGTCAGCCGATAATTCGTATCTGGTTCTTCTGACTCAGGTACATCTTGTTGTAGTGATGCTTCGTGCTTTGTCAGCAACTAACAACATCTCAATCTTCATTAACCCCTGTTTCCTGATTTAAATCAAGTTCTGCAAAATTCTCAGAAAAACATAAGCGAACATTTTTATGCAACATATGAAAGTACCACATGAACACTTGGTACATCCAAGTACTTGTACTCTTATTTCACAATTCAATTTTTTTCAACTTTTGATGATCAGTCAAATCTTCAAGAACAGTTAATTTTTTTATAAAACAAATAAACACTCAATTTTTTTATTTTTGAATTTTCTATATTTTAATTTTTAAATATAAGAATATAAACAGAAACACAAATAAACAAAGTAACTAATATACAATTACAATTGCAATGGGATCAAAATCGTTCTCAGGCTGACTAAGGAACACTTTACGGTACGAATTTATTCAGACTGGTCTAAGTGATTGCCAATACGTTTGTCCTCTTAAACTTAACGCTCAACTTTCAATTGTCAACCTTGTGATATGTTTAAGGTAATGTTATACTATAATACCTGTGTGTCCCATACCATGACATACCCCCGCGATCAAGGTAAGCACAACAATTCATCGTAGCAGGTGAGTATACTGAGTTCATCCTTTTGTTTTACAACGTAAGACCATTGGTGACAGGTCAGTACTTTCGTACAGCAGAGCGATCAATGTTTGTGTCTGACGAGGGTTAGGAAAATACCTTTTTGGTACGAATTTTGCTTAAAAAGCACACGGAATTCCCTCATTTGAGGTTATCTTCCTTTAAGGTTTTTGGCCTCTTTTTGGCTCTTTTAATATATCCTGACTGTGTCTCGGTCTGCATATAATCTGGATGCAATAGAAAGACACCCATGATATCCCCGGATGGCTCAACAGTATGAAGGCCTGAAACCTCAGACGTTGGCTATCTATCAACGCAAGATTTAAGACCATAAAATCATACACCGATGGTATGTAACCCATATGGTGCACAGTTTGTTATGTTTATATCACTTAGTATCTCTTATCAGTTTAAGCGTCAAGCCTATCGACATATCACAGTAGATCCTAGTCTTTTCAGCTATAACGCCTTACATGTGTAGGTTAAACCCTTTAACATGAACATTTATTTCATTTCCCATATATGCATTGTTTTAGAGTTTTTCTCTTTTCAAATTTTTTTCTCTCTCTCTCTCTCTATGCCCCTAAATTTGTGCATAAATCTTATCCGCAAATTAACCTCATAAAGAAAATGAATGTAAAAAAAGAAAAACGAAAGAAAAGGAAAATATTTTTGTTGTTTTTTCTTAACCACTCCATCATCAGATTTAAGACTAATCAATATTAAGATTAGAGCACGAAATTTAAATTGTACCTTTTCGCTGATCTTATCTTACCTCCCTTATCTCCTCCAAAGGAAACATATCAACTGTAAAGAAATAGAACTTTTTGCAACAGTGAGATGTTACCCGTTATGTCTCTAGAACAATCATTATCAACATTCCAAGGATTATTAACAACTTTTCCTTGGTTGTCCTTGAAAAATAAGCAGATCAGTAAGACAATGGTACCCAGGCCATCGTGGTCCTAGGATTTCCTGAAGCATCAAAATAAGATACTTCCCGTAAGCACATGTCCCCATCATGGAAGACATGAATTCCTTAGAGTTTCCTTGAGGGAGATGAGAGTTTAGTTGGAAAGTCATGAGACAACTTTAGATGAAGTTTGAAAATGGTAAGGATGTTTGGTGGTGCTTGTTATGGTTTTAGAGGGGGGGGGGTAAGCCGAGGGCTAAGGTAGGGGTGGGGTGGGTAAGGGTGTGGTGGTCGTGAAGTTGTATTATGGTACATGATATGACGGTGTATACTTACAGATCACATGTGCCTAATTACCATGTGTTTTGTAGGTTAAATTGCTTGTTGTTATCCTTGATGACAAGGTTATTCCAAGGTTTCAAATCTGAATTTGATTAATAAAACCTATTTTTATAATGTATACGCATTGTCTTGTTATTTATATAAGTGTTTTAATGCATTTTCAACTTATACAAACATTAGGTTATGTATTGTTTATTTTAATTGCACCATATTGAATTTACATATTAGAACATGATGTTTATAAAAATAAACACTTTGATAAGTCTAGAAAATGATACGATAGATATATAATACATGTTATTGATAAATTACATTCAGTTTATCAAATTAGGGTTTTGTTGTTCCAATTTTAATATATCACTGTTGTTCATTATTTAAGATCATTTATTGATCATTTTTGCTTGAAATAGCACTTGCGTATTTGGTGACGCTAGCATTCACTAGTGGACATACTATAATTGTGCCTAGTCATTACATGCTACACGTTGTATGACCTAGTTAATGCCAAACTAAGTCTAAATGATTCATATTTGCTTATACATGTAAGTAGGCTATATGGATGATGACCTGGCTAAACAAGGGTTGTCACAACACCCATTACACTCAGTTTTTCCACTCAAATTCAAACCCAAAACTTTTGACAAGTTCTCACATTTTTACAAATTGGTTCTAACCAAATTTAATATACCAATTAAAACATTGTATTGTAAGATGGGAGACGAATTTGATAATCATAGATTTCAAACCTTTTGCTTCCATAATGGGGCTCTACTTTTTGATTATGTTACCCACATACTTCCCAACAAAATGGGAAGGCTGAGCGTATCATAGTCTTTAAACATCCCCCGCACACCACCATCCTTTGGGGTGGAGGCACTTAACATTGCCTCTTACCTTCACAATATCTTACCCAACAAACTTTTTGATTAACGTACCCCCACATTGGCCCTTTATCATCAACACCCACATATGATCATCTATCGGTGTTTAGGTAAGCATGTTATATAAATCTCATTGCTACTTGCCCACATAAGTTAGCCCGCGATCTACCACTTCTGTATTTATTGGCTACCGATGTGTTGGCCTACACATTGGTAAAATCATCCTTTTGCAACATGTCGCCTTCATCAAAACAACTTTCCCATTCTCTAAATATCCTAACCAAACCCACATAAGTTTTTATTCCTTAAACCCGACCACACACCCTTAATTTACGAAGCCACACAATCGATCCCCTCCAATATATAAAAATGCTATAGCCACCACTCCCTCTACATAGTCGAACCTACTCCCACATTTCCTTTGGCGACAACTCCTACCAACAACACCACCCTAACTGTAACACCTCGTAAAAACGTGTCCAATTATGTAAAGACACGTGTCCTAAACCCTAATCATGTGAAAGATTGAGTTTGGAGGACTAAAGTTGTCAAACGATGAAAATATGTATGCAAAGGGACTAAAAGTGTCAACATGCCAAACTTGTGCCTCTGAATGACCATACACGAAGAATATATTCTTAAATGAGTGATTATTCGAATATAAGAAGCCGTTTGTGAAAATAATCGGAAGATTATAAACTACAGGGGTTAAACGTGTCAACATGTTAATTCTTACCTCTGAGTGACCTTTTAACGAACCCGAGGCTTCGTAATATTCAAATATACTCTCAAGAATAAATGATATAAATTTCACGAGGTTTCGAGATCGTTATGTGTTGTTTACGCAAATTCCCAAGAATTAGGGTTTAAAGCGTCAATGAGGCGAAACTTATGTTTTCGGAGATCCTTTAACGAAACCGGGCCTAACGGTGTTTGGTTATAATCCCTAGATCATCTACAAACTAACTACAAGGGCCAGATGTGCCTAAAACGAAAGATATTGAGCTTATAAAGGTGCAGGGACTGAATCTGTGAAAGTAGAAACTTGTTTGGCTGGTCAAGAGGGGTGTCGCGTTGCGCGACCATAGGATCATTCTACCGTCGCGCAACGCGACGGCACCATTTTGACAGAACAGTTTGGCCAGGTGCAGGTTTCTTCCTTCCTTGAGCTCCAAACAAGTTTTAATCAAATCTATGGCCTTGTTGCTGGTTTTAAAAACCACCATGGACACCTGGAGACGTCAGATTACTTCCCTAAACACCTGTGATGATCTTGGAGGACCCCCATTCACTATAAATAGGACCTTATGTGCAGCCATTTCACTTGCACTTTCACTCAAAATCACTCTCATTGTCACACCCCGACCACGTAGGACATACAAAACGTGGCGGAAATGTCGGGGAGTGTTGTAACAGAATTAATTGTTTCAAATCCATGGCAATTGAAGTTTCGTTTTATTGATTAAAAGTGTTACAATGTCTAAACAATCAAGGAAATACAACAAAATTAACTAGTCTTGCATCTTTTATTGTCACTAAAGCCCAAGTCTGCCTATATGTATCTTGATCATCTTATGCAACAGTTCCTGAAAAACACATGTGAAAATAGGTACGTCAGCATAAAAATGCCTGTGAGATACATAGGTTTTGTGAAAATAGGTTCCATGACTTATGTTTGAGAAAATGTTTAGTCATGAACCTTGTAATTTGCTTTTGTTTTGTAAATCATTTGAAAAACAATGAGTTCAGATGATATGTATAAATAAGTAAATAATGTATGGTTAAATAAATAACCATGTAAGATGAGTTTGTATAAGATAAGTTGTTTGTAAAACAATGTCTTGTGAAAAGTATGTTATTTGTATAAAATGTTATATGTATAAAACTGAAATGATTCAAATAACGCTACAATATGTAATACCATACAAACACTTATATATAGGAAGTACCAGCGGCGTATCCACCATGCTTGTATCATATTACACACGCATCGTTACTTAATCACTTAATCAAACCAAACCAATGTCAAAATGTCTATGTCAAATATCCATGTCAAATGTCTATGTCAAATATCCATGTCAAATGTCTATGTCAAATATCCATGTATGGCAAGTGAAATGTCTCAACTAAACCATATGCACAACAACAAAGTATTGAAGAAAAACTTGGTTTAAATCAAAGTTATGTTTTGTGGGAAATACATGATCAATGTCAATCATGTTAAAATGTCTATGTCGAAATGTCTATGTCAAAATGTCATGTAAAACAATGTACTAAGTAATGCACACAATGGCAATACATAGCATGAAATGTAATGAAATCATGTACTATAATGTACTATCGAACATAGCAGTATATGATGTGAAAACAGGAAAGCACGAAAGTAACAAGTAGGCACATGTGTTTCACCCCAAAACAGTTTGGAAAACAGTAAAAGAGGGGTCTATGTACTCACCTGAGATTGCTCAGTAGTCCTTGAGTAACAACTAAACAATGCTAGAGATCGCGGATATCAAACGGCACCTAGTATAGGTAGCTACATTAATAAACCGGACCTAAATCGGAGGATCGGGTAGCATTAGGGTTTGTAAACCAAACGAGTGTAGAGACTCGTGTCATTTGGTTTAACAAAGCCTACATACTAAATGAAACTTAACCTAAGTGTCTACGACCCATTACGACCCGTTTAGGTAGCTTATGCTACTTTAACGCGTCGTTCGCATGAAACGCGTTCGGACCGCCTAACTAGTCCTATGACAAGTGTTATATGCCTAAACATATTACATAATCAGTTATGTGACAAAGGTTTAGGTTACATATGATTAATTACCAATTATACATGAAAAGGGTATTCTGGTAATTTACCTAAGGCATATAAACTACCTATCATACAACTACTTAAACGATGTGACCATAGGGTATAACCTCGGAAGGTTATTCCCTACCTACTATGGTCACCTAATGTGTTTGGTCGGATCCTAATGATCGACCAAACTGGGTCGGGTTCGAGGTATAAGCGATTTATTAGATCGCTTACCCTACGACCCTAGACAACGTGGTAATCAGTAGGCACAGTCCCAAGGGACTATAACCATCATGATTACAATCACGTTGCGAAGTTCTAACGAACTTCGCATTGACCATTACTGGTCAACGCTGAAAGTCAAACAAAGTTTGACTTTCTGACTCGAAAAGCAGTAAAAATAATGAAAAGAACGAAAGAATACTTACGAAGGGTCCCCGAAAGCTAACCCAGATCAAAATAGCTCAGGTATGAAACGAAGGTTCCAACTTAGAGCTTCCTTAATCAGATTTGTGGGTTTTGGGGTTGAGTATGGATGGGTATTTATAGTAAATGCACCACCGTTAGGATCGTTTATCGGGAAACGTGCCTTGATCTCACCCGTACAAGTGTCGGAAGCTTATGGTAGGTTAATTGGCCACTCACCATAAGAGTTAGACACATGGCAAGGGAATTGGGAGTGGAAAACAGCTGAAAACAGGCTGTTAAAACATTGCACCTGGTCTGGAGACCCCATACGCATCGTATGGTATACATACCATACGCATCGTATGGGTTAACTTTGGCAGAATTACAGTTTTGGTCCCTGAACTTGTATTTAGGCCATTTTTGACACGTTTAAGGCCCGTTAACCCCATTTCAAAGCTCTAAAATGAAGTTAAAGTATAGGGAACTTAAAACATGCTCAAAAATATCTCGGATGTCGGTTCGTTTAGCCGTACGAACGCGATGTTCGCTTTATTACGACGGAATGCGCATAAGCGCGAAAAACGATCCAAATGACGAAACGAATGGATTTTTCTTATGGCGAACACTAAAATATAATGTAGTCATGCTTACATAAATTTTTGGATGTCCGAATGTATGCAGAACGTGAGTTACGCGTAAAAATGCAAACTTGTGCACTTTTTGACGCTTTTAGTCCCTGAATGACCCAAAAGTTTATTTTAGCACACCGAACCCCTCAAAGCCTATTTCTAAGCTATGTAAAGGATATTTAAGGTGTGTTTAACTTATGGTCATGTTCCGGAATGTCTGTTACAGTTCAAATTGGCATACTTTTGCAGTTTGTCAAGTTTAGTCCCTGTAAGCGATTTAACTTTGATTTCACCACACCAAACCTTCCAAAACTTGTATCTAAGTTATGTATAGGTTATTTAAGGTATGTTAAGCCTATTTCACTATTCCGGAGTGTTCGTTGCATTAAACTGGTTATATTTACGCATTTGTGCGCGTATAACCTTCCAGAAAGCGATTTAGAGCTTGAAATCGAACATGAGTCGATATGTGCAAAAGATACACATATTTATACAAGTCCAAAGTATGAAATACATTATTTCATTGGTTTGGCATTTGTTTGATGGTTGAAATGACACAGGTGTTACAGTCTCCCCTACTTTAGGAAATTTCGTCCCGAAATTCATTCGTAGGAGTCTATCTGTGGCTTTGTGTCAAATAACCACCAAAGATAAACAAGACGTAATCCTGTAATTTCTCTTAAATGAACATTTTCCAGAAATGAAAAATGAACAGAGTTATTTTCAACAGGCATCCTTTAGAAACAAAAATGAACAGAATAGTCATTTTCCACAACATTTTCAGAAACAAAACAGAATAGTCATTTTACATCTTCAGAAACAAAAATGAACGGAATAGTCATTTTACATCTTCAGAAACAAAAATGAACGGAATAGTCATTTTACATCTTCAGAAACAAAAATGATCGGAATAGTCATTTTACATCTTCAGAAACAAAAATGAATAGTCATTTTACATCTTCAGAAACAAAAATGAACGGAATAGTCATTTTACATCTTCAGAAACAAAAATGATCGGAATAGTCATTTTACATCTTCAGAAACAAAAATGAACAGAATAGTCATTTTACATCTTCAGAAACAAACATGAACGGAATAGTCATTTTACATCTTCAGAAACAAAAATGAACAGTCATTTTACATCTTCAGAAACAAAAATGAACGGAATAGTCATTTTACATCTTCAGAAACAAAAATGAACAGAATAGTCATTTTACATCTTCAGAAACAAAAATGAACGGAATAGTCATTTTACATCTTAAGAAACAAAAATGAACGGAATAGTCATTTTACATCTTCAGAAACAAAAATGAACAGAGTAAACTCTAGATACATGACAAAACTTGCTGTGGTTTCTGTGCACTAAATTTTATAATTATGTACGCGTCCATAATTACGTAATTCCTTGCACAGTCCGCACAGTGCATTTCATGATGTGTAGGGGAAAAATATCAAATCTGTGATGAGTGTGACTAGACCACCCTAGGGTCCTTTTAATCAGATCAACACATGATCTTTTTAATTAAACCACCAAGGAGTCCTTTCAGCTATATCATCACATGATATTCCTAACCAGATTTTTTTTGGATCAATCTGTTTAACTAGACCACTCAGGGGTCTAATTATGGAATAGTACAATATAATCCGAGGGACTTAACTACAACGTAGAAGCCCATTGAGGATTTAATATAGTACCTTTGGATATCCTACTATGAATTTCCTTATACAAAGATATGGAAGATTCTACGAGGATTTGGATAACAAAACTTGGATTACACAAAAACATAAAAGAAAACACATAAGCACATAATCACATAATTGTTTAACTTGGTTATTAATTTGTTATCTTTGGACGCGGATACTTAAAGTACACCAGGAATCCAATTCGTGGATTTCATTTGGTACTTTAATCATTTCAAGAATCCATCCATGAAGATAGGATGATCTACCAAAAATTCGATTTTCGTTTTCAGGAAAACGCAATATTCGAATTAAGGTACACAATAATTTAGGATATACGGAAATACCCTTAGGTACCCTATTAAGAATTTATAGTGGTACTTGGGGTATTCGTACAGAATTATAACTTGCACCTTGTACTTCGTCTCTTTACAAGAGACGGGTACTTAGGATCTTTGTGGAAAACGTAAGAGATTGTAACATGGAAGAATTTTGGGGATAGTTTGCTTTTCAAGGAATACGATTCCTCGATTGTCGGTATTATAGGGGATATGTTGTTTATGCATACAACTACATAAATACATTGTAATGTAAATAAAAAGATTTATTTATTAACAATGATATCAACTGTTTCATGAACCTTGACAACAAAAGAAAAATAATACATAAGATATGATTATTTCTAAAGAGTGTTGTCTTCTAGTCGATCAGATGCTCATCTCTGTGCTGGATTAGCATTAGCAAGCTTTGGGCAATTTCTTCGGAAATGTCCCATCTCACCACACTTGTTGCAAGAACCTGGTGGAAAGCGAGCTCGAGCGGGTTTGTTGTCGGCTTGATTTGGTGCAACTGCTGCAACGCAAACTTTTGCCACATGACCTTTAAGTCCACAAATTTGGCATTCGCGGCACTTCACATTAGCATGATGATGTAGGCCACATCGGTTACACAGGGGTGAAGTTCCATTGTATGGCTTCCTAGTACGGGGTTGAGCTGGTTGGTTGGGGATAGCTTGATTACTGTAAGTAACCATGGCGAAGTTCTGAGAAGCCTTTTGCTTCTTTGACTTCTCAGGGAATTCAGTCTGTACATCCATGGTCTTTGATTCCTCAACTGGTTTCTTGTCACCCTTTCGAAAAAGCTTACGTTTCCTGATCTGAGATTCAGTCAACGTTGCAGATAGCTCAATGGCCTGCTTAACCGTAGTGGGGTTACTACCGGTAACAATGTCCTGCACTGTGTCAGGGAGACCATCAATGTATTTTTCGATCGCTTTATCCAAAGGCGTAACCATGGTAGGACACAACAGGCTCAGCTCCTCATATCGATCAGTGTATGCTCGATGTTCACCGCTGTCTTGCTTAAGATCGTCGAATTCCCTTTCCAATGCCCTGATCTCGTGACGAGGACAGAATTCCTTCATCATCAGTGCTCGAAGTTCTTCCCAAGTTTGGGCCAGTGCCACATCGGCACCCCTATCTCTCACCACACCGTTCCACCATGTCAAAGCTCGTTTCTCAAAGACACTGGATGCGAAATCTACCTTTCGATCGTTTGGACATTGAACATGCCTGAAAGTGCTCTCTAGACTCTCGAACCATTGCAGAAGTGCAGTCGCTCCTTGAGACCCAGAAAACTTTGATGGCTTGGCCGAGTTGAACGTCTTGAAGCTGCAGAGGGCATTATTGTTGTTGATAGCTTGGTGACATTGGGCAACGATGATCGGGATTGCAGCAGTCATTTGCTGTGTAATGACAGCTGCCAGCTCGTCAACAGATACTGGATTTTCGCGTCGTGGAGGCATTCTAAAAGAGGAGAACATGAAAGGAAACGAGTGAGAGAATTAGACGAAATGAATGAGATGAAGCAAATCTGATGAAAGCAAGGGTAGTGGTCATTTGTTTGTTACTACAAAGCAACAAACGACCTCGGTGATTTATCAAAGTAAATAGGTCAAAAATAATGTATCGTGAAGACATGCTCGCCTATAAGTGAACACTCATCCCAAGAATTCCCAGGTAAGCACAACTGGTCTCGCGTCTGATGAGATGTATACGAAGTGCTTGCCTAGACAGAAAACCCAGAATACAGGCATTCACCCTTCCAGTTTGCACGTGTTCACATTATTTAAAACCCAAAACCATGACGAGATTTTGAAAATTCAAAGGGGTTCAAAACCGTATAACAGAGGGTTCAAAACCTTACAATAGAGGGTTCAAAACCTAGTAATCAATCATCCTAGAACAGATGATTAGTTTTCAAAGCGGTTTTGAAATTTATGTTCTTGTTGTGGTCGTCGCCTAAGGATAGGTGACGGTATTGTTTTATGACTAAACGCCATGTCAAATGTCTATGTCAAATATCCATGTCAAATGTCTATGTCAAATATCCATGTCAAATGTCTATGTCAAATATCCATGTATGGCAAGTGAAATGTCTCAACTAAACCATATGCACAACAACAAAGTATTGAAGAAAAACTTGGTTTAAATCAAAGTTATGTTTTGTGGGAAATACATGATCAATGTCAATCATGTTAAAATGTCTATGTCGAAATGTCTATGTCAAAATGTCATGTAAAACAATGTACTAAGTAATGCACACAATGGCAATACATAGCATGAAATGTAATGAAATCATGTACTATAATGTACTATCGAACATAGCAGTATATGATGTGAAAACAGGAAAGCACGAAAGTAACAAGTAGGCACATGTGTTTCACCCCAAAACAGTTTGGAAAACAGTAAAAGAGGGGTCTATGTACTCACCTGAGATTGCTCAGTAGTCCTTGAGTAACAACTAAACAATGCTAGAGATCGCGGATATCAAACGGCACCTAGTATAGGTAGCTACATTAATAAACCGGACCTAAATCGGAGGATCGGGTAGCATTAGGGTTTGTAAACCAAACGAGTGTAGAGACTCGTGTCATTTGGTTTAACAAAGCCTACATACTAAATGAAACTTAACCTAAGTGTCTACGACCCATTACGACCCGTTTAGGTAGCTTATGCTACTTTAACGCGTCGTTCGCATGAAACGCGTTCGGACCGCCTAACTAGTCCTATGACAAGTGTTATATGCCTAAACATATTACATAATCAGTTATGTGACAAAGGTTTAGGTTACATATGATTAATTACCAATTATACATGAAAAGGGTATTCTGGTAATTTACCTAAGGCATATAAACTACCTATCATACAACTACTTAAACGATGTGACCATAGGGTATAACCTCGGAAGGTTATTCCCTACCTACTATGGTCACCTAATGTGTTTGGTCGGATCCTAATGATCGACCAAACTGGGTCGGGTTCGAGGTATAAGCGATTTATTAGATCGCTTACCCTACGACCCTAGACAACGTGGTAATCAGTAGGCACAGTCCCAAGGGACTATAACCATCGTGATTACAATCACGTTGCGAAGTTCTAACGAACTTCGCATTGACCATTACTGGTCAACGCTGAAAGTCAAACAAAGTTTGACTTTCTGACTCGAAAAGCAGTAAAAATAATGAAAAGAACGAAAGAATACTTACGAAGGGTCCCCGAAAGCTAACCCAGATCAAAATAGCTCAGGTATGAAACGAAGGTTCCAACTTAGAGCTTCCTTAATCAGATTTGTGGGTTTTGGGGTTGAGTATGGATGGGTATTTATAGTAAATGCACCACCGTTAGGATCGTTTATCGGGAAACGTGCCTTGATCTCACCCGTACAAGTGTCGGAAGCTTATGGTAGGTTAATTGGCCACTCACCATAAGAGTTAGACACATGGCAAGGGAATTGGGAGTGGAAAACAGCTGAAAACAGGCTGTTAAAACATTGCACCTGGTCTGGAGACCCCATACGCATCGTATGGTATACATACCATACGCATCGTATGGGTTAACTTTGGCAGAATTACAGTTTTGGTCCCTGAACTTGTATTTAGGCCATTTTTGACACGTTTAAGGCCCGTTAACCCCATTTCAAAGCTCTAAAATGAAGTTAAAGTATAGGGAACTTAAAACATGCTCAAAAATATCTCGGATGTCGGTTCGTTTAGCCGTACGAACGCGATGTTCGCTTTATTACGACGGAATGCGCATAAGCGCGAAAAACGATCCAAATGACGAAACGAATGGATTTTTCTTATGGCGAACACTAAAATATAATGTAGTCATGCTTACATAAATTTTTGGATGTCCGAATGTATGCAGAACGTGAGTTACGCGTAAAAATGCAAACTTGTGCACTTTTTGACGCTTTTAGTCCCTGAATGACCCAAAAGTTTATTTTAGCACACCGAACCCCTCAAAGCCTATTTCTAAGCTATGTAAAGGATATTTAAGGTGTGTTTAACTTATGGTCATGTTCCGGAATGTCTGTTACAGTTCAAATTGGCATACTTTTGCAGTTTGTCAAGTTTAGTCCCTGTAAGCGATTTAACTTTGATTTCACCACACCAAACCTTCCAAAACTTGTATCTAAGTTATGTATAGGTTATTTAAGGTATGTTAAGCCTATTTCACTATTCCGGAGTGTTCGTTGCATTAAACTGGTTATATTTACGCATTTGTGCGCGTATAACCTTCCAGAAAGCGATTTAGAGCTTGAAATCGAACATGAGTCGATATGTGCAAAAGATACACATATTTATACAAGTCCAAAGTATGAAATACATTATTTCATTGGTTTGGCATTTGTTTGATGGTTGAAATGACACAGGTGTTACACTCATCTCTCCAGCTGGAGTTCTTTAGCATTCTGGAGGTTCCTGATTCAAAAGGAAGCTCATCTTTAGTAGAAAATATTGCTAGGACCCTTTGTAAGTGTCTTAGTCCCCTCTTTAGTTCAGTTTTCTTAATTAAAAACCGAAAAGTCAAAGTTACGTTAATTAGCTTTGACTCTTGGTTTAAACTCAAATGGTCCAGCCACTGTTCGAAATAAATGTGGTTATGTGACCATAATTAGGTAGGTGATTAACCCTTAAAAGGGCACCTCCTAATTATTTCGTTTGCTTAGTTAATTGTCGGGTCAAACTATTAAGTTAAGAAGTCAAACTGGATAGAATTTTAAATAATAATCAAAACTATTAATACAGAGGTTATAAATTATATTTTATCACTCTAATAACTTGGTAATTATTATTAGAACATCTTTAAGCATGTTCAACCCGACAATTCTCAGCTTAGGGTCGGTTCACAACCGAAAGTCGCAAAAGCTTGACTTTTGCTTTGACTTTCAGTTCTGGCCCGATTGAGCTTAATTCTTCCATGTTTTAAGCTTCCATTAGGACCACATTATGTTGAAGTATAACCATCTGAAGTTATATTACCTGGTCATTTGTGTTCTGAATTATATGCTCATGTCCGTTATTATGCTTATAAATGCCCATTTTGCCCTTTTGACATATAAACGTGGTTTTTGAAAATGTGAGAGGACAAAAAGCTTTATTACTGATATATAAGTATGTCCCAAAAATTTGACATCAGTTTCTGGTCTCAAACTAAAGTTATGCAAGATATCGTAAATTGAAACTTTTTATTAATTAAATTACGCTATCTTGCATAAGGCATGTTTAAACATGGATTTTAACCCAAAACTCATTACCTACTGTTAAGATATTATTTTTAGGGATTTTTAAATTTTTGAACATATTATAATCTGACCATATCATGGAGTTCTTGTATAATTCGATAAATGACGATAATACCCTTTTCATTCATAAATTGAGATTAACATATGAAATGAATGCCAAAACTTTTCCTACTGACATTATATATTAAATAAAGTATTTTGAGCATTTAAGACTGATCAAAATCTCAGATTTCCATAAACATCTTAATTATCGTCAATTAGCGATTTTTACGCTAATTAGGTGCATAGTATGGTTTAAAACCATATTTAACACCTAATACTTGTTACCTGCTGAATTTTTAAATAAATTTTAATATTATTACAGTAGGTATAAGTCATGAACTCAGACTTCCAAAAATGTCCCTAAAAGTTTATGTGAAATGACCAAAATGCCCTTTCGGAGCATAGTTTGGTCAAAAATGGTAAACCTCACATATGAATAATATCTTATTGTTATAACAACATAAAATAAATATTTTTACTGATTACTAAAGACCAGAACCTTAGTTTACTATGAAATCTCTTTTATAAACATTAAAATGACCAAAATGCCCCTACGACACTTAAATTGGTTTTAAATACTTTTTGGACATATATGTTAACATCCTACTGATGTATTAACATATCCTAAGCATAATAACATATGAGGCCTGTATATAATTCATTTGGTTACCCGTTATGCATTTATGTGTTCGGTTCGGTTTATGTACCTAGTTTACATAATTTAGCCGAAATGGATTTAACCTTATCAATAAATCTTCAAAATCCAGAATGTGTTTAGTTTACCCATATAATACAAGTATCCAAACTTGTCGGGTCTAAATCACATTCCATTCTGGTCTCCGCTTAATCTAGCGTTTAGAACCGTAAAGTATCTTTCAAGCTAACCGGTCTAAGTCTTTGACTTAAATAAAGACCCGTTAGTATCCTAATAGGTTAATAAACCTTCCATACAGATTGAGTAGCTTCGGTAGAAGGTATTTTCATAAGGCTTTAGGAATTTACGGCTGAGTTACATCCTTACACATCTACCTCAGGTAAATACTTTTAACTTATTTTCCGTTATACGGGCTTGGGATACGGTATTATAATAATACCGCTTGGTCGGGTATGAAATCATTTAATCGGATTGTGATTACTAAATTGCATAACCCGTTTTAATCTGTTGTGTTTAATAACATAAGCATTGGGGGTTAATATGACTGTGTCCTGGATATCCTCGGCTCATTTCATTTGAAAATGGTCACGACCTATGCACGGGGTGTAGGCATACACCTGACAGATGCAAATGCTAAATAACCCACATGTTGGGGATAACTCCATTGTGGTTTCTATAAGTGGTGAGTCGGTTAATCATGACCGGCTTCCAAACCGGCCACATAAGCATGACAAACATGTAAAACTGTATACAAGATTTTATTAAAGATTGTCCCAAGTTATAAATGGTTTGTGCTTTGTGCACTTAAATCAATTTTTATAAATGTTTTCAAATGAGTCAGTTAATTGTATTTACCAGTTAAAACTGACGTATTTTCCAAAGACTGGGTGACAGGTACCTCTCGGAATTAGGCTGGAGCTACTAGGTGTCAAATAAGAGGATCTTGCAAATCCTTAGATGCCTGGAGTCTGTTATTTCAGTTTCTTGTATTTTGTTTTTATGATCCGCCAGTGGATCTCTTTTACAACCAGTCTGTATATTCTTTTATTTGGACACTCGGACACTATGGTTTGTAATAGTATTTAAATACCAAGCCTTCCGCTGTGCTACTATATTGTGTGTATTGACTATGATGATATCAACTACGTCACGATACTCCCCACCGGGACCACCGGTAATATGTGGAAATATCGGGGTGTGACAGGTTGGTATCAGAGCCAACATTGAGTGAGTTAAACACTATCCTTTTGTGTTTAATCTCAATGACACAATAAGCACATTCCTTAGACTTCCGAGTCTAGGCAAATGACCTAGGATTATTCTTAATTTTTCTTTTGTCGTTTGTGTTTTGTTTTACTTGTTTGGACAGGTTTGCTAATTAAAAATGTCATCGCGCGTTCGAGGAAAAGGAAAAGGTCCTATGAGGGGAGGACCATCTAGCAATGCTGGACCCTCACACAGGCGCACTCCATCAGTGTCTTTTACTAGCTCCGATTCGCGAAACAATTGGAGACACTCATTTGAGCCTGTGAGACCCTCGGTCTCATTAAGTTCTTCACCATCATTTCACCCTTCCTTTGGGCCGCCTATTCAAGACGAGCCCCAACATTCTCACCATTCCCAACATTCACACCATTCACATCATTCATACCACTCTTTACACTCTTATTCTTTTCACCATTCTGACTCAACTTATTCCAAGGCCCAATTTAACCCAAACGATTATATTAACGAACAACTGGGTTATAATCCTTTAGGACCCGAGGACCACTTCTCCCAAGATATGGAGATGGATGATGATCCTGACCCAGAGTCGCCAACCGGGACACCAACTCATCCCATCAGTATCTCCAGTGGTTCTCCTTACCAAGGATCGCCATATCAAGGCCCCGACTCATGGGCCGAAAGGTGGAACACGTACCAATGGGAATATACCCCTTCTTTTCATAATTCCCCACCACAACGTCCATTGGAGGAACCATATCTTCAGGCGGTTACTCCACCGCCTTTACCCGTTGAGGAACCACCTCAACAACCACCACAACTACCTCCTGAGCCACCTAGGCGAAGAAGGAATGCACGGATGTCCGTGCGAGGGGGACCAAGATTTAGTTCCCCTCAAGCTTCAAGCACATACCCTCCTATTCCCGAAGATCCACAAATGGTTGGACCTTCACACGCTGTGCCGGAAGATGATCCCCCGCCAGTTACTTTTGCACCACCGCCACCGCCAGTGGGTTTTGAAAACCCGATACCAACATACCCAGCTTCATCTGGGTATAACCCATTTGAATATCCAACTCCTACGGATTATGGATATCAAGCCCCTGCCCAAGATCCATATCTTGAGGCAGCTTAATTTAATGCACTTTATCCTTCACCATTTCCTCCAGTTTACCCAACTGGGTATCCTGTGCATGGGTATCAATACCCTACTTACCAGTAGCAACCTCCACCTTCACAAATTCAAACTCAGCAAATCCTGCATAGGTTAGACCAGGTTGAGCAGAAAGCTGACGAAAACAATAAAAAGCATAACAAATTTCTTAAAGGCCTTGTGAACCTCATAAAGGGAAAAAAGAAGTAAAAGTTTGTTTTATTTTATTTGTATTGTAATTTCAATCAAGTCCCTACGTGGACATTTCATTTTTTGTACTTAGTCCCTGCTTGGACTTATTTCTTTTCTGTAGTCCCTGAGTGGACAGTTTGTTTATTTCAAGACCCGTTTAGGGCATTTCTTATAATAGTCTAGTATTTTAATGGAATTTCTTTTGAGGTTTTTATATATGTATTTTATTACATCATCATACAACTATCATTTCAATTTTTAATTGATCTGCCAAAGAAATTTCAAAAGAAGTTCTTAAAGGCATAACCTAGCCTAAATATTAATGGCTATGATGGAATAACCTTTTTAAGACAATAATTCCCTGTTAACATCTGATAACATGTTAACATTCCTGGCGGTGTGACTTGCGAGACCACACTAGCTTCCAAAAGTACTTGGATCTTTCCAAGCCACCTTTATAGCCTATATGATCAACGTGAATCATGGCTATTAAACATCAATATGATGTATACATCAAAACATCCATTTGAGATGTATGCCTACGGGCAAAGGTGTCTTCATGACAATGATAGTTTCATATTATAAACTTCTTGTCAAAAAGGCGATGAACTATGCCCGACCCTTAAAAGATCACTAATCCAAGAGATCATTGATTATGTTTTAATTGTCCTTGTGACAAGGCCTTTTGTGACATCTAAATGTCCTTCGAGACGAGCCTTGTGCTATATGAAAAATGTCTCTATGACATTGACAGTTGTGACTTATGTCCACTGTTTAATAAATATAAAGGATTATATCCTATTGATTGCCTATAATGGTTCAGTTGTAGCCTAGGCAAATCATGATCAAATAGATTTTTGACTTGTTAAAAAAAATGGTCTATATGGTTTATTAAATACCATGGCCATCTATTCATCAATACGGTGATTCGTTATATAATCTAAATACATCATTGTGTTTGATTTTAGTACTCTAATCATGGCTGGCTCTGACGAAGCAAACAGTCATCCTGTGGAAGGAAACAATAATACCAGAATAAATGTTACTGGTGCTGAATTACAAGTGTTGATAAACACATCATTTGCTCAATCTGTGGATAATATGTTTAAGGAGCCGAGTAATGTTCGGTCCAAAACTCATACAAAGTCCCTATCACATTCGCATGCATCGAAAAAGGATGAGTCTCGACACTCATCCAATCAGAAAAGTGAACCACGGAGGTAGATTGTCCTCGATCAGACTCCCAGGTACAACAAGGGTTGTACCTATAAATATCCCGTCTCTTGTAAACCAAGAGATTTCACGGGAAAAAAGGGAGCTATCGACTGTATGAAGTGGTTGGATGAAATGGAAACTGTGATTGATATCAGTGGGTGTGCTAAGGAGGACATCGTCAAGTTTGTGTCTCAATCCTTCAAGGGCGACACCCTAACATGGTGGAAAGCCTTGGTGCAATCCACTAGAAAGATTCCTCTGTATAACCTTTCCTGTAATCAATTTGTTGATCTTGTGAAGGACACTTACTGTCCTCAGCATGAAGTGGAAAGAATAGAGACTGACTTCCTCACTCTGGTAATGAAGGATTTGGATTGCAGGTCTTATGTGACCAGTTTTCACTCGATGTCGAGACTTGTGCCGTATTTGGTCACCCCTGAATCCAAACGCATTGCGCGTTTTATCGGTGGTTTAGCCCCTGAAGTTAAGGGAAATGTCAAGGCTTCTAAGCCTGCTACATATAGATCGGCTGTAGATCTATCCTTGTCACTTACTCTTGATATTCTGAGGAGTATGTCAAAGAAAACCACCGAAGAAGGGAAAAGAAAAAGGGAGGATGATCAGTCCCATCATTCAAATAAAAAGAAGAAAGGGAACTCTGGTTCCAAGAAGGGGCAGTCAGGTGACAAGCCCAGATGTAAAACGTGTGATAAAAGGCATTTTGGAAAGTGCAATCAGGACCCACAAGCTAAACCTTATGGGATCTGCAACCTGCTGTGGTTGTAACGAAAAGGAGCACATTAATACTAATTGCCCAAAAAAATGCTAAGAAGGCTGATGAGGCAAAGAAAACCAATGCAAGGGTCTTTTAGATGAATGCTAGGGAAGCGGTGAATGAAGAGAACGTTATAACAGATACCTTCCTCATTAATAATATTTATGCTAGAATTTTATTTGATTCAGGTGCTGATAAGTCGTTTGTAGACCATAAGTTTAGTAAGTTACTGAATCTGCCTATTAAAACTCTAGACATAAAATATGAGGTAGAGCTTGCAGATGGTACCTTAGAAACAGCTTCGACTCTTCTTGATGGATGCTTTATATCCATTAAGAATCATTCTATCCCACTATCCCTCTTGCCAATGAAATTGGTTGGGTTTGATGTAGTTTTAGGCATGGATTGGTTATCGCATAACCAAGCCCAAATTGTCTACGATAAGAAGCTCGTTAACATCAAAACCCCTTCTGGTGAATCCATCACCATTCAAGGAGATACACAATATGGTTTGCCCAACAATGTTTCTATTCTCACAGCATCGAAGTGTCTGAAGAACGGATGTATCATTTACATGGCACAAGTGACTATTGATGAACCAAAACCCAAGATTGAAGACATTCCAATTATTTCGGAATATCCTGATGTCTTTCCTGATGAATTACCTGGATTACCTCCTGAGAGACAAGTTGAATTCAGGATAGACATTCTGCCAGGATCTGCACCAATTGCACGAGCTCCTTACCGTCTAGCGCCTACTGAAATTAAAGAGCTCAGGACTCAATTGGATGACTTACTGGAAAAGGGTTTCATACAACCCAGCTCTTCGCCTTGGGGAGCTCCTATATTGTTTGTGAAGAAGAAGGATGGATCAATGCGCTTATGCATTGATTATCGTGAGTTAAATAAGGTAACGATCAAGAATCGTTATCCTTTGCCCAGGATCGACGACTTATTCGACCAACTCCAAGGGGCAAGCTTCTTCTCGAAGATCAATTTGAGATCTGGGTATCATCAACTCAAAGTTAGAACAGAAGATGTACCTAAAACAGCATTCAGAACAAGATATGGCCATTACGAGTTCTTAGTGATGCCTTTCGGGCTCACTAATGCACCTGCAGCATTCATGGACCTCATGAATCGAGTCTGCAAGCCATACTTAGACAAGTTGGTCATTGCTTTTTATAGATGACATACTTATCTATTCTTGTAGTCAAGTTGATCACGAGAAGCACCTTCGATGTATCTTAGGATTGCTACGACAGGAGAAGTTGTATGCTAAATTCTCAAAGTGTGAGTTCTGGCTTCGTGAAGTCCACTTCCTTGGACACGTTGTGAGCGAACGTGGTATCTAAGTAGATCCCGCTAAAATAGAAGCCATCATGAACTGGGAGGCACCTAAGACACCTACGGAGATTCGCAGCTTTCTGGGATTAGCTGGTTATTATAGAAGATTCATTGAGAACTTCTCGAGGATAGCTGCACCATTGACTTCTCTGACCCGCAAGAGTGTGAAGTTTGATTGGGGTCCTAAACAACAAGAGTCTTTTGAGATTCTTAAACAGAAATTAAGCAATGCTTCGGTGTTGACATTTCCCGAAGGAATTGAAGAGTTTGTCGTGTACTGTGATGCTTCACACACCGGTGTGGGTTGTGTACTTATGCAGAGAGGCAAGGTGATTGCCTATGCATCACGACAGTTAAAAGTGCATGAAAAGAATTACACCACCCACGATTTGGAGTTGGGTGTCGTTGTCTTTGCACTTAAGTTGTGGAGACATTATTTATATGGAACTAATTGTGTGATATATTCGGATCACAAAAGTCTCCAACACTTATTCAATAAAAAAGATCTTAATATGAGACAACGCCGTTGGATGGAGACTCTAAATGATTATGATTGCGAAATTCGCTACCATCCTGGCAAAGCGAATGTAGTCGATGATGCTCTAAGCCAAAAGGAAAGAGTCAAACCTATAAGGATTAATGCCAAAAGCATTGAACTTAAGAATAGCTTGAATGAAAGGCTGTTAGTTGCTCAGAAGGAAACTGTGTTGGAAGCTAACCTTCCAAGTGAAAAGTTAGGTGTAACTGCTGAACAGTTAGCACCTGGCAAGGATGGAATCCTTAGAATGAATGGAAGAATCTGGGTTCCCATTCATGGAGGGCTTCGAGATATAATCCTCCAGCAAGCTCACAATTCCAGATACTCAGTTCACCCTGGAGGTGACAAAATGTATCAAGATTTGAAAGCAAATTATTGGTGGATAGGTTTGAAGAAATCTATTGCCACACATGTAGCCAAATGTCTGACATGCGCTCAGATTAAAGAAGAACATCAGAAGCCGTTAGGATTGCTACAACAGCCAGAACTTCCCACATGGAAGTGGGTAATGGTAACCATGGATTTTATAACCAAGTTACCTAAAACAAGGCATGGAAATGATACTATATGGGTCATAGTTGATAGACTAACTAAGTCAGCACATTTCTTACCCATCAAAGAAACTCATAGCTCCGACAAGCTAGCTCAATTGTACATGGATAAGATTGTATCTCTCCACGGGGTGCCGGTATCTATTATATCCGATAGAGATACTAGATACACCTCTCACTTTTGGAAAAGCTTCCAACAATCATTAGGCACTCGTTTGAATTTTAGTACTATTTACCATCCCCAAACGGATGGACAAAGTGAGCGTACAATTCAAACATTGGAAGACATGCTTCGTGCAGGCGTTATTGATCGAGTTCTCCTATAATAATAGTTACCATACTAGCATTCAGGATGCGCCTTTTGAAGCATTATATGGGAGGAAATGTAGAACGCCTGTTTGTTGGGTAGAAGTGGGATAAGCTCAATTATCAGGACCTGATATAGTCCTTGAAACGACGGACAAGATTGTCCAAATTCGTGATCGCCAAAAAGCTGCCAGGGATAGGCAGAAAAGTTATGCAGATAAGAGGCAAAAACCTCTAAAGTTTGAGGTAGGCGACAAAGTCTTACTAAAAGTATCACCCTAGAAGGGAGTGATGCGTTTTGGTAAGAAGGGCAAGCTAAGACCGAGGTATATTGGACCATTCGAGATTATCGAATGTGTCAGCAGTGTAGCTTATAAGCTAAACTTACCTGAGGAGCTTAGTGGAATTCACAATGTGTTCCACATCCGTAATCTAAAGAAATGTCTAGCTGATGAATCGCTAGCAATGTCGCATAAAGACGTACAGGTTGATGAAAGCCTAAGGTTTGTTGAAAGACCAATATCGATCGAGGATCGACAGGTTAAAAAGCTCTGAAAGAGGCACGTGCCTATAGTGAAGGTTAAATGGGATGCCCGTAGAGGCCCAGAATATACGTGGGAGGTTGAGTCCACTATGCGACAAAAGTACCCTCATTTGTTTCAGTAAATCTCGGGGTCGAGATTTCTTTTAAGGGGGTGAGGATGTAACACCTCGTAAAAACGTGTCCAATTATGTAAAGACACGTGTCCTAAACCCTAATCATGTGAAAGATTGAGTTTGAAGGACTAAAGTTGTCAAACGATGAAAATATGTATGAGAAGGGACTAAAAGTGTCAACATGCCAAAGTTGTGCCTCTGAATGACCATACACGAAGAATATATATTCTTAAACGAGTGATTATTCGAATATAAGAAGCCGTTTGTGAAAATAATCGGAAGATTATAAACTACAGGGGTTAAACGTGTCAACATGTTAATTCTTACCTCTGCGTGACCTTTTAACGAACCCGGGGCTTCGTAATATTCAAATATAGTCTCAAGAATAAATGATATAAATTTCATGAGGTTTCGAGATCGTTATGTGTTGTTTACGCAAATTCCCAAGAATTAGGGTTTAAAGCGTCAATGAGGCGAAACTTATGTTTTCAGAGATCGTTTAACGAAACCGGGCCTAATGGTGTTTGGTTATAATTCCTAGATCATCTACAATCTAACTACAAGGGCCAGATGTGCCTAAAACAAAAGATATTGAGCTTATAAAGGTGCAGGGACTGAATCTGTCAAAGTAGAAACTTGTTTGGCTGGTCAAGAGGGGTGTCGCGCTGCGCGACCATAGGATCATTCTACCATCGCGCGACGCGACGACACCATTTTGACAAAACAGTTTGGCCAGGTGCAGGTTTCTTCCTTCCTTAAGCTCCAAACAAGTTTTAATCGAATCTATGGCCTTGTTGCTAATTTTAAAAACCACCATGGACACCTAGAGACAACAGATTACTTCCCTAAACACCTGTGATGATCTTGGAGGACCCCCATTCACTATAAATAGGACCTTATGTGCAGCCATTTAACTTGCACTTTCACTCAAAATCACTCTCATCTCTCTAGCTGGAGTTCTTGAGCATTCTGGAGGTTCCTGATTCAAAAGGAAGCTCATCTTTAGTAGAAAAGATTGCTAGGACCCTTTGTAAGTGTCTTAGTCCCCTCTTTAGTTCAGTTTTCTTAATTAAAAACCGAAAAGTCAAAGTTACATTAATTAGCTTTGACTCTTGGTTTAAACTCAAATGGTCCAGCCACTGTTCGAAATGAATGTGGTTATGTGACCATAATTAGGTAGGTGATTAACCCTTAAAAGGGCACCACCTAATTATTTTGTTTGCTTAGTTAATTGTCGGGTCAAACTATTAAGTTAAGAAGTCAAACTGGACAGAATTTTACATAATAATCAAAACTAATAATACAGAGGTTATAAATTATATTTTATCAGTCTAATAACTTGGTAATTATTATTAGAACATGTTTAAGCATGTTCAACCCGACAATTCTCAGCTTAGGGTCAGTTCACAACCGAATGTCGCAAAAGCTTGACTTTTGCTTTGACTTTCAGTACTGACCCAATTGAGCTTAATTCTTCCATGTTTTAAGCTTCCATTAGGACCATATTATGTTGTAGTATAACCCTCTGAAGTTATATTACCTGGTCATTTGTGTTCTGAATTATATGCTCATGTCCGTTATTATGCTTATAAATGCCCATTTTGCCCTTTTGACATATAAATGGGATTTTTGAAAATGTGAGAGGACAAAAAGCTTTATTACTAATATATAAGTATGTCCCAAAAATTTGACATCAGTTTCTAGTCTCAAACTAAAGTTATGCAAGATATCGTAAATTGAAACTTTTTATTAATTAAATTACGTTATCTTGCATAAGGCATGTTTAAACATGGATTTTGACCCAAAACTCATTACCTACTTTTAAGATATTATTTTTAGGGATTTTTGAATTTTTGATCAGATTATTATCTGACCATATCATGGAGTTCTTGTATAATTCGATAATTGACGATAATACCCTTTTCTTCATAAAATGAGATTAACATATGAATTGAATGCCAAACATTTTACTACTGACATTATATATTAAATAAAGTATTTTGAGCATTTAAGACTGATCAAAATCTCAGATTTCCATAAACATCTTAATTATCGTCAATTAGCGAGTTTTACGCTAATTAGGTGCATAGTATGGTTTTAAACCATATTTAACACCTAAGACTTGTTACCTACTGAATTGTTAAATAAATTTTAATATTATTACAGTAGGTATAAGTCATGAACTCAGACTTCCAAAAATGTCCCTAAAAGCTTATGTGAAATGACCAAAATGCCCTTTCGGGACATAGTTTGGTCAAAAATTGTAAACCTCACATATGAATAATATCTTATTGTTATAACAGCATAAAATAAATATTTTTACTGATTACTAAAGACCAGAACCTCAGTTTACTATTAAATCTCTTTTATAAACATTAAAATGACCAAAATGCCCCTACGAGACTTAAATTGGTTTTAAATACTTTCGGACATATATGTTAACATCCTACTGATGTATTAACATATCCTGAGCATAGTAACATATGAGACCTGTATATAGTTCATTTGGTTACCCGTTATGCATTTATGCGTTCGTTTCGGTTTATGTAGCTAGTTTACATAAATTAGCCGAAATGGGTTTAACCTTATCATTAAATCTTCAAAATCCAGAATGCGTTTAGTTTACCCATATAATACAAGTATCCAAACTTGTCGGGTCTAAATCACATTCCATTCCGGACTTCGCTTAATCTAGCGTTTAGAACCGTAAAGTATCTTTCAAGCTAACCGGTCTAAGTCTTTGACTTAAATAAAGACCCGTTAGTATCCTAATAGGTTAATAAATCTTCCATACAGATTGAGTAGATTCGGTAGAAGGTATTTTCATAAGGCTTTAGGAATATACGGCTGAGTTACATCCTTACACATCTACCTCAGGTAAATACTTTTAACTTATTTTCCATTATACGGGCTTTGGATACGGTATTATAATAATACCGCTAGGTCGGGTATTAAATCATTTAATCGGATTGTGATTAATAAATTGCATAACCCGTTTTAATCTGTTTTGTTTGATAACATAAGCATTGGGGGTTAATACGACCGTGTCCTAGATATCCTCGGCTCATTTCATTTGAAAATGGCCACGACCTATGCACGGGGTGTAGGCATACACCTGACTGATGCAAATGCTAAATAACCCACATGTTGGGGATAACTCCTTTGTGGGTTCTATAAGTGGTGAGTCGGTTAATCATGACCGGCTTCCAAACCGGCCCCATAAGCATGACAAACATGTAAAACTGTATACAAGATTTTATTAAAGATTGTCCCAATGTATAAATGGTTTGTGCTTTGTGCACTTAAATCAATTTTCATAAATGTTTTCAAATGAGTCAGTTAATTGTATTTACCAGTGAAAACTGACGTATTTTCCAAAAACTGAGTGACAGGTACCTCTCGGAATTAGGCTGGAGCTACTAGGTGTCAAATAAGAGGATCTTGCAAATCCTTAGATGCCTAGAGTCTGTTATTTCAGTTTCTTGTATTTTGTTTTTATGATCCGCCTGTGGATCTCTATTACAACCAGTCTGTATATTCTTTTATTTGGACACTCGGACACTATGGTTTGTAATAGTATTTAAATACCAAGCCTTCCGCTGTGCTACTATATTGTGTGTATTGACTATGATGATATCAACTACGTCACGATACTGTCACACCCCGGATTTCCACGTGTCACCGGTGGGCCCGGTGGGGGAGTATCGTGACGTGGTTGGCAACATAATAGTCAAACAACACAATATTTAAATATACAGCGGAAGCAAAGTATAGATTCATTTCAACCAACCGATATTGTAATATTAAGTATCACAAGTAGTTGAATATAAATCCACAGGTAGCTCAAAATAAAAGGAAACAGTGTTCAGCAGTCTATGACATCCAAGCTTGCGAGACTTATTGTGGATACTAGGAGACAAGCCAGCCTATTACGCGTAGTACCTGCACTTAACCTTTTTAAGAAAAATACGTCAGTTTACACTGGTAAATACAATCAACCGAATCATTTTGAAAAGAGTTTAAGAAAATACATTTAAGGCACAAGGCACAAATAATATTTTTATAACTTGGGATAATTATTTGAATATAATACTCGTAAAAGATTTACATGTTTCTTATGCGTTCAGTAGCCGGATCGAGCCGGGTTAAAGATCAATAGACACACCACATTAAGTAAATGAGACACTGACAAGTGTACGCCTACACCTGTGTGCTAAGGTCGTGGCCATTTCGTAAAATGATGCCAGGGATATCCGGGACATGGTCATTAACCCCCCAAAGGCTTTAAGCAAACAAAACAATTTAAACGGTCATCTCGATAATACTTAACCCCCAAAACGATTAAGGTCGAAATGCCCGACCAAGCGGTATTTTATATACCGTACCCCAAGCCCGTATAGGGAAAATAAGTTAAAAGTATTTACCTGAGCAAGTATAAATCAAAAATTAGCGAGTGCAAGTATCTTTTACTGGTTCTCCTAATCTGGAACGAAGGTTTATAATAACCTATTAGAATCCTAACGGGTCTTTAGTTAAGCTTACGCTTAGACCGGTTAGTTTTAAAGATACGGTTCGTACGCACGATTAAGCGAAGACCGGATAGAATGTGATTTAGACCCGACAAGTTTGAAGACTTGCTTATTATGGGTATATTATACACATTCTGGATTTTGAGATAAAACCGATAAGGTTTGACCCGTTTCGGCTAATTTATGTAAACTAGCTACATAAACCGAACCGAACGCGTATGAAGCGTAACGGGTAACCATAAGAGTCCTAAACAGGTTTCCTAAGTTAACATGCCTTAAATATGTTGTGATATCAGTAGGATACCTTCCATTATGCTCCAAAACGAGTTTAATCTCATATTAAGCCCCGTAGGGGTATTTTGGTCATTTTAAAGATTATAAAAGGAATTAATTTATCTTCTGTGATCCGGGTCTGATTAAATCAGTAAAAAGGTTTATTTTAACAGGTTATAACATTTGGTTATAAGTCTTATATGCCAAAATAGTTTTAAACCCTAACTATGCGTATAATACGCGTATAAAGCCGTTTTAAGCGACGTACGGTTAAAATAGGATTCTGAGTTTCCTGATCAGTTAAATAGGTTCAAAAAACTCCATTTAATATTTAAAATTAGTAGCTATTGTATTGGCATCAAAAGGATTTGTAAAACTCATTTTATGGCCGAAAAGGGTATATTCGGTATTTACCGAATCAAGGCACTAATCCTAGCTTATGATCAATTTAAAAATAATTAAAAATCTTCAAAAATCCCAAAATATTATATTACATCAGTGGGTAAAAGGTTTGGTGCCAAAAATTTGGTTTAGATAGGCTTTACGCTAATGACGCCGTTTAATTACTAAGAAGCGTTCTAATTACGTCATTAAGCATAACTCCTAATCTAGACCTCCAACTGATGTGAAAATTTACAGACATGTTTAATAATCAGTAACTAAGATTATTGTACTTTCACATTTCCAAAATTCTCGTTTTATGGTCATAAGGGCATTACGGTCAATATTTAGGCGATTAACGGAAACGTCGGACAATTAAGGATTTATGTGGTATAAACGCAGAGGGTTATACACACATGTAACTAGGTCCTAATGGAACTTTAAGGCATGTCTAAACCTATCTAAACCAGGTCAGAACTGAAGTCAAAGCAAAAGTCAAACTTTTGCGTCTTTCGGTTCCGAATCGGTTCAAAACAGAAAGTTGTCGAAACAAACAAGCTTAGACAAGTTATTATACTTATTTTCAAGTTATATGAATGATAAAACATATTACACACCTTCTGTATCGTTAATTACATGATTAATGATTCTGTTGACTTTTTCGAAAGAAGTTTGACTAGAAGTTTGACTCGACAAACAACCTAGTTAGGATTGGAATCAGTGGGTGCCCTTTTAAGGGTTTAAGGCCCACATGATTAGCAACTTATAACAACTTTCGTTTCGATAAAACCCTGGACCGTTTGTGTTTTATCGTTAAGTCAAACCGTAGTTACGACGGTTTGATTTCTAGGCTATAAACTAAGCATAACTTGATTAAGAAGGGTTAAACATACTTACACAAGTCTTATGAACGATTTGGAAAGCTTGGAAGATGGTCTTGAGTTCCAGAAATGCTCAGAGATGAAGTATGGAATTAATGTTCAAAGTTGTCAACATTAGAAACTTTATACATTGATCCAAACTCCTTTGATTGATGACAAATGAGTCTACAATTGATCAAGGATGAATACATGTGTCATCTACAGGCTATATACCAGTATAGCAAGCCCATAGAATCGAAAACTTGCAATTAAAGTCGGTTAGAAGGCTGGAACAGCCACCTGTGAGTTTTTTCTGCATCTGGCAGTCTCAGGCGGCCCGCTTGAGATCTTGATATATCGTAGGCAGGCCGCATGGCCCTTCTGATCAGGTTAAACATGTTTTCTTGTATTGCACTTTGGTCCTTGGTCCCCCGAAAGGTCGTTTTCACTACAATTCTTGCATTATGAGGCTTCAATATTGACATATGGGGGCTTTAGGGCTTATACCATCTTTGTTAAGTCCTCGGGTAACTTTGTGATCACCCAAAAAGCCCTAATTTTCAATGTTGACGATTCTAACCCTTACACACGGATTTTACCATAACTTTCTCATACGGTAACGAAACTTGGTGAAATTTTTATGGTACATTCTAGTGAGCATATTTAATCGTTACAAGGCTTCGGGTTTGCTAAAAGGTCACTCAGAGGTATATCTTAACATATTGACACCTTTAACCCCTGTAGTTTGTAATCTCTCACTTTCTTTCACCATTCGCTTCGTATGATCCATGATCCATTCGTTTAAGGTTATAAACATCATGTAGGGTTATTGTAAAGTATATTTATTCATTGTTGACACTTTGAACCATTATATTTACATAGTTTCATTGCTTGTCAACTTTAGTCCTTCAAGAACATTCTTTCACATGTTTACACCTATGACACGTGTCAACACATCATAGGACGTAAATTTTCGAGGTGTTACAGATACTCCCCACCGGTAATATGTGGAAATATCGGGATGTGACACTAACCTACACTCACCATCCATGCAAACAATTTTATCCCAACCCACCTCCCAACACCATTGTTTACTAGTCTCCTATAACATCCGTAAATAACAAACCTCCGAAATCCCACACGGATTGTATAACTGGACCCTTTAGAATTAAATAAAAATGAATATTTTTATAAATTTTATTATTATATTATTTAACTAACGACACATATCATATTGGATAAAAACCAGGCCAAATAGTATAACAGATTTTGGTTAATTAGGTTAAATTTATTAAAGGGAACCATTAAATGAGTTAAATTAGTTAGTTATACAAAGTTATATTTAGGGGTTGCTTTTGTAAATAAAAGAAACTCATTTAACCAAGTTAGTTTATTAACTAATTATGTAGCAGGAAACCTTAACTAAGTTAGTTAATTCGATATAAATCAACTTAGCATGGTTATTAGTAGTTAACTTGGTTAGTTTATTGATACAGGAAACCTATTTTGTAACTTATCCTAATTAATTAAGCTAATAGTTAATATAAATTAAGTTTGTTCAGTTTATAAAGTTCAGGGGCCAAAGTTCCATTTAGATCTCAATTCGTACACCATTATAATCCTCTGCAAAAAATCTAACAAAACCCCACTGGAATTACATCATTTCATCAACCGAGCATCACGAATTTGATCTGTGAATATTCTGGGGCTTGTAACTTCAAGCCTTGATTTCTCTTTCATTCTTTAACCAAATCAGGCAATTCCAAAGCCTAAACTATTTAGTTTTTCATACTCTACAAAATTTCTCTGTTCATTTCTATGATAGAGGGCATGTACAATTCGAATTTGATTCTTTAGGATTTTAGGGTTCTTAGTTAAACAAATTTGAGGATTTTGATCTTAGGTTATGTTTTTCATGAAATTGATCTTGTGCTAATGTCATATATCCTATTAGGATGTTCCATAAAAAAGTTTTCGAATTTTAATAGTTGTTGGAATTTTGTATGAATTAATATAGATATATTGCCATAAAAAATCAATTAAAAATAGTTATAGTCACAAATAAAATTATAAAAAATATTTGTATAAGTTATTACTGATATTAAAAAGGTATTGAAATTTTTATGGATTTTTTTCCATAATTTTTGATAATATCTTATTTTCAAAGGATTAGATAATTAGTTTAAGTAATTATATTTTTATATGAAATTAATGATTTTAAATAAAATTTTGTGATAACTATTAAATTTGAAAAAAAAAAATATTTTTAAATGAAAGTAAATGATTATATAAATTTTAAACTTTATTCCATGATATATATATTTCTTGAGAAATTTATATAACTATTGTTTTTATTCTAGAAACTTAAATACCATATTAGTAATTATATTAATTAATTATCTTGGTATAGTTAAGTCCCCAAATTTGAAGAACGAATTCCTTAGAAATATTTGTGTTTATTTATTTTCTTATAATTGTATATTTAGTATTTTGTTGGTTATATATTTTATGGTGACTTGTGATATTACTCTTATTCGTGTGTTAACATTATTTTAAAGGATCGACGCAAACACTGAGTAACTCTCTCCCCTTTATATCATTAACTTTTTCGGGTGTATCAATGTGTCTCGATCAATTGTTTTTATCTAATATCAAGCATGCAATCTTTGGTGTGTCGTAAATGCATTATTTATGTTGTTGTTGATTGTTGACGTTATTATTGTTGTTGTGTTGGTCATGGTAGTCAATCAGTCATTCATTCAGTGGGTCTGCGACTGACCTTTCCTCATGACCGGAGATGTTGGTATCGCCCCATTAGTTTTGGGCTGACATTTCCTCCTAACGATGGGATGTTGGTATCGCCACAGTCGCACCCTTTTTGGGCGTAGGACGCAAGCAGATGGTTTTGGTTTTGGTTTTGGTTTTGGTGTCGGTCTTGGTCTTAGTCATTATACAATTACCATTCTATGTTCATATTACTTGTTGCATTACTTCCACATGAATACTCGCATGTTTAATATTTGAATTAATATTTGAAATTAAAAAAGGCAAAACATATTACTCTTACTTTTAAATTCAATATGGTAAACTTATTTTTACTTAACCAAGGTTTACTAACCCGCTCATTGTAGCTGACCGAAAAAATATTATTTTACAAATGATATGCGTATAGAGAATTAAAGACTGCAGTTGATCAAAATCACATAGGAGCTTAGCCTTAGTAATTAAAAAGACACTTTTATGTATTTATTTGAATGTTTGAACTTATACGAAATGTGTGATATTTTAATTATAACTAGAATTAGTACCCGCCGCAATGCGACGGGGTTCTTACAATGGAGGATCAGTTGCATATATGTCGTATATAATAAACCTAATGTATCTAGCTAAGTCCCTTCTTTCAATGGCGGATTTTAAACACATGACCACTTGTTTTCCGACCTCTAAACTAATCAGGGTTCCATCTATGTCTTTGTAAAGAATTGCTGAAATCATATGAAGATTAAAACATTAGCTAAGTTAACATAAACCCAATTTGAATTCAGTTCTAAAAATGCAAACAATTGGGCTTGGGTTGGGGCATTTGTTGACACGTGGAATGGGAGCCCCCCACCGCCTAGTGACGTGTCCGCGGGGTATGGCGGGTGGTGGGTTGGGCTTGGGTTGGGTGCACCGCGTGGTAGATTATTAAAAAAATTACAAAAAATGGTCAGCGAATAGAAGGCAGCCAGCTAGGATGTCACCCCCGCCCCACGCCCGGCTTGAAACCCAAGCCCCAAGGGCCACGCCCCAACCCAAGCCCACCCGGGGTGGTGGCTTGGGCGTTTTCCCCCAACCCACGCCCCATACCCCACAGCCTTATGAGATGACACTTTTCCATATGCCTTGGTACCGCAAGGCTACATGCGCTTTGCTATATTTTATCCACCTATTATTGTTCATACCATTTATATCACTTTATAATGAAAGCTGAAGTATATTAGCCTTATTATCATGGTATGTAGGGCTGTAAACGAACCAAACGTTTGGCGAACAGTTCGTGAACCGTTCGGCGGGAAGTTCGTTTGTGTTCGTTCGTTTATTAAACAAACAAACACAAACAAGAAATTTCATTCGTTTAGTAAAATGAACAAACATGAACAGAGGTCGTGTTCGTTCGTTTATGTTCGTGAACGTTCGGTAACGTGTTTGTTTGTGTTCGATAGTTCATTAGTGTTTTTAGTTTTTATATCTATTTAAATACTTCAAAATTCCGATAAATTAAATATCTAATAAGTGTCTGTGTATTATATATTCTATTTATGAACGATTGTTTGTGTTCGTTTGTTTTCATTTGTGTTCATGAACATTAGTTTGTGCTCATTTGTGTTCGTCAACGTCTGTTTTTGTTCGTTGCCTAAAATTAACAAACAAACACAAACGAACACGAACAATTTCATTTCCTTAACAAACGAACATGAACATAAAATCTCGTTTGATAAGTGTTCGTGAACGGTTCGCAAACATATATATTTCTTAACAAACGAACACGAACAAGGTCTTGTTCGTGTTCGTTCGGTTCGTTTACAGCCCTAATGGTATGTAAACAATATGTAGACTATTTATGCAGCAAAATGTGATTTTAGAAAATGAGCCACATGTAATCAAGTGTTTTTTTTATTATTCTTGCATATGGAAACCTTCTAAGAAGCTTTGAACAGTAAAAATGACTAAACAATACACTAAAATCTAACCATGTGAAGACCACATAATCAAATTTATTAACAAAACTTTGTAAGCAACCATCATGAGTTTATATTTGTACTGAGATATTTGCTTTCCATCATTCGTGTGTTTTCCATCAATAAGAGACTGGTCAGAGGTCCACTTGGAAAAAAATCCCAGACCTGCATATGGAAATAAACACATATAAACATAGTAGAGTAACATATGCAACAACAATTTCAAGAGACACAACTGGTACATCTAAAATTACTTATTAAGAAATCCAATCAACCACCATCATCATCCACCTTTGTTAAGTTCTAAAATAATCGGAAAGCATAACTTGGGTAAATAAGGTGTTTACCTCGTAACCGACTACTCACCAGAGTAAGTTCATACATCGTGGCGTTTCACCTCCACCACATTAGCACCGTCGTCTCCTTTGGTGGTCTAAATTGTATACATACGACAACCAAAATCTGAAATATCGAAACTTAAAACCGTATCTCCTCGAATCTCGTCACATGCAGCCCAATCCGCTACCGGAGGCATGGAAGCCGCCATTCACCTTCTTAGCACTACCATCTTAACACCGTAAAAACCGTACACTGATGTAGTGTCGCTCCCATCAGTAAAAGCAAAATACTTCAAATACTTGGGAATCAACTTTTCAACACAATTTACGTCCATTTACTTATATGCCTAAAAATACCTTCGTTGTTGAATCTTTCTTCCAATCGGAGACCTCAAAACCCTAGCACTCATCACAGTCATTCAAATATCGAAACCGTAGACCCTAATCACCAGTTACCCTCTAATTCACCCAACCAAAAATCGAAAATCATACGTTGCTTCATTGACTTCAGGAGACCCACAACATGTTACCTTCAAATTTTATTGTTTGTTACAGAACTAAAGCAACAACAGTTTCAATAAAAATAATGATGATATTAACAATGAAAATCACTACAAACAATGTACAGAGGATGTTTACAGAATAAGTACCTGCCAACCTTGGTCATCCATTGGTATGCATTCAACGGCAATAAGTTAATCAACATCATCAGCTATAACTACATATTCATAACATTAAATAAATGAATTTGATGAAGGAAAAAAAAAGGAAAACAATCATATAAAAACAAATGAAATTAAATGTAAAGAAGGAGACTGGGTTAATCTGCATCATACCTAGTTTACGACCCGTTCAGTTTCGTTTTTCGAATCACTATAACATCAATATAAACATATTGTCGATCCATGAATGCAACCTATCACCAAAATCACCTAACAGTATCTGATAAAAAAACATGAATAACACTTAGCAAATTAGGGCAAATACAGTCGTCGTGTTAAATAGCCAAACATCAAACGATTCAAAGTGAAATTAAAATCACTAAGTTACTTCAAATTGGACAAAAAATTACCTTGACATCATGTCCAAAAACCGATCAGATCTGCAAAAACCCGGCCAACATCGGAGCAGCGATGGCATTGAGGTTTTACGCCATCCGTCCTTTTGTACCCACGCTGACTTCCAGATCGGTAACCGGAGAAGTCGCCGGAGCTTAATCGGAGGCCTGTAACATCGAAAATAGCTTCAACGTACACAAGACAGACCCATCTAACTGAAAAAATAAACATACAGCTGAATCGAGGCTTACCGGAATTCGAACAGGTGTTAAGCGGAGTCTCGTCAGAACCCTAGGTCGCACCGCCTCACCAGATTCCGTGTCTTCTGCTCTGTAGGTAGGGTACAACACTCGCCGATGCTTGAGAAAACGCCGACAGATCCGCCGTGGCTCCGGTGGCTGGCCATCCTTTCTCTCCATTTCTCACACTCTTATCTCTCTCCAAGACCTTGTGTTGCACAGATGTGTGGACATGTGTATAAAGGACAACCACGTATTCCATTTTTTTTTTTTGAAAAGCACCCAAAGCAAAACGTACAAACCAATATAAGCTGAAACTTGTTGCTTCTTTATATAGGTTTAAATATGTTTATTTATGAAACTTTAATAGTGTCAGACAATTATCATCCCCTCGTACCATTAACATCCCTCACACCTTTTGCTACCACCACCCATTGATAACCCGCTCTCGTGCCAGGATAACTAGTCTAAATAATCTACTAAACCTTCACATTACCACTAACACCATCTCTCCCCCCCCCCCCCCCCCCCCCCCCCCCCAAATCCTACAGGCTACAAGCCAGCCATGTCTGATCCGAACTAGCACTCAACAATGGTAGCTAAATACATGGCGTTATTGGGAAACAACACAAGGGAGTTTGTCCCCAGAAGTCTAGATGCTTACATTATCAAATATTTGTGGCTTTTCCTCCATAAATTTCAGGAGAATGGGACACTTCAACGTAGGGGCAGACCTACGGCCACCCATGGGTGGGTTGCCGCCCCTCTTAAAAATATATACATTAGTGGTTATTCGTATGTGAAAATCCCGAACGCACCACATAAAATTTTGACTCCGCACCCCATGAACGTGAAGTGAAATGAAAGAGAAAAAAGAAAACAATACTGAAAATATTTTTTTTTCCGATGATCATGGTGACGAAGCTGAAAAATGCAGGGTTTAATATGTAGAAGAAGGAAATAAATCATGATGGGTTGTTTTTTATTGGCTTAAACTATCTACACACTATAGTGACCTCATAAAGTGCTTTTTTGTCTTATATGCACACCCTGCAGTGTCGAGCTGTGGTTAAAGCGTGACATTTTGGTCCGGTCAACCAGACAAAGACTGACGGGTGTCTGACGGGTCTGTTGGCCGGACCAAAACGCCGAGCTTTGGCCGCGTTTTGGTCCTGTCAACCAGACACCCAATCAGTCTTTTGTCTGGTTGACAGGACCAAAACGCGGCCAAAGCTCGGCGTTTTGGTCCGGTCAACAGACCCGTCAGACACCCGTCAGTCTTTGTCTGGTTGACCGGGCCAAAACGTCGCGCTTTAGCCACAGCTCGACACTGCAGGGTGTACATATAAGACAAAAAATCACTTTTTGGTATGCACATAGACACATTGGTGTGCCAATAGATACACCTTTTTTTATTTCTTTTTAACTATTTCTTAAAGGTTACTGACACAATAAAGGAAAATGCATTGAAATTTGAAGAGTTTTGAATTTTTTTAGATTTTGATGGTTTATTTAATTATTTTAATTCAAGCTAATGGAAAGTGTGCATCACAATTTCTACATATTTGAATTTATTTATAATTTGTTGATTTATTTAATTTAACCTAATTTGTCTCTAAACATGTATTTATTTTATTCATAATTCTACTTTTTTAATAATTGAATTAACATAGATGGTATACACGTAGATGGATAAAAAAATATTTTCATAAATAATACATATTTTTTTAATCTTTCAGAAGGCTATATATATATTTTTTTAACCTTCCAGAAGGTTAAGAGGAAAGGCTCTAGAAACATGATTTGTGATAACTAATGAAACTATGGATAAAAATCACTCTATACAAACATTGAATATAAAACAAGATAAAAAATTATTTATTTTTTACTTTATTTAATTTCATTAAAAAATATTTGTTTATATATTGTTCTAGGTTTACTAATTTCTCATACGGCTAAATTTCTAAAATTAAAATCCATAGAGAGCAATTGTAGATATATTGTGCTTCCATTATGTATTTCTAATAAATATAGACAAATTTTTATTTATGCATTACAAATTTTAATTTTGTTTTATCTTTCAAGAATGTCATCCGATCCGACCCGACCCGACCAAAGCGGACTGATTTTTTTTAATATTTAACAATAGACAAACGATCCTTAAAAATTCCGCACGCCATGAATTTTTTTTTTGAGTCTGCCACTGCTTCAACGATATAAGTCTGTTTAGTAATCAATGGTATATGTCAACAAGTGGGGATCGACTCTAATGAAACATTCAGTCTCATGGTGAAACGCACCACAATCTGAATGGTTCTTAGCCTTGAGGATTCTCGCTCATGGCCAATACATCAACAAGATGCTAAGAACACGTTCTTACATAAGGATTTAAACGAAACCGTTTACATGTTTGGAACCAGGAAAACACTATCAGGGCCGGCTCAACCATTTTGGAGGCCCAAAGCGTAGTAAAAATTTGAGGCCCTTTAAAATTCACGAGGATCACAATTTTTCAGTTCTCGATTTAGCCGTGTTGTCAAAATATTTTGTTTTTTACCTTATTTTACAGTTTTTTTGTTTCGTCTATATTATTGATGGGTGGTTTCATTTTTGTTCAGTTAAATTCATATGGGCTTTGAATTTGATTTCATTTTTGTTTCGTTGGTTTGACTGTAAATTCAATTTCAATCTTTCCAGATTAACAATTTAACACTACACAATCTTAATTATCACAAAAATTTATAAGTTGCAGGAAAAAAATACCTGGGAAAGACGAGTTACAAGCTTGATATCTTCCAGAATCACATTTGTCAAAAACAAAGACTACATGTTTATCTAAATCTCAAGTTATCTGCCGATTACAAATAAATAGATAAGTTATCTAAATGAGCAATTGCCAAATACATGAACTATTACAATTTTTAAAAACAAGAACTACTATGAATTTGTGATTGGCAACGATTAGACCCGTCAAGAACTGTAGATCGGAAAAACTAAGTAGTAGTAATAAAAAGAAAGATTACTTACAGTTATTGTTGAAGCTTATTTTATTACAGGTAGAACTCAGAATCAAGAACAAATTTGCAAAATGGATTCACTGTAGAAGAACAAATCCATTGTCGATTGGCTTTGGCAGTCGCTTCAGGCTTCACGCTTCACGCTTGTTTCCTTTGCCCTAGATAATCTTCAATCGTTCCCCAGAATCACGTTCCCAAGAATCACGCGCCCAATCTTTTAATCTTCTGACTTCTGCGTTTCCTTCTATCCTTCATGTTTCCATTTAATCACACGGCCCAATCTTTTAAGCCCACTCCTTTGTTTATAAGCCCAAATGCAATACATGCTATATAAAAATTTTTTTGGCTGGAGGCCCTATAAAATATGTGGCCTAAAGCCCTAGCTTGAGTTAGTTGGCCCATGGGCCGGCCCTGAACACTACACGTCTACACATGTAAGTCACTTGCAAAAAAAATTACAAGGGTTGAAACAGGCACCGAGAGTTGGTATCAATGGTTTGCCACTTATATTCAACAATGCGTTTTTCGTAGCACCGCCATGATAGCTCACTATTCGTATATAGAAATGGCACCCAATACCATGTAAGGATATCTCATCACGATGTATACTGGATGGTGGATGGACTTAGTAAGTTGTTACAAGGCACAAGTAAATAGAGGAACGTTTTTTTTTAATACCGGTCGATATGGTCTAAACTTACTCCAGGGATATGGTCTAAACTTACTCCAGGGATATGGTCCGTCAATGCCCATGTTATTACCGGACCGTGTGTGTCGGTACACCATAAAAAGATCAGTTTTGCGACATGTTTTAACTTTTAAATAACCAAAATTTGACTTGCTCAACATTCATTTAATACCTTACACACATGGTCCATAGAAAAGAACCTTGAAAACAGTATGAAATGGTTGATAGAACACATAATCAACGCACTTCAAATATACTTGTGGCTCCAGCATGTGAGCTTCCGGATGATTTATGCGGCAGTCTATCAGAACGGCAGTTAATAAAAAGAATAAACATATAAGAAAGTTGTAGTTGAATTTGTATAATAATACAACAATGCATGTGAGTAATACCTCGTTCCTTAGCAATCTATGGGTAATAATAATTAATCCATTTCTCGTCAAAATTATTCTATTTCTTACATATTGTTCTATCTATTTATAGTATTCGTACATTAAAAGTTACACTATTTGTATTTTATTTAAACATTACATATGCGTACTTATTAAAAAATTATTTGTATATATTATAGGGTAAATTAAACTTTTCGTCCTTTATGTTTGTAGCGGGTTACAATGGATAGCCTTTAACTTTAATAATTACAGTAATAATCTTTTATTTGGAAAACGCATTACACCTTTCGTCCTTTAGCACTAACCAAATTAAAATTTTCAGTTATATCTATCCACTTAAGGGTATTCTGGTCATTTCATGTTTTTATTTAAAATGTTCATTGATAAATAAAACCAAAAAATTGACATATATAAAACATCAGCTTTCCTAATTCTATCATCTTCCCCAATTCCAAATTCCCAATTCCCAAACCCTAAAACACAATAAAGATCCATTCTCTCTAAATAATCTTCCACCTCCTGCAATACATTTGTCACACCCTAACTTTTGCGGAAGCGTATGCGTGTGATTTGATTGGTTCTCATTGCATTCGATTATAATAAACAACTATATGATCAAAATGATGTTCATCCATTCATAAAGTTCAAAATATTACAAACACCAGTCATTTAAGTTTCAAACAACATAACCTCCGATTAAGTTACAACCCAACAAAAGTGGATGACATCCAAACTTGAAATATACATCTCGAAACAACACCAGCGCCCAAGATCCAACTTGTTTCCTGAAATACATGTAATTTTGAAACCATCAACAAAAGTTGAGCGAGTTCATGCGTTTTGTATGAGTATTGATAAACTAGTAAACATTTGAGAGACTCCTTTGAAAACAGGTATGAAAAGCGTCTATGAACAGATCAATTAATGTTTTGCAAGGACATTAATGTATGTGAAGACATAGGGAGTACTCATTCCGAGTAGATAATTATCAGTGTCGAATCCCCTCGACTATGTCGAATTCCCCTCGACTGTGTCAAATCACCTTGACTGTGTCAAATTCCCTTAACCGTATCAAATCATCTTGATTGTGTCAAATCCCCTTGGCTGTTGTCGAATCACCTCGACTAGGATACTAAAGCACTCTAAGTGGTCACATAAGGACCATGAGTGGGGCTCGGTCGTACCCGTTAGATCTAACCTTTGTCCATGAATCTTATGAGAGTTATTAGCATTTCAGTTCAGCCTATGCTCACATGATCTAATAGTTCATTTCATAGCCAAATCATACCATTGAAACATATGTAACATGTATTTGACCCCCGAGAGTTATAAATCCGAAAACAGTTAAGAGAAAAGGGGGACATGAACTTACAAGTTTGCATCCTGCTATCTCGTATGCTCAAAGGTCCTTCTATGAGTCGTACAACTACCTACACACGTGCCATGTTTTATTAGACGTTTAGGTCGTACAACGACTCTTTGTCTTAGTTGTTCATTAAGACTTGTTTTGGAAATCTTGGTATACTTTGAGTTACATCATTGATGTATATTATAATATTCCAAAGTATATAATTATTAGTTAAAATATAAATATTTTAACTTAAATTATATTCATCCATTTATTTGGAATATTGTTAAAATAATATATTTTGCCTTAGTTCATTTTGTAATTCTTTTCATGAATATTTCCCAGGTATGGGTATACCTGTACTTGTGTATTTTCATACTTGTGTATTTTGCCAAGTATTGGTGGCGTATTCCGGTGTGTATTTAGATGTATGAGAATACGTATTTCCTTGTATTCATTAAGTATCTTATACTTAATTTTGTATTTAATTTTCCGGAATATTATTTTTAATCAACTAAAAATCACCATTTCATATTCTTAAAATATATGTATTTTAAGAAAACTTTTATGGAAAATTATCTATAAACCTTCCTTGGCAAAAATACTTATATTTTCATATAAACCTCAAAGATATTATATTTTCAAGATTAACATAGAAAATAATCATAATTCCATTTTTCACCCAAAATAATATATTCTTAATTTGTTTAAGAAAATATATATTTTCTCCAAAAATAGTATATCTTGTATTTGTTCAAGAAAATATTTTTATTTTTCTCCACTAAAAAATAATGTATTTTTTACTTTACAAAAATATGATATATTTTTGTAACACTTGTAAAAATTATAATTTCCGTTCTTTCGGTTTCCACAATACCGTTTAACTCGTTTGTTAAAATATATATCTCTTTCCGGAATATATGTATAAGTATAGTTCATACGTCCGTGTTCGGTTTGCCCAATATTCAGGTATAAATTATATATTGGTTTTCTTGGAATTTGGGTAATATTTTGTATTACAATTTTTGGTAATTTGGTAAGTTATGTTATTTTCAAGTCCTAAAATAATATAACTAATACACATAATATACAAGTAATCACACAAATTGTGACATCTAAATATATATTTCCCTAAATATATACTTAGTCACTTTCATTTATCAAAAACAACCTCCAACATTTGTAATTTTTGTAACAAAAAATACGGCAAATTTTATATGAAAAACTATGGTTAAAATTTACTTATAAACACTTGTTTAAAAATATTTTTCTAAGTGTTTAAATTTTAGAAAATTTTTGCCATAGTTTCCCATGAAAAATGGAGGTTTCCATGATTTCAAAGCATATCATTTTCTTTTAAAATCATCACCAATCAACAACAATTCAATCAACACTTATCATGAGACAAAATCTTACCTTTTACACTACATCATGAACTTGAAATTCTTGTAAAAACTTGTAGTAACTTAGTATGTTATTTAGTAGGTTTAGTTACCCTTTAAAACATGGTTATTTGTTTATAAATCTCATTCTTGAAGATTTTAGTCTTTCACAACTTATAAGATGATTTTTCTAAAAATGATTCCTTTGTATTTTTCTTGTTACAAACATGTTTCTAGTCTTGATTTAACACTAAAAATATGATTAGTTTCCTTAGAAATCATGACTTTGTAAATCTTGTAAATAAACTTGGTTTCTTGAGAAAATTAGTTTTGAAATCATCCATTTACAAGACCTTTAATATGCATCATACTTCATCATTCACAAAATCATCTTCATTTTCAAGTTCATGTGAGACATAAAGGATGATCATCTTGATTTTTCACAAGATCATCCTCTCACTTGCTAGATCATGTGTTTAATCACAATCTAGCAAGCTTCTTATGATGTTTAACATCATAAACACAAGAAATCAACAATCAAGATTCATACATATACTAAATCAACATAGACTATTATGATTTTAAGCTTTATGTGAAGAGTTATCTTCTTGTTCTTTCATGATCTTTATGTTTATCAACTCACATAATCTTTTAACCAATCAAAAGAGAAGTAAAATCAAGTTATAAGGGTCTTACTATTAGCACAAGGGCTAGGGAAGAACTCAAGATGATGAAGATGATAAACTAGGTGGATAAAAGCTCTAGAGAATGGTCCTTCAACTTCCAATGGCTCCAAGCTCCTTAGTTTAGCTCCTAGCACCTTAGAATCACCTTGGAATGGATGGAGATGAAGTAAAAATGGAGATGTAGAGGAAGTGGAGTATGGCCGTGAGTGGGGAAGGAAGAAGAGAAGATGACAGTAAGTTTGGGGTTGTGAAATGAATTAATGTGAGGAACTTGAGGTTATAAGCATGATCTTCCAACAATATGTTTCAAAAGCATGCAATATATCAAATATTTAATTCAAATAAAATCTTGGGGTGGGTCCCCCATGTTGGACCGTAAATTAGAGGGGGGGGGGGGTAAGGTTGAGTTTCAAATGTAAGTTAAGATGTTTGGTTGAAATGTAATGGATTTAAATAGGGTTATATGTGTTATATGTTTATAGGATGTATTATGATGTTCGGTGACCATAACTAGCTCGAAAATGTTAAAACAATGCTTCTTGTGAGAATTTGGTGTTTTGGGTAGTGTCCGGTTGTTCGGTTGCTTACCGGTTCGTTAAAGTGCTAAGTAGCGCAGTTTAGTGTGCTTTATGTAGGCTTTTATAACAGTTTTGATTCCCGACACTTAGGAAGGTATTCTGGACCATTAAACCATAATTCTACATTATATTTTGTTGTTAAGATGCTGGAATTAGCTGAATTTGGTTATTTTCTGCATAATTCTACAGTTTTAGTGTGTTTCTAACACTTTCCGGCACCTAAATCTTCACTAGGTAAGCAGTTTTATGATCCCTACTTTCCTACACACTATTCTAGTGTAACTCTTGGTTTCGGGCTCATTCTGTGTCTTAACATCACGTCTGTCTAAGTTCTGAACTCCCGTCAGTACCTCTAGTTTGTCTGATAACTGTGCGAACTTTGTTTCGTGCACTAATTGTACCATGCTATGTTGCATGTAGTAATGATAAAAATCTTGCAACATGAAATGCCATTGTATGTATATGACAGTAATCAGAAAATTATTCTTCTTGTTGATTCAATCATGCACAATCATTAAAGCACAGATTACTGTTCATTATTGTACGGAATACATGGAAAATTGCAAGTTGTCACATTCCCCCCCCCCCCCCCCCCCGTTAAAAGAATTTCATCCCGAAATTCAAGCTATGTCATCGGTCGCAGGGGAGTTGTGTATCAAATGTGGACACGTAGTCCTGAGTTGGTCTTCATGTTCCCAAGTAAATTATGGGCCATGACGTGAATTCCAACGAATTTTAACAAGTTTAAAACGACTTCTCCGTGTTTTGTGGACTTCCAGTCCGTAACCTTAAAAGGTTCTTTAGTAAATTGGAGTTTGTCGTTGATGTGAATCGTGTTTGCGGGAATAACGATTGTTTCTTGAGTCAGACTCTTCTAAAGACTAGACACGTGAAACGTGTCGTGAACACTGCTAAGTTCTTCTGGAAGTTTCAGCTTGTAAGCAATGGTTCCGATCCTTTCCAGGATCTCGATAAGTCTAATATACCGTGGGTTCAACCTCCCACGCTTTCCAAATCGTACTACGCCTTTCCAAGGCGGGACTTTCATTAAAACCACATCTCCAACTCAAATTCCAACGGTTTTCTCCGCTTGTCGGCGAAGCTTCTCTGTATACCACGTGCTGGACTTGATACGATCACGTATCTGAACGATCTTGTCGGTAGTTTCCTGACCCAACTTGGGGCCATAAATCGTTTATCTCCGGTCTCCGCCCAACACAACGGGGACCGACACTTACTTCCATATAAAGCTTCAAACGGGGCGGCCTAAATGCTGGTGTGATAGTTATAATTGTAGGAAAACTCCACTAAAACAAGTGAGTATCCCATCTTCCACCAAAGTCCATCACACACGCACGTAACACGTCTACCAAAGTCTGTATCGTTCGTTTACTCTGGTCGTCTGCCTGAGGGTGAAGTGCAGTACTAAGGTTCAACCTTGACCCAAATGCCTTCTGAAATGTATGCCTTATTCTTGGCATAAAACGACCATCTCGGACGGATAAAATAGACACAGGCACTCCATGACGTGCCACGATCTCTCTAAGAAAATCTCCGCTACTTCCCTTGTGCTGTCTTTCTCACTGATCGGTAGGAAATGTGAAGACTTGGTGTGTCGATCAATAATCACCCAAATCATATCGTGACCTCTTTGGGTTCTTGGTAGCTTTGTAATAAAGTCTATTGAGATTTGTTCCCACTTCCACACGAGAATCTCAAGTTGTTGCAGCAGCCCTGATGGTTTCTGGTATTCTGCCTTAACTTTGGCACAAGCAAGACAGTTACCCACATATGTAGCAATATCTGCTTTGATCCTGGGCTGCCAATAAAAGTCTTGGTACATCCTGTCGAATCCAGGGTGGATCGAGTACCATGACTTCTAAGTTTTGCCCAAAATAAGCATACGTAAATTGTCGTGAGTCGGAACCCCAAAGTCGTCCCATAGAGTATAAGGTTCCGTCTTCCTTAGGTAATAGTTGTACTTCCATTCTACGTAATGCTTTAGCTTGAAGGTTCTCTGGTTTGAGCACCTCTTGCTCAGCTTCACGAATCTGAGTAGCGGGATTCGTCTGTATGGTCATCTCTAAGGCCCGCACCCTTAGAGGCTTTGTGCGATCCTTGCGGCTTAAGGCGTCTCCTACAACGCTCGCCTTGTCCAGGTGATACTTAATCTCACAGTCGTAATCATTCAGTAGTTCATTTCATCTCGTTATCTCATGCTTAAGTTTTTCTGATCAAAGGTGTGCTGTAAGCCCTTATGATCATTAAAGATCGTGCAGCGTTTTCCATACAAGTAATGACGCCAAATCTTCAACGCGCAATCCACCGCACCTAGTTCAAGGTTGTGCGTGGTGTAGTTCTTCTCATGATCCTTCGATCGACATGATGCGTACGCGATGACTTTGTCTCGCTACATCATCACGCAACCGAGACCTTGTCAAGAAGTGTCACAATAAACCACAAGTCCCTTGATACTGCCCGGTAGAGGCAAGATGGGTACCGTCTAGGTTAGGGTTGTTAGCGGTTGAGCAATCTTTGAAAAGTCCCCTATGGATCGTCCGTAATAGCCTGCTAACCCCAGAAATTGTCGTATCGTACTTGGCGTCCTTGGGGCTTCCTAGTTCTTGATTGCTTCCTTCTTAGCAGGGTCTACATGGATTCCATTCTTACTCACCACGTGACCAAATAATTGCACCTCGCGAATCCAAAATTCGCACTTCAATGACTTTGCATATAACTGTTCTTTCTTCAGAAGCTCCAAGATAGCTCATAGATGTTACTCATGACCTTCCTTGGTCTTTGAGCATATAAGAATGTAGTCAATAAATAAAATCATGATCTTATCCAGGTACGGCTTACACTCCCAATTCATGAGGTCCATGAATACTGCCGGTGCATTTGTTAAGCCAAACAGCATGACAAGGAACTCGTAATGCTCAAAGCGAGTCCTAAAGGTCGTATTAGGGATACTTTCTTCTTGTATTCGCAGTTGATGATGCCCTGACCTCAAGTCGATCTTCGAGTAGTAACTAGAACCTTGTAATTGGTTGAACACGTCATCAACCCTCGGCAAAGGATACCGATTCGTGATGGCTAACTTATTCAATTCCTTGAAGTCGACGCACAAACGGAATCTGCCATCTTTCTTCTTAACGAATAGCATTGGAGCTCCTCAAGGCGAGAAGCTTGGTTGGATGGATCCTTCGTTCTAGCAGTTCTTGTAGTCGAGTCGTTAGTCCTTGTATCTCGAACGAAGCTATTCGGTAGGGTGCCTTCGCCATGGGTGCCGCTCCTGGCACTAGGTTTATCCTAAACTCCACTTGTCGCTGTGGAGGTAACCTAGGCAAGTCTTCGGGAAAGACTTCTGGGAATTCCCTCACAACGGGGATGTCTTCGAGCTTTGGCTCCTTGGTCTCCTTATCGAAAACATGAGCAAGGAAGGCTAAGCAGCCTTTTCGAAGGCACTTTTGTGCCCTTATGACCAATGTTGAATGTCGCAATCCACCGCCTTATGGGGCCTAGTGCCCTCGCATCAATTGCAAGAAGGTAGTGTACTATAAGTGTCTCATCATTCGCAAGGGGGATGCGAATGATTTTCCTTATGTCAAACAACTTCAGCTCTATCCTTGGATAATCAATTCATGCTGACTACAACGTCATAACTTCCCATATCTATAGGTAGGAGTTCAAATAGAAAATTCCCGCTCCCTGAGCTTCAGGGTACAACCCTTAACAACTTCATCCTTTGTGACTAATTTCCCATTTACTAACTCTATAGAATATGGGACGTCTAGATTACTTAAAAATAGGCCAATTAGGTTCTTAAGTTCTATGGATACAAGGCTAAAGTCGGCGCCAGTGTCAGTCAAAATGAATGCATAGAGTTGGTTAGTAGGGAACGTACTCGTAACCGCATTTGGATCCTGGCGTGCTTCACGAGCTCCGATCGTGAAGACTCTTCCTCACTTGGTTCTTCCTAGGGTAATCTTTCCTAAAGTGTCCCACGCCACCACATTTGAAACAACCTGGAACTCTTCCATTATCGTTTCCGTCTTGGTTGCAGTCATCATTTCCCCCTTGTTTGGGATATTTTGCCCAACAGGCATCCTTACTGTGTCCTTCTTTTCCACATCTGTCACACTTAGGTCTCAGACATCGACCTTCATGGTGAAACTTGCATTCGTCACATCTCGGCTTAGTTCCCAAATAAGCCTTGCCACCGACCTTATTAGTGGCTCCATAAGCTTTCATGCCATGAGGCGGGTTCACTTCCCTTCTTTTGTTTGCATTAAGTTGTCATGACTGACTTGAGTGCCTACCTTCAGGTTCTAAAACTTTCTTTTGTTATTGCCCGAAGACTCCACGTGAGTCTCTTTCTTGTTTGCATCGGATTCCGAAAACCTTCCCATTCGATGAGCTTCTTCAGTAAGCGTAACACTCAAATCGATAGCCTCCGTGATGCCTGAAGGCTTGGCGGTAGTAACCATGCTTAGGATTTGAGGCGCAAGTCCCCAAATGAACCGCTTGATTCTCTTGAATTCCGGCTCGACAAGATAGGGGACGACCCTTGATAAATCATGGAAGCGCGGGATATACTCGGCTATTCTTGGACCATCCATCTTTAAGTTCCAGAATTCCGTTTCCAATTTCTGAATCTCTGCTCGAGAACAATACTTTTTGCGCATTAACTCCTTCAGTTCATCCCACGTTAATGCATATGCAGCAGCTTCACCTAATGTCTGCACCTGGGGGTTCCACCACGAGAGCGCTCCGTCAAGAAACAGCCTAGAAATGTACGTAACTCTTTGTTCCAGAGCACATTTGCTCATTCTCAGTACGGAGTTCGTTTTCTCCACCCAGCGTACGAAGGCGGCAGCACCCCCAGTGCCATCGAAATTTAGGGGCTTGCAGTCCAAGAATTGTTTATAAGTACAGCTGATTGGGTTATTCCCAGAGGTACCACCGCTATGTTCGGAGTGGAGGGCCTTGTGCTGAGCGATGGCTTGTGAGATGTGCTATTGTAGTTCGGCTTCTGTCCTTGGTAACGTATTAGTGTCTGTGTCACGTCTGGGCGGCATTTTCTTCTGGCAAAAGGTATGGGGTAGGTTAGAAAACATTCAATAATTTTCTATGAGGTATATATCACCACAAGCAAACATATAATCACCTAATATCACATGCATATACAATCAACAATGTATCAGTAAGAAAACAACTACTGAGTTTTCATATATGCTTGACAACTTGACTTATTGTTTTAATCAGAGGAAAACAAAATGAATTCGAGGTTACATCACCTCGGTCATACAAGTTCCATAATATGAAAGTAGTAGTTATTTTCCTTCTACATTGGTCTCCTTAGGTCTTTAGTTTCACAAAGACGGGTATACTTCCCAAGAGATGGGGGTTGTGCATTTCTACTACATATAGGGGTGATAGAGAGTGTAAAGTTGTTGAATCTTTCCCGAGTGTTAGCCATCCTCACTTGCTTAGATATCGGTTCCCAAAAGACTCGTATACGGGTAGAAGTGTCAGACACGAAGTAGGCAAAGACAAATTTCCTACTTTGTAGAGTGTTATAGCAACTATCTAGGTATTGTTCTATTAGATGAAGGTGTGAACACTTAGAAATTTTTGGATGGGTGGTGATCATTAGCTTAACCCGCAGAGTCCACCAGGATTTCCATGCACTACAAGTCGTTATTACGTGGGCCCCCGTAATAATAAATTGTCTTGCATGGTCACCCTAATTTTCCCTTGTTCAAAGCAGATGATCAACCAAAGAGGGGACACTATTGTCCTTATACTTACGACATGGAAAGGACCATTATGGTTGTCCACACGCTATCATTCGTTATCGTTACGCGCGTATAGGCACAATGCTTAGACGTGATAGGAATAAGGGGAATCCCTAGTAGTTGGAGGGGCACCTTCAAGATGAGTACTTCATCTTCCTTGACTGGACGAGAGTGTCGTCAATCTTGTTTCACAAAAGCCACAGGGACCTCGTCCTGCTGATAAGGTTGTTATCCAATGTTGCCTCCTCCGCCTCGTCGTCACTACCGTAGTCAGGCACCTTCACATTCGAGAGGGAAGAACAGACATCTTCTATGGAAACCAGCTCAGGATCTCGTTTGGTAATCACTCCAGCCATGAGCTTCGCAATAAACGCGAGGTCGATAGTCTCATTGTGCGAGTCAAGAACAATAATGAAATTCGAAGTCGAAGGTATCTCGTTCACGTCAATAATTATTCCGTACACTTATACGTATATATATATTAATGAATAAATATGTTACTTAGTATACTCAGGAAAATAAATGCATCATATCACATATAACTCTCGTTTGTCCTTTCGAGGGGGAGGGGTCATTTCGTCTTTGGCAAGTCTATCTCACGTAGACTATACCTCATTTGGCACTTTAATTGGGGTATTCTCCTCCCTACTAATGTCCTTGCTTTGTCTTTCCTTTGAAAAATGTTTGACTCATGGATGTTGGCGCTTTCGTAAATGCAATGAAAAACCTTTTTGTAAAAATATTTTCGTGAGAGAGTCCTAGTGATTGTAGTCTAGACTCGAAAAGGAATCCTAGTTCCCTACAATCGAAGTTCTGATACCAAACTGTCACACCCTAACTTTTGCGGAAGCGCATGCGTGTGACTTGATTGGTTCTCATTGCATTCGATTATAATAAAAAACTATATGATCAAAATGATGTTCATCCATTCATAAAGTTCAAAATATTACAAACACCAGTCATTTAAGTTTCAAACAACATAACCTCCGATTAAGTTACAACCCAACAAAAGTGGATGACATCTAAACTTGAAATATACATCTCGAAACAAAAACAGCGCCCAAGATCCAACTTGTTTCCTGAAATACATGTAATTTTGAAACCATCAACAAAAGTTGAGCGAGTTCATGCGTTTTGTATGAGTATTGATAAACTTGTAAACATTTGAGAGACTCCTTTGAAAACATGTATGAAAAGCGTCTATGAACAGATCAATTAATGTTTTGCAAGGACATTAATGTATGTGAAGGCATAGGGAGTACTCATTCCGAGTAGATAATTATCAGTGTCGAATCCCCTCGACTATGTCTAATTCCCCTCGACTGTGTAAAATCACCTTGACTGTGTCAAATTCCCTCGACCGTATCAAATCACCTTCATTGTGTCAAATCCCCTTGACCGTTTTTGAATCACCTCGACTGGGACACTAAAGCACTCTAAGTGGTCACATAAGGACCATTAGTGGGGCTCGGCCGTACCCGTTAGATCTAACCTTTGTCCATGAATCTTGTGAGAGTTATTGGCATTTCAGTTTCAGCCTATGCTCACATGATCTAATAATTCATTTCGTAGCCAAATCATACCATTGAAACATATGTAACATGTATTTCACCCCCGAGAGTTATAAATCCGAAAACAGTTAAGAGTAAAGGGGAACATGAACTCACAAGTTTGTGTCCTGCTATCTCGTATGCTCAAAGGTCCTTCTATGAGTCGTACAACTACCTACACTCGTCCCATGTTTTATTAGACGTTTAGGTCGTGTAACGACTCTTTGTCTTAGTTGTTCATTAAGACTTGTTTTGGAAATCTTGGTATACTTTGAGTTACATCATTGATGTATATTATAATATTCCAAATTATATAATTATTAGTTAAAATATTAATATTTTAACTTAAATTATATTCATCCATTTATTTGGAATATTGTTAAAATAATATATTTTGCCTTAGTTCATTTGGTAATTCTTTTCATGAATATTTCCCAGGTATGGGTATACCTGTACTTGTGTATTTTCATACTTGTGTATTTTGCCAAGTATTAGTGGCGTATTCCGGTGTGTATTTAGATGCATCAGAATACGTATTTCCTTGTATTCATTAAGTATCTTATACTTAATTTTGTATTTAATTTTCCGGAATATTATTTTTAATCAACTAAAAATCACCACATATTCTTAAAATATATGTATTTTAAGAAAACTTTTATGAAAAATTTTCTATAAACCTTCCTTGGCAAAAATACTTATATTTTCTTATAAACCTCAAAAATATTATTTTTTCAAGATTAACTTAAAAAATAATCATAATTCCATTTTTCACCCAAAATAATATATTCTTAATTTGTTTAAGAAAATATATATTTTCTCCAAAAATAGTATATCTTGTATTTGTTCAAGAAAATATTTTTATATTTCTCCTCTCAAAAATAATGTATTTTCTACTTGACAAAAATATGATATATTTTTGTAACACTTGTAAAAATTATAATTTCCGTTATTTCGGTTTCCACGATACTGTTTAACTCGTTTGTTAAAATATATATCTATTTCCGGAATATATGTATAAGTGTAGTTCATACGTCCGTGTTCGGTTTGCCCAATATTCGGGTATAAATTATATATGTGTTTTCTTGGAATTTTGGGAATATTTTGTATTACAATTTTTGGTAATTTGGTAAGTTATGTTATTTTCAAGTCCTAAAATAATATAACTAATACACATAATATACAAGTAATCACACAAATTGTGACATCTAAATATATATTTCCCTAAATATATACTTAGTCACTTTCATTCAGCAAAAACAACCTCCAACATTTGTAATTTTTTTAACAAAAATTATGGCAAATTTTATATGAAAAACCATGGTTAAAATTTACTTATAAACACTTGTTTAAATTTTTTTTTCTAAGTGTTTAAATTCTAGAAATTTTTTGCCATAGTTTCCCCTGAACAATGGAGGTTTCCATGCTTTCAAAGAATATCATTTTCTTTTAAAATCATCACCAATCAACAACAATTCAATCAACACTTATCATGAGACAAAATCTTACCTTTTACACTACATCATGAACTTGAAATTCTTGTAAAAACTTGTAGTAACTTAGTATGTTATTTAGTAGGTTTAGTAACGCTTTAAAACATGGTTATTTGTTTATAAATCTCATTCTTGAAGATTTTAGTCTTTCACAACTTATAAGATGATTTTTCTAAAAATGATTCCTTTGTTTTTTTCTTGTTACAAACATGTTTCCAGTCTTGATTTAACACTAAAAACATGATTAGTTTCCTTAGAAATCATGACTTTGTAAATCTTGTAAATAAACTTGGTTTCTTGAGAAGATTAGTTTTGAAATCATCCATTTACAAGACCTTTAACATGTATCATACTTCATCATTCACAAAATCATCTTCATTTTCAAGATCATGTGAGACATAAAGGATGATCATCTTGATTTTTCACAAGATCATCCTCTCGCCTGCTAGATCATGTGTTTAATCACAATCTAGCAAGCTTCTTATGATGTTTAACATCATAAACACAAGAAATCAACAATCAAGATTCATACATACACTAAATCAACATAGATTATTATGATTTTAAGCTTTATGTGAAGAGCTATCTTCTTGTTCTTTCATGATCTTTATGTTTATCAACTCACATAATCTTTTAACCAATCAAAAGAGAAGTAAAATCAAGTTATAAGGGTCTTACTACTAGCACAAGGGCTAGGGAAGAACTCAAGATGATGAAGATGATAAACTAGGTGGATAAAAGCTCTAGAGAATGGCCCTTCAACTTCCAATGGCTCCAAGCTCCTTAGTTTAGCTCCTAGCACCTTAGAATCACCTTAGAATGGATGGAGATGAAGTAAAAATGGAGATGTAGAGGAAGTGGAGTGTGGCCGTGAGTGGTGAAGGAAGAAGAGAAGAAGAGAGTAAGTTTGAGGTTGTGAAATGAATTAATGTGAGGAACTTGAGGTTATAAGCATGATCTTCCAACAATATGTTACCTATTGGTTCTAAGGTTTCAAAAGCATTCTACATATCAAATATTTAATTCAAATAAAATCTTGGGGTGGGTCCCCCATGTTGGACCGTAAATTAGGGGGGGGGGGGGAGGTAAGGTTGAGTTTCAAATGTAAGTTAAGATGTTTGGTTGAAATGTAATGGATTTAGTTAGGGTTATATGTGTTATATGTTTATAGGATGTATTATGATGTTCGGTGACCATAACAAGCTCGAAAATGTTAAAACAATGCTTCTAGTGAGAATTTGGTGTTTCTGGTAGTGTCCGGTTGTTCGGTTGGTTACCGGTTCGTTAAAGTGCTAAATAGCGCAGTTTAGTGTGCTTTATGTAGGCTTTTATAACAGTTTTGATTCACGACACTTAGGAAGGTATTCTGGACCATTAAACCATAATTCTGCATTATATTTTGTTGTTAAAATGCTGAAAATTGCTGACTTTGGTTATTTTCTGCATAATTCTGCAGTTTTAGTGTGTTTCTGGCACTTTCCGGCACCTAAATCATCACTAGGTAAGCAGTTTTTTGATCCCTACTTTCCTACACACTATTCTAGTGTAACTCTTGGTTTCGGGCTCATTCTATGTCTTAACCTCACGTCTGTCTAGGCACTGAACTCCCGTCAGTACCTCTAGTTTGTCTGATAACTGTGCTAACTTTGTTTCGTGCACTAATTATACCATGCTGTGTTGCATGTAGTAATGATAAAAATCTTGCAACATGAAATGCCATTGTATGTATATGACAGTAATCAGAGAATCATTTGTCTTGTTATTTCAATCATGCACAGTCATTAAAGCACAGATTATTGTTCACTATTGTACGGAATACATGGAAAATTGCCAGTTGTTACAACATTTCTTTGCGTTTCAGACATTTTCTCAATATCACAATCCTCTTTCAGTAGACCGAGACACAAATTAACATCCACTTTCCTCCCAAAAGTTTTCCTTCTCATATCTCCAAGCAATTTCATCCCGTCATCTACCCTATTAGCTGTCACATAACCTTTAACCATGGCTGATTGGGATGAGAGAGAGAGAGAGAGGTTTTAGAGAGAATCTTTGCAGCTCGAACAACTGGATTTTCACGAGCGATAGCTTCACGTCTGACGGCTTTATAGTCGTAATTGCAGTCCTGTCGATCGGAGTAACGGCGTTCAGAGCAAAAACCGTTGCCGGAACTTTCGTTCATCGGCTCCGTCCCTTCCAGGCATCGTTTACGAGACAGATATGTGGATAAATTAAAGATAAAGAGTTTGTAATTGTTTGAGGATTTTGATTCTTTTTAATATATTTTTTATTGATTTTGATGGTGTTTAGTGCCAGAGTTGATTGTTAGGTTGGGGGGGGGTGTTTGGTGGTGGTGGGTGTTAGATGGTGGCAGTGCTGGTTTTGGAAGGTACCTTGAAAAAGGTGTTAAGATGGTTTTGGTGTTGATTTTAATTGAGAGAGAGGTGAAGTAGCCTCTGGTAATATGAAGAAACATAATATCATTTTTGAGTATTGATGCAAATCTTGTCCATAGAATTTGTAAATGCCCTACTTTGAAAACTGTGCTCTGTAAACGATGTACGATGTAAAACAATGTCAATTATTAATAAAACAATGTGTTTTGGTGTTTATATATGTGTATTTGTGTTTGACGATTTTATGATTTGATTCTAGTTCGATTTCAAGCTTTAAATCGCTTTCTGGAAAGTTATACGCAAACTGATGCGTAAACGTAATCAGTTTAATGCGACAAACACCCCAGAATAGTGATAAAGGCTTAACATACCGTAAATAACCTTTACATAACTTAGAAATAAGTTTTGGATGGTTTGGTGTGTCGAAAACAAGTTTATTCGATCGCAGGGACTATTTGCGTCAAACTGCGAAAATATGCCGATTCGTATGGTAACGAACATTCTGGAAGTTGATCATAAGCTAAACATACCCTAAATATCCTTTACATAGCTTAGAAATAGGCTTTGAGGGGTTCGGTATGCGAAAATAAACTTTTTGATCAAACAGGGACTAAAAGCGTCAAAAAGTGCATAAGTTTGCATTTTCGCGCATATCTTACGTTCTGAACGTATCCGGACATCCATAAATTTTTTTAATCATTAAAATATTTTATTTTAGTGATTGGAATGCAAAAATACCATTCGTCGCGTAATTTGGATCGTTTTTGCGTCCGTTCGAGTTTTCATCGTAATTAACCAAATAGCGCAACCGTACGACCAAACGAACCGACATCCGAGATGTTTTCAAGCACATTTCATGTTCCCTATGCTTTAACTTCATTGTTGAGCCTTGAAATGGGGTTAATGGGGCTTAAACGTGTCAAAAACTGAGTTTTTAACATGCAGGGACTAATTCTGCCAATCTGCCAAACATGTCCCTCGCGGGCCGCGCAAGAGAGAGCTGTCTCTCTCGTGGGCGTGACAGACCTTCAGTACAGAAACAATGAATCTGGTCATTTGAGCTGGTTTTGATGGTTTTGATCCCTGATTTGGAATACCATTTGATAGTTTTTGATGTTCCCCTGTATTATAAACCATGGGCAACACTTGTATGGTCCAGATCAAAGCCCAAATTACGAGAAATGATCCTAATGGTTCTTGAAAATCTATAAATACCCACTTAATCTTCACTTTTCCTCACACATTTGGTCTGAATTTGCTCTAAGTTGAAGCCTTAGCTTCATACCTGAGTGTTTTAAATCAAATTCTTCATTTGCTTGGACCTTTTGTAAGTTTCTTTCATGCTTGTTATTGCTTTTTGTCGCAACCCCCATTCCCTAATTACCCGGGAACGGGCAGCCGCGACCATTTTCGGTGGTATCGGTGTTGATCATTTTGGCAGCGGAATTTACATCCGGACCGTAGTTAAGAAATATTTTATCAGAGTAAGATACCACGCCTTTAATATATTAAACACATGGGAAAATCCGATGTTTCAAGTACACACATTTTCATAGGGAAAAACCCTATTTTATTTAAATAAAACATCTTCTTTATTTAGTTAACTTTTATAGCCACTTTTCCAAGCCTTCAGTGCTGTCCAGCTGGCTTCTATTTGGCTTTCACATTTTGTTACCTGAAACGCGTTTAAAAACATTTTGTCAGTGGGAAATACTTGTGAGTGAATCCCAGTTTAATCAAGAAGGGTTTTATCTTTTAACAGTATTGAGAGCGATTACAATGTTTATATCTACACAATTACTCATTTAGTACTGTCAATCCTGACTGGTGGGTCATATTACTCATTGGCTAACTCTTTGTCCAATGGTAACGTGTTCCACATTTTGTATACAAAACCCCAACATACCGGCAGTAATTGAAGAATTACAAAGACTCAATCACTGCTAATTATAATTTAAAATAATTAAAAGTTTTGTAAAAACAGTTTGCAAAAGGTTTACAAAAAGGAGATTACTCACATTGCTGTCTTAGGGTTTTCTTTAAGGATTTCCTGGTGATTATCTATAAATTACACAAATGCACACGTGTTAGTATGATAACCCAATATTTGCATTAGTAATACCCTCCCTGAGACGGCATTCCAACGACTACGTCGGGCAGAACCACGACAGGCGTTAGGGAACCCTGGATCAATCGAGCAGCGTATCTAATACGTAACCGGGGTAATGATACTTACAACGAGGCAGGGCTTCACTAATTAGAAGGGTATTATGCCCGAGAATAGCTTATCTTCTAAAGAAATTTGAGAGAGAAAGTTTTGGTGAGAGTTGGGACTGAAGGCCTGAGCTCCCATTATATAGGGCTGGTCGACCAGGCCTTCGCGGCCCGCGAAAGAGAAAGAAAGGGCCTACGCGGCACGCGACATAGGGTCCGTAAGGCCTATCCTGGATTTGTCACCGATCTAGCTTCGCCACGTGTCGACACATGGCGGCTTCCAAGGCTGGGTCTTCGCGGCCCGCCACAGCCTTTAAAATTTTGATTTTTATTTTAATTTAATAAAATAAAGGTATTCGGGGCCCGTTTGCGTATATGGGGTGTATTTTAGGACATATTGGGGCACTCTAAATATTTTTAGGGTGTCAGATTATTTTAGGAGGGTTGTTATATCCTCCCCCCCCCCCTTATTTTAGAACTCGTCCTCGAGGTCTACTGGAATAAGTGTGGATATTTCCTTTGCATTTCTGATTCAAGATCCCATGTGTATTCTGGTCCTCTTTTGGAGTCCCATTTAACTTTGACCAGAACTAATATCTTGTGTTTGAGATTCTTGACTTTCCTGTCTTCGATCTGTAGAGGTCTTTCTACAAATTTTAACTGTTCATTTACCTTTATATCCTTAAGAGGCACTATCAGTGATTCATCCGCTAAGCACTTTTTGAGATTGCATACATGAAATACATCATGTATTCCTGCCATTTCCTTTGGCAGTTGTAGCTGATTGGCTACAGGTCCTATTCTTCTAATAATCTCATAAGGACCAACATACCTGGGGTTTAGCTTTCCCCTTTTGATGAATCTTACCACTCCTTTCCAAGGAGAGACTTTTAATAACACTTTGTCTCATACCTGAAATTCCAATGGCTTTCTTCTGATATCAGCATAACTCTTTTGTCGATCACGTGTTGCTTTCAGTCGCTCCTTGACTTGGATAATTTTGTCGGTTGTTTCTTGTACTATCTCAGGTCCGGATAGTTACTTTTCTCCAACAGACTGGGGTTTGGCACTTTCGTCCCTAAAGTGCTTCGAATGGTGCAGCATTGATACTTGTGTGATAACTGTTATTGTAAGAAAATTCTATTAACGGTAAGTTGTCGTCCCAATTACCTCCAAAATCAATTACAAAAGCTCTAAGCATGTCCTTCATTGTCTGAATTGTCCTTTCGCTTTGTCCGTCTGTTTGAGGATGATAAGCGGTGCTTAGATTCAACTTGGTTCCTATTTCCTTTTGGAAACTTGTCCAAAAATGAGAGGTAAAACGGCTATCTCTATCAGAAACAATTGATAAAGGAATTCCATGCAATGAAACTATTTCATTTACATACAACTTAACTAACTGTTCCATAATGTAGGTTTCATTCATTGGTAGAAAATGAGCTGACTTAGTTAGCCTGTCTACAATCACCCAGATTGTATTATTACCTTTCCTTGTTTCAGGTAATTTGGTAACAGAATCCATTGTTATCAATTCCCATTTCCAAACTGGCATCTCTAACTGCTGCAACAAACCTGAGGGTTTCTGATGTTCGGCTTTGACTTGGGAACAGGTTAAACATTTGGAAACATAGGCTACTATATCCTTCTTCATTCCTATCCACCAGAAATTATTTCTTAAATCTTGATACATTTTATCATTTCCAGGATGCATCGTATACTTAGACTTATGGGCTTCTTCTAATATACGGTGACGTAGGTTTCCTAATTTAGGTATCCACATTCTTTTCTTATGAACTCTCCAAATTCCATCTGTTCCTTGTTCTAATTCCTTAATCATTCCTTTTAATTTCTCAGTATCATCCTTGATTACTGATTCTTGTGCTTTTTTAATCTGTTCATTTAAATCTATCTGTAGATTTAATTTAAGAGAGCGTACTCTTTTTGGCTTTTAATTATACTTTCGACTTAAAGCATCAGCTACTACATTTGCCTTTCCTGCATGATATTGGATAACCTTTTGGCGTTGTATCAACACTCATCCATAACCTAACTTAGAAGCGTCACAATAGATTACAAAGTCTTCAGTTCCTTCTGGTAACACTAGTATGGGTGCATTGGTTAGTCTTTGCTTAAGAATTCTAAAGGCTTCTTCTTGTTTTGGTCCCAATTCAAACTTAATAGATTTACAGGTTAGCTTAGTTAAGGGAATGGCTATTCTAGAAAAATCTCGAATAAATCTTCTATAATAACCGGCCAATCCTAAGAAACTTCTAACCTCGGTTGGTGACTCAGGGGTTTTCCATTTGGTAATTGCCTCGATCTTGGTGGGATCTACATGAATTCCTTCATGATTAACTAAATGTCCAAAAAACTGTACTTGTTCTAACCAAAACTCGCACTTTGAAAATTTTGCATAAAGCTTTTCTTTTCTCAATAAACTTAGAAGTGCATGCAAATGATTTGCATGTTCCTCTTTACTCTTAGAGTAAATGAGAATATCATCTATAAAGACAATTATGAATTTATCCAAACATGGCTTACATATTTGGTTCATCATGTCCATAAATGCAGCTGGGGCATCGGTTAAACCAAATGGTATGACAGTAAATTCATTATGGCCGTACCTTATTCTAAAAGCGGTATTAGGAATTTCCTCTTCCTGTACCTTTAATTGATGATATCCTGACCATAAATCGATTTTGGAGAAAAATCGAGCTCCTTGCAATTGATCGAACAGATCATCGATTCTTGGTAATGGATATCGATTTTTAATCGTGACCTTGTTCAATTCACGGTAATCAATGCACATACGCATTAATCCGTCGTTCTTTTTAATGAATAAAATCGGCGCTCCCCATGCTGATGAACTCGGCTGTATGAATCCTTTCTCCAATAATTCATCTAACTGCTTCTTTAACTCTTGCATCTCTGCGGGTGCTAGATGGTAGGGTGTCTTGGCCATATGTGTTATCCCTGGTAGCAGGTGGATTCTGAATTCAACTTCTCTGTCTGGCGGTAGTCCTGGTAATTCTTCGTGAAACACATCTGGAAATGGCTATCACATCCGGAATCATCTTAGCTTCTTCTGTGGTTAGAACAAATGCCCTAGCATTTTTAGTGTTCTTGTTATTCATGGTTGGAGCTAGTTTCGGACAGTTTGGCTTGATGTGGCCTCGTTCTCCACAGTTATAGCATATCCTGTTGTTAGGTTTCTTCCTGCAGTCTTCTTCCTTCTGTCCAGATATTTTGCAGAAGTTGCAATATATGGAGCATCTTCCAGAATGCTTCATTTTGCAATACTTACAGTAGGGTGCAGAAGTAGAACCTATATTTTTCCCACGGTTGGAATTTCCAGAACGGAATTCTTGGGTAAGCCTTTGAGCTAAGTTTCTCATCTGGTCTTCTTCTCGTGTACGCACTAACTCATCTGTCAAGGTATTTGCTAGTTCTACGGCTACTTCTATAGTATGAGGTCTAGCTGCCTTGACAACATGTCTAATCTCACTGATTAATCCCCAGATGTAACGGGAGATTAATACTGGTTCTGGTGTTACAAGGGTTGGCACTATTCTAGCATGTTCAAAGAATAATGTAGTGTATCCCTTACTATCCACTCCAGTCATCCTAAGGTTTAAGAACTTATTTGCTATATGTTCTTTTTCATTGGGAGGGCAGAATTTCCTTTCCACTATATTCTTGAATTCCTCCCATTCCATATTGTAAACTCTATCACTTCCCCTTGACTGGAGAATAGTGTTCCACCATTCTAAGGCTGAGTTCTTAAACAAATTGGAAGCAAACATTATCTTATCCTCTTCCGCACATTTACTTATTTTTAAGACTGCCTCAGTCTTTTCTATCCAGCGTAGAGCTGCAACGGCCCCTTCATTGCCCGAGAATTCAATTGGTTTACAAGACCAGAATTCTTTATAAGAACAACCATAAGACATGGTTCTTCTTCTTTTGGGAATGGACACTTGAAGTATGGGTCCATTGTTTACGTTGTGTTCAGGTTCAGTTGATCGTTTACTGCCATTGTTACTTTTTATTATCCGCTTCCCTAACCGTTTTGATAATATATGGCATTGCATCTATTATTCCTTGTGCCACTATTTGTTGGATGGCACTGTTATCCACTGGGTTTCCATTATTATCATTGTTCGGGTTATCGTTATTCGGGTTATTGTCATTCTGGTTTTCCTGGTTCACTTCGTTGTCCATCTGAATTTTAAACATTTGCCAATTATTAATATCACAAGATAATATTTAATGCAAATAATTACACAACACACATATTGATCAAAATCGTCGAACATTGCGACTTACTCTTTCTTTATATAGTATGCATCTAATACAAACTGATACTGGAATTTAAAATTACAATACTATTATGCATCCATAACTATTGTCTAGATTTTTTTTCAAACATACACACATATTATATATTATTATTTTATTATTATTATTATTATTATTATTATTATTATTATTATTATTATTATTATTATTATTATTATCACCATTACTGATATGGGTTCATCCAGAACTCCATATTACGCTCGTCATACTTCCAGACGAGTCGTTCTCCGATCTGCCTCATCCTATCACTACCTTCAAAAATCTCCTCACCAAAGGTTCGGAGTTCTTGCACATTTTCTGCACTCATTGGGGGTGCAGGGGCTGGTACTGGGTTTGGAAACTGGGGCATGGGTTCTTGGTAAGGATATGGATTCTCTAAAATTTCCCTGATGTATTCATCGTTATCATAGTAGGGATCTAGAGGGTCCAAATCTGGGTAAGCTGCTAGATTTGGCATGGGTTCATCTTGTGGTATTGGGTAGCGTTGCTGGTAATCCCTATTGTCGTCTAACCACGGGTCGTAGTTTGGGTCTAAGGGATTGGGTGCTGGTATCCTAGGTATCTCATATGGGTTGAAATCGGGCATTGGGATATGATTTTCTGGGTTGTTCTCAATTTCCATTGGTTGGGTGGGAAACAGTGGTAAGGGTTGGGGTGCTATAAGTTGCTCCAGGTTAGGGTCTGCAGCTGTGGTTGCTAGTATATGGAAATTTGCTAGACTCCTATTGAGCATATCCTGGGTGTGAGCATCTGTTTCTCTCTTGGCGGCTGCTACAGCACGCTGTTGTTGTAACTTTTTCATTCTTTTCCTACGTTCATGTGCTCCCATACTGAACCATCCTCTCTTTTTAGGAGGGAATGGCTCTTCAGACTGAGCCTTAAACACGAATATCCCAACTTCATTATCAGCTGAATACCCTGAGAGGGCAGGCTGTGAAGAGGTGCCTTCACTCCTAGGTGAGCTGGACAACTGATGGTAGGCGTCGGAAGGTCCTTGGTCGCTCATACTGTAAACTAACAAATAGTCAAATAACACACAACAATAAAATACAATTATGCACGTAGTTCCATAGAAAATTTCCTAACATATTGAATAATATATTGGTGTCAGCAGAGAACACTTCTGTGGCTGAATTAGTGGCTTAGCTCTGATACCACGTTCTGTCGCAACCCTCGTTCCCTAATTACCCGGGAACAGGCTGTCGCGGCCATTTTCGGTGGTATCAGTGTTGATCATTTTGGCAGCGGAATTTACATCAGGACCGTAGTTAGGAAATATTTTATCAGAGTAAAATACCACGCTTTTAATATATTAAACACATGGGAAAATCGCAAGTTTTAAGTACACACATTTTCATAGGGAAAACCCTATTTTATTTAAATAAAACATCTTCTTTATTTAGGTAACTTTTGTAGCCACTTTTCCAAGCCTTCAATGCTGTCCAGCTGGCATCTATTTGTCTTTCACATTTTGTTACCTGAAACGCGTTTAAAAACATTTTTGTCTCTGGGAAATACTGGTGAATGAATCCCAGTTTAATCAAGAAGGGTTTTATCTTTTAACAGTATTGAGAGCGATTACAATGTTTATATCTACACAATTACTCATTCAGCACTGTCAATCCTGACTGGTGGGTCATATTACTCATTGGCTAACTCTTTGTCCAATGGTAATCTGTTCCGCATTTTGTATACAAAACCCCAACATACCGGCAGTAATTGAAGAATTACAAAGACTCAATCACTGCTAATTATAATTTAAAATAATTAAAGGTTTTGTAAAAACAGTTTGCAAAAGGTTTACAAAAAGGAGATTACTCACATTGCTGTCTTAGGGTTTTCTTTAAGGATTTCCTGGTGATTATCTATAAATTACACAAATGCACACGTGTTAGTATGATAACCCAATATTTACATTAGTAATACCCTCCCCGAGACGGCATTCCAACGACTACGTCGGGCAGAACCACGACAGTCGTTACGGAACCCTGGATCAATCGGGCAGCGTATCTAATGCATAACTGGGGTTATGATACTTACAACGAGGTAGGGCTTCGCTAATTAGAAGGGTATTATACCCGAGAATAGCTTATCTTCTAAAGAAATTCGAGAGAGAAATTTTTGGTGTGAGTTGGGAATGAAGGCCTGAGCTCCCATTATATTGGGCTGGTCGACCAGGCCTTGGCGGCCCGCGAAAGAGAAAGAAAGGGCCTATGCGGCCCGTGACATAGGGTCCGTAGGGCCTAGCCTGGTTATGTGGAGCTGAGTTTATTGTGTCCTACTATGGTTACCCCGTTGGAGAAAGCGATTGAGAGGTATATCGATGGTCTACCCGATTCTGTACAAGACATTGTAACTGAGTCTCAAGTCAGGAAAGGTAAACTGACCCGCAAGGGTGATAAGAAGCAGTCGACCGATACCACACAAGACAAGGGAAAGGGCAAGGGTAAGAAAGGCGAGTCTTCTAGGAGATCGAGGAAGCGCAAGGCTTCCCAGAACTTCGCTGTCACCAATCAGAATGCTCAGAACTCACCAGCACAACCTCCTGTAAAGAAACAGTATGCTGGTACTGCACCTCACTGCAATAGGTTTAATGGTCATCATGCGACCCAACAGGCTTGTAAACAGTGTACTACTTGTGGTAAACTTAGGCATACGGCCAACATTTGTCGTTTGGGTTAGAATCAAGCTGCTCAGAATCCAGCACAGGTTCAGGGAAACGCTGCTAGATTCCCACCTGGTTCATGTTATAACTGCGGTGAAATGGGTCATTTCCGCAACAACTGCCCGAAATTGGTGAACGCGCACGCGAATGTGAATCCCGCTCGTGGATGAGCGTACAATTTGAATGCTAACGAAGCCCGTGCGGACAACGAGGTTGCGTTCCTTGTTAACCACCAACCTGCATCTGTTCTTTTCGATTCTGGTGCCGATCGAAGTTTTGTATCGTTATCATTTGAGCCTTTGCTTGCGATACCTAGAACTGAGGAAACCCTTATCTGTCGAAGTTGCTACTGGTAAACCACTCGTACTCGACTCTGTGATTCGCGATTGTCAATTGAACCTCAATAACAATCTTTTTCCTATTGACCTCACACCGATGCAACATGGGAGTTTCGATATCATCGTAGGAATGGATTGGTTAATTAAGTATCATGCTGAGGTGGTTTGTTTCGAAAAGATTGTTCGTATTCCTCTTTCGTCTGATGAAATCCTAGAGGTTCGTGGCGAGAAACCGTCTGGAGGTTTAAAACTCATGTCGTGTACGAAAGCCCAAAGTTATTTATGAAAAGGATGTGTGGCATTCCTGGCTCATGTCACTGAGGAGAAAGGCAATAGCAAGTGTATTCAAGATATTCCGATTGTTCGAGATTATCCAGAGGTGTTTCCTGATGAACTGCCTGGTTTGCCTCCAGTTTTTCAAGTCGAGTTTCATATTGATCTTATTCCCAATGCCAACCCGATTGCGAAAGCACCTTATCGTCTTGCACCGTCTGAGATGCAAGAGTTATCAAAACAGCTTCAAGAGTTATCTGATAAAGGATTCATCCGACCAAGCTATTCACCTTGGGGCGCTCCTGTCCTGTTTATGAAAAAGAAAGATGGATCTTTTCAAATGTGTATCGATTATCGCGAGCTTAATAAGCTTACCATCAAGAATCGATATCCCCTACCATGAATTGATGATATCTTTGATCAGCTGCAAGGTGCTACATGTTTCTCCAAGATCGATCTGCGATCTGGGTATCATCAGCTTCGTGTACTCGAAGAAGATATTCCCAAAACTGCATTCCGCACGAGATATGGACACTACGAGTTCACTGTCATGCCTTTTGGTTTGACGAATGCCCCAGCTATTTTCATGGATTTAATGAATAGGGTTTGTAAACCTTACTTAGACAAGTTCATCATTGTGTTCATTGACGACATTCTTATTTATTCGAAGTCTCGAGCCGATCACGAACAACACCTTCGTCTAACACTGGAACTCCTGAAGAAGGAACAACTTTTTGCTAAATTCTCCAAGTGTGAGTTCTGGCTTAAAGAAGTTCAGTTTTTGGGTCATATTATTAACGAGCAGGGTATTCATGTGGATCCTTCCAAAATAGCTGCTATTAAGGATTGAAATACACCTATGACACCTACAGAAGTTCGTTCTTTTCTTGGTCTTGCTGGTTATTATCATCGATTTATTTTGAATTTCTCAAAGATCGCGGTTCCTCTCACTGCTTTAACTTAGAAGAATAAGCCTTTTGAGTGGGGACCTAAACAAGAAGAAGCGTTCCTAACGCTGAAACGAAAACTATGTGATGCTCCTGTTTTATCTTTGCCCGATGGAAACGATGATTTCGTTGTCTACTGTGACGCGTCGAATCTAGGCCTTGGTTGTGTTCTCATGCAACGAGGCAAAGTTATAGCTTATGCATCAAGACAACTGAAGGTACACGAGAAAAACTACACCACTCATGATCTTGAGTTAGGAGCTGTGGTTTTTGCACTCAAAATCTGGAGACACTATCTTTATGGCACGAAATGCGTGGTTTTCACAGACCACAAAAGTCTCCAACACATTCTCAATCAGAAGGAGCTGAACATGAGGCAACGACACTGGGTTGAGCTATTGAACGATTACGATTGCGAAATTCGTTACCATCCTGGTAAGGCGAATGTCGTAGCCAGTGCGCTAAGTAGAAAGGAACGAGTCAAGCTTAATTTTGTTTGCACTCTATCTGATATCCAATCACGTGTCTCTCAAGCTCAACAATCTTGTGTTACACAAAATTTGATGGGTAAGGAATTACCACGTCAACTTGAGCTTAAACTCGAAACGAAAGACGATGGTTTACTCTATTTCAAGAATCGTTTGTGGATTCTGAAACAAGACGATCTTCGCACTTTAGTGATGGACAAATCTCATAAGTCTCGATATTCTATTCATCCTGGTGCTGACAAAATGTACAAGGATCTTCGTACTCAGTACTGGTGGCCTGGTATGAAAAAGGATGTTGCTTTGTATGTATCAAAATGCCTAACTTGTCTCAAAGTCAAGGCTGAACATCAACGACCATCTGGTTTCCTTGTACAACCAGAGATACCGGTATGGAAGTGGGAGAACATTGCAATGGATCTTATCACAAAGTTACCGCGTACATCTAGAGGTCACGATGCTATTTGGGTTATTATTGATCGATTAACAAAGTTAGCTCATTTTATACCGATTCGCAAGGATCTATCTGCTGATAAACTTGCAAAGATTTATGTTGATGAGATTGTTTCTCGACATGGTGTTCCTTTGGATATCATTTCCGATCGTGATGCTCGATTTTCATCTCACTTTTGGAAAACCATGTGTAGGATCGTTTTGTGACCCAAACGAGTCGTTCAGAAGAGATTTTATCAGTTTCAGATGCGGAAAATAAGAAACTGACGTCGAAACAGCTTGAATATCACTTTAAACCTCTTGAATATTGATTTAACACCTATTACATTCATGAGAAATACCGGCAGCACTTCGGTATCAAATCTGAAATCCGTTCCAAATGAATAGACCACACCCCTATTTATACTATCCTAGGTTTCGCTTGAAACATACATGCAAGTTCAAGCGAAACTCCCTAATAGACTTTAAAGCGAAACTTCAAGTTTACAAGTTCAAGCGAAACTCTCAAGATTACAACTTCAAGCGAAAGCCTTCAATAATTTGTCTTCTTGTGTAATGATGCAATGATGATGTCACTTTGATGATGTCATCATTGTATAAGATGACATCCTGCTTGATCAGATCCGCAACGAACCCGAGACTCGACATAAGACGAAGACGACAGATGTATGCACTAACAGACTCCCCCTCAGATGTTGACGAGTCTTAAGTGTCGAGTCTTTGCATCTTCAGTCTCTTTTCTTTCTTAGCATATACCAGGATATTCTCTTTGGCTCTAACCTTGTCAGACTCCCCCTCTCATCATGATGGGATCGTTGTCTGGAATTAGCTATCACCTAGAGATCACATCCTGGCTTTAATTCTGTTCAGCTTAACTCCTGCACACATTTTCTCATCAAAACATAAGTTTTTTCTTAAATCAATAAGAAAAGCTTATTAGTAATAGTTACATCAAGTTCAAATTAATAACCCTGATTAACTAATCAAACTTTCTTTCTCAAAATAAATTCCTTCATTTAAGCACTCACTCCCAACCCTGTTCATCATGTTTAGCACTTCGAATTTTGAAAATAAGCTCTTCAACATCAGTTGTCGAAAATCTTTTTGAATTTTTCAAAATTTATGCTAAAACACTCTGAAAATCTTTTTGGATATTTTTATAATGAAATAAAATACAGAAATATTTACAGACAATATTTTTGTGAGTTTGTATAAGAGGATCATATCAGTTTATATGACCAATCACTAGCACCGTTAAGCTTTAAACATTTTCAGTTCTAAACGATTCACGTTGATTGACGATATTGTTGTCCACTTAAACTCAATCTAACAACTTTCGAAATGCTTACCGATACGTTAAGGTATATTTAGATAGCACTAAATTCTTATGGACCCCACGATCTCAGCATATCCCCTCATCATGCAATACACTGACTCAAGTAATGCCTTTAAACTTTTATCAACTGTGATTTGTGCAAAAATAAAGCAGAATGTTTAAACATTAACAATCAGGTCGATACTTCCGTATACGCAGAGAAAGTCCAATGTTTAAACAAAATAAGAAAAATAAAACAAGGTGAAGTTGTTTAGGCTTTAACCACCAGGTCGATACTTCCGTATACGCAGAGGAGGTCCAAAGCTTAAACGAAACACCAAAGAAAATAAAGCAGAACGTTTAGGCAATAACATCCAGGTCGATACTCACGTATACGCAGAGGATGTCCAAAGCTTAAACAAAATAAAGAAATAAGACAAGTTTAAATCTTTGCAAAATAAAATGCACACTCACAGCGACTTTTTAGTAAAGTTACAACTTCAATAATTTGTCTTCTTGTGTAATGATGCAATGATGATGTCACTTTGATGATGTCATCATTGTATAAGATGACATCCTGCTTGATCAGATCCGCAACGAACCCGAGACTCGACATAAGACGAAGACGACAGATGTATGCACTAACACCATGCAATCTGCTATGGGAACCCAACTAAATCTAAGCACTGCTTATCATCCCCAAACAGATGGACAATCCGAGAGAATGATACAAACGTTGGAGGATATGCTTAGAGCATGCGTGATAGACTTTGGTGGTAATTGGGATTCTCATCTTCCGTTGATCGAGTTCTCTTACAACAACAGTTATCATGCTAACATTAACATGGCACCGTTCGAAGCTTTATACGGTCGAAAATGTCGTTCACCTATCTGTTGGAATGAGATCGGTGAAGCTCAGCTTACTGGACCTGAGCTCATTCTGGAAACAACAGACAAAATCAAGAAAATTCGCGATAATCTTCTGACAGCTAGAAGCCGTCAAAAGAGTTACGTAGATATGCGACGCAGACCCTTGGAATTTGAAGTCGTAGACCGTGTCCTACTCAAGGTATCCCCTTAGAAGGGAGTGGTGAGATTTGGAAAGAAAGGAAAACTTGCTCCACGATATGTTGGACCACTTAAGATTGTTGAAAGAATCGGAAAGGTTGCCTATCGACTTGAGCTACCTCCTGAACTTGGGAATATTCACCCGACTTTCCACGTGTCCAATTTACGAAAGTGTTTAGCCGATATTGATCTTCATATTCCACTCGACGAGATTCAAGTTGATGAAACAATGCTCTTTGTCGAGAAACCTGTGGAGATAGTGGACCGTGCAGTCAAACAGTTGAAGAACAAACGAATACGACTGGTCAAAGTTCCCTGGGAGTCCAAACGTGGCCCAGAGTTTACTTGGGAAAGTGAGGACCAAATGAAGGCGAAATATCCACATTTGTTTTCACAAGTTTCCTCTAGTTAAAATTTCGGGACGAAATTTCCTAAAGTAGGGGAGACTGTGACAACAGTGCTCTATAAACGATGTACGATGTAAAACAATGTCAATTATTAATAAAACAATGTGTTTTGGTGTTTATATAGGTGTATTTGTGTTTGACGATTTTACGATTTGATTCTAGTTCGATTTCAAGCTTTAAATCGCTTTCTGGACAGTTATACGCAAACTGATGCGTAAACGTAATCAGTTTAACACGAAAAACACTCTGGAACAGTGACAAAGGCTTAACATACCTTAAATAACCTTTACATAACTTAGAAATAAGTTTTGGATGGTTTGTTGTGTCGAAAACAAGTTTATTCGATCGCAGGGACTATTTGTGTCAAACTGCGAAAATATGCCGATTCGTATGGTAACGAACATTCCGGAAGTTGATCATAAGCTAAACATACCCTAAATATCCTTTACATAGCTTAGAAATAGGATTTGAGGGGTTCGGTATGCGTAAATAAACTTTTTGATCAAACAGGGACTAAAAGCGTCAAAAAGTGCATAAGTTTGCATTTTCGCGCATATCTTACGTTCTGAACATATCAGGACATCCAAAAATTTTTATAATCATTAAAATATTTTATTTTTGTGATTGAAATGCAAAAATACCAATCGTCGCGTAATTTGGATCGTTTTTGCGTCCGTTCGAGTTTTCGTCGTAATTAACCGAATAACGCAACCGTACGACCAAACGAACTGACATCCGAGATGTTTTCAAGCACATTTCATGTTCCCTATGCTTTAACTTCATTATGGAGCGTTGAAATGGGGTTAACTGGGCTTAAACGTGTTAAAAACTGAGTTTTTAACATGCAGGGACTAATTCTGCCAATCTGCCAAACATGTCCATCGCGGGCCGCGTAAGAGAGAGCTGTCTCTCTCGCGGGCGTGACAGACCTTTAGTACAGAAACAATGAATCTGGTCATTTGAGCTGGTTTTGATGGTTTTGATCCCTGATTTAGAATACCATTTGATAGTTTTTGATGTTCCCCTGTATTATAAACCATGGGCAACACTTATATGGTCCAGATCAAAGCCCAAATTACGAGAAACGATCCTAACGGTTCTTGAAAATCTATAAATACCCACTTGATCTTCACTTTTCCTCACACATTTGATCTGAATTTGCTCTAAGTTGAAGCCTTAGCTTCATACCTGAGTGTTTTAGATCAAATTCTTCATTTGCTTGGACCTTTTGTAAGTTTCTTGTTATTGCTTTTTAAGCATGAAAGTCAAACAGTGTTTGACTTTCTGCTTTGACCAGGTTATGGTCAACACAAAGTTCGTTTGAACTTTGCAACGTGAGCGTAATCACGATGGTTATAGTCCCTTGTGACTATACCTACTGATTACCACGTTGATTAGTCGAAGTGACGAGTCAAAGTTTCGGTCAAAATACGTGTTTATGCGTATTTTGCATCAAAGTTATTTTCGGTTATCAAAACATTATCAAAACACTTTGTTTTGATATCAAACTTGTTTTCTAACTTAGTTAAACATGTTTTAACATGTTTAACTCATCACTTTTAGTCTAGTGCTTGAATAGGGTCGAAAGTCAAGCGGTCTTGACAACCGCTTAGACTTACGAACCCGACCCGTTTGGTCGATCATTAGGATCCGACCAAGCATATATTGTGACCATAGTTGTATAGGGAATAACCTTCGAAGGTTATACCTTATGGTCACTTAGTTTAATTAGTTGTATGATAGGTAGTTTATATGCCTTAGGAAAATGACCAAAATTCCCTTTTCATGCATAATTGGATTTTAAGCATATGTAACTTAACTTTTGTCACTTAAACTGATTATGCAACTTATTTAAACATGTTAGGGCATATAATACTTGTCATAGGACTAGTTAGGCGTCTCGAACGCGCATTCGCGCGAACGACGCGTTAAAGTAGCGTAAGCTACCTTAATGGGTCGTAACGGGTCGAAAGCATTTAGGATAGGTTCCGATTTAGAATATAGGCTTTGTTAAACCATATCACATGAGTTCTAATACTCATTTGGTTTACGAGACCTCATTCTACCCGATCTTCCGATTTAGGTGTTGATTTATTAACTTAGCGATTCGATTACTAGGTGCTATTTGAATCCTTTGGTTTACTCGAGCTTTGCTAGTTCATTTAATCAAGGATACTTCGCACTTCGATGTGAGTACATAGTTCCCCTATTTTACTGTTTTCAATTGTTTTGGGGTGATTCATATGTGTTAAACGATTTCGATGCTTTTAACGACGATTTCAAAAACGAATACTATGGTTTATATTAAACAATAACGATTTTCGATAATGTGAACGAACTTATTGGACATATTTACATAACGAATGACATTCATTAGCTTTGGCCAAGCCGACCAGTATTAGGTTATGGTACCATAGGATCTGACAAATCCCGTTATCGGACTGCACCCATGGTTATGTGTAGGGGTTATGTGGGTAACGACTGAACCTGTTAATTGTTAACTTACCCTTTGGTGGTTTGTTAATACGAGTTGAACGATGGACGAGTTACGAAGGTTTGAATGTTATTAGCGAGACGACCAAAAGTTAGTTTTCACAATTAAAACGAGAATGATTTTGAACGATTATGAACGATTGAACGATTTGGAACAATTTGAACGATTTAAACAAATGAACGATGGTTTATGACGAGAACGAGTTAAACGATTTGAATGATTTCAAATGACATCACACAAAAGATGTTTACGAAACGATATAAACCTTACGAGTTTTATTACGAGAACGATTTACGATGTAGTTTACTTAAACAAATGTTTTGAGTTAAGATTCATGGCATCGAGGTTTTATAAACTATAACCAAACTGTTTTGACTTGGTTATTCATTTTACAATCCAAACATTTTACAAAAATAGGTTTCTATTATCGATTAACGAAGTTGTACGAGTTATTTGAACATATAAACGAGCCATGAATCTGACACTCTCCCAAAACCTATGTGCTCGCCGGCATTTCTTTACTGACTTTATTTTTACATATGTTTCAGGTGGTGTTGAATGATGTTGAATGCGACTAGGATGCATGCTCACTTAGGACTGGACAAGGCCTTAGTGACTAATAACGATGATAGACTATGTTTAACTTGTTTGTTCTGTTTCAAAGACAATCACTACAAAAAAAATGCCATATAGTGGCACACACTTTTAATGGCATTTAGCTATTATGCCACTAAATTTGATTTTTAATGGCACTTTATGTATGCTATATTTACTTAACACAAACTTGTAGTGGCTTTTATCTTTTATGCCACTAATTTAAGTTTTTAGTGTTACTTTAGCTATGCCACTAAAAGTTTCAAAAGCTTTTAATTTCCCTCTTTCCCCGTTCAAAACTTTTGATGAAAACTCTAAAACTAAAATTTCCCTCCACCTTAAAATTTTATTCCCACCCAACTCCAAATTCCTCTTCCAAATAAACCCTAAAGCTTCTTTTCTCTTTTAAAACCATCCCCAAAATTGAAACCGAAGACCTCCATCCCCCAATCGTCGTGCCGGTGTTGTGGTGCCGCGATGTGAAGTGCCCATCACTATCCACCATCCGATTATCATCTTCAACCGTATCCTTACCTACAACCACCGTCTCTGCCACCAACCACCGTCATTTAGCCGCATTTCAGTCGCCGTCTCATCTCTCCTCCACTTCACTGTCGTCTGCCTAAGTGAAGAAGAAAAACCCCAACAAAACTCGCATCTTTCTTCCTCACTTAATGGCTTCCATGGTTCTCTTCATTATTATTATTATTATTATTATTATTATTATTATTATTATTATTATTATTAATTACTTTAATAATTTGACCTCTTTTTGTTGCTGTGTTTCAGGAAGTTGAGGAAACTTATATTGTGATTAAGTCTGATGGTGTTCAACGAGGACTTGTAAGTTTTAATTAATTAGCTTGAATTGAAAGTGTTCATTGTTGATTGGATGGATTTATGACAGGTAGGAGAGATCATTTCTAGGTTTGAGAACAAGGGCTTTAAATTGAAAGGGTTGAAGCTTTTCCACTGCCCTAAACAACTGGCAGAGGTTTGTTTGTTTTCTGTTAGTCAAATTTTTCGAATTTTGTTTTTTTGTAAAAAGGTTTAAATAAAGTCTTGTTTTTTTTTTTTTTTTTTTTTTTTTTTTTTTTTTTTTTTTTTTTTTGCAAATGGTATGTTATAGGAGCAATACAAGGATCTGAGTTCCAAGCCAAGGCTTATTTTGAATAATAAAATCTTTCCTTTGATAATAATGTATTAGCCAAGGCTTGGTAGGGAGTTGGTGTTGTTGCATCAGCCCGTAAATTAATTGGAGCAACAAATCCACTTCAAGCTGAACTAGGCACAATTAGAGGGGATCTTGCAGTTCAAACCGGAAGGTTAAGATTTAGCCTGGCCTCTTTTATGTTGATCATCATAACTTGTAGTAGTAAGGGTAACTAGGTTCCCACTTGTTGAATACATGTCATTATCGTGTTTGGAACAGGAATGTGGTTCATGGCAGTGACAGCTCTGAAAATGGGAAGCGCGAAATAGGTAAGAGCCGAGTTGCTCTTGTTTGTTTATATTTTTTTTTTTTTGGATAAAGGGCATACGCCCGGCAAAAACAACATATAACCACTGAAAGAATATACACCATCAAGGGGCATACCCCCGTATCATCCCCAAAACAATTTTAGGGGACCAAAAGTATGAAACCATACAACCTATACTAGGAGTATTCATGAAACTAGTACGACTAAAATTTAGATTTACAATGCTATCAAGCCATAACCAAAAACAAATTATCCAAGAGCATCCAAAAAAACGGGACGGTCTTCTTTTAAGCATATCACCAAAGCGCCATTTGCGAAGGTGTTTATAAGTATCCCAACCCCCATTATGATACCCAACATGATCATCTTTAGCCCAACATTGGTCCTCTAGAAGACACCCAAACACCCTTTTATGGGGCTTTAGCTGCTGTTGCACCAACCAGCAGAAGAACAGCACATGATGCAAACATATCCCAACCTCTTGGACCCAGATCCAATAACCGGGCTGGAAAAACACACTGTTATCCCGAACCCAGATCAGCAGGTCAAACGAATGACAGCAACAATTTGTTATCCACATAACCAGCTGACTTAAAGGAGCACTGCACACATTAGCAATTTTTGTTGATCGGGTACCATAGATACCAGCATACATATCCATTAACACCCAGTAGTACCAGTAAAGAGCATGATGTTCCTGGCTCTGTGCAGTCCATAGTATCATACTGCAAAGATCCAGGTACATCATAGTCTTACAGGCCTTCTTATTGCTGCCATTTTGAGTACCCCATCCAGAAAAATGTTGCACCCAGCCAGTTCCAAACAGCATATATAACACATGAGGCCACTTAATCATGAGGACGATCCTTAGTATGCTTGGGCTTAGCCCATTGGACACCATGGAGGTCCCACACTCTAGACATATGGACAGCATAGGGAGTTTTAGCCATAGGAATACCCATCAATCTAAGCTTCACAGTATTCTTGATCAGATTACATATGTTATCAGAGGAGCGAGAAGCGTTCTCATGAAAACGTTTATTTCTTTCCTGCCACACATAATAAACAGCAGCCCCCAGAACCAATCTATTAACCACACTCCATATGGCATTATTTTGAGGAATGGAGCACAAGTAGGGGATAAGATGGTTCCAACAGTCCGGGGCATTTCCCAATTGGGTGAGAGGTCGAAAATACTGCCAAATCCGGTTGGAATAAGCACATTCAAAAAATAAATGATTGTGACTATCAGGACCAGAATTGCAGAGAGCACAACTAAGGCTAGAGTCCACTTGCCAAGATTCAATCACATCATGGGTTTGGAGTTTGTTTTTGATGGCCAGCCAAAGGATAAAAGCATGACGAGGGATATTCTGGCTATACCAAACCAGTTTAAACCACGGAACCTCAGTACCAACCTCTTGAATGTCAGCCCAGATAACTTTAACACTGAACTCCGTGGTTTTATCTTCAGCCGTCCGCCAAATAACTTTATCCTGGACAGAGGAGAGTTGAAGGCAGGGAGAGTTGTATAAGGCAGGAAACCTGTGCTGCCAATCACTGGGCCATTTCCATATACCATCTTGTATCAGGTCCTCAACCTTAGCAAATCTGGTAAAGGGTTGTTCACTCATGTTCCTGTAGGTCAGAAAATTACACAGAGGGCCAAGCGGGTGCCAGTTATCAAACCAAGCTGATGTAGCCTTACCATTTCCAATACAATGAATGACGTGGGATCTGAGGATAGGGCGAAGCTCCAAAATTTTCCTCCAACCCCAACAGGTGTCATCTTTACATTTAACCTCCCAAAAGTTACCATTATTCAACCTGTAGGTGTGTACCCACTTGACCCAGAGAGAATTCTTCCCTAAGATAATATTCCATGTGTGCTTAGCTATCAGAGCATTATTCCACGTCCTTAAACGCTTAAGCCCCAAGCCACCATGTTTCATGGGTATACAAACATCCTTCCACTTGACCTTCGCTTTGCCTTTCCTCATTTCTCCGTGGCACCAGAGGAAACCCCTCATTAACTTCTCCATCTCCTTAGAAACCGAAACCGGCAAGATAAAGACAGAAGACCAAAACACATGGAGAGAGTTGAGAACAGAAGCTATAAGCTGGAGGCGACCAGCGAACGAAAGAGACTTATTCTTCCAGTCCATAATTCTCTTTTTGACTTTATCAATCAGAGGAACACAATCCTTGTGGGTCAGCCTAGTAGATATGAGAGGGACGCCAAGGTATTTAACAGGAAGGTCTCCAACACAAAACTGAATTTGGCTGGTGATATCTTCAATAACATTCTGCTCCACATTACTATAATACACCGTACTTTTAGGGATGCTGGGAACAAGGCCCGAAGCAGACTTGAACTCATCCAAAGCAGCCATCAACGTATTAACAGAATTTCCATCACCATGACAAAACAGAAACAGGTCATCGGCAAAACACAAATGTGTAAGACCTACTTTCTCACACTTCCAGTGGTATCGGAAATTAGGATCATTCGAGACCCGACGTCTAATCATGAGCGTAAGAACCTCCATAACCAATGTGAAAAGATAGGGGGACATCGGATCCCCTTGTCTAAGACCCCGCTTACCCTGAAAAAAACCATGGTGATCCCCATTGACCGCAATAGAAAATGAAGTTGTAGTCACACAGTTTATTATCCATTGGACCATTTTATTGGGGAAACCAAAGTGGGTCAGGCTTGATTGAAGAAAACTCCACTCCACTGTGTCATACGCTTTCTGAATGTCAATTTTAAAGGCACATCTCGCTTGACCCTTCTCTAGATGGTAGTTCCTCATTAGCTCTTGAGTAAGAAGGATGTTATCACTGATTTGGCGCCCCGGAATAAAAGCGCATTGATTTTCGTCAACAATGTTCACCAGCACATCCTTGATACGGTTGGTGATGATTTTGCTGATGCCTTTGTACAACACGTTGCAGCAAGCAATAGGCCTGAAGTCCGAGACCTTCCTCGGCGTATTAAGCTTGGGGACCAGGGCTAAAACAGTGGCATTCACTTCTTTAAGCAGCCTACAGTTGTTGAAGTAATCACCTGTTATATTTACAAGGGTAGAATAGTAATTTACCTGTCGGTGAGCCATCACCTGTTAAATCCTTGTTACAAAAGCAGTTGCAGAGTTCCGCCGAACCCATGCAGATACTTGGAGTGTTCAAAAAGATTCATTCACTGAAGAACAGCTCGAGGCAAGATTATAATGCACTTTACATTTATAACAAAACAATTAGAAAATTGTGAATTTATTTTAAAAAAAATCATGGTTGATTCTTGCAGGTGTTGGCAGATACATCATCTTCATCATCTTATTTCGCCTGATCTAAGAATGTGGAACATATAGGATAACTAGTCTCGTATAAATTGTAATACTCTCTTTAAACATATCCATTTTTCTTAGTGGGCATATGAAATATTAAATAAGCCATGCTTAATTACATTTTAATTTACCTATAAATTAGTGTTATGCGTTTCGTTCTATCTTGAAAGTATTGGTTCATTAGCTTGTCTTTGCTTCAATGAGCCCTGTAACTTAGGGATGAGCATTTGGTATCAAATCCCGATCCCGTCCCGATACCATCCCAATCCCGATCCCAAAAATACCGTACCAAATTTTTTCGGTACCGGAAACGGTATCCCCTTTTTGGCATACTCGGTATCAGTATTTTCGGGATCGATACCGTTTCGGTACGGTACCGTTAAAGTACGGAATTTTACCTTTAAATACCTCTGCCGTACCGATACCGATACCGTACCGTACCGACATTTTTCGGTATTGGTACCCAGTTTTAGCGAAATTCGGGATCGGGATTTTCGGGACCGGGATGGGATCGGGATTTGCTCATCCCTACTGCAACTGACCCCATTAACGCCGCCACTGAAACCACCATTATAAAACTGTTGAATATTTGTAAAACAGTAATCTCTATTAATGATAGGCTCACGAGCCGTACATTTACTTAAAAAACTTATTTGTTGGCTCGGGTAAGGGCTTGAGCTCGTTTAAGCTCGACTCGTTTTGAGTTTTTTTTTTCGAGCGAACTCAAGTAGCTCGTAAGTAGCTTGGCTTGTTTGTACCCCTATTTAATTTTTTATATTGAGTTCTAAAATCGATGTCATTTTTCACCTAATTTTTTATTTTATTTTCTTATCTGAATATTACTTGTTTTTTTTTCTTATATCTGCATTGCAACATTATGTGGAACATGAGGCTACAGATCTCTTGATAGAGGCATTATGCCTTGTGATTTTAGAAACTAATGATGGTTCCATCCCATCCATCCATCCTCTGAGGTATGTGTGTTTGACTTCCATTGACTAACCTATCATACATTATACATATTTAGCTTATGATGTCATGTTCTTTTTGTTTGTTTGAGATCATGTGTAGCTGTTTGTTTCTTTTCTAGACTGATTTTGCACACCAAAACCTGTTTACTACTTCATCGAGGAACTTTGTCAGCAAACAACCATTGGTGAAAGATTTTGGTAATTGTTCGTGTCTAAAAGCATACAAATATGGTGAGAGATAGATGGAAAGACCTTACATATTCATTAACAGGCATAGCTATTGACATGAGAAGAGATGGAATATCATTGAACCTCACACACTTGGATAAACAGTACTAACTGAACCCCACACATTTGGATAAGCAGTACTAAAGGGAAATGCATGAATATGTAAGAACTTGTAGCTTCATATATCCGGTAATGGAGGGAACTCAAATTTTAGTTCCATGTTTATGAGCCAAACAATGCCCTGCCTGATAAGAGTTGGATAGAAAGTCAAATTAGCAAGCTACAATGAAGACTTTAGTGTTTTTATTATTGTATTTTTGCAAAAAAAAAAAAATTAGATTGGTATATTGTAGAAATTTGTATGTACATATATATTTATGAAAATGTTCGATACATTTGGTTTGATATTATCATTTCAATTTCTACATTTTTTTATTTTTATTTTATGATGTAAATAAATACTGATATTAAATGTGCCACAAAATGTGTTTTTCTTAATATTGTGGCAAAAATGAAAAGTGCCGCTAAAAGCCTAGATATTTATAGTAGCACAATAAAAAGTGCCACTAAAAGGTTTTAGCGTCACCACTTCTTGTGGCACTTTTTTTGTGTGCCGCACATTCCTTAACAAGTCTTTAGTGGCACTTTTTTGGGTTTTTGTGATACTTTTTGTATGCCATTGAATGGCATTTTTTTTGTAGTGAATGTAAATGTTTAATATCATAAATAAAACGAAACTTTTGAATCCATGGTTGTGAAACAATAATTCTGTCGCTCCACTCCCCGACGTTTCCGCCACTGTTTCGTTGTTTTAACGCGGTCGGGGTGTGACACATGCCGCACCCTAGTTCCTTCAAATCGAACTCAAATATATGGTATGTCAACGTGTATTAAAGTAATTGCACAACATAGTCCCTCACAACTTTAAGCTCATAGTTATGAGGATTGAATCAAGATCAAAAGGTATTATTTGTGCTAAATGGAACTCAGATTTGGTTAACACACCGTCAATGTATAATGTTATACTCTTCGATTCTGTTTTGCCAAAATCACAATTAACCCCTTGATCTTTCTTTTGTTGATCTTGATTTTAAGCGAAGACAAAATGATGATGGTTGTAGAAGTGGTATGTAGAGAGAGAGTATAGGGGAGATCATGATGATTGTTTAGGTTTATAATTTTTATATAACATTCTTTTCTTATATATTAAATGAATGTTTTGCCCTCACATGGGTTGCACATGACCTCACTTAACTGAGAGTTTTAACCAGGTTAGGGTCAAAGGACCTAATGTGTAACGAGTTTTGCAAATAAATGACTGTGACTATAATTATTAAAGTTAAAGGACATCCATTATAACCCGTTACAAACATAAAAGACGAAAACTGTAATTTACCCTATATTATAATTAGGTCATAAATTATGGGAGAGGGTAATTGAGAATAGACAAAGAAGAGATACTCAGGTTTTGGTAAACCAATTTGGTTTCATACCGGGGCGGTCAACTAAAGAAGCAATACACATTCTAAGGAGGTTGATGGAAATGGGAAAAGAAGCGGGATCTGTATATGGTGTTCATTGACCTTGAAAAGGCATATGATAGTGTACCGCGCAGGATAATTTGGGATAGTTTGGAGTGTAGAAGGGTTCCTAGGAAATATAAAGACATGATTAGGGATATGTATGTTAGGAGTGAAGCTAGTGTTCGTGCACCTATAGGGGATACAGATTTCTTCCCGGTGGAAGTAGGACTCCAACAAGGGTCTGCGTTGAGTCTGTTTCTTTTTGCGGATGTCATGTATAAGTTGTCAAAGGTGTATCAAGAGACAGTTCTGTGGTGCTTGCTTTTTGAAGATGATATTGTGTTAGTGGCAGAGAGTAAACAAAGTCTGAATGCAAGGCTAGAGGAGTGGCGTACAGCTTTGGAGGGTAAAGGTTTCAGGAGGAATTACAGAGGGATTAAGTTGTTAGGTCATACTATGAAATTATTGGATAAGGTAATTGAGAATAGACTAAGAAGAGAAACTCAGGTTTCGGTAAACTAATTTGGTTTCATGCCGGGGCGGTCAACTACAGAAGCAATACACATTCTAAGGATGTTGATGGAAAAGTATAGGGAAAAGAAGCGGGATCAACATATGGTGTTTATTGACCTTAAAAAGGCATATGACGTTGTACCACGCATGCTATTTGGGATAGTTGGAGTGTAGAGGGGTTCCTAGGAAATATATAGACATCATTAGGGATATGCATGTTAGGAGTGAAACTAGTGTTCGTGCACCTATAGGGGATACAGATTTCTCTCTGTGGAAGTAGGACTCCATCAAGGGTCTGCATTGAGCCCGTTTCTTTTTGCAGTTGTCTTGGATGAGTTGTCAAAGTTGATTCAGGAGACAGTTCTGTGGTGCTTGCTTTTTGCGGATGATATTGTGTTAGTGGCACAGAGTAAACAAAGTCTGAATGCAAGGCTAGAGGAGCGGTGTACTGCTCTGGAGGGTAAAGGTTTAAGGATTAGTCACGCTAAGACTGAGTATCTTTATTGTAATTTCAACAGTGCAGGAGACGACCCGGACACCCAAATCACCATTGTTGAGGACCAAGTGGTTCTGGAGGTAACTAAATTCAAGTACATAGGATCGTTTGTACAAATGATGGGGAGATAAGTAGTGACTTCGCTTATCGCGTTCAGGTTGGATGGTGTAGGTGGAGAACAGCTTCAGGGATATTGTATGACAAGAGATTCCCAGCTAAATTAAAAGGGAAGTTTTATAGGGTTGTAGTTAGGCCTGCTATGTTATACGGAACAGATTGTTGGGCCATTAAGAAAACACAAGCGCGGAAACTGGAGGTAGCGAAGATGAGGATGCTAAGGTAGATGTGTGTGCATACTAGGATGGATAGGATAAGAAATGAGATTTTTAAAGAAAGATTGGGAGTGGCTAGTATCTCAGATAAGGTAAGGGAGGTTGAGATGGTTTGGGCATGTAAGGAGGAGAAACATGACAGCTACGGTTAGAACAATAGAAGCTCTCACTATAGAGGGGGAACGGAGTAGAGGTAAACCGAAATTAACTTGGGAAGAGCGAATTAGATAGGATTTGTTAGACTCCCACCTCTCTGAGGACATGGTTGAGGATAAGAGTTTGTGCAGACCTAAGATAAATGTTAAGGACTTGTAGGGGGGGAGGCTCTCTTGTCTTAGGAACTTTAGCTTTTGTAGTTTTTTTCGGGGTGATTTTTTTATTTTTTATTATTTATTTTTTTTAATTAAATTATTTATTTATTTTTATTATTATTAATATTTTTTATTTATTTATTTTTTGGGCGTAGATGCATACAAATGTATGTTTTAAGACTATTATATGTTGATATGTCTTTGGAGTCGGACGTCTTGAAGGAATCAGCCTTTCTATCTTCTAGAATAGAGATAATGTGTGCATCTACTAATAGCTTTTTAGCTATAGATGGGATAAACTGGATAAGTTTGTTGTTGTATTATATATCTCTATACATGTATATTTTAATACTATTACATAGTTATTGTTAAAACTATTGATGAGTAAATAAACCCATACATTCAATTATATATGCAGACAGTGCTAATTGGGTTCCAAACGAGAACACTCATATTTTACCAATCTGATCATTCAATCGTATAATAATAATAATAATTTTTTAGTTTCAATTAATTATTTCCTTCGCAATATTAGTTGCTTTATTTACTCTATCTCCTCATTCCTCTCCACCACGTGACAAAGCATATGATGTAATTTCTCATAACATTCAATGTGAAATTTTTTTATAACAATTATAAGAATAACCAAATATGTGCATGTGCATGGAGCGGTCTTGAGGGTAACCCGGTTTTACCCAGCTGTTACCCCAGCGAGTCTCTCGTGTGGGGGCAGTATGGTTTCCGGGCGGAAGTCAGCTTACGCGCCGGCCGGGGCCCGATCGAACATCGCGTCCGGAAGAGCGGGGTTGACGGGGATATGTCTTAGACATGCCCCCGGAGGCCAATCGGTCTTCTTGTACAGAGAAAGTCTCCTTCCAAAAAAAAGTAAAACATGTTAAAAATATGTGTGCGCTATCACATGTGCATGTTAACGAACAATATTTGAAAAAAAAATCCTAAATTTCGAGGGAAAATTCCACACAATGAAATTTACTTGTGACAATGAGCGACATGCATATACTATTTCGTTAACATGCACATGAAAAAGTACACATATGAGAACATCCTAAAGGTTTACAACGTAAATAACACTATAAAATATATACAAGTGTTAGCATGTACAGTGGCGGACTCAGGAATTTTTCCATGGAGGTGCGGAAAATTTTTAAAAATTTTAGACGTCTAGATATATACATAAAAAATTCGGTTCGGGTCCGGGCATGTAAAAAAAGAACATCAAACTAAAATTTATATAATTATCAAAAACACGTCAAACGTTGTTACAAACATATTTAAAATGTCGCCCTACGGGTTTTCATTTTATTGAATTCTATCCAAAACATCATCTAGAGGTACTTTCTTAAGCAAGTCTTTCTCTATATAACATATACAACTATCACTTAAATTTTCATCGCCAATCCATTACGCAAGTCGGTCTTCACATTCTTCATTGCCGAAAAACGTTTTTCAACGGTTGCGGTTGCGACGGGCAATACGAGAACAAGCTTCAATAAACGATATGTACCAATGTAAAATTTACGTGAATATTTGTTGAAACCATTAACCTTACAAGACTTGACAAACCATCCAAGTTGGCGAATTGTTTATCTTTTTTCACAAAATCGATGTAGTTTCCGAGTTGAACTGGAAGCCTTCGTTTTTCGGCTTCATCGAAATCATATGGATACTTTTCGGCTAGTTTTAGTATATTTGGAATGTCAAACGCACTAAAATTATCACACGGACTCAAACAACTCATACAAAGAAGTAGTTCTGATGTTACCTCGTTAAAACGGTTCCCAAATTCTTGAATTTGCAAATCTAGAACAGCATTGAAGCAATCACACTCGTAATAATGCCGATTTGAGATGTCTGTCTTTCTTCTTGGCCATCTTGGGTTAATATATTAATCATCAAAATTTTTCACCTCAAGTTCATACATGTCACAAAAAGAGTTAACCTTCTTCAAGAACTCATTAAATCCTTCCAACCTAAACTTTTAAAGTTGTTTTTTGGTGGTAGAAACCAATTTAACTGCATTCATCAAATCTTGTTCTTTTCTTTGTAGACATTGGGACAATGTGTGTGTGATGTTTAGAATATGCCCCATCAAGTGTATGTAAAATACAAAGTCGTATTTTTTCATATCCTCTAGAAGTCCGTCCGCTTGTCTACTACAAGGAAGAGTTTGACCAGTTTCTACTATACATCCAAGAACTTCCATAATGTTTGGATATAAAGTAATCTAACGCGAAAGCGTTTTGTGTTGGGAATTCCAACGTGTATCTCCGGGTCTTGAAAGTGTCATTTCTTGATTCAACCCACTACCGGTACAAAGCACATCTTCCATTTTTTCCAATTGTCTTCTTTGGCTTTCACGAAGCATGTCTTGTCGTTTGGAAGATGCACAAACGGCATTTGTTAAACATGTTATCGTTTCAAATACTCTCCAAATAGGTGTGTGTTTGTGTGCAACCGCCACAACAACTAGTTGAAGTTGGTGTGCAAAACAATGAATATAGATTGAATTTTCCCAACTCTTTACCTTGAAACGTTGATGTTGGATATTTAATACCCGTTGGTTGACATGGTTCTCTTAGTAGGTATGCTCTTCTAACATCATCTCGTTGATTCACGTTGTATGATGAAATCGCCTTGCGATCATGAGGATCGGAGGGAAGATCATTCACATCAACAAAATCGGAAGATGATCCAATTTCAACCGCTTTCCTCTTGTTGAGAAATCGCGTCATAACATCCTTACTCATTGTGCCTATTACATACAAAACAAACAATATTCCTTAATATATAATTAAAAAACACAAGTAATATAAGCAGTTTTAATATTTAATAATGAAAATCAACAATTAAATCAACAAAAAAGTGATTTCATTATTTAATAATAAACGACGGTTTGGCTTTAATATTTAATAATATTTAGATATCATTATTAAATGTTAAAGCTGTGTTCAACAGCCTTATTAATCTTCATATTCAAACAGTAGAAGCAATTTCTGTAACAGAAGATGATCCGAGGAACAACAGCCTTATTTAGATTTTTTAACAATGAAATCAAGGTACCTCTACAAAATCAAGAGTGCGGTGTGCGATACTGTGCAGCGAGATTTGTGGGCTGTTGCTGATAGATTGAACAGAGTCTGCAATGATGTTTCTCTTTCTTGGTCGCTAACAACATAGAGCGGAGGGCGGGAGGGAGGAGATGAATGGTCGATTGGGTTATTTGGGTTATGTTTTGTTTAATTGATTTAGTTATTTGGGTTGGGCTTTAACATAAACTTAAATAATTGGGCTTGATATTGGGTTATAGGAATACCAGTTTTATTTAAAGAGATTAGTGGGTTAACTTGTTTACATAATTAGGTCGGGTTTAAATTCCTAACATTTTCTTTCTAAGGGGTGCGGTCAGAATTTTCCAAGGGACGCGGTCGAGATTTTTCGCGAAAAATAACACTAATTTTTTTTTTTCAAAGGGTGCGGCAACCCACCCACTGGCTAAAGTGGGTCCGCCTATGGTTATATTGTTGACATTATTTGATTGTGAGGCTAACAAAATAAATTAGAAAATGCAAATGAGTTACTTGAAAAATATGTGAGGTATACTTTTATACTTTCTTTTTATTTTTCGTTAAACTGTTTAAAAAAAAAAATACTTTTAGAATCATGCTTTATAAGCATATAAATTTTACGCGGTGATTATAAGAGACTCCTTGATGCGTTTGATGAATTGGCAAGCTATATTCATTTTATATAAATATGTATTTGAAAATTTACGACATATTGTTATACCTTATCTTTTACCATTATTAAATGTAATAAATATGTAATTTCAGTAATGTATAAACCCGTGTAATATATGAGTTTTTATTCTATAGTAAATACATTTTTTATTCTCTAATACAAGTGTTTATAAAACCATTAAAATAATAGTGTAGTCTAAATTATTTTCCTTTACATTTAAAGTTTGAAACACTAACAAAAGCGTATAAGTCGTGACAGAGGCGGTATATATGTGAACCAATGATTAAATATAGATTATATATTTTCTTATTATGCGTACTCATCATTACATATGCATCCGACTTATACGCGTTGAAAAAGATATGATTGGCTAGCCATGTGATGCTCGACTCGATCATCCTACACAGCATGCCATTATGCCAAGCAACCTATAAATACATGCCCCAATCCCTCTTCACAGTAGTACAAAGCCTAAATTAGTAAATTGTACATCCTTTCCGCGATCTCCATCTTCTAAACAAATGGGTTTTATGCGGTTGTCTTCTTCGTTGATTTCAAATATGAAAAGGTATAGAAGATTGAACTCTATTCGCCGTAGAACTATAAACCATCCAAGGGATGTGCCAAAAGGTCATCTAGCAGTGTATGTTGGTGAAAAACAGAAGAGGCGATTTGTCATTCCGATATCATTTTTGGAACAACCATCATTTCAAGAATTGTTACATGAGTCGGAGGAAGAATTTGGGTTTGATCATCCGATGGGGGGCCTAACCATTTCATGCCAACTGGATGCGTTTTTCCATCTCATAGCCATATTGCGTTCTTTATGATGTATTCTGGATAAATAATGTGTCTACATTTACCGAATGGTTGATAAGTTTCTTCCTTGGTTTGAGCTAACTATATGCAATGTCATCTTTTAGAATTCAAATGTAAATATGAAAGGCTTCCAAAAAATGCATTGAAATTTTCTCTTGCAATGTAATCTTACATAAGGGTATAAGGAGTGGTTAGACACTTAAGAGTGACAAACTAAAAAATCAACCAATCAGAGTGCGCCACGTGTGAAAAGTGTTTAAACTATGCTGAAAAGTGTTGGCAATTGTTAGACACTTTGTGAAGTGGTAAACTTTAAAAAAAAAAAAGAAAAATGTGTGATTGGTTGAGAGATGGCATGGACCCCACCACACACACCCCCTCTCTCTCCTTCCTCCCCTCACCGCAGCGGCATCCCTTCACCGATCAAGATTGAAACCGTGCGGCAAAGGGGGTTCGGCGGCGGTGTTCCCGCGCGGTAAACCCCCTTGCCGCTCACCCTTACTGCACCACACCGGACGCCCTAAATGCTAGAACTAATTTTAAAGGTAAGTTCTAAAGGTGAAGGTTTGGTTGTACACTCATTGCTAAAGTCAAAGAGAAGACCCAAACCTTTTCTTGTGAATCGTTGTTCTGACATTATATTATATATTAAATATTATATATTATTATTGGGTGGGAGTTGGCTACAAAGTCCATTTATCCTACAAAGTGTAAAAAGTCATAAAACACCATACTGCCAACCATAAAATACACTCAAAACCCACAAATAACAAAGTATAGATTACTAAAACGCTATATTTGTGGGTTTTGTGTTGTGTTTTGGATGATAAGGCTTTGATTATCGAATGACTAACATTAGTGTGTTTTATGTTGATTATCATGTTGTGTTTTATATTCATAGTTTCTACGATGGAGTGTTTGAAGTTTTTATGGACTGTTAGGGTTTGGATATTGTGTTTTTGTGATCTTCACTTTGTTATTTGTGGGTTTTGAGTGTGTTTTATGGCTGAAATTGTGGTGTTTTATGACTTTGTACACTTTATAGGAAAACTAGACTTTGTAGCCGAACCCCACCCTATTATTATTATATTATATTATTATATATTATTTATATATTAAAAAAGAAACCTTGTGAATAGTAACTTCATTTCTCCTGCTTTCTCCGACGTTGTAATTGTTTTTATAGAGATTTCATTGAACATTTGATACTTTTTAGAGACTTGGTAAACTGGTTTGTTTGTTTTTTTTATGAGAGTGGCCCAAGTTCGAGCCTTCAATATATCTTTTTTTTAACCCTAAGTGGTGGCCATCTTTTTGAAAGCCACGTGTTTTCTACTAACACACTTGCCACGGATCCAAAAACCCACCGCCCCTTCTCAATGACATCTCATTACCACCCCCTCCGGTTTACTTTCCCCTCCGCCACCACTACCGCCGTACGTTCACAGGCGAATCGATTAGAAGCCGTTTTAAAGAGATCGGTTGAAGATTTCATCGTGTTTTTCATTCGTAAAAGGTTTAAGCGATAGTTCCAGATCTGATTCCGAATCGGTATATTTTTAACTGCTTTGTCATCAATTTGATATGTAGCGATATTAATGAATTATGTATTCAGGTGTATGTGATCGTGCTTTTTTAGGTTTTCTATTATTGAATGAGTGTTTTCGTGGAGATTTATATGTGTTTTGTGCATTTAGGGGTCGGCCGTTGATGACGAAGTTGATGGTGGATTCGAGTGAGGGTTTACAACTGATTTGAGGTTATTTGATTTATTCGGTGTGTTTCGATTTTGATTATTACGGGTGGTATGCATAATAACACCCCCTTTAAAATAACACAAAATGCTAACAGTTCCCTCCAAACAGTGTATAACATCCCCACGCTTCTTGGTAATGTCTGTCAAAACTGCAGGTCTTTTAATTTGCCTGACCTTAGTAATAGTACCTGAAGACAACCATATGTTTCTTTATTCATGTATAACTTGTAAATATGAAGGAATTGTGTCGATGATTTTGCTATGACCAATAATAAATTACTCATACGCATGTTATCTCATATAATAGGTCTTTGTTGGAAGATTTGAGGCATGACAAAATCCCACTTCTACTTGGTGCCTGGTGCACACGAGGCTGTGATGAGTTATCAAAATTCGCTCAATATGTTTACATGGCGTGGCAGCTATGGAGGATGGAAGGTTGTCGCTTGCAACCCCTACTGCAGCCATGGTGACTTCGTACTTTTGCTTTCTTTGAGCCTCATGAATCGATTAAATGTTGCCTTTGACGTTGGCAATGGTGATTTAGAGGGAGAAAATGTCGTCTGCAGAGGCGATTCACCGGTGGGTGTTGTCGGTCGAGTTCTTGGTACTTGAACATTAATTAAACTAATGGTTTTAGAACAAAGAATTATGGAAGATGGTCTATCATCTATGATATATTTTCGATTAATGTAAACTGGTTGTTAGAAACTTACAGTTACAACCTATGAACTATAAATTTATCATTATTGTTTGGTTTAGTTCTCATTTGTTTTATATATGCTGGCATTTAAATCGTTGTTTTGTATAATCTGATTGAGTGGATCAACATCTACTATAATAAGGTGAGCGTCGGATAGTTTGTTTCACGCGTTGTGCTTTTGGATCTGGAACCTGGAACGCTAGATGGTATCATACATTGACTGGGTTAGAAACTCGGGAGTTCGGCTCAAAAGTGACTAATGAGGATGATTTCTACACAAATCTGGTAGTCACAGGGTAATACAAGAACCATGTTTAAGTAAGTAAAAAGGTTATAAAATATGTGTTTATTGTATGTAAATATGTTTATATAGCTACTAATATGTATAACTATGACTGCAGAGAGTTATTACAAGAGTAAATACAATCACCAAATTCCCTTTCAAGAATGAAAACACAATCATAGCATGGGAACTCATCAACGAACACCCCTACCAACTAGATTACTCGGGATGAATGGTTAATGTGAGTGAATATTTTAGCTTTTTTAGTAATTACATGATTCTTTAAACGAAGCTGTAAAATTAATATGGTTAAACCTAATTATGTTTTTCTTTAGGCTTGGTACAAGAAATGGCTACGTTTGTTAAATCATTGGAATTCAAAAATACCCATGTTCGTGATAAGAAGAAATGCAGGTTGCTACAATTCGGCTTCCATCTTTGTCGGTTTGTTTAAAAACCTTGGGTTCACTTTCAATATTGATCATTCATTCCCGAATGATAGACTTGACTTCCTCTGGTAGCTCATCTTGGGGGCAGTGGCCTATATCAGATGAACAAGACAAAGCGGATGCCATAACTAATACTTAAAGGTGGGAAAACGAGCAGCTAAATATAACTTGTGAGTTAAACATGATTACACAAATTATATTGTTCAATAATAATCAATTCTTTTAAGAAAACGATTTAAACATTGGGAGCGCTCTGACCCAGTTCCTTTTTATTTTCATCTTTCTTATCCATTTGGGATAAAAGCACAACCCAAATCGACAAGTAAATGGGTCGATTAAACAAAAATAAACCAACGCTATAAATAAAAGAAAAAAATGTTAAGGCTAAATAAACACTATGAAAAATGAAAGGTTGCAAAAACAATAACTAATTTCTATGTGTACCCCTCTTATTATTTTAATTTCCAAGCTTCATACCCAAAAATTACTTATAGTAAAAAAGTATAGAAATTTTATTGGTCGTATGGGGCCTAGGCCTCGGTCCTATAAGTCTGGATCCGCCCATGGTGTTTGGTTCTACAATTTATTAGCAGTATAGACTCAAACTGGATCCGCCCTTTGTATTCATGTCGCCTTGGCCGCCTCTTCGCATCGCTTCGGCTGTGGATGGTGGCCGATTATAAATATTACTTAATAAATCCCACATATGTTGATAAATCCCATTTTTACTAACATAAAAGTTGCAAATCACCCGGTTAACGCTTTATAATCAGTAGCAACTAGCAAATTTGGTTAATTAGGGTCAAATAAGTCAATAGTTTCTTTAATCACAATAGTTGCAACTATTGAGCGAATGATTTCTGAATGCATTGTTTCTAAACTTTTATGTTGTTTGTGAATTGGTTGTTATCTAAACTCAAACTTAGCCTCTGAACATGTTGCGCTCTTAACCTAAACTTAATTTTTTTTTGTCATACACGAGTAATGAAAATTCAAATACAGGAACAAACGGCTATTTAAATGTCGCTGACTGATTATCTTTCTTATATATAACCGGTGCATGTTAGTTCAGTTCTGTTTTTCTTTTAATAATAAAGGCACGTTCATTGCTGATTTTAGTGATTTTATAGAAGTTTTTAGGCCGTGTTAAATCTGGATTTGGAATGTGGCACAGAAACAAGAAATAACTATTCACTTCAGTTATGTATTTTGTAGATAACAAGGGTGCGTTGATTACTGATTTTAGTAAATTTATTGGACAGTTTAGGCTATGTTATGTCCGCATTTGGAAAGTCGCCCGACACCATCTGAAAACTATTCACTTAAGTACTTTTTTTAAAGATAACAAGGGCATGTTGATTGGTGATTTTAATAATTTTTGTTGAACAATTTAGGCAATGTCAAATTTGGATTTGGTTAACCTGTTTATAACTGTTGGTGGTTCGTTTTGTAGGTTGCTTGGCTTTTTACTGTTTTGTTTATTTAATATTGTACCGTGTGAGAATGTGTAACACTGTGCTTCAAATACCTGTTTATGTTAATTTGTGTTTAACATGCAAGAGTAAACATAAGCATAATTTCCCAAGTTGTTTTCGCTTCTTTGTAGGTTGCTTTGGTTATTTGTTGCGTTTTCCTTCCGGTTCTGTACGCATGTATATATCTGTATATACATTTTTATATTGCCAATTTATTATGGGTTTTCCAAATGTATGTGCATCTTCTTTTTGTTAAATGATGTGGTTTGACGTTAATCTCATTCGTTTTGTGAGTTATGTGTTCCTTTTTGTTTCAGAGAAGCATCGTACGGAGTTAATAAGTGAATGAAAATGAACAGTGTAATTACGTGCGTGGATGTATCTAATCGGTGGACGCAGACGGTTGTGGGAAGTGATTCGCTAACGAGGAAAGCTGAGAGTATTGTTACACGTTTTCTATCAGCTCACCACACGCAGGGGCGGATCTACATTGATCCATACGGGTTCGCCCGAACCCACTCGGTTTCAAACTATCAGTGTTATTTTTAATAAAAAAATCCTAATGAACCCATAAAACTTTTTTGAGATGAACCGTTCATAAGTTTGAGGGATGGCTGAGTGGTTGAGGCGTTGTATTTGTAATTCTAGGTCTACGGTTCGATTCCCTTCTTGAGTATTATTCTGCCTTTTTTTTTAATCTAAAATCCATCTAGGGTTTTATCATTAGACAAAGCGGCGCCCAACCCCAGTACACCCATTATCAAAGAACGCACACATCATCAGACCTTCTATTCTTTCACTTAACAACCCCTTCAACACCCTACCAAAATCTCTCATTCACTAACCAAATTAATCCCTAATTAAGTCAAGAACACTTCGATTTCATAATCCACAGGCTCACATTCATTCTGAATCCTTCAAATATCCAGCCAATTTCAAGTTTCAGTGGTATACCTTCTTGAAGGAATGAAAGGTAAACTTACAATTTCTTTAGTTTCTTTCATTATTTTCAATGAATATGTGTAATGTGTTGTTAATATGTTATGATTATATGAAAATTGTGCATCTGTTGAATTTGAATAATATGTTATGAATTAGACACTTAGTGATGTTAATCTGTCATCTGTTGAACTTGAATAATATGTGTTAATATGTTATGTTATGATTAAATCCAGCCAATTTCAAGTTTCAGCCAATTTGTCATATGTTGAACTTGAATAATATGTGTTAATATGTATTAATAATATGTGATGTTAATTGTGCATCTGTTGAACTTCAAATATCCAGCCAATTTCAAGTTTCAGTGTTAATATGTTATGATTATATGAAAATTGTCATCTGTTGAACTTGAATAATATGTGAATATTACGAATTAGACAATTAGTGATGTTAATTTGTTGAAACTTGAATTGGATATTTAGGTGTGAAGACGGAATTGCGTAATAGGATGGGTGACGGATATATGAACGATGCTTACATTTGTTACATCGAAAATGAGTTCTTTCAACAAGTTTCGGTCGAAGATGTTATGCAACGTTTTCAAAAGATGAAAACCCGTAGGGAACAATTATAGGTAATATTTTTTTAATTTGTAAGAACCGTCGTATTTGTATTACATGTTTATTTTATTTTTAATGACCATGTTTTTTTATTATTGTATCGTATTTTTATTATATGATGAATTTTACCCGACCCGAACCGTCGGATCGGCCCATTTTTTTTACATCCGGTCCTATTATATTAGAGTATCTTAAAAATTGAACCCACTGAAAAAAATTCCTGGATCCGCCACTGACCACACGTCTCCATATTGTTCTTCTAGATCTCGCCTGCCTCCTTACACGTGCCTCTTGCCTTATGTGTTACCTCTGAAATGGTTCGTGCCATCGATTCATACATCAGAAAGAAAGAGAAGAAAGAGAGATAGAAGAAGATTGGTGCTGGAGACTGGTGTACTGTACGATATTGCCGGACAGTGGCAGGAGGCGTTGACGTGATAGCCTACCGCGGCGGGTCGGGTGATATAGCCCATTATCTAGAAGATGAGGACGCTGGTTATGGAGAAGATCGTCTCTTAATTTATAAACATTGGTCGATGCCCGAAGTAGCATAATGGGATAAGACGTAAAAATCTTCAGAATCCCGCAATCAATCTATTGTCATCTACTTGTAAGTCTCTGACCTCTTGATTCTTGATTCAGTCTTATATGGCTGTGATTACACTTGTCTTCAATACTGTGCTAAGGCTTTTGCTATTGCAAGCTATTTATAATGAAAGACTAGATCTGGAAATTTGTTGGTTAGAAATTTGTATTCTTATCTTAATTTTTCCGTTGACTAAGCTCATCAAGTATATATGTATCAAATTGATGTATTACCATTTTTTTGAATGTTGCGTGGTTTATTTCTAATCATTCAAGTGAAAAGGTAAATGTTGTCTTCAATGGGTTTATCGTTAATGGGCCTGACCTACGAAAGCCCTGTCCCTTTATTAGTTGAGCCCGAAATCTGCATATCGCTCTTGATATTACCATTTAAAGTTGAAACTAACTGTTTCGCTCAGTCCTTGGCAAAGCTTGGTTAGGTCTGAATGTCCAGTTTTATAGGTCCATCACCTAAACATCTGCCCCTGCAATCAAACAGAACAAAATATGACTATATGAATACTAATATTATCTTTTATTTATAAATATTAATGAATGTTGGGTATAGGATTAACCTGAATCCTGATAATAAGTAGGTGTAGTTGTTGAATGAGTTGATGGAACATGCATCACAGTTCGATGATACTTATGTTTATCTGGCAATACATTTTTATGTAAATTGGTTCTTGAATTTTTAGATATTTATTACGCTATGTTTATGTAGTCAGAGTGTTGCATGTGAGCTCCTAGATGCTTAGGCGAGGTGTGGTGAGGTGAGACGAAGCCAAGGTGGCTCAAACACATTGCTTATAATACTTCAATTTAAGTCGCCATGTTAGTAGCCGCAACGCGGCGACACTAAATTACCTAGTTTCTTCTTTATTTCCCTATTCATTTATTTTGTGAGTTGGTTTTTGTCGTAGCATAATTTCAATTTCTTACGGCATTACTTTCGTTTTCCTTGTATGGCTGTATTCGTAGTGTCAAATTGTTTATTAACTTGCCGTTCAAATAAAATAATTGTTTTTTAACATTGACATCATCGATGGCATATTTGAAGAAGAAAACATTTACTAGCGGATGAGTATTGTTAATAACTATTTTTGCCCTCTCTATGTTACGGGACATTAAACCGAATATTATTCTCTCATAACATGCACCTTTGTTTTTCGGTTACTTGTACATAGAGGTGTAACCCTAAACCGGGTTAGGAACCGAACCCGACAACCCTACCCAACCCGAACCCGGTTTGAACCCGATCTCTAGCCAACCTGGTTTGGACCCGTTTCAACCCATAGGGTAGGACGGTTTGGGTATTTCACATACAAACCGGTTTCAACCCGACAGTTCACAACCCGGTCACTCAACCTGGTTTGAGAACCCGGTTTGAACCCAATATCTCGAACCCGTCCAGATGCATTGAACTAGCAATTACCCAATGGCTATTGAATGACTTTTTGACTATCACAGTATATTTATTGTCGATTTTTTAATCTTTTTCATCCCATATTTTAGAATAAATATGCATTAAAGGTGTTGGTTAAATCACAACACTCAAAAACACAAAAAATAAATTAAATAACAAACGCTCCCAAAACGCTATGAAATCGAAAGCGGAGATTAATATGTTAATATGGGTTGTTCCTCTACTAAACTTACTAAAGATTTCGAATAAAATATAAAAAAATTGTATTTTGTGTCATACGGTTTTTTTAATGAAATTATATTTTCGTATACTTATTATATTACAAAATCAAATAAAGTAATAATTTTTAACTAATTTATGTGTATTATTATTTTTGAGAATTTTGTATTAATAGAGTTGAACAATAGGGTTGAACCCGGTTTGAGAACTTAACCCGGTCCCAACCCAACCAGAATTGGTTTCATAGGGTTTGGTTCTCTGGTCTCCTAATCCGGGTAGAACCCAACCCGGTTTAAATATTTTTAACCTAAGCCAAACCAGGTTTGAAAACGAATAAAAAAAACAAAATGATGGAAATACTATAATTTTTAACTAGGGGCAAATTTGTAATTTTTCAGGACAAATGAGCGTGTGCCAGACAGACGCCTGAAACGAATAAAAAATACACCGAGTCAACCAATTAAAACAAAAAACTACCATAATTTTGTCAAAAATAAACTTCAACGATTACATGACTGTAATTTTACACTGGGGCAAAATCATAATTTGACCCGAAAAAAAACAAAAACGATGGCAAAAATGTAAATTTGAACTGAGAGCAAAATCGTAATTTGACTGGGAGGGGAAAAACTAAAAGCAATGACAAAACTGTAAAAATTTAAATGGAAGAAAGTCGTAATTTGGCCTGACCAATGGAGAAGCGCCAGCCAGGCAGCTGGTCGCCCATTTCCTCCAATGGTAGGGAAACACTATTCCCTGCTATTAAGAAACATGATATGTAAATCAAACCAACAAACAAGAGAAATAGCGACAAAATCAGGTGACAAAATCTTATTAAACCAACCCAAAATGATTACCCCCAAGAATCCTAGATCTTACAAATTGTAAGATCCGTAAATGATACAAGATATAGAAATCTCCAGATGATCGATGATCATCAATACAAACACAAATCAATCTCTCTAAAATACAGACGAGAGATTTTAACAACAATCTTACTGTAACAAACCCTAACAACTAACAAAGAGAAAACAAATGCGAGTAAAGAGAGGGAGGGGTGAACGACTGAGTTTCTTAGTCAACATCTCTTATATATGTCCAACTCAAGAAGTTACATCCAAGACCCTCAAGAATGCTTAAAAATGATCGCACCCCCTATAATATTTCACATAGGCACCTCAGAGTTGCATATGAGTCCCTCATAATATTAACCCTGAACAAACTAGTCAAATGTATGAGTAGTCACAATATAACACATAAAAAATGTCATAAACCAATTATGAAACAATATGAATGATAAGTTATGAGACAATATGAATGATAAGTCCAGTAGTGCTATACTTTAACATCCCCCTTCATTCATTTGTCTGAAACAAATTAACCAGACCTAGATTTTTACAAAAAAAAAAAAAAAAAAACCCTCATGTTGATTAACATTAAGACCTTTAGTAAACACATCAGCCAGTTGACTTTCAGAGTCAGCTTTCTCTGTACTTATAAAGCTACTTGACACCTTTCCTCTCAAAAAATACAAGTCAATTTCAAAGTGTTTTGTTCTCTCATGAAAAACTGGATTGGCTGCTATGGAAATAGCATCACTCCAATCACAAAACAATTTTATTGGCAACTAACACTCAACATTCAACTCCTTTAATACATTAACAATCCAAGCAAGTTCACAGGTAGCTGAACACATAGCTCTGTATTCAGCCTTCACTATTGACCTAGAAACAATCCTTTGTTTCTTACTTTTCTAGGAAACAAGATTTCCCCTAGAAATATGCAAACACCAGTGACAGATTTTCAGGTCACACGACACTTTGCCCAGTCTAAATCAACAAAGTATGTTAATTCAGACTCAACTCCCCTTTTAAACATGAGACCTTTACCTGGACTTAACTTTAAATACCTCAACAATCTTAAAGCAATATTAAGATGTGCCTCTAATGGATTATGCATAAATTAACTTAAGTACTAAACAACATAACTAATGTCAGGATGAGTCAATAACAAATAGATCAATTTCCCTATAAGTTTTTGGTAACTAGTAATACCACTCAATTTTTCTTTACATGCATCAGTTTTAGCATTCACCACATGACTTAACTCAATTGGTGTGTTGACAGGCTTACAGCCAAGATAACCAAATTCTGCCAACAATTCTAAACAGTATTTTCGTTGATTCAAGAAATTCCAGATTTGTTATACAAGACTTCTAGTCCTAAAAAATAGTTAAGAATACCGAAATCTTTGATTTGAAAAGTATTACTAAGTACCTTTAATTTTATTGATTTCTGCCTCATTATTACCTGTGATGACAATATCATCAACGTACACAAGCAAAACAACAAACACAGAACTCTTAGACATAATAAACAAGGAATGATCACATGTGCTTTGTACAAATCCCATACTAAGTAGAACATCAGTGAGTTTTCCATTCCATTTCCTAGTGGCCTGTTTTAAACCATACAAGGACTTAACAAGTTTACACACCTTGGTTTCATTTTTTGAATAGTAACCCTTAGGAAGTGTCATATAAACATCTTTAGATGTTGAACAATACATAAATGCATTGTTAACATCTAGTTGAAACAATGACCAACCATTTTGAACAGAAAGACTCAGGACACACCTAACAGTGATCATTTTCACAACTGGTGAAAAGGTCTCACTAAAATATATCCCTTCACCTTGATTATAACCCTATGCAACCAATTGAGCTTTAGATATCTCAATCTCACCATTAGCTTTATACTTTATTTTATAAATCCACTTGCATCCAATAGGCTTTCTACCTATAGGTAATTCCACTAAGTCCCAAGTTTTATTTTATGCAAAGCTTCCATTTCTAAGTTCATAGCCTCAACCCACTTAGAATCCTTTGAAGCTTCACTATAGGAACTGGGGTCAACACACTTATTTAAACTACTAACAAAACAATAATTTTCAGCAGTCAAACAAGCATAGTTAACAACTTTATCTATATAATATATAACTTTACTGTTTAAAACAAAATCTTCAAATCTTTTAGCAACAAATGTATTCCTAGAAGATCTCCTAAGACCAATTAAGGTTCCCTCAGATGGGTTGATCTCAGCACCTAATACTTCAGTGTCCTCTGCTGTCACACCCCAAAAACGTCATAACGGAAATACAAACGTAGCGGTGACGGAGGTTGATACCCATAAAAGTCTTTGTGGTCAATGCTATAGTTATTTGGGACATTTTGTCTTTTTAAAAACATAGTTTTTAAGTTACCACATTCATCACAACCAAGTCATTGTCGTTTAACCCTTAGGGGTCTTATTACACATGGTCCCAAAAGTAGTTTAAAAGTGTCCAAACATTATTTAATTATATAAGCATCACACAACCACATGACAACGCAAGCCAAAATTCTCCGAAGCCGAATTCATGTACCTGAAGAACACGTAAAAAATCAAGTGTTAACACAAAGGAGGGTGAGTTCACATATCAATTTCGTAACAAATCTTGTTTAAGGAAAACTTTCTCTTTACAACATTTTAATGACTTTAAACATTCACATGTATGTTTATGATAGATCATTTTATTTCCTTTGTAAAATGTCATGGAAGAAATCATTCGAATTGGCCCCGTAAGCATATTCCTGATGAAAACTATTATCCATGATTTTATTTTGATATCAAATTTTCGTTATACTTTCAGTTTCGTAAGTTTTCAAGACGTACGAGCTATATATCAAGATTGAGGTTTTAATCCATACTAGACAATTAAAGAATTCATTCGCCGCTATGTAGACCGGAGCGACCGGTCACGACGGGGTAGTCAACCCAATAGATCTATCAACAATCCCACGCGTACCATACTTAAGTGATTAAAAACAGCTATGATTCATCTAAGTGCCCTCCTTAATTCACTAATACATATAACCTACTAAATAATAGTTTAATATCGGAGGTTGTACAAGTTTCGGTTGTCTCCTGGGGACTGGGTTGAACTTGTTCCAACCAAATTTAGTTTATTTTACGATCGTTTTATCCAAAACATCGTACTCTTTTCCCGTTTCTCCCCGAAACATATTTAAAACAAATCCCGTTTCTCCCCGAAATATATTTATTTCAATAAAACTCTTTTTCCTCGAAAACAGTTTAAGTCAAACACCTTTCCAAATCCATGTTTTCCATGAAAACACATTTTATATAATTCAAAAGCATATTTTTATACATAAACATATACTTTTCTTTCGTAACGATGTGTTCTTTCCCAAAAACAGTATTTAAACGATAAAAAGAGGAGTATTCGTGACACTCACCAAAACACATTTATTCAAAGCATGTTTCATACTAAGACATTTAATTTTCCTTTTTAAAGGCGTGTTCTTCCCCCAAAACAGTGTATAAAACAGTAAAAGTGGGGCGTAGTGATACTCACCTTTGGGTGCGTTTTTTAAATCGCAATCCCTCAGATCGAATCTACAGATCCTAATATAAATAGGAATAATTTAATAACTAATTGTTCTACAAACAATCAAGCTTCACCAATACTTTGAATTTTCACATATCTTTGAGGTTTTTATGAAAAGTCTTTGTTTTAATTATGTTGGTATATATATATATATATATATATATATATAGGGGAGGGTTAGATAGAAAACCCTAAAAATTTGAGAAAACCCTAGAAAACCCAACCTCCCGACTTTTTTTTTTGAAAAAAATAACACATGTAATATACATGTTTTTAAGAGTTTTGAGCCAAAAAAATCAAAAAAGCGCCAAGTGTTTTTTTTTTTTAAATAAACAAGTTTCGGCACTTTTTGTCTAACACATGTTAGTGATGAAAGTTGCTGAAACTTGTTTATTTTTTTTAAAAACATCCACTCAGCGCTTTTTTTGATTTTTTTGGCTCAAAACTCTTAAAAACATGTATATTACATGTGTTATTTTTTTCAAAAAAAAAAAAAAAAACAAAGTCGGGAGGTTGGGTTTTCTCAAATTTTTAGGGTTTTCTATCTAGCATTGTCCTATATATTTTCGCGATTTGAACGATTTTATTGGTGACTCTTTATTTGTTATGATGTCTACTTATTCACAATATATATCTACGAGTTACGCTTCGTAATATATATGCATAAGTATGGACATATTCGATATATATTGTAATTCATGTATTACGTTATATCACACATGTATTATACTTAAACACTTAATATGCCAAATAGCTCATCAAGTTAACTCAAGCATTATTTTTCATGTTTATCACAATTTATACACATAACGCGATTTTTGATCTAGTTTACCGTTTCTACCGCACACACGCTTAAACATAACATCAATTCATAACATCATGAAATCACTTAACAAATCACATTACACATACTCCTATTCACATATCAATCTATAACATACAAAGTTCACTCTTGAACGTTCCGGTTTGGCGTACGTTGAAATATGCGTATTTTACCGTTTCGGTAACGTTTTTGGGCGTCGGAAGTAACGAATGACCAACCAATCACAAAAGTTACTTAATATAAGTTAAAATAATTATATTTGTTATAAAATATCAGTTTATAATCAGATTTAAAACAGTTTCGCAAAAATCACTTTAAAAGCCGATTTTTACCGTTTTTAACGCATAGTTTCGTACCGAACTTTACTGTAACCATCCCAAATCATCATGTCTTGATATTTGAACATAACACACATTATCTATTGATTAAAATTGTAATTATACCCATGATAGTGTAGGTCACATGTATAGCACAATAATCATGCAAATTCACCCAAATTACTACTTTTCAAACTATATGTATAACATGTAAAGCTACCAAGTTTATGACATAATTTTTATAACATCAAAATTCATCATATAACATCAATTTACATGTTTATATTCTGATTTATATGAATCTTTATCATACCAAAACATTTCCACTTTCTTATGATCATTTAATCATCATACCAACCTATGTACAATTACCTTATGCACATTTACTTCATAATCATCATACAAGATTAAATATCCTTATTCTTACATTTATTATGATCCTATAACTTATCCACAATTAAATTCTTGATCAATCATTCATCAATCATTGAAAATAATCAAACACATGTATCATACTTTAACATTTATGAACATGCAAACAACCTACAAATTTCCATACACACATCACACATTTCGGCCATATACATACATATATATTAATTCCAAAATTCCACTTTACTTGTATTTATTTCAAATCACAAGACTTTGTTATGACATCTTTCATGAAAATCCCTTTTTTTATTTGAACATAAATACTTTTTAAGATCAAAATCAATGATCAATCAAAACTCTAACTCTAACATACATGCGTGTATATAATCGGCCATATACATACATATTTCAATATCATCTCAAATGAAATACAAGATTAAATCATCACTTCATAACAATCACACTTTAACACATAACCTTTGATCATTCAAACAATCACATTGCAAGAAACTTTTTAATCAAAATTCAAAACACAAACTCTAATCACATATACATACATACGACCATACATATACACACATATCTTCACATTTTCATTTTTATAAAAATCATTTGTTAGTTTGATTTCAAGAGTTGTGAGAATCCAAGTATTTGAGAATCATGCTCATCACCATCTTCATCATTAAATGAGTTTTAAAAGAAGTAAAACTGTATACCTTTCAAGAACAAAGTGGGCTTTTATGATGAGAATCTTGATAAAAACGAGCTTGTTCCTCTTTAAAAACACCATGAAATCAACTTTAAACCTTCAAACCGATTCGAAACTAGCTTGAAATGGCCATGAACTTTAAGAAATAAGTTTAAAAAATTGAAATGTGGGTGTTCTTGAGTGGGTTCGGCCGTGAGGTTTCAAGAAAGAAGAAGAAGATGAATTTCAAAAGTGAATTCTTGGAAGTTGTATGTTTAGTGAAGTGTTTAGTAAGATGTAATGATTAGGTTTCACAATACTACAACACATGGCAAGAATGAGGTGTTGGTGGGCACTAGTGCCACCACCTCTCCCCATCTCTCACACTTTCTCTCTCCTATATACACATATATACACATATACATGAAATAAACAGGTAATTAACTGGTTACCGGGCATTTTATTTCGCGTTTTATCTGCGTTTCAAGGCGTTTAAAATTATTTTTATCATTATATAAAAATTAACTCACCATTATATTGCTAAACAGTATTTTGTTCACCTAAACTGGCTGCATCGTCTGCGTTTCGCAGTACACGCTTAAATTCGCAAAACAAGAATTTTAAGCATTTCAATTAATTTTTCTTCACGGATATGTTTAAAAATAGAATTTTAATCATAACGGAATATTTTTAGGATTTTAACATTATCTGGACAGTCACCGACATTCGTTTCGCATTTCTTTCATTACGCGATAAGCGTTTATCTTATTGTTGCCAACGTAATTTTTAATAAAGTTTGAGTTTATCAAAACTTCAAATACCTCATATTAATATCATATTTAATAATTTAGTGCCTATATATAATCATAACACGGGTCACACTAGTACAGTACAAGCTTAGAATAGTCGGGTGTCACAATCTCCCCTTGTTTAGGAAATTTCGTCCCCGAAATTTTACCTTACGGGTTGTGTTTTCACACTTTGTGGAAATAGTAAGAATAATTTCGTTAATTTTGGTCATGTAGTTTCCGTGGAAACTCTGATTCTTATGAAGAATCCTCGTAGACCTTTATTAAGTAATCCTATTCTCCCTAAATTTTCATCTCATCACTCTACACCTTCTACAAGATTTATCGTTTACGTGGACCTAAATGGGTAAGGTCAGTGTTCCACCTTGTCAGGTTTGACATATGTTGAACCACATATAATTTGTCCTATACCTGAGATATTCTGAGCCTACGATCGATCCAACTCGAGAGGGGCTCTCGAAAGTATCTAAATCTCAAGGCTCGGTTTCTTCCCCTTTCATATCTAATTCGAACCTCTTCTCTCCACAATAGTACTATCAACAGATTGCATATACCGTTTGGAAACTGTAATCGTCTTCCTGGTTTTCAACATAACTCTTCTAGTCAATCTATGATTTTTCTGAACGCTTTCAGACTCTATCCATTGGCTTCTTGCCATTCTTCCATCTTAAAATAAATAGACGTTTGACGCCTTCTCTTATTTCTTAACTTTAAAACAAAGTAGTTTTGCAAACTTTCATGAAAGTTATAATCATAAGATAAACTTAACCGATGGTAGTTAGGTATCTCAATTTCTATCGCACTTCGTCACTCACACTCAAATACATGCTCTATAAAACTCCAAGGTATTGTACTACATTTCCTTTCCTAGACCATAAATTGTACAGTCCTTCCTATGCACTTTCAGTTGTCTGGATGCATAGGCTGTCACTTTGTCTTTTTTGCACAACGTGCAATTACGGCCCAAACATGACGCATCGCAGTATACAACTAAATTTTTAATTTCTCTCGGACAGAGATTGAATATGTGCATCATACAATTTTCCTTTAGCAATCGCAAAACTTCTTCTTACGTTTTTGTCCAAGCATATCTTCCATTCTTCTGAATTGTCAACGTCATTGGTCACGAAAAGTAAGCTTTTGACTCCAAAGTCTATACTTAAGTAAATTTATTATCAAATTCCTAGTCCTTAATTATTTTCAGACATCCTTTTCCGAATTAAGGTATGTCAATTCTACTCGTATAAGTCTAACGATAGCATTTATCAATGATATTCTTAGAGAAATTCTAGGATATCCTGTCAGAAATCTTAATCAAACGATAACTTACTCGCGCGCTAAACTCTAGTAGTAGCTAGACTTCTTCAAGCAGTCCGGTTAATTATCAAACCTCAGTAGTAGGTACCGACTTTGATAGTTAACTCATTCAGTCTTCTGTAGAACTACACAGCTTACGAGGTATCCGTCCTCTTCTTCGATCTTCATATCCCGACGACCCTTAAGCTTTAAAGTCTACTAATTACTTTACCACTAAGGTAGAGGGTTTACATCAGTTTCCTCATACTTTCAACTTAGATCTTTGTTTTTAGGATAGCTAACTCTATCTAACTACTGTATCAAATCTGCCTATCTTCTTTAGTAGCTTTAGATACTACTATAACTATACTTATTTAATACTACGACCACGTGTGGCATCACGGGCTTTTATCTGCTCATCTTATACTGATTTTAGTTAACCTACTAACTTATGATCACATCAATATCATCAAGGTTTTTTAGTATAACATCCCATTTAATCTAAATCTTAACATAAAGTTAACATAGATAAAATTAACGATTCATAAACATACCTATGATGGGTGCAGGATCAACCCAAGCCTTCCTAGCATCTATCTCCCATGCTTTACCTTTGGCATTCTGATCCTTTGATTCAGGGCAGTCCCGTTTGAAATGTCCATCCTTTCCACATCCGTAACATCCTATGAGTTCGAATCCATCTTTAGTGCTTCTAGCATAGAATTGAAGGATTTCATGTCCGGTTCGGCCACATCTGTTACATTTCTTTTGCTCAACAACAGGGGTTTTCTTCACCGCACCGTTTTTGCCCTTTTTAACCGCTTTCTTGACAGATTTGCTGACATTATCCGCAACTAACATATCTCCTTTGCGTTTCTTCTCATGCTTCTTCTCAGAATCCTTCCTTGAATTCTTCATTTCACGCTTTCCAGCACCTCCATCCTCATGCTCATGTGGCGTTGCCTCTTCATTTCACACTACTGTGACTACCTATCTTAATAATCAAACTGTTATTAAGATCATTTCACACTGGATGATCTTAATAATCAAACTACTGTGACTACCTATCTGCTCATGTGGCGTTGCCTCTTCATCACGCATGATACCAGTAAATGATCTCGGGTTAGGACCATGGAATGTTTTGTTCGTACCTCCATGTACTGTTTACCATGTTAATGAAAATCAAGATTACTCTTAGATTATATCATAACATAGGAAACTCACAAAATTTTCCAATCATTATTCTTCCTGGTATGTTTTCAGATGGAACTTCTCCATGATCATGCGCTTTCCCTTTTCAACCCTGTCCAAGGTTTGAAACTCGATTTACTTCACGCTGTTCCAAGGCGGCGGTAACATACTGAGCGACCAATCACGCTAACTCCTCGGGTGTGATAGGAAATCCTATGCTGTCAGTAGAGGAACTCTGTCTCGCTTTTGGTGGCATATTGAAGTCTCTACTATTGAAGCAATAATAACAACGTAAGTCAATATTTAAATAATTCAATCATTAAATGTGAATGGATTTAACAATGCACATGTAATCACGATCACACAACAATTTGAAGAATTTAATCCAAAAATCCATTGTTGATATTTCATGGTGGAAATTACATTACTTCTTTGTAGTTTTAGGAACTAACAAATTTTGGTGGGATTGAAATCGACGCCATAAACAAGTCTATCTGAATTTCCTCCAAAAATACCAACATAGCAATCATGCTTAACAAAGGATTACCAAAAGAAGTCAAAATTGTTCAAAACATCAATATAATCACTTAAATCCTAAATACTCCAACAACAACCCAACGATCTGCTCCAACTCTGCTATCTTCTGACTCATCTAGTCTCTCACAATCTCATCCAGCTCCCAGATGTCCTCGTATGCATCCATCTGACCCCCAAGATCCTGCATCTTTCCCTTCGATGCCTCTAAACCCCTTCGTAAAGTGGCAATCTGACGATCGCAATGAGAGCATCGGTCTACCCATACACCCTTTAGCTTCTTTGATGCAGTCTCTGTAACGGTCCTAGAGGTAGATGCTATGTCCTCTGAAATACGGAGTCTCTTCCCATGGCGTGCAAGAACTGGCAATGGTACGATGGAAGCTAATGATCCAGACTGAGGAATAACTGGCTCTGGTATGAGTGGTAGAGGAATCTCGGTCGTATGCTCAACAGTATCAGTGTGTGGAGCTGCTAGCGGCTCTAGTGGTGGAGTCGTGATAACAATGGCATCCACTACTGGTGCTACTCCATATGGTCCTCCAATCATCGATGTACCCATGCCTAACTCATCGACTACCGGTGCCGTGCCAGATGATTGTCCCAACGCAAAGACTGATGAAGGAATAATGGAATCATCATCATCAATCCACCTGTTACTAGTGTGAGCGTAACGTGTGTCTATCTGACTAGAAAAGGCTGTGGAATCAGTGTAATATGACGAGGTAAGACTGGTCATATCGGCAGACTGAGTAACTGTGTGTGGCTCTGGCAATGGAGTGATCTTGAATTCCGGCTCGCTCTCTGAGTCGTGAATCTTGATAGTCTCGTGCACGTGCGAAAATTCTCCGAACTGAAAATTCCGGCTCACTCTCTGAGTACGCGCTTAATTTCGCAAAACAAGATTTTTTATCGTTTTAATTAAATTTTTCTTCCCGAATATGATTAAAAATAGGATTTTAATCATATCGGAATATTTTCAGGATTTTAACATTATCCGGACAGTCACTGACGTTCGTTTCGCATTTCTTTGGTTACGCGATAAGCATTTATCTTATTGTTGCCAACGTAATTTTTAACAAAGTTTGAGTTTATCAAAACTTCAAATACCTCATATTAGTATCATATTTAATAATTTAGTGCCTATATATAATCATAACACGGGTCACACTAGTACAGTACAAGCTCAGAATAGCCGGGTGTCACATCTGTCCGGCCAGACTCCACTTTATCACTACTTTCTACACTAGAACCTAAGTTATGACTGGACTCAGTCGGTCTAGGAGTGGCAGATGTAGAGGGAACTGGTTGCTGATCATCATTGTGAGTGCCATGAGATCCAGTAGTACCCTCTTCATCATTAGGAGTAGGAGAAACTTCAGGTGTAAACATTTCATACAGATCAAAAAAGTTTATATGATTTAAAGTTTTATCAATAGCCATATGATAATCAATGTGTTTAAATGTAAAAGGATAAACATGTTCATAAAACTTCACATCTCTAGAAAAGCAAAAATTTTTCTCATCTAAACTCCACAACTTATAACTTTTTTTAGCATTTGATTAACCAATCAAAATACACTTATCAGCATGATAAGCACTCAATATAGTACTTAAACAGCAACACCCAAAGTTTCTTAAATGAGACAGAGAGGGTTTAAAACCAAACATGAGTTCATAAAGACTCTTTCCAACTAAAATAGAATATGGAAGCCTGTTAATTAACTAAACAACAGTCATAACACAATCACTCCAAAATCTCAGAAGTAGACCACCCTGAAATATCAAAGCTCTTGCTATACTCAAATGGTGTATATGCTTCCTTTCAACAACACCAATTTGCTGTGGTGTATATGGATAAGAAGTTTGATGTATAATACCTTTGGTATTTCAAAAAACACTCATTTGACTATTTACAAACTCAGTTCCATTGTCACTTCTGAAACATTAATCTTTCTTTTAAACTAAATTAATATTAATTCATAAAAAATCTTTAAATTTTCCAAAACATCCATTTTATTCTTCAGCAAGTAACACCAAACAGACCTAGAATAATCATCAACCATAGTTAAAAAATATTTATACCCTTCATAACTAGTCACTTTATAAGGACTCCATAAGTCTAAGTGAATCAGATCACCAACACTGTTAGACTTATGCTCACTAAGTTGAAAGGAAACTCTAACTTGTTTAGACTTATGACATATTTCACAAGGACCATGTTCTATAGAATCAATACCTAAACTACCTTTTAAAACAACCAGGACTTGATTAGAAGGGTAACTTAACCTACTATGCCACATATTAGATTTCAAAACATTATTAAAACACATATTCACAGAATTACCATTTTTACCAACAAAGTACAGACCATTATCCTGACTACTAATCACCAGGATTTTCTTTGATTTCAAATCCTGTAACATACAATTATTTTCATTAAACAATACTGTAATACTATTATCCTTAGCAAGTTTATGAACAAATAACAAATTAATACTATAGTCAGGAACATAAAAAGCATCTTTCAATATCACATTATTTATTAATTTTAACTCTCCAACTTTAAAACTTTAACACTAGTTCCATTAGGATGACTAACAGTTAAACCACACTAAAAAACATCCACACAATTAATCATATATTTATCAGACTTAATCATAAGTTGATTAGCACCAGAATCAACAATCCAATTATACTCATGTTCAAAACTCACACTACTAGAACAAACTGTTATACACACTAGGTAACTCACCTCCCATATTAGACTTTGATTGTTCTCCCTCAGCCTTATCACCAACTGAACTTAACAATTTAGTTATCTGCTCAGTAGTAAAAGGTAAAGCAGATACAACAGAACTAGAGGGACTAGTAGACAAACTAGATTTATTATTACTACCATTATTACTCTTAACAAACTATCCTACAAATCTTTTCTTTATACCCGGAGGATAACCAATTATTTCAAAACAACGATCAACTGTTTGTGTCCTTACATATTGCAATGAGTACATTTTAAATTTGGATTACAACTTCTAAAGTTTCTTTTTTTAGGATCAAAAGTTTGATCAGTCTTAGACAAATGACACATTTTGCTCTTTTGACCCACCACTACCAATCCTATAAGACTCTTCTCTAGAAATAATAGAGAAAGCAACTTTGACAGATGGGAATGGCTATCTTGTTAACAAAATTGTTCTTACAGGTAGATAGATATCATCAAGACCCAAAAGAAACTGCATTAATTTGATTAAAGTTGTGAAATCATTGTAATCTTTAGCATCCTGACAAGAACATGAAGGCAGATGAACCATAGCATCAAACTGCTTCCACATTGTTGTCAGTTTATTATAATACTCGGCAACACTACTACCATTTTGAGAAATACAATTTATCTTTTTGTAAAGATCATACACAACAGAGTCATCCAACTTATCAAAAGATTCTTTCAAATCTGTCCAAACCTCAGAGGCAAGTTTTGAAAAAACTTGCCCTAAAACACCTCCTCGGATATAGAATTTAAAAACCAAGTAATAACCACAAAATTACACCTATCCCATTGACTAGCTAACGCATCATCATCTTTAGGTTTCTCACATTTACCATCAATAAAACCATATTTAGTTTTAGCCTCTAAAGCAACTCTCATAGCACTAGACCAAACAAAATAGTTTTCAGTTCCTTTTAACTTTATACACACAATAGTTAAAGCACTTGAATGACTAGGATGTAAGTATAAAGGATCACCTATGTCAAGTTTACTAATGAGAATAGCAGAAGTACTAGTATCACCCATAATGAACACAACCAACAACACAACACAAAAACAAAAACAACAACAATATCCAACACAGATCAAATAAACCAACAATCCTAGGGCGAAACTATGTCAGGGGCCTAATTCTAGGATTGTCACTCAATGGTGCCTGGACAAGTCTTAACACATGAGCCAAACCCTAATCAGAATACAATAACCAGACACAACAACAACAACAACAACAACAACAAACTATGCAACAACTAGCAACTAGACTCGATCACGGCCGGTCCGACTACCCCGGTAACAGCAATGCCTAGACATAATGAAAATGTAACAAGAAAATAAAACAAGGTAAGAATGATCTCACAAAGGGCGTTTAACTGCAAGCTAATCAGACTGATTAGTTGGCCCAATAATCTTCTAGGATTATAGAGACTAACACAGATCTGAGCAGAAGATCCTCAAGAAATACCAAACAGTAAGTTAGCGTTTCGTTTCCAAATATGACCAACACACCTTCAAGCAAACAGATCTAAGCAGATCTGACAAAAATCCCCAACAACGGTTTCCAACACTAGAAACCCTAGATACAAACAACAAATAACAATCAGAAGCAATATTACAACGGAAACAAGGATCAATCAAAAACAGGAGCCATAGGGCTCTGATACCATGTTAAGAAACATGATATGTAAATCAAACGAACAAACAAGAGAAATAGCGACAAAATCGGGTGACAAAATCTTATGAAAAAACACAAAATGTAAGATCCGTAAACCATTAACGTGTGCGTGTGAGGGTATATTTTTTAGATATATTTTAGCTCTTTTTACTCGCAAATTCAAGTTTTAAATTTATAAAACAAGATATACTACTATCACTCTAAACACACGTTAGGGCAAGTGCACCCATCGCGGACGTAGTATAGTGATGGCAAGATACTAAGGTCATCCAAGGACACAAGAGCATTTAATACCGGCTTATCGTTAACGTCTAATCTAACCAAACTTTGATGAAAAGGTTTTTAAAGTTATAAAAAGATAGACTAAAAAGCAAAAATAAAATATAAGGAAAAACAAATAGACAAGAAGGAATCACTTGGTTCTAACTCATCTTTTATGTATCCCTTTAATGATTTCCGCACTTTGGGCATTTTAAGAGAATATCTTTAAGTTATAGTAGTAGGCCCCCTTCCAGGCAGCGTTACCCTCAACCTGTTGGTCTGAGTCAGTAGGGATACAGTCCCACAAGGTCGGATTATTGAAAGGTAATTAAGTAAGTTATTAATGCGAAAAGTGGTAGGCCCCCTTCCAGACAGCATTACCCTCAACCCTTTGGTCTAAGTCAGCAGGGATACAATCCATGCAGGGTTGGTTTAAAGTTTTAATAGTAGTTTATAAATAACGGATTCAAGCGTTTCTTACTTCTCCCGCGGGGGTTAAGACCATCCGCTCGTGAAGTCCTACTAAGCTTGAAACAGGTTCTCGCAGGATCTATACACTGAACGAGACATAGAATTTATCCAACCACCCTTCTAACCCCCTTCCAAGTAGTTAATGTGCTTTATATAGACCGTAAAGACACGAATTTGTGAATTAACAACATATGAAGAATGATTATATAAATTCGCCTTCATTATAAAAAAAACTTGTTATTAAAGTCATTAATACATATCCAAATAAATAGGAGCCAAAGATTGGAAATAAAAAAAAATACATAAAAGATTTGTCTTCACCAAGTGATGTAAGAGTTTAGCCAAGCATGGCCTTTGTTTGACAGAGACTCTTACGATCAATCCTAGATCCCGAGACTACTACACACTCTAAATGATGGAAGATGGATGATGGTGGTGGGTGATGGTGTTGTAGTGGTGGTGGAGTGGTGGCAAGTGTGAGAGAAGTGGTTGGCCAAGGGATGGATTGGAATGAAACCAAGCACCCCTATTTATAGCTGAAATCAAAACGTCCACCACGGCTCGTGCCCGCCTGGCACGGCCCCGTGGCCATCAGTCCCTCTCCTATTCATTAACTGTAGTGTTAAACCTTGTACTAACACGGCCCCGTGTGTCAACGGCACGACCCGTGGCCAATGTACTTGCTGTACTATCTCAGATTCTACAAATCTTAGAGTTGACCACGCCCCGTGTTGCCTTAGCATGGCCTCGTGTTGAGTTTTGGATTTGTCTTTTGTTGTCTTTTTCTTCTGCAGAGAATTCTTACTAGGCACGGCTCGTGCCTGGTGGGCACGACCCCGTGCCAAAGCTTCTGATCTTGTTATTTCCTAGGTTTGGATGTGGACGGGGGCTTGGCGAGTTTTGTCAATCCCTCTTCATTGTATTTTATGTTGGTTTTTGCTGTTATTTTGCTCCTTTCGTGCATTTAAGCTCTTTTGACCCTGTTAACTAAAGAGGAACAAAGAAACGAGCTTTTTCCAACATTAGTATCGAAAAAGGGTTGATTTTACACCGTATTTGATATAATTTATATGTTGTATTTTAAGCACATCAAATACCCCCACACTTGAATCTTTGCTTGTCCTCAAGCAAAACTATTTATTGTGGCTTACACACCCAAACATAATTGGTAGAAGAGAAGGTTTTGGACTTATGATTAGAGTGTCGGGAATCCAAGTTCTAATTTTATTCTGTTTTTATTTTATTTATAGTCATATTCGTCATGATTCATTTACAACACAATGTAAGAAAAATTATTTGTTTTTGGCCATAGCATGCCTTTATAAAATTCTTTTTAATTATATACAAGTTTTACACACCTCACAAGTAATCACTCAACACTCGGCCAAAGGTGTATAAGTGAAGACGCTCGTACCCGGTTTGGAATTTACCCCTACTATAAGCTTGACAAGCAATCAAAACTCCTCCTTTTTAACATATTAATCCTTGTAAGTATCGAGAGGACTTTTTAAAGGTTACGTTGTGGCTCGGGTAGGGGTGTTTTATTTAAAGTGGCTAAAAATCGTAAAATGTCGGCTTTTTCTTTTGAAAATTTATTTTCTTGTGACTTAGGTTAAAGCTACATATTTATAAGCAATAATTTTTTTGCTTATTTATTTTGAGTAGCTAGATTATTATTTTTTTTAGATAAAAAGTCAATTCTTTTATAATTTTGAAAAGTGCCGCATTTACTGAAAATAAGGGGCGTGAAAAATAAAAAGGATAGGTTTTGGGGTGATAGGTGGTTGTTTTTGCAAAATTATATTTTTGCGGGTTTTAGAAATGAAAGGTTTTAAGGCTCAACAGGGTTTATCTTGGGGGAATATTTTTGAAAAAGAAAAATAAAGCTTTTTAAACGAAAAACAGGTTTAATCCTAATGCCTCTGTCATTACTTACTTGGATTAGTGTCGAGAAGGACTTGGAGCGTATTGCTTTGGCAAGTTTAGATTTGTAAGAACCAAACGGGCTATTCGTACAAGAAACGAAAATTTGAGCAATTAGTATAGATGTGTATTTATGCTCGAGAAAGGCTCAAAACTTACTTTTGTGGGAAAAAGGGTTGTAGTGTAAAAATTGTATAAAAGTAATCAAATTTTACAAAGATTTGTTAGGCCCGTTTTTTTAATTTTCTTATTTAGTTCTTTTTATCAGACGCTATCAGGTGTAAATTAGCAAAAACATAATTTTTAGAACTTATTTTACCCAACTAAACCAAGATAAGTAAAAGAAAAAATTAAAAATTTTTGAAAAAGTTTGGGGTGGTTAGCGGTTTTCAAGGCGAGTTTTGTGTAAGGCTTGGTTTTTAGGACAAACGATTCAAGGTTTTAACATCCCCCCCCCCCCCCCCAAACTTAAATTACACATTGCCCTCAATGTATCCCAAAAAGGATTTATTTTGGTTGAATGTGAAAAAAGTGCGTAAAATAACAAAAAATTACAGTTACTGGGCTTTGGACACGGGGGCGTGTTAGATGAACACGACCCGTGGTCAAAGTGTCAGTAACTGGGTTTTTAGAAAACTTACAGTGATGTGAGCACGGGGTCATGCCTGGCGAGCACGACCCGTGTCACTTTCTGAGGAGAAATTTTTGGCATCAGTGGGTTGGGCACGAGGGCGTGTCTGGTGAGCATGGCCCCGTGGCGCTTGTCTGTTTCAAGTAAAAATGCAGTTTTTGTCGTTTGGCTTCTATTTTCCGGGCTTAGAGACCACTATGCTTAGTGTGTCCAAGCCTCCCATGGTACATGTGAGCTTATAATACTACCACAATACAACATAACCATAATACAACCTAAATTATGATAGTTTTAAGTTGTTCACCACCACATCACAAAAGAAAAGAAAATAAAGTGTAGAAAAGTAAATAGTTCAAGGAAAGTAAATTATCTGAACGGGACGCAGCCCGGGGAATACCATCAAGTTCAAAAGTCAAAGAGAGTTAACCTGAAAGACCATCATGTCGCCTGCTGCCACCATCGCCTACTCTGAATCCATATCCGGTCCCTCCTCCTCGTCTTGAATCACCATGTGGTCCCGGATGTATGTAATGTCGTTCTGCATGGTTATGATGTTGTGTTCCATGCTACCAATTCGGGAGCTCGAGCTTTGACCCAAGCTATTTGCGTTCTTGGAGACTTGGAGGGTTTCCTGCATAATATTATATAAATTGATGAGATTAGGAAAATCACTCCCTCGTTTGGGATGAGGATCCCGGGAATGGTCCGGGAAGAGGACGGTTTGGGACATCTTCGATTGCCAAGATCTCATCCGGGTAATTTAGGTTCCAAACCCGACCACTTGCATCCTTGAAGCGCATAGACCCGTCGGGGCAATCAATGATCAGATTCATACTTCGGCACACCGCGAGATCAACTTTTGTATTAACAACACCCTTGTTAAACACCGTTGGGGTTCGCGTAATATAATTATTGAACAACTTGGCGATCCATCCCCCATAAAAGATGGGTGTTCGGGTGTCCGTGGTGGCGTTGGCAGTCATGTTCCGTAGAAGCATGTGGGCGACGTCGATGGGTTGGTGGGTTACGAGATGGTAAAGGCAAGTAAGCTCTCGTAAGTTCACCACCCCACCGCTGTCCTTTCTTTGACACAAGGCACCACTAAGGACCCGATGGATGTAGCGGAAAAGTCTGTCCCTGATTTTGGTGCTCTTTGTGGAGCTCGGGTTGTAGTGGCCATCTCCGATTGTTGTCCATGCAGCTTGTCGCAGGTTATCTGGTAATTCTATCATAGCTTCGGTGAATTCTAGTTCTGCAGCATCCTCCTCGGTATAGAGTCCAATGTTAATACCGAATTGGGCGATAGATAAGTTGTACCATTCACCCCCACACCTCACCCCCATACCTGAACTGTATGACATCAGAATCGAAGAGGTCTGACTTAGTCCTTTTGAACGTGAGTGTGCTCAAACTCCATGTTGTATTGATGGATAGATCGGAGCCGGGTCTCCAAAAAGATGCAGAGAGGACCAGTTACAAGAGCATCGTATCTCTCCCACTGCCCTACTGTTTCGAGTGTTTCATAGCAGACTTACCTCGGAGGTTCTTCGTGTCTCGCTTGCAGAGTTTCATACCGAGTTTGCTACTCAAGTTCAGAGGTTTTAAACCTGAGGAATTTGTGCAGCGCCATTCCTGCAAGAAAGAACCAGTAAGACAATTGATACGTTGAAAAATATGCAAAAATTTGTAATCAGGTTGTTTGGACATGGCCCCATGTCTGTTCGACACGGCCCCGTGTCTGGGGTCTTAGTTGGCCACGGCCCCGTATCGAACTGTCTGTTTCTTCAAAAATTAAGGTTTTCGAGCCGGCTTTGAAAAATTCATAATTTTTGGTCCATTAGGTGCGGTTGACCCCGAAAATCAAACCCCAACTATCATTTTTGCATAAAACACTCGTTTACTCTTTCGATTTTAAGGTTTTCGGTTAAGAACAAGGGTTTGGTTAAACTATAAGGACCTCCAAAATTGTCCCAAAACAACCCATAAGCGAAAACCCGGACCCCTGAAACCCTAATCCATATCAAAAACCAAGAAAATCATATTTTTGGTCCTCTCGCGGACCGCGTAAAGGTTAAGTGAACCCTTACGTGGGCCGCGTCAACTTAACATTCGACCGGATAAGCATCCGGGCCACATGGCATCCACCTGGCAACCCTACTCGTGACCCAGCAAACCTACACGTAGACTAGGTGGCCACGCGGGCTGTGTAAGGTTCAAGCTAGGGTTTACGCGGGCCGCGTAAACCCCAATTTTCAGCTATAAATAGATTGAGCTACTAGCAGTTCAGTGGTGTCGAAAACAATTCTCAAAAATGAATTCTCACTGCTCAAATTCGAAATTTAAGATACCGAGGCGCTGCTACGATACATGGTATTAACTCGATCGCTGCTACGATTCAATGTCTGATCGATTGAAAACTATCCAATGGATGTTTAAGTGCTGCCCAAATTAGGGCTATACTTTGTCATTCGTCGTGAATTCGATGGATGTTTAAGTATTGCGCTTTGTCATTCATTGTGAGGGTTTTAATCTCGTGAGTTATCGTAAATGCTGTATTAGTTACTGACCTAGTTCGTGTGCATTGTTATTTAAATTAGGTTACAAGGCTAATCAGTAGGTTAAACTCTGCCTGTTTAAATCTGCAATGTGAGTCATTCTCTTTTTATCAATTATGTTTTACAATATTCCACATCATTTTCAAAAAGTTATAATTACAGGGATTAAGTCGTGGTTATCTTGAATCACTGGCTAGTGGGGTATTGTGCACATTACTTATTTCTCACAGTTAGGCTAATAAATCCTAACAGTGATAATCATCACTACTTGGGGAAAGACCCAATAGTGGTATGACCATCGTCACCAGGAGGTGACACGGCGCCAGATAAAAATAAGATAGAAGCCATTGTAATCGCTCTTATGCTGTAATTTATAACAATGTGTCATTTTATTAAATTTGAGTGACTCGCCAGTATTTCCCAGCTGATAAAATATTTTCAAAACATGTTTCAGGTGACTACTGTGAACCAAGGAAAAGTGCTACGGAGCACTAACAAAGCTTGAAGTAGTGGCTCAATTAAATAAATAAACATGTTTTGTAAATCAGGGAATTTCCTTATGAAATTCCTCTATTGTAAATTACGGAGTTTTATCCCGCGTTATGAAATAAAATAATCGGGCATTTCAAGTTTTAAAAAGATCCTGTAAAATCTTCCGCTGTCAACTCAATTAATAATTACCACGGGTTCCTGTCTCGCGGCTCCTGGACCGGGTCAAACCGGGGCAGGGGCCGTGACAGGAAAAGGTGGTATCAGAGCCACTGATTTAAGCCAATTAAGTATTTAAAAATACTTAATTTTACTGATTGCTTTCTTGTGATTACGTGTTTTGTTAACTGACTACTAGTTAGTTACAGTATGGGTAAGCAAAGACTTTCAGACATCTATCGTCAATTAGATAGTTCACCAAAAGATAAGGGAACTTCATCTCAATCAAATTCCTCAAAATACTAAGCAGATACTGAGGAAGGAATATTTGTTCGTAAGACACAGTTTGAGAAACCACTTACCCCTAATAAAAGAAGTTTGATTATTAGAAAAAGTCAATAGAAAATAAAGAAGTTACAACCAAAAGGAGGGATGATTAATAAGGAAACTCTAGAAATAGGCAATAATCCACCAGGGGAAAATAAAGTAGATGAATAATGGCCAAACCTCTATATGTTAGCCACTACAGCAGCAAATGTTAATTTTTAAATTTAACTGCCAACACCCTGACCCAGTATTAGCACCCATATCATCTATACGCCAGAAACTTTACTCATTAAATAAACAACTTAGTAAGAAAAGATAGATTAAAATAAATTATCCCCTAATATGTTTTTAAATTTTAATTGTATTTTATAATAAATATATATATATATAAATCACAATATTTTGTTTTAATCAATCTATTTGTATAAATATTAGATTTCTTTCTGTGATTATTCAATTTACAAAATTTTAACCTAGAATTTTGTGTGTTTCTTCATATCTGCTAAACAGCATGAATGAGTTGTCTGAAGCTCTTCAGAATCTCAATCTCTATTCTGTTAAAGTGGAAGTTTCCAAAGACTTTACTGGGTATTGTGCCGATGTTGAGGAACCTATGGAATTTCAAGTCCATTCTCCGGAGAAACCCAAGCCAAAGAAAAGAAGAAGAATCGTGGGTTGGGGGCGTGTGCGCAGAAGGAAACCAGTAACTAGGAAAGTTGCCAAGACAGAGGACCCAATGGATAAAGGGAAAGGAATAGAGATTGGAGAAAGCTCCAAGCAAACCAAGGAAATGCCATTACAGTAAGAGCTAGATTGCATACTAGCAAGTTAGGATATCCTTAAGCCTGTTAATGAAAACCTTTTTACTTATCCTGCTGAAACCCAACTCCCAATGAATTTGGAACCAGCCATCCCAGATCCCCTTGTCAATACCCAACCTCTAGGAGAAATGGAAAAATGGTGGACCAACGATTGACAATTCCAGAATCTTTTAAACAACCCTTATACCTTTCTCCCTCAGTTTGACCCCGAGCCTGCACCAAACCCACCAATGAGAACTTGGCTGAACTCCGCTGTTTTGGTCAAAAATTACCGAAGTAATTAAGTGATCAAATTAGTTAAGTGAGGTAGTGTGCTAGAAGTAAGTGTAAAAAATGTGTTAATTAAATTACTTGCAAAAACAGTTTCAGGATACGGCTCGGGATATTGAGCTGTATCAACGATCAAACAATGAGCAAATAATGAGCAAAAAGTAAAGGAAGTAACACGAGATGTACGAGGAAAGCCCTTGATCAATCTAGATCGCCGGCATAAAACCTCGGGAGCTGACAATCGCAGCTGCCTTGTTCTTCAATTGCTTCAAAAATCAGGATACAGTGCAGGATGTGGTACGGATCGACTAAGTGTTACAACGGAAATGAAATACAAGTGTAGTGTTTGCTATCAGCTAGAGAGTGATTGTGTTCGAGAGTGTAAGTGTGAAATGATGTGTGTTCTAAGCTGATCCGACCTCATCTATTTATAGTAAAGATAAAATAACTAACTACCCTAAACTCGCGGGATTCACCGAATATTCCTTCTTGGAACGTTGCAGACCTGGTCTTTCGGGCTCAACGTCTCTTTCTCAACAAATTCGTCCGAGTCTTGAGGAGAAGAAGTCCTTGTGACCGTTAGCAAGCCTCTGCCCTTAACCTGCACGTGGTTAATTCAATAAGCTTCAGGATATCGCCCAAGATGTCAGCAATATCCTCTTCCAGCATCCTGATTACAAATAAACAAACAAAGGCAGGATATTGGTCAGGATACATATGTTAAGAAAATGACCCCTAACAATTGTCCCCAAATATATCAGTTGGGATACCAATCCAACGGATATATTTCAAAACTTAACTTCATAACTCAAGGCCATTAATATGACTAGACTCTTGAAATGACAGCGGTGCAACTTCCAAGGCATTATTTACTTTTTACCCCCCTATATTCATCCTATATTAACCGAGGGACTCCTTGTCTCGGTTACCCTTATCTTCAAGCAAGCATCAGGTATCTTCTCTTCTAATCTCCTCTCTTTACTTTTTCATAATTTGCTCAATGGCACCACGAACGAAATCCCGCTCAGACCGGCCAGCCTCAACCCTAATAAGTCAAAACTTTATCACCGATCCAGCAAAGGAGATTTGCTGTTTCAATAATGCTGATATTGCTGCTCTCAGAGACTCCGGTGCCTTTCCCACCGGAACGGTCTTTCGCCCGTTTGACAAGGAAGCCCGATCGGATGCATCATCCGACGAGTGGGTTTGTTTTTTCGCTTATCCTTTCTCCCTTGGACTCCGGTATCCATTTCCACCCTTTATCTCCAGTTTTTTCGACCTCACCGGCCTTAGTTATGCCCAAGTTATGCCAATGGTCTGGCGAATCTTGATAGTGTTGGACCAAATCAAATCTCGCCATTACCCTAACCTTCTTGTTGAGGACCTTCCCGTAGCATACCGATTAAGATCCCACGGCAACCACCGTTATCTTCTATTCTCCATCAAGAGCCCTTTGGTCCTTAAAGCCACCAAGAACGAGGATCGGTGGCGACGAAAATTCTTTTTCGTCAAAAGAGACTCCATTGATAAGGGTTTCGATCTTCCGGTTAAATGGTTAACCAAGGGTAGGATTTAGGGTTTTAGGAATATCCCCAATCATATTTTCAAACTGTATCCCGAACTTATATTCTGACATTTTTATGCAGCGAACTTCAGAGATTTAGTGCCTCCTAGCGCGGAATCCGAATCCAAGATCAAGGAAATCTACCGTCTTCCTGCCAGCGAAAGAAGTTTCTCCCTGTCTCTCACAGATCCTCATCAAAAATCAAACTCAGAAATGTCTGGTAAGCATATTTTCATATGTTAATTATTTTCAAAAATATGATGAGTTTTAAGAGTATCTTCCCTTATGTAGTACCAGTTGTCAACCTTGATGCTTTCGAACTCGATGAATTGGATTGCTATTCCAGCCTTGAACCCGCCAAACAAGAATCCAAGCCGAAGTCGTCTGCTACACCAAAGCCTACCTCCTCGAAAACTGTTTCTGCTCCCAAAGGCCCTCCGGCATCCAGGACCAGGGCATCCAGTTCTCGGAAGAGAAAGGAGACTGACTCCCCAGCTGTTTCTGAAACATTCTCTTTTGAGAATCATGGGTTCAATGACGCCACCTCATTTCTCAAACAGGTAGAATTTTCTTGCCAATATCCTGTATAAGTATGTTAGTCTTTATCCTGCTTATATTAATACCTGTGTCTTTACCTATAGGGTCTGGATCGCCTCATGCATTTATACGAAGATGCTACCGGTCTTAACAAGATGTTGCAGATTCAGCTGGAGAAAGCTCAAGCCACCATAGCTGATCAAGGGACCATCGCAGCTGCCAAATCCCAGCACTATGAGGACAAATACAAGGCAATGACTCAGGAACATCAAGCCGCCCTTCATAAAGCCAATGAGGATGCTCAAGCCAAGCTGGACGCCGCTCTTCTCCAATATCAGCAGAACATGAGCTCATACCGGGATAGCCTAAAAACTTCGGTGGTCGTCTCTCTTCTCCAAGCCAGGATAAGGATGGCTTATGAAGCCATGGATCTGGGTTTTGAATGCCCTTCCTGGAATGTAAAGGCTTGGGAGGAGAAACTACAGGGCCTTGGAGGTCATCCCGTTGCTCATCCTGCAAAACATACTGGTGAAGAGCCTTCTAAGACGGCAGAGGAGGTGGCCAATGCTGATGATGGTGCTGAGAAGAATCCTGAGGGTGATGCTGGGGTGAATGCTGGCAAGGAGGTTGCTGTTCAAGAAGGTGCTGCCCCTTAGGCAGCAGAGTGGGCGATGATGGATATATGTGCCAAGGCCGGAGCCCACTTTTTAATTTCATGGTTGTGGTTGCATAAACAATTTACTTTTCCTGTCCTTGAACAATTTACTTTTCCTGCACTAGAACAATATGATGACCAAAGGTGGATGGGTCCTAGGTTTTAGGATGAAGCCCTTGGTCATCAATTAGTATAATTTGTTTTGAACATAGTAACGGTTGTAGGTGAACGGGTCCTGTTTTGAGACAGATCCTGCAACCGTTACAAAATTATGGTAACAACTAATTGTGCTTTTGGCGGACGGGCCTTACCAAAAGCACAAATTTTGACTTGTTAATAATACAACTATCTTTTGACTTATTTTTCTGTTACTTTGCATTATTTAGTGTAAGTCTTAGCTTTGTAAAAATTTTATACTGTTATTTTACAAAATATTCTGACCAGTATGCTTAGAAACATACTGCAGAAGCCTTTTATTAAATAGATCTTTCAGACGCTCTTTTAACTTTATAAAAATTTCTTTAGAAAGTAAGAAATAGTTTATCTCTTCAAAACCAGGTTTTGATGATGATCAAAGTTCCAAGCCAACACTAGTTTTAAACATCCTAATCAAATATCCTTAAAAGGACTTTGAGGATATATGTCAAGATACTTAACATGATGTTACTAAAAATTTAAATGAGGCTCACAAAGGAAAAATCATACCAGACATAGGATATAAACCTATTAACGAACTCCAATCCCTTTGCAACTCTTCCAATGAAGATGTCCCCAGTGCAAGGTACTTAATGCATTAGCCGCAAACTTCATTAGTTTTATAGCACCATCTTGTCAGGCATGTCCCCTGTGTACAATGTCTTCAAGTATCTTAGAAATCTATTTAATGTCAGTTTGCATTGCATAAGCAATATTTTACGTCTCAAGGGTAGAACCCAAGGATGTACTGGAGATAAATCCTTTGTAACCTGGGGAAAATCCCAATTTTTCATGCGCTACAGGCGGGAGTGTATAAACTCCAAGACTTAGAAAGGTGAAAACCTTTAAACCTTAGAGAGTATGAAAATACCCTTTCGTGAGAGAGGGTGATCAATCCTCATATACCGTTAGAATTCAGGATATAGCCAATGGTAACGAAATTGTCAGCCACTTTTACATGGACTGGTCCCGCCACCTTGAACTATCCCTGAATAACTTGCGCTCCAGGCGGGGTGTTTAAACCCAATTCGGAAGAAAGGTGAATACCTTTAAACCTGTGAAGGGATCAGTATCCCTTAAACGTGAGAGAGGGGGCCAATCCTCTAATCTTCTAAGTTATCCCGAGTGCATATTCTGGAGCTACATCCTGGAACATATCTTGCAAAACAAATGTAAACTAAGGTGGGTGTTAGCTTGGCTAACACCCCTTCGATGCTTAAGTCAGTATTGGGTTCAAAAGAAATAATAATATCAAAACATATTAAAAAGAAGTAAGAATTCATACCATCTTGAGTTAGAAATTAAATTCTAGACTCACTTGAAATAGAGCTTAAGGTGTATAGCATTCCAAGATCTCGGTAGCATATCTCCCTCCATATTCTTGAGTCTATATGCTCCTTTCCCTGCTTCTGATTCAACTTCATATGGTCCTTCCCATTTTGGAGCTAACTTGCCATCGGCAGGATTAGTAGTATTTTGGAAAGCCTTTCTTAATACCCAATCTCCAACCTTAAATCTTCTGGTTCTAATATTCTTATTGTATGCCCTGGATATTCTCTGTTGATATGCTGCCATCCTTAGCCTTGCCGCATCTCTTTTTTCATCTATAGTGTCTAAATCCTGACTCAAGGCTTCAGGATTCTTCTCAGGATCACTTAAGATAGATCTTGCAGTAGGTATTGTCATCTCCGTTGGAATCACTGCTTCTGCTCCAAATACCAACGAAAATGGGGTTTGACCTGTTGCATTCTTTACCGTTGTCCTATCAGCCCATAAAACAAAGGGTAATTCTTCTGCCCATCTTCCTTTTTTGGCTCCAAGCCTTTTCTTTAAGTTGTTGACAAATATCTTGTTAGAGGATTCTGCTTGTCCATTTGCTTGAGGATGTACCGGAGTAGATGTGATCATTTTGATTCCCCAATTCTTGCAAAAGTCTGTAGTCCTCTTACTTATGAACTTAGAACCATTGTCACAGATTATCTCAGCTGGTACTCCAAATCTGGTCAGGATATTCCTCTTTATGAAGGATACTACTTCTTGGTCTCTAACTTGAACAAATGCCTCAGCTTCAACCCACTTAGAGAAGTAATCCGTCATTGCTAGCATAAAGACTTTTCCTCCCGGAGCTTTTGGTAGCTTTCCCACTATATCCATACCCCACTTCATAAATGGCCAAGGGGAAACAATAGGATATAATGGTTCAGCCGGTTGATGCAGTATGTTACTATGTCTTTGACATGAGTCACATCTTCGAGCATATTCTGCGGCATCTTTTCTCATTGTTGGCCAATAATATCCCGTTCTTAATATTTTTGAGAATAATGATCTGCCCCCAGCATGGTTACCACAATCCCCTTCATGTATATCCTGAAGGACTTCTCTGGCTTCAAGATCCTCCAAGCATCTCAAATACGGTCCTGCAAGAGATTTCTTGTATAAAATGTTATTTATAATAGTAAATCGTGATACCTTCATCCTAAATGCCTTAGGATTTTCATCTCCAGGAATGTGTCCTTCTTTGAGATATTTCATGATTGGAGCCGTCCAGGTTTTAGGATCCTCTTCAGGATATTCTGCCCCAGGATCCTGAATACCAGCTACTTCTTTATCTCGAGGATTCGTTGCAGGATATAAGACATGTACTATTGGTATTTGTGTCCCTTCAGGTATCCTGACCGACGATCCCAGATTTGCTAAGGCATCTGCTTCAGCATTATCTTCCCTTGGTACCTGTTCAAGTATAAAAACATCGAAATATCCTGCTAATTTTTTGAGAATATCGAGATATTCGATTAATTTCTCTCCCTTAACTGCATATGATCCATTAAAATGGTTAGTAATTAACAGAGAGTCAACATATACTTGCAAATTTTTGATACTCATGCTCTTAGCCAACTCTAATCCTGCAATTAAAGCCTCATACTCTGCTTCATTATTAGTAGCAGGAAATTCACACCTAATAGCCTGGGGTAATATGTCCCCCTGTGGCGATTTTAGTAGTATTCCTAATCCTACTCCTCTTACATTAGATGCACCATCAGTATATAATGTCCAGGATCCTGAGGATTCTCCTAGCTGTTGAACTTCTAGATCTACCTCATCCTGAATGTCACTACTAAAGTCAGCCACAAAGTCAGCTAAAGCCTGAGACTTTATGGCATTCCTAGGTTCATATACTAAATCATAAGCACTCAACTTTACTGACCACTTGGCCATCCTGCCTGACATCTCTGGTTTCCTAAGCACATTTTTAATAGGATAGTTTGTTTTAACATGAATCCTATGTGTCTCGAAATAATGCCTAAGTTTCGTTGATGCCATAATTAATGCTAGTATCAATTTTTCTAAATGAGAATATCTAGTTTCAGCATCTAACAAACTTTTACTAACATAATAAACAGGATACTGCTGACCTTCATGGTCTTTTATAAGAACGGCACTTACAGCATTCCCTGATACAGCAAGGTACATGGATAGTGGTTCACCATTTTCCGGCTTCATCAATAGAGGTGCGGTTGAGAGATACCGTTTCAAATCCTGTAGGGCTGCTTCATGCTTTTCCCCCCATTCGAATCTTTTGTTCTTCTTTAGGATATCATAGAAGTCTTTGCATTTCTCCGAGGATCTTGAGATAAATCTGTTTAGAGCTGCTACTCGGCCTGTTAACCTTTGTACATCCTTCATATTCGAGGGTGATTTTATATCCAGGATAGCTTTAATCTGCTCCGGGCTTGCCTCTATCCCCCTTTTCGTCACCATATACCCAAGAAACTTTCCTGCCCCCACTCCGAAATGGCATTTAGCAGGATTCAGCTTCATGTTGTATTGATCCAGGATATCAAATGCTCCTTTAATATCCTGGAGGTGATCCTTAGCTTTCTTTGATTTTACCACCATATCGTCAATGTACACCTCCATGGTGTCCCCCAGTTTGTCTTTAAACATCATGTTTACCAATCTTTGGTATGTTGCACCTGCATTTTTTAAACCAAAAGGCATAGCTGTATAACAATAAATACCTGTTGGCGTCATGAAGGCGGTATCCTCCTGGTCAGAAGGCTCCATTTGTATCTGTTGAAATCCTGAGGATGCGTCCATGAAGGTCAGCATTTCATGCCCAGCAGTGGCATCTACCATTGCATCAATATGGGGAAGAGGAAATGGGTCTTTAGGACAGGCTTTGTTCAAGTCTGTGTAGTCTACACAAACTCTCCATTTCCCATTCTTCTTCTGTACTACAACCACGTTTGCTAGCCACCTTGGGAACTTAACCTCTCTGATCATTTTTGACCTTAATAATCTTTCAACTTCCTCCTGGATAATTGTGTTCCGCTCAGGAGCAAACTTCCTTCTTTTTTGTTGCACAGGCTTGAATGATTTATCAATTCCAAGCTTGTGAGTGATAATATCTTTGGATATGCCTGTCATATCTTCATGCTTCCATGCAAACGTAGACATCCTGCATTTCAAAAAGTTAATTAATTGTTCCTCAATATCCTGAGGGATATTGGTCCCTACGAGCACCGAAATATCGGGGTTATCCTGGTCCAGGATAACCTTCTTCACATCCTGCTCCGGATCCTCCACGATATCCTGTGCCCGTGACTTTAATTGCTATGCTGCGCTAGTTTTGGCTGAGGATTTCATTGAGGAGGAGTAGCACTCTTTCGCCTCCTGCTGATCACTATCAACTTTGACCACTCCCCAAGGGGTAGGTATCTTGATGCATTGGTGATACGTTGATGGCACGGCCTTCATATCGTGAATCCACGGTCTTCCCAATATGATGTTATAGCAGGATAGAGAATCCATCACACAGAAACGTTGTATCGAATTGACTCCTTCAACGTATACTGGCAACTTTATCTCTCCCACTGTGTTTCTAGCCTCTCCACTGAATCCAACAAGCACGGTGGACTTTGAAGTGATATCCATTGGAGATACATTCATTCTCTTCAGAGTTTCTAGTTGGATTATGTTGACGGAGCTGCCATTATCAACCAATATCCTGCGTACAAAATGGTTAGCCACATATAACGTTATTACCAGAGCATCATGGTGAGGATCCTGGACAGTATCCCTGTCATCTGCATCAAAAGTGATCACTTTGTCAGTTGTGAGGGTAGTCATCCTGACAGGTCTGTCTCCCCTTTCGGCCTTAGCTTCCTTTGCATGTCTCTTTGCTGCCGAATACGAGGTCCCACAAATGTCGGATCCTCCCGAAATGAAGTTGATTATCTTGGCATCCGAGGGAGGTGACGCTGCTCGTTCAGGATCCTTGTCAGTATCCTGAGCCTTATTCTTCTTCTTTCCTAAGAGATCTTTCAGATATCCCTTGCTTAGAAGATAGCTTATTTCTTTCCTTAAAGCAATGCAATCCTCAGTCATATGTCCGAAATCTTCGTGGAAAGCACACCATTTCGACTTATCTTTCCAGTCAGCCTTTTGTTGGTTCTTTCGAGGCCATCTAGCCTTGTCTCCTAGGCCCTGCATAGCATACATTAATTCAGGAATATTAACAGAAAAGCAATATTCAGACAATTCAGGATACTCTTCAGGATCCTCATCTTCGACAGCATTCACTCTCTTGTTTTCATTTCTACCATATGGCTTAGGCCGATATGACTTAAATGAGGATTCTGACTTCCTATTAGTCGATTCATAAGTGTTGGACGAGTTCATCCTTTCTTGCATCTTCTTGTCATCTTCCAGACGGATATATCTCAAGGCCCTGTTACGAGCTTCATCGAGATTCCTGCAGGGATTCATTACAAGATCCTGATAAAACTGAGAATCCTTTTGTAATCCCATCTTAAAAGCTTGCACAGCTGTTGCAACATCAAGATGTGGGATATCCAAGGATTCTCGACTAAATTTGTTCACATAATCTCTCAAGGATTCTTGAGGCCCTTGAGTTATCCTGTAAAGATCACTGGTTAGTTTCTCAAAACTCCGACTACAAGAAAATTGACTGTTAAATAAATTAACCAAATGAGCAAATGAAGTGATTGAGTGAGGAGGAACGTTCAACAGCCATTTCAAGGCTGATCCCGTTAGAGTAGAACCAAATCCCTTGCACAAGCACGCTTCCTTGAGCTCCGGAGGAATAGGGTTAATCTCCATTCTTTCCCTATAATGAGCAATATGTTCCTCAGGATCCGTAGTCCCATCATAAAGCTTCATGTTGGGAGTTTGGAATCTCTTTGGGATCTCAGCATCACATATAGGGTACGCAAAACGAGATATCTTGTGGCTATCTTGAGATACTTCCGGGATCGGCTGGACCACCCCCGGTACACTAGATATCATGTCTTTCAACTTCTGAAGTTCCCTGGTAAGTGCTGATGTTACACCCGTATCCTGCAAAGATCCACCACTGTTAGTAGTATGAGTATTATTATTATTAGACACGTTACCAGTTGGAGGATTTTGCCCATATCCTGAAGCATATCCTGAGCTCCTCATGGTTGACATCCTAATCGAGGAGGGTATTTCAGGAGTATGATTCTGAGGAAGACTGGGCACGATATTCCCCCTATTATCCTCGGTATAAACAGCTGAGCTAAAGTTCAACGCTCTGGGGTGTAACGGAGTGACATTGTCCTCCGCAGATCTGCTCGAGCCAGCCTTCAGGAGTTGTATCTCCCTCAAAAGCATTTGGTTCGTTTCCTGTTGCTGCCTCATTTGTTCCTGCACACTTCCAAATAAGGTTAAAATTTCATCATTAGAAGCTAAAACGGGAGAAGATCCCTGGACACTTCGAGTCGGGATAACATCTTGAGATTGTGTAGAGGCAGGCATCCTTGGAGGAGGTGGTGGAAGCACCGAACCGGTAGTAGCAGAAGTCATAGCAGACATAGTAGAGGAACTCATGTTTGATCTTGAGGCCATTATAGATAATGTGGCAAAAAGTTTTGAAAATAGAAAACCGATTAGCGATTTGACAAAAAGTTTTAGTAAAAAGAGCACCACTTGCCCCACGGTGGGCGCCAAATTGTTTTGGTCAAAAATTACCGAAGTAATTAAGTGATCAAATTAGTTAAGTGAGGTAGTGTGCTAGAAGTAAGTGTCAAAAATGTGTTAATTAAATTACTTGCAAAAACAGTTTCAGGATACGGCTCGGGATATTGAGCTGTATCAACGATCAAACAATGAGCAAATAATGAGCAAAAAGTAAAGGAAGTAACACGAGATGTACGAGGAAAGCCCTTGATCAATCTAGATCGCCGGCATAAAACCTCGGGAGCTGACAATCGCAGCTGCCTTGTTCTTCAATTGCTTCAAAAATCAGGATACAGTGCAGGATGTGGTACGGATCGACTAAGTGTTACAACGGAAATGAAATACAAGTGTAGTGTTTGCTATCAGCTAGAGAGTGATTGTGTTCGAGAGTGTAAGTGTGAAATGATGTGTGTTCTAAGCTGATCCGACCTCATCTATTTATAGTAAAGATAAAATAACTAACTACCCTAAACTCGCGGGATTCACCGAATATTCCTTCTTGGAACGTTGCAGACCTGGTCTTTCGGGCTCAACGTCTCTTTCTCAACAAATTCGTCCGAGTCTTGAGGAGAAGAAGTCCTTGTGACCGTTAGCAAGCCTCTGCCCTTAACCTGCACGTGGTTAATTCAATAAGCTTCAGGATATCGCCCAAGATGTCAGCAATATCCTCTTCCAGCATCCTGATTACAAATAAACAAACAAAGGCAGGATATTGGTCAGGATACATATGTTAAGAAAATGACCCCTAACATCCGCCATTTTGGCGAGGAGCTGGTGGATGCAGGAAATCGAATCCAAGAGGTGGGAGAACAGATCTCCTGGAAGTACGACGAGAGGGAACGTCGTTATTAGAAATTCCAGCTGATGGGATAGCATGTGATGGTGGAAGCATGTGTTTAATAATAATATAATAATCAAAATATAATCGTGTGAAATAACTAAAAAAATAAAACTTTTGTAAGATAACTAGTGTGTACGGATGCCTATTATAATATATATCGAACGTCGAAAAATCGACAATTTTGGCTATACGTGTTGACATGATTATGTGCAATTATTTTATGTTTTATTATTAATTATTTTCTGCTAATTACTTATATAAATTAATTACCAGATGGAACATGCTGGTAATGAACCCGTTAATGAAGCTAATCATTCTGAGCAAAACAATGAAGATCAATTTCTGAATAGGGAAGATATCGAGAATATCGTTGCTCAAGGAATAGCCAATGCTATTCCAGCAATACTTGCTGCTGCCCGAAATCCAGTTGAACCTTAACAAATTATTCCTAGCAAACGTACACACGGCGACAATTTTAGTAATAGTGTAAATGGAGGCGGCAACCATACTAATAATAACGACAACAGTGGAATGCAAGCTCCACTCCTTAAGAAAATGAAAGCTGCAACGCCTGGTTGCACTTACAAGGAGTTTCTTGCCTGCAAACCGGTTGAATTTGCAGGTAACGAAGGGGCAACTGCTGCACTGCGTTGGTTAGAGAAAACCGAGGCGGTAATTAAAATAAGTAAATGTACTGAAGAAGACAAGGTCATGTACGCGTCTCATCTTTTCAAAGAAGGGGTGCTAGAATGGTGGAATACGGTACTTCAAGCCAAGGGAAGCGATGCGGCTTATGCCATAAGTTGGGAAGAATTTAAGCGACTGGTGGAAAGAAAATTATGTCCCGAATATGAGAAAGAACAAATGGCGAATAAATTTCTGAACCACCGGATGGTGGATGTGTGTTGTCGAGGGTATACTTCGACATTCTTGGAGTACGCTAGAGTTGTACCAACCCTGGCTTCGCCAGAACCGGTACTTATTTCCCGCTATATTTGGGGATTGATTGGCGAAATCCGTGATATCGTCAAGGTCGCGAGACCCCGCACTATTGACGATGCTGTGGAATTAGCTAATACCCTAACGGATGGACTAGTGCGTACGCGAGAAGAAAATAGAAAGAGGGAAGTGGCCCAAAAGATTACCCAGGGATTCCGTATGGGTAACCGTAACAATTTCAAGAAAAAGGGAACCGGACAATCTTCCACTATTCCATTTTGCAATGTCTGTAAAAGAAAGCATTTTGGAAGATGCAAAGGGTATTGCAATTTCTGCAAAACTCTGGGGCATCAAGAAGAAGATTGCAGGAAAAAGAAATCCACAATCTGCTACAACTGTGGGGAAGCTGGACATTTTAGTCCAGACTGCCCGAAATTGGTCAAACTAGCTGATAACAAAGCCAAACCTGCAGAAGGAACTACCAAGAGAAACGCAAGAGCCTTCCAGTTGACTACTCAGGAAGTAGAACTAATCCCTGACGTAATAGCTGGTACGTTCCTAGTTCACGACGTTTATGCAAAAGTATTATTTGACTCTGGTGCAAACCAAAGTTTTATAAATACTTCATTATTCCAAGCTCTTAACTTACCCTTAACCAACCTTAGGCGGATTTTTACAGTCGAAACGGCATATGGGAATTCTGTTAACATAGATAAGGTTTTGCAAGAAGGAAAAATAGAACTCTTAGGCCATAAATTCTCTGCAAACCTGTTACCTATGAAATTAGCCGAATTCGATATAGTATTAGGAATGGAGTGGTTAGTAGCCAACCATGCTCGAATTCTCTGTGATAAAAACTCCATAGAAATTCATACACCCACAGGAGAATTAGTGGTGATTACAGGAGATAAGCCACGAAAGCCACTGAAATTCATTTCAGTAATGAAATTGGCTAGTTATTCAAGAAAATAAGAAGTAGTGTATATGATTTCAGTAATCATTAACACAAAAGGTAAGGAACTTAAAGAAATTCTGATAGTATCAGAATACCCGGATGTCTTTCCGGAAGAACTACCTGGATTACCACCCAATAGGGAAGTCGAATTTAGAATTCATCTAATTCCTGGAACTACACCCATAGCTAAGGCACCTTATCGGTTAGCACCCACCAAAATGCTAGAATTGAAAAAGCAATTAGATGAATTATTAAGCAAAGGATTCATACAACCTAGTTCATCCCCGTGGGGAGCTCCAGTGTTGTTTGTGAAAAAGAAAGACGGGTCAATGAGAATGTGTATCGATTATAGGGAATTAAATAAGGTTACAATTAAGAATCGATATCCATTACCTAGGATTGATGATCTTTTTGATCAATTGCAAGGAGCTAGGTATTTTTCTAAGATAGATTTACCATCAGGATACCATCAGTTGAAGCTACAAGAAGAAGACATACCTAAAACTGCTTTCAGAACTAGGTATGGTCATTACGAGTTTACAGTCATGCCCTTCGGACTAACAAATTCTCCTGCAGCATTTATGGACATGATGAATAGAATCTGTAAACCGTACTTGGATAAATTTGTAATTGTCTTCATCGACAATATACTTATTTATTCCAAAAGCCAGGATGAACATTGTGAGCACCTACATGCACTCTTAACTTTGTTAAGAAAAGAGAAACTCTATGCCAAATTCTCGAAGTGTGAATTTTGGCTACAGGAGGTGCAATTTTTAGGACACATGGTAAATCACGAAGGTATTCATATAGATCCTGCTAAAATAGAAGCAATTACCAAATGGAAAGTCCCGCAGACAGCTATGGAAGTTAGAAGTTTTCTAGGATTAGCTGGATACTATAGACGATTCATTAAGGATTTTTCCAAGATAGCTGTACCATTAACTAAGCTAACCTGTAAAGCAGTAAAGTTTGAATGGGGACCTAGGCAAGAAGAAGCTTTTAAGGTTTTAAAGCAAAAGTTAACAAATGCCCCAATTCTAGCCTTGCCAGAAGGAACAGAAGACTTCGAAGTTTACTGCGATGCTTCTAAGTTAGGATTAGGATGTGTGCTAATGCAACGCAAGAAACTAATTGCGTATGCCTCAAGGCAATTGAAAAAGCACGAGGAAAATTATACGACTCATGACTTAGAATTAGGAGCCATAATTTTTGCCCTTAAAATTTGGAGGCACTATCTGTATGGAAGCAAGTTTACTGTCTATACAGATCATAAAAGCTTAAGATACATATTTGGGCAAAACGAATTAAACATGAGACAAAGGAAATGGATGGAGATCCTAAGTGATTACGATTGTGATATTCAATATCACGAAGGAAAAGCAAACGTAGTTGATGATGCTTTAAGTCGTATGTATCATGAGAAACAACGACGAGTTCGTGCTCTTAGATTAAGTCTACAGTTAGACTTAATAGAACAACTGAAGAACACACAAGAAACAACAATCAAGGATGATGCTGAAGGAATGAAAGGAAGAATAAAGGAATTAGAGCAAGGATCTAATTCCATAAGAAAAGGATTTGGGTACCTAAGCAAGGAGAATTAAGAACTAAGATTTTAGAAGAAGCCCATAAATCTAGGTATTCCATGCACCCTGGTAACAATAAGATGTACCAAGATTTAAGGAATAATTTCTGGTGGATAGGAATGAAAAAGGACATAGCTAGTTATGTTTCTAAATGTCTTACTTGTTCACAAGTTAAGGCAGAACACCAGAAACCCTCAGGGTTACTTCAACAATTAGAAATGCCTGTATGGAAATGGGAACTTATAACCATGGACTTTGTTACTAAGTTACCCAAAACCAGAAAGGGTAATGATGCGATTTGGGTAATTGTGGATCGATTAACCAAATCAGCTCATTTCCTACGTATGAAAGAAACCTTTAGCATGGAAATGTTAGCAAAGTTGTACGTAGATGAAGTAGTATCCTTACATGGAGTTCCACTCTCCATTGTATCGGATAGGGATAGTCGTTTCACTTCCCATTTCTGGACAAGTTTCCAGGAAGCAATGGGAACCCGACTAAATCTAAGTACTGCATATCATCCTCAGATAGACGGACAAAGTGAAAGGACGATCCAAACCCTGGAGGGCATGCTTAGGGCATGTGTGATAAATTTTGGTGGAAACTGGGATGACCACCTACCCTTAATCGAATTCTCCTATAATAATAGTTATCATGCAAGCATTGAAGCTGCCCCATTAGAAGCACTGTATGGACGCAAGTGTAGAACTCCAGTTTGCTAGGCAGAAATAGGAGAAAGTCAATTATCAGGTCCTGAAATAGTGCAAGAAACTACCGACAAGATTACTCAAATCAAGGAAAGATTAAAGACGGCTCGAGATCGCCAGAAGAGTTATGCCGATAATCGACGCAAGCCGTTAGAATTCCAAGTAGGAGACAAGGTACTCCTGAAAGTTTCTCCTTGGAAAGGAGTAGTTCGGTTTGGTAAGAGGGGAAAGCTAAGTCCAAGGTATGTAGGACCATTCCTAGTAATACAGCGAATAGGACCAGTTGCCTATCGCTTACAACTACCAAAGGAGCTAGCTGGGGTACATGACGTATTTCATGTATCCAATCTCAAGAAATGTCTATCGGACGAATCTCTGGTAGTACCTCTTCAAGACATAGAGGTAAATGAAAAGTTAAAATTTGTTGAGAAGCCATTACAGATAGAAGACAGAAAAGTCAAGTTTCTCAACCACAAAAGATTGGTACTAGTTAAAGTCAAATGGGATTCAAAAAGAGGACCCGAATACACTTGGGAGCTGGAATCGGAGATGAAGTGAAAGTATCCTCACTTATTTCAGTAAATCTCGAGGACGAGATTTTAAATAAGGTGGGGAGGATGTAAGGACCTCCAAAATTGTCCCAAAACAACCCATAAGCGAAAACCCGGACCCCTGAAATCCTAATCCATATCAAAAACCAAGAAAATCATATTTTTGGTCCTCTCGCGGGCCGCGTAAAGGATAAGCGAACCCCTACGCGGGCTTTGTTAACTCAACATTCGACCGGATAAGCATTTGGGCCACATGGCATCCACCTGGAAACCCTACTCGTGACCCAGCAAACCTACACGTAGACTAGGTGGCCACGCGGGCCACGTAAGGTTCAAGCTAGGGTTTACGCGGGCCGCGTAAACCCCAATTTTTAGCTATAAATAGATTGAGCTACGAGCAGTTCAGTGGTGTCGAAAACAATTCTCAAAAACGAATTCTCACTGCTCAAATTCGAAATTTAAGATACCGAGGCGCTGCTACGATACAGGGTATTAACTCGATCGCTGCTACGATTCAATGTCCGATCGATTGAAAACTATCCAATGGATGTTTAAGTGCGGCCCAAATTAGGGCTATACTTTGCTATTCGTCGTGAATTCGATGGATGTTTAAGTATTGCGCTTTGTCATTCATTGTGAGGGTTTTAATCTCGTGAGTTATCGTAAATGCTGTATTAGTTACTGGCCTAGTTCGTGTGCATTGTTATTTAAATTAGGTTACAAGGCTAATCAGTAGGCTAAACTCTGCTCGTTTAAATCTGCAATGTGAGTCATTCTCTTTTTATCAATTATGTTTTACAATACTCCACATCATTTTCAAAAAGTTATAATTACAGGGATTAAGTCATGGTTATCTTGAATCACTGGCTAGTGGGGTATTGTGCACATTACTAATTTCTCACAGTTAGGCTAATAAATCCTAACAGTGATAATCATCACTACTTGGGGAAAGACCCAATAGTGGTATGACCATCGTCACCAGGAGGTGACACGGCGCCTGATAAAAATAAGATAGAAGCCATTGTAATCGCTCTTATGCTGTAATTTATAACTATGTGTCATTTTATTAAATTTGAGTGACTCGCCAGTATTTCCCCGCTGATAAAATATTTTCAAAACATGTTTCAGGTGACTACTGTGAACCAAGGAAAAGTGCTACGGAGCACTAACAAAGCTTGAAGTAGTGGCTCAATTAAATAAATAAACATGTTTTGTAAATCAGGAAATTTCCTTGTGAAATTCCTCTATTGTAAATTACGGGGTTTTATCCCGCGTTATGAAATAAAATAATCGGGCATTTTAAATTTTAAAAAGATCCTGTAAAATCTTCCGCTGTCTACTCAATTAATAATTACCACGGGTTCCTGTCCCGCGGCTCCTGGACCGGGTCAAACCGGGGCAGGGGCCGTGACATAAACAGTCTGAACAATCTGATTTACCTAACAACATTCAGTGATTTACTTCCAAAAACACTAATGCTAACTACTATTAACAAGATCTAAATAAAAATTCGAGGTTGGCACGGGTCTAGTTCAAGAACCCTAGATTAAACCCGAATTTTTGGTGTGAAACTACATGCAAATCGTTAAACTAACTACTATGATGTTAGAATCACACCTTGTAGTCGGATTAGGATGATCGATCGTTGAAATCCGTCAGATAAATGGCAGGAACCGGGGTCTCCAGAGAACCGGGTCGTGTTTTGTGTTGAAAAAGTGAAGAGGGTGGCTTATATAGTCTATCTGCACGTCGACACGGCCCCGTGCTGATTCAGCACGACCCTGTGCCATGTTTTATTATTCTAATGTATCTGGGTGTTTTGGCACGGGGGCGTGTCAGGTGGGCATGACCCCGTGTTCAAAGTGTCAGTAACCTTAATTTTTTATTCGTGCACATGTGTGTGACCGTTTCTCCTTGGTTCCTTTTGTACGTACCTGTTTCTCGTCAAGTCTTCAAAGTTGATGCTTCCCAATTGTTCCTACAAGATGATTAAAAACGCAAAATATGCATATTTACAATAAACATTTGATCGTTTTACCGATTACATACCTACCTCTTGAAGATCCATTTCAACTTACTCATCCTCAATGAAGCCTCGGTAGAGCTTAAGCCTTTGTCCGTTTACCTTAAAAGGTTCTCCGTTTGGAGGCTTAATTTCTACCGTTCCATGTGGAAATATTTGGGTGATGGAAAAAGGTCCCGTCCACCTTGACTTCAGCTTTCTCGGAAATAATCGAAGCCTTGAGTTAAACAACAGCACTTGATCCCCCTCCCGAAATTCTTTAGGTTTGCTTATTTTATCGTGTATATTTTTCATGCGTTCCTTATAAATTTCGGAGTTAGAGTATGCTTGATTTCTCAATTCATCTAATTCGTTTAACTGATAGAATCGATTTTTACGGTAAGTTCTTGGTCTAGGTTTATGCTTTTTAACGCCCAGTAGGCCTTGTGAGAAATTTCTACCGGGAGGTGACAATTTTTTCCTTAGAAGAGTTTATATGGGGTGGTGCCTATTGGTGTTTTATAGGCGGTTCGGAAGGCCCATAAAACATCGTCTAGTTTATCCGCAGAATATTGATTAACAGGTTCTTGATGCCTACAATTAGTTTGATTTCCAAATTGAAGCTCTATGTTACTAATTTAAAGTATAATGGTTAACTTTGCACAGTGGGCCACATAAAAATAGTGTACATATTGGTTATTAATTAATGGTGGATGCTTAAAGTTTGGTTGAAATTTTCAGGTCAGGTGTAGTCATCAAAGTCAACCTGATACTATTGAGTTATAGCTGGTTTGGAGTTGTGTCCAGCCCCTAATTGTGTTGCAAATCACATATGCCTTGAGTAAAATTAATGGCAAAACAGTACTTCCAAATCCAGTTTTGTTAAAAGTTAGATGCTCTTTTAGACTTTTTTTTACTGAAATGTCACAGGTTAGAGGCTGCTTTGGGTGTGAATTATGATTGTCGATTTATAGGAGACTTAAGACTGTTTTAAGACATTATTAAGCCTATGGGATTGCAACTTAGGGATGTGTATTGCGACTCGGTATTTTGTTGTCTATATTTATATGAGTTTGATCATTTCCGGGCTATGATGATCCGTTTTAAGTTTTAGAGGAAGGTGGTATTTTTTTAGTCTATTGGCGGGGTATTCAGTCACTCTTTCTTCTGATAAATTCAGAATATCCATATCAAGATTTACCCCCAACCGCCTTCTTCGTTCTGATTTCAACCCAAACTGTAGGTACCCATCTTTGATTTCGGTGAATTGGTCATAGTGTTTTTCCAATAATGCTTTCTTTTAGTTTGATGTTTGAATGAATGTTCAATTGTTTGGTGTTTTATGTTGCAGTGACTGTGGATGAAAAGTGTGATAAGTGTAATCAAAGGGGTCTATGTAATAATCATGGATATGATATTTTCAAATGGGTTATGTATATGTTTGTGATATAAACTCTTCAATACTTTTTTTTTAATTGCAGTGAGCTTATTAGGCTGCTGCAACACATTTTTTAGATTTTATATGGCAATAAAGAATATTTTCCTTTTGTTCAAATGTTCTCTTGATTCTAGTGGGACACTTTTGAAGTACCCAAAATTCTCCAACCGAAACAATCTCCATTACATTTATTAATATCAAAAGGGCATTTCAAATTCAAAGGAAACTGGAAAATAAAATGTTATGCTTGTAACAACCAATACTTTTGCACTGTAAACCAAGGTATTAACTAAGGTAATGTAAGTGGTTTCGTTGATGGTCCTAAAAGTGTATTTTGATACAAGTTGCCATATCTTAGTGTCGCGCCTCTTGATACGAGTCGCCATATCTTAGCATCGCACTCGCGGGGTCTTTGTGCTACGTGGCACTGTGTTATGCCTTCGCCGCATCGCAGCGGGTGTGGTAAATCTAGTTTAAAATAAAAAAAAAACATGTTTGATATGTTAGTTGTGTTTGATAGGCATGTAATGTGTAAGACTTTTGAATGGTAAGCTTGGTAGAAGTTAAGATTATTATTCAATCAAGTGAAAAAGTGCTTTGAATAATATTGTAACACATGCAGGGGCGGATCTACCTTACATCAAGGGGTAGCCTCCGCTACCGCTTGGCCGGAAAATTTTTGACATTTTTAGTGTAAATTTTTGAAAAGTTTAACGTTTTTTCGATTTCGTTACCGCTTATTTATAAAACGCTCCCGCTTGGTCGGAATCCTATATCCGCCACTGAACACATGACAATGTTAATGTCAAAAGTGTGGCATTTTGGATATTTGCTTCTTTTATGTCTAGATTGTTATAAGCGTTAATTGTTTGTTTATCAACTTTGATGAGTTAAATTATTAGCATAGCTCTACACACTCAATAGGGGCAATAACTTCTAGACCAGAAGACGATTTAAAAAAATATAATGCTTTCAAGATTGTTTGTGTGGCAAAAAAAGTTGCCCTCATTAATATGTTGAAAATGGGTTATTTATATTCATGCTTAATGAAAACTGGATCATAAAAATTGCTCTCATTAATAGTTAAAATTTATATTAATACATATTTGATGAGCTTGGTGGAACGGATGTTGAGCTTATGTTAGAAAAAAACATATTAAAATTCATTTTTGAGAATTTCCGGGCCTATGTTTGTTTAGACAAGACGATTTAAATTCCTTAAGAAGCTTCTAAAGGTTGGAGCTAATGTAGTTTTAATGACAAAGGGGATTAATGCCATGGCACTCGAGGTATAATTTTAACACTCCATGTCTTTGTTTAGTTTATTGACTTTGTTTATTTACCAAGTCTTCTCGTGTTGGAATTAAGTAGTTTGTTGAGGATAGTGCAATTGCAGTTGACACATGTGCATGGAGGATTTACGCCATGTGGCAAAGGCAATTGCTGCAATTCTGGTAAAAATCTTAGCTTGATCTTTGTTATTTATTTATTTTATATCCAAATTTATCTCTAAATTTGTAATATTTACACCTGGTGTCAACATTTATTTTTGCTGATATGGAAGGAGGAAGCATACGATTCATAATTTCTTAAACATGCTGATGAAGCGGCCGAGGAGCACATTTTAGATGTGATTGAAGCTACAATAAGCAAACTAAAATACTACAGGTAGTTAAAAAAAAAAAAAAAAAAAAAAAAAAAAAAAAACCCTTTATTAGAGGTGCACTTTAGTTAGACCGCTTTAATTATAATTGGGTTAAATTTGGGTTATGGGTTATATTCCATTTCAGATAGGTTAAATGCTAATAGCTAAAAGAGAACGGGTCAAATAGACATTAATGTCAAGATGCAATTGTTCAAATATACATGTAAGTCATTCTCTTGGACTATTAGAATTTGCTCAAATATATTTGGTTGTGTGCTGGCATTTTATATTCAATATGTTTAGGATTTTTATTTTTATTTTTTCTTAAACATTGATGTAGAAGTAATACTTTTTGACTTAACGCAGGTGCGATATTTGTTCCAAAAACAAAGCACATGTCATACACCACTCTGCCATTCACACATTTATTCCGAGTTAGGTTGCACATTCTAAAAAAGATACAGTCAAAAGCTTGATTCTCGATCCTGACAATTTTAATGAATTGTTAGGGGGTGGTTTGCCTCGGGATGGCCTACTATGTTCAAGGAGTTGTTAACCGGTTGCATGGTCTAGTGTTTGTGACCGCAGTCAGTCCACTATGCATGAACACAACCGCGGTTCTTGGGCCTATCGTGTTGTCCGAGCAAGTTCATCTTGGAAGGTAATTGTTTACATGCTTTTGAATCAACTTAACTACATTAGTTATAATAGATCTTTGTTTCATACATGCATTAGAATTCAACTTCATTTTGTGACATGTGATAACAGATTGATAGGGGTCATTATCATAGTGATGGGGCTTTACTCCGTGGTGTGGGGTAAAAGAAAAGATCATCTACTAACATTGGAGAAAGGTACGGCTCACGAGTTACCAACCGTCGACAAGCGCCATCTCCCAATATGTGACACCTTGGATGAATCAATTAAGGTCTTAGAAAAGGTTCCACAAGAGCCATGATTCCTCTCACAATATCTCTTGACAAGTACTCTATGTGGCCCTTCAAGAATTCTTCTGCAAGCTATACCTTGTATATATCCCTTTATTGTTATTATGCAACCCAATTAAAAGTTAATTCTGAATGTGAGTTACAAAATCATCTTTTTGCAACTTGAAATGAAATATTCTTAGTTTGTGACTACTTTTGCTATATATAATAGATATGATAAAGGAGCATCGAACAAGTTTTGTTTATTGGGTCATTTTTTTAAATTATGTTTTTTCGTATATTACACATAACAAAAAAAAAAACAAGAATCAGATATCGCATAACGTTAACAAATGCTCAGTGGTCTCACTTGACCCTGCCACCAAGCTCCTAATAATGACAGTACATATAAATAACAAGTAAATGGAAACGGGTGAAATGATGATAACAAAGTTTAAACTATATGCATCGCATCTATCATCACTAAATATCACTACCACAAACAAGGCTTTATTGACAAAGATATCCATTAGTAATAAAGATTACAAAATGATTCTTGTCATAAATGCTTGCTCGTAATTTCCTTCCCACTATATTACCAACATAACTTCTGGTTCTCAATGAATTCTTCTATTGGCAGAAAATTTCTCAAAAGGAAATCTATGTTTGGAAAAGAAGGTGGAATGAAGCTCTAGTTATCGTAACAAACCAACGATGGGTTTTAGTGACATGGAACCAGGGGCAGAACCACAATGTTAGGAGCCGTAGCACCGGCTACGGCTCAACCCCGTATTCGTAGTGTTTTTTCCCGGTTTTAGAGAAACACAGAGTGAATTTAAGTTGGAGTTGTTCGGGATTTAAATCTTAGCGAACGTTGAAAAGAACTTGGATGCAATTCACTCCAGGCCTACCAAGTACCAAGCATACAATGCATGTCGGCCTATACTGGCCCAATTAGTGACTATATTTATACGTGTTTTTAAAGCCCATTTCTTAGGGATTAATTTGCTTTGTAGGATATAATATTTGTGGTTTGTTTATATTAATTAAAATAATAATTTGCTAGTTGAGGTTTTGATAATTTTATTTCATTCGATCAAATGACATGTCTTATACAGTAGATTCAACAATTCTTGGACTTGAAGAATAAACGGAATTACTAGGAACTTAATTGACATTTAATCTTCTTGCCATATAAGGGTGTATTACTACTTCTGCTTCTTGCCATATAAGGGTGCATTACCACTTTTGGTTGAGAGAGAGGGAAAAAATGGACAGTCTGGATTGTAATCTGTGTGATGTAGTGTATGAAAATGTAAGGTGGAGATTGTGATCCGTGTAGTGTGTTTGTTGGTGTTTGAACAGTTGTACATTATTGTTAGGATCTGAGTTTCTTTGATTGTGTTGTTTAATTAAATGATTAATGTAAGAAGATGAAACAGAGATGTATTGCAGCGGAAATGGAAAGTAAAGTTTATAACACAAACACAAGAGAATAGTTTTCAGCAAACATGATTTCATTAATCGAATGATTGTATGAATTACAAGATTCAATTATGCATGCATGCAACACTAAACTTCCCTTCAGCCTGAGCTCACAGTTAGTTCGTACAAGATGAATGTGTGCGAAAGAGCTAATAGAGCAATACAGGTATTGTTCTATTTATAGTACAATCCTAACCAGTGAGCATCTAATGCTGACGTCACCTAGACAGTGACATCTAACAGACTAACAACCTCTAAACACTGATCTAAACTAAACACTTTCACATTAAACAACTGATACATAAAATACTGATGTTGCTTTCCAGTGTTGTTGCCTAAGCATTGATGTTGCATATCAGTGCTTTCTTCATTAGTTGATCAGGCCTTGAATCAGCAGTGCTTTGTCTTCATTAGTACTTTGACAAACAACAGTTGTTAGGTCTTCAGTCTTTACAATCAACAGTTCTTTGAAGAGCAGTTGTTGAGAGATCAGTACACTGCCATTGGAGGGAACTTAGGTCATGCATTGCATATTGGTGATCAACTGTTGAGAACCAGTTTTGGCTTTCAGTATCATCTGTTCTTCTAGGTTTGATTACATGGGCCAACAATCTCCTCCTAGAACAGATTATGCCAAAACACTTCCTTATTCATGATCTTTATTCTCTCATCAATTTCTCCCTGATTTGCCCTTTGAATTATAATTCAAAGTTCATGGAGTCATCATCATCCTCATCCATGTGAAGTTGAAGTTCTAAAAGATCTAGGAGATCAGCTTTATCCAGGCCTAATGCATCCTCCATTGAAATGTGTTCAACTCTACCATTGGACTTGAGCAAAGTCAATACATGGGTCTTTCTATCAGACTTCCACTTTAGTATTTTTGAGTCCAAAGGGTTTCTGGGGAGAGACTTTATTTGTGATGAGTTTGGTGAAGGAGGTCTGCTTATCAGCTTTTGAACTGTTACAGCAAGTTGAGCTTGAAGTTTTAATGAGGCATCATCCAAGCCATACAAGATCTGGTTCTTGATAGATTCTTTCATGATATCAGCTTCTCTCTTTGCATCTTCCTCATCCGCCTGCTTTTGTCTTTTTCTTTGATCTAAGACATGGGTGGATAAGTCAGAGGATGTGAACAGTGTTTTCAGAGAGAGGGCCTGCTGTTCTGGCTTATCAGTGGTTTTGTCTTTGTATACTGGCTTCTTTGGAGCTGTAGGATCAGTTTCTCTTAGTTTTTCCAGCTTGTCATAGATTTGATCAACATACTGCCTGGACCATCTTCAAATGGTCTTTGAAGACCCATACTTAGCTGCAACCAACTCAGCTTTCTTCCTCTTGTATTCTAAAGTAAGCTCTGCACTGGATTTCTTGAACCTGTTCCAGTTTGGTGCAGACTTCTTCATCTGAGGATCATTCTTTATTCTTTCAATTCTGTTTACTTCTGCTTTGAGAGCTGTGAGTGGCCACTCTTTGAACTGTTCAACTTTGGCAGGATAAAATTTGTCTCTTATGATAAACTCTAAGAGATCTTTCCTTAGCTTCTTTTGAAGATCAGCATTTGGTGGCAGGTTTGACATCTCCTTGCTCAAGTCTCTTGCATAGTCTTCCAGTTTCCTGACTTTACTTAACCCATGCTGCATTCAACTTGAGATGTTGATGTCACCTTTCCCTTTACCTTCTTGCTTAGCAATATATTCAGCTTGCTTGGCTTTGAGTTTCAGATAATCATCCATGTTCTTTGGAGTTCTGAAGCCATGAAGAGATGGGAAAGTTCTTTTAGATGGATCATCCTCTGTATAGAATTGACTCATTTCAGCTTTCAATGCATGCAATTCCAGAGGATAATTTACTGCCAATGGGATGGTTCTTGAAGGATCTTGACCTTCAAGTGTTTGTGGTTGAACAAGTAGATTGGACGTTGGTGATGATGGAGGATTAAAAGGTTTAGGGTTGGTTTGAATGAATGGTAAATATGATATTGGAGTAGGTGCAGGTATATCATCATCATTCACCTAGAATTTTCTTTTCCTTGTATAAACAGATTTAGGAGAAGGAGTTTTTGTTGGAGAGTTGGAAAAAGGAATGAAGATTGCTTGGGAAGGAAATTGGAAAGTAGTGGTTGGTTGACTAACAGCTGTTGAAACAACTGGTGTCTCAACCGCTGTTGTCATAACAACTGTTGAAGTGTCAATATTTGTTGCAGTGTTGGGTGGTATTGTTTTCTGCTTTTTGGCAGATTGGTTTTGTGGTGGTGGTGTTGGTTTAGGTGTAACAGTGGGTGTCTTTTCTAAACCAGCAGTGGTTTTGAGACCAGCAGTGGTTTGCCTTTTAGGTGTTTGTTTTTGTGGTTGTGGTTTTGAAAATGTGGCAAGTGGTGGTTTATTATGTTTGAATGATTTCTTCCTGTTGGAAGTGCCAAGATCCTTTGTTTTGATTTCCCAATCCTTCATTGCCTTTTGTTCCTTCTTCCAAATCCTTTCCTTTGTTGCATTCTGATTTTGGACAGTCTTTTTGTTTGCAGCCTCTTCATCTGCTTGAATGTTCAGGGTTTCATCAATTCCCTTTTCCTTTTCTTTGACAGTGTTTCAACAGTGGTTGCAGAAGACTTCTTTTGACTTTTGAGTTGGCTTTTGCCTTGGAGCAGGTCTGCCAAACTTCTTCATATCATGTTTCTCCCCCTTTTTGGCATCATCTTGATCATCATCATCTTCAAATATAGGTGAAGGGGCAGTGCCAGTCATTTTTGTCAAGGCCTCTTTGATAGCCTTGATTTCAGCCTGAGTATCTTTATACCTAACTTCAACCATATTTCTGATCAATGCCATATGTGTATTATGTTGAATTTCTTCAAGTTCCTTTTGAGCAGTAAGAATGGGCTGGACTGAGTTCCAGAGCTCTTGGGATAATTGTTGATGTGTTGGTTTACTTTTGGAAGCTTCTACCAGAGTTTGTATTGATTGATTCATGGTGAGAACAGTGGTTTTAATGAAAGATAACCTCTCCATCAAATCTTGGTATTTTAAACCATCACCAAATGAATGGGATCATCTGATTTCCCACCAGTGGTGGTTGTATAAGCTTTTGAACCAGGAGGAGTCTCCAAAGTTTCATCAACTGATGCCCCTTTTTCTTGGTTATGGTTGTATCGGTAAGAGCATAAAAACTGAATTAACCGAACCAAAATGACACTAAAACAAAATCTTTATAAATAATATGTAATATGTAAAAAAGAAAAAAAAATACAAGAAGTTTTTGTTATAAATTTATGTAAATAACTTGTTAGTTGACTCTTATCCTCCGATAAAAATAAAATGTTTCTAATATTTTTTTGACCAAGATATAACAGAATTAATTAATTGAAATTAGCTTGACTACACCAAAGTCATTAGTAAACTTCCGGCGGAAATAAATAGCCCACTACTCATCTCCATCTTTGCGAGAAACATTACTATAGTCACTGTTTGAAGTTCGTCGAATAACCCAACACCCATTTTCCGGTAATAGCATCGATCAAGTTCTATTTTAATTACTAGAGAAAAGTTACTAAAAATAATTAAGTATTCATTTTTATCAATAAATAGGATTAGTTAGTTGCTCCATTTTCTACTAATTAACGAACGAAATGGTTAAAACTTAAAACCAAAAAGAAGAAAGATGGAGTTGGTTACTTGATAACCAATATAATAAATAAAGATTTCATTTAAGTGGGGTCATGGCTATTTAATTAATTTACTACTAATAAATAAATATCATTGTAAATCTTAAAACTGTTTTACGTTGCATTTTTATTAAAACGGTTTTTGTATAACATGTTCGTTAATAAATGATAAGTATATATATAGTAGAATTACTTGTTAAAAGTTATATAAGAATATTTTGAAATACAAATATTGTAGGATATGTCAACATATTTTCCTCATTAGTGTTCTCTTGATTTAAAAAGGGATAATTTATTTATAGTTTTTGTGAAATCCTTTTAAAAATATTTCTTTATATAAATATAAATTTTAGATATTTCTGTTAAATATAAATTAATTAATTACTAGTAATATTTAATTGTTTTCATAAAGTCTTCATTTTTCTGACACTTGAAATTTATGACACATTATTATTATTTAGCCAATATTTATAATCAAAATTTGAAGTGTCATTGTGTGTTTGAAAATGAAGTTTGCTACTTATTAATTGTTTAGAAATAAGTATATCACATACACACCCAAGTGATACTGGATTTTTGGATATTTCGGATATCCGAAATACCCGAAAATTTTTAGAATCACTACCCGAATTCGAATCCGAAAATTTGCATATCCGAAATTTCTGATATCCGAATTTTTGAACATTTCGGATTTGGATAATTCGGATCGGATTTTCGGATGCGGATAGTTTCGAACACCCCTAATTATGACTAACCACCACTACTCACCATCATAAACCACTACTTTCAAACACCACAGTTCGCCGGCAGCGTCTAAACCATCACACCAACGGTTTTTTTAAAAGAGACATTATTCTCTTAAATTATGGTTATAAAGGGGCTAAATAGGTAAAATAAGCGGTTTGCGACCACTGTTATGATATTTGACCTAGCTCGTTTAGCCAACCTATCTCAGTTTCAAAACACAACTCCAAATACATGACAATCACACACTCTTTTAGCAAGCAAAATATATTGACAAATCACCCAAGATTTATGTTTAATCATAGCTGAGATACTCACACTGAAGCATACGTGAAAACAATAACCAAAACCAGGCATATCCACTTAGAACAACAGGATTGTTGGGTTTTGTTGTCTAACCTCCATGCACAACAATGATGTATGTTCATGGCCAGACCAAAGCACCAAAACAATAATATTGCAAGAATAAACTCAACAGCTCCTGTTAAACCAACCGACTGTAGATAATGTCATCAAACAATAGAAAGAATGACACCAACAAATTAACTATCGAAAGAAACTTATTGCCCAGTCTTTTTTATCGGTAATGTCCCATCCACCTTGACACCGTTTTAAATGGTTAAGAATGTCCGACCTCTTTGTTCCTGACCCTGCCAAAAGAAATTGAGAGTAGCATCTTTTTTGTCTTCTAGTTTGGGCTTCACCTGAGCGTCTTTTGTATTGTTAGGACCGGTTTTCGACTCCGAAACGATTGCGAACCGAACGTCTGACGTGCGGAATCCATACACGAACGTGACCGAACACAAGATCGTAATATAAACGTGATTCTATTTATCAATATGACGAGTACAAGCACCACGAATCACCTTTCTCTCTCTAGACTTTCTCTCTCTAGATATAGATCTCCAAAGCTCCAAAATGGAAAAAGTTCTAAATGAGAACCCTAAAGCTCCTATTTATAGGCACAAGGCATAAGGGATTTCCCCTTATTTACAATAATGCTGTCACACCCCTAAAATCCACCTGCGGAGTATCACCGCTTGGAGGCGTGACTGACCAGGATCCAGCCACCAATCATATTGAACAAGCATATAAGTAAATATAAAAATCCAACCAATACAATTGGTGTCCAAACAAAACATAGTTTAAGTTGCAAAGCGGAAGCATAATGTTTAAAACCAAAACTTAAGTTTAAATGTTTCAAAGTTTAACATGGCACACAGCTGTCCATATCCCACAACGACTCTTCCCCATGCAAGCTCCAGCTAAGTACCTATTAACCTGCAAAGCATGTAGTAACGATTCAACAATAATGTTGAGCGAGTTCACAGTTGGGTGTTCGTTTTAAGTTGTTTCGAAAACAATTTCCTTTATCTGGCATCCTGCCGTGGGGGTTTCCCCATAGTTGAAAACGTGATTTGTTTAACCCATTTACTCTGGCAATCTAGCCGTGGGGGCTACCCCATGTATACTACTAGACTCGTTACCATATCGACTGCTGACTGTAGTCATGTTTATGTGCCCTGAACTGTCAATGTCTATCATCATTGACGTGCCCAAATCCATTAGTTCACGCCCGTCCTCTGCGGCACGGTGTGAGGCTTGTCAGACCTAAATAGCGCTATCTAACTAATGACCCGCTCGCCATTGGCCCGGCGATTAAGTCGATATAAAAAGGAGGGACTTCGTGATAGAGTTTTGGTCTAGTAAAAGTTAACTGTCCATGAGGACGAGGAATTATATTCCTGAACCAGTACTGTCCTACCCAAGAGAGGACGAGGAATCCATATTCCTTAAACCCATTCCCAACCCCTGGGAATCCCATGCTTTGTAGAAAGTGTGAACTCACCTTAGGTTAGCTCGGCAGATAAGTAAAGGTCAATCGAGCTGCTAGAGGTCAACCACGTCCTAACATGGTTACCATACAAGTCAGGTCTAGGTTCAAGTAGTGCACGTACGTTTACACAGAGATAGCATGTTATGAACATATATAGATCATAGCCAACACATAATACATGTCAAGCAAAACAGTTAAACACGAAATGTCCCAACTTGTGCGACCCTTAAGATGGAGCCCAATAAAACAACGGCCCAACCTATTGTGCGATCAGCATACTTGTGCGATCCACAATGGGTTGTGCGATTCAGAAAACCCGGCCCAATTAACATAACAGTTTAGTAAGTAAACGGCCCAAATAATGAAACATGAATCTCTTGTGCGATCTGGTATTTCTTGTGCGATTGGAACTAGCCCAGCCCAACATGTATACCCGGCCCAACAGTTAAACAACATTACAACTTGTGCGATCCAGTAAGCCTTGTGCGACTGAAGACATCTTGTGCGACCAGGTCATCTTGTGCGAATGGACTTCTTGTGCGACCAAGGTGTCTTGTGCGATTAGTTTTATTATCCGGATATTATGCTATCTAGTTATATTGTTTCCATGTTCGATCCAGTTGCAATCATTCAAGGGTTTCCATTTTCCATTCAATCAATTAATACTAACAGTTTCTAAACCCAACCAAAATCGATCAAACAAAGGTTTTTAGTATCAAATCTCTATGAACCCTAATCATGTTTCAAGCATAACAATAACTTATCACATCATATCATTGATCCGATCACATGAACATACAACCGATTACATTCATTCAATCCTAAATCATCATGCGAACAATCCATAACAAGACATGATAGCCGATTAACATCATCACACACATCCAATATGCTAGAACATCATCAAGCTAACAATCCGTAGCATAGAAACATACCAACCGATTTAACAATCATTCGGTTCTCAATCATTAACAACATCAAATAATTAACAACCCTATATTGATCTACAATACTATACATGTGGACCGATTATATGAACATCACCATTAACAGTTTACATCATCATGTAGAGCATGTATAGCACAACATCATACAATCATAAAAGCAATAATAAAACACTAACCGGTTGGAGAAAGAACAAGGGTTGTTCCGAATAGAAAGCTTAGAGAGAATGACGGTGTTGCCGTCGGGTTTTGAGAGAGAGAGAGAGGAAGAGAGCTAGGGTTTGTAAACTTTGAATGATTTGGTAAAGTGTGAGATATGTACTAACACCCTATGTGTTAATCGAACTAATGGGGATGGGCCGAACCCAAACTTGGGCTGCCCTATAGATTTGAGTACAAGTTGTGTAGCCCGAATGGGCTTGTGCGATCGGATTAAACTTGTGCGGTTGGGTAGTGTTGTGTGTTCATATTACATACATACGTGTATTACACAAAATCACAAAACATAACAACATAATATTCCATTAAATCATCAAATTCACATAAACACATAACGTTCCACATACGTTACGTCAAGGTACAAAGAAGTTTGAAATACGAGTTGTCACATTATCCCCAAGTTGAAAGAAATTGCGTGCCGAAATTTGGTACGTACTCACTGAGGAAGCTAGTTAAGTTGCATGGTTTTCCTGGTTTTCCTGGGGTGTCACAAATGCCACCTTGCCCTTTTTCCTAAATATTACAATATAATCTCTAGTTTACTTCTGAATCTGCTACGAACTTGATTGACGGAGGCGATAGACATTACTGCACTAACAGACTCCCCCTTGGATATTGCCGCAGTCAATCTCGTGGCGTCTTGTCTTTCTATCTCTCTGAGTCTTCTTGAAGGTTTGATATCATCAGCAACCACAGACTCCCTCTTGCTCGAACAGAATCCCCATGGATCTGTCTTTAGCTTCCGTTGCGCCTCCTTTCGATTAGACTCATTTTCTTCAGGCTCCCCCTTTCGTCAAGCTTCCGTGCTTTTAGGATCGACACCTGGCTTTCCGGATACAAGCTCATCCAGGATAGTTACCTGGCTCCTTGAATGCACGCTCTCCCTTGCGTTGAGCTTGTCTTCAGACTCCCCCTTAGACTCGGCTATCGGGATCGTAATCTGGTACAGCATCTGCAGTCCTCAAACATTTATAAGTAAAAACATTTTGAATCTCCAGGATTTATGACCTGGCTCTCTCAACATATACTAATATATTTTTACAGTGAAAGCACTTTTAGATGTCTAGAAACCGTAACCTGGCATTTTTTAAAACATTTCCACTTCCCCTATCAACAAACTTCATAGATTTGACGATTTAAGCGACCAAGATTGGAACATAGCTCTTTAATCTGATTTTAACAATTAAGAATCCAAATCCCTCACAGTAAATCATCCAAGTCCAAATTAATGACCTTGGAGATATCACAAACTGTTTTTGATTTTTGAATTTAAAAACTTCAAGTTTCAACTTAATGAACTTGTTATATTTTCAGAAACACGATTAGCATACTTAGATTTTGAAACTCAGCTCTTAGACATCGGTTGTCGAAAATAAAGCGGAATCAAAAATCTTTTTGAAGTTTTCTGAAATATAAAGCAGTAAAGAAATATTTACAGACAATATTTTTGTTTGAGTTCGCTTCAGAGGATCATATCAGTTTATGACAAATCACTAGCACCGTTGAGCTTTTAAACACTTTAAGTTCTAAACGATTCACTTAGATTGTCAGTATACTGATCCACTTAAATTTTCACACAAAGTTCAACTGATTCGAGATATAGAATTAATGTTTTAAGGACTTAACTTATTCGCGTGTCCCACCTCAGAATATACCCCCGTATCAAAATTCCCTAGATTCAGTCTTACAGGTGAGTATACCAATTTGATATATGTTCTCTGGGTTTCTGCGAGACCTTGAGAGCTCAGGTATGAACTTCCGTTCAGTCAAAGAGATGAAGGCTCGACTTTAGGTGTGTTCCCTTTAGGGAATCTTTTCTTCAACTGCAATTGATTCGTATCTTTCGATATTTTATCAATTTTTATGCAGAGGGTGAGCTTTAAAAGCGCGTAAAGTATTATAGGAGGTCTAGGCCATTGCTTCCACAATATCAGAAGACCAGGTATAATACCCCAGATATCAAACAGTATAAAGACCTAGTATCTCAGAATCAGGCAATCTCTCAAACAAGATTTCGAGGGTTACCCATATATCCGAGAGATGTTCCCCACGAGATAAGCAAGTATTTGATATTTAGGTTTATATCTCGAAAACAATCTACTAAGCGTGTAAAAACCTACTGGCATATCATCAGTGAGACCGTTTATCACATTAAAACATTCCATTTCTTTAGCGTACTGTGATTGTCTACTGATGTACTATCATTTCCTCTTTTTACACAAAAACTCATTTTTGAATTTTATCATGTTTTTGGCTTTTTCAAATTTTCAAGTGTTTTTAGATTTTCTGAAATTTTCTTACTCCCCCTAAAATTCAAAACATTTAAAGAAAATTTGACAAACCGATGTAGATAGCTTTGTCTCGCCATCCATTTTCTGCATCTCATGCTCTGATTTGCAGAAAATATAATGTACCCCCATGATTTACAACACATTGATTTTTTTACAGTTTGAAAACCGTTTTTCAATCTTGTGAAATTAATCATGTTTGTTCCGCCGTGAGGGTTTCGGCATATTCAAGCAACATATGTTTGGAATTTTTGAGAAAATAAAAACATATTTTTGGTTTTTAATTTTTTAAATTTTTAGGGTTTTTAGAAATATGGTTTATTTATGTACAAAAATCAATAAACTCCCTGTTTAACCAAACCAGTCAGCTGCCTTCTCCTCCAGTGTCAGGCTGCTCATCAATTATTTTTCTTGACAATCAAACTTCATGAGCACCTGCACATTCACAAAAACTCAATTACTTGAACAATTTAGCCCAGGTCTGTTTGACCTTAGGCATTTCAACACAATATTCATTCAATGATGGAAAATCTTTGTCATCTCGTACAAAAACTTTTTCATCTTTGACTTTAACTTTTTCTTCATTCACAGAAGTCACTTGTTTCTTAACCACCCAGTTTTGACCTTTTGTCGCATTTCGTTTGTAAAATCGTGACTCTGTGTTTTGATTTTTAATAACACTTTTTGGTTTCCAAAATTGATTTGGCTTTGTCATATCAACTGATGTTTGCCAACTTTGTGTTGTTCTGAATCTGGAAGTGTGAAAATTTCGGGTTTGTCTTGAATCAAACCTAGTCTGGTTTGATTTCCAGGTTTGATTCGAAGCAAACTTGTTTGTGTTGTACCTCCAAGTTTGTTTGGAATCAAATCTGATAGTTCTTTCTTTCACACTCTCAAATTTCTGTTTTTCAACATTAACAGGCTTTGGGTTTGGACACTTGCGTGCAACATTTCCAATTTGATCACATTTAAAACACGTTTTCTTTGAAACATCTTTAGCCTGTTGTTGTTTCTTTTTCTGAGCATAGAACTCTTCATTAGACTGTCGTCTAAATTGGAGTTCTTTCTCTTCTTCCGAACTTTTCCCGTGAACAAAGTTCGTCTTTTGCTGAAAATTCGGTTTTTCATTTTGTTTCCAATTTTGATTCTTTTTATAACCCAAACCAGCCTTCATATTCTTCTTTTTCTAACCAGGCTTGTTATAAAAAGTTTTCTTGTTTTTCCCAACAAATTTTGAAATTTCTGATTTCTCAATCTCAACCAGTTTAAACACTTTGTCAATTTTTTTCTGAAATCACATTTTGAATCGGGAATACAATATCTAAGAATAATTTGTCCGATCCAATCATGGTATAAACCAATCCTTTTGAATCATCATTCATAACTTTCTCAGATTTTGACTGTTTAATATAGTCATCATGAAAATTTCCCTCATTTTCATCATGTGATTCAGACTTACCTTTGATTGACTCATCTTTCAAAACGCTATCAACAACCTTACTTACCACCTCTGAATCATCAGCTTCATCAGATTTAGCGTAAGTCACATCGATATTTTCAGGTAATTGGTCAACTATGTTCAGACCTTTTGCCACCTTTTACTCATCATAAAAAGTATAATTGTTTCTCAATGGTGGTGGTACCTGATGATATTCTGAACCAATACCTTTTTTATTCTTGTCAGTATCTTTGTGATCTGGTGTGATGTTGAAAATGCGTTCAAGAATGTACAAAGAGTTATGATAACTTTGAAGTTTTGTGACAATCTTTTCTTTTTCAACCAGAACTTGTTTGAGATTAGCAACTTCATCAACACACTTGTTTAATTCAAGTTGCTTTTCTTTAAACTTTTTCTCATAAAGTTCCTTGGTTGTTAAAGTTTCAGACAATCTTTCATCAAAACATTTGACTTGTCTCTTCAAAGTACCATAAGCTTCTTGTACCCTCTGATTTGACCATTTCAAATTATCGTACTCTTTTTGTAAATCTTGAAATTTATTATCTTTTTCAACACATTTTTCACATTTTGTTGTACACATTTGTGTTAAAATCTCATTTTCCTTTTCAAAATCTTGACATTTCTGTGTCAGCTTTTCAACCTTTTGTTTCAAAATTTGTTCTTTTTCAATCATTTCTTTACATTTTATTTTGAAAACATTTTCAAGTTTATTTGTTTCAGTATCTTTTGATTTTATCATTTCATCTTTTTCAGTACAGGCTTTGCACATTTCTATGCAATTCCTGCACTTGTTTTCATTTTTATCAACAGTTTCAGCATTTGACAATTTAGAAGATTCATTTATCTCAGCTTCTTTCGGCACCTTTGATTCTTCTGTTTTCTCCTTCTGATCTTCTTCTTTCTTCTGTTCTCCCTCATCAATATCCTTTGCAGTTTTCTTCACCTCCTCTATCAGATTTTCCAGCTCTTGTTCTTTCCTCTTTCTCATTTCTACCACCTTTAGTAGACTTGCTTCAAAAATTTCTTTTATTTTGTTCATCAGATCAGCTTCATACCCTTTTTCAGATAATCTTCTTGTGTGATAAGTGTCCTGATCTGGAAACAAATTTGTTACTGCATCAAAATCCACCTTTGACAGATCAACCACTGGATTACCCTGTGGATCCATGTAACATTCCAATTCATCGTTCCATCTATTGGCTCTCCGAGCTTCTTTGAATGGTTCATTCAATTTTCTAATTTCATATCTCGCACTATCTCTTCTCCACCAATTATCATAACTACTATCTCCTGACATTTTAAATCTACTTCTTGATATTCGCACCTTGTAAATCTTGAATCACCTGCAAACAAACAAAATGAAATGATTAGGATCGGGTAGTAATCCGTTCGGATTGCCACTCGATTCGATGCACCTTAAACAACAAACAAAATCCTTTGAAACGGATTGTGAATATGTATGAAATGTCAAACAACTTTATTGAATTTGAAATTCTAAATGAACTTTTAAGTATGAATTCTCATGACATGATAAATTTCACATGCAATGTCTGATGTTATTCTAATTCTATTGGACCTCAAACCTTCATTCACAAGCACAAAAACTTGATGGCAATTAATGACTAGTGATAAAGTTGACTAATTGGCCCTTTATTCATGTGAAAATTTTATACCCACAATTAAAAGTGGCCGACAACTTTTTAAATGCTTCACATGCATATCAATTCACATGCAAAAGATTGACATTAATTGGACCGATAGTCCAAAAGCTATTTAATTGGACCGATGAAGATGTTGGGCCGCATGCAGATCTAGTATTTATTATTCACAGAAGGGCTGATGACAGTGCATGGGTATAACGATTGGGCCGATTTATCATATAGTGTTCTAACACACTGAGTTGTTTCACGTGAACTGTTGTTGGATCTGAGTTTCTTTTTTATTGTATTTTCGTTTGTAATTAAGATGGAAATGAAAGAGTTGTGCAGCGGAAATAAGATGAAAGCAAACTTTGCATACAATCAAACGAGAGTAATACTTTTATCAAACATCTTTTCACAAAGAACCGAATGATTGAATTTGTTTCAACAACGATTACAATGATTGATGTAAGAATGCAAACTCCCCCTCAGCCAGAGCTCAGTAGTTTGTTCGTGCAAAGAAGACGATGTGGTGAAAGAGCTAATAGAACAGTACAAAGTACTGAACTATTTATAGGCACTTGCAAACCACTGAGCATCTTAGCTGACGTCACCATGAAAGTGACATCTAACCTCCTAACAAACTCTAACTACTGATCTATAAACACTGATGTACTAAACTACTGCTATTACATTACATTACATAAAAGACACATAAACTGCTGCTGCATCCTTCCTCTGCTGTGATCCCAGCAGTGCTTGTCCGGATCAGCAGTACTAGACCCAAAGCAGTAGATTGAGTCAACAGAGCTTTGGTCTTCCATCAGTCTTTGACATTGGTCAGTAGATATGAAGCAGCAGTTGTAGGTCAGCACTTAGTATGATCAGCAGATAGGAGGTCAGCAGATATGAAACCACTTTCAAGGGGAGAGATTTGCATGAACCAACTGTAAACGTCTGCTTATTCTGGATCCACTGCTTTGATCCAGTTTTGGCTTTTCATTATCTGTTCCTCTGATAGGGTTTAATCCCAACAATCTCCCCCTGGAACAGATAATGCCAAAACTCTTCATTATTTGTGGAAATCTTTATTGCCTCAACAACAGCTCCCTTATCTGACCTTTAAATTGTAATTCAAAGTTTAGGGCATCTGTATCTTCATCATCCCTGCTGAGTGGAAGATCAAGGAGATCCTGCAAATCTTCAAGACTCAGGCCAAGAGCTTGTTCCCTTGATATTTTCTCCACTCCTCCACCAGACCTGAGCAAAGTCAATACGCAGGTCTGTTTGTCAGTTTCCCACTTTTGTATTTTTGAGCCTGGTGGGTTTCTTGGGAGATGTTTATTTGCAGAAGTATTTGGAGAGGCTGGCCTGTTCATAGCTGGCTGAGCAGCGGTTGCAGATTGTTCCAATTCAAGATCTTCCTTTATCATTACTTCTGTGCCAGCTTTTACAATGGCATCTCCGGCTAAAAGATCTTGAATTGTTTCCATGCTAAACTGGTTTTTGCTCCTTCTTTTGTAGATGGCAGCACCAGCTGGAGCAGTGGTTCTTTTGACTTGCAGCTTTGGTGGTCTTTTTGAAACCGCTGCTTTGGAATAGTCAGGCTTTTGTGGAACTCTTGGATCTTTCTTTCTTAATTGTTCCAACTTTTTGTGAGTAGCCCTGACCACATCTTCTTTCCATCTAGCAATTTGTCTTTTGTTACCATAATCAGCTGCTACCAGTTCCTCTTTCATTCTCTTCAGCTCTTCCTGTTTGTCAGGTACATTCTTTCTAAATTTTGCCCAGTTAGGAGGAGTGTGAGTGACCTTCCTTTTTATCATGTCTTGAATTCTTGCAGCTTCATCTTCAAGCTCAGGAACAGTCCACTCTTTGTACATATATCTCTCTCCTTTGTTCTTTTTGTGAGCCATGATGCTTTCAATGTAGTCTTTCCTCAGAGATTCGGCTGCTCTTTCAGAAATTTGTTGACTAACATTTTTTGCAAATTGCTCTAGGGATCTGACTTGTGTAAGCAGATATTGATAATTTCTTGAAATTTCTTTGTCAGACTTCCCTTGTGTGTTTCTTTTTGAGATATCCTCTGCTTGCTTGGCTTTGATATCCAAGTATTCATCAACATTTTTAGGCCAAGGATATCCCTTTATTGATGGCAACCTCCTTTTGGCAGGGTCATCCTCATAGTAGAAGGATTTTATTTCATCTCTAACAACTGCTAGTTCAAGAGGAAATTGAACACCTGCAGGAGGTAAGGGCTTGTACATTGGTACTGAAGAGAGAGGAACAGGTTTTGGTATTGTGACAAGAGTTAAAGATTTTGAAGATGTTTGTGGTGGAGATGTGTCATCATCTTTTAAAATTAGCCTTCTCCTTTTTGGTTTAGGAGAGACTGATGATGTTTTGGATGGAACAGTGGTGGTGAATGTTGTGGCAGTGGATTGTGATTGACTAACAGCTGTTTCAACCACTGTTGTCATTACAACAGATGTTATAACATCTGCTGTCTTCTGCTGTATGTCAGCAGGTGTTGTTTTTGGTGATGATGATGGTAAAGCAGTGGATGTTGTGTGTGTTGAAGTGGTGTGTGTTGATGGAACAATTGTTTGATAAGCAGTAGTTTTTGTAACTCCTGCTGCATCAGCTGTTTTGTATGGTGATTTTTGAGCAGACTTTGAACGTCTGATAGGAATGGATTTGGGTTGCCTTACTTTTCTAGTAGGCCTCTTCTTTTCCTCAACAGGATTTTCATGATCCCTTGACCCAGAAGTACCCTGTTCTGGATGATCCATTCTTTCCACCCTGGCTTTCCTTTTGGCCTCTCTATCCCTTTTTACACTTGCAGCTGCTTCTGCTAGTGCATTTGTTGTCACATCAATTTTCTTGCTACCATCTGGCAAAGGTATCTTTTTGGTCATATTTGAATTTTCTGGTTCAAGATAGAGACCATCCTCTATACCCTTCCTTTTCCACTCCTGAATTTTCTCCCCCTTTTTGGCATTATCTTCTGGGAGTTGATAAATGTAGCGGACTTTTGGAGGAGCAGTGCCAGTGGTGTGTAAGATCTGAGTTTTGAGAGACTTTAAATCAGCCTGAGTGTTCTTGAATCTTGACTCCATTGCATTTCTCAGCTGTTGGACATGTTTTTCATGTTGCTGATCTGCTAATTGTGCTTGTTGTTGGAGAAAAGATTGAAATTGATTCCAGAGCTCATTTGTAGCAGGTGCCCTTTGTGGAGCAAGTTCTTGAGGTGGAACAGCAGTTGATTGTACCTTCTGAACTTGTAACACCTGTTGTAACATATCTTTGAGTTCTGCAACAGAGGTATCAAGTTTTGCAATACGATCCGTCAATTTCTGGTACTTTAAACCATCACCCAAGTTAATGGGATCATCTGATTTCCCACTAGCAGTGGTTTTATCAATGGTAGATGTAGGGAATATACTCCAAACATTAACCACTGATGCCCCTTGTTCTTGGTACTAGGGTCTTCTTCCTTCAACACTTGACAACCTTTTGATGTTGCCAGTAGGATAAATAAATCCACTGGTGGTTGGCAGAGGTGCTATAAAAGGAATTGCCTCCAAGGAAGTCTTATGAATGTAACCACTGTCCAAATGTAACCTAGTGGGTGTAACAGTTGTAGTGGCTGCTTCACTTGGAATACCACCAAGAGTTACTTGTAACTCAAGGGGTGTAACCTCCTCAGGTTGTGTTGGTGGGTTAGCAAAGATTGATGCATCAGACCCAGTCAGTTGTTGAGGTATATTCTCATTAATAGGTGATTGAGAAGGACTGGATAATGCCTGGTTCAAATCAATTGCATCCAACAGTGGTTTTATTGGTGAGGGAAATGTGGATGTGATGGTTGGTGTAGAAATAGGATGTGTCCCGGGCATTGGACTGTGGATGATAGAAACAAGTGTTTCCAGAGCATCATGATGTGGAGACCCTATTTGTACAACCTGTTCTTTTTGTGAAGAAGCAGGAGGAGTTTTGGTTATGGGTTGAGATATTTGTACCAACTGCTGTGAGGAAGTAGCAGCAGTGGTTTCTTGTGACTGTTGTGTTGTCACTGGCAGGAGCTCTGGTATCTCATCCTCCAGAGATGCCTTTTTGAGGGGTTTGGGGGGTTTTTGTGTTTTTCTTTTTGTTGGCTTTTTGGTGATTTTAGGTGTGGGTTTCAAAACAGTTGTGCTGCTGCTTTGATCACCTTGAGCAGTGGGCTCAGCAGCAGATACCTGAGGAGCAGTTGTAACTGCTAAAATCTGCTCAGGCACCTCTGCTTGTGTTTTGCAAGGTGCTAACATCCTTGAAAAAGTTTCAGTAGTTAAACTGTTTATTTGAGTAGGAGCACCCTGGTTTATTACAGCTAAATCATCCTTACTGAATTTCTTTGAAAAATAGTAACTTAAAAACCTTGGAAACAGTAAGAATGATTTTGTTTCAACATTATTAACCAAATCTTTAAAAATTTCCCGAGAATAGTTAAAATTTTCTCCTTGAAGAATAGCATATCCCAGATTTTGAATCTTTAAAGGGATTTCATTAAAAGAAGTGGTTTTGTTTGAAACACATAGTAGGAGGGTATGAAATAAAAATCTGGTTGCAGAAGGAAAATAACCTTTTTCTAAGGTAATTTTCTTCATCATTGTGGCTTCATACCCTCTCTCAATGAAGTCAATTTTTAACTCGTTTTTAGTGAAAGAAATTTTACCTTCCTGATCACCGAGTTGAAAGACGTCTGAAATGGATTGTGGCGTGATTTGGACAGCTTTACCCTTTATGAAAGAGTTTATGGTGGTTGCAGTGTCGCCTTGTTTTTCAAGGGTTGCATTTTTCCAGAACTCCCTTTGGGTCGCCAAATAGATTGGTGCATCGGCAGTGATCAAAGTTTTGTACTTTGATTTTGCCATGATGTCAATGATGAAATCGAACACGTTGGTGGTTCCTGGTTTTGTGAGAAGACCCAGGAGATTGTGAGATGGTTTATGTGGAATTTCAGTGGAGATTGCCTTTTGGGAGGCTGTGTTCGATGATGATTTGGATGAGGGTTTTGAAGATTTCTTTGATTTTGTCATTTTGAGGATGATTGATCGAAGAAATTTGTGAAGAAATGTGAAGAAAAACTGTTTTGAGAAGAGAATTTTTAAGAATTCAATTCGACAGTAAAACCCTGTTTTGGTGGTGAGTGGGGGATTTTATCGGGAAGAAAGTGAATGCTGAGGTGGCAGCCGTTACAAAAGGTCTGACCAATATGTACTGTCCACGTGACAACCCCTGTTGAAAGTGAAGGACAGTACTTTTGTGAAAGTGACTGATGAAGGCAGTGGAATGAAAGCAGTGGGTGATTTTTACTATCAGTGGATAGCATATCAGTGGATAAGACACTGCTTTTGAACAACAGAGTTTATCAAATGAGAGAGCAGGGGTTGACTTTCAGCAGTGGACAGACTTTTTGAAGTAGAGCAGACTTTTGAACAAACAGTGGTTAATGGCAGACTTTTAAGGACTTAATGAAAAATTTCATTTTTAACTATTTTTAAGGATGGAGTTTTGATTTTCTGAAAACATTTTGTTGCTTTTATTCATAGAAAAACAAGATGTTGCTTGTTATTCCATGTTCAGCATCCCAATCCTAGAGACCAAGCTTTCAAAAGTGGCTGTATCAAGTGCTTTTGTGAGCACATCAGCCAGCTGGTCTTTAGTTGGGACATGATGCAGAGAAATCAAACCTTTTTCATAGCAGTCCCTCACAAAGTGATGTCTGATGTCGATATGTTTGGTGGTTGAGTGGGAAACTGGATTTTTGATGATATTTTCTGCTGCCTGACTGTCTAGCATGAGTGGTGTCTTTAAGGCAGTGATACCAAAATCCAGCAACTGATTTTGAAGCCACAGGAGTTGGGCTGTACAGCTTGCAGCAGCAATGTATTCAGCTTCAGCAGTGGATGTTGAAACAGCTGCTTGCTTTTTGCTTTGCCATGAAACTAAGCAATCACCTAAAAACTGGCACCCTCCTGATGTGGACTTCCTTGTGGTGTGACATCCAGCAAAGTCACTGTCTGAGAAACCTGAAAGCTTGATGTTCCCATTAGCTGGATACCAGATACCAAGTGTGGGAGCACCTTTTATGTATCTGAAGATCCTTTTTACAGCAATGAGATTTGATTTTCTGGGAGCTGATTGACTTCTTGCACAGACACATGTTGCAAACATGATGTCTGGTCTAGATGCAGTTAGGTACAATAAAGACCCAATCATGCTTCTATAAAGTGTTTGGTCAATCAGCTCATCTTTTTCATCAGACATGACCAGCTTATTTGTTGCCATGGGTGTGCTGCATGGTTTACAATCATTCATATCAAATTTGGTTAAAAGTTCTTTAGCATATTTGCTTTGATGAATGAAAGTTCCATTTTGCAATTGTTGTACTTGGAGACCAAGGAAGCATTGCAGCTCACCCATAGCACTCATTTCAAACTCAGCTGTCATGAGTTCTCTAAACTCTTCACACATTGAGTTACATGTGCTTCCAAAAATAATGTCATCCACATAAATCTGGACAATCATTAAATCCTTCCCTCTCCATTTTAAAAACAGTGTTTTATCAATGGTACCTCTTTTGAAACCATTTGAGAGTAGGAAGTTGGAAAGAGTTTCATACCAGGCCCTTGGTGCTTGTTTCAAGCCATACAAGGCTTTGTTTAGCCTGTAGACATGATCTGGATAAAATGGATCCTCAAAACCTGGAGGTTGACAAACATACACCTCTTCTTGAATTGTACCATAGAGGAAAGCACTTTTGATATCCATTTGAAACACCTCCATATTGTGGTTGACAGCAAAGGCCAGGAACAGTCTAATTGCTTCTAATCTTGCAGCAGGGGCAAATGTTTCATCATAATCAATCCCCTCTTCCTGTCTGTAACCTTGAACCACAAGCCTGGCTTTATTCTTGACAACAATACCCCTTTCATCAGTTTTGTTCTTGAAGACCCACTTTGTGCCAATGGGACTAACCTCTTCTGGCAGTGGTACAAGCTCCCATACTTGTTGTCTTTTAAACTGTTGGAGCTCCTCTTGCATGGCTTCTACCCAGCTGTTGTCTTTCAGTGCCTCTTGGTACTTGACTGGCTGATGGAGTGATAGAAAACCAGCAAAAAGACAAATGTTTTGGGTTTGGCTTCTTGTGAGCACCCCTTCATTTATGTTGCCAATGATTTGATCAGGTGGATGAGATCTCAAGAAGATTAAATCTCCTTGGTATGGTATGATGGCATTGGTTGGTGAAGGCTGCAAATGTGTATCATCTGAGCTAACCACTGCTGGGGACTTTGATGATCCAGCAGTGGCTTCAAAAGGTGGTGGTATAGGAGGTAATGAGGTGGACAACTGCTGACTTTTATCCACTGTTTGAGGACTTATGTCAGCAGTGTTTGAGGATGTGGAAGTAGTGGTTGATGGGCTACTTTGGTCAACAACTGTTGAGGTAGCAGTGGTAGAGCTTTGACAACTGTTTTGAACAGCTGATGCTTTTCCCTTTGTGGCAGACCTTTGAGGGATGATGATTTCATACCCATAGTCTGGTGTTGCATCCTCTGATGGACCTGCACTGTTAGTCTTGACAGCAGTATTTTCAAAAGTGAATTTTTCAAGATCAAACAGATCTGCAGGATTTGCTGGGATTTTCATTGATGAAAGTTCATTGAACTTAACATTCAAAGTCTCCTCCACTGCCTTGGTCCGTGTATTGAACACTTTGTAGGCCTTGGCAGTGGTTGAGTATCCCAGATGATAACCACAATCAATTTTGGCTGCAAATTTTGAAATGGAATCTTTTAAGTTCAAAATAAAACATGGGCAGCCAAACACTTTGAAATATGAGATCAGTGGTTTAATTTTATACAGAATTTCATAGGCAGTCTTTTTGTGCCTGGGGTTTATTAAAACTCTGTTCTGAACATAGCAGGCAGTGTTTACTGCCTCTGCCCAGAATGTTAATGGCAAACCTGAATCTGCAAGCATGGTTCTGGCAGCCTCAATCAGAGTTCTGTTCTTCCTTTCCACTACCCCATTCTGCTCTGGTGTTCTTGGGATGTTGTACTGCCTTACAATCCCTTTCTTCACACAGAAGGCATCCAACTCCCTATTTTTGAATTCTGTGCCATTGTCACTCCTGAAGCTTTTCACTGGTAGGTCAAATTGCTTTTCAACCTGTATTACAAAGTCTTGCAAAATGCCTGCAGTTTCATCTTTTGAGTGCAAAAAGAAAGTCCATGTGAACCTAGAAAAGTCATCAACAATAACCAAACAATATCTTTTCTTTTTAAGGCTCATGACTTGAACTGGGCCAAACAAATCCATGTGTAGCATTTGCAAACACTGGGTTGTTTTGGACTCTTCAATGGACTTATAAGAACTTTTATGTTGTTTTCCTTTTAAACAGGAAATGCAATGTTCAGGACATGAAAACAATTTTTGTGGTAGACCTCTCACCAAACCATTTTTTTGAAATTTCTGTGATTGTCTTAAGATTTGTGTGTCCCAGCCTTCTGTGCCAAAGTTCTGTCTCTTTGTTAGAGGCAGCTGAGAACAGACAGGCATCAGCTCTGGGACACTCTTTTGACAGGTCAACAACATAAACATTGCCACTTCTTTGAGCAACAAGTTTAGTTTGACCAGTTTTGATTATTGCTTCAATCTTTTTGACCATTTCTGGTCCAACAATCCTACAACAGTCTTTTGTGAAGAATGACCCAAATCCCTTGTCACTCATTTGGGACACACTCAGAAGGTTGAATTTTAGATTGTCTATTAGATTGACATTTTCAAATTTTACATTACCAGATTGCACTGTACCAGACCCCAGAACCTTCCCTTTACTATTATTCCCGAAGGATATATCACCCCCACCATGGATTTTAAAGTCTTTGAGGAGGGCTTTACATCCTGTCATGTGCCTGGAGCCTCCACTATCTACATACCAAAGACTATCAAAGCATGCAGAAGCTCCCTGCACATGAAGTAAAAGGATTAGTTCATTAAGGTCTCCAAAGCCAACAAGGCTTTGGATGGGGTCTCAACAGTGTCTGGGATGGATGCAAGATGATGGACAGTGGCTAGGTCAGGGGTTTGAACTGTTTTAGGACAGTGTTTCTCTAACCACTGTTGTGGGTCCTGACCAATCATCTGCTGTTAACCAAAAGGATGCTTGTTCACTTTGGGTTTAGAGGGCCTTTTGTAGGCCTCATAAACGTGAGGAATCCTTTGGTAAGACTGTTTTTCTCTGCCTTTTCTGAACTGATTGGCAGGGGGTGCATCAGTAACCTGAACATCTCTTTTGACAGATGTTTGGTTCAGCTGTTTTGTAACAGCTGTTTGTACTGGCACAAACAGTGGTTGTTTCTTGGTGAATTTGATAGATGATGATGATGATGATGATGGACTCAAGGATGTTTTAGCAATGTACTCATTCTTTTTCACATCAAAGTTTTTGAGGTACACACATGCTTGAGTTTTGTGGTTTGTTTTCCCACAGACAATGCAGCTTTCTGCTGAAACAATGACACTTGTTTTGTTTAGATCATAAGCTTTTAAGTGAAAACAGTCTTTTGTTAGATGATTCCTTTTCTCACAGAATTCACAAAACAAGTTATCAATTTTTTCTTTCTTCTTTCTCTTTTCAGATTCCTTTGCAGCAGAGGTTTTAACCACTGCTGGAATATCTTTGAGAGGTATGACTTTAGCTTTTGGAGCTTTAACACCATCAATTGATGTAAAGTCCATTGGCTTGAAATTTTCAAGAATATCACACTCATCAGACCATTTTGGTTTAAACTGATGATCTTCAAGCTCCTTGAAAGTGGAGGAACCCATTGGTCTGTTAAGTGTGATTTTGTTACCAAGTTTGTCAGTGATTTTCACTTCTTGGCCATTCTTGTTTGTGGGGATAAGCTCAGTAGCTTCATCAGTGGTTTGAACAGAGTTTTCAAAAGCAGTGTTTTCATCATCATATTTTCTATACCCAACCCCAAACTTCACATTGCTTTTTCTCTGTTTTTCAAGCATAACCTCATATCCTTTGCAGGATTCCACCCATCTTTCACAAGTAATCTGGGCAGACTCCAACTCCTTTTTGCAAACTTGGTATTTTTCTACCATAGTTTGAAGTTGGGTTTTGGTTATACTTTGCTCTTCTTTTAAACAGCTGATTTCTTTTTCTTTTTCAGTCAATTTGTTTTTAAGTTCTTTTAAAGAGCTTTCAAATTTGAACTCATCAGTTAAGATTTTATCCCAAAGGTTTTCATTCACCTCTTTGATGTTAGCAAAAGCAATTATGCAATTGTCTGAACACAGTTTTTCAAGAACTTGAGGAGATACCTTGGCAGCTGCCATCATTGCACAATCACATTGATGATCTTCATCATCATCAGCTTTTACCTTCTTTTCACCAACCTTGTCTTCTTTCTCTTCTTCTTTGTCCTCTATGGACCATGGATCTGTCATTGGTTCAATCAGAGTACCTGAACTTTCTTCCAACAGTACTTCATCAGCCACAGCAGTAACCACTGCTTCAATCACCTCTTCCACTGTTTCAAAGCACTGCTGTTCCTCCTCAGCTTCAACCCCTTCCTGTATTGACTCTAGTGCCATCAAACAAAACTCATCATGTGAAGAATCATTAGAAGCATAGAGTGCAAAATTTTCATCACAAAGATCATCAGGCATACTGCTCCAGTCAACAAACCCTTGAGTGAAAAAACTTTGTTGATCTGGTTGTGCTGCTGCTGGAGCAGTGGTTTGAGGTGCAACAGGTTGCACTTGTACCTGTGGAACAGGGGTTTGAACATATTGGATTTGTGGAACAGTAGTTTGGACATAATGTACTGGCACAGGGGCAGCAGCATAGTGAGCAGTGTTCACTTGAGCTGCTGGGGCATATTGGGCATAGTGCACAGTGTTTTGATTTTGAGGTCTAGGATTTGAGCTAGGATGAGTAATTATGGGACCAGTATTTTGACTCCTACATTCCCTAGCGAAATGTCCCAACCTATTACACTTATAGCACTTGATTTTCGATTTATCCAACCCAACCCTTAGATTCCCATGCAAACCTGGGAATTTTCTCCCTGTTCTTTTGTAGAACTTGCTAGTTCTAACACTAAGCAAAGCCAGTTGGTGTAGGATGTCCATTTCCTCTAAATCAGTGGGATCAAAATGTTGCAAATCATTTAGTTCAAAGCTTAAATTATCTGACATCTGGTTTTCGTTTGCAGTGAATGCATAACTTGCAGAGTGAGGATCAGGGTTGTTAAAATTTGCACCAACAGTTATGTCAATGAAGTGATCATAACCCTGGTCCTTACCACTGCTCCCAGATTCTTCTTGACCCAGAAGAGCAGTATTACCGAATGTGTAATCATCAACGGCTTTTCCTGACTCTTGTAACTTCCTTTTCTGGTTCAACTCCCTTTCGTAGGTCAGGAGTCGACCATGGAGTTGGGTCAAGGTCAGATCCTTGAACTCAAGTGAATTTCTGGTGACAAAGGCTATAGTGTCCCATTTTTCGGGCAGTGACCTGAGGAACCTGCTGTTTTGAGTCGAGTTTGTAAAGGTAGTATTAACAAGCCTCAGTTCACTGATGAGACAACTAAACCGCTCAAATTGTTGAGTCAGTGATTCACCTCTAACATGACAAAACGTTTCATACTGTTGGTTCAGGATTTCCCTATTGTTTTCTATGACTTCTTCAGTACCTCCAAACTGTTCCTTAAGTGCGTCCCACAATTCTTTGGCACTGTTACAGTGTAACAGTCCAGCATATATTTCATTGGGCAGCGCTGATGCTATGATGCTAAACGCTTTAGCATCTAGTTCGATCTTTTGAAAATCGGTTTCGGTGTAATTTTCAACTGGTTTTGGAACGAACTTTTTAGCATCTTCAGCGCTTGGCACTGAAGGAACATGAGGACCAAAGGTGACAGACCTCCAACAACCTGTGCTTTGTTGAGCGAGGATGTGACCCATCCTCCTCTGCCAGATGTTGTACTCATTTCTTTTTAGCATAGGTGGTTTAAAAAGTGAGCCGATGTTGTTTTTATCATCCTGAGATTGTGACGTCATTCTTGTTGTTTTACAGACACTGAGAAATCAACTTTAATGGTGATTAATCCTTGCTCTGTTTTTCAACGGACGAACAAACGATCAGTATCAACTGTTATGAGCTGAACTATTTACGTCAAAATGATTGTTAAATCAAATTTGACTGTCCAGGCTCTGAGACCAATTGTTGGATCTGAGTTTCTTTTTGATTGTATTTTCGTTTGTAATTAAGATGGAAATGAAAGAGTTGTGCAGCGGAAATAAGATGAAAGCAAACTTTGCATACAATCAAACGAGAGTAATACTTTTATCAAACATCTTTTCACAAAGAACCGAATGATTGAATTTGTTTCAACAACGATTACAATGATTGATGTAAGAATGCAAACTCCCCCTCAGCCAGAGCTCAGTAGTTTGTTCGTGCAAAGAAGACGATGTGGTGAAAGAGCTAATAGAACAGTACAAAGTACTGAACTATTTATAGGCACTTGCAAACCACTGAGCATCTTAGCTGACGTCACCATGAAAGTGACATCTAACCTCCTAACAAACTCTAACTACTGATCTATAAACACTGATGTACTAAACTACTGCTATTACATTACATTACATAAAAGACACATAAACTGCTGCTGCATCCTTCCTCTGCTGTGATCCCAGCAGTGCTTGTCCGGATCAGCAGTACTAGACCCAAAGCAGTAGATTGAGTCAACAGAGCTTTGGTCTTCCATCAGTCTTTGACATTGGTCAGTAGATATGAAGCAGCAGTTGTAGGTCAGCACTTAGTATGATCAGCAGATAGGAGGTCAGCAGATATGAAACCACTTTCAAGGGGAGAGATTTGCATGAACCAACTGTAAACGTCTGCTTATTCTGGATCCACTGCTTTGATCCAGTTTTGGCTTTTCATTATCTGTTCCTCTGATAGGGTTTAATCCCAACAACTGTTGTATGATATTAATGATGCTGACACCCGTAATGAAGATCACATGCAACAATTTCAATGGCCGTCAAATTTAAGACATCTTAATTCTCATTGGACCGTCTGAATTATTGTTCACGTGATGACTGTTGTGATTTCAAACGACTTGGTTAATTCTTCAAGCGAACTGAACAACTTTCATGCGACCTGAAGAGTTTTTCACCACTTCGCACGACCTGAACTACACACTCAAACGATCTGGCAGAATTCTAACCACCTCGTACGACCTGATCAATATTACACGTGAACTGGTCAAGATTCAAACGAACTGAGGTTTTTTTCATGCGATTTCGGACCAAAAATTCATGATTTTATCCAATCGGCTTGGAATTTTGACTTGAAAAATTGTAGGGTTATAGATCAGCTAATTTCACACAACATATCAAAAAAATCAGCTAATTTGGACCGTAAAAACCCGTTTAATTTTGCAATTTTCAGTCAAGAACGTGAAGGGGATGAAAAAGTGAAGAAATTTTAACAAATCTGGATGAATTCGGATCTGAGTCTGACGAAATCCTGTACGAATCTGTGAGATAGATCTTCGCAACCGAGCTCCTGCTCTGATACCACTTGTAGGACCGGTTTTCAACTCCGAAATGATTGCGAACCGAACGTGTTACGTGCGGAATCCGTACACGAACGTGACCGAACACAAGATCGTAATATAAACGTGATTCTATTGATCAATATGACGAGTACAAGCACCACGAATCACCTTTCTCTCTCTAGACTTTCTCTCTCTAGATCTAGATCTCCAAAGCTCCAAAATGACAAAAGTTCTAAATGAGAACCCTAAAGCTCCTATTTATAGGCATAAGGGATTTCCCCTTATTTACAATAATGCGACCTTGCCCTTTTTCCTAAATATTACAATATAATCTCTAGTTTACTTCTGATTCTGCTACGAACTTGATTGACGGAGGCGATAGACATTACTGTACTAACATGTATTATCTCGTTAACCCCATCCCCGATAAAGGACTTTGCCTCCCGGACCCAATAAAAAACCAAACCCCAAAAGGAAATATATGTTTGGAAAAGAAGGCGGAATGAAGCTCTAGTGATCGTAACAAACCAACAATGGGTTTTAGCGACATGGAACTGTTATAAAGCCTTTTGTGGAGGATTAGTGGTAGACAATTCCGATTTAAACGCCCACTTTTAAAACTGAATTTACAGGACCATACACATGTTGTGTGTGTCATATTTTAGCTCAAACACCTTGAGCAATAAAGGGTTGGTTGTTTTCTATCTTAGACCGTGGGGTATGGTGGGCTTGGGTTGGGGCATTAGTTGACACGTACATGTTGAATATTAACAAACCCAAAGCCAAGTTTTAAGGGGTATGGTGGGGCTTGGGTTGGGCGTGGGTTGGCTGGCGTGGCCAAGCCACATCAACATTTTTTTTAAATATATATATATATTTATATTTATAACTACATAAATAATAAAAATACATATTTTTTTTAAACTACATAAACATACATAATAATTATCAAAATAAAAAACAATCATTCTTCGTCGTCTTCGAACCCAGGAATCGTTGAAACATGATCCACCAAATCAGATCGAAGGTTGTGATGTATATCCCTTGACTTGATTAAAAATTCATTTGCCGCTTTATCTTCGTCTGTTACGTTACCTGGTTGGGGGTCATCGTCATCATAGTAGGTAACGACCGCTCTACCTTCATCCTCCAAAATCATGTTGTGAAGAATGATACATATGTACATCACGTTTCCAATCTGATCCTTGTCCCATAGTCGACAAGGCATTGCCAATATTCGCCACCTTTTCTTCAAAACACCGAATGCTCGCTCGACGTCTTTACGTGTAGCCATCTGGACCCTGTTAAACTTTAATCTCTTTGGATCTGTGGTACCGTGTTTTGTGAACGATTTTACGAAACCCCCCCCCCCCCCCCACTCTGGGTAAATCCCATCAACTAGGTAGTACCCATACACGTACTCAACCCCGTTTACAAAGAAAGTTCCTTTGGGTCCTATACCATTTACCCGATCATTGAAAAGGGGCGAGTGGTTTATGATGGTAATATCATTATGTGAACTTGGCATACCGAAGAACGCATGCCATATCCAAAGATCTTGGGACGCAACCGCTTCAAGCATGATGGTTGGACTCCCGTGAAATCCACTCGTGTGAGCGCCTTGCCATTGGGTAGGACAAAGTTCCTAAGCCCATTTCATACAATCTAAACTACCTAGCATCCCGGGTAGCCCATGATAATCTGCGTGATGTTCCAATAATTGTTGCATGTCACTGAACGAGGGCTTTCTCAAATATCTTTTCCTATAAAGTTCTAGAATACACGAACAAAAGTTGTGAAGACTTTCTCTAGCTACACGTGCAGACATTTTTAAATAGTCATCCATAATGCCCGAACTATTGCCGTACGCTAATTGCCTAAGTGCGGCCGTGACCTTTTGCCACGTACTAAATCCTAATTGCCCGACTACATCGGGTTTTTGTTGGAAATAAACATACTTCTCCTCAAGATCTCTTGATATCCTTAAAAATAAGTTTCTACTCATACGAAAACGACGCCTAAACATTTTTTCATCATACTTTGGTTCCGCTGAGAAGTAATCGCTTACCAACAAATCGTTAGCGGTGAGCCGTTCACGAGCGATGTACCTTCTCCTGCGTTTAGGCTGTTGAGTCTCTTCCTCCTCCTCTTCGTTTTCCACGATAGCTTTCACCACCGTCGCGATCGTTTGTAGAAATATTTCCGCACCATCGTCAGATGATGATGACGATTCAGTATAACTTGAAGAACTCATGGCAAGATTGGGTTTTATGTGTTTGATATTGTGTGAGAAAAATGATAAATATGGTAAGGTATTTATAAAGGAATTTTTTTTTTTTAAAATAGCACCCAACGGCTAGCCCAACGGCTAGTTTGGTTTGGCCATTCACAGCCCGCCATGTCACCTTGCTAGACCCGCCCCACGCCCGGCTTGAAACCCAAGCCCCAAGGGCCACGCCCCAACCCAAGCTCACCCGGGATGGTGGCTTGGGCGTTTTCCCCCAACCCACGCCCAAACCCCCGCCCCATACCCCACAGTCTTACCATATGATTCAAAATCATTAAGTTAAACGATTCTAATTAATACATAGGGGTAAAATTTATTCATTTGAAAGAAAACAATCAAGTTGAATAACGTAACCTGTTTATTCAATAGATGAATCCAAATACATTTTGTTTAATAAACAAGTTAACTTATACACAACCCGTTTGATAAATAGTTTGATTCGCTAACCTATTTAATAAACATGATAAATTTTTAAAAAGTTACTGTTTATACTTTAGAGAGAATTCAATACTTCCATTTTTAATTTCTCTATAACTATTACTAAATTGCTCTTAATCTTTCATCAATTCTTTATTTTCACAATCTTTATTCATTATTTCGTATTACTTATTTTTCACTTTCTCATTCTCTGATCATTTCTATCGGGTTCCTCTAATTTTGAGGTAAACACTTAAACCATTAAACCCAAGTTTGTTAAGACAATGTATGATAAAAAAACAAAAATTATTAAAAAGACACCATTTACGATGAAAAAAGAGAGGTTCATTTTTTTAACGCCGCCGTATTCGGGCTTAGTGGCATGCCTCCTCATAGTCCAGATATACATCCATACCTCGGACAGAACCACAACGGTCCATTGTTAGTTTGACGCACAAGGATGGCGCCAAACCTTTTCAAGAGGAACCTGACTAGCTCGTAAAACCCCTTGACTAGCTTTCGAGGAGAACTTCTCAAGCAACAAGATTTGAATTTGGGCCTCCCCTTTAGAGAAACACGGAGTGCATTTAAGTTGGAGTTGTTCGGGATTTAAATCATAGCGAACGTTGAAAAAACTTGGATGCGATATACTCCAGGCCTACCAAGTACCAAGCATACAATGCATGTGGCCCTATACTGGCCCAATTAGTGACTATATTTATACCTGCTTTTAAGGCCCATTTCTTAGGGATTAATTGACTTTGTAGGATATAGTATTTGTAGTTTGTTTATATTAATTACAATAATAATTTGCTAGTTGAGACTTTGATAATTTAATTTCATTCGATCAAATGACATGTCTTATACAGTAGATTCAACAATTCTAGGACTAGAAGAATAAACGGAATTACTAGGAACTTAATTGACATTTAATCTTCTTGCCATATAAGGGTGCATTACTACTTTTGCTTCTTTTCATATAAGGGTGCATTAATACTTTTGGTTGAGAGAGAGGGAAAAATATGGAAGGTCTGGATTGTAATTTGTGTGATGTAGTGTATGAAAATGTAGGGTGGAGATTGTGATACGTGTAGTGTGTTTGAATAGTTGTACAATATGCATCAAGAGTTGTATCGGTACAAGTAAAGAGATGGGTGCAATGTGATGTTGTACGTTGTGCTATACTAATTGTAAACTCCATTATATTTAGTCCAACTACGAATAAACTGCATTATATATACGTTCTGCTATATATGTATACATATGTGTGTATATATATATATATATCTATACTACTTTAATAAGCATATTAGAAGGACAAGATGGTAATTGAACAAGGTGTTGAAAAAACACATCAAGCACAATGTACAAGTCTTAAGGCACAAGAAAACACAAACAAATTACCCTTTACCCGGATCATCTACAACCGTCCATGTTTTTCACCTTTTCACACGGATCATCATCTGGACCGTCCATTTGACTTCACACGGATCACGCTTCCTCTTTCTCTCTCATTCCTCACACATCTCACCAAAACATCCGATCTTCTCTCTCTCTCTTCTCTCTCTCTCTCTCTCGGCGATCTATCTATCACCAGATCCGTTTGATGAGCAGATCTAGGGTTTCATGAGATCTATCACAAGCTTTATCTGGCAACTTGGTAAGAACTGATACCGTTTAATGAATATATCTGGCAAGTTATGATGTTTGACGGTAGTTTCTATATGCTTTTCAGATGTCGAAGGCACCAAGGGATCCACAGATTCAGATCAAAGGAGATTCAGATCTAGGGGTTGTGTGTGCGATTCAGATCTGGATCTAGGTTTGCTTCTGTATGGTTGCAATCGGTGGATGAAGATGCAAATCAGGTAGGTTTTTTCTATTTTCTGCTGAAAGTTTTCTCAGATCTACCGTGCTACCGTTAACTTTTGACGTTTTAGGTTGTTTTGTTGTAGATGAAGATGGAGTGATGGAGATGACAAGCAAAACTTTGCAGATCTGAGATTTTATGGTTGTAAACCCTATATATTTTTACGAATCTTCTAATTTATTTTCGAAATTTTTGATTTTTTTCAGTTGTTTAGTGGATGATTGTGGCATTAGGTTCACTTGAGATGTGATTTCTTGTATGTTGAAGGCTATGATGATCCAGCTCTCCGCTTTAGCAGGTCTGTTAACTTCATATGCCCATCTTTATTTGTCATTAGTTTCGTTTTGAATTGATTAACTGTTGATTTCAGGGTGCAAGTTAAGATGCACGTGCAATGCTCTTGATGAAGGATAGAGTTAGGGCCACTATTGGTGTAGTTTCCTACCCTAGGTTTCAAGCGGGTTCTATTTCTAAAGGTACAGATATCTAAACTTGCACCAATTACTGTGATTTCCGAGCCCTAATTTGTGTTTTAATTTAAAGTTTTAGTTACATTTGCTTGTTTTTCTCAAATTATTTATGAATGAATCGAAAGCCCAAAGTTTGTGATTCAAAACTGGAAGATTGCTGGTTTAATTTGATGGGTTTGTTTTTGAACTTGTAGTTTTTATGTACTGCTGATCTTGTTTGTATCTCCAAAAGTGCAGCCGGCTTACAATCCCTACACTGAGCCGAGCAAGAAATATACACCAGGCCAACTATGATACTTTATGGCATTGATAACATCCGAGATCTCTTCGGTCACAAGGTATGCACAATTGCATTAATCTGTTACAAATAATGAAAAACCGGTGGTGTGATTCTGTTTTCGCTTTTTTGCAGGTGGATCTTGGCCTCATTAAGAGTAACCCTATATGTCGTATTGGCTTATAATACAAATGCTAGGATGAATGGTCGGTTAAAAAACATTAACTATCAGTTTTTGATAGTTGTCATTATAATTTATAAATTTTATTGATGTAATCATGTAATATGCTTTTTGATTTGTTATACTTTTTGTAGATATTATGGTGGAAACAAACACATCGATGAACTGGAAACACTTTGTCAAAAGAGGTCCTTAGCAGCGTTTCACTTGGATGAAAATAAGTGGGGTGTAAATATTCAACCGTTATCTGGATGTTAATAGATCAGCGGTTGAGAGACAACTGGGCTTTGATTCACGCCGTTGATCAAGCTAACAGGCTCAATGTGCCTGTTGCGGACTTGCGGTTGTGTTTAATTTGTTCAATCAGTTTCTTGGTGCAAAAGCTCGTCAGTTGGGGTTTATGCTTAGGGGGTTGCAGCAGCTGAATTATGAGATTGAAGAGACACTTCATATACCTTTTTTCTTGTTTCAGGTGAGTAATGCATTGGTTTATTTTTTAATTAACTTGTTTATTACTATTGGCCATGGGCTTACTGGTTTATCAGGGGTGTTAAATGGGTCGGGTTCATGGGCTGACGAGCTTGGGTGGCAGGTCCAACCCAAACAAGTTAAATGGATAGAATAAAAATAGCTAATATGGGTCACACGGGTTATTTAAAATGGACAAAAATGCATCAATGTTGTTTGACGTAGTTTTTGTAATCATATTAATACATTTGTTATTCAAAACCGACGACAAATGTTTTTCAAGTCATCCAATTCGACCCATCCAAGCCATCTGGCTTTAAAAGTCTTCTTTGTCAGTCTTCCTAGATTTTGTTATTCTTTATATCTCAAATCGTACATATACGACTCGTAATGTATTTATATTCGTGATTGCAGGGCTTCGCATTTTTAAAAAAAGTAAAAGATAATAATTCAGGTGATTGGGTAAGTTTCCCTATTATTTACAAACGTTAAAAATGTTTGGAAAACGTATTTTTTGAATAATTTCTATTATTGTTTTCAGCAGTAGGCTGGTCGACCAGCTATAATGGAAGTTGGTGCGGTTAAGGGAACTTCAGAGGCTGTATTTAGCACTTTCTAATTGTCCTAGAAAAGGTATCAACAGTTATTAAGGGAACTTAAGGCCTGGAAGACTTAGGTTGCTCATAAATTCTAATGCGTATGTATGTGCAGGTACATAGAAGAGACTGGTCATACCTCTTAAAAAACAGTCTGGCATCACATAATGTGTAGCTTTGGAAGTTACCAACTGAATTCATTCTCGAGGCGTGCATTGCTACGGTTAGCGTGATGCTTGATTTCTACAAAACTCATATCTAATTTTTTTTAAATAACCTTCTATTTGATGTTAACCAGTCAAAAGAGGCATGCTGCAAGGTTAGACAACCTCCTATATACCCCAGGTGCAGATTTTTCATGTTTTTTTGACTGGCACTGGAGGTTATTGTATTGGGGCATTTGAATTAGTCTATATGAGCTAATTACGGAAGCCTTAGATAGCGATTTAGGCACCAAAAAGGTGAATTTTTTTCGGTTTGACCCATTTAGCCCAATTTTTAGTTAATTTATCTTTATTTTATCCATTTGGCCCACTTGTTTGTTAAAAAGATTACTTTAATCCTACAAAAGCATACAAGAATCTTTTCTGGATCTTATGGCTACAAGGATAGTGATGATAACATTTAAGAAGTTGAAGTATTTACATCACTGCAATACCATTTTTGTTCTGTTTTGTTGGCTTAAGATTCAAGTGGAAGCATAGCAATTTCAACTTGTTTGTATTAAAATTGGTTGATTCAGGTTGTATTTGTTTGACAACAGGTCAAACGGGTCAAAAGTCTTGTAAATTATTATTATATAAAAACACTTTTTTTTATATCTAATTCATTAAATATTTACAACAGGCTAGATGGAACGACTCATTTCAACTCGCGTCTATATTTGTCGGAACCTATTTTGATCCAAACCAAATGGATACTTTTTTGAAGGGCATGTTTTGGCATGCTTATGGCGTTGTAAACCAATTGGCCGACCAACAAAAAGGTGAAAAAATGGATCGGCCATTTTGAAGGGCATGTCGGAACCCGTTGAAACGATGAGAGGATTGATAAACAATTTCATTAAGTGGTATGGTTCTTAAATGACTTATACAATTTCATTTGATGACTTATGACGACAGATGATTTGGGTTAGATCTTACAGCCGCAACAGCGCAGCGAGCGTAGCCGCAACGGCACAGTGAGCGTAGCCGTAGCGAACGCAGCCGCAACAGCGCAGCGAGCGCAACTGCAGCGAACGCAGCCGCATCTGCATCACCGAGCACAACCCCAGCGAGCCCGACGCAACGTCGCATCTAGCGTAACTGCACCGAACACAACCGTTATATACTTTTTAATTTACTATGTGTAATATTTTCTTATTCGTCTGTGTTGGGATTTTTATTTTTAAATTTCTATGTTTATAGTGATATTCTTATTTTTCTGTGTTACAAGGACTGGTTTGGACCTTAATTTGCTGTAAGCAAGCAAACAGAATTTTATTCAGGTTGAAAGATACATGCTTATTTATCTTATTTTGAATATTATTAAACAATGAGTACACTAAGGAGCACCGATTTCATTATTGTCATTGTTACCGGGCCTGAATCGCCCATTGAAATACCCTTGGTTGATGCTCGTAGTGACCAGATAGTGGATACCGGGCCTGAATCTGCTGCAAAACTGAAAATATTGGGATTTCGAGTTGGTGACGGTAACTATAAGGGTCCTCGCTATACACGTCCGAAAGACGCAGATGTGTGCACTGTGTACATGTCACATAAATGATCACTAAATGTAAGTAGATGTAATGTAACTTGACGCAGACCATGTAGATGGTTTGTGATCCTAACCATATGGATATTTTTTTTCTTATTCTTTTAACTATTGTTTTTTTTTCTTTAGAAAATGGTTGTCCGATCCGAACAAGATGAGATTCAGCTTGGGTTCAAACAAGTTCGACACAATTCATTGTAAACCAGGTCTTCGATTCCACCGGCCTCCCTCGAGATGCAGCCATACCTACTACTGCTAATATCCCAAACATAGGTAAGCAAATTACTTCGCCACATTTAACTTAAATGTTGTTTGTTAACTGTTTCCAACTTTATCATCAATTTAATTTAAAAGTGTGGCAGAGCTGCAAACACCAAATTACGTTTACTACACCTTAAAATTTTGTTGATTATTGTTGGCTTCTTTATTAGGATTTTTTATGGAATCTGTGATGATAGAAACCCGTCACTGAACGACCCCATACTCCTGAACCACTTTGTCAAGTGATGCTTCATGTTGGTGATTTTGTTCGATCCATTAAGTTTAATGAAAAGGTACTGTTTTCTTGTTTAGTTTCTTGATATATCTAAAGTAACTTATCCATGTTATGTTTGATATAACAGTCCAATTTTGTGTAGGCATTGGGGATGAAGTAAGGGTGCTAAACGGGTCGTGTTCACGGGTTCAACCCGACCCGAACCCGAAAATTTTACACGAACCCGAACCCGAAAGTTCGCGGATTCGCGGGTTCATCATCTTTAGTTTAATGCTACAGATGATCTTAGTCTCCCTCAATTTAAAGTTTGAAGATTCATCAAAACATGATATATTGTAGCCAGTTGAATTCAGTTTCTTAATGCTCAATCTTATTAACATATCGTTTTACTGGTTTGTACCAGGTTGTTTTTCCAAGCTTCAGGGAGCGTTATTTGTCGACGGTGCTATTTGATTCTATGAGGAATGAAGTAGAAATCTTACCAGTCGAGTGAGTCGTTGATCACAAGGCGGAGTTGTAAGACCGCGTGTTATTTGGCTGGGAAAGATCTTTCATTTTATTTTAAAGAAATTGTACTTACTTGATTATCAATTGAATCAATTGTTGTTGAACAATTTAAAAGTATTTGATTATTGGTCAAGAAAATGGTTTCTAACTAAAACGTATGAACAAATACAAGGCCATGATGATAATCTAAGATAATTAGTTAATGAATTTCACATAAAACGTTTCATTCGCAAAAACGTGACAGTTAAATTAGATGAATGAAATGCTTGTGTAGAATAACTAGGTTATGAAAAGTTACTGAACAAAAAGTTTTATTGGACACAACATACACTAGAGTGACTACAGTGTATTAAAGGTTACTTAACAAAAAGTTTTATTGGAATCACAGGCAAATTTTTTTGAATGGGTCAAATAGGTGCCAATAAAGGTTGCGCGGGTAAATGATAACCGCCCCGTACATAGCCCTAAACTCAACAAACTAAGTGATATGTTTCCCGCCGCATCGCGCGGGTAAATGGCTAGATGCTACAAATAAAAACGTGTACCGTGTGGTAATATGTAACCCCCGCCGACTTTTTAGTTATTTAGTTATGATCTATAAAGCTTATGACGCACCGATGCTACAAATAAAAAAAGCTAAAAGTACTATACAACATATCATGAGAGGATTGATAAACTAACAAAAAAACGTGTACCGTGTAGTAATATGTAACCCCGCCGCATCGCGCGGGTAGAAGTCTAGTATATATATATATATATATATCTGTGTGTATAGTATTTTTGTCCAACTACGAATACAAATGGCATCAAGGAAATCGAAGAGCTCCAAAACCGGAGGTAAGAAGTCCACGGGGGAACCGGTGCTTACAAACATTTGGCCGATATTTGAACATCAAAGGGGCTGCATTGTATATAAAGAGAAAGTTGAAGCAAAAGCAACCGCCGCCGCCGCAGCTAAAGATCCACCTCCGGCCCGCAACTCAACGTTGTTGTCCCAAACTATCGCAGGAAACATTTAGCCATAAGTACATTATGTACATAGGTTAGGTAATTAAAGAAGTTTCATTCGGCGTCTTATGTAATTGTGTGTTTGAAAATGGAGTTTGCTGCTTATTATTGGTTTAGAAATAAGTATATCATATACACACCCAAGTGATACTGGATTTTTGGATATTTCGGATATCCAAAATATCCAAAAAAATTTTAAATCACTATCCGTATCATCCGAAAATTCGCATATCCAAAATTTCTGATCTCCGAATTTTCGGATATTTTGGATTCGGATAATTCAGATCGGATTTTCAGATGCGGATAGTTTTGAACACCCCTAATTATGACTGACCACCACTACTCACCATTGTAAAACCACTACTTTCAAACACCACAGTTCATCGGCAGCGTCTAAACCATCATACCAACGGTTTTTTAAAAGAGACATTATTCTCTTAAATCTTGATAATAAAAGGGTTAAATAGGTAACATAAGCGGTTTGCGACCACTGATATGATATTCGACCTAGCTCGTTTAGCCAACCTATCTCAGTTTCAAAACACAACTCCAAATACATGACAATCACAACAGTACTTTGAATAAAGTATATATGTAGCTATAAGTACATTATGTACATAGGTTAGGTAATTAAAGAAGTTTCATTCGGCGTCATATGTAATTGTGTGTTTGAAAATGGAGTTTGCTGCTTATTATTGGTTTAGAAATAAGTATATCATATACACACCCAAGTGATACTGGATTTTTGGATATTTCGGATATCCGAAATATCCAAAAAAATTTAAAATCACAATCCGAATCCGAATATTCGCATATCCGAAATTTCTGATATCCGAATTTTCGGATATTTCGGATTCGGATAATTCGGATCGGATTTTCAGATGCGGGTAGTTTTGAGCACCCCTAATTATGACTGACCACCACTACTCACCATTGTAAACCACTAATTTCAAACACTACAGTTCGTCGATAGCGTCTAAACCATCATATCAACGGTTTTTAAAAGAGAACTTATTCTCTTAAATCTTGATAATAAAAGGGGTAAATAGGTAACATAGGCGGTTTGCGACCACTTATATGATAATAAAAGGGGTAAATAGGTAACAAAATCTTTATAAATAATATGTAATACGTAAAAAGAAAAAAAAAAGAAGAAGTTTTTGTTAGAAATTTATGTAAATAACTTGTTAGTTGACTCTTATCCTCCTATAAAAATAAAATGTTGCTAATATTTTATTTGACCAAGATATAACAGAATTAATTAATTGAAATTAGCTTGAATACACCAAAGTCATTAGTAAACTTCCGGCGGAAATAAATAGCCCACTACTCATCTCCATCTTTGCGAGAAACATTAATATAGTAACTGTTTGAAGTTCCGTCGAATAACTCAACACCCATTTTCCGGCAATAACATCGATCAAGTTCTATTTTACTAGAGAAAAGTTACTAAAAGTAATTAAGTATTCATTTTTATCAATATATAGGATTAGTTAGTTGCTCCATTTTCTACTAATTAACGAACGGACTGGTTAAAACTTAAAACCAAAAAGAAGAAAGATGGAGTTGGTTACTTGATAAACAATATAATAAATAAAGAATTCATTTAAGTGGGGTCATGGCTATTTAATTAATTTACTACAAATAAATTAATATCATTCTAAATCTTAAAACTGTTTTACGTTGCATTTTTATTAAAACGGTTTTGTATAACATGTCCGTTGATGAATGATAAGTATATATATAGTAGAATTACTTGCTAAAAGTTATATAAGAATATTTTGAAATACAAATATTGTAGGATATGTCAACATATTTTCCTCATTAGTGTTTCACTTGATTTAAAAAGGGAGAATTTGTTTATAGTTTTTGTGAAATCCTTTTAAAATGTTTCTTTATATAAATATAAATTTTAGATATTCCTGTTAAATATAAATTAATCAATTACTAGTAATATTTTATTGCTTTCATAAAGTCTTCATTTTTCTGACACTTGAAATTTATGCCACATTATTATTATTTAGCCAATATTTATAATCAAAATTTGAAGTGTCAAACTTTGTATTACTAACAACTGTACTTTGAATAAAGTATATATGTAGTTATAACTACATTATGTACATATGTTAGGTAATTAAAGAAGTTTCATTAGGCGTCTTATGTAATTTTGTGGTTGAAAATGGAGTTTGCTGCTTATTAGTGGTTTAGAAATAAGTATATCATTTACACACCCAAGTGATACTGGATTTTTGGATATTTCGGATATCCGAAATATCCAAAAAAATTTAAAATTACTATCCGAATCCGAATCCGAAAATTCGCATTTTCGAAATTTCTGATATCCGAATTTTAGGATATTTCGGATTCAGATAATTCGCATCAAATTTTCGGATGCGGATAGTTTTGAACACCCCTAATTATGACTGACCACCACTACTCACCAACGTAAACCACTACTTTCAAACATAACAGTTCGTCAGCAGCGTCTAAACCATCATACCAACGGTTTTTTATAAGAGACATTATTCTCTTAAATCTTGATAATAAAAGGGGTAAATAGGTAACATGAGCGGTTTGCGACCACTGATATGATATTCAACCTAGCTCGTTTACCCAACCTATCTCAGTTTCTAAACACAACTCCAAATACATGACAATCACAACTGTACTTTGAATAAAGTATATACGTAGCTATATGTATATTATGTACATAGGTTAGGTAATTAAAGAAGTTTCATTCGGCGTCTTATGTAATTGTGTGTTTGAAAATGGAGTTTGCTGCTTATTATTGGTTTAGAAATAAGTATATCATATACACACCCAAGTGATACTGGATTTTTGGATATTTTGGATATCCGAAATATCCAAAAAAAATTAATATCACTATCCGAATCCGAATCCGAAAATTCGCATATCCGAATTTTCGGATATTTCGGATTTGGATAATTCGGATTGGATTTTCGGATGCGGGTAGTTTTGAACACCCTTAATTATGACTAACCACCACTACTCACCATTGTAAACCACTACTTTCAAACACCACAGTTCGTCGGCAGCGTCTAAACCATCATACCAACGGTTTTTAAACGAGACATTATTCTCTTAAATATTGATAATAAAAGGGGTAAATAGGTGACATAAACGGTTTGCGACCACTGATATGATAATAAATGGGGTAAATAGGTAACAAAATCTTTATAAATAATATGTAAAAAGAAAAAAAAAACAAGAAGTTTTTGTTATAAATTTATGTTATTAATTTGTTAGTTGACTCTTATCATCCTATAAAAATAAAATGTTGCTAATATTTTATTTGACCAAGATATAACAAAATTAATTAATTGAAATTAGCTTGAATACACCAAAGTCATTAGTAAACTTCCGACGGAAATAAATAGCCCACTACTCATCTCCATCTTTGCGAGAAACATTAATATAGTAACTGTTTGAAGTTCCGTCGAATAACCCAACACCCATTTTCTGGCAATAGCATCGATCAAGTTCTATTTTACTTGAGAAAAGTTACTAAAAATTATTAAGTATTCATTTTTATCAATATATAGGATTAGTTAGTTGCTCCATTTTCTACTAATTAACGAACCAACTGGTTAAAACTTAAAACCAAAAAGAAGAAAGATGGAGTTGGTTACTTGATAATCAATATAATAAATAAAGAATTCATTTAAGTGGGGTCATGCCAATTTAATTAATTTACTACTAATAAATTAATATCATTGTAAATCTTAAAACTATTTTATGTTGCATTTTTATTAAAATGGTTTTTGTATAACATGTTCGTTGATAAATGATAAGTATATATATAGTAGAATTACTTGTTAAAAGTTATATAAGAATATTTTGAAATACAAATATTGCAGGATATGTCAACATATTTTCCTCATTAGTGTTCTCTTGATTTAAAAAGGGAGAATTTGTTTATAGTTTTTGTGAAATCCTTTTAAAAATATTTATTTACATAAATATAAATTTTAGATATTCCTATTAAATATAAATTAATTAATTACTAGTAATATTTTATTGTTTTCATAAAGTCATCATTTTTCTGACACTTGAAATTTATGCCACATGGTTATTATTTAGCCAACATTTATAATCAAAATTTGAAGTGTCAAACTTTGTATTATTAACAACTGTACTTTGAATAAAGTATATATGTAGCTATAGGTACATTATGTACATAGGTTAGGTAATTAAAGAAGTTTCATTTGGCGTCTTATGTAATTGTGTGTTTGAAAATGGAAATTGTTGCTTATTATTGGTTTAGAAATAAGTATATCATATACACACCCAAGTGATGCTGGATTTATGGATATTTCGGATTTCCGAAATATCCAAAAAAAATTAAAATCACTATCCGAATCTGAATCCGAAAATTCGCATATCCGAAATTTCTGATATCCAAATTTTCGGATATTTCGGATTCAGATAATTCGAATCGGATTTTCGGATGCGGATAGTTTTGAACACCACTAATTATGACTGACCACCACTACTCACCATTGTAAACCACTACTTTCAAACACCACAGTTCGTCGGCAGCGTCTAAACCATCATACCAACGGTTTTTTAAAAGAGACATTATTCTCTTAAATCTTGATAATAAAAGAGGTAAATAGGTAACATAAGCGGTTTGCGACCATAGATATGATATTCGACCTAGCTCGTTTAGCCAACCTATCTCAGTTTCAAAACACAACTCCAAATACATGACAATCACAACTATACTTTGAATAAAGTATATATGTAGCCATAAGTACATTATGTACATAGGTTAGGTAATTAAATAAGTTTCATTCGGCGTCTTATGTAATTGTGTGTATGAAAATGGAGTTTGCTGCTTATTATTGGTTTAGAAATAAGTATATCATATACACACCCAAGTGATACTGGATTTTGGATAATCCAAAAAAAATTAAAATCACTATCCGAATCCGAAAATTCGCATATCCGAATTTTCGGATATTTTGGATTAGGATAATTCGGATCGGATCTTCGGATGCGGGTAGTTTTGAACACCCTTAATTTTGACTGACCACCACTACTCGCCATTGTAAACCACTACTTTCAAACACCAAAGTTCGTCGGCAGCGTCTAAACCATCATACCAACGGTTTTTTAAAAGAGACAATATTCTCATAAATCTTGATAATAAAAGGGGTAAATAGGTAACATAAGCGGTTTGCGACCACTGATATGATAATAAAAGGGGTAAATAGGTAATAAAATCTTTATAAATAATTTGTAATATGTAAAAAGAGAAAAAACAAGAAGTTTTTGTTATAAATTTATGTAAATAACTTGTTAGTTGAAACTTATCCTCCTATAAAAATAAATTGTTGCTAATATTTTATTTAACCAAGATATAAGAGAATTTATTAATTGAAATTAGCTTGAATACAACAAAGTCATTAGTAAACTTTCGACGGAAATAAATAGCCCACTACTCATCTCCATCTTTGCAAGAAACATTACTATAGTCACTGTTTGAAGTTCCGTCGAATAACCCAACACCCATTTTCCTGCAATAGCATCGATCGAGTTTTATTTTAATAGATAAAAGTTACTAAAAATTATTAACTATTCATTTTTATCAATATATAGGATTAGTTAGTTGCTCCATTTTCTACTAATTAACGAACCAACTGGTTAAAACTTAAAACCAAAAAGAAGAAAGATGGAGTTGGTTACTTGATAACCAATATAATAAATAAAGAATTCAGTTAAGTGGGGTCATGGCTATTTAATTAATTTACTACTAACAAATTAATATCATTGTAAATCTTAAAACTCTTTTATGTTGCATTTTTATTAAAACGGTTTTTGTATAACATGTTGGTTGATAAATAATAAGTATATATATAGTAGAGTTACTTGTTAAAAGTTATATAAGAATATTTTGAAATACAAATATTCTAGGATATGTCAACATATTTTCCTCATTAGTGTTCTCTTGATTTAAAAAGGGAGAATTTGTTTATAGTTTTTGTGAAATCCTTTTAAAAATATTTATTTACATAAATATAAATTTTAGATATTCCTGTTGAATATAAATTAATTAATTATTAGTAATATTTTATTGTTTTCATAAAGTCTTCATTTTTCTGACACTTGAAATTTATGCCACATTATTATTATTTAGCCAACATTTATAATCAAAATTTGAAGTGTCAAACTTTGTATTACTAACAATTGTACTTTGAATAAAGTATATATGTAGCTATAAGTACATTATGTACATAGGTTAGGTAATTAAAGAAGTTTCATTTGCCGTCTTATGTAATTGTGTGTTTGAAAATGGAGTTTGCTGCTTATTATTGGTTTAGAAATAAGTATATCATATACACACCCAAGTGATACTTGATTTTTGGATATTTCAGATATCCGAAATATCCAAAAAAAATTAAAATCACTATCCGAATCGGAATCCGAAAATTCGCATATCCGATTTCTGATATCCGAATTTTTGGATATTTCGGATTCGGATAATTCGGATCGGATTTTGGGATGTGGATAGTTTTGAACACCCCTAATTATGACTGACCACCACTACTCACCATTGTAAACCACTACTTTCAAACACCACAGTTCGTCGGTAGCGTATAAACCATCATACCAACGGTTTTTTACAAGAGACATTATTCTCTTAAATCTTGATAATAAAAGGGGTAAATAGGTAACATAAGCGGTTTGCCACCACTGATATGATATTCGAACTAGCTCGTTTAGCCAACCTATCTCAGTTTCAAAACACAACTCCAAATACATGACAATCACACACTCCTTTAGCAAGCATAATATATTGACAAACAACCCAAGATTTATGTTTAATCATAGCTGAGATATCACACTGGAGCATACGTGAAAACAATAACCAAAACCAGGCATATCCTCTGAGAACAACGGGATTGTTGGGTTTTGTTGTCTAACCTCCATCCACAACGATTTAAACGCCCACTTTTAAAACTGAATTTACAGGACCACACACATGTTGTGGAGGATTAGTGGTAGACAATTCCGATTTAAACACCCACTTTTAAAACTGAATTTATAGGACCACGCACATGTTGTATGTGTCATAAGTTAGCTCAAACACCATGAGCAATAAAGCGTTGGTTGTTTTCTATCTTACCATATGATTCAAAATCATGAAGTTAAACGATTCTAATTAATACATAGGGGATAAATTTATTCATTTGAAAGAAAACAATTAAGTTGAATAATGTAACCTGTTTATTCAATAGATCAATCCAAATACATTTTGTTTAATAAACAAGTTAACTTATACTCAACCCGTTTGATAAATAGTTTGATTCGCTAACTGTTGATACATGATGTCTATCGCCTACGTCAATAGTCTAGGTCGTGTCAAATAGCTTGTAATAGGGGTGTAAAGTGTAAAAGTTAAGTTTATGTGTGTATGTAACCATTTCGCACGAAATGGACTTTGTGTTGTCCATTTCGCACGAAATGGAAGTTAGCCGTTTCGTACGAAATGGATGTGTCTTTTCATGCGGAATGGATGCTCTATATATATGGGTGTTGGGTTTTCCATTTGTAACAGTTCGGTGAAAGTTGTAACGAAGTGCTGTCAAATTCTCTCCGTGTATTAACGTCTAAAATCAATGGAAAACCAGTTTAAAGTGTATATCTCTGCTTCTACTCACATTCTAACACCTATTCTCAGTTACTAGATTGTTTCCGCCTCTCTAGTGACTTAGATTTGACTCAGACAGACTCATTTAGGTCGAATATCGATCCTACAAGTGGTATCAGAGCTCAGGATGAGTCAAATCGGCTGAATCAGTGCTTTGAATTGTTTAGAACTCTCTACTTCTACTCATTCTTGGATTTTTGAACGATTCCACGGAGAAAATGGACTGAGATTTGAATATAACGTGTAAAACACCATTTTAATCAATCCTTCAAAGTTTCAGACCTTAATTCGGACTAAAATTGATTAAAAAGTATCAAAAACTTCATTTCGTGTGAAAATGTACCATTTCGTGTGAGAATTGTGTTCATTCCGTACGAAATGAACTATTTCATGTGAAAGTTTATCATTTCGCTTGAAAATCCTCATTTCGCACGAATTGAACCTTGTTACTCATTTCGCACGAAATGGCATTTCAATTCGTTTGAAATTGTCATTTCGCTTGAAAGTTGATTTCGTTTGAATTCATTCCGTTTGAAACAGTCCATTTCGTTTGAGATCCATTTCGTGTGAAAGTTCAAACCGTGTGGAAGTACCATTTCGTTTGAAAATATGATTTTTCAAAACTTAAAATTTTTCCGAAAAAATTTTAGAAGTTTAAAATGGATAATCAAGAATTTTATAACATGTTTTCCGGAGGGGGAATGACAGCAGTTCAAACACCAGCAAGTATTATTCAGAACGTAAACATGGAAAATGAGCTTGGTACAATGCAAAAGCCACCAAAGTTAATGAACATTGACGAATATTCAGGGTGGTCAGAGAGGTTTAAAACCTGGGTACAGGCAAATCATTTTGAGTGTTGGATGAAAATTGAGTCAAGGTATGTACCTCTGACGAATGGAGCGGGTATTGAGAAAGCACTTCATTAGTTAACTCCGATTGAACAAGATAGTTTTAAAGCCAAAAAGAAAATGATGAGTATCTTGCAACAAGCAATCAAAGAAGATATTTTGGTTTTGCTACAAAATCAAAGTGACTCGCAGTCTATCTGGAATTCACTAAAAGTCAAGTTTCTTGGAAGTGTTTCGATGATAAAGAGCAAGATGGCATTGCTGAAAAAAGGAATTTGATATTTTTACTGCTATCAAGGGTAAGTCAACAAAAGAGCTGATCGAGAGATATTGTCATTTGGTTGTAGAAATGAAGCGAATGAGCATTGAAAAAACAGATGAAGAATGGGTTGACAAGCTGGCAGATGCTTTACCGTATGATGAATGGGGCACATATTTGTTGGTTTTGAAAAATAACTTGGAGTATGTTGGTTTCAATCTTAGCACGTTTATCGAGAAAATTGAATCGTATGAGCTTGAACTTAAAAAGATCAGAAAAATGAAATCTACTAATGTACAACAAGATGTTCAGTTGTACTACAAAGGAAGCTCTTCTGCAACATCTACCCCAAGTCCAAAAATTCAGACAGCATTTAGTGCTGATTCTACATCTGGAGTTTCTCAAAGCACACAAAGCAACAACCATTCACCGTTTACAAGCTACGAACCAAATCCTATGGTTCAGAGTTCACAAGAACAAGCTTATACTCAAAGTTCTTCAGGGTCAAACAATCAAAGTCACGGTCAAGGGATTCTGTGCAATATAGCTGTGAACATCAAGAATGGTCAAGAGTTTACAGAATCAGCAGCAAAACAGCATATATCACTACTTGCTTCAGTTCTTGAGTCTTATGAAAGTCTTGTTGCCGGAAGAATTGGAAATCCTGACATGACGAAAGAAGACTACGATCAGATTGATCCAGATAAGCTAGAATTGATAGATATCAAATGGGGTATGGCGAGCTTAGTGAGGAGAGCACAAAGGTTTATGGAAATAACCGGACGAAACAGTCTCTCACAACCTGATTGTAAGCTTGGTTTTGACAAAGCGAAAGTTACATGCTTCAAATGCAAAGAAAAAGGACATTTCAAATGCGAGTGTCCAAACAGGGAAGTAAACAATCATCAGAATCCGTTCACAAACGACTATTACCGACAAGCAATCTATCACAAAAATAGTCAGCAACCATTCAATTCAGGACCTCAAATTGAAAACAAACCAGAAAAGGCTCTTTTGGTTAATCAGGATGATGAAAAGGTTGCGGAAGGGTTTAGTTGGGATAAATATATTCCTGGTGAGGGTCTTGCTATGATGGCAGAGATTATTGAAGAGTCAGAATGTGTTGTTGAAACTGAGGAAGTCGTTGAAGTAATGAGTGAAGAGAGTCTGACAGAGCTTGAAGAGGCAGCAGCAGAAGTTTATTATTATCAATCAGAACAGGAGATTATTGCTAATTCTTTTAAATCCATAATGCCTCCTAACATGTTTGATTCTTTTGCAGGATTCTTCAACGAGCCAACTACATGTTTTTGTCCACAATATGATGTCGAAAAAGCTTCGGTTGAAGAAATCATAGATGTTTCTAAAGAGATGAATGAAGAAACTCTGAAGGAGATAGCTGACAAGGCGCTGATGGTCAAGCTGAAAGAGGTAGACAAAACTCAAGAGTCAATGTCTGTCGAAACGGAGTCTGTCGAAACAGAGTCTGTTAAAACAGAGTCTGTTGAAAAGGAGTCAGTCGAAAAGGAGTCCGAGTTCAAATCAGGAAATCTGGATATCAAATCAGGAGAAAAATCAGAGTCTGAGTCTGACGGGTTTGGTAAACCAGAAATTAAAACTGATAAAGAAGAAAAGGTTTCTGAAAAGATTGATCCAATTCCTGAAACACCATGCGAAAACTGTTTAAAACCCTGCATGGATTGTCTTGAAAAAGACAAACAGTTTCAAGAATTGAAAAAATATACCGATGAAGTAAAATTTGATCTTAATGATGTGAAAGAAGCTTATGACACTTTATCACGTTCAATCAAAATGATTCAAAAGGAAAGCATAGAAAATGATAAAGCTACTAAGTTGTTCAAAGTAACTGTCATGGAAAAGCAGATGGAGATAAACATTCATCTGGACACAATCGCATCTTTGAAAAAGGAACTTGAATTGATGCGTATTGAAAAAGAAAGAGTTGATAAGAAGTTGATCAGTTATAATGCTTCATCTTATGTGATTGATCAAATTGTTCCTCAACTACCTGATGCTAAATCTGCTTTCAACAATGTTCCACCCCCAATATGGAATCATTATACACAGAAATATCCAGATGGGGTGGAAGCAGCTTTGAATCTCAAGTTGAGAACTGTAGAGAATGAGTTACCAGAAAACATTGATGTTACATTCTCTCCATCTGACACTGACAACGAGTCACAAGTGATTAAAACTGTTGTTGACCAAGTGTTGGATGAAGAAAGTGATAACTCAGATTTTGGTACAGTTAAAACTCATTTGGAGAATTCAAATTCTGATCCTGAAGATAACAGAAACTTTCTGGATAAGTTCATACCAAAATCAGATAAGGTTGTGAATGACGATTCGATCATTGTGGCTTACACAATGACCGGAACTGACAAACTTTATACTGATTTTGAATATCCTATTCAGAATGCAAATTTGGAAAATGTTGAAAAGGTGTTCAAACTTGTGGAAATTGACATTTCTGAGGTTAACAACAATGCATTTCTTTCAAAACCGAAAAAATCTTTTGTTAAAAACCAATCAACCAACAACTCAGGAAAGCAATATGAAAGGGTGGGAAATGGTGGTAATAACAAGAGAAACGGAAAGAATTTCAAAAGGAAAGGTATCGGTTTTGAAAAGAAAGTGGCTAAGAAAGATGTCAAGCCAAAAGAAAAGTTAAATGATGTGTTTGTGGCGGGTAAGAACACAGTTGCTGAAAAAGATTATATCTTTAGTCAGAAAGCAGTTGATGATTTCAATGCAGCCAAAAAGTTGAAAGATGAGACCAACATATCTACTTTTGTTGAATATGACAAAAGAATATGTTATCGCTGCAATGAAATTGGTCACATGGCCAAACAGTGTGTTAAAAAGATTGAAAAACCAGTTTTCAAGAAACCCAAACCTAAAACTTCAAATGATGTTAAGGGTAAAACACCGATGATTTCCCCCGTGCGTATTCTAAAACGTGGTGAATCTTTGAAGTCCGAGGACAAGCCAAAATCGACCTTTGAGATTGGTGAATCTTCGAAAACTCAAAAGACTTCAAAGGTTTATCCTAAAACGAAGATTTTTCAAAATCAATCATGGGTGGAAAAACCTAAACAATCGTTTGAAGAAAAGAAAATGGAAAAGATCTTAAAATCTGAATCAAAAGTTTTTGCAACCGATGTTGATGAACTTGAATTTGAATTGGACAAACTGATTGAAGAATTCCCACCAATTAAGGAGGGAGATCTAAAATCAAAGTCAAAACCTGTTGTTTCAAACGTTGTCTTCAACATTCTGAAAGTTGACGTGTCTTATGATCTTGTATTTGGAAGTGTTTCAAATGTGAAGAAATCTTGGGCATCGTTGTTTGAGTGAATGTCTTTGATGTGTGCAGGGGCTTCCGATGTCGATCATCTCCAAGTGGATCATGGATAGCGGCGCCTCGAGGCATATGACTGGGATGTTAGCATTACTCTATGATGTCAAATCAATCAATGGAGGATATGTTGGCTTTGCGGGAAATCAGGGAGGAAGAATCGTTGGTGAAGGAATTCTTACCAATGGAGTAGTAACGTTTGATAAAGTGAACTACATCGTTGAACTTGAAAACAATCTGTTGAAAATATCGCAGATTTGTGACAAGTCGTTCACATTTCATTTTACAAAAAATGAATGTTTGATCATTAAACCAGATTTTAAAATTCCAGAAGATATGGTGTTGATGCGAGCTCCGCGTGAAAACGATTTGTATGTCCTAGACATGAGCCTCGCAACAACAACAGACAAAAAAGAAACAATGTTTTGTAACTAAAACAAAATCAACTGAAAAAGAATCAAGAATGTGGCATCGTATGATGGGTCACATTCATATGAGAAAAATGAATTTCTTAGTTCACAATGATCTTGTTGAAGGTGTTAATCTGAAAATTTTCCATCTGAATGATGATTGTGTAGAATGCAAAAAGGGGAAGCAAACAAAGAAGTCACACCCAAAGAAGCTTTTAAACTCTATCAGGGTACCGCTCGAAAGGCTCCACATGGATCTTTTTGGACCGGTAAATGTAAAGAGCGTTAGTGGAGATCTGTATTGTCTAGTGGTAATTGACGACTTTACAAGATTTTCTTGGGATAGATCAAGATTTAACTATCTTTTAAAATTAAACGGGTTGAAAATTTTGTTTTCTGGGAGGGTTGTTGAGTGTGAAGCCGAGGAGGACGACGATCAGAAGTGATCCATGTCTTGTTGTTCAGTTTCTGTACAGTTTATTTTCTGCTTTTGATAAAACCAAAAACACAAAAATATGTTTTTGATTTTAGGGGGAGAAAGTTTACATAAAATACAAAAAACATGATAAAATTTCAAAATCCAAAAACATTGAGAAAATCAAAAAGAGTTTGTGTAAAAAGGGGAAATGATAGTACATCAGCTAGACATATGCAGTATGCTAAAGAAATGTATAGTTTAATTGTGTTAAGCAGTCTCGCTGATGATGTGCCGATAGGTTTTTACACATTTAGTAAGTTTGTTTGGGATATCAACATAAATCACAACTTGCTTATACGTGGGGAACATCTCTCGGATATATAGGTAACCCCTGAAATCTTGTTTGAAAGACTCTATTTCTGACATACTAGGTCTTTGTACGTGATGATATCTGGGGTATTATACCAGGACTTCTGATTTTGCGGAAGTAATAGCCTAGTCCTCGTATAATACTCTGCACTGCTTTATTCATAAAGCCTCCCCTCAACATAAAAAATGATGAAACATTGAAAAATGCTAATCATGTGCTGTTGAAAAGAAGATCCCCAAAGGGGACCCACCTAAAGTCGAGCCATCATCTCTCTGATTGAATGGAAGTTCTAGCCTGAGCTCTCATGGCCTCACATTCACCCATTACAGATATCATTAGTGTGCACTCACCTGTAAGACTGAATATAGTGGTCTGGATACGGGAGTATATTCTGAGGTGGTACACGCGTATAAGTTAAGCCTTTAAAACACTAATTCCTATCCTAAACAGATTGAAATTTGTGTGAAAATTTAAATTGGATCAGTATATCGGCAATCACTGTGAATTGTTTAATGCTTAGTATGAAATCAAAGCTTAACGGTACTTGTATCTTGTCAGAAGCTGATATGATCCTCTAACACGCTCAACAAAATTATGTGTGTACAGTTTCTTGTTTATCAAAATCCAAAAAGATTTCCTGTTTATTTAGCAAAATTTTATAAAATCCAAAAATATTTGATTTTCATCTTATTTTCGACAACGGACGTTGGGGATCTGATGATCAAAGTCTCAAAGTGCTAAACAAGTTGGATCATGAGGGTTGGATAAGCAAAAGTTTGTGAAAAGGTGTTGGTAATTGCTCGAAAAGTTTAAAAGTTCATTAATTTGAACTTAAATCTGTTTCAAAAAGTTAGCAAGTTCATAAATTGGTCAGCCAAGGTCATTAACTTGGACTTGGCAGGCTAAACAGTTGACCAGGGTCATTAACTTGGACTTGGTTAACTGGGTGTGATGGTAAATAGTTAAAAATAATCAAAAAGATAAAAAGTTGAAAATTTTGAAAATTTGAAAATTTCAAACGAAATGGCCATATCGTTTCAATTGCTCATTTCGCATGAAAATGTCACACTGCCTCAATGTCCATTTCGTACGAAATGGACATGTCTATATAAAGGACTTCATTCCGCTTGAAACAGTCATTTCCACCATTTCGTATCAGACACACCACTCAGGCGATTTCAAACGAAACACTGATTTCTTCGATTTCAAGCCATATTCTTGTCAGTTTGTTATTCGTAAACTGTTTATAAGTTGGTTTACTCAACTTATAACATGGGAAAGGTGAGAATGATGTTGATTTGAACCAGATCGATTGTATTTCGATGAACAGACTTTTGAATCTTAGATCTAGGGTTTAATAATGGTCAATAATGATTAAAAATTACATCTGTGTGTTCGGAATAGGTTGTAGATCAGATTTAGGTTTTCAATTTGAACCCGAAATCATAAATCGTATGAACTCGGTATAACTGATCTTCGAACATTAGATCTAGGATGATTTTGTGGATCAAAATGAAAATAAAACACACCCATGTACTCAGAATCTGTTAAAGAACAAACCTAGGGTTTCAATTTTATCATCAAATCATGTTTTAATCATTGGCAAAACCACTGTTCATAAACTTGATTTCAAACGAAATGACTTACGAAATGACAAGTCATTTCGTACGAAATGGCACACAATTTTGAATATTTCCAAGTCATGCGAAATGGCGATTTCGTTTGAACTAGCCATTTCGTTTGAGAGTCATTTCGCTTGAAAAAGCCATTTCGTTTGAAAGTCAAATCATTTGAAACTGATCATTTCGTTTGAAAACCATTTCGTTTGAAACTGCTCCATTTCGCTTGAAAGCCATTTCGTGTGAATGACTTTTTAATTTTAAAAAATTGTTCAAAGTGTTTAACTTGTGTTTATGTTGATTTTGTTTATGTTTCAGGTTTCGAATGTGCAGTTTGATCCGTTACATAACATCTGTTGTGTTTATGATGAGAAGCTTCCAAAGATGGCTGTGTTCAAAGAGATTCTGGAATTCATGAAGCGGTTACCTATCCAAAAAGGCATTAATTCTGAGAATGTGTGGTCATCAAAGTGGAGGAAAATTGAGAAAGAGGAGGCTCTAAAAGCTGAGAAAGAAAGAAAGGAACGTGAAGAGCTTCAAGGTAAATGGATGAAGTTGCAAGCTGAAGAACAACTGAAAGCTTCTAAAGAGAATGAAAAGCTGAAGAGTTTGTTGAAAAGAAAGCCAAAGCAGAGAGAAGAAAAGTTCAAGTCTCTGTGAAGAAAGTTTTTGAAGACAACCTGACTGAAGACTCCGGAAATATCCAAGGGGGAGTTTGTTGATACACGATGTCTATCGCCTACGTCAACAGTCTAGGTCGTGTCAAATAGCTTGTAATAGGGGTGTAAAGTGTAAAAGTTAAGTTTATGTGTGTATGTAACCATTTCGCACGAAATGGGCTTTGTGTTGTCCATTTCGCACGAAATGGAAGTTAGCCATTTCGTACGAAATGGAAGTGTCTTTTCATGCGGAATAGATGCCCTATATATATATGGGTGTTGGGTTTTCCATTTGTAACGGTTCGGTGAAAGTTGTAACGAAGTGCTGTCAAATTCTCTCCGTGTATTAACGTCTAAAATCAATGGAAAACCAGTTTAAAGTGTATATCTCTGCTTCTACTCACATTCTAACACCGATTCTCAGTTACTAGATTGTTTCCGCCTCTCTAGTGACTTAGATTTGACTCAGACCGACTCATTTAGGTCGAATATCGATCCTACACTAACCTATTTAATAAACATGATAAATTTTTAAAAAGTTACTATTTAACTTTAGAGAGAATTCAATACTTCCATTTTTAATTTCCCTATAACTATAACTAAATTCCTCTTAATCTTTCATCAATTCTTTATTTTCATAATCTTTATTCATTATTTCCCGTTACTTATTTTTCCCTTTCTCATTCTCTGATCATTTCTATCTGGTTCCTCTAAATTTGAGATAAACACATAAACCATTAAACTCAAGTTTGTTAAACAATGAATGATAAAAAAACAAAAATTATTAAAAAGACACAATTTACGATGAAAAAAGAGAGGTTCATTTTTTTAACGCCACCGTATTCGCCGTATTTGGTCTCAGTGGCATGCCTCCTCATAGTCCAGATATACATCCATACCTTGGACAGAACCACAACGATCCATTGTTAGTTTGACGCACAAGCATGGCGCCAAACCTTTTCAAGAGGAACCTGACTAGCTCGTAAAACCCCTTGACTTGCTTTCGAGGAGAACTTCGCAAGCAACAAGATTTGAATTTGGGCCTTCCCTTTTAGAGAAACACGGAGTGCATTTAAGTTGGAGTTGTTCTGGATTTAAATCGTAGCGAACGTTGAAAAAACTTGGATGCGATATACTCCAGGCCTACCAAGTACAAAGCATAGAATGCATGTGGCCCGATACTGGCCCAATTAGTGATTGTATTTATACGTGTTTTTAAGGCCTATTTCTTAGGGATTAATTGACTTTGTAGGATATAATATTTGTGGTTTGTTTATATTAATTAAAATAATAATTTGCTAGTTGAGGTTTTGATAATTGTAGGATCGTTGTGCGACCTGATTGAGTCGTTCAGAAGAGTTTGGATCCGAATCTAAGGCGGAATTCAGAGAAACGGACTGGTATACAGCTTGATTCAATTTAAATGTCTCTATTATTGATCTAACACTGATTTACAACCTGGAGACAATTTGGCAGCACTTCGGTACCAAATCAGAAAAAAAATTACAAATGACAAACCATGATCCACTATATATAGGAGAGGTGATTTCGTTTGAAATGACCAAAGGAGATTTCAAGCGAAATTAACAATGTTAATTTCGTTTAAAAGTGGCAGAGACCATTTCAAGCAAAATTACAATGTTTAATTTCGTTTGAAATAGCCAGTGGCTATTTCATGCGAAATTACACACTTATACACATCTTAGATTCTAGCATCCCGAGCACTGGTTTATCCTATCCGATTACATGACTCGATACAAGACGAAGTCAACAGACATAGTGCACTAATAGACTCCCCCTTGGATGTTGACGAAGTCTTTAGCGTCTAATCTCCAGCATGACACATCTTCAGTCTTGATCAGTCTTCACACTCTTTCCAAATTGTCTAACACTGTAAGCATCCATCAATCTTTCTTCTTCAATCAGCTTCTATCTTTGAATGATATACCAGGATCTGACTCTGGCTCTTTCATTAACATCTTTTAGAAACACTTTTCTCAGGCTCCCCCTTTCGACAAGCTTCCGTGCTTCAGAGATCGACACCTTGCTTTCTGGATACAAACTCCCCCTTACATTGAGCTTGTCTTCAGACTCCCCCTTAGACTCTAATGTCGGGATCGTAATCTGGAATCTCATCAGCAACACTCAAACATTCATAAGTAACAATGTTTTGAATTTAAAAAAAAAAATCAAATATCCTGAATTTTTAACAGATTTTAACAATCTAAGAATCAAATACCCTCACAGTTAATCATCCAAGTCCAATTTAATGACCTTGGAGATATCACAAACTGTTTTTGATTTTTGATGATAAAAACTTCAAGTTTCAAATTAATGAACATGTTTTATTATTAGAAACACAATCAGCATACTCAGATGAAGGGGTAAGGTCCCAAAAACCTCATAAAAAGGATTTGAGACCATACCACAAACTAACTTTTCTAGCCTTTTGACCTTGCGCGGCCGCGCACTGGTCCTTCTAAAGGAATAAAGAAATCAGTAACTTGCAGTCGCGCGCCCAAAGGATAACATAAATCCTTGCGCCTTCCCCCCTTCAACAAAGGATCAAAAAGCCTTTGTCCGATACTTCCGCCACAACATCCAGACTTAGATATTATTTTACCCAGGCTTGGGGTTTATTTGTCTGTGTCCACATAGTAAGGTGTCACACTGGATTATGGTAGTAATCTTCTAGAAAGAAATACAATCGTGCACCACCCAGATGGTTATAACCGTCTGGACACGTGTCGTCACCAGAAGCAATTCTGAAATCACAACAAAGGCATGCAATCGGGGAGTAATCTCCACTTAATCTCTTTCCACGTGGCGATCCCCTAGCCACAGATCAAACCACGATCCGTGTGCATTCACTTCGGATCGAGGTTAATTAACGTCAGATCAAAGAAATCAAACGGAAGAAAAATAACCACTACGGCGTTAAGCATTTTCCGTTATCTTTTCAATAACAGGTTTTCCCTCCCAAAACTCCCGGTTATAAATAAGAGAACTGTTCAGGTATAAACTCAGACTACTCTCACTCTTCAAATACTTATCTTCTCCGATACCAATACTTATTCTCACGCCGGAGTCGGGTCAAGGAGAGAACCTTCTTCTCCCCTTGGCGAGGCTAACGGTGTTCTTTTTTGCAGAGCTACCGGAGAAGTTAATCCATTACGACTGAATCAACCGAGAGGGAGCTAACCTTTTATGCGGATTCAAACCCCCTAACTATCTCGGTTCCGACCATTTAGTTAGTGTTTCTTCATTGGCGCCCACCGATTTCTCAGTTTTTCTAGTCTCTACCTTGTTTCGATTCAGTTCATTCTGTTTTCTGTTTTTGCACATGGCAGAAAATTTGTCATCTCACCGACAACCTGGTCCTCGACCAAACATCGGAAACAATTTACAGCTAGATAAATCTCCAGAACATTGGTTTAGCAGATGCCAAGCTGCTATAAACACAATCGTTGTGCAAATCGTCAGATCTGATTTGACAAATATCTGATCTAAAAAAGAAATTGATACCTCAGAATTGGATCCACCAACACCACGTAGGGAGGACATCCAATCCAGCCGATATAGCAGTTATCAGAGACAAATACACATGGTTCAGGGAGGTCCATCACGAAGACCAAATAAACGAAACTATGATCAACATTGGAGAGAACAGCAAGTAGTGTTCCCCGTTGTTCCTGGGGGGCCCCCAGGAAGAACGACCAGTGATTATCACTGGTATTTTCGGTCATTACCGAACTGACTATATGTTCATAGATCCAGGAAGCTCGATGGACATCATATACGAGCAGTGCTTTAAGCAGCTTGATCCAGAAGACAAAGCACGTTTAGAGCCGGTCGATTTTCCCCTCACCGGATTCTGTAATGAAGCTGTATTTCCATTAGGGCAAATCGTTTTCCCGGTGACCTTATCCGATGGCGAGCACTCACGAACAGTTTCAGTTAATTTCATGGTCATGCCGGCAACATCACGACATGATGTCTTGCTCGGGCGAAGGTCACAAAGGGAATTTAGCATGATCACTTCCATTCCACACGCTGCTTGTGGATTTCCGACAGAAACTGGAGTTGCAATACTTTATTCAAGCAAAGAAGTCATGTTCGTAGATGACGAACCACCAGCAAAAGTAGCCAAACCTTCGGCATCAAATGAACCAGAGAAATGGGTTCTAAACAACGAGTACCCAGAACAGACCATTCTGTTAGGACCAGCCATTTCACCAGCAACACGCATACAACTAAAAGAGTTATTATCTAACAACAAAGATATATTCGCCTGGTGCCCTGCAGACATGACTGGAGTCCCACGCGACATCGCGCAACATTGTCTAAACATCAAGCCATCAGTAGAACCTGTTGCTCAGGGGAGGCGCAGTTTCAGTGAAGAAAAAGCAAAAGCAATGGACGAGCAAGTAACAGAGTTACTTAACGCGGGCATCTTGCGCGAAGTAAAGTGCCATACATGGGTAGCCAACCCAGTAATGGTGCAGAAACATAGCGGCGGGTGGAGAATGTGCGTTGACTTCAAAGACCTGAATAAAGCATGCCCGAAAGATTGTTACGCGCTTCCAGAGATAGACAAGAAAGTCGACTCTCTAGCGTCATTCAGATGGAAATGCTTTCTTGACTGTTACAAGGGTTATCATCAGGTCCAGATGAAAGAAGAAGACGAAGACAAAACGGCGTTCCGCACAGATAAAGGCATTTTCTGTTATACCAAAATGCCGTTCGGCTTGCGCAACGCAGGCGCAACTTATCAATGCCTAATGGACACAATTTTCAAAGATGACATTGGCAAGACTGTCGAAGTATACATGGATGACCTCGTCATCATGAGTCATGAGGAAAGCACAATGCTTGATAATATCCAGCGCACATTCGACTCCTTGCGCAGCGTAAGCCTAAAACTCAACCCAACTAAATGCTCCTTCGGCATGGAAGAAGGGAAATTTTTGGGATTCATCGTCACAAAAGATGGTTTTAAAGTAAATCCAGAAAAGGTGCAGGCTATTCAGCTAATGCTGTCACCCGCAACAGTTAAAGAAATGCAAAGGCTCGCTGGACGTTTAGCGGCTTTAAACAGATTTTTGGCTAATCACGCGGCAAAGTCTTATCCATTCATCAGTACGCTACGAAATTGCGCAAAGAAAACTGACTTTCAGTGGACATCTGAGGCGGAAACCGCGTTCAAACAAATGAAAGAATGTTTAATTCAACTGCCAACATTGACAGCCCCAAAAGAAAAAGAGCCACTAATTTTATATCTATCTGCCGCGGAAGTAGCGGTCGGTGCTGTATTGATGGTAGAACGCGAGAACATCCAGACTCCAATTTATTACATCAGCAAAATGCTTACCGGCCCGGAAACTCGGTACTCAATGATAGAAAAGCTAGTCCTCGCGCTAGTACACGCATCCCGACGTCTACGCAGGTATTTTTCGGGTCACGTCATCACAGTTCTTACCAATTACCACCTAGGCCAGATCTTATCCAAGCCTGACATAGCGGGACGACTGGCCAAATGGGCAATTGAACTGGGAGGTTATAACATTTTTTACAGACCAAGACCCGCGATCAAAGGGCAAGTGTTAGCAGACTTCGCCACTGAAGTTCCTATCGATAAAATACAAGAATGTGAGGCAATCCAGAACCCAACACCTGTTTTCGATGACAGAGTCTGGACCTTACACACAGATGGTGCTTCCAATGACGATGGAGCAGGAGCAGGTCTCCGATTAATCAGCCCAGACAACTACGAGCTCACGTACGCTATACGATTAGATTTCAGAAGTACGAATAACGAAGCCGAATATGAAGCCTTCTTGGCAGGTCTTCGCTTAGCGCTAAAAATGGGGGCAAGAAATCTTGAAGCTAATGTCGATTCAAAACTGGTAGCCGAGCAAGTTAATGGCAATTATGATGCAAAAGAAGCTATGGCATTGTACCTTGAACAAGCGCGGATGTTAATCAACCAATTTCAAACATTCAAAGTTAATCACATAAACAGAAGCGAGAACAAACATGCTGACGCGCTAAGCAAGCTAGCTGCTACCAGCTTTCAGCACTTAGCAAAGGAAGTACGCATAGAGGTATTATCCAACCCTTCCATTCATCTCAAGCAAGTAAACGTTATAGAAATGGGAGATCCATCTTGGATGTCTCCGATTATCTTGTACCTCCAACACGGAAAGCTACCGGAAGGAAAGGCAGAAGCTCGGAAAATACAACACAAGGCGGTAAATTATGAAATGGCGGATGGCGTCCTCTACCAGAAATCATTCATGGGCCCATTACTACGCTGTGTCGATAAAGCAGACGCCCAATACCTTGTCAGAGAAATCCACGAAGGGTTATGCGGGATACACGCGGGACCGCGCATGGTCGTGGCAAAAATAATGAGTGCTGGATACTACTGGCCAGGAATGCACATGGATGCAGTCGACCTGTTAAGAAGATGCGAGGCATGTCAACGCCACGCACCAAAGACACTCCGACCTAAAAATCCACTAATACCTGTTACTTCCGCCTGGCCATTCCAGCAGTGGGGCATCGATCTCGTCGGTCCATTTCCTGACGCGCCAGGTGCGGTAAAATTCATCATCGTCGCGGTGGATTACTTCACAAAATGGGTAGAGGCTAAAGCTTTGGCCTCAACAACAGCAATGGTAATCCGTAAATTTATATGGGAACATATCATTTGCAGATTCGGATTACCATTGCGCATTATTTCCGACAATGGTACCAACTTCTCCGCAGAAGATCTTCAAAAATGGTTCAAAGAAATGAAGATCGAGCATAACTTCGCCTCCGTTGCGCATCCTCAAGCGAATGGACAGGTAGAAAGCATAAACAAACAGATCGTTGACGGCATAAAAGCGCGACTCGGGACAGCGCGCAGAGGATGGGTTGACGAACTTCCCAGCATCCTCTGGGCGCATCGAACAATGCCAAAGACTAGCACAGGCGAGACTCCGTTCAGTTTAGTCTATGGATCTGAGGCCGTCATCCCAGCCGAGATAGGTTTACCATCACCGCGCATGATAGCTATGGAAAAACAGAACAACGAACAAGAAAGGAGAATGGATTTGGACCTTCTCGAAGAAAGGCGCGAGAACGCCGCCATAACAGAAGCAAGGTACAAATCTAAGCTCGAAAAATACTACAATGCGCGCGTCTGCGTTTGCACTTTTGTCCCCGGTGATTTTGTCTTGCGCGACAATGAGGCGTCAAACGCTGAAAAGCCAGGCAAATTAACGCCAAGATGGGAAGGACCATACGTTATTAACGAGGTCCTAGGCAAGGGAGCATATACCCTAAAAAGGATCGATGGGACCCTTGTCCCCCGCACCTGGAACGCACAACAGTTGCGCAGGTGTTACATATGAACTAAGCCCTCAAAAGCGGAAAGAATATACAGGCAATATCTTTCTTTATTATGTCCTATGTTACAAAGCCTTGCGCTTTTATCAATACAAACATTATTTCTACTTATATTACTGTTTATTACAAATTGCATGTAATTTTTTGGGTTCGCGCGAAAACAATATGGTCAAACATTGTATACCCCATGAACAGTCTAAAAAAAAAAAAAAAAAAGGGCAAGCTGCTACGCCTTTTAGACAAACGTTCAAACATGAGCACAATACCATCTCTCATTCGCCTTACCTATCCAAAAAACAATTAAAAACATGCAACATATTGTAATTCAAACACGTATGAAGTATATACATTATCGATATATCACCAAGTGTAACAAAACACTTCGGAAACAAGATCATGACAATGATCTTCACAATTTTAGTTCCAGAAACTAAAACAGTCAAACAAAAAACCTTGCTTCTACAAGATAGCAAGATGATCAAACAACAGACTTTAAACACTGATCACACCCGTGATCTTCAAAAGATAAGTTTTTACTAACAGACTTTTATATACAAACAAACGACAGGACGATACAGCCCCCAAACCTAACCAACCATAGGTTCATCTTCACCTATGTTCACCGAAGGGTTTTTCCGGCGACGGTGATACATCAACTCACAGGTACTCGGACGGAGAGTCGGAAAACGAGCCATCAGTCCATCGACATCCAACACACCATCACCAGCATCAACAACCCTATCTGGTCGGAAGCCCTTATCACCAGCACCGGCAATCGGAGAAGGATCAACAACAACAGCATTCTCTTCCTCGGTTAACATCAACGGCGAAGAGTTAGCAAGAAGGAGTAAGGCTTCAGCAGCATCACGGACCGCTAAGATGTCTGAAAGACGACGGGAGCGGACGGAACTTTTCCCCTTCATCTTCTCCAAATGAATGATAAAAGGAATCCCAATACATATATATATATATAAAAACTCAACCTCGGAAAATGGGAACCCTGCTCATCATTAGTTATCAGAATTATATCACTTACGGCGCTACAGGAGCCAGGGTCACATCCTCATTAATAAGGTCTGACAAGCGCCATTACGAAATTCAAGAACAAAGAGAAAAATACCCACTCTAATTGCTAGTTGACGTCATCACGTGTCAGAGCATGATTACAAAGATTTTTTCCCTTTTTCCAAAAGGATAAATCTTCTCATAGAAGCTTTCTTATTTTAAACGCGCCCAAACACATTTCCCTCTCATAAGTCCAGTGCTCCACTTACTTGCATAAGTACAACACTAGACTGGGGGGACTTGAAGGGGTAAGGTCCCAAAAACCTCATAAAAAGGATTTGAGACCATACCACAAACTAACTTTTCTAGCCTTTTGACCTTGCGCGGCCGCGCACTGGTCCTACTAAAGGAAGAAAGGAATCAGTAACTTATAGTCGCGCGCCCAAAAGATAAACATAAATCTTTGCGCCTTCTCCCATTCAATAAAGGATTAAAAAACCTTTGTACAATACTTCCGCCACAACACCCAGACTTAGATATTATTTTACCCAGGCTTGGGATTTATTTCTCTGTGTCCACATAGTAAGGTGTCACACTGGATTATGGCAGTAATCTTCTAGAAAGAAATACAATCGTGCACCACCCAGACGGTTATAACCGTCTGGACACGTGTCGTCACCAGAAGCAATTCTGAAATCACAACAAAGGCATGCAATCGGGGAGTAATCTCCACTTAATCTCTTTCCACGTGGCGATCCCCTAGCCACAGATCAAACCACGATCCGTGTGCATTCACTTCGGATCGAGGTTAATTAACGTCAGATCAAAGAAATCAAACGGAAGAAAAATAACCGCTACGGCGTTAAGCATTTTCCGTTATCTTTTCAATAACAGGTTTTCCCTCCCAAAACTCCCGGTTATAAATAAGAGAACTGTTCAGGTATAAACTCAGACTACTCTCACTCTTCAAATACTTATCTTCTCCGATACCAATACTTATTCTCACGCCGGAGTCGGGTCAAGGAGAGAACCTTCTTCTCCCCTTGGCGAGGCTAACGGTGTTCTTTTTTGCAGAGCTACCGGAGAAGTTAATCCATTACGACTGAATCAACCGAGAGAGAGCTAACCTTTTATGCGGATTCAAACCCCCTAACTATCTCGGTTCCGACCATTTAGTTAGTGTTTCTTCATTGGCGCCCACCGATTTCTCAGTTTTTCTAGTCTCTACCTCGTTTCGATTCAGTTCATTCTGTTTTCTGTTTTTACACATGGCAGAAAATTTGTCATCTCACCGACAACCTGGTCCTCGACCAAACATCGGAAACAATTTACAGCTAGATAAATCTCCAGAACATTGGTTTAGCAGATGCCAAGCTGCTATAAACACAATCGTTGTGCAAATCGTCAGATCTGATTTGACAAATATCAGATCTAAAAAAGAAATTGATACCTCAGAATTGGATCCACCAACACCACGTAGGGAGGACATCCAATCCAGCCGATATAGCAGTTATCAGAGACAAATACACATGGTTAAGGGAGGTCCATCACGAAGACCAAATAAACGAAACTATGATCAACATTGGAGAGAACAGCAAGTAGTGTTCCCCGTTGTTCCTGGGGGCCCCCAGGAAGAACGACCAGTGATTATCACTGGTATTTTCGGTCATTACCGAACTGACTATATGTTCATAGATCCAGGAAGCTCGATGGACATCATATACGAGCAGTGCTTTAAGCAGCTTGATCCAGAAGACAAAGCACGTTTAGAGCCGGTCGATTTTCCCCTCACCGGATTCTGTAATGAAGCTGTATTTCCATTAGGGCAAATCGTTTTCCCGGTGACCTTATCCGATGGCGAGCACTCACGAACAGTTTCAGTTAATTTCATGGTCATGCCGGCAACATCACGACATGATGTCTTGCTCGGGCGAAGGTCACAAAGGGAATTTAGCATGATCACTTCCATTCCACACGCTGCTTGTGGATTTCCGACAGAAACTGGAGTTGCAATACTTTATTCAAGCAAAGAAGTCATGTTCGTAGATGACGAACCACCAGCAAAAGTAGCCAAACCTTCGGCATCAAATGAACCAGAGAAATGGGTTCTAAACAACGAGTACCCAGAACAGACCATTCTGTTAGGACCAGCCATTTCACCAGCACCACGCATACAACTAAAAGAGTTATTATCTAACAACAAAGATATATTCGCCTGGTGCCCTGCAGACATGACTGGAGTCCCACGCGACATCGCGCAACATTGTCTAAACATCAAGCCATCAGTAGAACCTGTTGCTCAGGGGAGGCGCAGTTTCAGTGAAGAAAAAGCAAAAGCAATGGACGAGCAAGTAACAGAGTTACTTAACGCGGGCATCTTGCGCGAAGTAAAGTGCCATACATGGGTAGCCAACCCAGTAATGGTGCAGAAACATAGCGGCGGGTGGAGAATGTGCGTTGACTTCAAAGACCTGAATAAAGCATGCCCGAAAGATTGTTACGCGCTTCCAGAGATAGACAAGAAAGTCGACTCTCTAGCGTCATTCAGATGGAAATGCTTTCTTGACTGTTACAAGGGTTATCATCAGGTCCAGATGAAAGAAGAAGACGAAGACAAAACGGCGTTCCGCACAGATAAAGGCATTTTCTGTTATACCAAAATGCCGTTCGGCTTGCGCAACGCAGGCGCAACTTATCAACGCCTAATGGACACAATTTTCAAAGATGACATTGGCAAGACTGTCGAAGTATACATGGATGACCTCGTCATCATGAGTCATGAGGAAAGCACAATGCTTGATAATATCCAGCGCACATTCGACTCCTTGCGCAGCGTAAGCCTAAAACTCAACCCAACTAAATGCTCCTTCGGCATGGAAGAAGGGAAATTTTTGGGATTCATCGTCACAAAAGATGGTTTTAAAGTAAATCCAGAAAAGGTGCAGGCTATTCAGCTAATGCCGTCACCCGCAACAGTTAAAGAAATGCAAAGGCTCGCTGGACGTTTAGCGGCTTTAAACAGATTTTTGGCTAATCACGCGGCAAAGTCTTATCCATTCATCAGTACGCTACGAAATTGCGCAAAGAAAACTGACTTTCAGTGGACATCTGAAGCGGAAACCGCGTTCAAACAAATGAAATAATGTTTAATTCAACTGCCAACATTGACAGCCCCAAAAGAAAAAGAGCCACTAATTTTATATCTATCTGCCGCGGAAGTAGCGGTCGGTGCTGTATTGATGGTAGAACGCGAGAACATCCAGACTCCAATTTATTACATCAGCAAAATGCTTACCGGCCCGGAAACTCGGTACTCAATGATAGAAAAGCTAGTCCTCGCGCTAGTACACGCATCCCGACGTCTACGCAGGTATTTTTCGGGTCACGTCATCACAGTTCTTACCAATTACCACCTAGGCCAGATCTTATCCAAGCCTGACATAGCGGGACGACTGGCCAAATGGGCAATTGAACTGGGAGGTTACAACATTTTTTACAGACCAAGACCCGCGATCAAAGGGCAAGTGTTAGCAGACTTCGCCACTGAAGTTCCTATCGATAAAATACAAGAATGTGAGGCAATCCAGAACCCAACACCTGTTTTCGATGACAGAGTCTGGACCTTACACACAGATGGTGCTTCCAATGACGATGGAGCAGGAGCAGGTCTCCGATTAATCAGCCCAGACAACCACGAGCTCACGTACGCTATACGATTAGATTTCAGAAGTACGAATAACGAAGCCGAATATGAAGCCTTCTTGGCAGGTCTTCGCTTAGCGCTAAAAATGGGGGCAAGAAATCTTGAAGCTAATGTCGATTCAAAACTGGTAGCCGAGCAAGTTAATGGCAATTATGATGCAAAAGAAGCTATGGCATTGTACCTTGAACAAGCGCGGATGTTAATCAACCAATTTCAAACATTCAAAGTTAATCACATAAACAGAAGCGAGAACAAACATGCTGACGCGCTAAGCAAGCTAGCTGCTACCAGCTTTCAGCACTTAGCAAAGGAAGTACGCATAGAGGTATTATCCAACCCTTCCATTCATCTCAAGCAAGTAAACGTTATAGAAATGGGAGATCCATCTTGGATGTCTCCGATTATCTTGTACCTCCAACACGGAAAGCTACCGGAAGGAAAGGCAGAAGCTCGGAAAATACAACACAAGGCGGTAAATTATGAAATGGCGGATGGCGTCCTCTACCGGAAATCATTCATGGGCCCATTACTACGCTGTGTCGATAAAGCAGACGCCCAATACCTTGTCAGAGAAATCCACGAAGGGTTATGCGGGATACACGCGGGACCGCGCATGGTCGTGGCAAAAATAATGAGTGCTGGATACTACTGGCCAGGAATGCACATGGATGCAGTCGACCTGTTAAGAAGATGCGAGGCATGTCAACGCCACGCACCAAAGACACTCCGACCTAAAAATCCACTAATACCTGTTACTTCCGCCTGGCCATTCCAGCAGTGGGGCATCGATCTCGTCGGTCCATTTCCTGACGCGCCAGGTGCGGTAAAATTCATCATCGTCGCGGTGGATTACTTCACAAAATGGGTAGAGGCTAAAGCTTTGGCCTCAACAACAGCAATGGTAATCCGTAAATTTATATGGGAACATATCATTTGCAGATTCGGATTACCATTGCGCATTATTTCCGACAATGGTACCAACTTCGCCGCAGAAGATCTTCAAAAATGGTTCAAAGAAATGAAGATCGAGCATAACTTCGCCTCCGTTGCGCATCCTCAAGCGAATGGACAGGTAGAAAGCGTAAACAAACAGATCGTTGACGGCATAAAAGCGCGACTCGGGACAGCGCGCAGAGGATGGGTTGACGAACTTCCCAGCATCCTCTGGGCGCATCGAACAATGCCAAAGACTAGCACAGGCGAGACTCCGTTCAGTTTAGTCTATGGATCTGAGGCCGTCATCCCAGCCGAGATAGGTTTACCATCACCGCGCATGATAGCTATGGAAAAACAGAACAACGAACAAGAAAGGAGAATGGATTTGGACCCTCTCGAAGAAAGGCGCGAGAACGCCGCCATAACAGAAGCAAGGTACAAATCTAAGCTCGAAAAATACTACAATGCGCGCGTCCGCGTTTGCACTTTTGTCCCCGGTGATTTTGTCTTGCGCGACAATGAGGCGTCAAACGCTGAAAAGCCAGGCAAATTAGCGCCAAGATGGGAAGGACCATACGTTATTAACGAGGTCCTAGGCAAGGGAGCATATACCCTAAAAAGGATCGATGGGACCCTTGTCCCCCGCACCTGGAACGCACAACAGTTGCGCAGGTGTTACATATGAACTAAGCCCTCAAAAGCGGAAAGAATATACAGGCAATATCTTTCTTTATTATGTCTTATGTTACAAAGCCTTGCGCTTTTATCAATACAAACATTATTTCTACTTATATTACTGTTTATTACAAATTGCATGTAATTTTTTGGGTTCGCGCGAAAACAATATGGTCAAACATTGTATACCTCATGAACAGTCTAAAAAAAAAAAAAAAGGCAAGCTGCTACGCCTTTTAGACAAACGTTCAAACATGAGCACAATACCATCTCTCATTCGCCTTACCTATCCAAAAAACAATTAAAAACATGCAACATATTGTAATTCAAACACGTATGAAGTATATACATTATCGATATATCACCAAGTGTAACAAAACACTTCGGAAACAAGATCATGACAATGATCTTCACAATTTTAGTTCCAGAAACTAAAACAGTCAAACAAAAAACCTTGCTTCTACAAGATAGCAAGATGATCAAACAACAGACTTTAAACACTGATCACACCCGTGATCTTCAAAAGATAAGTTTTTACTAACAGACTTTTATATACAAACAAACGACAGGACGATACAGCCCCCAAACCTAACCAACCATAGGTTCATCTTCACCTATGTTCACCGAAGGGTTTTTCCGGCGACGGTGATACATCAACTCACAGGTACTCGGACGGAGAGTCGGAAAACGAGCCATCAGTCCATCGACATCCAACACACCATCACCAGCATCAACAACCCTATCTGGTCGGAAGCCCTTATCACCAGCACCGGCAATCGGAGAAGGATCAACAACAACAGCATTCTCTTCCTCGGTTAACATCAACGGCGAAGAGTTAGCAAGAATGAGTAAGGCTTCAGCAGCATCACGGACCGCTAAGATGTCTGAAAGACGACGGGAGCGGACGGAACTTTTCCCCTTCATCTTCTCCAAATGAATGATAAAAGGAATCCCAATACATATATATATATAAAAACTCAACCTCGGAAAATGGGAACCCTGCTCATCATTAGTTATCAGAATTATATCACTTACGGCGCTACAGGAGCCAGGGTCACATCCTCATTAATAAGGTCTGACAAGCGCCATTACGAAATTCAAGAACAAAGAGAAAAATACCCACTCTAATTGCTAGTTGACGTCATCACGTGTCAGAGCATGATTACAAAGATTTTTTCCCTTTTTCCAAAAGGATAAATCTTCTCATAGAAGCTTTCTTATTTTAAACGCGCCCAAACACATTTCCCTCTCATAAGTCCAGTGCTCCACTTACTTGCATAAGTACAACACTAGACTGGGGGGACTTGAAGGGGTAAGGTCCCAAAAACCTCATAAAAAGGATTTGAGACCATACCACAAACTAACTTTTCTAGCCTTTTGACCTTGCGCGGCCGCGCACTGGTCCTTCTAAAGGAATAAAGAAATCAGTAACTTGCAGTCGCGCGCCCAAAGGATAACATAAATCCTTGCGCCTTCCCCCCTTCAACAAAGGATCAAAAAGCCTTTGTCCGATACTTCCGCCACAACATCCAGACTTAGATATTATTTTACCCAGGCTTGGGGTTTATTTGTCTGTGTCCACATAGTAAGGTGTCACACTGGATTATGGCAGTAATCTTCTAGAAAGAAATACAATCGTGCACCACCCAGACGGTTATAACCGTCTGGACACGTGTCGTCACCAGAAGCAATTCTGAAATCACAACAAAGGCATGCAATCGGGGAGTAATCTCCACTTAATCTCTTTCCACGTGGCGATCCCCTAGCCACAGATCAAACCACGATCCGTGTGCATTCACTTCGGATCGAGGTTAATTAACGTCAGATCAAAGAAATCAAACGGAAGAAAAATAACCGCTACGGCGTTAAGCATTTTCCGTTATCTTTTCAATAACAGGTTTTCCCTCCCAAAACTCCCGGTTATAAATAAGAGAACTGTTCAGGTATAAACTCAGACTACTCTCACTCTTCAAATACTTATCTTCTCCGATACCAATACTTATTCTCACGCCGGAGTCGGGTCAAGGAGAGAACCTTCTTCTCCCCTTGGCGAGGCTAACGGTGTTCTTTTTTGCAGAGCTACCGGAGAAGTTAATCCATTACGACTGAATCAACCGAGAGGGAGCTAACCTTTTATGCGGATTCAAACCCCCTAACTATCTCGGTTCCGACCATTTAGTTAGTGTTTCTTCATCAGATTTTGACACTCAGTATTTCAGACATCGGTTGTCGAAAATAAAGCAGAATCAAAAATCTTTTTGTATATTTTTAAAAACATAAAGCAGTAAAGAAATATTTACAAACATATTTACAGACAATATTTTTGTTTGAGTTTGCGACAGAGGATCATATCAGTTTCTAACAAGTCACAAGTACCGTTGAGCTTAGTTACACATTAAGAATTAAACAATTCACTTAGATTGTCGGTATACTGATCCACTTAAATTTTCACACAAATTTCAACTGATTCAGGATACGAATTAGGTGTATTAAGAACTTAAACTCATTCATGTGTCCCGTCTCTTGAATATACTCCCGTATCCAGATCCCAATATTCAGTCTTACAGGTGAGTATACCTAGATGATATCTGTAAAGGGTTAAATGCGAGGGCTGTGAGAGCTCAGGCAATTGCTTCCGCAAAATCAGAGAGATGACGGCTTCGACTTTTGGTGTGTTGCCTTTAGAGAATATTTTCTTCAATAGCACATGATTAGCATTTTTCAATGTTTCATCATTTTTATGCTGAGGGTGGTGCTATATTTCAAGCAAGCAGAAAGTATTATACGGGGACTAGGCCATTGCTTCCGCAAAATCAGAAGTCCCGGGATAATACCCCAGATATCACTAAGCATAAAGACCTAGTATCTCAAAAAGAGGGGTCCTTCAAACAAGATTTCAGGGGTTACCTATATATCCAAGTAGTGTTCCCCACGAAATAAGCAAGTATGAAATTTATGTTTATATCCCGAAAAAGTTTACTAAATGTATAAAAACCTATCGGCATATCATCAGTGAGACTGTTTAACGCTGTTTAATCATTACATTTCTTTAGCATACTGTAACTGTCTACTGATGTACTATCATTTCCTCTTTTTACAAAAAACTCATTTTTTTTAATTTTATCATGTTTTTGGCTTTTTCAAATTTTCAAATGTTTTTGAATTTTCTGACAATATTACTCCCCCTAAAATGCAAAATCATTTAAAAGAAAATTTGACAAACCGATACTGATAGCTTCGTCTCGCCATCCATTTTCTGCTTCACATGCTCTGTTTTGAAGAAAGTATAACGTACCCCCATGATTTACAACACATTGATATTTTACACTTTGAAAACTGTTTTTTCAATCGTGTGAAATTAATCATGTTTGTTCAGCCGTGAGGGTTTCGGCGTATTCAATCAACACATTTTTGAATTTTTTTTTAATATTTGACAAATTTAAAAACAAACATATTTTTGTTTTTTTTTAAATATTGACAAAGTAAAACATATTTTTGATTTTTGAATTTTTCAATTTTTAGGGTTTTTTAAAATATTGTTTATTTATATACAGAAAGCAAACAAACTCCCTGTTTTAATCAAACCAGGGTTCAGCAGCCTCCTCTTCCTGTTGTGCCAGGCTGCTCCTATTTCCATCTTTATAATCTTCAATTTTCTTGAGCACCTGCACATTCAACTATTCAATCACTTGAACAATTTAGCCCAGGTCTGTTTGACCTTAGGCATTTCAACACAATATGCATTACTCAACTTCGGAAAATCTTTGTCATTTTGTACAAAGACTTTTTCGACTTTGACTTCAACTTTTTCATCATTTACCGAAGTTACTTGTTTCTTAACACTCCATGTTTGACCTTTTGGAGTACCTCTTTTGTAAAAATTTGACTCTTTTTGAACATTTTGATTTTGAACAACAACTTTTGGTTTCCAAAACTCATTTGGTTTCGTTGTATCAACAGTTGTTTTCCAACTTTGTGTTGTTCTAAATCTGGGTGTGTGAGAATTCCAGGTCTGTTTAGAATCGAACCTATTTGGGTTTGATTTCCAAGTTTGATTCGAAGCAAACTTGTTTGTGTTGTACCTCCAAGTTTGTTTTGAGTCAAATCTGGTTGACCTTTATTTCACATCCTCAGATTTCTGTTTTTCCACATTATCAGACTTCTTTTTCTCAACATCAACAGGTTTCAGATTTGGACACTTGCGTGCAAGATGTCCTATTTGATCACATTTGAAACATGTTCTTTTTGAAACATCTTTGACCTGTGGTTGTTGCTTTTTCTTTTGAGCATAGAACTCTTCATTAGACTGTCGTCTATATTGAAGTTCTTTCTCTTCTTCTGAACTTGTTCCATGAACAAAATTCATCTTTGTCTGATAATTTGGCGTTTCATTTTTATTTCGACTTTGTTTCTTCTTATAACCCAACCCAGCCTTCATGTTTTTCTTCTTGTAACCAAGTTTGTTATAAAAAGTTTTCTGACCTTTTCCTGCAAACTTTGGAATTTCAGACTTTTCAATCTCAAACATTTTGAAAACCTTGTCAATCTTTTATGAAATCACATTCTGAATCAGGAATACAACATCTAAAAATAATTTGTCCGATCCAATCATGGTATAAACCAATCCTTTTGAATCATCATCCAAATTTTTCTCAGATTTTAAGTTTTTCAGATATCCATCATGAAAATTACCTTCATTTTCATCTTGTGATTCAGATTTACCTGTTTCAACTGACTCTTCTTTCAACACACTTTCAACGACCTTACCTACCACCTCTGAATCACTAGAATCATCAGATTTGGAATAGGTTATGTCAATGTTATCTGGCAATTGATCTACCATGTTGAAAGCTTTTTTGACCTTTTCATCATCATAAAATACAAACTTTTCCGGTGGTGGAACTTGATGAAACTCTGAGCCAATGCCTTTCTTGTTTTGCTCAGACTCACCATCTCCCGGTTTTATATTGAAAATACGTTCAAGCACATATGATGACACATGATAACTCTTTAACTTGTTATTATCCTGTTCTAAATCAGCAATCTGCCGCTTTAGCTTAGCAACATCCTCAATATAAGAATTTACAACATGTTGCTTTATTTCATACTGTCGCTTTAGTTCAGTTGTTGTTTCAGGACAGCAATTCAATCTTGATTGAACAAATTTCATTTCACTTTTCACCTTTTCATATGATTCTTTTGTAATGTGATAAGCCAATTTTATTGAATCATATTACTTTTTCATTTCTTGACAATCATTTTCTTTTTGAGAACATTCTTCTTTCATTTTCAAAACATTTTCTTTCAAAATTTCATTTTCTTTTTCTAACTTTTTACATTTTTCTGAAAGTTCTTTGGTATTATCTTTCAAAACTTTTTCATTTTCTAACATTTCTTTGTATTTACTTTTGAAAACCTCTTCGATTTTAACAAATTCAAGATCTCTTGTTCTGAACTTTTCATCCTTTTCAGTACAAGCACAGCATGGTCTCATGCATTTCCTGCACTGTTCAACAGTTTCATTTAACACTTCAGAATCAGAATTTACCTCAGTGATTGACACCTCGGTGTTCTCCGCTGCATCTGTCTGATCAGCATCTTTCTGCTTCAGTTCAGTTTCACTCTTCTTTTCTTCACCAATACCAGCATCATCAACAACCTTCAAAATCTCATCCTTCACTTCAATCGAACTTTCAACTTCTTCAACCTGCTGTTTTTCAGTAACAGCTTCTTTCATATTAACTTCTTCTTCTACATTCACATTCTCTACTTTCACAACTTCTACCTTAGCTTCTTCAGCAACTTTCTTCAAATCTTCAACCAAATTCTCAACATTTTTCTTCATTCTCTCTTCATCCCTTTTCCTCAAACTCGAAATCATGACATCTCTTATTTCTTTTTCAAGTTTTTTTGTATATGTTTTATCTTTTCCAACATTTGTATAATATTCGACAGATCGAGGAATTATGAGAAGAACATCATCAAAAATTATATCCTTCTTGGAAACGACCGGTTCACCTTGTCTGTTGACATAGCACTCTCTCTTTTTATCCCATCTTTTATTGATCACTGCACTTTCATACTCTTCTTGCATATCGTCAATTTTGTTCCAAGCAATGTTTCTTTCTCTATATGTTTTTTCTTTCAGAATTTCTTCTCTGGTTTTTTCTTTGACCTCAGTAACAAAAATATAATGGTTGCTCTTTGATGAACTTCTGCCATGAGCTGTAACTCGATTATCCATACGATCTTCTTCAGGAAGAATCTGACTCCAATCATATCCTTCGTCATCATGGATTACAGCACATGCTCTTGATTTTTCTCTGGGATTATTTTCAATCAACTTCGGTTCTTCTTTGCTATGGTGGTAGATCGCCTTTCGGTAGTAATCATCATTGAAAGGATGTTCATTTCCACCAACTATAGAATTGTTGCATTCTCTCTTGAAATGTCCTTTTTGCTTACATTTGAAACAGGTCACTTTGGACTTGTCAAATCCAAGCTTTGTTGATGGACCACCGAGTGACTGTTTCCCAGTAATCTCCATATATCTTTGAGCTCTGCGGATGCAACTTGCCAAACACCAGCGAATATCAATGAGTTCCATTTCTTCCAGATCAATCTGGTCGTAGTCTTCTTTGGTCAATTCAGAATTTCCAATTTTGCCAGCTACTAGACCTTCATACGATTCCAGTACAGATGCAAGGAAGCTCATTTGTTGTTTAGCAGCATTGATGCTCATAGCAGGAGAATTTTTCAATGTTGCACAGTATTTCTTCTGATTCTTCAGAAATAGATTTTGACGATGAATGATAACCCGGATTGTAGCTTGATGAGCTTTTCTGTGTCTCTTTTGTCCTCTCACCACTGAATGCTGTCTTTGGTGATTCTCCAACTTTCATCGAAGGTAAATTACCTTTATAATAGAGACCAACATTCTGTTGATGTGAAGAACTACTCATCTTGTTTTGTTTCTGCAATTCAAGCTCATGAGTTTCAATCTTTTCAATTAACATATCGAGAGAAATTGTTTCATACAAAGCATCATTTTTCAATATAAACACAAACGTTTGCCACTGATCAGCTCGTGGTAACGCTTCTATGATTTTGGAAATAATTTCTTCTCTCGTTTTCTCAATCTTAAATCTTTCTAGTTCAATTTTTAGATGACAAAAACGTTCAATCATTTGTCGAACTGATTCACCGTTAAGACTGTCAAACAAATCGAATTCTTTCTTTAACAAAGCAACTTTATTTTTCTTGATTTGTTTACCCCCCCTCAACTTTAACCCTTAAAGCCTCCCAAACTGATTTTGATGACCCGTCATGTTGTAGTAAAGAAAACATGTCATTTCTAATTGATGACTGGATCAAGGCAATCATTCTCTGTTCGGCTGCAATATCGGATTTGTCTTCTTTGGATAAGTTCTTGAGTGGGAGTTCTTCTCCTTTATCATTTTTTGGTCTTTCATATCCAAACTCCAAACAGAACCAGCTTTCATGCGCGTATGCTTTTGCCCAGTTAATGAAACGTTCTTTCCACCAAGTATAATCTTCAATACTATCAAGCATTGGTGGTTTTGAATGTGTTCCGTAGAAGTTATCATGTTTAATATTTTCATTGATTGCTTTTGTTATGGTTTTTCGTGTAACAGTCGAAGTTTCAGAAGATTCTGATGTTAATGCATTGTAGAACGTGTTGTAGAATTCTTCAGCCATGATGAGAATTTCTTGAATTTCCTGGAGACAAAACAATCAAACAAACACAATCAGTTTAAACAATATCAAACAACTTGAAACAGACTGACACTCGGTTGACTTGAAATGATCTTGAAGCGAAATATCCACTTTCAAACGAAATAGTGATCTTCAAACGGAATTAAGATCTCAAGCGGAATCACTTTGGTGCGGAATACCCTTTCAAGCGAAATTACACCTTTCAAACGGAATTACGATTTGATGCGGAATAGCTGATTTCGTGTGAACCTTTCAAACGGAATTAGGTTTAATTCAAACGAAATTAGTAATTTCGCGTGAAATTACCTCCACTTTTCAAGCGAAATAAGATGCTCGTTCAAACGAAATTACCTTTTTGACTCATTTTTGTCACTTTTAGTCTGAATTTTGATCTGATTCTCTCAAGGGTTTGTTAAAACTGTATTTTACACACAATATCTGAAATTCAAGCCATTTTAACCGTGAAAAATTGATTAATTTGAAAAAGAAGGTGTAGAAGTCAGAAATCTGATGAAATCAAGCTGAACTCTTCCTCCTGAGCTCTGATACCACTTGTAGGATCGTTGTGTGACCTGATTGAGTCGTTCAGAAGAGTTTGGATCCAAATCTAAGGCGGAATTCAGAGAAACGGACAAGTATACAACTTGATTCAATTTAAATGTCTCTATTATTGATCTAACACTGATTTACAACCTGGAGACAATTTGGCAGCACTTCAGTACCAAATCAGAAAAAAATTACAAATGACAAACCATGCTCCACTATATATAGGAGAGGTGATTTCGTTTGAAATGACCAAAGGAGATTTCAAGCGAAATTAACAATGTTAATTTCGTTTGAAAGTGGCAGAGACCATTTCAAGCGAAATTACAATGTTTAATTTCGTTTGAAATAGCCAGTGGCTATTTCATGCGAAATTACACACTTATACACATCTTAGATTCTAGCATCCCGAGCACTGGTTTATCCTATCCTATTACATGACTCGATACAAGACGAAGTCAACAGACATAGTGCACTAACAATAATTTTATTTCATTCGATCAAATGACATGTCTTATACAGTAGATTCAACAATTCTAGGACTAGAAGAATAAACGGAATTACTAGGAACTTAATTGACACTTAATCTTCTTGCCAAATAAGGGTGCATTACTACTTCTGCTTCTCGCCATATAAGGGTGCATTACTACTTTTGGTTGAGAGAGAGGAAAAAAAATGGACGGCCTGGATTGTAATATGTGTGATGTAGTGTATGAAAATGTAGGGTGGAGACTGTGATCCGTGTAGTGTGTTTATTGGTGTTTTGAATAGTTGTACAATATGCATCAAGAGTTGTAGCGGTACAAATAAAGAGATGGGTGCAATGTGATGTTGTACGTTATGCTATACGAATTGTAAACTCCATTATATTTTGTCCAACTACGAATAAACTCCATTATATATATATATATATATATATATAGGGTCAGGGTTTATAGAAAACGGTGAAAAGTGTGAGAACGGTGAGAACGCTTATGGATCGTCCGATCAAAACAATCCATGGACCAGATTGCGCGGTGGCGTTTTCGTAAATAACATCAATTTTATTATGTGGACGAGCTTCATTAAGGGCAAAAGGGTTTTTACCGCTCATATTCAAAATGCCATCAAATGATAAAACGTCATACAAAAAAAAAACGCCATTAAAAACAAAACACCAAAAATTAGTAATAAAACGCGTTGAATATTACAGGAAGATGAAACAACACAGTAACTGAATTTCAGTTATTAACATTTATTAGAAAAAATTCCCTCCTAAATTACGCACCAAAAACATCATTATATAAACAAGGTAAAACATAGCTTCCATAATCACTTCAATCTATCCATTTTCTGCAAAAAAACATCTTTAACAAAAAACGCTAACTTAACCAAAACGCCAAAAATGGCAACAATCGTTTCGTGGAGATACACTCTGGGAATCAGGCGATACGTCCTCCTTTTTGAGAACAGAAGGAGGGTGTATGTTAAGACGGTTGGGGCAATTCTGAAGATGGAAGAAGAGATACAGAGGAGAATCTTATCCATTGGCATCGCTCCAGACAACGAATGCCATGAAACGCATATGCTTATGAAAGCATTAACCAACAAATTTGGACCAATCAAAGCAGATGTGAAGCCAGACCCTGTCATGACATCATGGCGTTTTGATGATGAAACAGACATGGTGACGGTTACATACGACAGCGGAGAGCAGGAAGTCTACTGGCTAGAGAACATCATAACAAAGCAACGTATGGGTTTCATGGAAGAATTGCATAGCGCCACTTGTACCAACACAGAAATAGACTCAAAATTGGAGTTAATGCAAGACATGTTCAGGTGGAGGCTTCAGAATCTTCAGGAACAAGAAGCTGATGAAGGTGAATGTGATGACATGGATGAAGATCCAGACGAAAACTCCGAGGAGGAAGAAGATGACGCAAGTGATGGATACTTTTCGGATAAAGTACCTTTTGACGAAGGCTTTTAATTTTTTTTCCTCTTTTTTTTTTCTTCTATGTAATCTTTTTTTTAAGATAATTAAATGATATATTTCTATCTTTATTAGCAAAACGCCAAAAAATACTAAAAATGGTTAACCCTTACAAAATGCCAAAAATAACAAAAAAATATTTTTCCTGCTTAATATTTTATTTACTCCATTATTGTATTTTGTCATCTTGGTCTGCATAACGCCATTTAAAAAAACGCCAAACTTAGAAGATGGGACGTCTATAACCTATAAAACTGATAAAAGCTGATCAACACAGTAAATACAAAAACAGTAACTGAAAAAGACAGTTACTTTATTACTATCATTTATTACAATAAAAAGTCCCGCCTAAACTACGCGCCAAAAAACTCTTATAAGAGAGGGGTCTATACACAATGAAATTAATCACACCCAGAAAACACAAAACGCCATATCCTCTAGAAACCACTCCCTTTAAAACGCCACAGATGGCAAAGCTTTCACTGAAATGGATCCTTTTTTCTGAGGGGGTTAACTCAATAATATTTTGCTGAATGAGATGGACAAATATTCAAGAAAAAAAGACTGATGACAGTGATATGCTATCATGTGAGCTTTGTTCTTGATGATTATATGCATGGAATAAAGGGATCAACACAAGTGTAAAATGTTATTTTGGACTCCATTATTACAAATAGCATCAAGCAAGAGTTGATCTTTAATGACATGCCACCAAACAAGAATATCACACCAAAAAACAGGATGCCACTAAGCAGCTTCTTCTGAAAAAGACGGGGTTTATGAAGGAAAGTTGGCATCTAGCTAAAGTATTCAAAAAAGGTTCAAAACGCCAAAAACAAATTCAAGAAGGAAGAGGCTGATGACATTGAAGATTCGAAAGAAAAATTAGATTACCATTTTTTATTATTTTTGTTTTCATTTTATATTGTTTTGATATCAAGTTATATGTTGTTTTGTTATCTACTTCTCTATAAATAAAATAGATTATTATATAAAACGCCAAAAACTACAAACACCAAAAAGCTAGTAGAACGAAAACTGGGAGAACAACTGCTTGCAAAGCACCTTGTAAAGGGTATTAAACGCCAAAAAATTCACTAAACGCCAAAAAAATGGTCTTATTGTAATCTTATGCAAATATTAATGACTCGTAGTGAATTATTATACAAAACGCCACAAACGCCAAAAAAATTAACCAGAAAACGCTATAATGCCAAAAAATTATATATGTGACACAAAAACAATTAATTCAACACCAAAAAGTTTAATAAATACAATTAACGCCAAAAAAAACTTAGACGCCAGAAAATATTATACCGCGTTGTGAAAACAAAAGAAGAATGAAAAGACAAAAAAGGCCCTCTGCCCTTCTCTATGCAGCATGACACGTATTGGGCCAGGATGCGTTCTCACCGTTCTCACACTTTTGAGCATTTTCTCCTGATCCCTATATATATATATATATATATACAATTAACGCCAAAAAAAAACTTAGACGCCAGAAAATATTATACCGCGTTGTGAAAATAAAAGAAGAATGAAAAGACAAAAAAGCCCCTCCGCCCTTCTCTATGCCGCAGGACACGTGTTGGGCTAGGATGCGTTCTCACCGTTCTCACACTATTGAGCGTTTTCTCCTGATCCCGTTTATATATATATATATATATATATATATATATATATTTATATTAAAGACATTACCTCCATTTCTAGAATGTGTTCTTAGTATAATGTTCATAGTATGGTTATTGTACATGGTGTTTTAAACCTGCATGCATGGTGTTTTACATCTGCATGCTAGTAGATGTTCCAGATTCCATATGTTAAAACACCATGGTGTTTTAAAACCTACATTCCAGTAGATAAAAAAACACCACGCTTTGAATATCAATACAATTAAAAACCACTGTATGAACATAGACAAAACATCATGGAGTAAACATCTGATCGAAACATATTTTTTCTCTATATAAGTATAGCAATATGGTACTCATATTAAAGATAAAAAAACGCTCATTATTATGGTGTAATTTTTTTTTTTTTAAAAGTTACGTATAAAAAGTTATTGACGTTTAAAAATGACGAGGGGAAGTTGCATATGCATTAATGTTAGTTTCTTAATTTAAAAATGTTAAATTTACCTGTATACCCTTAATCTAGAAAATTAATATGTTTAATAGTAAACATTATTTACAATTTGCCATTATGATCTCAACCATTAGATCTAAGATCTAATGGTGTAGATTCTTTCTTACCTTTCTCACAAAAAACCTTTTTTTTCAGGAACCTCTACCTATATATATACATATATATAGGGTAAGGTTCATTTGAGAACCACCTTTATTGTGAGAACCGCGAGAAGCAATGTGAGCACAAAATAAAATTTAAAAAAAAAATCAAAAAAGCACTCAAAAAATTTTTTTTAATATTTTTTTGAAAAATATCGCTATATTTCGTTACAAAAAAACACACTTTTTTTTCGAGTAACAATTGTCCATGCACATGTGCATATGTATCATTACTTCAACAAATTCCGTAATGCATTATCAGTAATAGACAATTGCACTTTAATTTACAATACCATCCGTAATACACTAATTTTTACATTACCAATATTTAAAATGCACATGTGCCTCATTATGTATAACCATTATATAACGTGTTTTGGTACAAAAAGTTTGTGAATTTGAATGGAGAAGTAGGCCCATATACAATGTCTTTGGTTAGTTATATCTAGTGGTTGATGCTTTGGTTATAGTTGTCACTTTATGATGTAATATGTTGATTGGATGGTATAAATGGTGTTGATATACATGTAATAAAGTGAAAATATTGGTAATGGTATTGCATTATGGATGGTAGGAGGTAATGGTAATGTATTAGGGATGGTATGATAGATGAAAGCAAAAGTGTATTCAAAGTAGTGTACCAAAACACCTTATTTCATATTGATACATATAGATGCACATGTGCATTTCTAATATTGGTAATGTAAAAAGTAATGTATTACATATGGTAGTGTAAATGAAATGCATTTGTCTAAAATTTGTAATGAATTACCGAATTTGTCAAAGAAATGATACATATGCATATGTACATGGATAACTATTACTCGAAAAAAAATTGAATTTTTTTTATTATTGACGAAATATAGCGATTTTTCCAAAAAAATAGTAAAAAAAATTTTGGGTGTTGTTGGGATTGAACCCTACAAAGGAACAGTTGATAAAGCCAAAACTGGATCAGATCAGTGGATTCATCATAAGCAGTTGTTTGCATCAGATCTTTCCCCTTGAAAGTGGCCCTAACATCTGATGACCTATAAGTACTGCTCTTCACAACAACTGCTGATCCCTAAAGACTGTTGAAGATAAAGCACCGATGCTCAATCTACTGATATGGTTCAAGTACTGCTGAAGACCCAAAGCACTGCTGGAGCTATAACAGTGGAATGAAGAAGCAGTAGTTTAAGTTTATACTTTGTATTATTTGTAATCAGTTGTTTAGTTATCAATGGTTGTAATAGTCAGTGGTTGTAGGTTGTTAGGAGGTTAGATGTCACTTTCATGGTGACGTCAGCCAAAGATGCTCAGTGGTTGTTCTGTACTATAAATAGAATAGTACCCTGTACTGTTCTATCAGCTCTCTTCATCACCAAGTCATTCTGTACGAACAATCAAGTGAGCTCAGGCTGAGGGGGAGATTAGTGCATGCATACATTATAGTTGATTATTGTAATAAATACAATCATTCGATTATGAGATAAACATGTTTGCTGAAAACTATTTCTTCCATTGATTGTGTGTTGAAAGTTTGTTTCATCTATTTCTGCTCTGTTTCATCTTCATTCTAATCAAACAAACACAGTCAAAAGAAACTCAGATCCTATTAATTGGTATTAGAGCTCGGACAGTCAAATTTGATCTAACAATCATTTTGACGTAAAAGTTTAGCTCAATTTCATTGATACTCTCGATTGTTCGGTTTTAGTTGTAAAACAGATCAAGGTATAATCACGTACAAAGTTGATTATTCAGTGCCTGAAAAACAACAAGAATGACGTCACAATCACAGGATAACACTAATAGCATTGGTTCTCTCTTCAAACCACCTATGTTGGTCAGATCTGAATACAACATCTGGGAGCGAAGGATAAGTCACATCTTAGCTCAACAGAATACCTGATGTTGGAAGTCAGTTATCTTTGGACCACATGTTCCAATGGTGCCGAGGATCTAAAAGTCATGGTTCCTAAGAAAATTGAGAACTATACTGACCAGGATTTTCAGAAAATTGAACTAGATGCCAAGGCATTTAGCATCGTTGCATCTGCACTACCAAATGAAATATATGATGGGTTGTTACACTGTAACAGTGCCAAGGAATTGTGGGATGCACTTAAGGAACAATTTGGTGGGACTGAAGAAGTAATTGAAAATAACAGGGAAATTTTAAACCAACAGTATGAAACCTTTTGTCACATTAAGGGTGAATCATTAACACAATAGTTTAAGCGATTTAGCTATCTCATAAGTGAACTGAAACTTGTTAAGGTTGAATTTGCTAATTCAACACAAAATAGTAGGTTTCTCAGGTCACTTTTTGAAAAATGGGACACAAATGCTTTTGTAACCAGGAATTCAGTTGGGTTCAAAGATCTGACCCTAACCCAGCTTCATGGTAGACTCCTGACCTATGAAAGAGAGTTGAACCAGAAAAAGAAGTTACAAGAGTCTTGGAAGGTTGCAGATGACTATTCATTTGGCAACACAGCTCTTTTGGGTCAGGAAGAATCTGGTAGTAGTAAGGATCAGGGTTATGATCATTACATTGACATAACAGCTGGTGGAGCTTTTAACAACTCTAATTCTTACTCATCCAATTGTGCTTTTACAGCTAATGGAGAAAACCAGAACTCTGACAATCTGTGCTTTGAACTAAATGATCTCCAGCATTTTGATCCAACTGATTTAGAGGAAATGGACATATTACACCAACTTGCACTGCTGAGTGTTAGAACCAACAAGTTTTACAAAAGGACAGGGAGAAAATTTCCAGGGTTACATGGGAATCTAAAAGTAGGGTTGGATAAATCAAAGATAAAATGCTACAAGTGTAATAGGTTAGGTTATTTTGCTAGAGAGTGCAGGAGTCAAAATAGTGGACCAATCATCACACATCCTAACCCTAGCCCTAGACCACAAAATAACCAAACCGCTGTGCATTATTCCCAATATGCCCCTGCTGCTCATGTAAACATTGCTCACTATGCACAACCTGCAACCCCTGTTCCTGTGCACTATGTCCAAACCACTGTTCCTCAGATACAGTATGTCCAGGCCCCAGCTCCTCAGGTTCAAGTGCAACAAGTTGCACCAAAACAAGCTACACCAGCAATTGTTCAACCAGATCAGCAAAGGTTTTTTCACCCAAAGCTTTGTTGACTGGAGTAGCTTACCTGATGAGCTAGGTGATGAAAATTTTGCACTCTATGCTAAAAATGATGTTTCTTGTGATGATGTCTGTTTTGTAGCATTAGAGTCTATACCAGAAGGGCTGGAAACTGAAGAAGGATAGTCAAATGAAGAAACAGTGGATACAATTGCTGAAGCAGTGGTTACTGCTGTTACTGGTGAACTACTGTTGGGAGAGAATTCAGAACCCCTGTTGGAACCACTGTCTGACCCTTGGTCTGTTGAAGAAGAGGAGAAGAAACAAGGTGAAAAAGAAGAGAAAGAGCCAGAAGAAAGTGAACATGTCTGTGATTGTGCCATGATGGCTGCAACTAAGGTATCACCCCGGGTTCTTAAAAACTTTTGTTCAAACAAATGCATTATAGCATTTGCAAACATTAAGGAGGTGAATGAAAACCATAGAGATAGATTGTTAAATGATTAATTACAATTTGAAAAAATCTTTAAAAGAATTGAAAACCAAATTGTTAGAAAAAGATAATGAGATTTGCAGCCTCAAACAAGAGCATAGCAAAACCAAGGACCAACTCCAGACTATGATAGAAAAATATCAAACCTGTAAAAAGGAGTTGGAATCCACCCAAATCACTTGTGAAAAATGGGTGGAGTCCTGCAAAGGTTATGAAATTATGCTTGAAAAATAGATTGAAAGCAATGTAAAATTTGGCATAGGGTTTAGGAAAAATGACCAAGTTGAAAACACTGCTGCAAATCAATCTAACTCTGTTGAAATCATACCCACAAACAAGGATGGTCAAGAACTTAAAATAACTAATAAACTTGGCAACAAAATCACTCTGGAAAGATCTGTGAGGTCCTCAACTTTTGAGGAGATTGAGAAATACCAATTCAAACCCACATGGTCTGATGAGTGTGACATCCTTGAAATTTTTAACCCCATGGACTTCACAACTGTGGATGGTGTCAAAGCTCCTAAGGCCAAGGTAATTCCTCTTAAGGACATCCCAACAGTGGTTCAAAACTCTGTTGCAAAGGAGTCTGAAAGGAAGAAAAGAAAAGAAAATATTAAAAACTTGTTTTGTGATTTCTGTGAAAAGAAAAATCATTTGACCAAAGATTGTTTTCATTTGAAAGCTTATGACATTAACAAAACAAGCACCATTGTGCCTTCAAAGAGCTGCACCATCTGTGGTTAATCAAATCATTCCACTCAGGAGTGTGTGTATTTAAAATCCTTTGAGGTCAAAAAGGAAGAGTACACATCAAAAACACTCATGAGTTCATCAAAAACACAAGTCAATAAACAACCACTGTTTGTGCTAGTTCAAACAGCTGTTACAAAATAGCTGAACCAAACCTCTGTCAAAAGAGAAGTTCAGGTGACTGATGCATCCCCTGCTAACCAATACCAAAGAGGTAAAGGTCAACCACCATACCCAAGGGTCCCACACGTTTATGAGGTTTACAAAAAGCCTTCTAAACCAAAAGTGAACAGGCATCCGTTTGGTTATCAACAGTTGATGGGAAATGACCCCCAGCAGTGGTTAGAGAAAAATGTTTCAAAAACTGTCCAAACCTCTGAGCTAACCACTGTCCATCCACCTGAACATAACACATACACTGTTGAGACCCCATCTAAAGCCTTATTGGCTTTGGAGACCCTCCTGAACTAATTATTTACTTGATGTGCAGGGAGCTTCTGCATGCTTAGATAGTCTTTGGTATGTAGATAATGGAGGCTCCAGGCACATGACTGGATGTAGAGCCCTACTCAAAGATTTAAAAATTCGTGGAGGGGGTGATATATCTTTTGGTAATAATAGTAAAGGGAAGGTGATGGGTTCTGGTACAGTACAGTCTGGAAATGTTAAGTTTGAAAATGTCAATCTAATTGACAATCTAAAATTCAACCTCCTTAGTGTCTCACAAATGAGTGATAAAGGTTATGGCTCATTCTTCACTAAGGATTGTTGTAGGATTGTTGGACCAGAAATGGTCCAAAAAAATTGAAGAAATAATAAAAAATGGAAAAACCCAACTTGTTGCTCAAAGGAGTGGCAATGTTTATGTAGTTGATTTGTCAAAAGAGAGCCCTAGGACTGATGCCTGTCTGTTCTCAGCTACCTCTAACAAAGAGACAGAACTTTGGCACACGAGATTGGGGCACACAAATATCAAGACAATCACTGCCTTGTCAAAACAAGGACTTGTAAGAGGTCTTCCTCAAAAACTGTTCACCTGTCCTGAGCATTGTGTCTCTTGCTTAAAAGGAAAACAACATAAAAGCTCATTTAAGTCCATTGAAGAGTCCAAAACAACCAAGTGTTTGCAAATGCTGCACATGGATCTGTTTGGCCCAGTAAAAGTCATGAGTCTTAAAAAGAAAAGATACTGTTTGGTTATTGTAGATAACTTTTCTAGGTTTACATGGACTTATTTCTTACATTCTAAAGATGAGACTGCAGGCATTCTGCAAGACTTTGTCAAACAGGTTGAAAAGCAGTTTGACTTGCCAGTAAAAGTCTTTAGGAGTGACAATGGCACAGAATTCAGAAATAGGGAGTTGGATGAGTTTTGTGTGTCAAAAGGAATTGTAAGGCAGTACAACATTCCAAGGACTCCATAACAAAATGGAGTTGTTGAGAGAAAGAACAGAACACTGATAGAGGCTGCCAGAACCATGCTTGCTGATTTAGGTTTGCCGTTAACTTTCTGGGCAGAGGCAGTAAACACTGCTTGCTATGTCCAGAACAGAGTTTTGATCAACTCCAGGCATCAAAAGACTGCCTATGAAATTCTGTATAAAATCAAACCACTGATCTCATACTTTAAAGTATTTGGTTGCCCATGCTTTATTTTGAACTTAAAAGACTCAATTTCAAAATTTGCAGCCAAAATAGATTGTTGTTATCATTTGGGATACTCAACAACTGCTAAGGCCTACAAAGTGTTTAACACAAGGACCAAAACAGTGGAAGAGACTTTGAATGTAAAGTTCAATGAACTTTCTTTAATGAAAATTCCTACAAATCCTGCTGAGTTATTTGATCTTGATAAATTCACCGTTGAAAATGTTTCTGTCAAGACTAACAGTGCAGGTCCATCTCAACCACCTCCATCAGACAATGGCTATGAAGTGATCATCCCACAACAAAAGTTCACACCCATGGCCAGAGCAGCAGATGTTCAAAATAGCTGTCAAAGCTCAACCACTGCTACATCAACAGTTGTTGACCAAAGTAGCCCTAAAACCCCTGCTTCCACATCATCAAACACTGTTGATAAAAATCTTCAAACAATGGATAAAAGTCAACATGTTTCCACACCACTTCCTCCTATTCCTCCACCTCCATTTCAAGACACTGTTGGATCATCAAACTCACCAACAGTTGTTAGCTCAGATGATTCACATCTGCAGCCCTCACCCTTAAATGCCATTGTTCCATACAAAGGAGATCTGATCTTCTTGAAGTCTCATCCACCTGACCAAATCATTGGCAACATCAGTGAAGGGGTGCTCACCAGAAGTCAATCCCAAAACATCTGTCTTTTTGCTGGCTTTCTATCTCTCCATCAACCAGTCAAGTACCAAGAGGCACTAAAAGACAACAGTTGGGTAGAGGCCATGCAGGAAGAGCTCCAACAGTTTAAAAGACAACAAGTATGGGAGCTTGTACCACTGCCAGAGGGTGTGAGTCCTATTGCCACAAAGTGGGTCTTCAAAAATAAAACTGATGAAAGGGGCATTGTTGTAAAAAATAAAGCAAAGCTAGTGGTTCAAGGTTTCAGACAGGAAGAGGGCATTGACTATGATGAAACTTTTGCCCATGTAGCAAGATTGGAAGCTATCAGACTGTTCTTGGCCTTTGCTGTCAACCACAACATAAAGGTGTTTCAAATGGATATTAAATGCGCTTTCCTCTATGGTAAGATTTAAGAAGAGGTATATGTTTGTCAACCTCCTGGTTTTGAGGATCCATTTAATCCAAATCATGTCTACAAGCTAAATAAAGATTTGTATGGCTTGAAGCAAGCACCTAGAGCCTGGTATGAAACTCTTTCCACCTTTCTTCTCTCTATTGGTTTCACAAGAGGCAAAATTGACAAAACACTGCTTTTAAAATGGAGAGGGAAAGACTTGGTGATTGTCCAGATTTATGTGGATGACATCATTTTTGGAAGCACGTGTTCCAAAATGTGTGAAGAGTTCAGAAAACTCATGACAGCTGAGTTTGAGATGAGTGCAATGGGTGAACTACAGTGCTTTCTTGGTCTCCAAGTAAAGCAACTGCAAAATGGTACCTTATTCATCAAGGCAAATATGCAAAAGAACTTTTAAACAAATTTGAGATGAATGATTGCAAACCACGTAGTACACCCATAACAACCACAAAGATAGTCATGTCTGATGAGAAGGATGATTTGGTTGATCAAACTCTTTATAGAAGCATGATTGGGTCTTTATTGTACCTAACTGCATCTAGGCCAGACATCATGTTTGCAACATGTGTTTGTGCAAGATCCCAATCAGCCCCTAGAAAGTCAAATCTTATTGCTGTAAAAAGGATATTCAGATACCTAAAAGGTGCTCCCACACTTGGTATCTGGTATCCAGCTGATGGAAATATCAATCTTTCAGGTTTCTCAGACAGTGACTTTGCTTGATGCAATACAACAAGGAAGTCCACTTCAGGAGGGTGCCAATTCCTAGGCAATTGCTTAGTGTTTTGGCAAAGCAAAAAGCAAGCAGCTGTTTCAACATCCACTGCTGAGGTAGAGTATATAGCTGCTGCAAGCTGTACAGCCCAACTGCTATGGCTTCAAAATCAGTTGCTGGATTTTGGTATCACTGCCTTAAAGACACCTCTCATGTTGGACAGTCAGGCAGCAGAAAATATCATCAAAAATCCAGTTTCACATTCAACCACCAAGCACATTGACATCAGACATCACTTTGTGAGGGATTGCTACGAAAAAGGTTTGATTTCTCTGCACCATGTTCCAACTAAAGATCAGCTGGCAGATGTGCTAACAAAGGCTTTAGACACATCCACCTTTGAAAGCTTGATCTCTAGGATTGGCATGCTTAACATGGAATAACAGGCAAAATCATGTTTTTCTATGAATAAAAGCATTAAAATGTTTTCAGAAAATCAAAAATTCATCCTTAAAAATAGCTAAAAATGAAAATTTTCATTAATCCTTAAAATTCTGCCATAACCACTGTTTTGGTTCAAACATCTGTACTGTTGAATGTTATCCACTGCTGAAAGACAACCTCTGTTCTCTCATTTTCATTGATAATTCACTGCTGTCAAACATTAGTGTTTTATTCCACTGATAGTTAAAGTCAGCCACTGTTTTCTTTTTCACCACTGTAAACCACTGATATTGATCCATCAGTGGTTTCCTAACAACTGTCATCCATTATTCATCAGAGGTTGTCACTTGGATAGTACTTAGCCGTCAAATCTTCGTAACCGTTGCCACGTCAGCATACACTTTTTTCACCCTATAAAACCCTGATCAAAACCCCAAAGAGAGTTTTCACTGTCGAATCGAATTCAAAATTCCTTTCAAAAGCAGTTACCATCAAATTCCCTCAAATTATTCATCATCTTCCATCCATTTTCTTCCTCAACTCGCGATTCACCATGGCTCTCCCATTCAAAACTCCTCACAATTACCTGTGTACGCTTGAGAAAACAAGTCAAAACACAAATTTTCACTCCGTTATTGATGCTCTCTCGTCTTCAAAGTACAAAACTTTGTTGACTTGTAATGCACCCATTAACCTGGATACCCAACGAGAATTCTAGAAAAATGCAAAGCTTGAGGTCAAGGACAAAAAGCCCTTGGTTATTACTTCAACTATAAGGGGAATTTAGGTTGCTGTCACACCCCAAACCATTTCAGAGGTTTTTGAAACCAATGATCTTGCAGGTAAAAATTCTTTCCCAAAGGAAGAATATCAAACTGATTTGATTGAGAGGGGGTATGAGGAACAGATGAAAAAGGATACTTTACAAAAGGGCAGTTTTCCACCTACCATGAGATTTTTATTCCATACCCTCATGTGTGTTTCAAATAAAACCACAACTTTTAATGAGATACCATTGAAAATCCAATACATGGGCTATGCTATAATGGCTGATGTTGATTTTAACTATTCCCAGGAGATTTTCAATGATATGGTCAAAAATGTTAATAAAAAATCATTTTAATTATTTCCAAGATTTTTAAGCTTTTATCTACAAAATAAATTTTCAAAGGATAATGCACATGTGCTTATCCAAGGAAATCCTTTTCAAATAAACAGCCTATCTTCTGAAACTTTCACAAGGCTGTCAAAACCTTCCAAAACACAAATAGAGGAACCTGAGCAGAATTTAGCTGAGACAACCTCTGCTCCTCAGGCTCCTGTTGTTGAGCCCACTGCTCCTGATGATCACAGTAGCAGATCCACTGCTTTGAAACCCACACCAAAACCCACTAAAAAGCCAATCAAGAAAATTACCAAAAAGCCCCCCAAACCCCCCAAAAAGGTAACTCTGGAAGATGAGATCCCAGAGATAATACCTGTGACAACACAAAAGTCACCAATAACCACTGCTACTACTTCCTCACAGCAGGTGGAAGAAAGATCTAAACCTGAGCCTAAAACTCCTCCTGCATCCTCTCAAAAGGATCAAGTCGTATCCACAGGGACACCACATTATGAAGCTCTGGATTCACTTGAATCCAACTTCCACAGCCCTGCTCTCGGGGCAAATTCTCTTTCTACTCCCATCCTCACTGCACAAATTCCACCATCAATTATACCTCTGTTGGATGCACTTGATATGGACCAGACACAAATCAGTTCTTGTCAACCACCTATCAATGAGAATATACCTCAACAAGTGACTGAGTCTGGTTCCTCTATCCTTGCTAACCCACCAACAGCTGATGAGGCTACACTGCAGGCATTACAAGTAATTCCTGTCAGTAATTCAAGTGGAGCGGCAACTACAGGTGTTGAATCCACTGATTTGCACCTGGCCAGTTGTTTCATCACTCAGACTCCCTTGAAGGCAATTTCCTATTTGGGAACCAAGGTGACCACTAGTGTGTTTCCAATACCCACTGGTGTGTTTACTAAGGTAACCTCTGCTGAGGAGAGAAGTCCCTAGTACCAAGAACAAGGGGCATCAGTGGATGATTTTTGGGAATCTTTTCCTAAGTCAACTACTGATACAACCACTGCCAGTGGGAAATCAGATGATCCCATTCATTTTGGGTGATGGTTTGAAATATAAAGAATTGACGGAGAGAGTGGATAAAATTGAAACATCTGTTGCAGATATCAAAAATATGTTGCAGCAGTTGTTACAATCTCAAAAGACTACTTCTAGTGCTGCAACATCTGCTCCATTCCCCACTGAGCTATGGCACTTATTTCAACCTATGCTTCATCAACAAAGGCAATATGCTAATCAACAGCATGAAATTCAGCTCCAAAAATTTAGAAACATGATGGAAGCTAGGTACAAGGATACACAAGCTGATATAAAGGCAATCAAGGCCCATTTGCTTCAAACCACTGGCACTTCTCCTCCTACAATTGTTTTTGTTGAAAATCCTGATGATGCCAAAAAGGGGGAGAAAAATAAAGGGAAGAAGGGAAAAGAAGGTCTATATCTGCCACCAGATCCAATGTCCAAACTTGTGGTAGAAATTCCAAAGCCATATGGATCAAAGAAGGTTGATGTGACTCAAAATGCATTTGTTGATCTAAAAGCAAACATGACAGAGTCTATGGAAATAAAAGGGTCAAAAAGATTTGAACAGGAGAAGAAAGTTATGTTGGAAAAGGAAGAGTAGTGTACTTCTATAACCAAAAGAAGAAAGCCTACCAGAAAGGTTAGCCAACCCAAAACCACACCTTCCAAAACCACCAAACATACTCCTCAAATCCCCAAAAGTTCCTCACATCAAACAACCAAACCAACAGATGTTAAGACACCTGATGTATCAACAGTTGTTGGTACTTCAGTGGTTTCAACAAATGTTATCCCAACCACTGTCATCACCACTACATCAACCAATACTCAATCCACTGCCATACCAAAAACAACATCACCATCACAAAAACCACCTGCCAAAAAGCAGAAGACAACAGTTGACACATCAACTGTTGTAGTGACAACAGTGGTTGAAACACCAGTTGTTTCAACAGTTGTTAGTCAGTCACCCATCATTTTAAACACCACCACTCAACCCACAAACACACCACCAACCTCTCCAAAACACAAAAGGAGAAGGGTAACAAACATTGTACTGGAAGATGACACTTCCCCACCTCCAACATCTTCACAACCTCTGACCCTAGCCACTATTCCAAACCCTGTTCCAATCTCTTCAGTTCAAACCCTCAATCCAAACACTGCCATTGTCCCTTTGGGAGTACAATATCCATTAGATCTTCCAGCAGTCAGGGAGGAGATCAAATCCTTCTACTCTGAAGATGATCCTGCAAAGAGGAAACTCCTATCTCTTCAAGGATATCCTTTGCCAAGAAACATAGAAGAGTATCTGAAATTAAAGGCCAAACAAGCAGAGGATATATCTCAAAAAGACACAAAGGGAAAGTCTGACAAAGACATTCAAAGGAACTTACAATACTTGCTCACCAAAGTCAGAACCTTAGAGCAGTTCTCAAAAGATCTTTGTCAGAAATTATCAGAATAAGATGATGAAAGTATGAGACAAGACTACATTGAATACATCATAGCATACAAGAAATACAGGGCAGAAAAGCATCAGTACAAGGAATGGACCATTAGTGAACTAAAAAAGGAGATAGCCAGAATTCAAAAGATGATTGAAGACAAAGTAAAGCAAACTCCTCCAGTCTGGGCCAATTACAAAAAGAATGTACCAGAAAGGGCTTTGAAGCTGAAAAGAATGAAAGAAGAGCTTATAGCTGCTGATTATGGGTCAAGGAATCAGGTTACAAGGTGGTCAGAGGTAAAAGTGTTAGATACCTACAAAAGGTTGGAAGAGTTAAGGAAGAAAGATCCCACTGCTCCCAAAAAGACTGATTATCCAGAAGCAGTGGTTCCAGTCAAACAAAAATTACCAATTAGAAGATCTACTGCTTCACCTGCTGCCATCCTTTATCAAAGAAGGAAACAAAAGCAGATGGATGCAGAAACAAAAGAAGACAAGGCTCAAGAAGAATACATCATGAAGATGGTTCTTCAGACATTGATGGCAGAAAAACAAGACTTAGCACAATATCAAGACCCTGCCAAAGTTGTCATCACCAGGCCTCCATCTCCAAACTCATCAACAATAAAGACTCTCCCAAGAAACCCACTGGATTCAAAAATACTAAAGTGGAAGTCTGATCAAAAGACCCACGTATTAACTCTGCTCAAATTCAATGGTGAAGTGAAGCATATATCAAGGGAAGAAGCACTTGGCCCGGGTGTAGAAGATTTACAAGTCCTCCTTGAGCTTACACTGTGCAGGGATGAAAATGATGAAGATTCCATGAACTTTGAATTACAATTCAAAGGTCAAGTCAGGGAATTATTGATGAGACAATAAAAATCTACAATAATGAAGAGTTTTGGCATCATCTGTTCCAGGGGGAGATTGTTGGGATTGAACCCTACAAAGGAACAGTTGATAAAGCCAAAACTGGATCAGATCAGTGGATTCATCATAAGCAGTTGTTTGCATCGGATCTTTCCCCTTGAAAGTGGCCCTAACATCTGATGACCTATAAGTACTGCTCTTCACAACAACTGCTGATCCCTAAAGACTGTTGAAGATAAAGCACTGATGCTCAATCTACTGATATGGTTCAAGTACTGCTGAAGACCCAAAGCACTGCTGGAGCTATAACAGTGGAATGAAGAAGCAGTAGTTTAAGTTTATACTTTGTATTATTTGTAATCAGTTGTCTAGTTATCAGTGGTTGTAATAGTTAGTGGTTGTAGGTTGTTAGGAGGTTAGATGTCACTTTCATGGTGACGTCAACCAAAGATGCTCAGTGGTTGTTCTGTACTATAAATAGAACAGTACCCTGTACTGTTCTATCAGCTCTCTTCATCAACAAGTCATTATGTACGAACAATCAAGTGAGCTCAGGCTGAGGAGGAGATTAGTGCATGCATGCATTATAGTTGATTATTGTAATAAATACAATCATTCGATTATGAGATAAACATGTTTGCTGAAAACTATTTCTTCCATTGATTGTGTGTTGAAAGTTTGTTTCATTTATTTCCGCTGCAATTTACTCTGTTTCATCTTCATTCTAATCAAACAAACACAATCAAAAGAAACTCAGATCCTAACAGGTGTTTTTTAGATTTTTTAGGTATTTTTGGTTGTGTTCTCATTGGTTCTCGTGATTCTCGCAATAAAGGGTGGTTCCTAACGGATCTTTCTCCTATATATATATATATATATATATATGTGTGTGTGTGTGTGTGTGTGTGTGTGTAGTATTTTTGTCCACCTACGAATACAAATGGCATCAATGAAATCGAAGAGCTCCAAAACCGAAGGTAAGAAATCCAGAGGGGAACCGGTGCTTCCAAACATCTGGCCAATGTTTGAACATCAACGGAGCTGCATTGTATACAAAGAGAAAGTTGAAGCAAAAGCAACCGCCGCCGCCGCCGCTAAAGATCCACCTCCGGCCCGCAACTGAACGTTGCTGTCCCAATCTATCGCATGAAACATTTAGCCATAAGTACATTATGTACATAGGTTAGGTAATTAAAGAAGTTTCATTCGGCGTCTTATGTAATTATGTGTTTCAAAATGGAGTTTGCTGCTTATTATTGGTTTAGAAATAAGTATATCATATACACAACCAAGTGATACAGGATTTTTGGATATTTCGGATATCCGAAATATCCAAAAAAATTTAAAATCATTATCCGAATCCGAATCTTAATCTGAAAATTCGCATACAAAAATTTCTGATATTCGAATTTTAGGATATTTTGGATTCGGATAATTCGGATTGGATTTTCGGATGCGAATAGTTTTGAACACCCCTAATTATGACTGACTACCACTACTCACCATTGTAAACCACTACTTTCAAACACCACAGTTCGCCGGCAGCGTCTAAACCATAATACCAATGGTTTTTTAAAAGAGACATTATTCTCTTAAATTCTGATAATAAAAGGGGTAAATAGGTAACATAAGCGGTTTGCGACCACTGATATGATATTCGACCTAGCTCGTTTAGCCAACTATCTCAGTTTCGATACACAACTCCAAATACATGACAATCGCACACTCCTTTAGCAAGCATAATATATTGACAAATAGCCCAAGATTTATGTTTAATCACAGCTGAGATACTCACACTGAAGCATACGTGAAAACAATAACCAAAACCAAGCATATCCTCTGTGAACAACAGGATTGTTGGGTTTTGTTATCTAACCTCCATCCACAACAATGATGTATGTTCATGGCCAGACCAAAGCACCGAAACCATAATATTGCAAGAATAAACTCAACAGCTCCTGTTAAACCAACCGACTATAGATAATGTCATCAAACAATTGAAAGAATGACACCAACAAATTAACTATCGAAAGAAACTTACTGCCCAGTCTTGTGTATCAGTAATATCCCATCCACCTTGCGTCCAGCCTCTTTGTTCTTTACCCTGCCAATAGAAATTGAGAGTAGCATCTTTTTTGTCTTCTAGTTCGCGCTTCACCTGAGCGTCTTTTGTATTATCTCGTTAACCCCATCCCCGATAAAGGACTTTGCCACCCGGACCCAATAGTAACTGGTAAGTCCTAAAAAGGCACGCTAATCTGTAAGTGTCTTCGGAGAGGGCCAAGATTGGATGTTATCCAACTTCGCATGTTTGGCTTGAACTTCAAATGCTGAAATGCGATAACCCAGGAATGGCAACTCAGATGCGCTAAAAATGCATTTAGGTCCTTTAGCATGATAGTGATTTGCCAATAGAGTTTGTGACAACAGCTAAACGGTCTATGGGTCGAAGTGAGAACACGACCAATGTCATAGATTGTTTTATAAGCCTAAGATGTGGCCCGTTTGGACACGTGACTAATACTAAGTCAATAGCAGGCTGTGTAACACCCCAAAAATATAAAACTTTATATTTCATTATAAAGAATTAATCAAACAAGAATCAACTAATTAGGAATTTAAAACCCCGTTAGTAACAAGTCTAGAAGTGACTTACAATAAGGTTAAAACACTTACATTTCGAGTTAGATTAAAGTTGAGGGACTAAACTGGTGAAAACTGAAACTTGAATGCTTAAAATAATAATTAACACACTAAACACACACATGTGTGTGTGTTTAGATCGTACAGAAGAAAGGGGCGACCAGGAGCTTCCCCCAAACCCTAGTTTTCACACAAAATTCACGAATTGAAGTCCTTAATCTGCTCTAAATCAAGTTTCAAACACGAATTAGTGATCACCTCGTTGCAGGGATCAAAAGGTATGCAAAATTTTCATATTTCGATTCATGTTCAGTTTTAGGTTAATTGAGAAAATCGAAAATTGAGCTTGAATATATGTTGTATAGATGAAATTAGAAGTAATATGATGTCTAGGGATAAACCCTAGATGATTCTTGTAAAAACCTTGCATCATACTTGTAGGGTTTGTGATCACCATTGTAGGAGATTAATGAAATTGTAGAAATTAGACAAACACTAGGATTATGATTTGCTATTCTAGTGAAAACTGAAATTTATGTGTTAAATTCAGTATTTTTGATGTTGAGAATTGTGTAAATTGCCTAATTGAAATGAATGTGGACGGAAATAACATGTCTTGAACATAGTAATGATTATGTAAAAATCTGACCCGCTAAGTGTTTGTTGAAACGCCTAAGTGAGGAATAAAATGTTAAAGATCAGACAAAACGCAGATTCGAATATCATGATGAATTGTGCGTTATTGAATTTAAAAAGAGTTCGAAATTGTTGTGAAATGGAACTCTTTAGGTAAGGAATCTGGAACATCAAGCGGACAAGCCGGAGGCGATACGCGCTTGAAGGGTGCGCTTTAAAGGTACGTGATCAATGGTTTCGTTACATTATGTCATTTATTTATTCTAGTTAGTTGTCTTGGAAATTAGCCAAAAAGAAAACCCGTTAAGTCACGGAAGGGACAAAGTGCCTTAGACAAGTAAAACGGGTCAAAACATGTGTTAGAAATAAAGTTTGGATGTGTCTAGCAATGGTGATCCCCATTCGGCATCCAAACGGGTCAAAACAAGTTGAGTTGCAAACGTCGAAATTAATGACCATCGCTTGTGATTGGTTATATATCAAGCGTAGGTCGTGTAGCGGACACGCTAATTTGTTGCAAAAACATGAACCCTTGTAGAGGGATTAAAGTTCGGAATATTTTCTTGCCAAATGATTTAGAAAAGCATGGTTAAATCCTTGAAATAAGCATGATGGTTATTGCATAAGCACCCCTCGGGAGGGGAGCGAAAAGCCATAATTGGTAAACACGAAAACGGGGGAAATGGCCTAAAACTTGTGATGACAATAATACAAGTTGTGGAACTTGTAAACAAATGGGTTAAATAAACAAGAGACGAATTATAGGCCAACTGCTTTTGAAATGATATTTTTATGCAAATTTAATTACGGTCGCATAGGAAAAATAATCGGCTAAAACGGACGCCCGAGTCAAAAGTTATGTCGATTTAAAGTTTGGAATTGAGAAAAAGGGTACTGGGCTGATTTGCAGCTCCAGCCAACAAACATTCTGTCAAAATTTGACCGTAGCGCAACGCCACAGCCAAACCAGATCACCGTCGCGCGACGCCACGGTGGTGGCGGGCCGCGACGGCCGACCCTGTTGGATCGATCTGTGACCCTAAACAGTCAAGTTGAGCAGTTCACAATCATTTACTAAGGCGGAATCAAAGTAAACAACTTCAAAAACAGCTTGTTCCTTTTAACTTTCTTTTCTATTACTGGTTTCTGAGCCTTTACACGTGTTTCTAACAAGATTTTGGCAGCACCTCGTCTCAGACTTAATGACCTGATTTCGCTTCAACTCTGCTAAATGACAACACACAATACCTATTTATAGTGATGGAGATTTCGCTTGAATGTGTCACATCCCTGTTCAAGCGAAATCACATGTGTTGATTTCGCTTGAACTGGTTTATGTCACCTTCAAGCGAAATTACATACAAACATGCAATCTAACCCTAATTTCGACCCTATTGTGTGCTCGTTCATCCTATCTAGACATAAGACTCGATTAAGACGAAGTTAACAGACACTAGGTGCACCAACAGACTCCCCCTTGGATGTTGACGAAGTCTTCAGCGTCGAGTCTTCAGTCTTAGTCTCTTTCCAAATTAATTTGTCATTGTAAACGCTCTCTTCAATCTTTATCTTCAATCTCCCCTTTGATTGTTGATCCAGAAATCTGACTCCCTCTTTCACAGACTCCCCCTCTCGATCAGCTAGGACTCGAATTCTGGATCAAACTTTGACATTTTTATTGCCATGAGGATTCCTGTTACCTGCACAATCTCTACCTAAATATAAGATATATGACAATAACAGTTTCAATCCAAAACTTACCTTCTAACCTTCAGTGTTAGGCAATCCATTTAAGTATTCAGGTCCAAGTTAATGACCCTGATTACTCAATTAATCTACCAAGTCCAACTAAATGACCTTGGTTAATCTGAGATAATTCACACTGACTTTTTGTTCAACCATTTCTGAAAATTTACAAGTTTCAAATTAATGAACTTGTTTTAACTTTTCATCTTTCACAAACTTATCATGTTTAGCTCCAAACTCATCCTCCAGCCCAGAAACTTCCTGCATCTGCTTCAAATTGTGAATCTGAAGATCAACTCTCCACTTTGGTTTGTCGGAAAATAAAGCAGAAATGTAAAATCTTTTTGGATTTTAATAAATCTTCTAAACTAGAAATGAAATACAGAACTGAAATACAATGAAAGTAAACTATATACAAACATATTTTTGGTTGAGCGTGTTAAGGAATCATATCAACTATTCGACAAGTCACAAGTACCGTTAAGCCTTAATTACATACTCAGAATTAAACAATTCGCTTAGATTGTCGATATACTGATCCACTTAAATTCTCACACACATTTCAATCTGTCCAGGATATTGATTTAGTGTTTTAGAGACTTAAACTTATACGTGTGTCCCACCTCTTGAATATACTCCCGTATCCAGATCCCAATATTCAGTCTTACAGGTGAGTATACCACAGATGATATCTGTAAGGGGATAATTTATGAAACGTACGAAACCGTGAGAGCTCAGGTCAGAACTACCGTTCAGCAGAGAGATGACGGTTCGACTTGGGTGTGTCCCCTTTAGAGGATCTTTTTTACAACAGCATTGATTAGCAATTTTATTGTCTTATCATATATGATGAGGGCGGCTCTATATTTCAAGCATGCGGTAAAGTATTCTCCGGGGACTAGGCCATTGCTTCCGCAAAATCCGAAGTCCCGAGATAATACCCCAGATATCACTGAGTATAAAGACCTAGTATCTCAGAAAGAGGGATCTTTCAAACGAGATTTCTGGGGTTACCTATATATCCAAGTAGTGTTCCCCATGAAATAAGTAAGTAAAGATTTAGGTTTATATCCCGAACAAACCTACTAAATGTGTAAAAACCTATCGGCACATCATCAGCGAGACTGTTTAACGCATTTAAACTTTCCAATTCTTTAGCATACCGTAACTGTCAAGCCGATGTACTATCATTTTCCCTTTTTACACAAGCTCTTTTCTAGTTTTATACTGTTTTTGGATTTTGAAAATATCTAATGTTTTTGTATTTTTGACAATTTTTATTGTTTTTGTATTTTCTGAAAATATTACCCTTTTTACACAAGCTCTTTTCTAGTTTTATACTGTTTTTGGATTTTGAAAATATCTAATGTTTTTGTATTTTTGACATTTTTTATTGTTTTTGTATTTTCTAAAAATATTACCCTATACTCTCCCCCTAAATACCAAAACAAGTAAAAAATCGACAAACCATTGCAGATTGCTTCTCAACATCATCTACAATGTCTTCTTCATCAACGCCAATAATCTCTTCCAACACCGATAAAAGCTTCATACCCTTCAATTTTAGCAAATAATGAAAACGTGTTTTATCAAATGCTTTGGTATGTAAATCAGCTTTTTGCTCGTCAGTGTGGATTTTCTCATTTCGTATCAACTTCTTCTCGAAACAATCTCGGATGAAGTGATGACGAATTTCAATGTGTTTGGTTTTAGCGTGATGAACAGGATTTTTAGTAATGTTAATCGCTGCCTCATTATCAACAAAGATAGGGGTGTTTAGAAATTGCAAACCGTAGTCGTGCATCTGTTGCTCGATCCACAAGATCTGTGAGCAGCAACTACTAGCAGATACATACTCCGCTTCACATGTGGATAAAGCCACAGAGGTTTGCTTTTTGCATTGCCAGGTAACCAATCGTGATCCGAAAAACTGGCACCCCGCTGTTGTTGATTTAGCGTTAACTTTGCAGCATCCGAAATCCGAATCGGAATACCCTTCGAGCGTGAAATCTCCTTCTCTTGGATACCACAACCCCAATGAAGGAGTTCCTTTCAGGTAGCGTAATATCCTTTTCACAATCACCATATGCGAAGCTCTCGGTTTAGATTGAAATCTTGCTGCGAGGCAGGTTGGGTACATAATATCGGGTCTTGAAGCTGTCAAATACATCAGCGATCCGATCATAGAACGATACATCATTTCATCTACCTTCTCTCCGGTGAGATCAGGGTTTATCCCATGATTCGTCGCTAATGGGGTGGAAGCTGGAGTAGAACCTGACATCCCGAATTTCTCTAAGATATCATGAACGTACTTCGTTTGATGTATGAAAATTCCTTTGGGTAGTTGATCAACCTGCAGTCCCAAAAAGAATTTCATCTCACCCATCGATGACATTTCGAATTTCTGCTTCATAATTCTTTTGAAATCTTTGCATAGATTTTCATTTGTTGACCCAAATATAATGTCGTCCACGTATATTTGAACTATCAGAAGATGTCTGTCGACCTCTTTAGTGAAGAGAGTGGCAACCACTTTTCCACGAATGAAGTTGTTGGCTAATAGGTGTTGAGACAATGTCTCGTACCAAGCTCTCGGGGCCTGGTGTAAACCATACAGCGCTTTGTCTAGCAAATAGACATTGTCTTTGTGGATTGGATCGGTGAAGCCCGGTGGCTGACCGACATATACCTCCTCTTTTACCTTCCCATAGAGAAAAGCCGATTTAACATCTAACTGATAAACTTTGAAGTTTTTCCAAGATGCAAATGCTAGGAAGATTCTGATCGCTTCTAGTCGAGCAACTGGAGCATATACTTCAGTGAAATCTATACCCTCCTGCTGACTGAAACCCTGGACTACGAGTCGAGCTTTGTTACGAACAACAACTCCTCTATCATCCCTCTTGCACTTGAACACCCACTTGGTGTTTATCTTCCTCTGACCATCAGGCAAGTCTACTAACTTCCACACACCTAACTTTTCGAATTGGCTCAGTTCCTCCGGCATCGCATTGACCCAAGAATCTTCAGTAAGCGCCTCTTTATAAGTTCTTGGTTCAACCTGCGAGATAAAACAACTTAGTGAAAAGTCAGTTTGTAAAGGAGCAACTTTTGAATAAAAACATGTAAGCCCTTGATCAAGTTGTCTTCTAGTGCGAACGCCTGACTGCAACTCTCCGATTATCAACTCCTCTGGATGATATGAAAGTGTTCTTGGCATCACCTCGCCTGGAACATCTACCACACCTTCCAAATTTGTGATATTCTGATTTGCACCTTGTTCATCAACTGGAACTGTTTGACTTGAAATCTGGATTTGCTCCCCCTCAGAATCTGAATCACCATGATCAAATGCCGGTCTATCATCAGATTCTTGATTATCATTGACTGTCGTCTGAATATCATGAGCAACTTCCTCTTGTTGAATATCATCATGTTCTCCAGCATTACTTGGACCTGCTTCATCGTCATTTGATGCTCGTTGCGGTCTTCTTGAATACTCAGCTGGGAACCTTTCCTGCGATTCTTCATACTCTCTTAGAATATCCAACTCGTCAAAGAAATCTTCTTCTTCATCCTTTTCTTCTTCCATGTCAAACGAATCCCACAATTTATCATAATTAAAACGCCATGAGTCACCGGGATTCTGAGGCGGCATAGTATACCCCTGACACTCAACATGTTGTGCTTCGATGATCTGCTTCAAGCTTGGAACAAAGACCCGTCTTTGTGGACTTGAGTAACCCACAAATATTCCTTCGATACTCTTTGGACCAAACTTACCAAAAGGCTCTAGAATAGTACAGGAAGACCCAAACGGTTCTAAATACTTAAGGTTTAGTTTCCGATTGTTGATCAGCTCGAAACATGTCTTGTTGAATTTCTTCACAGTGAGAACCCGGTTGAGTGTATAGCAAGCGGCTGACACTGCTTCTGCCCAAAAATTAACTGGTAGTTTTGAATCAGCAAGCATTATCCTGGCCATTTCGATTAGTGTCCTGTTCTTTCTTTCTGCTACTCCACTTTGTTGCGGAGTGTAAGGAGCACTAAATTCTTGCAGTATACCTCTCTCATCACAATATTCTTCCATCCTGTTGTTCTTGAACTCAGTACCATTATCACACCTGATTCTTCTAATTCGAGTTTGGTACAAGTTTTCAATTTTTCTGAACAACGCCATCAAACTTTCAAATGTCTCATCTTTAGACTTCAAGAATGATACCCATGAAAATCTGGAATAATCATCAGTTACCACAAGACAGTAGAGATCCCCTGTAATACTTTTGACGTTTACTGGACCAAACAGATCAATATGTAGTCTCTCTAACGGTCTAGAAACTGAATTGACTTTCTTTTGAGGATGTGATTTCTTCTTTTGCTTGCCTTTGACGCAACTAATGCACTCCTCTTCCAGATGAAAACCTTTCACATGAACACCAGTAACTAAGTCGTTGTGTACCAGGTGATTCATTTTTCGTAAGTGAATATGGCCCATCTTTCGATGCCATAACTTTGATTCTTTTTCTGTTGCTCTTGACACAAAATAGTGAGTTTGACTCGTGGTTGTAGTAGCTACGCTCATGTCCAACACATACAGATCATTCACTCTAGGTGCCCTCATGATAATCCACTCTTCGGGAACAACAAATCCTGGTTTCAAGATCAAACATTCTTTATCTGTAAAGTGCGTTGTGTATATAAGATCACAGATTTGCGAAATGCTTAGAAGATTGTTCTCAAGCTCAGCGATGTAATTCAATCTTTCAAACGTGACAATCCCATTGGATAACATTCCTTCACCAACTATTCTACCACCTTGGTTACCTGCGAACCCAACATAACCTCCATTGAAATTTCTAACATCATACAGCAACGCTGTCTTCCCCGTCATGTGCCGAGAAGCTCCACTATCCATAATCCATCGTGAAACGGATCTCGGAAGCTCCTGCACATATCACAAATATTTAGTGAGATTTTGATGCCACCCAAGCCTCTTTTGACTCGGGTAACTTGACTTTAATGTGAGTTTTAGCAGTGTAAAGTGGCGGAAAATTTTTATCATTCATCTTTAAGCTTTCTTCTGATCCAACCTCAACCTTTTTGTATAAGAAAAACTCATCTATCTTAAGTTGACCGGTTGGTTGATCATTCTTTTGAACATTCTTCTTCTCTGGTGGAGTAGAAGATTGTTTCTCCAATTTTTCATAGTAATCCAAAGGAACATCCATCTTTACCGATGTGGTAGAAGATGATTGTTTTTCCAACTCTCAAACCTTTGATTTTTCAACAACTTTTGGCTTCCATGTTTGTTGAGATGGAGCAACCCGTTTATAGAATTTGTCATTTTTAGTTACCAATTTCTTAACAGGTTCAATTTTGACTTTTGTTTTCTCATTTTTCAAAATTTTCTCAACAACCATTTGAGCTTTTCCTTTTGCATCAACCTTCTTCTTTTGATTCTCAACAACTTCAGTCTTAGGCTTGAAATTGGTGCAATTTCTTACAATGTGACCAACTTTGTTGCATCTAAAGCATGTACGAGTATCAACTACTCGACTTGTGCCTTCAGACTGAGGTTGTGAGGCCTTCTTTTCAAAGAATTCTTCATTCGATTTTGAAAAAATTTCAGACTCTTCATCAGATAGTGAACTTGAGCTGTTCACAAACACTTTCTTCCCAACAAACTTCTTGTCCTGAAAATTTTTCTTTTGATAATTCTTACCACCCTGATATCCACCCGACCATCTGTTTTGGTTGTTGTTATAAAAACGCGGTGGTACAACAGGTTTCTTGTAGTAAGCTTTATCTTTTTCAAAATTCATTTGCCTCTTTGTTTGATTTAATCCTTTTACTTCAGACAAATCAATTTCAATCAATTTGAACACATTTTTCAATTTTGCAACATTTACATTCTCTATTGGAAACTCAGAATCCGAATACAACTTATCCGATCCCGACATCTTGTACATGACAAGAGTAGGTTCTTCATTTAAGTTGTTTTTGGACTTTGGTTTCGGAATGTATTTGTCCAGAAAACATTCATCTTCCTCAGTAGTGTCACTATCAGATTTTAGAACATTCTCAACCACACTTTTTACCACTTCAGTTTGAACACTATCATCAGATGATGATGAAGACAATGTTACATCAATTGACTCTGGAAGTTTAACCTCATTTTCATCTTCATCATTAACCAACCCGGACTTTTTCTTTGAATAATTGTTTAAAACTGGCGGTGGAACCTGATGAAACCCAACCCCAGTTCCATCCGAGTAAACATCTTCGCCCGCTTTGTTTTTCCCAATAGGTTTAGGAACAATGTGTTGTAAAACAAAGCTTGCGGAGTTGTAACTGGTTAATTTCAACTGGATGCGTTCATTTTCAATTTTGGCTTCTTGAAATTGAAGCTTCAACTTAGCAATCTCATCCAGTTGTTGGTCGATTAATTCTTCTTTAACCCTCAAAACACTTTGCAATTGACAATTTTCTTTGTATGTTTTACCGTTTCTATCATCAGAATCTTTCACCGTGCGTTTTAGCTTCTCAAAACTTTCAGAAATTTGACGATTTTCAAGAATTAGTTTTTCATTTTCTTTCCTAACTCTTTCTACGTCAATTTTATCAGTTTCGATTTTCTCATTCAGTTCTTTTATTCTATCAGTTGAAGCTTTCAGCATTTTGTCACGGTTCAAGATTTGATCCTCAACACTTCTGACTCTATCAGTCAGATCATCCACTTTCTTACCATTGAGATAGGTGATTGTACTACAAACTTTGCATTCTTTGATGCAATTTTTGCAGTCAACATCACCATTGACTTTCTTACCTGACTCAGTCGTTGACGCATTTGTACTAACCTGGCTTTTAGACTCAGATACAGACTTAGAGTCTATCTCAAGTGCCTTAGCAGCCAGCACCTTGTCAGCCATATTTCCCATGTTTTCAGCATTCAATTCTTGAGTCGTGTCAATGATCCCATTATCAACCATCTTTGGCTTTTCTTCTTTGTCTTTCTCTTCTTTCTCTTCTCCGCTTCCCCACCATTTTCTTTGCCAAAACTCTTCTTCATCAGCAATTTGTTGAATTATGGTTTCAAGATCGAGAGTCTTATCGTCAATAGCAATGTTTCCCATGGGATCAAGATAACATTCTCTGTCTGGATCCCATCTCCTTGCTCTTTTTGCCTCAAGATAGATACCAGATATTCTGATCATTCTGTTCTGAGCTATCATCTTTCTATAACCATACTTCTGTTCTTCATTTCTGTTGTCTTTAAAAGGAACAGGTTCACCAGATTTTGCCATGAAAGCATATCCAACCGCATCCTCTTCAGGTAACAACTCGCTCCAGTCGAAACCTTCATCGTCATGAATCACAGCAAGAGCTCTAGATTTCTCTTTGTTATCCTCAAGCTGCTTCATTCTTGGCGGTTTCGATTTATTCTGATGATAAATCGCTTTCTTGTAGTAATCTTCTCTGAACGGGTTTTCAAACTCATCAGCATAAGCATTTTAGCATTCACGCTTAAAGTGACCTTTCTGTTTACACTTGAAGCATGTCACTTTAGACTTGTCAAAGCCCAACTTGGTAGATGGTCCACCAATAGACTTTCTTCCAGTTATCTCCATGAAACGCTGTGCCCGACGAACTGCACTGGCCATACACCATCTTATGTCGATCAATTCCATCTCCTCAGGATCTATCTGATCGTAATCTTCTTTTTTCAGGTTGGTGTTGGCAATCTTCCCTGCCACTAAGCTTTCATATGATTCTAGCACAGAAGCTAGGAAAACCATATGTTGCTTTGCCGACTCCTCGCTGAAGTTTTGAGCATTCTTTAAGTCTACAGCGATATTGCATTGAAATAGATTCTTTGCATCTGATTGGTTAGAATGTAACGAAGAACCACTGTGAAATCCACTGCTTTGACTCTCTTTGCTAGAAGTGTTGGAATTCTCAGCAGAAAAAGCTGTCTTGGGAGGTGTATTCTTTGGCATCATGCTTTTTGGATAATACAAATCCAAGTTCTATTTATATGACGAGTGATTGACTTTGTGTGTTTTCTTTATCTCCAGCTCGTGACTCTCTAGTCTTTCAATCAACAAATCCACTGTAAGCTCCTCAGACTTGATCGTATTCTTCAACATCAAAGCATAATATTGCCAATCCATCTCATCTGGCAATGAATCAAACAATTTGTCGATTAGCTCTTCTTGAGAATAGAAAATTTCATGTCTTGCCAGTTCCAGCTTCAGATGCCCAAACCTCTCAATCATTTTACAAACTGGTTCATTCTTTAAACACCCAAATAAATCAAACTCTTTTCTTAGTAGTTTCTTTTTGTTTTTCACTATTTCTGCACTTCCCAAACATTTAGCTTTCAACTTTTGCCAGAGATCTGTAGAATTTTTGTACTCGATCAAAGATATTATATCTTCTCGAACAGACTGAAACAGCAGTGTGATGTATTTTTGCTCAGCAACAAACGATTCTATTTCTTCAGCTGATGTCAAGCTTTCACCAGTTTTGCCTCCATCAATGTATCCATTCTTTAGACTCTTCCAGCTAGGATACGCAAAGGCCTTCAACCATTCTTCAAACTTCTTGGCCCACCGACTGTACTCTTCGATAGCCATCAACTTCGGGGGTTTGTTATATGTTCCAAAAGCACTTTCAACTCCTAAAGCATCTGATAAGCTTTTCTTTGTACTCGATGTATTCTCATTGGTGTTGCTAGGAGAAGTATTGTCTCCAGAATTTCCAGCAAAGGCATACATATCACTAAATGGATTCATGAATAGATCATCCATCTTGTATGTACCTGAAAAATCAATCAAACACTTAGAAAAAATTTTAAATTTTGAAAATCAGAAATTTCAAGCGAAATCAGTTTGAAGCGGAATAGCTTCAAGCGAAATCACTAGATTTTACAAGCGAGATAAGACTTTTCAAGCGAAATATGTATTTGATCTGATTTCGCTTGAAATTACACTAGTATTTCAAGCGGAATCAAACTTTTAAGCGAAATCTGACGTAATTCTCAAGCGGAATAAGCTTTTTATGAGGTTTCGCTTGAAACTTTTCAAGCGGAATCTGATGATGTCATCTTTTTCGAACAACTTTTCAAGCGAAATATCAAGTTTTTGTATGAATTCGATCGATTTAAGGTCCAATTTTCTCAGGGATTAGTTAACACTATGATTCGCTTGTTATATGTCAAATTCAGGCCATTTCAACCGTAAAATAATGTTCAAATCAGAAAAGAAAGGGTAGAAGTATGAGAATCCGATGATTTCAAGCTGTAATGGTATGAACTCCTCGTCCTGAGCTCTGATACCACTTGTTGGATCGATCTGTGACCCTAAACAGTCAAGTTGAGCAGTTCACAATCATTTACTAAGGCGGAATCAAAGTAAACAACTTCAAAAACAGCTTGTTCCTTTTAACTTTCTTTTCTATTACTGATTTCTGAGCCTTTACACGTGTTTCTAACAAGATTTTGGCAGCACCTCGTCTCAGACTTAATGACCTGATTTCGCTTCAAGTCTGCTAAATGACAACGCACAATACCTATTTATAGTGATGGAGATTTCGCTTGAATGTGTCACATCCATGTTCAAGCGAAATCACATGTGTTGATTTCGCTTGAACTTGTTCATGTCACCTTCAAGCGAAATTACATACAAACATGCAATCTAACCCTAATTTCGACCCTATTGTGTCCTCGTTCATCCTATCTAGACATAAGACTCGATTAAGACAAAGTTAACAGACACTAGGTGCACCAACAGACCCTTATCTCCGTCGCGCGACGCGACCACCTCAAAACGAGAAATTTCGTTGTTTTTTACATGTTTTAACACGGAACTTGTTTTTACTTGATTTTTAAAGTGTCAAAACTAATTATTTTCATGGTTTTGACCGTAGGTGATGATGGACATAATCCGGATGATGACCAAGCTATTATCAAGAACCGAACGCACCAAAAGAAGCTTCCGCGTTAATCCATTTTGTTTTAGTAATATGTAAACACTTGAAGTCATGTCTTGAAAATTTATTTAGTAGAATTATAACTTGAATATTAGGATCATGTATGGTCTTAAAACCATGAAAGTTTTTGTAAACTCGTAATTTTTGTACTAAATGCATGTGATATGTTATTAATTCGGTTATTTTAAGAAGAGTCTTACAAGTTGGTAATCAGAGCGCCAGGTTATCAATAAGTGTGTTCGGTTCAAGCTTGATCAAGCATCCGGTAAGAGTTAATTATTTTAAGTAGATTTAGTGAATATAGGAATGAAACATGAACTGACATGCACGAAAAGAGTGTAAACTCACTCAAACACGAGAATTGCATTAAACAAGAACGGGTGAAGCAAGTCATGAACTTGATTAAACCAAAACAAGTAAATCATATATTATAAATGAAATGTTTAACGGTTGATGTAAACATTTCAGTATTAAAGATGGCGGATAAAGGTAACGATGATGTGGTGCCGAGAGTCACCGAGCAAATGAGAGAAGTGATTGCTGAGGAAGTTGGAAAGGCAATCGAAAATAGTTTGTCTGGTTTTATCGATAAGATTCTAAACACGGTTATGTCAGTAGTGGACGAGAGAATCAAGAAATTGGAAGATAGTGCCAATCTAGCAAAGGAAAAGTCCGGAGGACGAAAGCCTTGTTCATACAAAGAGTTTATGGCGTGCAGACCGCCAGTTTATAATGGGGAGGTTGACCCAATAGTATGCCAGCGATGGCTAAGCGATATCGAGGGGGTATTTGAGAGGACCCATTGTGATGTAGATGACTACGTAGCCTATGGTACGGGTCAATTAAGGGGTCAAGCGAAAGACTGGTGGGATAACAAAAAGAAAGAAATTGGAAGTGAAGCGGCTAAGGCCATGACATGGGATGAATTTAAGACGCCGTTTCTTAAACATCACAGTCCCAAGGCGGTCATTAATCAAATCAAAGAAGAGTTCATGCAACTTAGGCACAAGGGTGAGTCCATAGACAAGATCACGGGAATGTTTATGGATAAGATGAAGTTTTGCGATGAATTGGTGACAAATGAAGAACAGAAGATATATTATTACTACAATATGTTGAGCGCCGAGTATAGGGAGTTTATGACTCCTTCAAAATACGAGACCCTTACCGAGATCATAAATGTTGCTCGGGAACGGGAGATTGAATTGAAAAAGTAGGTTGAACGGGGCGAACGGAGGGCACATTATGTTAATCCAAGCCCTGCTAAGAAAGCGCGAACGAAGAAACGGGGAAGAAATCAGATGTAAAAGGCGGGTCGCCAAATTGCAAAATCTATGGAAAGGGTCATAAGGGCGAGTGTCGCTTCAAGGATAAACATTGCCCCATATGTCGGAAAACGGGACATATGGCTTCATCATGCCCGGAAAAAGTGACGGTTTGCTACAATTGCTATCGACCGGGTCACAAGAAGTCAGAATGCCCGGAGTTAGTGGGAAAGAAAGACGGGCAAGACACGAAAGGTGAAGCCCCGAAGGCAAAGGCTAGATCTTTCCACTTGACTGCAGCAGAAGCAAAAGTTGAACCCGAAGTGGTTTCAGGTATATTTGCTGTAAACTCGATTCCTGCACGTGTATTATTTGATACGGGTGCGAATAAATCCTTTATTTCATATGGGTTTATTCGACATCCTTCATTTGTTCTAACAAAATTACCTATGCCTTTAGAAGTAGAGATAGGTAATAACAAGAGTTTTATCGTTTGTGGTGTATGTAAAAATTGCAAATTGAGCATTGACGACGAAGAATACACAATAGACTTGATCCTGATGTCGATGGGAGAATTTTAAGTGATCGTGGGTATGGATTGGTTGTCCCGATACCACGCAAAGGTGGCATATTTCTGAAAGGAAATAAAACTGACGTCTCCTAGCGGAAAGCACGTTACGATATACGATGCAAAAGGGGGTAACCCGGTGGTATGCACAATGTTAGAAGCTCACAGACTTATGAAACATGGATGCAAGGCATATATGGTATACGCAAGTGAGTCGGAGAAAGAATCCCTCAAAATCGGAGACATACCGGTGGTACGCGATTATGAAGATGAGTTACCGGAAGATCTACAAGGAATACCACCAGAACGGGAGGTAGAGTTCAGAATCGAATTGATTCCGGGCGCAAAACCTGTGGCCAAGGCGCCGTATCGGCTCGCGCCGTCAGAGCTACAAGAATTGATGTCTCAGATCCAAGAACTGCTCGATAAAGGGTTTATCCGACCGAGTGTATCCCCGTGGGGCGCACCAGTACTTTTCATGAAAAAGAAGGATGGCAGTATGCGTATGTGTATCGACTACCGAGAGTTAAACAAACTCACGGTGAAAAATCGATACCCACTTCCAAGAATTGATGACTTGTTTGACCAGCTACAAGGAGCGAGTTGGTTTTAAAAGATTGATCTCAGATCGGGTTATCACCAGTTGAAAGTCAAGGAGGAAGACGTACCGAAGACAGCCTTTCGTACGCGGTACGGGCATTATGAGTTTCTCGTAATGCCCTTTGGGTTGACTAATGCACCCGCGGCTTTCATGGACCTCATGAACCGGGTTTGCAAACCTATGCTGGATAAGTCGGTAATCGTATTTATCGATGACATTTTAGTGTATTTGAAGAATGAAGCTGAGCATGTTTACCGTTTGCAAGAAGTGTTAGAGACACTCAGACGAGAAAAGCTGTATGCAAAATTCTCAAAGTGCGCTTTCTGGTTACGAGAAATGCAGTTTCTCGGGCATATCATTAGTGCTGACGGGGTACTAGTGGATCTGTCAAAAGTAGAAATCGTGTCAAAATGGAGCACTCCAAAGAATCCCTCAGAAATCCGAAGCTTTCTAGGGCTCGCAGAATATTATCGGAGATTCATACAAGATTTCTCCAAAATTGCCTTACCGTTGACCAAATTGACTCGCAAGGAGGAAAGATTTGTATGGGGCGTTGAACAAGAGAAAGCCTTCCAAACACTCAAAGAAAAGTTAACTCATGCTCCGGTGTTAACATTACCGGAAGGGGTTGACGACATGGTGGTTTATTCGGATGCGTCACATTCGGGGCTCAGATATGTTTTAATGCAACGAGGCAAGGTCATAGCCTATGCCTCGAGGCAACTGAAGATCCATGAAAAGAAATACCCGACTCATGACTTGGAGCTGGCAGCAGTGGTATTTGCCTTAAAAATATGGAGACATTACTTGTATGGGGTAAAATGTACCATCTTTACCGATCATAAAAGTTTGAAATATTTCTTCGATCAGAAGGAATTAAACATGAGGCAGAGGCGATGGTTGGAAACGGTCAAGGACTACGATTGTGAAATACACTACCACCCCGGGAAAGCCAATGTAGTGGCGGATGCGTTGAGCCGAAAGGCAGATTATGCCCCGATACGAGTACAATCAATGCAGCTTATTGTGACCTCGGGCTTACTAGAACGAATCCGAGAAGCACAAGTTGAAGCAGTTAAGGTGGAAAATTGGAAAAAGGAAAGAATTGTTGGTCAATTTAAGGATCTAAAAGAAGGCAACCACAATTTGAAAACACGTTTCGATAGAATTTGGGTTCCTAACACATATGGAGTTTAAAAGCTTCTACTCGATGAAGCTCACAAATCCCGTTATTCCATTCATCCGGGAGCGACCAAGATGTATAACGACTTGAAACAAAACTATTGGTGGCCCGGAATGAAAAGAGATGTAGTGAAATACGTGGAGAAATGCTTGACATGTTTACAAGTCAAGGCAGAACACCAAAAACCATACGGTAAACTCCAACCGTTGGAAATTCCGGTTTGGAAATGGGAACATATTACAATGGACCTATTAACCAAACTACCAAAGACGAACCGCGGTTTTGATGCTATATGGGTAGTTGTTGACAGACTAACAAAGAGTGCTCATTTTATCCCTATACGTGAAACATATACGTCAGAAAAGATGTCCGAGGTGTATACTAATGAGATAGTGGCACGTCATGGAGTAACGGTATCCATCGTGTCCGATAGGGATACCCGGTTCACTTCAAATTTTTGGCGAGATTTCCAAGAGCAAATGGGAACCAAATTGTTTATTAGCACTGCATACCATCCTCAGACGAATGGACAGAGTGAAAGAACAATACAAACGTTGGAAGACATGCTACAGGCATGTATTATTGACTTCGGAGGTAGTTGGGATGTTTATTTGCCATTGGTCGAATTTTCATATAATAACAGCTGCCATGCTAGTATCAGGATGGCACCGTACGAAATGCTTTATGGTAGGAAATGCCGGACCCCAGTGTGTTGGGGTGAGGTGGGTCCACGCGAACTTGCCCATAAAGACATAGTTCGAGCCACTAATGAAAAGATTGATGTGGTTCGGGCACACTTGAAAGCGGCTCAAGATAGACAAAAGTCGTATGTGGACAAAAGGAGGAGACCGATCGAGTTTCAGGTTGGCGACAAGGTCATGCTTAAGGTATCCCCATGGAAGGGGGTTATCAGGTTTAGAAAGAGAGGAAAATTAAGCTCGAGATTTATTGGGCCGTTTACAATTGTCGAACGAGTAGGGAAGGTAGCATACCGCCTTGAACTACCGGAGGAACTAAGCGGAATTCATAGAACATTTCACATGTCACATCTTCGGAAATGTATAGCGGATGAAACAACCTATATCCACTACAATGACATCGAGGTGGATGATAGTCTTAACTATGTGGTGAAGCCCATTACGATTTTGGATCGTAAGGTGATAATCTTAAGGAACAAAGAAATCAAACAAGTAAAGGTCAAATGGGAACACAGGAAGGGTTCGGATACCACATGGGAATCCGAAGAGGGGATGCAACGACTCTACCCTACATTATTTGGTACGTAAATCGGTTTCGGGGACGAAACCCTTTTTAAGGGGGTGGACTTGTAATACCCCAAAAATATAAAACTTTATATTTCATTATAAAGAATTAATCAAACAAGAATCAACTAATTAGGAATTTAAAACCTCGTTAGTTACAAGTCTAGAAGTGACTTACAATAAGGTTAAAACACTTACATTTCGAGTTAGATTAAAGTTAAGGGACTAAACTGGTGAAAACTGAAACTTGAATGCTTAAAAATTATAATTAACACACTAAACACACACATGTGTGTGTGTTTAGATCGTACAGAAGAAAGGGGCGACCAGGAGCTTCCCCCAAACCCTAGTTTTCACACAAAATTCACGAATTGAAGCCCTTAATTTGCTCTAAATCAAGTTTCAAACACGAATTAGTGATCACCTCGTTGCAGGGATCAAAAGGTATGCAAAATTTTGGTATTTCGATTCATGTTCAATTTTAGGTTAATTGAGAAAATCGATAATTGAGCTTAAATATATGTTGTATAGATGAAATTAGAAGTAATATGATGTCTAGGGATAAACCCTTGATGATTCTTGTAAAAACCTTGCATCATACTTGTAGGGTTTGTGATCACCATTGTAGGTGATTAATGAAATTGTAGAAATTAGACAAACACTAGGATTATGATTTGCTATTCTAGTGAAAACTGAAATTTATGTGTTAAATTCAGCATTTTTGGTGTTGAAAATTGTGTAAATTGCCTAATTGAAATGAATGTGGATGGAAATAACATGCCAAGAACATAGTAATGATTATGTAAAAATCTGACCCGCTAAGTGTTTGTTGAAACGCCTAAGTGAGGAATAAAATGTTAAAGATCAGACAAAAACGCAGATTCGAATATCATGATGAATTGTGCGTTATTGAATTTAAAAAGAGTTCTAAATTGTTGTGAAATGGAACTCTTTAGGTAAGGAATCCGGAACATCAAGCGGACAAGCCGGAGGCGATACGCGCTTGAAGGGTGCGCTTTAAAGGTACGCGATCAATGGTTTCGTTACATTATGTTATTTATTTATTTATTTATTCTAGTTAGTTGTCTTGGAAATTAGCCAAACAAGAAAACCCGTTAAGTCATGGAAGGGACAAAGTGCCTTAGACAAGTAAAACGAGTCAAAACATGTGTTAGAAATAAAGTTTGGATGTGTCTAGCAATGGTGATCCCCATTCGGCATCCAAACGGGTCAAAACAAGTTGAGTTGCAAACTTTGAAATTAATGACCATCGCTTGTGATTGGTTATATATCAAGCGTAGGCCGTGTAGCGGATACGCTAATTCGTTGCAAAAACATGAACCCTTGTAGAGGGATTAAAGTTCGGAATATTTTCTTGCCAAATGATTTAGAAAAGCATGGTTAAATCCTTGAAATAAGCATGATGGTTATTGCATAAGCACCCCTCGAGAGGGGAGCGAAAAGACATAATTGGTAAACACGAAAACGGGGGAAATGGCCTAAAACTTGTGATGACAATAATACAAGTTGTGGAACCTGTAAACAAATGGGTCAAATAAACAAGAGACGAATTATAGGCCAACTGCTTTTGAAATGATATTTTTATGCAAATCGTGTTGATAAACGCGTCCGTAATTAAATTACGGTCGCATAGGAAAAAGAATCGGCTAAAACGGACGCCCGAGTCAAAAGTTATGTCGATTTAAAGTTTGGAATTGAGAAAAAGGGTGCTGGGCTGATTTGCAGCTCTAGCCAACAAACATTCTGTCAAAATCTGACCGTAGCGCTACGTCACGGCCAAACCAGATCATCGTCGCGCGACGCCACGGTGGTGGCGTGCCACGACGGCCAACCCTTATCTCCGTCGCGCGACGCGACCACCTCAAAACGAGAAATTTCGTTGTTTTTTACATGTTTTAACACGGAACTTGTTTTTACTTGATTTTTAAAGTGTCAAAACTAATTATTTTCATGGTTTTGACCGTAGGTGATGATGGACATAATTCGGATGATGACCAAGCTATTATCAAGAACCGAACGCACCAAAAGAAGCTTCCGCGTTAATCCATTTTGTTTTAGTAATATGTAAACACTTGAAGTCATGTCTTGAAAGTTTATTTAGTAGAATTATAACTTGAATATTAGGATCATGTATGGTCTTCGAACCATGAAAGTTTTTGTAAACTCGTAATTTTTGTACTAAATGCATGTGATATATTATTAATTCGGTTATTTTAAGAAGAGTCTTACAGGCTGATGGGCTTGTCTTACACAGAGTTAGTAACCAGGCTCTGAAGATGAAGAGGATCCAACGGTTCAGATGATATATGGAGAGATGAAGGCGCGGATGGTCAAGTTTGTGACTAGGTTCAATCGGGTCGCAGTCATCATAGCTTGCTAAGCGTTGGATTGAGCGTCTGTGAACTCTGAAAGTGGCAATTGAGTTGTCAAGAATTTGGAGAGAGGGGTCAGCGGTTTGGTTGCTTTAGAGAAAGCTGCAAGGTGGGAGCTTTAAGTTTCGCGGCAGGTGGGTCCACTGGGCGCGACATATGGGACAAGTGACCCTACCGTGGCGGACGTTGGACGGGATACAGTCAAAATGCAAAGCATGAGAGCATTGGGCTTTGAATATAGCCTGGCCTGGAGCTGTGCAAGCACTGTGGTTCAGGGCTTCTAGACAGATTGCACACTTGGTCTGCATTTGAAAAACCAAAGAGCAACTGCGAATCTCTTCAAACTAGGGGTGAAAAGAGAAATCGAATAACCGAAAATACCAAAGCAGTTGAGTAACAGATGGTTTGGTAATTTGGTTATTATTTTTTTGCAACTGGTTTTTATTGTTCGGTAAATTAGTTATGGTTTCATGTGTTTAAACAACTGACATTAAAACCGAATCTTTGTATTTTTTATTTTTTATAAATAGTTTGTTATAGACAGATTGCACATATGGCCTGCATTTGAAGAAACAAATAACAAAAGAATTTTTGAGCTAGAAAATCATCAAACTAGGGGTGAGAAGAAAAACCGAACCATAACAGAAAAACCCAAACTGAAATAATAGAACCGAATGAATAACGGATGATTTGCGTATGATTTTCTTGTTAACTGATTTATATGATACTGTTAATCGGTTATGGTTGTATCTGTAAGAGCATAAAAACTGAATTAACCGAACCAAAATGACACTAAAACAAAATCTTTATAAATAATACGTAATATGTAAAAAAGAAAAAAAAATACAAGAAGTTTTTGTTATAAATTTATGTAAATAACTTGTTAGTTGACTCTTATCCTCCTATAAAAATAAAATGTTGCTAATATTTTATTTGACCAAAATATAAGAGAATTAATTAATTGAAATTAGCTTGAATACACCAAAGTCATTAGTAAACTTCTGGCGGAAATAAATAGCCCACTACTCATCTCCATTTTTGCGAGAAACATTACTATAGTCACTGTTTGAAGTACCGTCGAATAACCCAACACCCATTTTCCGGCAATAGCATCGATCAAGTTCTATTTTACTAGAGAAAAGGTACTAAAAATAATTAAGTATTCATTTTTATCAATATATAGGATTAGTTAGTTGCTCCATTTTCTACTAAAACGAACGAACTGGTTAAAACTTAAAACCAAAAAGAAGAAAGATGGAGTTGGTAACTTGATAACCAATATATGATAAATAAAGAATTCATTTAAGTGGGGTCATGGCTATTTAATTAATTTACTACTAATAAATTAATATCATTGTAAATCTTAAAACTGTTTTACGTCGCATTTTTATTAAAACGATTTTTGTATAACATGTTCGTTGATAAATGATAAGTATATATATATAGTAGAATTACTTGTTAAAAGTTATATAAGAATATTTTGAAATACAAATATTGCAGGATATGTCAACATATTTTCCTCATTAGTGTTTCACTTGATTTAAAAAGGGAGAATTTGTTTATAGTTTTTGTAAAATCATTTTAAAATATTTCTTTATATAAATATAAATTTTAAATATTCCTGTTAAATATAAATTAATTAATTACTAGTAATATTTTATTGTTTTCATAAAGTCTTCGTTTTTCTTACACTTGAAATTTATGCCATATTATTATTATTTAGCCAATATTATATATTACTATATTATCTAATATAACATTTTGGGTCGACTCTTAGGAACAGTAAAATAATTGACCAACTTTTGGCTCTTATTTACAAAATTGCCCAGGCCCAGCTTCCTTTTTCTTCAATAGAGTGAGAGGACTAGAAATTCGGTTGAGAGAGAGAAGAAACAGAGGTAGAATCGAATGGAGATAGAGAGCGTGAACTGAAGGGGATCCGGGAATCGTCTATGGTCGGCAACCATGTTTTGGTGACCATCTCTGTCTTTTGCCCCCCCCCCCCCCCGGGTTCTAGCCCGGTAGCGCCTACGGTTTCAGTAGAGCTACGGCGAGTCAGATTCGTTTACAAATGAATACCCTAATCCAATTCCACCGCATCCCTTGACGTCACCCTTCCTCCCTCTTCTCCCAGTTTCGATTCCGGCGAACCCTCCATCGGAATCCACGCTTGATGCTTGTCATCTGAAATTAGAGCTCTGACAGGTATGTTTCAGCAATTAGGGCTCGAATTTTAGTTACTTTTGGGTAAATCCTTGCACTTTGAGCTATGGCGTTTTATGCATTTACATTTATGTTTACAGATTGCATGTACAAATTTGGGTCTACTTGTGTTGATTGTAGATTCTGCAGTTCTAAAATCTACTCGAATTTGGTCTCAATTCAGGAATAGGTATGTTTTATTTTGTTGAATTTGGTTTGAATTATTCAAATCAAACAATTACGCATGTTATCTGTTTGATTTTGTTGAGGGTAGTTTTGGTTATATACATAGCTAAACTTATTTGTTTTTAATTGTTAGGTGGCCTGGTGGGAACTTTAGAACTTTAGGTTTAGAAGCAAAATTAGGAGTGGGTTATTTGGTGTACTTTATTTGGGTATAATCTTAACTTTGGGATATTAATTGCATGTATCATGTATAAATGTGGTGAGCAACTAGCAATCAAAGAGATATTGTTGATTTTCTTTCTTAGATGGTGGGTTTGGTTTCAAGGGAAGAGATAATGTTTATAGGCCATGATAGAAAGATCAAAGCATCATTTACTATGGTGGTTTTGTAGAAATCAAAACAGTACAGCTTTCTTTTCTTTGTTTTATTAATTTTTTCCTAATTCATAGCTTTCATTTGCAAGGAAGTTCTTCTTTTTTACATGATCATGTGGCATTAAAGTCAAATAGAACTCAGACATTGCAAACGTGATTAAATTTAAAATGTATCATTAATGTTTAGTTATAACATAAGTGTAGGAATTAGGTTCACCTTTTGTAAAATATAATTACAAAATATATAATAACGAGACTCTCGTTATTCGTAGGAAATATCATAGTACAATATCGGTTGCAATAACTAAATAAAACGAATATATAATACAATTATATATACCAATCTTGATTCAAGCCGCATCTCTGGTGGGTCCTTCACGCGCACTTGATAGCATCCTAGACTCGAGTATTCATCATCTTGAGTCTTGAAAAATACTCATTGACTGCAACAAAGAGAACACTAAAACGTTGACGATTTTGGTTAAGGCACGTGTTCAACACGCTTCCCTTAAAACAAATTTCGCGCCTCTACTAAAGACGACGCGTCTGTCTCCCAGGGTACAACAGCCGAAGTAGTATGTACTGCCGGAAATGGCCACACGCCCGAGGTTACACCGAATAGAATTATAGTGTTTGAACTTGTGGAAAAATAATGATATGAAAGTGATGGAATCGAGTAGAGAAAACTTATCTCTCTATAATTTCCAACATATGGATGTTCAAGTCTTCACTACTTCTCCAAGAATTCTTCATACATATTATCTTTCTCTTGTAGTTTTCTCATAATTCCAATGAGTCATATAGCCTTGATTTTTTACAAGAGTTGTGTATAGTGAAGAGTGTCTTGGTGATTTTATTAGAGACATAAAACTCTAATAAAAGTTTCACTTAATTAGTGATTTAATTAGAGACATAAAACTCTAATAAAAGCTAATCAAGTGACATAAAACTCTACTCAAGAGTTTTACATATTATAATTTCATTCAATTATAAATTAACTAAATATCCATTCACTAATTTTTCCCAACAATCCCCCACATGAATGGAGATTGTTCAAAACACTTAAAATTTTCAATGTAACCTCGACAGTTGAGTTTTGCATACGATAGGTAGGTGTTACCCTTTGAACCTTCGCTCATGAAATGCACTTAGCCCACTAGCTCTGAGTAGATCTCGATGTCTTTGAACTCGCATGCCGTTTGTATAGACGACAATACACTTCACACAAGACTCTCCCTAGCCGAGTCATCTCCTCATAGTCGTGTCCAATAATGGTCGTGGAACACTTTCCTGGTTCTGCGAGAGCTCTAGGAATTGTGCCCTCAATTCCATTCGAAGCGACCCCACTTCTCTCTAACATAGGTGATTCTCCTTAGATCATTAAAAGCATTGTGGTTATCGTGATCTATCCAAATCATTTACCACATATTATGCTTAGCCTCACACTTGTCACTTTTAGGAATGGACTAGGAAGTTTATTAATCTTTATAATAAACTACCTTATTAAATGCGTAGGGTTATTCCCCCGCAGTGACCTCGCTTATTCATACAATTAGGTTTTCCTATTGAACTCAATTCTTGTGATCTCCAGTCTACTGAGTTAGGTTTCCATCACATGAACTTCATTTTTCAAGGGCTTCAGTCCCATTCCACAACTTGATCTCTAATAAACCCTCAGGTTGTTGGATCCATAACATTAGCAAATAACTTTACGTATTTGAGATCAGTTGTCATGATGTGTTCTTAACTCATAAGTTAATTTTGCCTATTGTCAACTTCTAAGACTATAACCTCAGTGGCCATCTGAATCTGGTTATAACATATGTCTTCGTAAGATACGTGTATCATTTAAGGCAAACACATCTCCGTTATGCACTACGACCTTTGTGTCCTCCACTTAGTCGTCTATTTGCAATGTTAGATTGGATTACAAAATCCTTATTGCTAAAAACAAATGCAAGACACCCCCCACATTTAAGTGTTATTGGTTAACATTTAGATGTGTTAATGAGAACCATTTCTACATACCCTTATAGGGTTGTTTCTTAAATGGTTCCTCCCCCACATTTCTTGCCATTTGATCAACATTTCCGTAACACCACTTATGGCGACATTTATACACATATGATTGAACAAGACCAACCTTATTGTATCAGTGAATTCAACTCATATTGCATTAGCTTACACAAGCTTCCGAGCTGACCAAAGCAACACATGCCATTGTCATAAGTTTGTCACCAACTTAGAATAATTCTAATTTAACATCTAGAATAAGCTTAGACAATGAGTTCTCCTCATTAGCTTTTCGAACAAACTTTTAAAAGTTATATGTCATTTCCTTATAATGAATGAAAATTCTCTCTCAACTTTGTCCATACACAAATTCTTTTTGTGTTCATACACATTTGAATGTTTAGAGTTAATTAGTCTCCGTCAAGACCCATAATTAACCAAGTACTAGTCTAGCATGCTTTAGACTACAATACTTTAGCTTGTGAACAGAAGATGCATCATTCTGATTCTTCACAGCCCTAAGGATATCATAATATCACTTTGCAACATTCATCCCTTGTTATGACAAAATAATGAGACTTATTCATAATCCTAAAACATCAATATTTAGGAAGGTCTCACAAATTATTGTATATAGCACAAAGCTAAATTTCATCATTCATTTAAGGAACATAACTTGTTTACCTTTGATCTCCAACGATCTACCATTGACTCATAAGTACTTAAACATAAGTCTTAATCCAAGTCACTTGGTGAACACATTCATCACCAACAAGATAAATGTTTCTCGTCTACAATCACTATTATGTGTGAGATAGAGTCAACTAGATCGACACTCAACAACATGGCATTCATAATTTTGCCATAAGTGATTTGCACACATGTATTGTTATTCATTAGGAGATATGTATATTTAGGATGCTCTCCCAAATAAAGGTAAAATCTCCATATAGATCTAACAATAATCAAGTGTTAGACGCATTTACTTATAAATCTCGCAAGATTTATTAAAGGTATACAATAACATATAGTACTTTTACTTTCATATGTTAGAATTCACACTTGTGAATTTTCCAATGACTTCTAATGAAGTATGTCGACATGAATGTCGTTAGTGCATTTCATCTCAATACACTCACTACGTTCTTTCATTACTCACTCATGATGTGGTTATACATTTGATGTTTCGTTTTTTACTTTTAGTCAATGTAACAACTCTCAAGTTGTTTATGTCCAAGTATTTTCATGTACTCTCCGTTTAAAACCATATTTTTTAAACAATGTATAACCGACGTTATAATTATTTTCCACAAAAATAATTAATACGTCACAACCATTAGTGATTTATTTCTTTGTAAAAATTGCATGTGTTATCCGAAGATATTGAACACAAAACAATAAAATACATTGGAAACTAAATCATAAGTGCGAATCACTTTTGAAATTTAAACGGAAGCATAGATAATATGTAGACATCAAATAGCAAAGTGCTTTTATCTTCAACACTTTATATTTTGACCGAAATCTTCTCAACGATATCGTCCCATGGCATGTCTTGAGGTACTCCCTCAATAAGACTCCATGCACTTGTAAGTACAAGTTCCCCATTTCATCTTGAAACGTTGAACTTGGACAATTTTGCTCAAAACAACACCAAGTTGTTACAAAGGCTACATTTAAGTAGCAAAATTGAACAATTAAATTTGTTCACAACAACACCAAGTTGTTTTCCACCAAATCATATTCACGAGATTGTTACTTTGTTCAACAAATGCTACTTCTAGCAAGAGTAGCAAACCATTTGAATTCTAAAACTATGCAAAATAGGCAATTAAATGTTTACATAAAACATTTCCATTCCTTATGGCTTATACAAAGTACAGTCTCTAACCTTGTATTTGTGATACACATTTTCTAACACACGTGTTAGAAAATTTAAGTTACTTTATATAAAACATGACAAGTCACAAATTAAAGTTGGTGATAAAATCACACACAACTACACCATCACTTTATGGTGATTGAATTCTTGTATTCTTACTCTTGTATTTTTTTAATCTCATCAAGTTAGGCACATAGCTTTTAATACAAGAGACATGGGTGGAGATAATTCTCACTTAATTAAAGATTTTATTAGAGACATAAACTCTAATAAAAACTAATAAATTGACATGAAACTCTCCTTAAGAGTTTATCTTCCATATGAAGAGTCTAGTAAATGATTTTAATTTCATTAAATTCATATAAATACCACACCATCACTTTATGGTGATTTAATTCCTTGAAGCCCATCAAACATCAACTTCAATGTATGACATTTTATTTCTAAGTCATTCAAAGCATTAAAACAATGCTACAACAAATTGCTTATATAAAATGTCTACATAAAACATTTCAAAGCATTTGTATCTTAACCATTTTTAACAATCATGTTAAAATGAAAGAAATTCTAACGCGCACGTTAGAAATATTAACATTTCCACAAAATGTTAATTCGACTTGCTAAAACACATATATGGTTCAAATAAATAAGTCATTTCTAATACACACGTTAGAAACGAAACAATAAAAAAATTGCTTCCAAACTAACGCTTTTCATGAACGTTTCTAACACACATGTTAGAAGACAGATGATTACAAAAATCATTATAAGACTTATTTGTTCATATCAATCCATGCTTGGATGAAGAGTCTACTTTAAATAGAGATTTAATTAGAGACATAAAACTCTAATCAAGTAACATAAAACTCTTATTTAAAGACTTAAGAGAATTTAACGTTTACAAAAAACGTATGGTTTACACCAATAATTCCGGTCTAACACACATGTTAGAGAATTTAACGTTTACAAAAAACGTATGGTTTACACTAATAAACCCGATCTAACACAAAAGTTAGAAAAATTAACGATTTTCAAAATCGTTTCAAAACCAAACGTTGGAACCAAAACTATTCGTTTTGTACCATGGTATAGGATTTAAGATTGTATCTTAATCTCAAAAATCCAAACACAACAAGTTGTACTACATTCATATTTCCCAAAAAAAATATATTTATAAGATCATAACCTCTAAAATATTTTTTTTATTCTATTATAAATCATTTCATAAACCCAAAATCCTTATAAATAAGGTTTTAAGATTGTACCAACAATCTCACGAAATCTGTTTTAAGTTTGTAGGAATTAGGTTCACCTTTTGTAAAATATAATTACAAAATATATAATAACGAGACTCTCGTTATTCGTAGGAAATATCATAGTACAATATCGGTTGCAATAACTAAATAAAACGAATATATAATACAATTATATATACCAATCTTGATTCAAGCCGCATCTCTGGTGGGTCCTTCACGCGCACTTGATAGCATCCTAGACTCGAGTATTCATCATCTTGAGTCTTGAAAAATACTCATTGACTGCAACAAAGAGAACACTAAAACGTTGACGATTTTAGTTGAGGCACGTGTTCAACACGCTTCCCTTAAAACAGATTTCGCGCCTCTACTAAAGACGACGCGTCTGTCTCCCAGGGTACAACAGCCGAAGCAGTATGTACTGCCGGAAATGGCCACACGCCCGAGGTTACACCGAATAGAATTATAGTGTTTGAACTTGTGGAAAAATAATGATATGAAAGTGATGGAATCGAGTAGAGAAAACTTATCTCTCTATAATTTCCAACATATGGATGTTCAAGTCTTCACCACATCTCCAAGAATTCTTCATACATATTATCTTTCTCTTGTAGTTTTCTCATAATTCCAATGAGTCATATAGCCTTGATTTTTTACAAGAGTTGTGTATAGTGAAGAGTGTCTTGGTGATTTTATTAGAGACATAAAACTCTAATAAAAGTTTCACTTAATTAGTGATTTAATTAGAGACATAAAACTCTAATAAAAGCTAATCAAGTGACATAAAACTCTACTCAAGAGTTTTACATATTATAATTTCATTCAATTATAAATTAACTAAATATCCATTCACTAACTTTTCCCAACAATAAGTTTTCATTTACTCTATTTGTGGTTATTTTGACTGTTTTATTATTTCTTTCCTTTTATTAAAACTTTTATGTTATGTGCCTTACTCATCTTCAGCCCTTGCTTTTTAAGTGCCTTACACCTAGGCCCAAGGCTCACCCTTCCTGAGATTATCGTAAAGTTGCACTGGAGAAACCAGATACGTATGGTGTTAGTTGGCCTGAGATAATAGCAACTATAAACACACTGTCCCACTGCTTACCAAAATCATGGAGCTCGATGCACAGTTTATCCTAATTCACTTTGTACCTGAGTGTAGTATCATTTGAGAGAACAAATACAAAAGAGGTTTGTACCTAAGCATATTATATTCTTTAAGCTTTTTTTTTTGTTTCTTTCTACAATTTTAGTGCATGTTGTACTTATCATTTCAATATATCCTTAAGTTTATTTTGCTATTTGCGCATTTTATTTAATTTGTAGAATGGTGGATGTATGCATCCTGACAAGTAATTTAGCTTCAATTTTTTTTTTTTTTTTTTTTTTGCAAAAAATGCAAGTGGGCATTTGAAGGTGTAAGCTCATCTTTTATGTGTAGTAATAGGTTAGTTTCTCTTGATTTTTGGTGTTTTTTGGGTTGGCGGGTTGGCGGGTTAGGTAAAATCTATATGTTATTAAGTTTCCACCCGATCTTAGTTATAGGGTTGTAAAGACTGAATCGTATATGCAAATCACTGATTAATATTCGTATGTTGTTTGTTTGTGGTGCGATGAATGGGAAGAACTGCAAGACTTAAACTCCAGTGCCATACCTGCTTCTTGTGGTGCGATGAATGGGAAGAGCTGCAAGACTTTAACTCCAGTGCCATACCTGCTTCTTCATTTTTTGAACGACAAATTTCTTTTAATCCCAAGACATCTGCCCTGTTTGCTCAACTGAACCACTTTCTTGTATAGTCAAGGTTAATATAAAAGTCAAAAGAGAAATAGATTTGAAAGTTCTTGTATATTTGGAAGTAATATGGAGTAATTTTATTTTTGTTTAAAGGATGTCATGTACAAGCATGTTTGAAAATCTGAGCAATGCAGCAATCTTGACTACTTGCAATTTTTTATTACACGATTTTGTACATGTTAATGTGTTATCAACCTAATGAAAAAGAAGTACCCCGCCGCAGCGCGGCGGGTCAACATCTATATATATATAATAACAATTAGGGTAGACTCTTGTCTACAGTAACAAGAAAAACCATCATGTTAGACATAATTACAATAATGCCATTACTCTAATTTCATTTTCTTTATCATCGCATAAGAACAGCGACAGCGACAGATTGTTTTATTTTAATCCTTTTTTGGTTTTTGTTTTATAGTAAGTTTACATTTTCAGTCCTCATGCTTACATACTTTGTTTTTTAAATTAAAAAAATTTCTTTTCTTTTTTCTTTTGGGTCTTTTGAGTTAAAGCTTTCTTTATAAATTCGAGTTTGGTTACATTTTATGCCGGTTAATGGTATAAGTTCATGTTTATCTTTGGCAACATTTACGTCACGTGACGATATAAATTTGCATATTTGTTTAACAATTTTCTCAATTTTAGTCGTCCTTTGCTTACTACTGTTTGGCATGGTTTTACGGCCCCCACACCCGCAACGCGGGGGTTAAACACTAGTTTTAAGTATAAAATCAATTTATGTCAATCTTTAGTGTCATATCTATTATATATAATAAATGAAAAAATTTGGGCTGATGTGGCGTGTTTTTAGAGCTTCTCAGAATTGATTTTGGCGGGAAAATGATCTGGGTTTTTTCCTTCCACGCGGATCCTGTTTTGAGCAACCCGAACCCATGTACTCGGACCCTATATATTATCTATTATCAGTTTATCACAAGAAACCCTAACAGCCGCATGTTCCAATCCATCCTTCTTTCAATCCCCATTATCAATTGCAAAAATTCTTCTTTGTTCCTTCTGGTTTACTCATCTCTGATCCACGATTCAAGCTTCATAAGGTAAGAAATCTTCTATTGCTAATGGTTAATCGTTTTGTTCGCCTTTTCTACTCCGATTTTTTTTATTTCCTTTGTTTGACCAGATTTATTGTATTGATGTTTGTTAATCTATGGGTTCTGAAAATGAAACTAATTTCGAAGTTGATTGATATGAGATTGAAAACTATTGAAATGAATCCGAGTCTAGATTCAACTTGCCAGGTTTGTATTCATCTTTTAATCGTTATATATTTTTTTAGGGTTCTTACGTGTGCTAATTGTCAGATATGTTCGTGATGACTAAAAAGGTTCTCCTTTGATCATGAAACAAAGTTAAATCGATGAAAGGTTTCAGCCATGGGATGCTGATAATGTTAAGACTAGGGTTATAAAGGAACACTCCAAACTCCCTTCTTCGGTATCCGCTCAACGTCGCCGTTGTCGGGATCCATTGATTTGAATATGCTTCCTTTCTCCGTCGAGTTCAAAAGGTAAGTTTTTTTTTCAGTCATTCATCAGGAATGTTTAGGGTTTTTTCAATCAGGAATGAGGTCAAACTAGCAATTTTAAAATTAATGGTCTATATTTTTCATTTAATTAACTGCTAGCAATTTTGTTTTGGTTTGCATTTGAAAGTTATGGTCAAATGATTCAGATAAAGGACCTTAATTTATGATAGTTGAATTATATATGAGATGAATAAATCGTAATATCCGATGCACGATTGTATACGGTTGTGAGCCTGTGATTAAATCGTAATGTTTTTTGGTCTTTATTTTTGTTATTGTTGTTGATTGATTTGAGCGTTTCGGTTAAAATGTATCGATGTAATTTGATTCGGGAGATTGGATTTGATAATAATGTAGGATTATTTTTTATTGATATGATATTTTAGTATGTTGAGGGTTTGGGAATACGGAGCAGGGTGGTTAATTTTTTTTGGATGGGATTCTTTTTTATTGATATGATACTTCCATACGGTTCTGTCAGTTATTTTTGTTTTGGTTTTTTAATCTTTTTTTTGCTCATCTATAGGCAGTAGTGAAGGAACACAAGGAGGGCACCTTGAAGAAGGTGTGTTTGGTAGTCGAAAAGTTCCTTGAGCAACTTGTCTGAGAATGGCACATTTGTACTTTTATCTTCACTTCGAAAACCATGTGAAGAACCTGAAACACTGGGGGTAAGTGAGCGCTTTAGGTTTTAAATATCGTAGGTTGTAACTTTTTCATCATGAGGTTGTGATTTTGGGCAGGAGAGGAAGAAGGGAGTGGTTTCTGGTTGCGAAGAGAATCATGATTCGAAATCATTGATAACTGATGAGAATCATCATGAAATACGTGTGATTGGTTTTTGGAGCAATCACTATTATTATTATTATTATTATTATTATTATTATTATTATTTATGTGGAAATGATTAGAAAAGAAAAGAGGAGACTGACCTGTTTTATCCATTGCAAGACTGAAGTCCTGAGGTAAAGTGAAGTGGGTCCATTACACCTCTAAGCCTCTATATGTTAACAGTTTGGTACTCTTTTGAGATACCCTGTGTTTGGTGCATTATTATGATTATTACATGTAATATAATATACGGTTTTAATTAAAATTAATAGAGGAGTTTTGTTTGATTAGAACTAACTTTTGGACATGTTCTTCTGCAGGGTGTTTGTGTCAAGATCTCCTTTTATTTGTAAAAGTTTGCCGGATGGGTCCCTTTAAACATGTACATTCCTTTAATTTGGGATTGTTAAATCCCATGCTATTGCTGCTGCTAATTAAGACTAATAGATGGATATGACCCTTTAAACATGTATATTCCTTTTATTTGTAAAAGTTTGTTGGATGGGTCCCATCCCAAAAACACGTAGCTGCTAATGATCTCCATTGATGAACTACCAAGTACCAATAAACTTTGTAAGTTGTAACAATTACATGTTAAAAGCAATTAATTATATATTTTTGCATCTAGATATGACATGGTAAAACTTTGGTAGGGGCCGTGGGGAGAGGTACGAATATTGCTTTTTGGCTGGATGTTTGGGTGGGCATGGAACCTCTCGCTAACAAGTTCCCAGCCTTGTTTGCCTTAGAGACTCACAAGGGTTGCTCGGTTTCGGATAGATGGCCGTCGGAGTTAATTGGGACAGGTTGGGGGTGGTGTTGGAAGCGACCCATAACCTCTGCTGTAGAGGTGTCGGAGCTGGAAATCATCACCAATTTTTTATCTACTCATGGGCCGTAAAGTCTCACAGATAGCAAGGATAACTGGTTGTGGACGACACAGGTATTTTTTCAGTTAAGAGCATGAAACGGGTCTTTCTAATCTCAGCCGCTGATCAACTTTACCCCACCTTTCTGTGGAATAAATGGGTTCCCACAAATGTGGGTATCGTTGCGTGGCGTGCGGAGAAAGATAGGCTTCCAACAAAAGAAGCTCTTATCAAACGAAATATTCCGGTTAACTTGCCTTTTTGTTGTTTCTGCGGCGAGTTGCTAGAAATGAAGGAGCACATGTTTGTCTCTTGTGGCTTCTCTCAATACTTTTGGCAGGTTATCCTACAATGGTGTACATTAACTCATTCTTTCATCTTTGACTTTAAAGACTTTCTTGGGTTGCGACAGTATGTGAATGGTTCAACAAAGAGGAAAAAGGCATATTATGCAGTGGTTTTAATTGGAATTTGGAGTCTGTGGAACATGAGAAATGAAGTTATATTCAACAATAAAAATGCTTCTTTATATTTGCATTGTATGTTGGAGTTGGTTGCTGTTTGTTTGTTTGGTGTTGTTTTGTGGTTTCCTAGCTGCTGGCTAGAATCCTTTGTACAGTTTGTTTTATAATAAAATGCCTTTTTTATTGGCCGTTCAAAAAAAAAAAAAAAACTTTGGTAGGGGGTTAATAAGACCGTGGGGTATGGGGGGCTTGGGTTGGGGCATTTGTTGACACGTGGAATGGGGGGCCCTCCACCACCAAAACCCACGCCCATGGGGTATGGTGGGGCTTGGGTTGGGGGCATGAGTTGACACATAGCCATTAAGAGCCCGCCATGTCACCTTGCTAGGCGCCCCACGCCCGGCTTCAAACCCACGCCAAAGGGGGCCACGCCCAAACCCAAGCCCCAACCCAAGCCCCCGGGGTGGTGACTTGGGCGTTTTCCCCCAACCCACGCCCCATACCCCATGGCCTAATTGATATTCACTTATTACCAAATTATTGTTTGATTGCATTCATTGAGGTACAAATCTTGCATTGATGCATGGTCATGCCTTAAAACATCAACAATGTCTACAAAATGTGTTCTTCACTAAATCTTTAGGGAAATCAATAAGTGTATAACTTTTTGTTCACAACCCGTGATTAAGTTTTATGAAAACTTAATTCTTCTATAGCCAAGACATTTAATATGTCAATATGGCATACTTTTTTGTATGATTTTAATTATGTATTAATCATAAGTAGTTTTTAATATAAGTAACTTTCTCAAGCCCGGGAAGCAATCCCGGGGGATAACCTAGTTCATATATATATATATATATATTAATTCATAACATAACTGAGGAACAGTGTCTACAGTGGCTTATTAACTGACGGCGTTAGTATCCTTCTCTTAGGTGGTGTTTGTTTTTTCTGCAGGAAAAGGTCTGCAGTCTGCGGACCACATCTGCAGACATCTGCAGAAGAAGAGGTGGACCAAATGTCTGCAGTCTGCAAGGAGAAGAGGGTTTGTTTTTTTTTTTTTCTATACGAAAGCTCTTCTCACACATAACACACACACAAGCACACCCACCACAGATCTCTCTCTATCTCTCTGCCTTATCTCTCTCTCTACTCTCTCTCTACAATCTGCCACCACCACCGCCCATAGCACCACCACCACCGCACCACCTCCGCCATAGCACCACCGCCATCAAACTATTACCACTATCTTCACTACCCCTCTTTAACAAACTCAAATCAAACCCCAAAAATTCTCATCCTAATCTGAACTAAACTCAATCTAAATTGAATTCCCTGACCCATCACTGTATTAAAAAAACACACTGTTTCTACAAATTAATCTCAATACCCAATTAACCTTCACCAAATAACATTCAAACTTGTAAGAATAATTAAGAAAAAACCTTAATACCAAGAAAAAAATACAAGCTTTCATACCGGATCGTGATTTAAACTCGAAATTAGAAGCTTATGATTGTTACTCGGAGGTTTGACAGGGGCAATCGGAGATGGGTGTAGTGATTGATGGTCGGCAGTGGTGAAGGTCGACGATGGTTAGGTGGTTGTGGGTAATCGGTGTAAGATGGAGGTGGGGGCGGAGGAGGAGGTGGGGGCGGCGGAGGAGGTGGAGAGAGCGGCGGCAGAGGTGGAGCAGGGCCGCGGGGAACTTGAAGGTGGGGGAGGAGCTTGGTGCGGTGGGAGTAATCTAGGGTTGAAGATGTTTTGCGGTGGGAGGAACCGGTGGGGGAGGTGGTGGCGCCGGAGGTGAAGGTGGTGGGGGAGGAGGTGAAGGTGTGGCTGGTAGGATTAGGGTTGGAGGTTCTGAAGTGTGGCTGGTTGAGGAGGAGATGTGTTTTGAGAAGGAGATGTCTTGAGAAAGGTTTGAAGACCTCAGGCCAAGTCTTCACGACGCAGAGGTGGGGAAGAGGTTTGAAGACCTAACCTCTTCTAAAAAACAAACAAGCTGCACACCCTTATGTCTGCGCGTGGTCTGCGCGGCGCAGACATAAGAGGTTCTGAAGTACTTCTAGCAAAAAACAAACACCACCTTACTTTATCCCCTTCTCTTTCTGCTTCTCTGGTTCCCCTTCTCTCTCTGCTTCTTTGGGTTGAACAAGGAAGATGAAGACGACATCGTTGAAGACATCGCTCTCACCATCGCACTTCGCGTTCGTTAAGTCCCATCTCTTCGTCTCATTTGGTTTCTCTCTGTAGAAGACGGAATGGCTGAGCGCCGCCGCCGGACGCCTGTTGGTCTGTAGCGATTCTTCTTCTTCTTCTTCATCAACGCATCACACAATCGATCAACAACACTCTTCAAATCTGTTAGAAATCAAATCACATATGGAGCTTCCAGTTTCACCGACTTCAAACAATAACTCTTAATTTGTAACACACACTGAACCAGTGAAGAAGAAGAAGCTATGACGGATGTTATAATGGCTGACGTCACTCCGCCGGTGCGGTCGCCGGAGGAAGAACGGCTGGTGATGTGAGACATTGCCAAGGCCGCCGGTGAAGCTCAGGCAAAGGAAGGAGATACATTTTGTTTGATCACTCAAAGGTAATGATATTGATAATAATATTATTACTGTTTTAAACTTAGGTTTATAAAATTTTATGGAATTGTTTGAATATCAGTGGATTTTGATGATGAATAGGTTTTAGTCGGAGAAAAGGAACAGTTTGTAGTAACTGTAGGTTGTAGTGTTGCTTCTTGTGTATAGAATTGTGAATTTGTGAGATTGTTTTTGTTTTGAATTTAGAGGTTTTGGAAGATTAGGGTTAACAAGTAGTAGCTTTGGTTGATGTGGCATAAGTTGAGGATTTTATGTTATGTTTGGATTCTGATGCCTAAATCTCTTAAAGAACGGTGTTGTTGTAGCTATGGTTCTTAAAGTGTAAGGCTTGATTCACGTAGGCGAGACACTTATCTATATATAACATTTCACGTCACGTGAGTCACTTAATCGTTTTTCCGGTTTGGGTCGTCGTTGGGTTGATCAGTATAATAGTTGTGTTCTGTAAGAATATTAACAGTTACAATGGTTGTTTTGAATTGAAGTGTTTGGGGATTGGCTATTCTTATGATCATGGATCAACCATTTTGGGTGCAAACTAGGTTATGGAAAGTTAATTAGAACAAATGCTATGTCTAGAAAATGTAGTATCTACTACAGGAAAATGAGACAAAGCATAGTCATGCTTCCCCTGCAATGGAACTGGGGCATTTAAGTGAATGAACCGCTGCTGTCTGTTTCTTTATGCTCGTTTCTGTGCGACCCAGGTACACGAAATCAACCTATCTTCTTTTGAATCATGATCTCTGAAGTTATGATTTGTGGTCATAATATTTAGTCGTGTTTGCTGAGACATTGCAGCAGTCCAGAGGATTTGGGTCTGCGTTTCGCGTCCCTGAAGCAACATCCGAGGCAGCAGCTGGTGCTGCTGATTCTGACCCGTTTGCTGCTTCTGCTGATAGAGTTGATGCTGACTTATACAGCGAGATTAGTATAAATCACGTTACAAGTCAACACTCATACAGGATCATATATGCATATATAGAAATGTGAGTTTTTAAAAAATACATGGTATGCTCTAGCATTTCAAATTAGTTGGGAGTATCTTTTATTATGTGTATAACCTTGGCAGTTGGCACCAGGTCCAACAATGAAAATGCAATGTGAAAAGCACACAAGGCGAGCGCCTAGGCTTAGAGTCGCATCCCAACCAAACGCACAAGACTTGACAGCCCATCTTTCAGGCGCGAAATCAGGTGATTTTCATCTAAAATCCGACTCATTGTTTGTATTTATGGGGTTCTCTTATGGTTGCTCTAGCCAGTGCCGATAGCGTAACAAATCAAATGATTCTATGATATGTGAATGTGAACCCGGCCGCAACGCGGCGGGTGTTACATCTAGTTATTTATTAAATATTGCAATTTTGTATAATAGTAAACAAGTTTTAAAAATGTTCCAATTAGGTCACTAAGGTTTCAAAAGTGTTCTAGTCAGATCACTCAATATTCATTTTTCATTAAAATTAAAGGTTTTTTCATCTATTTCATAGGTAACTGTGGCGATGTGGATTTTTGTTTCTTTTTTCCCTTTTATTAGATGCTAACGTCTAGGGATGAGATTTTTTACCGAAATACCGGTACCATACCGGTACTATACCGGTACCGTACCGATCCCGTACCGTACCGATCATAAACGATACCGGTATCGGTAATAGATTTTTCGAAATTCTGTATCGATAAAAAACGGTATCGGTACCGATATTTTTCGGTAAATACCGGTATTAATACCGAATTTAATAATGACTTTATGTATTTTGCTATTATCTTACCTCCCACTATGAACTTATATTTTCTTGAACATTGTTTTACAAAAACCAATATCAAATTTCTTTTGTTTGGTTATTTTTAATCAATTATGATGATTTTTTAGACATGTTGGAATTTGGATGTTAAAAGTTGAACCCATGGATGTTTACCTTTTGATTTTTTTGACTACTTAATATGTTTACCATTTGTTTACATTCCTGTATATATTACTCTAGTTCAATTAATAATGGATGGATGGGTTGCACATGAATTTTTTTAGGTAAAACAATGGATGACACCAAAGCGGTACCAATATGGTAAAGTACCGAAATACCGGTACCGAATATATAAATACGGTACGGTAATCGGTATCCACATTTTCTCAATTTCGGTAACGGTATTTACGGTATCGGTACCGGTACGGTACCGGTATTGTACCGATCTCATCCCTACTAACGTCTAGTGATGACGTGGATTGTAACTTGTTTTTTTAATTTTTAATGTAATTAAAGTGTTTTTATTTTTAATAAATATAATTTAGTATATTAAAATAATCCGACCCCAGCATCTTATGCTCCACTTTTTTCTTGAAACATGGAAAAAATTACATGGCTCGATTTGAATGTTAAGTTGTCTAGTTGGAACAAAAACTATACGAATGACCTAATTAGAACACTTTTAAAATTTGGTTACTATTCTATGACATTTTCCCTTTAAATAAACATTGTATGAGCATATTGGTTTGGTTGTATACGTTGGCTATAATTAATAATCCACATGCTATGATTGTTTAGGATGAAAAACAAAATATATGAATAAGGTGTTCAACGTAGTGTTTATCAAAATTAGTACCTTCAGCGTATCGTCAGTCCCAGAGGTGAGGTGACGTGGCGTGCGGTCATTCGTTCCAGCTGGGCGCTCGCTTGTACTGGTTGTCGGCCTGTCCTCCAAGAATCTTGCACTCGCTGCTAGCGTCTATCCATTGGTGCCACCTGTTGTCTTTTTTGTCTGCAGGAGCATCTTTCTTGTATAATAACAAAAGATGAATGGCCTTATCAACAGTGCCCATTTCCAGGTTACAGGTGACCGACATCTAGCGGTAGTTACTTTTATCTTCTCGATAGTCTTGCGTTTTAGTTATATACAACAATTAGTTCAGCTACGGTACATTAAATTTTCAATTTTGCCATTTGTTACATCAGAAATTTTCATGGTTAACGGTAAATCAAACACGAACTTCGGTGGCGGTAAACCTAGGCTCCATATGCATCATTAGTTGTCGATTTGTCAAGAAACAAAGGTTAAACTGAAACACGTAACCGGATATCATGCCGGAACCCTAGATCTGACACTGCATGTGACCGGAAAAGTCCTTATCGCTGGTGATAGGAATGTAGCCAGATCTGATGAAGACTAATTTTCGGTCTCCGCCACCGTACGGTCCGGTCTTGCCGAAGCAGCGTCGGGCATAGCGGAAGTTCGGACCAGATGAGTTGTATGCGCCATCATGGTCGGTCATCTTAGGTTGGCCGGAACCGTCGACCCTATTTCTAAGGGCATGTTTGGCTAAGCTTATTAGAGTTAAAAAGGACTTTTGGGAAAATGACTTTTTGAAAAGGAGTTTTTAAAAAAAGTGTTTGGATTAGCTTATAGGGTGGGAAAAGCCAATAAATCAATAAGTTGTTTTTTAAAAAGTGTTTGGGTTAGCTTATTGATGTAAAATGACTAAAATATGCATTCTTTTAGATATAAGGGGGTAAAGAAGGGGTATATTGTTAATTTGAAGTTTGAAAAGTTATAAGCTGAGAATCTTAAAAACTCCTTTTCATTTATCTCAAAAAGCCATTTTCAAAAGCACTTTTCAATTTGCCAAACACTAAAATAACTTATTGGCTTTTTGATTAAGCCAATAAGTCAATAAGTTACTTTGAAAAGCTTAGCCAAACATGCCCTAAGTCTTTAAATGTGTTATCAATTGCAATTTGCAAATGAAAAAAGATGGAGTTGTAAAGGAAAGGTTGCCCTTTCTAATTATTTTTTTGTCATAAAGCTTTTTTTTTTTTATCCAAAACTGTTTTTGAATTATCTGTTTTTCTTTTTCATAATGTTTTTATATCTTAAACTGTTTTCGAATTAAAGAAACTCTTTTGAGCCGGTTAAATTTCTATTTGATAGTCTTCTTTGTTGGTTTAACTATGACTCAACATATGAATTGGCAGGTAAATAAAAAAGGGTAAGATTCTTAGAAAAAACATAACAGCATAAAACTTTATGCCAAAAAGGTCTTTAGATAAAGATGCAAGATATATTGCATTTAAAAAAAAACTAGAAAAATTATTCAACTTTAAAGACGAGTCATTAACTTTTTTAACAAAAATAAGTGTTAACATGCATCTCATATTCCAAGATGCTATCATGTATTCTTAAATGACTTTTTACATATAATTAATAATATATGTTTTTAATAATATATGTTATTGTTATTGTTATTGTTATTGTTATTGTTATTATTTTTATTTTTGTTTGTTTATTTATTTAAGTGTGTATTTCGCATACAATTTACGTGTTTTCGTTCGAATCGAACCCGTGCTAATATAGGTATCGGTATTGATATTATTGGAACCAGCACCGATATTACCTTTTATGGCTTCACTTGATGTATAAACATGTCAATATTATTTTGGGCACATTACAACTTTTTAATAAGTTCATCTCATAATGAGTGTCGGTACTACATCGGTACCGTAACGAATTGAATCAAACCAAATATTTACCAACTAAAATCCCACCACGAAGCATGGGGAAACCAACTAGTTTATAATCAAAATTCGAAGTGTCAAACTTTGTATTACTAGCAACTGTACTTTGAATAAAGTATATATGTAGCTATAAGAATTTGATGTCCCAACTATTTCAGTGTGATGTATACCAAAACAGATAAAGCATTCCACTGTCAGTAATGAAAGATATTTCACTGCCACCTATGTGACACCGCTGCTTCCGAGCATATGTTCTGGTATGAGTCTAGCCACAAGTTCAGCTGATGCACCTTTTAGCTCTAAACAATGTAATCAACATGAGAATGACACTTGATAATAACAAGTCACACTGATTAGATAAGGATCATTGGGAACTAACCGTGAGCCTTGAAATTAAAGAGAGGGGGCAAAGGTCGTCCATCTGGAAGGCGAGTATTTGGATCACGAAGGTCATCGAAGAATGGGTGGATACAGGCCTCCAACTGTTGCCATAAACAAAAATATAAAACTCTCTTTATTTAACCTGTCTTCCTCTTCACTAATATAACAAATTCCAGATTCAAACTTTGGCATATATTTTCTTATGTTTTTATTTATTTAAATTATCATGGGCCATCGAAGCAAAGCAATGCATAAGAACACAAGTAATATTGAAGACAGTGTCACTTACGGCAGTGCCTCTCAAGTTTGGAGAATATCGGAGGAGTCTTGAAACAAGATCTATAGCTTCTTCTGGGGGCCTCCACTTGTGGAAAATCTACATCACATTATTGTGTCAGCCCACTGTCTAAAAGTTACAGAATTATCATCGGTGGAGCTTAAAGGCAAGAGGATCCTCACTTTGTGCAATGGCTGACCCTTGATAGGTGGGATGTCCTCAAACTCTTCGAAGTCAGGGTTCATGCATACAACTTCTTCATCAGTTGGTCTGCCAAGGACCTAATCAAAGAAGAAGGAAAAAAGAGATTAATAAGCAGAATTGATACGTAAAGTATAAAATAAAATCTTCACATGGAACCTACATTCATAATCTCTAGAAAATGTTGCACTGTATTCTCAGGAGCAGGGAAAAGAGGCTGAGCATAGAACCACACAATGGGATACATTAATAAACAAGCATGAACTTCAAAAATCGTAATAAATTATGGCTTTTAATGTATAGAGTTTGTACAACGAACCTGTTCACGAAGCAGCTCTGCAAGAACACAACCTACAGACCAAATATCAATTGCAGTTGTGTACTCGGTTGCACCAAAATGGAGTTCGGGTGCCCGGTATTGCCGAGTACCTATGTAGAATGTACTTGGCTCCCCTTTGACCTGTTAAACATAACAGACTACATATGTAATGGATAGATTATCATGAGCCACCTAGATTTTATATGAAAAGGCTACACCTAGCTACAACCATTTCTAATATGTGGCAACTTCGACCTATTTATATATGTATTGGTCAAAGTGTGGATGTTTTATGTTACCAGAACTTTTGCGATCCCAAAGTCGCAGAGTTTGAGCTGGTGTGAATCAGGATTCACCTGCAGATGAAACAGATCAGCATAAATTGCGCATTACAACACCAAATCACAAAAGATAGCTTCATATTATGGTAAGAGATAAGTTTTAGATCCATACTAAAATATTTTTAGGCTTAATGTCTCTGTGACAGACCCCAATGGCATGAATATAAGCCAAGGCTCTTAAAATCTGAAACATAGGCATAATTATTACATTAGCTGAATGAACGGAAGGTGAAGAAGCGGAAGCATTTTGTATACAGAAAAAAACAGACCTGATAGGTGTACAGTTTGACATATATCATAGGCATCCTCTGATTCGCCTTGCGGTAACTTCTTGCTACATGATAAAGTGTTTCGGGAACATACTCAAGAACCAGATTAAGATACAGCTCATCCTTGTCTGTCGTAGAAAAGAAGAAGTCTTTGAGTGAAACAACATTAGGATGATCAAGAAGCTGCAAAATTTGCAGTTCACGGATGTCGTCTTCTTCTTCTTGCAACACTTTTTTAATTGCAACGGTTTCTCCTGTTTCCGCACACTTTGCCTGCACAACGCAAGCTCTTAAACCTCAGATTAATAGGTAATACATCTATAATATATGATCACAAAAACCATGTTATTACAATAATAATTTGATGTTTTATATATAATAGGAGTTAGTTGATTGTTTTTTTAGCCCATTGACCAGATAGAGATGAACCATACCTCAAATCGACCGTTTCATGGTCAAAGGTAGATTCTACAAAAAGTTAACAATTTCAAGCACGTAAATAAACTATACCTCAAACACAGTTCCAAAAGAACCCTGGCCAATAACACGTCCTGCCTCATATCTCATTTTCTGTAAGTGATCATCAAAAAAAGATAAAGTTGAGCAAAAAATGTAAAAACATTCAAGAAAAAACGATCAACATAAATGAGACACCAATGTCTCTATGGGGCATTAAATTCACAACCTAAGGGTTGTAGAGATCCACTACTTGGCTAAAAAAATTGCAAGTTATATTTGATTTTCAATACAGCAATGCATAAAAACAGAAGTAATATTATTGATAATGCGAAAATATGAGAGACAGTGTCGCTTACAGCAGTGCATTGGAGGAGTCTTGGAACAGGATTAACAGCTTCTGGGAGCATCCGCTTGTGGAAGATCTATTTCACATTACCGTGTCAGACAAAGGGATACATTAATAAACCTGAACTTCAAATATCATAATAAATTATGGCCAAATGTATAGAGCTTGTACAAAGAACCTGTCCAAGAAGAAGCTCTGCAAGAACACCGTCTACAAATGACATATCAGTTGCAATTGGGTACTCGGTTCCATCAAATATGAGTTCGGGTGCAGGGTGGTACCGAGAACATATGTAGGATAGAATTGGTTCCCCTTTGACCTGTTAAACATAAGAGACGAATGGATAGATCATCATGAGCCACCTAATTTTTATATGAAGTTATGAACAGAACACTTAAGCAGCTAAGCTACAACCATTTCTAATATGTGGCAATTTCGACCCATTTATATAACTCGTGTATGTTTTACATCCAGCGTAGCAAACATCAAGAAATTTGGTTAAAACGGAAACAGGCCAAATGGCACCCAAAGGATACTTTTAAGCACCTAAAAGATTATTACTAAACAAATGGTTGTGTAATCATATTAAACACTTAACTAAAAAAGAACTAACCATTTTGACCTGTAACACAACCCACCCATTTTGTCTCCTCTAGTGCCTTAAGTTTCAAACAATATTATTACTTTGGAATGAAAACTTCACCCAAAGACAGCAAATGAAAGGAATATTTTGGTTTCAAAAAGATTGTAGTAGGCAAGACACCGTTTTACATTATAGTAAAAGCGTGAACAAACAACATATTACCAGAACTTTTGAGGTCTCAAAGTCGCAGAGTTTGAGCAGGTGAGAATGAGGATTCACCTGCAGAAGAACAGATACGTACAAATTGCGCATTACAACACCAAATCAAAATAATAGCTTCAGGTTATGGTAAGAGATAAGTTTTAGATCCATACTAAAATATTTTCAGGCTTAATGTCTCTGTGACAAACCCCAATGGCCTGAATATAAGCCAAGGCTTTAAAAATCTGAAACATAGGCATGATTCTTACATTAGCTGAATGAACAGAAGGTGAAGAGGCGGAAGCATTCTACATACAGAAAAAACAGACCTGATAGGTGTGTAGTTTGACAGATATCATGGTCATCCTATGATTCGCCTTGGGGTATTGTTTTGCTACACGATAAGCTGTTTCTGGAAAATACTCAAGAACCAGATTGAGATACAGCTCATCCTTGTCGTCTGTCGTAGAAAAGAAGCAGTGTTTGAGTGAAACAACATTAGGATGATCAAGAAACCGCATAGTTTGCAGTTCACGGTTCTTGTATCGTTTATCTTTCAACACTTTTCTAGTTGCAACGGCTTCTCTTGTTTCCAAGCACTTTGCCTGCACAACACAAGCTCTTAAACCTCAGACTAATGAAAACTAAGTTAGTAAGCCAATCTGGTGGAAAAATGGGTGGTTGCAAGGCAAAGTTTTTTGTTCATATTTAATTAATAGATAATAGGTAATACATCTATTTGATCACAAAAACCATGTTATAACAATAATAATTAGATTTTTTTTATATGTAATAAGAGTTGGTTGATTGTAATTTTTTGTTTAGCCCATTGACCTGATGGAGATAAACCATGACTCGAATCGACTGTTTCGTAAGTAACTAAATGGGTCAAAGGTCACTTCTACAAAAAGTTAACAATTTAAAGCATGTGCATAAACTATACCTGAAACTGGCCAGTAACACGCTCTGCCATATGGCTCATTCTCTGCAAGTGATCATCAAAAAATATAACGTTGAGGAAAATATGTAGAAACATTCAAGAAAAACGGTCAAAAAAATATAACATTCAAGAAAATATGTAAGCCTATCTTCTTGCATGACTTAAGTCGAGGTCGAAGCGAAACCGAGATAACGAGACCTTAATAAGAGACTACGGAGTGTGCGGCACTTACCGGATGAGGGTGGTGATCTTGGATGGTTGCTCCGATGTCTACAGTCGTCGAACAAGGAAGAAGAGAAGATGGCGGCCTCTAGGGGTTTTTTTTTTATGTCAGGGACGATGGGTGGGGGGTTTGGGGTTTTAAATATTATTTTGAAAACTAAAAGTTTCATAATCACCCCTAGAGTACCAAACGTGTTAAACTTGTTCCGCAAGTTGTTAGGCTAGCAAGGGTAAAAGTAATTGTAGAGAGTTTAGGAGGTTTATAAAGAAACTTGATGTTACACAATTAATTTTTTTTTTTAAGGTGACTTTCTATGATCAGGACCTATTGGTCACCGGGTTCATGTCGATGACATTCCCCCGTCAGCCCCGCTCTTCCGGACGCGATGTTCAATTGGGCCCCCGCCGTTGCGTAAGCTGACATCCGCCCGGAAACCATACTGCCCCCACACGAGAGACTCGCTGGGGTAACAGCTGGGTAAAATCGGGTTGCCCTCAGGACCGCACCATACCTCGGTAGGAACGATCCATCATTGAGACGTCCTCCCCCGAAAATTTGTGGGGTTAGGCAATTTGCAAACGTGAATCGTAAATAGAGAAGGGAGACTTGGCTGATTGGGCCATGAAAAATACAAGGTGGGCACTAAAAAAAATGTCATTTGGTTTTATCAATAATGCCTCCACCATTGGGCGTTTTCTGTCATGTGACAGTCCAGTCAGCATGGGGGCATTATTGGGGGTTATTGCAAAAGTGCCGTAGTGGGAATAATGCCCAATAACGCCCATGCAATCATTTCACAATTATTATTTTTTTTTTAAATTTAAAACATAAAATTCTTCATTAATTTTAAAAAAAAATTACACTACTTGAAATAAAAAAAACGGAAAAAAAACAGAATATAAAAAATAGCGAAAAAAAATAAAGTTAAAAAAAAGGATGATGATCTAGAGTCCATATTTTTCTCGAATTTTTTGGTGATGCATTTGCGCAAGGATCAACGCGTCGCCTTGGAGGTGGTCGATCGGTTTGGACAAAAACTCAATGTCCTTTTCCATTTGCCTCGCCTCTTGCATCTCGTTAAACTTTTTGGTTTCGGCGACTCGTTCTTTCATAATCTCATAACGTTGGTGGCCGAGGTCGCGAATGTCTTAGAGACGACGGTTCATCTCCTTGAAATCTTCCTTCAACTCGAGATCGGAAGACGACTCCACCGTTTTTTTCCCGGTTCGCTTATCCTTTCTTCTACCGGGCGGTCGGGCCAATTCTTCTTCAAGTTGCTCGTCAACGTCCACCACCTCATTTAGATCGACATTGCGTGCATCCGATGTCGGTGTTTCAGGGTCAACGGAGGATGATGCTTTTGACCGTTTAGCTCGACGTCTACTACTAGACGTCATGGTAACTACGCCCGCCCACTTTGGACTTTTTCGTAGTAGATCCCAACACTTATAGTACGGGAAAATGCATTTCGTTCTCTCGTACTCTTCCAAAGACTTTGTTAAAACCCCGACGTCACCTTCTCCGCTCGGGCGATTATCGTAGTTACGTTGGTACACTTCTTGGAAAGAGTGACACTTGTTGTTGATGTCGGTCCATTTGCTAGAAATGGAATCTTTGTCCCGATGCTCGCCTTTACCCCATGTGCTATAAAATAGTGCACGAACCCTATCCCAAAAAACGGGGCCCGTTTGAAAGTTTGCTACAAATTGAAAAAATAAAAGTAAAATATAAGTTGTATGTTAAAAAATAAAAGTAAAATATAACTAAAAAATAAGTAAAAAAATGAGTTAATTGCCAAAATCGTCCCTGAGGTTTGGGCAGGTTTGCCATTTTCGTCCAAAATGACACTTTTGTACCAAATTGCCCCCAACGTTTGTAACTTTTTGCCATTTTCATCCAAACCACTAACTTAGTTTATTTTTTCTGTTTAGTTAAAGAAATTTGGATGAAACTGGCAAATATAAGACCACATGGACGATTTTGGCTATTTACTCAAACTCTTTTAAATTTCTTTTATTGTCACATAATTTTTATAAACTAAGTTAATTTTTCTATTAAGGCGAAGGATTTTTATAAATTAAGACATAAATTAATTTCTAATTTTTTATATAGATCAGCTTTATAAAAATAAAATCTACTTAAACCTCTAAATTTTATAAAACTAAAATGCTGGTGACCTTATTGAAAAAGGTCAAATAATTTTTTTTTATTATATGTACCAAGTTTGTAATTCATCTTCTACTCTTTTAAATTTGCTCCTAAGGAAAAACAGAAGCCAGTGCCCCCCCCCCCCCCCCTTTATCAAACAATGCATCGTTACCAAACCTTAAAATTACCCACCAAATTGTAATTATAATGCTATGAACCAAAGGTTTCTTTACTCAAGCCACTCAGAATAAGTATTAGTTAGTTACCCTCATAATCTTAATTAAATAAATATTTTATTTCTACTAACATATTTCCTAGGTGCTCAACACATTTAAAAAATATGTAACGTTTTACAATTTTTTTTCTATCTCTACAACTGATAAATACTAAAAGTTGTAATCGATTGTTATGTGTTGCACACCAATTACGTTTTCTCTTTATAAAACTGATTTATAAAAAGAAGCTGTAAATTAATTTTTGTCTTAATTTATAAAATTTAAAACATCCTTCACGTTAACAGAAAAAATAAACTGAGTTAGTGATTTGGATGAAAATTTATAAAAATTATGTGACAAAACTATTAATTATTTTTTCTAAAAACTCCATGTATATTCTTTTTTATTATATATGTAACAAAAAATAATTAAATAAAAGAAACTAAAAAGGGTTTGAGTAAATTGCCAAAATCGTCCCTGTGGTTTTATATTTGTCAGTTTCATCCAAATATCCTCAACTTAACAAAAAAAATAAACTAAGTTAGTGGTTTGGATGAAAATGGCAAAAAAATACAAACGTTGGGGGCAATTTGGTACAAAATTGCCATTTTGGACGAAAATGGCAAATGTGCCCTAACCTCAGGGACGATTTTGGCAATTAACTCTAAAAAAAAAAAAAAGTTACCAATTTCGGGGTCCTCCGAAACCTCGAGCCATGACCGAGCCAACGTGTATTCCTCCTCCTTCGTCCAGTTAAGGTAAGAATGCTTACGTCGAGGTTCGTTCGCTTCCTTCTTCTTATGCGACCTTCTGCCGCGTTTTGATTTCTCTGGCTCCGGTTCGGTTTGCGTCTCCGACACGATATCCACATCGGGTTCGGCTTGTTGTTGTGAAGGTTGCGACCCGCCGACTTGACCAAATCCGAAAGTGGGTTGCACGAATGGAGTAGCGCCACTCAAGTAAGCCGCGTACGTTAACATGGTCGGGTCCATGTCTTGAAAGTTAAACGGTTGTTGCGGTTGGGTTGTGTTCGGGTTCATGGGTCTTGAGGGGACACCAAATGGGGGTCGGAATGGATGCATCTTTTAATAAAATATAGAAGAAGTAATAGAGAAAGTTTGAGAATGTTTGAGTTTTTTTATAAAAAATATGGAAAAGTGGGTAATATATATACTAGGTTAATATTGGAATTAAAAAAAATAAATAAATAAACAATTGACCGTTTGGCAACGGTCATCTCGAGCCCCAATACAAAATTCAGCGTGGTTTGAAAAACGCCAACGTAATTTTTTTCAAAAAAAAACGCTCGAAAACGCCTATATGTAATGGTCAAGGGGCGTGTTTCGGCGTTTTTTTTTAGTTTAAAAAAAAACGCCCCACTACGGGGGATCTAAGACCATGCGTAGAGGGCAACTTGATACCCTTGGGCGTTTTGCGCCATGTGGCAGCCCAGTCAGCAATGGGCATTATTGGACGTTTTCTAAAATGGGTGTAGTGGGAATGGGGCATTATTGGGCAATATGTTTTGTAGTAAAATAAAATAAAAAAAAACACCTAAAAATCTTATTGGCCAAGCAAATGGAATCTCTAATGTGATTGGCCAACCTTTTCCCCATTCGGCGTTTTTCAAACCACGCCAAGGAGCATTTTTTGCAAGATAACGCCCAATAACGCCCAGGCGTAATGGGGAAGGGGCGTTATTAGGCGTGATTGGGAATTTTTTTTTTTTTAAAAACGCCCCACTACGCATGGTCTAAAGACCTAAACAGGAATGGGCGGCACACAAAAAAAGTGCCACTAGAAGCGCTGACGCTATAGCCTTTTAGTGGCATATTTTCAATCTGACGCACAAAGTTATGAGGCTTTTAGTGGCATTTTTTTTGCCACGATATAAAAATAACTATTGTGGCAGAAGTTTTGTGCCTTTAAAAGATTATCAGAGTTACATATACATACTGGTTTTAGTAACACTTCTTTTTACCATAACATAATTAGTGGTGCAAATTTTGTGTCGGTAAAAATTGTTCCTAGTTAAATATACATCAGATTAAATGTCACTGCAGGCGTTTATAATATTAATTTGATTAGTTAAAATCAATTATCTACAATATAAAATAAATGCATAATTGTAAAATATAGAAATCATAATATCATAACATCCATCATAAGTTCAATCCGAAACATATTCCAAATGTTACCAAACAAATGTCAAAGCATATTCCAAACGTTTACAAGTCAAAACGTTTTTTCATATAAAAAAAACTTAGCTCCAAGCAGGCCATGCATCTTGTTATCCTCAATTCCTCTCAGGCTTTAAATGTTAACTCTGCCATCCATCACCAACTAAATAATCCTTACTGGCTTCATCACTTCTCATTCGGTCCCACTCTATTACACAAATGTTGGTGAAGTAATGCAGCGGCTATTGGTACCTTTGTTTCGATCGATTATGCTATACCACTCCATGAAGTAAAAAATATGACCGACCCACACTGACCTGGAAACAGGATTTGCTTCATGTATTGTTGATACATTTTTGCACTTCTTATCACTAATTATGCATCAATAATTAATTTAAGAAACATGTATCTCAATTGCTATAGTGATGATTACCAAACATGTGTAATAAATTACCTTCAACTACTACTTTTTCGGGTAAACTGATAAGTATAAGCTTAGTTTTTGGTCGCATGACACCAAGATGTTTGGTTTTACTCTCAAGCCGAACTCTAGCTCTTGGGTTTTACTTTCGAGCCGACATGTTAGTGCCTTTAGTATTTTCACTTCTCTCCTTACGTCTTCAATGGCAGTTACTGTTGTCATCTGAATAAACATCAAGAATTAGGAAATAAAACCAAAACTTAAAAGTTTCACCTTTAAATAGATTGGATACCAAGATTATTTTAGTATCGATTATACAATTACATGTAATTATAAAGTCAAAATGTAATCACTTTGACCACATAAGTCAACCTCCACATTGACAAGTCATATTTACTTATTTAGAGATTTAAATGGCAAAAATGACCTTATATAAACAGACCAACATAATCAGTTCTCTTGCTGCTACTCTGCTGCTCCTATTTTGATCATTCAAAAGGGATTATTTGACTCCTAATAATTAGATAATCAATAACAGGTTCATTATATTAAAGCAAACAAACAAATGATCCCTTTCAAGACCATATCAATAAATAGATACTGGGTTTAATAAGACAAGGCAGCGAAGCATAGCTTCCAGTAAGCGAGGCGTTGCTCTATGTACGCAAATAATCTATGGACCAAGTTTTGATTGCCATAGTTAAAAAATCATTAGAACTTATATCGAAGAATGTGTGCGCTCTCGCCTCTTTTATATGGCCCAAGTTGCTCTTTTATCTCCATATACACACGCTAACAAACTTTGAGAAATAAGATACCTCAGAGAGAGATGGTACAGAGTTCCTCCGGCACACCCCCTGTTGATGATTTTTTTAAGAGAAAACCCAAACAACAAACTAGGGTTCATCAAGTAATAAAAGGTCAGGCTCAATGAAAAGAACATGAGCAAAAGCTATCCTCATTACCTAGGAGATACTCAAGGTCCTGCGGCAATTTGAATTGTAATCTTTGTGAAAATTCAGAAGAATGTATGGCCTTTCTATGAATGAAAAGATGTAGAACGGGAAGGAAGGGGCACGGTTAGGGATTCAATTATAGAATCTCATGATAGGGAAACTAGAAAACTTTTGAGAGGGAAACAATAGTTCCCTCCCTATCCTGAGATTCTATAATAGTTATCATGTAAACTCATACCGTTGATGATTAACCACATGCATGGGATAAGAGTCCATTCTTGCCCCTAAATTGCTACATATTGGCTTCTCCACATGCTTCATACCATCATGAGATCAAATTAGACATATAAACCCTCATTTAATATGTAAGGGATCATAATCAATAGCTACCCATCCCTATTCTAGCAATCCCAATTCAGTTCAAGCACAACAGAACTACTAATTCAAGACCGTAATCCATTTATCAAACAAAAGACCAATTTTGAATAGCAAATTTACTTACAAAACCCCCAATACATACGCAAAGAAAGAGCTATGCTGAATAGCATTTCTATGTCTAAACGATAAATTACAAAACATTTATAACACTTTACCTTATTGCATCATGCTATATATCAGCTGGTGTATACGATGATGAAGTACTCGAGGACAAATTTCAGCTACTGAGAGTTTCTGTTACAACTATACGGAAATAAACTAAAAGAGATCAGTAGTAATCTGCTATAGATCATATAAGCTCAAATAGTGTCGAACGAGATTATATAAATTGAAAATGTAAAAAAAAATCAAAAAAAGTACGACTTATTTTGTGATAGAGAATTTATGAGTGATGGAAAAAATATGTAATGCGCATATTATGCAAACTAACTGAGCATCTTTGTCTAGAATAGATAACACCAATGACTGTTTATAACAATGAAAACCAAAAGTGGTTTTACTCAGGTTGGGTGGGTTATGGGTTGGGTTTTTCTCTGCAGGGTGTTTTCTTCTGCTGGAACTGCTGGGTGGGAGGGCAGGGTGCTTATTGTTGCTGGCCTGGTGAACATCGTCTGGGTGGTCTGGGTTGGGACTGGAGTTATAAGGGGGAGGAGGGTAGATAACCTTATTAGATTTTCTGGGAGTTGCCTGGTGTCTTGTCTCCTTATCTCTAACCTTTGGTCTCTAGGTGTTGTTTTTATTTCTAATCCAACCCATGGAGTGTTATGAGGAGACATTATGGGGTTCTAGGCTTTGTTTCTGTGTCCGGGAGTGACATAAGCCGGGAGTTATAAGGAAGGATTGGCTAGGGGGGTTGTTTTTTATTGGCAGCCAAATCTGTACCAAACCCCGATGCCAAGAACCTGGTTCTGTGTCCGTGTCCAAACTGTTTTTCTAACTGTCTGGTTGATTAATGCTGGGTGCTGGGGTTTAATGGGTTGGGACAGGTTTTGCTGGAAGTCTATTTGCAACAGTTTTGATCTGCTCAGGCCTTTGTTTTATGCAAGTATCAAGCTGGTGTAAGTGATGCTTCGGGTTCTTGCTCCCCTTGTGTGTCTCTATGCAAGTATCAAGCTGGTGTGGTTGATGCAATCATAAGATGGAATGCTAATATGGTGTTTAATGTGGTTTTTATTCGAGTTTTATGGCTGCAACTTTGTAAAGTACTGTGCTGGATTTATTGTGCTGTGTTTTGGTTAAACAGCTGGAGTCCCTCTGCTGTCATTGATCACCGGCTGGTGTATGTGTGGTTGTCCCGATATATGATGTCTCGAGCTCTTGTGAGGTGGTTTATGTACATCCAATGGTCCTACGAGAGCTGGAAACATCATGATTGGAAAACTCTTCGAAGCACTCACCTCTGGGGAAGTGGTTTATGGCGGAATCTCCTTAATGTGTATAGGGGTATTTTGGTAAAAAAGGCTGCAGATTTTGAGAAACCAGTCGAAATTAATAGGTTGAGCCAAAATATTGAAGTGCTGCTTATTCAAGTTGCCGTTATCCGGGTTTATGGTTGTTGCATGGTTCCTCCGAGTTTAGCCTCCGTTTGTTGGCTCCGGGTATGCTGTTTTGTCGCTGTCCTTATTTCTTGCATCCGTGTTTGGCCTCCGGGATTTCTTTCCAAGTCTGGCGTCCCACTGCATGTCCTGCTAGTCTCTGCTTGTTGGGTATACTGCTGCTGGGTTCGTTGTTTAGCTATTTCCGGCGTTCGGGTTTGGAGTTATTGGGTTTGGGCTTATCAAGATTATTATAAACTGCTAAAGGTTTTTAGTGGTCTGATGTGTTTGGGCCTGGGGTTTCTGATTCGTTTGAAGGCCCAAGGGTGGGTTCTTTGTTGTGAACCGTTAATGAACACAACTACGGGTAAACGAATTGGAATGATAAGCTGAGTTTCTATTACTTTCTTTAAAAAAAAAGAGTTACAACTACGAATTGAAACAATACTCAATGAACAACACTAGAAAGAGATGGGAAATCAGAGATTACAGATATGGAGATGGGAAGAAGAAAACACATATTTCATAGCCATTATCGATACCCATTCTTTCATTATAAACCTCCTTTATACTCTGCAACAATTCCCTTAAATTGATGGGCCTCTTGGACTGGGCTTTGGGTTTGCTGGCTTAAGACCATTGGGTTCATAACATTCTTAAAGCCCAAATTGGCTCTCGGTTGCTGCACAAACTGAAGGCTCATTACAGTGGGCTTATGACCATCACTAAGACTGTGGAGATCAGGGCCCAAGTTATGTCCCTGGTCCCAGGTAACCAGCTTCTATTAAAGGCTCACTTATGGATGCGCTGGAAGGGTATTGGTTGCGGGCCTCGGAATATCCAAAATTTTTGGTTAACTACTCTTGGCCATGTTATTTTTGGGGGATTTTCAGTCCATCCTCTGCGATGTGTAGTTATGGAAATATATATCTTTTGTAACTTTGATAGGTTAGATGAGTATACGTGTACTACTCAAAGTAACGCCCGGTTCTTTTGTTCCCCTAGAAGGGGTTGTATGGTCTCTTATTTTTTGTCCCCAAAGCATGTTTTGATGATGTTACGGGGGTATGCCCGTTTGCATGGGCGAAGGATAGTGGGGGCGGGAGGGGGCGGCCGACCCCCCGAACTTTTCGCTCAGTAGTGGAGAGTATGTAGTTTCCGTATAGAAACTTTTGAGTATATATGTTTTTGACCCCCCGGTTTTATAGAAATTTTTGGTATATACGTTTTCGAGCCCCAGTCGAAAATCTCAAGCTTCGCCACTGCCCCTTTGATCGTGTAATTTTTTCATTGTGGTTTATATAGTTTGTCGGGCGATGCCCTTTATCCAAAAAAATTACTAGATAAAATACCTAAAAACACCCTAAAATTGAATTATTCTTGAAACAATTAGTAAAGTTATCTTTTTCAATCAAAATGTTCCTAATGCAGATTGAACAAGAAAACAAAGTTGAGTTGAAATACTATAAAATGACACCTAATTTTCATTAAAAAATCAAGAAAATATAAAATCATTAGGTCAAAGGAAGAAGATACCTTGGTGAACATACCAACACCACATTCAATAGAAACTTAAGCCAAGAAAAGATCATCAGCAAGCAACCGGTCCTTAAACCCTCCAAACTGAAGCAACCATCTTAAAAACGGAAACATCTCCAGAAAATCTAGGTATACTCCCCGCCGGAATAGAATCCAACAACCGACCCACCTCCGCTAATACGAATTTCTGCAGAAAATTTAATGACAATTTACAAATTAGATAAACTCTTTATGTAAACTAGGATGCAAGGACATGGTGTAAACTAAAAATCTGAACTACAACACAATATCAGCTAGAAATGGGCAAATATCATCTTCGTCTTCTAAACATCAAGATCAAACCGCAATATGCAATATACAGGATCTAGGTTGAACCCGAACAAACAAACAAACAAACAAAAAAGACCCTGATAGAAAATGAACATGACTGTTCCAGTCTTCTGTAACCTTCAAAAAAATTATGAAACACTTCAATGGAAAAGTTAGTGAATTTGTCAGCATATATAATTCAAATTGTGCATTTTAATCGGTTGCTGTAGTTCTCTCAATTATTTAAGTTCGTATTTGAAGAACAAACGGTAAAGCCCATACAATTATCATCATGTACAGTTTAACAAACAAAACAAGATGCGCAGATGGATTTCAGAACAGAAAATCAAAAAACGTAAATTAAGCGAAACCCTAATTATTGCCAGATTTAAGCAAAATTGGTCTCAAAATTCACCACAACAGCCAAGCATTGATGATAGAGACCGATCTTTGTTGCAAGAACAACTAATAACAGAAAAAAAAAAAAAAAAAAAAAGTTTGAATCGATCTCCATGGCAAATTCATCTCACACAATTAAAAAAAGATGAGATGAACGAATAAATATGGGGAAAAGAAATCAGTTTACCTATAAATTGACTAGATTAAACCAAATATTATTGAAGAAATCCATGAGGATGATTTAGTTTTGAAGATTTGAAGATTCTGAACGTGTGAAGAAACCCCCTTTTGTGATCCAATCGAATAAGTGATACGAGTTTGTGAGTGAGAGTGAGAGTGAGAGGGAAAATAAAAGGGAATATTTTTGGTTTGAAGGTTGGAAGGAAATTATAAAATTTTGGAAAATTTTAGAGGTAAATATGAAGTTTTTGAGTTTTAATTACTTTCAAGGATTAGATGGGTCTAAACGAGTTGAGCTACTCTAGTTTGACTTCTAATAAAAAAGAAAAAAAATTAAACGAGCCGCAAACCCAAGCTTAACCTGTCGAGTTCGAGTGACTCGCAAGCCTAAACGATCCCGTTCACTTTTTTAATTAACATCATACGTACATATATTTAAATGCTAACTTACTAATACTTACTAGTTGTAAAATTAGGAAAAATGACTAATTATATTATATATATATATATATACACACACATATTATGTTATGTTATGTTAAATCAAAATTTATATAAAATATAAATATAAATAAAATAAATTAATTAACAAATAACAATCTAACTGATTCCGAGCTTGAAAAACTACCTACGAGCCTAACTCGAGCCTTAGACACAAAGCATGAACATAGTCTAGCTCGAGCTTTCATAAGTTAAACAAGCTCGAGATCGGGCTTGACTCGGCTCCTTTGCACCTCTAATTAGTAGCAACATAACAAGGGAAAGTTTAGGGTGAGATTGAAAGCGTGAATTAGTGGCAAAAAGCTAATGTTGCTAATAACCCGTGTCAAGCAAATATGGCATACACAAAATGCCACTAAAAATCAAAGTTAGTGGCATAAATTCAAATGCCACTAAAAGTGTGTGTGGAACAAATATGGCATGTACAAGGTGTCACTAAAAACCTAAACTAGTGGCACAAAAGCTAAATGACACTAAAAAATGTATGCCACTAAATGGAATTTTTTGTAGTGGCGTTGCACCCAACAAAATGCAAATAAATGAGTGGAGGTATTGTATATATATATTATTTAAACACGTATAATCACCCCAAATATAATTAAATAGATTTAGGAATAACGAAGCGGTAATTAGAACGTATACGAAACGTAACTAAAGTACTTGAAAAGAATGAATGATTTTTTACCTCGGAATTACGGGTTGTCACACCAACATTACATCATCCAAATCATTTCAACAAAACACAAACACCTAATATAACAAAACCTTATATCATCTTCCAAAACCAAAAATTCAAGCAAATACTGTAAACAGGTTAATGCCAATTATTGTCAGCCATTCGTAATGGTTAATGTCGGACATTTTCCATCATATCAGCATCATAACGTCCCTTAAAAAAATGTAACGATTAATGCCAATTAATGTTCTTTCAATTGTTACTTTCCAAGTTTCCATGATTTTTTCTTCTCATATGGCAGTATACTATAAATGTTCATTCTCTATCCATGCCCCTACAACGCCCAGGGGCGGTGTTTGGGGCGTTATCAAACTCCTTAATGCCCCTATAGTGCCCATTACTCGAGGTCTTATGCTATATTGTGTGTGAATGGGGTTTTATCACGTCACCTCACCACCACATATGTGTCGCATAAGCGAGAGGCTTTATCATTAATTTGCACAGTGTGGGATAACGTCCCCTTTAAAAACCCTCTTTATCCGGGTATTCAACCCTTATCAGGAACGCTACCGCCTCAATTAAACCTAAACCTTACTATAGTTCAAGCATACTCTCGGTATCATTCAGGACTCGTGTTTAGCACTCGTTGCCAGCATTCCGAAGACACAATCTGATTATAAGATTGGAGTTCTTAGTGATATTACGAAATCTAACTGATATCAATCACCTACACCTTTGAAAAACCCCACACACCGTTCTACATGAACGGTTCCTCCTAATTATGGGATGAAATATTTTAATAAATAAAGAAAAAGTAATTAAAAACTTATGTATACATAGATATTCCATAAAAAAAATCAATCTCTTTTTTTCACCACTCTCTGTTTATCCACTTACCACCACACACCACCGCTGTAACCTACCCTCCACCACCCACCCTACACCACCTGCGACCACGACACCA